>OY787671.1:21573880-23040173 GCA_963678985.1 Spisula subtruncata | reverse complement strand
TATTGGACAGGCTTATAGTACATTCGCCACAATTATTGAATTTCTTATAACGTTATAAGAAACAATGACCATCACATACATTACAATCTAATGACAAATGGTTGAATCTCTTATAACGTTATAAGAAAATATTGCACACACATCCCTTACATTCTCATTGAAAAGGGTTGAATTTCTTATAACGTTATAAGAAACAATGACCATCACATACATTACAATCTAATGACAAATGGTTGAATCTCTTATAACGTTATAAGAAAATATTGCCCACACATCCCTTACATTCTCATTGGAAAGGGTTGAATTTCTAATAACGTTATAAGAAAATATTGCGCACACATCCCTTGCATTTTTATAGAATATGGTTGAATTTCTTATAACGTTATAAGAAATAATTGCCCACACGTACGTCTATTGCATTCTTATAGAAAAAAGTTGAATTTCTTATAACGTTACAAGAAAATATGACAAATAAATACATTACATTTTCATAGAAAATAGTTGAATCTGTTATAACGTAATAAGAAAATATTGACCAACACACCCATTATATTCTCATAGAAAATTGTTGAATGTTTTATAACGTGAGAAGAAAATATTGCGCGCACATCCCTTGCATTTTTATAGAAAATGATTGAATCTCTTATAACGTTATAAGAAAACATGACCAACAAATCCTTTACATTCTAATAGAAAATTGTTGAATCTCTTATAACGTTATAAGAAAAAAATGACAAATATATACATTACATTCTTATAGAAAATGGTTGAATCTCTTATAACGTTATAAGAAAATATTGACCCACAAATCCATTGCATTCTCATAGGAAATTGTTGAATTTCTTATAACGTTATAAGAAAATATGAAAAATAAATACATTAAATTCTAATAGAAAATTGTTGAACTTCTTATAACGTTATAGAAAAATATGGCGCACACATCACTTGCATTTTTATATAAAGTGATTGAATCTCTTATAACGTTATAAGAAAGCATGACCAACAAAAACATTACATTCTAATAGAATATGGTTGAATCTCTTATAACGTTATAAGAAAATATTGACCAACACATCCATTTCATTCTCATAGGAAATGGTGGAATTTCTTATAACGTTATAAGAAAAAACTGACAAATACATACATTACATTCTAATAGAAATTGGTTGAATCTCTTATAACGTTATAAGAAAATATTGCCCACACGTCTATTGCATTCTTATAGAAAAAAGTTGAATTTCTTATAACGTTACAAGAAAATATGACAAATAAATACATTACATTTTCATAGAAAAAAGTTGAATCTGTAACAACGTTATAAGAAAATATTGACCAACACACATTATATTCTCATAAAAAATTGTTGAATTTCTTATAACGTGATAAGAAAATATTGCGCGCACATCCCTTGCATTTTTATAGAAAATGATTGAATCTCTTATAACGTTATAAGAAAACATGACCAACAAATCCTTTACATTCTAATCGAAAATTGTTGAATCTCTTATAACGTTATAAGAAAAAAATGACAAATATATACATTACATTCTAATAGAAAATGGTTGAATCTCTTATAACGTTATAAGAAAATATTGACCAACAAATCCATTGCATTCTCATAGGAAATTGTTGAATTTCTTATAACGTTATAAGAAAATATGAAAAATAAATACATTAATTTCTAATAGAAAATTGTTGAATTTCTTATAACGTTGTAAGAAAATATGGCGCACACATCACTTGCATTTTTATAGAAAGTGATTGAATCTCTTATAACGTTATAAGAAAGCATGACCAACAAAAACATTAAATTCTAATAGAATATGGTTGAATCTCTTATAACGTTATAAGAAAATATTGACCAACACATACATTACATTCTAATATTTTTTTTTTGAATTTCTTAAAACGTTATAAGAAGACATGGCCAACACATCCATTTCATTCTCATAGGAAATGGTGGAATTTCTTATAACGTTATAAGAAAAAACTGACAAATACATACATTACATTCTAATAGAAATTGGTTGAATCTCTTATAACGTTATAAGAAAATATTGACCGACACACCCATTACATTCTAATAGAAACCTGTCGAATTTCTTATAACGTTATAACAAAACATGACAAACACATCCATTATTTTCTCAAAGAAAACAGTTGAATTTCTTATAACGTTATAAGAAAATATTGCCCACACATCCAATAGTGCATTCTTATAGAAAATATTTGAATTTCTTATAACGTTACAAGAAAATATGACAAATAAATACATTACATTTTCATAGAAAAAAGTTGAATCTGTAACAACGTTATAAGAAAATATTGACCAACACACATTATATTCTCATAAAAAATTGTTGAATTTCTTATAACGTGATAAGAAAATATTGCGCGCACATCCCTTGCATTTTTATAGAAAATGATTGAATCTCTTATAACGTTATAAGAAAACATGACCAACAAATCCTTTACATTCTAATCGAAAATTGTTGAATCTCTTATAACGTTATAAGAAAAAAATGACAAATATATACATTACATTCTAATAGAAAATGGTTGAATCTCTTATAACGTTATAAGAAAATATTGACCAACAAATCCATTGCATTCTCATAGGAAATTGTTGAATTTCTTATAACGTTATAAGAAAATATGAAAAATAAATACATTAATTTCTAATAGAAAATTGTTGAATTTCTTATAACGTTGTAAGAAAATATGGCGCACACATCACTTGCATTTTTATAGAAAGTGATTGAATCTCTTATAACGTTATAAGAAAGCATGACCAACAAAAACATTAAATTCTAATAGAATATGGTTGAATCTCTTATAACGTTATAAGAAAATATTGACCAACACATACATTACATTCTAATATTTTTTTTTTGAATTTCTTAAAACGTTATAAGAAGACATGGCCAACACATCCATTTCATTCTCATAGGAAATGGTGGAATTTCTTATAACGTTATAAGAAAAAACTGACAAATACATACATTACATTCTAATAGAAATTGGTTGAATCTCTTATAACGTTATAAGAAAATATTGACCGACACACCCATTACATTCTAATAGAAACCTGTCGAATTTCTTATAACGTTATAACAAAACATGACAAACACATCCATTATTTTCTCAAAGAAAACAGTTGAATTTCTTATAACGTTATAAGAAAATATTGCCCACACATCCAATAGTGCATTCTTATAGAAAATATTTGAATTTCTTATAACGTTATAAAAAAACATGGCAAACACATCCATTATATTATCAAAGAAAATAATTGAATTTCTTATAACGTAATAAGACAATATTTCCCACACATCCAATACATTCTCATAGGAAATGGTTGAATTTCTTAGAACGTTATAAGAAAATATGGCCAGCACATACATTTCATTCTAATAGAAAGTGGTTAAATCTTTTATAACGTTATAAGAAAATATTGACCAACACATCCATTACAATCTCGTAGAAAATTGTTGAATTTCTTATACCATAATAAGAAAATATTGCCCACACATCCAATGCATTCTTATAGAAAAAGTTTGAATTTCTCATAATGTAATAAGAACAAATTGACAAATAAATCCATTACATTCTCATAGAAATTGATTGAATCTCTTATAGCGCTATAAGAGAAAATTACCGAATACATGCATTACATTCTCATAGAAAATGGTCGAACCTCGTATGACTATTAACATGTTTTTATCACTCTCGACACCTCATTCCTGATGTTATCTATCGCCACGATGGTATTCACAAGAGAGGAGATGCCATATTCCATTTCATGCTGAGCGTCGGATCGAACCTGGGATACTAATGTTATTCATTTATAATTATCTAAGTTCATTGTTCAAAGACCCAGATTCATTAAACGTTGCTTTGTGAAGCACTATTGGTCAGTTGGTTTTTCTGATCATGATTTCGTCGAATCCTTACACTCCTTGATAGTTTAACATCACATTCTGAAACGAGAAAATTGACTATACTGTTAGATAACAAACAATTAATTACATAATCATTTCATTCGAGCATATATTATCATATTATCATGAAGCACAACTTATGAGGTCACAAACACGGGAAATACAGCATGTGCAGGTGATAATCAACGCATACGTACTACCTAGTGGCCGTATCGAAAAGCATGTAATTGTGCGGACATGTACATGGTAAAGTAGTCAGCGTCAAAAATCGGCTCTAACTTAAAACGAATATCCTAACTGCGGTCGTATTCAAAAGGATGTTACTCTGTATTTGGAACACAGACGCGTTCAAGACTAGTGTCGAGATGGTTTTAATACACCTATGGAAACTGGTTAGATTTCGGTGATTGTCGGTCCTTGGAATAACCACTTTCGACAGCGACCACCTCGGTCAGAATAATGATCTCGAACAGTAGATTCGGAAAATCCGAAAAACTAACGGTCTTTATAATGTCGAAATAGTGAATTGCAAAATGTATGTACACCGAGTGCATTTCAGCAAAATGTATGGTCGATATTCTGCACTTAGCGCGCGAACCACCTTAATCAAGTTAGCGGTCGAGCTGCCTTAATAAAAACATGCAAACCACCATATAACTTCATTTATTTTGATGAAGTCATGAAATTGTTTAGAAATGTGACATTTTATTATAACCATTGCAGAAGAGTTCGGCATCAATTAAAATAACTTAAATGTTGTTGGAAGTTGGTAGCCTTGTCTAGTCTAGGCAAAAATGACATTTAAAAACTATTCACTTAGCATTATATATATCACTTATATTCAATAAAGAAAGGCTAATATTTCAATAGAGACGCTTTTAACACCTATCTAAATGGTAAATACATTTATTTATGATCCAGATCAAGTACATTGAATCAGAATCAACTGAGGCAACAGCGGGAGGTGAGACAGCACTTAGCGTATATAGAGTAACCAGTTTTTGCAAAAAGGTAAACGTCTGTGGGACGTGTTGCATGAACACAACATTATTCTATAACCTCGCTGACAATGTTTCACAATCAGCATCGAGCTTCGGCAGCGTAGAATAAAACACTACAAATATAGAGCATATCTTAGAAACATTATTGTTAAGAGTGTTCAATAATAAATAATGTTCATAAATGTTAATGCTTTTTCCTGTTTAACCCTTAAAAAATATACACTCACTCTATGCAGCGTATTAATTAGCCGTTTTCCATTTTAATCCCCACCCAAGACTGTTAAATTCCGGTGTCCGGAAAACGGATTTTATTCTGTAACATGGACATTGGAAATCTTTATTATCTATATATAATAATATAACAAGACCTATAGTGAAGTGTATATTACTTTCAATCGGCCCTGGATAATGTATATGCTTTTCCCTGTACATTTTTCATGTATATTCAGGGGCGTATCCAGAAATTTTCAGATGGGTTTCAACCTGTGGAGGGTTCCGGGAGGGGTGTCCCCTCCTATGGTCGACATTTTTCTTAAACGGTACATTGAATCGGTGTACTTTCGGTGCTAGACGAATGAACATGCTATTGATCGGCATTTAAAAAACCCACTAAAAACAACAACTTTATTGAAAATGATTAAATGTATTAACTTTAAATGTTAAAACTCAAGAGGTCAAAATTTAGTCACATATTCATAAAACTATTTGGCTATAAGTTTCATCTAGTAGATAATTTTAAGGTTAACTCGTGGACCTAAATAAAGGGTTGTGTCTTGAAAAACGTAAATGTCCCGCCTATCCAGAAATGTTTCAGAGGGGGCTCAACCTGGTGAGTGGGTCCCCTCCCGTGGTCGATACTTTTTGAACTGGCACATTGAATTGGTAAAATTTCCTGATTTCTTATCACCATTATGCATGCAATACAAACATAAATGATCTCAAAGTTATTGACAGACTACGTGTTTCAATGTGTGAGCTTCGACAATTTGAGTCATGTGCGGGATGTATATTTAGCTAGGCCCGGGTCTCTGTCACTATCACAAAAATGGTCTGGGACTATTTGTCACAGACATATAATTAGACCTCGAACCATGTATTTGTATCACAAATATAGTAGAAATTATATCACAAGATCCAGGGTTTCTAAATCCTACTACTTTCAATCTACGTTTGTCAGAAGACAGAAAAAAATGCATGTCCATTTGTCCATGTATTTTGTGGTATAATTTCTTATGCCTGTGGCTAATGTTTGATGGAATTTCATTAGTCGAATAATTCTCCATTAACCAATCAGACAGCGTGGTTTATAACCAGCAACCAATGAAGCATGTAGTTTACCTAGACTATACGCGGTCATGCCTGGGGGCTAAATCACACTGACCATAGTAGTGACTCAAGCCACATAGCCCCCACATAAATACGACACTGTATATGTTTTGCATTTATTGCATGAGCTCTCCAACACTAGAGGCGATAACGGTATTATTATTATTTATTATTTTTATTATTATTAATAGTAATAATAAATGACATCTACGTGATGTTGGTGTCCGATGCGACATGAAATAAAACTGTCCCACGAATGAACAATGCTTTCAAGTAGCCATGTTTATTTTCCGGATGTCTGTGGTCTATCGTGAATGCAAAAAGTGTTCAATTAGTCGTTCCAATTTTTGACGTCTAAATCTCCACCCTGGAGACAATGCTTACTGTCTTAATCCCCGGGGTCGGGACACGTAATCATTTAGTAATTTCCGGGTCTTGGGACCGACCGGGGTCATTTCAAAGAACTAGGAGTCGATAAGGCTGCCAAATTATATTATATAATATAATATACATACTATTGACTGATGCATAAGCGAATGTTGCAGAATGTTTCTATGCTTTTCATCACACAGCTTCGTGTATATTGAAGAGTTTTCGTCCATCGCATCATCAATGATATGAAACCTCTGCAAATATACGAACAAAATAAATCATGCTCATTACGTTACTTCCTAGCAAGTATATAAATGTTTTAATATCACTGACAGTCCCGGTTACAACGGCACAGGGGTTTGCCTATCAAGATCGGCCTCGGAGTGACCATTTTATACATAAAAATCCTTAAAGCCCTACATTCTTCCTTCTTTGTTTCTGGTCCAGAACTTTATAGAGGGATCAGCATGGTGCCAGCATTGTGCCAGCATGAGATCACTATCAGTGATTATCTGGGGTCATAAAACACTGTAACTGGTCAGTGTAAGGGATCAGAGGCCCATATAGCTACTGATAATCAATAATGTGCTACTGTAATATGTACCCTTGAAAATATGTGTTACCATTGTGTGTTTGTTTAATTTGTATAATTAGATATATGTCTTTGATTTTTGTTTCCATCTGGTTTAAGTGTGTAAAAACTATTTGTCAAAATATTTACTATTTTAGTTATTAATATTCCCTAAGAGTTATTTTAATAAATACACACCCAAACCAGAAACAAATAAAACTAAGCAACTATACCAAAGAGGTACACAATATCAATTCTGATTGTATATCTGTGAATATACCTTTTTATAAATATAAGATAACATGATCTCATAGATCTAGTTAATATTTTTTTTTTTTTAATTCAAAACATCAAAACAAAACCAACATCAAAAATAACATGTTTATATCTTAGGAATAATATCAATTCACTCATTTCATTGAATACATTATTAAGAAATGTTAATCATGAGGCATACAGCTACCGGTATATAAGTTATATATGTTCCGATTTTTTAGACACTTTTATAATTGTGCATTAATTTGCATGCATTTGTGTCTAATCTCAAGACAGTCGTTTTCAAGCAACACAAACAAAAATATATCAATCTTGATGGTTCAGGGTTTTTTTCACAATAAAATATTACAAAAACTTATATATCAATTTAATTTTACTATAGGCCTACAGATATTTTATAACTTCCTGTCATAAAGGGAACTCTTGTTGTCTCTTATCTAATACTAGGGCCTCTTGTAAACTAATTAACATGCTGTGCAATGTTGCATAATATTATGTAATAGGGTACAATATGGTCAGATATCTTAAAAATCAGTAACCACATGCTGAGAAAACTATGACCGAATTTGGTTGGCCCAGTGCCAAAATGCAGGTCTTTAAGACATTACCAATTAATTTGGCTATGGGTCGCATTTTGTGATATAATAAGGGTCTCGGAACGCGGAAGTGCAATTAATAAAGTAGACCGCAGATGTATATCCTATATACCTCTGATTACACTCATCTAAATCAGTCAGACGCTTCCACACATTATTTTGAAAGCGTCTATAGGATCACGATTTAGGTGTTTGTCCCTTTGATCCATAATATCACTATGACAGAGTACGGACAAAATCCCCATTTAGACAAACCCCTTTCATGTCATGTAGAGAACACGGACAAAATTCCCTTCGTGCCATGTACAGGCCGGACAAAATTCCCTTCGAAGAAATCGCCTCTTCAATCTTCCAAACTTATTATAAATGCAAATCTTACTTTGATTTTGATATGTATTGCTTTTGTTTCTAACTTGGTTGTGTAGGATTAGATAGTTATGCTTTGTATGTCTCCATCAATTCTATTTCTTATGCCTGTATAATACTAAAATATACGTTCATACAGAAAGTAACACGAATAAAATCATAAATTAATTAATTAGCATAATTATAGTAGTTCACACGGGCACAAATGACATATTCATCATTATTAATACTGTTCATAGTGAGACACACATTGCTCAGCACATTCATAAGTTCAACGAAGTTGTAATATCAGCAGTGTAATTGATTTATACATTATTATATCTAACTACAAGTATATGAGGCTCCTCCCATGATATACAGAGCCATAATTCATGATAAATAAGCTCCTCCCACATTTCACACTATACATTATGATCTTTGCAGGTTTTAATTAGCTCCTCCCTCTTATGTACTACTGGTATTACATAATTCTAAAAGGAAGATTTATGTTTGACTAGACATTGAATATGAAAGCTGTGGGAAATTGACCCTAAATGTACGTCATACAATACGGTTTTTACAAGAAATCAATTATTAATTATTGAAGCTTCATGATGACACATGAACTAAATTTAAACTGTTATAAAAGGGTGAATGTTACAAAATCTGTCTTGAAGTAAAACCCCGCGATGCCAACGTATTATTACAGAATTATCATAAAAAGATTTTAATAAAAAAAAGTTGATACATCTCAAGGGGCAATTTAAATAATTTGTTGTAATATCATGAGTGTTAAAGTTCATTGTGTGTCACATAATTGTCACTTTTAAAAAATGTTTTAATTTATTTAATATCGTTATACTTTAATACATTCATGAACAATCCATACATACAGTATTTACCCGGTAAATGATGTTCGGTTTTTATACAGTATCTGTTTATTTTCTGCTGAAATTCGTTAATTTGCATAATAATTCTTTCTTTGAAGGTTTTGCAAAAGACTTTCAACTGTTTATTACCGGTATCAACAAGCTAGTTTGTTACCCGCAATACTACATGTACATTGTGTGACATTTCATATACCATTACGGCAGCTACCGGCTATAAACGAAATAATTACGACCACTTTCGGAAATTACCGACTGGCTTTTAACTTTCTAAGATTGCTAGTGTACCACAAACACATAATATTGCGCCAGCCAGTTACATCCACGCCTCCACCCCCGGGAATGGCCCGGGGTTTTTACTTTTGGGTTGACAAACATCCGCCCTTACACGGACCTACGGGGCAGTTGGTGGTAAAATATCCGGCATTGGTCCGGGAAAAAAACATTTCCACGGCAGTGCGGGGGAGCTGAAAGGTAAACAATAGCCGTTTCTACGCCAATGCACCACCAATCCCCGGGGTTTGGAACGTGGAAGCAAATGACTGGTGCATAATATTTGTATATGTCGGTGTTGATAACAATCTTTATCGACTAAATTAGTCGATCAATAAGCGATATGTTTTCTTAAAGTCCACGACGTTGCTTGTTATTAATTCAGAAAATGAAATAAAATGCGGTGGTTTGACATACCCTTCCCGTACTGACCACAATTGACAACCAACATACCAGGGGGTATTTAGGTGTGTGTGACAGGGGACTCGAGCTGACCCGATCCACTGATGCATAGCCCCTGAATAAATAAACAGCTATGATCAGTGTAATTTTCCCCGGCAGTATACAATCACGCTTCATTGATTGTTTGTGATAAACAACGCTATCTGATTGACTGAAGGATAAACATTCGACGAATGAACTTCCCTGAAACATTTAGCCCCAGGCATAATATATTATATATACTACAAAATACAGATATTTGACCTTGTGGTCCGATAAAAAATCCAGATTACCGTAAGGTATGGGACGATACGAGGACCTTATAAACTCATATCATATCATAACATTTTTGACCAGCCCGTTTAGCTCAGTCGGTAGAGCGCGAGACTAGTAGTCACTACTGATCTCGGGTCTCGGGGTTGTGGGATCGAATCCCGGGATGGCCAACTAAAATTACTAATAGTCTTTCGGATGAGACTTAAAACCGAGGTCACACGTATGGTGCTATACACTGGCATGTAAAAGAACCAGGGATGCTTCTGGAATTGGGGCATCTTCTGTATCATGCGCTATCCCCCAAAAACTAAAAATACTAAAACTCTTCTTGGGGCCTCGCCCATATGGATTATCCGGTGGCGAGGATAAATAAGACCATTAAATAGAAATTTGAAATACCCGTAACTGAAAGTAGTTGAATGTCGACACTCTAATTTCTACGATCTACCCATGATTTAGCTGATGGCGAATGGTAACTAATAATAACAAATAAATTCACGTTTTTAAGACCAAAGGGCTATAAACAACCCTAAAACTATATTAAAGTCTAAAACTTTACCAAATTATTTTTTCCACATTATAACGTATTTATTTATGATTTTTGGTTATGAAACTAATACATAGTCCTTTCTCACTGAACTCAAAATACCATGGGTCCCACAATGTTAAAACGTGGGCGTAGAAGCCGGGGGGGGGGCAGCCCCCCCAATGTCTAGAAAAGGGGGTTGCCCTCCCCCCAATGTTGAAACGGCCCATGTAAAATAAAGAAGGGGTGGTTATGTGTTATAGTTTCCAGCTCACGGTGACACGTGCGTATTTTATAAACAAATATCATGAAATGCCACACGAAATAACGTATAATTAGAGTTTATGTAAAAATGTTTTTAACTATACATCATGATAGCGGTACTCCATGTATAGTATGTCTAAGACTTGTAAAATGAAGATTTCTCAGTTTTACTGACCGTACATGCATGTATCTTTATTTGAATAAACATGCGAGGCACAGGTACGCAATTTTGCAAGAGTAATTTCAGTAAATGGAACACAAATATCAACTGTGCACATCAATCTAGAACATCCGGTACATGTAATAGCATGTGATGGTTATGCGACTAATATACAGAACAGAACAGGAATAATATATATTCGTGCGTTTATACGAATATTTAAATTATATTGAATGTATTGCTGCTGTTGAGATATGTTACCCGACAAAAGGAACGTAATGATGAAGGTGCATATGTATATCAAAACTATAATGAAGCAATAGTACATTGTATATACGATTGAAGCATGCAATTAAAACATTTCCCCGTAACATCGATTCAACGAGAATTATTGTTGAATTATTAAAAAATCTCATCTCTTCCGAACAATGAAACAAGTTAATGAAGTAAAAGTTATCCATATAATCATGTATTTTATTAATGCATCAGTCAGTTGCATCCACGGCCCCCATCCCGGGGATAAGCCGGGATTTACTTATGGGGTATAGGAACCCCGCCCTGCCTTGAACAGCGGATGGTAAATTCTCCGGTCGCCTGACATCTAAATATTGTCCCCGGAGTATTGGTTCAGAGAAAACATTTTCAACATTTTCCCGACAGTGCGGGAGAAGCTGGAAAGTAAAAACACGGCCGCTTTTCCGGACGGATGCAACTGACTGGTGCATAAAATACATGATATTATGATGTATTTTACACATCTTGCGAATAAAGATGACTTACGTGTATATCATTAAATACCGTTGGATTCACAAGTTTAAACTGATAAATACATGTATGATTTCCAGTGGATTCAGTGAAATGAGACATCACTTGATAAACAGACGCCTTTTAAGGCAGTGGTTAAAAAATAGCACCAGCTTAGTCCGTATCATACTACTTTTTCTGCGGCTAATCAAACTTTTTTTGAATTTGATACGTTTGTCCACGTTATACATAAACAAATACACAAGCTAGATGATTATCAATTAATATAAAAAATAGTTTTAACGCAAATCTAGATCAAGAGTTAACAAATTCCATGTATTAATAAAAGGTGACACTCTAACATTGAAATTGTAATGGCCTTAGAAGATACTTACGAAATATGTCAGCCACTGCAAACATGGTCTCCACACTGTCGGCGGTCTCATTATCTCGCTGAATTTGTCCGCTGTTGATCACGTGACACACATCTGTTCACTCGGAAACCTTCGGTTTATCATATTTTGGCGGGTATATATTTTGTTCAATGGAAAATTGAAGATGAGAAATAACGAGACTGAGAGTGGTTATATGTTATCATTTACAACGGTCGGTGGCACGTATCATATCATTTCTCGGATTATGGATGTAACGACAACAATCTAAATAATCATAGCTGTGGTAATCATTTTGTACATTTTGTTAAATGGACTAAACGCTCACGAATTCGCAAGGTTCACATTTCGTTCTTAATTGTTACAGAAACTGCTGAACTTTTGCGGACACTTTCATCATATTTTTGTCCGCGGGCATAATAACTTCGACATTTGTCTAAGAAATGTTTTACGTTGACGGTACCCGTAACGTGGGCCCGTGGTTCATGTGCTGGATTTGTAACCGGACGAACAGGGTCTGATTCCAGGACGCGACAGGTCATGGTCTACACACTATGACTCTTATTCTACTGGTTAAATGTTAAATCCGTACGTGACCATACTTTCTCGAATCCGCGCCAAATCGGCACAATTTTAAAACTACATGATTTGACTGGAAATTAAAATTCGGTAGCGTTACATATTCATAACACAGCGTTGAATTACATCATCATTAATTTTGGTTGGACAAGTGTCTATTTGCCGCCCGGAGACATCAATTGTCTTTAAGTCGTTTTGATAATACAGTACACTTTCTCAACAATAACTTAGAACGTTCTAAAAGATTCAATCATTTTCTATGATAATGTAATGACTTGTGTTTGTCAATTTTCTCTTTTAACTGTGTTGTATATGCACGACTAGTATTATTTTTCCTATAACGTTATAAGAGATTAGATAGTAGATTTATTTTCTATGAGAATGTAATGTATGTATTTGTCATTTTTTCTTATAACGTTATAAGAAATTCAACTATTTTCTATCAGAATGTATTGGATGTGTTGATAAATGTTTTCTTATAACGTTATAAGAAATTCATCCATTTTCTATGAGAATGTAATGGATACATGTTTTTGTCTTTTGTTTCTTATACAGTTATAAGGAATTTTAACAATTTCCTATGAAAATGTAATGGATGTGTTGGTAAATATTTTCTTATAACGTTATAAGAGATTCAACCATTTTCTATTAGAATGTAATGTATGTATGCGTCATTTTTTCTTATAACGTTATAAGAAATTCAACTATTTTCTATCAGAATGTAATGGATGTGTTGATAAATGTTTTCTTATAACGTTATAAGAAATTCATCCATTTTCTATGAGAATGTAATGGATACATGTTTTTGTCTTTTGTTTCTTATACAGTTATAAGAAATTCAACAATTTCCTATGAGAATGAAATGGATGTGTTGGTTAATATTTTCTTATAACGTTATAAGAAATTCAACCATTTCTATGAGAATGTAATGTATGTATGTGTCATTTTTTTCTTATAACGTTATAAGATATTCAACCATTTTTTATAAGAATGTACGGGATGTGTGGCCAATATTTTCTTATAACGTTATAAGAAATTCAACTATATCCTATGAGAATGTTATGGATGTTTTGATAATTTTTTTCTTATAACGTTATGAGAGAGTCAATCATTTTCTATAAAAATGCAAGGGATGTGTGGGCAATATTTTCTTATAACGTTATAAGAAATTCAACATTTTTCTTTGAGAATGTAATGGACGTGTTGGTCAATATTTTCTTATAAGGTTATAAGAAATTCAACAATTTTCTATGAGAATATAATGGATGTGTTGGTTAATATTTTCTTATAACGTTATAAGAGATTCAACCATTTTCTATTAGAATGTAATTCATTTATTTGTCTTTTTTTTCTTATAACGTTATAAGAGATTCAACGATTTTCTGTTAGAATGTAATAGATGTGTTGGTCAATATTTTCTTATAACGTTATAAGAGATTCATCCAATTTCTATTATAGTGCAATGTATTTAATAGTCAATATATATTCTTATAACGTTATAAGAGATTCAACCATTTTCTATTAGAATTTTATGTATTTATTCGTCAATATTTTCTTTTAACGTTCTAAGAAATTCAACCATTTCCTATGAGAATGTAACGGGTGTGTAGGCCATTTTTTTCTTATAACGTTATAAGAAATTCAGTCGTTTTCTAGAAGAATGCAACGGATGTTTGGTCAATATTTTCTTATAACGTTATAAGAGATTCGACCATTTCCTATTAGAATGTAATGTATTTAGTATTCAATATTTTCTTATAACGTTATAAGAGATCCAACCATATTCTATTAGAATTTAGTGTATGCATTTGTCAGTTTTTTCTTATAACGTTATAAGAAATTCCACCATTTCCTATGAGAATGTAATGTATGTGTTGGCCATGTTTTCTTATAACGTTATAAGAAATTCAGTGATTGTTGATTTTGAATGTACTAAATGTATTGGTCAATTTTCTCTTATAACGTTATAAGAGATTGGTCGAATTTTTCTTAAAACGTCATGCATGTAATGCCTTTTTGTCATATCATTTCATGTTATATTATGCGAAATACATTGCAAATAAATATAGTTATAAAAATATCGTGTTCATTTTCTCTTTTTTACTGCATTTTACCATGTGAAAAATTGGCTATTCGCTTTATAAAATTGAGCACTCTGGACAAATGCTGTTTTTTTAATACAACGTGTTATAATAGAACATTGTTGGCAGTTGCTTTAAGAAAACATTATTGCAAATAATCGATTTTAACCACTTTCAACATCACGCACACAAGTTCGGTTTTCCTTTTACACACAGCGTAATTTTTCCTCTCAGCAACATTTTTGAGTAATTTTATTCACTAAATTGGTCTGTAACATGAACAAACTTCAGTCTAAACATCTATATACTGGAAGTATTTGGTTTGTTTTTAAATTCGAGGTAAAATACTTAAATAATTACAAAATCCGGATGTTTTACAAGTTATACTTATATCAGTGTGCTTGTTTATGGGATGTACAGGCATCTGTGCCAAAATATATTGAATATTAAACACCTTTATTCGATTTTTGCTATACGCTGAAATGTGACACAGCCCTTTAAAGAGATAAATATTTCCCTTCACTATTTCTTTGCCCTGCATTTTCTAATAATCATAACTACACAAGAGAGCACAGCGCAACGGACACGTTACACTTTCTCCATTAGAGTCACAGGTTAAACCGATCTACATGGTCAGGCTGCATTAATACTCTGCGCTCGTGTCTTCACATTATAAGCAAGAACGTTATGAGAAAATCCAACAGGGAAGGTAGCACTCGACCTAACCTAACAGAAATCAGAAACACCACAACACAGCTACCCTGAGGAATGCCCACACAAACCCATGCCAAAACGGCGACCAAAATGAGGCACAATAACCCGAGGGCGTGACTTGTTTAAAACATTTAGGACAGTGACATTATGTTATGCGACCTCAAGAGGCCCACTTACGACTTGGTATTTTGACCAGTCATTTCCAGATCGAACTTGACACAGATTTAATACTAGAGATTTCCATTTTAACAAGAAAAAATATTGCGATATTTAGTGTTGTCACAACTTATTTTCTAATATTTCTCCCCGTTACTCTATAGTTTGACAATACATGATACAGCATTGTATGTCCTTCTTGGCATTCTTTGTAATGGGATAATGATTGTGGCAGAGGTTCATAAGATGTTCAATTAGTCTTGTATTACATATCCATATTTAACAACATATCTAATTCTAGTCGGATGATTCTCAGATGAATGTGGTTAAATAATGATTGTGTCGGACAAACGACTGACAAAGAGCAATCATCTTAAATGCTGAAAACATTGACTGTCATTTAGTGAAGAAGTTGCTCTGGAACATGCCAGGTGTTTTACAACAAATTACTGCCACACTATCAATACGAAGCCGAAGTACAGTATCAAGTACTTCGTTGAATAATGAATCGTGGAGTCCTTTTCTCCAATATATGATTATGACTACTTGCTTACCCAAGTTCGATAGTTCCAGAAATATAACAATGTCTTCTAGTGTTCGTTTGCGTCCAGTTTGTTTGCGTTTTTGCAAGCACACATCAATGTTAAAACACTGGCCATCTTGATCAAAGGAAATAATTGGACATTGAGCTGCTGAACCGGAAATTGTATAAATTATTTTATTCTGTGATGATATAGCATTATCTAGATAAAAGGTTTTATATAACAGGATACTACGTTGCAATAACTATCATTCTAAGCCATCGAAATATTAACTCTTAAACACAGCATTGACAATGCCGAACAAAACAATTGCCTGCACTATATCGAGACGGATAACACCTATTCGCAGAAATGTGTGTTGTTGTATATGTCAGTTTCAGTGTGACTGATATTATTCATTATCTCAGGTTGACAATAATGACGCCACTTCCGCTTTGGTATAGATCTATGTACGGAAATGATGCTAAGGGTTCGAGCATTATTTAAGGTAATTACGGTAATTGGTTTCAAGCTAACAATGAATTGTGTCTCGTGGCACAATTATTCCGTTCTCGAATATTCAGTAAAACCAGACTGATGCTTAAATAACGGCACTAATGTCGCGGTAATGATGTTCGTTTGTTTAATGAAGCAATCGTACGCACTATCGCGTTGTCTATTGGTCATTAAATGGTGAAGTGTATTATTATACCATCTATTAGTAATCCAGCTTTTACACTTCAACCACGAAATGATTGTGGTTCAGAATTATTGACATTTTGGAGCCTTTTCAATAATGATATAGTGTTCTAATTGTGTGTAAGAATACGTCATCATGCTAGCAAATAATTATAAATAGAAGCATAGCCAGGAGTTTAATTGGATACAATTAAATTTTGAATTTCTTCTTTTTCTTAACTTGGTTTCAATGAGTGATTCCCTTTATCAACGATTATTAACGAGTTTCCACTGTTTTCAGCCACATTTTACAATTTACCGAACACATATCCTAACAGCCTGACAAGATAGCAGACATGTGTTTCATATATATCAAATAGCCTTAACGAAACGTAGTCTCTCTCAAACTATGAAAGCTTATAGATGTACTTTCCCCAATCTAGTTTTTATTAACTTTTAATGTCACTATCCATTGCAGCAGAAGTACTAAAGGTTACTTGCCTACGTCTGTGGACTTGAAAAAGCACGTGTAAACGAGACAAGACGACATTTATATCATAGATAACCAGACACAAACACAAATACAATGGGACATTTATAATGTAATGCTACAGGAGACTCCGAAGTCAGACAAATTACAATTATGTACATAATTATGCCACGTTGGAGTATGTGAATAATGTTTTTTTTCTTAACAAATCACCTAATTTTTACAACCCACTTTGGTGATTCTAGTTTTTAACGTTTAATGTCACTATTCATTTCGACAGACGTACTAAATGTTACTAGCCTACGTCTTTGGACTTGAAATAGAACTTATAAACGAGACTAGACGACATATATATAATAGAAAACACAAATACAATGGGACATTTGTAATGTAATGCTACAGGAGCCTATCTCCGAAGTCAGACAAATTACAATTATGTACATAATTATGCCAAGTTGAAGTAAAATACTATGCAATACGGATACAAGTACTGTTAACACGTTTTTTTGCCCCCCAAAAAGTTGGGATTCTGCACGTAGTCTTCATTATTTAGACATTTGCTGTAAGCTCCATGGCAGTCGGACCATAAAGTCACACACGTTATGGAATGGACTCTTTAGGTACGAACGGAGGCTAACATAGACATTATCCCCTCCACGTCGTCTGTATTTTACTCCTTCTACATTCTTAAGGGATATACAAACATGTATGACGCACATTACCCGAAGTCCGTGCACGCCGACGAATATTGTCATGATTTTGTGAATCGACCATATGTGACATAGTTTTCGCTGATTTATACATTTATTACAATTTCATTATCTTTGAGGGATGTGGCTGTCTATAACTGCGTCTTGTTAAATCTAGCTTGTATTACAATCAAGTGACTGCTGATACTTGATCCTTTAGCTTTCTGTCGCGTGTAAGTGACTGCTGTCTAAAACCTTCACCGCTTAATAATCGTTGCAAAAGCTCGAATTGGCATACATTTTTGTGTATGGTTAAGTTATAAAACACTGCACCGGTACATGTACACATGCCAAGGTTAATATGTTCTTGGAAGGGACTTATCACGACCGAGAATCGCGGGGTTACATATCTAGCGCATTTATTTATAACTGTTTGACTTGTGTCGCGCCTCTAATCATGTCACCACACCCATTGCATGCGAGCTAATAATATATTGTGATGCGTGTTTGTTGGTCATTTATCATGTTCCGTGTTTATTATATCATTAGTAATATATTATGTCAGTACAACCAATAATTGTTGTCTAGACAAGACGGAAAATAGTGTATTAAAAAGACAAATATATAATTACTGTTTTCTGGCTTAACCGGTATACACGTAGTTCAACTCTAATAACATACATTGGTAAATAAACAACTATATGCACCGAAAGAGTGGCGAGTGCGCCAAGGTCAACGTGCAAAGATACTGGCGTTTGGTGCATTTTAAAATGCCTTTATGTGCATTTGTCCAGAATGATGCCTTCCTTTCCGATGTATTATTAGCTTTTACCCAATAAATCCTATTGAAGCTTATAATGTTCTTGTCAAGATAATATTCGAGTAGCCTGTAAATATTTGATATTCAAGCATGAAATAGTTGATTGCTATTTGGATTTATTGATGGTGTTTTCCGATTATAAAGAGGGTCATTGGCCTGATCGTATAAATCGGTTGATTTATAACCACGGATAATCCAGTTGGAAATTTGCCCAAGATTTTTGCAGATACACACGGAGATGAGTACTAGGTACATTTTTGCCCCTTGTTGGTCCGATCAACCGTCTGCCGGTCGACAGAATAGTTTCCGTTTGATAAGTCAAGATCGATTTGCCCATGAATCATTCTGGAAACTTTCCATGGAGGTTGGTCAGCACCATTAGGTACTCCCTTGCGTTTTTAGGTCAATAGGTCAAGCTTACGGTGATATTTACCATTTACGACTATTGGACTGCCATAGGGCATACATTGTTCACTAACATCTCTTTGTTTTAGCTCACTTGCCACTAAGTGACTTTCACGTACAGCACAGTGTGTTCCAATCGGTAGATTGATTTCGCGCTGGCACACGTTTCATAATTTGAATAGAAAAAATACATACTATTTTTCAAGTTAAAGGCTTCATAGGCATTCATTTTTCAACCGTTTATTATCTCAAACCATACAACATATTAACTACTAGTAATAGAATATAATTCCAAAGTGGGCTAAATATACTCCGTTACATACTTGTCATTTTTATCCCTTTAATGTATCATCTCATAAAATGTATTAAATAAGGTTTCCCACGAGCGGACGTATGGACTGACGGCAGCACTTCAACTACATCCAGAATATCCGACGGGACAATAATTGTCTTTTCAGTTCATGAAAGCTTTGTGTGACGTCAGGTAATTGATAACATATACGTTGGAGCAAAAATGTTTCGTGATTTGCTCTCCAATGAGAGTGAAAGTGTGATTCATATTTAGTTATAATTACAGGATGCAATGCAACCGAAACATTACTGTTTTCGTCGATTGCTTTCAGTAAGTACAAATAATAAAAAGGGATTCTCAACAGCACGTTACAACACTCTTAATATATATACATCAGATGTTTCTGTATCTTTAGACTTTGTGTCTGTGGAATCCGTGAATTTGGAGTAATTTATAGTCTAAGTTGTACGGAATACCGTTAGGGCCATCGTGGTTACACATTAAAATCCAGAGGGCGACAATGCGATAGTACGATGGCGACAATGCGATAATACGATGGCGACAATGCGACAGTACGATGGCGACAATGCGACAACGCGATAGTACGATGGCGACAATGCGATAGTCATATCGTACTGTCGCCATCGTACTATCGCATTGTCGCCATCGTACTATCGCGTTATCGCATTGTCGCCATCGTACTGTCGCATTGTCGCCATCGTTTATTTCGTTGGGACTTGAATTCGTGGATTTTGCATTTCAGGTAATAAAACAAGGGTCAAAATTCATATTCGTTGGGATAAAAGTTCGTGGTTGAGATGAACCACGAAATCCACGAAATTTAATACCCCACGAAAATTAATGATTTTACAGTATAACGTCGGTTGCTACATTTTATCGGATGTGTATCGTGATATTTTGGATAGAAGTTATTTAATCTACCTCAAAATACAAGTTACAACCTGGACTTTCGCTCATGAATATATTCTTTATTCAGCATCAGTACAACTAGGTCATGTTTCTCATGTTTGGTAATTTCAGTTCATTCGAATTTCTGTGGGTTCCTTTCGGTTAGTCAGTAGTATGCCTATAGGTATAGTTTGTCTATTTTGACCTGAACCTGACCTCTATGCAAAAATATATTACAATGTTCTTAGTTTGAATATAACAATTTCCGCAAGCAAATCGTGCAATATCGGCTTTTAATATTTGGGTTTGTATTACATCTCGAGCGTCATCATGATACTCCCCTATTATGAAAACATACACTATGTGGACACTATATCGAATGTTAAAATGTGGTAATCAATAGGTCAGGTTCATGTCAATGTGGTCAAGCTATACATACAGTAATAATTGTGTAGTTATTAGCATCACATGGTTATTTAGTATGGTTTTGTGTTCATAAATGAATCAATTTTACTCGACGAATTTGTGTATTATCACGAATATGTATAATAACAATGTATATTATTGTATACCTGTTACATTGCATAAAAGTTCCAAGTTAAGTTTAGTCTAAGACTTGTATTATCCCAATATTTTCTTCCTTTACGTGGTATTACTACATTATATCTGCTCTGCTGAGAGTACCCATGTTCGTTCACTCTATTTGCACGGCAATACATTAAGTAATGTTTCACTAGTTATACTTCTAATTTACATTTTCCTTCTGGGTTTGTGTAAGATGTGAAAAATTCGGTCAGTGAGGGCAGCACTTAAAACCAGCGTACAACAGAAAACATACAATAACATCAAATAGCACTATTAAATACACGACACAATGCCCGCACATAACTTAACGAGAGAATGAAATGTCTGCAGCAATACGTGTTGCTTTGCTGTATCGAGAGCCGTACATTTGTTATATGTATGATAGCATGTTAAGATTGCAGCGTACATTTGTATAAAGATAACATTGCTAACATGAGCAACATTCTCAAAAGAACAAATGCAACGGAACATCGACATATGTTACAATTTGGCGATGTTGCAATGCCGGTAGCTGTTAGTCGTAACAATGTGTTGACAGTTTGACTGACGTGTCTTATGGACGTATAATTCAGATTAGTTCTATTCACCACCGACAGTATTTTTCTCATATAACACGGGAAATAATATTTTCACTTACTCAAACAACACTAAAGTACATAATTGTTTCACAAACTATAGATTATGAAAATGTGTAAAATAATATTCAATTATTACATACATTAACGTTTTATTTCCATTATGTGCGATGGTATAGCGCGCTAGATATAATTTTTGAATCCGATTATTTAGAACCAAATTTAACATTATCATAGCTTCCTGATGTCACTATATACCTTAAACGATTGAATGTCATACTTGTGAGTACTTGTAAAGTTTCGGTCGGAGACGTTATATGGAAATGCGTTGGCATATTTACTTGAACGTGAATATACATGTTCCATGTATGTACAATGTAGCTAAATAGCAAATAAATGTAATTGAATTGAGGAAATTGCAACATACAGGGTGATCAATAGTATATGGTATACATAAAAAACGTTAATAAATTTGTCAGATTTAATGATAGAGTATTGGTTTGACCCTTATTTCAAAGCTAATGGATCTAAGTTTTTGTAAGATATTGATAATAATGAATGTTAATTGCATATGATGTCAAAACGTCATCGATGACATTTTCGGTGATTCAGGAAATTTTGCGATCTGGGATAATTTCGCTGAAGACCACATTTAAATTTGACCCCTACACTCAACGGACTGAAACTCCTTGGCTTTCTGATCATGGGAAAGGCCAAAGGAAGGATTGTATGATATAGAACCAGCTACAATACAATGTCAAATTGGAAGCGCCTATGGGTAAAACGCAAGGAATTAATATTTTTACGACGCTTTTTGCTGCTGATTTTGGCCGTTTTTCAGAATTAAGGAAAATGCTTCAAACTGCTGAGAAAATAGTAAGTACCATCTGAAAATGATTTTTGTCCTGAAAAAAACTTACACGCATATGTTAAATTGATGTAACCATATAATATGAACTAAGGCACCGCCTAAAGAAGGGATTAAATACACATTGGCTATCTGCTAAGCCATGTTCCAGATAAAACTGACTAAATATGAGTTGAATTTAGATGTTATACAATAGGCCTATAGATCTGCAAAGATAGTTATTTATCAGAAACTGATCACTTTTCCTCTTTAAATTTAAGACCAGAAATAATAATTATTCAAAATTTTAGATTGGCTATGTATCTGTGGTTTATGTTTGAAATAAGTGAAGCCATCCCTAACCTGGAGTTTTACCTATATTATACTGATTTGTTATACATTGCAACGTAACGTCATGAGTCTATTTGTAACGTCATGACATTACGTCTTGTATTGGCGCCGTGTATCCAGTACAGTAGCGTATTTCTTACTTCCCTTTGCTTATTTGTATAGTTTGTTTTATTTATTGAATATTTTTAAAGATGGTTATAATTCGAAAGAAAATGATAGGGGGCAACCGTTTACAGATTACTATTTTTTATTTTCAAAGGACCATTCACCTCGGAAAACTGCCTGAAATTTTTGACCGGAAATAACTTATTCTGAAAGCATTAGTACCTGTAGAGACTCGACGAAGATACACACGTGGACATTATTGGTATGGTTATTTACAATAGTCAGCTTCGCTGGCTATTTAATCCCCTATTAATGATCACCCTGTATATAATTCCAAAACAGGAAGTAGTGATGTACAAAAAATATCAGAATATCCCACAGGGAAGGTAGCACTCAACCCAACCAGCCGAGCACATAAATCAGAAAAAACACTACACAACTACCATGAGCAATGTCAACAGAAACACATGCCAAAACGGCGACCAAATGAGGCACAACAACCCCGGTGCGTGACATATTTTAAAAAACTAAGGGCTGTTACAGTCCGACCAGGGATACCTGACAGTGACGTCATATTGTATTTACAATCAAATGTTTACTTTATATATCGTCTGCAAAAATGAGGATTATCAGTATAATTATTTTCCTATCATCTGCATGAAATCGTGGTCGAGAGGATAACGCTGCAGTGTTAGTAGATTTTCAAATAAAAACATGCCGAGATCGAACGCTAGCAGCAGATCTTTTTATGCTTATTTTATTATATTTTTTGGCAATCGCATACAAAGTATATATGTACAGAAATGCTGTTTAAGTAAACAAACAAACAAACACCTTTGTCATTTCACTCAACTTCAAATGACTTGATATTTATCAGCTAAGAACAAGTTTCAAATCATAGTAGGGAGTTTTGGAAGAATTAAGAGAAACTAACAGCTATCCTAATCGAGTTTTCAATTACACGAATTCCACGGATCTTAATTTAATAACAATATGGCGAAAGCCTTATTTTCAAAATAAATATCTTATCAAACCATCCAATGGTATACATTTTTCGTTTATGATACAAGAAAAAAAAAAGTTATAGTTTAATGGCTATCACAAGCTTCGAACGTAGATCGCCTGAGTGAGAGTCAACAAACACATCCACAGAACCGTGCATTGCTTGAAATTCATGAATTGGTAAGAACATAATTCTATGTAGTATGACCCTCAATCTTTTTGGGGATATACCCTACTTATTTATAGATTGTTCACAAAATGACGTAACTGTCAAAAATCGTTGGTCGGATAGTACCTAACGTTATGCGACCTAAGGAGGCACATTTACAACTTGGCCTAGTTAAAATAATGGGCAAGGAAGGAATTGGGTGGGATGGGAAATAATAAAGATTAATTCACCTATGCATTAATCTAATTTATTACGGCGGAATTTCACGGGATCTCCGGGTACTATATACACATGGTGCGTTTATCGCTACCCGGCGTCGCTATCGTTTCCATGGTAATTCTCGCGTGAATACGATATTCACTGAGCGTGAACTCACATGATTGCCACGTCGGCTCACTTGCTTGTTCGGCAGCAAACGACGAACTTTAAAGAAAATTAATTAAAACTTTGGCTATCTAGCAATACTTTATGATGCCGGGTCGAGGACAAGGTGCAAAGAGAAGGCGCGGTGCAGAAGCAACGGGGCCGAGGACTAGGGCCAGTGCTAAGCGAGCTAGACCGGCGTTGGATGACGGGACGGAGCCAGCGAGAGGTATAAATCATAACGTTATAGATTTTAATGAAATTATTTGTGAGGCTCAGGTTCATGAGGAACAAGACCAGGTTAATGCTAGTTCGAACAGTAGCATCACTAATACTAGTCCCGTGGAGACCCGTAGTTTGTCTAACGCCGGTAATGCTCAGACCCTGCCTCTAGGAAATTTAGATATAGGGGCGTTGCCATATAACGGTACATGTTTGCCGCCTGTAATGCAACCCAGTGCTAATATGTTCACGTTTAATGAAACTCAAAATGTTGAAAACATGCTTTTTGAAGGTCACGAGCTGACACGTGTCGCCCAAGACGATATTACGTTACATGTACCGCCTACTCTAAAACAAAAAATCTGTAAAGGCGAGTACGTCAATCTTTCTTTGCTCATAAAGGGTGCGGTGGAACTGGCCGAGCTATATTCCGGTAGTACGCTCAAATTAAATACCGACGGTACGATTGCCGTCCGGCCCACGGTATGTAAAGATGATATCGGAACTATTGAACGCTGGACAGACGCGTTTATTGTCTATATGTCTATCTATTTGTCGACACACCCCTCAAAGATACATGAAATGTTGCACTATTTTTATGTTATACGAGAATGTGCGTCCCGTCAGGGGGGACAATTTTGGAAAATATACGACCAGCAGTTTCGCCTTCGTCAGGCCACCACACCGTCGTCGTGGTCGGTGATTAATCAAGGCTTGTGGTCTAGGTGTTTGCCTTCAATGCAAGATACATATAGGTATAAACAATTTGGGGTCGAGTCGCGGAAGCATGGTCAATCGCAGAACATATGTGTAGCTTTTAATAAAGGCTCATGTAGCTGGCCGAGTTGTAAATATAACCACGCATGTATTAATTGTGGCGGCACGCATAACATAATGAACTGTCACACAGGTACTCAGTCAGGTCCTTCACGTTTCGGGTACCAACAGGGTACTTACGGTCAATCGCAAACATATAATGCGGGTCATAATACCCAGCAAGGTTTTAATGGAAATCCCTTTCGAGGCCGCCGCCCATACAGAGGGCGGGGATATAACCAGTACCGTGGTCAACGCGGTTCATATAGTAAATAATAACATACCGTCGCTTATGAATAATCCGACGAAATTAGCTCCTTCACCTATTAATATCCAATCTTTAAACCACTGGTTGTCTGATTACAAATCCCGTGATGCACTAATACTATTAGAAGGTTTTACACACGGCTTTCGTTTAAATTATACTGGTCCACGTGGGACACGCTTTTCAAAGAATTTGGTGTCGGCTAGACAATTCCCCGAGATTGTCCTACAAAAAGTACAAAAAGAAATCGATGCCGGTCGTGCGGCTGGCCCGTTTACCGTTAGTCCGATGAAAAACATTCAAATATCTCCGATCGGCGTGGTACCAAAGAAAACACCCGGGGAGTTTAGGCTGATACATCATCTTTCTTACCCAGAGGGGTCATCGATTAACGATTTCATTGACCCGAAATTATGTTCGGTTAAATACACAGAATTCGACCAAGCAATTCATATCATTCAGGAACTGGGAAAAAAATTGTTACTTGTTTAAATCGGATATAAAAAATGCATTCCGTTTGCTACCAATTAACCCACAGGATTTCGAACTATTGGGATTTATGGTGGAGGATAAAATTTTCTTCGATAAGGCTCTTCCATTCGGCTGTAGTATTTCCCCGAGTTTATTTGAAAAATTTTCAACCTTCCTTGAGTTTTGCGTTAAAACCAAAATGAAATCGGGCCACCTAATACATTATCTAGACGATTTCTTAGGGGGCGAAAAAACGTACAAGTCTTGTAAAGAGTTGATGGTGTTATTCAAATTATTCAATTATGGACAACTTGGGCGTTCCGCTAGCGGACGAGAAAACAGCAGGCCCGACTCAAATTATTATTTTCTTAGGTTTAGAGCTAGATTCAATAAAAATGGAGGTTCGGATACCTCTCGATAAAATAACGGAAGTCGTTCAAAAAATCGAGTTCGTTCTGTCGCAAAAGAAGGTTTGTTTGAGGGTCATACAGTCACTTATAGGGTCTTTGAACTTCTGTTGTCGGGCAATTCCTATAGGTAGGCCATTTTGTAGGCGCCTTATAAATGCCACATGCGGAGTAAAACATATGTATCATTACGTGCGTGTTAATAAGGAAATGAAATCTGATCTCAAAATGTGGATGCGTTTTTTCAGTGGACATAATGGTGTCTCAGTCTTTCACGACCGTTTTTGGGTGTCTAATGATGACGAGCAATTTCATACAGATAGCGCGGGTGCTATAGGGTTTGGTATTTGGTTTAAGGGGCATTGGTGTAACGCGAAATGGCCGGACGTGTGGCATGAAAATGGCTTTACCAAAGACATTACAGTGCTTGAACTGTTTCCTATTGTCGCGGCAATTTTTATTTGGGGTAATGAGCTACGTAACAAGAAAATTCGTTTCTATTGCGATAATCAGGCAGTAGTCCATATATTAAATGCCATGACCTCTAAATCACCCGCAGTCATGATGTTAATGAGGGTATTTACGTTACAATGTTTGCATTATAATTGTTGGGTAAAAGCTTCACACATCAGCGGGGCAAAAAACGAAATAAGTGATGCACTATCTCGTTTTCAGTTCTCACGGTTCAGGAAGCTAGCTCCAGAGGCGGATCTATATCCATCGGTAATACCGAACTTTCTTTGGAACATCTTCGAAGCAGATCTAAATACTTGGCCAGTGCAGGAATAGCGGAAAATACCGCTTCGACCTATTCTACGGCAAGGAACAAGTTTCAGTCATTCAGGGGCTCGTATAACTTACCAAATAACTGGCCACTCCCTTTAAACGAGGTGGTTTTGTTCATTACGTATTGTTTTGAAAAGGCCTTGTCAGCTAGAACAATAGCAACATATATTTCTGGTCTGGCTTTCTTTCATAAAATTAATAATTGGCCAGATTTTTCTCAAGCCTTTATTGTCAAAAAGCTATTGGAGGGTTGTCATAGATCACGCCGCACATTCGATACGAGAGCCCCGATCACTATGGATATGTTAAAGGAAATATGTAAGCTTCTACCCACGATTTGTCATGATGCTTACGAATATCAGTTATTTAAAGCTATGTTTTGCCTGGCATATTTTGGCCTATTTCGCGTAGGAGAATTAGTCTCTACCAAGGGTCAAGTTAACATGTTACAATCAAGAGACGTAACTCTTGATATACCAAACAAACATGTTTTGATTTCCATGAGTAGGTTTAAAACAAATCAACGTGGTAATCCGGTGATTTTAAAGTTACCGTGTGAGCGGGATGGAAGCATATGTCCTGTTCATTCGTTACAGAAATATCTTTTTTATAAATCGAGTCAAACCGGTCCGCTGTTCATTCATGGTAACGGGGCAGTAGCCACCAGATATCAATTTGCAGCAGTGCTGAAAAAATGTATTGACCGTTCTCAGTATAACCACTCAAATGTTAAAACCCATAGTTTTCGCATAGGCAGGGCTACGCAATTAGCTTTAATGGGATTGTCGGAGTCAGCCATTATGAAACTGGGAAGGTGGCACTCCCCCGCCTATAACACATACATACGGGTTTAACCGTACTTTAGGCCAGGTTTGTCTAGCGGGTGATTATATTCATGGTATTATATATATACTTATCATGCACGGTATAGCAATAGTGTCGCTATGGTGATAGGACTATCGTAACTGACAGGCTTTAATAATGTCTTTACAGACGTATGGTTTATCGGGGATTCAATTCCATATTGGGCTGGGGTGCGAGCCGCCGAAAGAGGAATGCCGAATTTGAAGTTGCCGGACAACCTTACCATGGCTTGGTGGTGTAAGCGGGGTATGAGTTTGGACGATTTAATTAGCTCCTTGCAAATTCCCGTCCTGTTTAGGAGTTGTCCTAAAGTTATATTGTTCCATCTAGGTGACAATGATCTTACAAAACATTCCTTAAAATGTATTTTTAAGATAATAATAGAGGCTGTTACTTATGTTCATCAAGCATTTCCAGAAGTAAAAATAATATGGGTTGACATTCTCCCCAGAGTTACCTGGGGAGAACACGCCTGTAGTTTAAAAGCCATAGAGAAAAAGCGTAAACGGGATAACCAGATGGGCCGAAAACAATCCAACGGGCATATTACGGTCGACATCGACGTTCTTACACTCGGTTTCTTCCGCGATGACGGTATACACTTGTCCGACGTTGGTTTGGAATTCTATAATGACGCCATTCGCGAAGGCATTTTAAGTTATATATTATAAGAATTTTGGGGAAATAAAAAATAGATAAATAAGAAATAGGGATATCGAAGCTTAATTATATTTTTCATTTTGTGGCGTAAAATTCTGTAGTGGGGATGCAACCGAGGGCATATCTATTATTTTTATTAAAAATGAATCAATACAAAACATATATTTTGCATTTCCATGGGTATTCTCTCGGTTTCGACAGCTGTTACCAGTCGAGACTGAGGTTCCTGTGGTTACAAAATTCAGTCACTTGACTGTAGTTTTTTATGAGCGTTTAAGACTTGTCCGAGCGTTGACTCAACTAGAAAAATGGCATCTCTTAAAAGGTCTCATCTGTTTAGATAAGTCACATTTGGTTAAAATACATACTTACTGTAGACATAGTTCTTTATATGGTGCCTGGAGCGTACCTGGTTTTATTACGGGGTACCTGGAGCGTACGTCCCGGTATTTTATGGGTACTCGGAGTGTACTCGGTATTTTATGAGTACCTGTAGCGTACTCGGTCTCTTTTATGGGTACTCGGAGTGTACTCGGTATTTTATGAGTACCTGTAGCGTACTCGGTCTTTTTTATGGGTACTCGGAGTGTACTCGGTATTTTTATGAGTACCTGTAGCGTACTCGGTCTCTTTTATGGGTACTCGGAGTGTACTCGGTATTTTATGAGTACCTGTAGCGTACTCGGTCTCTTTTATGGGTACTCGGAGTGTACTCGGTATTTTTTTATGAGTACCTGGAGCGTACTCGGTTTCTATGTGTAATCGGAGTGTACTCGGTTTCTTGTTACAGTAAATTAATGTTAAAGTTTGATAATAAATCTTATATGCCCTCGGTTGCTACCTTGCGTAAGGCGTTTTCACCTCTAACAGCGTTACCTGTTAGAGTACAAGTCAACATGGCCATTCTTCGCCACTTTAATTTAATTCATAATCACAATAAGGCAAGCCTATATATATTACATGTATTATAAACAATATTCGCTAGTCATTTGGTATATAAAGATAATTATAAAATTAAATTGTTATTACTGCTGTCAGTTGTTGTTTTGAAATTTTATCTTGGAATAATAAAGATTAATTCACCTATGCATTAATCTAATTTATTACGGCGGAATTTCACGGGATCTCCGGGTACTATATACACATGGTGCGTTTATCGCTACCTGGCGTCGCTATCGTTTCCATGGTAATTCTCGCGTGAATACGATATTCACTGAGCGTGAACTCACATGATTGCCACGTCGGCTCACTTGCTTGTTCGGCAGCAAACGACGAACTTTAAACCCACCCTACCGCACCCTTCAGGCAATATCAGTCATTATTATTAATTATCAATGTTAATAGTCTAACTATGTTTAATCATGGCAAATAGCAGTTACTATTATTATGCTGTATGAGTCATTTTTCTGCCGATCCGTTTGTTGTTATTTCAGTTTGATATTGAGAGAGTCAGTAACATTGGCATACGTATGTTGGTCAAAACAGACACATGGTCACGTTGAGGTTGTACTGGAAGTAAACTACACAATATACGACACAAGATGGTTCAATATGGTAACTATGAGGACAGATCCGGCATCAGATAGCATCCAGTCTTCATGGAATTCACGTATAGGAACTCTTCGTGTGCAAGGTGATTCTTACGTACGGGAATAATGCTGATAATGTGTTTTTGTGTTGTGATTACCATGGTATCAGTGTTAATTATGATAATATTAGTGTTTAATATGATGTTCTTAGTGTCGTGAATGTGTATATATTAGATGCTGAAAAGGAAAAGACATGAAGCCTATAATGTGAAGTTCAGAAAGTACATTTGTAGCAAAGGACGTGATAGTAGTCGTTCTACCAGTGACCAGAACTGTGTCTTAACGGTGATTTAATAGCCAATAAACAATTAATAACCATATCTAGATATAGCACTTGCCTTACTCATGCATTTATCTAATTATAGTAGATATTTTATCATTTATTACATACATTGTCATGTTGGCGTAAAATTCTGTAGTGGGGATGCAACCGAGGGCATATCTATTATTTTTATTAAAAATGAATCAATACAAAACATATATTTTGCATTTCCATGGGTTTTCTCTCGGTTTCGACAGCTGTTACCAGTCGAGACTGAGGTTCCTGTGGTTACAAAATTCAGTCACTTGACTGTAGTTTTTTATGAGCGTTTAAGACTTGTCCGAGCGTTGACTCAACTAGAAAAATGGCATCTCTTAAAAGGTCTCATCTGTTTAGATAAGTCACATTTGGTTAATATATACTTACTGTAGACATGGTTCTTTATATGGTGCCTGGAGCGTACCTGGTTTTATTACGGGGTACCTGGAGCGTACGTCCCGGTATTTTAAGGTTACAAACCACTAAATGCCTCCGCGAACCAAAATAGGATACACTCAAATAGTCCCTAAATAAACTTGTGATTGTGTTTAAATGGTAGTATGCTTTGACAAGGTGGAACTGGAATCATCTAATTGGGTTTACAGGCAGTGTATACATGTATGTGATGTATTGAAACTGTTTTATTTTACATATTTTGAGATTTTGGCCAAAATACCAAAGCGAAAGTAGGGTAGGGTAAAACCCGGATTTGGTCGGTCCGCGCGCCTGTAAAAATATGTTCACCGCGTTGGACGGACAAAATTTTTCTTATATGATACGTGACCCCCTGTTTTTTTTGTATTTTCTTAAAGCTGGAAGCCCCTTCTTTTCATTGATATATGTCTGCCACCTGGCCATAGACTTTAACATGTATCAACCTGGGACTGACTATTGTAACTTGACATTGAGCTAAAGAACAAATTTATTTAGTGGTTTGTGACCTTAAGAAATGACCCAAAAAATTAAAATGTATATTTTCAATATTTTGACTTTAAATGTTTAGAAATACATTTTTCTGTGGGTTTTATTCCATTTTTCAGTGAAATTTGTCTCAAAATGTGAACAAAATGTGTTTTGGGGTGAAAATTTAAGAAAAAAATGATGATTTTTCCTCCACAAAATGACATTTTCATACCAATTTTGACCTTATTTAGATATCAGACCTGGGTTATTGTGTATATATATGAGGAATAGTCACATAATTAAGCACCCAACATAAAATAATTGCCCAATGTAAGGTTTATACAAAACTGCAACTGTTTAATTTGCCAGCATTCATACAATATGGCCAGCAGAATCCAAGAAATTGCGTTAAAGGCGCTTACTCTCTTTTGTCAAAATTTTGAGGAATCATGTCATTTCAGTCTGGAAAGTCATCATTTGGAGTTGTATATACATAGTAGTTGTCAAATAAGTGTTTAAATCAATCAAAATGGGGGAAAAGGGTTGTCTTAAGGTTACAAACCACTAAATGCCTCCGCGAACCAAAATAGGATACACTCAAAAAGTCCCTAAATAAACTTGTGATTGTGTTTAAATGGTAGTATGCTTTGACAAGGTGGAACTGGAATCATCTAATTGGGTTTACAGGCAGTGTATACATGTATGTGATGTATTGAAACTGTTTTATTTTACATATTTTGAGATTTTGGCCAAAATACCAAAGCGAAAGTAGGGTAGGGTAAAACCCGGATTTGGTCGGTCCGCGCGCCTGTAAAAATATGTTCACCGCGTTGGACGGACAAAATTTTTCTTATATGATACGTGACCCCCTGTTTTTTTTGTATTTTCTTAAAGCTGGAAGCCCCTTCTTTTCATTGATATATGTCTGCCACCTGGCCATAGACTTTAACATGTATCAACCTGGGACTGACTATTGTAACTTGACATTGAGCTAAAGAACAAATTTATTTAGTGGTTTGTGACCTTATGGGTACTCGGAGTGTACTCGGTATTTTATGAGTACCTGTAGCGTACTCGGTCTCTTTTATGGGTACTCGGAGTGTACTCGGTATTTTATGAGTACCTGCAGCGTACTCGGTCTCTTTTATGGGTACTCGGAGTGTACTCGGTATTTTTTATGAGTACCTGGAGCGTACTCGGTTTCTATGTGTAATCGGAGTGTACTCGGTTTCTTGTTACAGTAAATTAATGTAAAAGTTTGATAATAAATCTTATATGCCCTCGGTTGCTACCTTGCGTAAGGCGTTTTCACCTCTAACAGCGTTACCTGTTAGAGTACAAGTCAACATGGCCATTCTTCGCCACTTTAATTTAATTCATAATCACAATAAGGCAAGCCTATATATATTACATGTATTATAAACAATATTCGCTAGTCATTTGGTATATAAAGATAATTATAAAATTAAATTGTTATTACTGCTGTCAGTTGTTGTTTTGAAATTTTATCTTGGAATAATGGTTGTGCATTACGATCATCATCTACAGAATGTTTTACAATGTTTGTTGATAAACACATAAACATTTATTTATATATGGCTTAACTACAACTGATCACGCATAAGATTCGATAAAATATAACTAAGCAATGAAAATAATCATTCAAACACTTAACTCCTTTTTAGCCAAAGGCAAACGAACAACGAATGACTCTGTGGTTATGCATAATAATATACTTGCACCAAATCTAATAGAATAAACATCTGCACGTATTTGCATTTTTAAACTATCTTCATCATGAATAGGCAATTTCGATATGATTAACGATATGCATTATTTAGAAATGGGCCATATTTAGAGTTTTATTTGCATAAACTGTTCATGTAATGGCAAATCAGGATACAGCCCCGTTTCTAACAAGCTTATAATTGAAACCTACGCGTTTTTGGTGCGTGTTTTTATGGTTTGCTCTCTGTACTGCGTGTTGCTGGCTGTATTGACCCGGGTAACGTTTATTTTGTACGAGAGTGAAGAGCTATTCGTGTGTTTTTTTTAAATGTCGTACTCAAATAAACCTTCACATAGTCACCAAGTCTAAGTGTGTATATCTTGTAGTGTAGGCGTTGTGGTTCTGTCGGATGTGTGACCCTTTGGGAGAGACGTACGTTTACATGTGTCAGAATCGCTTCCGGTTTTTATTATTGCCAATTTCGTTACAAAACCGCCAATATTCTAGTAAAATAGTTCAAATGCTGACATATGTTGTGTTTTGATTTCTCGAAGCACTCAGTCAAGTGTTCTGATAATGTGTTTGATTAATTGAATAAATGAACACGCCACATAGTAAAACGATGTCTATCAATGGTATTGGTCTAAAGACGTATATCATGTTGACCAATACATCGACAAGGCTCGGTTGCATTACAAAAGCTTTATACAGGAACAATATATATGGCGGACCGCAGCTGGCGTACCAGGGAGTTAAATGTATTATATAAATCAATCCAATGATAGATCATTCCTCTTCTGAAAAGATTGAATATTATCCGTCTGGACAAAAAGTGCAAGGATCTTACGTAACATCCTTATATGAAGGCGGGCCATATATAATAGGAATGGGGTTCAGTGGTTTTTCAAAGCAAAGATCGTCAAATGGTCTTGATACGTGTATGTATCTACACAGCAACGCATCAATTTATACGAGTCCAGTGTGATTTTCGAATATTGGGCACTGTTGTTAGATGCCTGTTTGCAGGTCGTGCATCCTTAAGTCATATTGTTAATTGTCTTTTCCTTAGTTCTCTTTTCGATGAACTTGGATTTAGGTGTTTTTCACTACGCTTATCCAGGCGTTAATGTGACATGTTATACCAATTGAATTGTTTAAATCAAGAATACACCCTTGGAACGACATTTCGACATGCTTCTATATAGGCGATATATATTCATCATTTTTTTGGCAGGAACTGATGTATGTGTCATTTAAGTTGACGTTTACTTGTACAGTAATCATAATTTTTCACATACTTCATTTATAGAAGCGTAAGTTGTCATTTGATTAGACTTTTATCCTAACATTAATATGAAAGCAATTAGTTAGATTTGTTTATGATTACTATAACAACAGTATAGTTTGATGAGTTTGCAATTTTCTATATTCTGCATTTTCTGTAGTATATATACAGCACGCACAAATGGAATTAAGATAGTATTTAATACTTTGAGTTCTGATTATAGAACGTTTAAACCATAAACAAATTTCTTTCTAATCATTTTATAAATAAGACATTGTGTGTTTATATTTGCATAATATCCTACTTGGTGTTGTAATACTTGTTATGTACACTGAGCGGCAATGAAAAAGCAACACTTTTTAAACTTGAATATTGTCGTAATCCGTTCACTTATAAACATGAAATTTTGTATGCTTACTTCGATTTATATCATCTACAGAATTCGGCTTTTTCTATGAAAATACTTTAAGAATCACTCGTCCATAGCGGAATAGCCGTAAACTGCATTTTCCCGCGTGCTGATGGGTGGCTAGTGATTTGCTCGCATATTGTGCAAACATTTTGAAGAATATGGATGGATAAGTCGGAAAAACAAAATAACTAGTAGAAAACATACTGCATATGTCAAAGGAAGACTCCGAAAGATTGGTCGTCATGCTCAAGTGTGGGGTTTACGTTCTAAAAATCAAAGTTTCGTTGATTGAAAGTACCGAAGTCATTAGTTCATTCATTTAACACAAGTTTGAATACATATACACCTGTTAAGAAAGATAAAAATGCATAAGAAATCATAGAATATAAGAAAAATGTTAATGTCAAGTGCGATAACTCTTTGATAAATATTCGCACTTTTTAAGATTAATTACCAAACCTTTACACTAAATTGTATGACTGGATATTACTGAATTAGTCTATTTGCTCAAGTTACGTTGTTTATTAATATTTAGACGTAAATTGTGTTTTGAAAATTAAGCACGTAATTCAAATGCGCATTTTTCCATTGAGTGCAATAATCAGTCTTAAAAGAATACCTATAGCGTCCATGTAATTTATGTCCTGTAACAATTGGTGATACTTTCACAATCCTTGGGACAAATATAATACAATTATATTAATTTCAAAACGACCAGTTTCGAATATGCGTTTAGAGTCGCTAAATTTGAAGCAGTGTTACAAAGCAACTGGTTAAAGTTAATTATTTACTCAATTTATTTCTCCACGATTATCTCCCTTTGACCATAGAAAATACACCAAGGCTATAACAGAGCAAGCTTTACTGTTTTAGTGGTTGTGCGCGAAATAGTGCACAGGGCCCTTAACAGTACCTGAACTTCACATAGTCCTTTTGCAACATCGGACTAGCATCCCACTAGCATTCCATGAACGTTTCATACGATTAATACGTCGTAGATGTACACGATGCATCGGTCCAGACTTTCTGTTTTATACTGACCCCAAAATAACTGGTATAAACTATATTGCTAAACATCCTTTTCTGATTCGAAGTGTTATTCATGTGTCACTTGCATATATCTATTCTATTACAAAATTTCGCGATGCTTACACACTTGTTAAATGTGTTATGCTATACTATGTAAGTGTTGCGTTGTCATTGACGCTCAGTGTATAATGCTGAAGTGAAATAAGTACAGAGCACATCATACCACCTACCGGCGCGAAATTAATACGACATCAAAGGCATGTACGCCCTAAACAATTCCTCCCAGGTTTTAGACGCATAGTTTTTACGTCACATGCATATTTATGTATGTTGCATTATTATGCCATAATGCAAAAAAGTCTTTTGACAGGGATTCATGGAAATCAAAATTGTCTTTAAGTCCCCTTCTTGGGGGATTATAGGTTTGCAAACATCTGTCTGTCAACAAATCTTGGTCCTTTTTTCAACCTTGGTTTATTGAACTTGGTATGTGAATAAGGTCCAATAAGGAGATTATTATTATATTAATAATTTAAAATTAACATGATTCGGACTAAAATTGCGGTTACCATGGCAACAGAAACATGCATACAAGGTTAAACCGGTAGAAGAATTTTGCATTGCCTGCGATTACTATTACCTATTTGGTTCAGATCGGCCTCATATTTCCATCACAGTATATTGGCGAATCTCAACGTCAATACGTTAATGTGTATTCCTAAGAATTGACAAATTATTGTAGATCGATCTTAACTTTGTTCTCCAGTTAAAGTGCACTTCATATGAATATAACCCAAGACGCATCTGTTTGTGCAACTGTGTAAATCAAATAAATGCATTGTTACATACTTTTCATCAATTTGTCGGCAAAAGGGCAAACTTCATGATTCACGCTTGATGAAATTTTCGGTCTACAAGCCTTTATTAAATTATTCTCAATTTATCATCCAGTATATATCAATAATCAACGCATTTATCGCCTAAACTACCAGATTACTAACATATCAAATATATTGCTACCAAAGAAGAATTATGTTCATTTTTTGCAGCAAATGCACCATTCACTAGACGATTCCTATCATCATTGATCCACTTACATATCTACCTGCAGTATAGGAAATATGAAAAGGTAAAAATCTATGTGATGTCATCTCAACGAAAGAAGACTTGTTCGACTGCTTTTCGCTGATACGTCTGTGTTGTAAAGAAAGAGAAAACCAATATTGCTGTAATGTAAAAAAATATTATCATAGGCATTTTTTGGTAATATTAATGTATTCTTTTTAACAGGATTTACAAAAAGACAACCAACATGCTTTCCCTCGAAAAATACGAGTAATATACTAGCATTATTAATCAAATTTCCCCCAGCAGATTCGAAGGAAGGGGTGTGTTAATGGTGTTGTCATTGCGTCATGTTATTACGAATGAAGAAATTCAGAGGTTAGGTTAGGGAAGGTAGCATTAAAATAACAGCAGAGCATATAAAAGACACACATACAACAATGGGAATTATAAATATGTCACAATGTTATTATATTTTTGTATCGACGATTATTTGATCCTGAGCCATAACACAACGTACCGTGTACTATACTGACAGATAGTATCGGACTCTAAAATGTACATACTTTCCTTTGCTTACAGTTCAATACACATTGGCAATATATTATGTACTTTGTCCTAATGAAGAATTTCCGAAAGCTACAGCTAAATCTATAAACGTTTATTCGTAGATTTCAAGGGAAAGCACGAAATTATTATTTCTTCACAATGATTTAAACGTTTTACAACATACTTTGGTTGGGTTGCGTTGGCCGTTTCACGATAGTCATTTTGTGATTTATTTACATTTTCAGAGTTCTTTAAACTCGTCTAGACTACCGTCCAATTAATAGAGACATACTGAATGGGACTAGTATTTATACGTATGACTTTCTATATGTCAGATCTTACAAAACACTGATTCAGTAGTTCTTTGTAAATAGAAACATCTGAGGTTATCAGTCAAGGCTTCGTAATGTCGTAAGATACATGCCTCTCGTTTGTATTGGACAAAAAAAATCAAAATATTAATTTATTGGCATTATTCAAAGCGGTCAATGTCCTGTTTAGAAAATGAACAAGAGTACTTGTACAGTGAACACAATTTGTTATTTAGGAATTGTGGTAATACTTACAATGTTACCTCACCTATCATCTGCATGAGTTATGAGCAAATACCTCTGTCTCTTTGTTAGCTTTTTGCGTGTATGAGATGTGACATATGCCTGTGTATTTGTATAAGCAGCTAAGGGTATTATGACAACTCAAGTAAACATCATTGAGAAACGAAAGCAATAATTATCGCAGCATAGAGCATATTTCCGAATTTAACAAATCACAGCTTGCCTACATTACATGTAGTAGCATCATACTTTGTATTTGTTATGGTGTGCACTTATTTATGGCTCTGATACATGCTCATTAGATCATACGTAAAATCATATTTCTATATAATATGACGATCACACCTGGAAATATTAACTTCCTATTAGTAATATGCCCTACAGACTATTAAATTAAATGTATCTGTTAATAAACACCACTACTTGAATGTCTGCTGCAATTAATATAATACCATTTGTCGGCACAATATTCAAGAAGGTGGTAAACAAACTAGACAAACCGTTTAGTTTTTTTCTACATTAATTTTTCAATTTATATTTTCAGATAATACATCATCCAATAACGAAGTTTTCAGTAGTACCGTATAAACATAGACACTACCTTTAGGACGAGTACAATTGCAAAACTTGCGAAGCACGAATTTGCACATACTTAACTTTATCTAGGATAAGATATTTTGACCAGGCATTTCAAACTTGACATATATTTAATACAAGAGATTACCATTGCAACAGGAAAATGATGCGACCTTTTGTATTTCACATCGTTTCACTAGATTTTGACAACATGTGATCTTAACAAAGTTTACATAGACATGATGATTGCGACATACGATGGATGATCCAAAATAACGTGGACTTTTGCTACAATTATCGTATGTTTAAATGAATCATTTATAAACTTATATAAACATTTATCGGAATATGTCCGGCATATTCCTGAATTTTTTTAGGAAAAAAAAGTTCAATGAAAAGTTATATGCAATAGGAAATGGTCACTTACTGCTACCCGGTGCAGGTCAGTGTTGGTTTCATGACGTCGTTGACGTCGTGTATCGATGCTCGGCACCGTAGCAGTTTTGAACCGCTCCTTTTTATCTAGAATGTCATAGAATGATGCAAATTATTACAGGGATATTTAAGATAACGTTTGACATTAAATTGTGCAAAATGTTTTTCGTATACGGCTCCATAGCGACCAGCTTATTTCCTAATATGCAATCATCGGCCAGCGCAAACGTATCGCGGATTACGTCACTTGTCGCGCCGTGATGATTGTGCTCCCCGATCTTTATCTATCCACGTTTTCACGATGACAACTAAAATTAAGAGCTCAGCTCAAAGGGCATATTCTGTTAGTCTGCTCAATCATTTTAAGCACCATTGTCTGCATATTGTCCGAGAACAGGTTAGATCTTTACAATTAAAGGTATTTCATGCCGGTTTGACGACGTCGTCATTTTAACGTCAGTTACACAGGTGGTACTGCACAAAGAAAAACGTGTAGGTTCAAAACGCAATGTTCAATTTACAAATGACATCAAATGTTGACAAGTTGCTACCTGCACATCCCATCGTCAGATGGCTAAGTTTAGCGAATTTCTTACTTACATTTCATTTTATATAAATGCATATGTAACTTGAAAAAAGTCGCATTAAGTTTGTGCGCCGCATACGGGTTACTATGGTTACAAAAACACGCGGTGTGCTTGATTTATTGTGTCAATGTGAAATTTGTTCAAATTATCGTATGCAATAAATGTTCCGATAACAAATCATATAAGTATTTGGAAGAAATAACGATGCTGTTGGAAGCAATAGCAAAAATCCACGTTACTTTGGATCACCCCTTGTAGGTTCCTAAGATATTAACTTGTATAATCTTACCACATTTAACGAAATATTTCTAGACTTAACTTGTTCAAGAATGTGGATTAACGATACTTTTGACGAAATAAATGACTGGAAAATAGCAATCACAAAAGCTGATGGCGTCGATTGCAGTTTGTTTTAAATTTATAAAAGATGCACTGAAACTTGCCAGACGTATTCTGACAAATTACTGCGGCACCATCCATCAAAGACAAGCCAAATTTCAGTATTGATCATGTCTTTCGTTGATCAATGAATCGTGGAGCCTTATTTCTATCTCCAATATCTAATTATGAATACTTGCTTACCCAAGTACGATATTTACAGAAATATAACGATGTCTTCTAGTGGGCGTGTGTATGTCAAATGCCACAGCATCAGATAATTGTGCTTCTGTCGATAAACATCGTATGCCTACTATGTTAGTGAAGTGTTGTGTTATTTGCATAGTAAGCTTTATAGTAAACTGAATACGAAATGTATTTAATACGTAGAGATACTTCATGTCACTAAGACAAGTGTCATCGCAGTGGAGCCTACATGTATAGCGGCATATATCCGGATAGAAAGTTTGGGCTCTTTAGAGGCCATGGGTACAAGGACACAAGAAAACTCACATTAATCATATTGATTGCTTTGATATTTATGTTTGCTAAGTATACATTATTGTTTAAGAGACTGGCTGGCTTGATCAAAGAAAATAATCGGACACCGGAAATTGTAAACATTTATAATATTCTGTGATGATATAGTATTATCCAGAAAAAATATTTTTATAATTGGAAACTACTTTGCAATAATTGGTTCCGTTTTGTTTATATTACAATTATTGATGATACAAATAGTAAAGTTTAATTGAATATTTGTTTGGCAATTATCAAATTAATGACTTCAACTAAGTCAAACCTATGACTGCAAGAGATACCCTAGGTGCTTAGATCAATGGCGTCATGTCTTGTGATCTGACATGAGGCATTTATATAAGCGTAAAGCAAACTTATTTCTTTTACCCTTCTTTGCCCTGCACAGCATTTGATACTACAGGCTGCATTAATATTCTACATTGATGCCTTAATATTATTAGCAATATTATTAGCAACTCAATGAACTTAGAACTGAAATTCTCCGGTGTCTAAGGGCAACATACTATTTAATAATGTGTTGTTCGGAAAGCCCGACGGAGAAGTCTCATAACTTTATTATTACCAGACGTCATTATTAACCCAAACCATATATGTGCCGAATATCAGGTAAATTGAAGTTATGTAATACAGTTTCATTATAATAATTAATCAAATAACGTTACACACGAACTATATTTGATAATTTAATTTCGATAATTTGTAATTTAAGAAGTACGATAATTGGTTTCTATCTAACAATGACGTGTGAGTTGTGGCAAAATTCTTCTGTTTTCGAATATCCATTAGAAACCAGACCGATGCTGAAACAACGTCAAAAATTCCGCGGTAACGATGTTCGTTTGTTTGATGAAGCAAACGTACGCACTATCGCGTTGTCTCTTAGTCATTAAACGGTGAATGGTATAATTTTACTACCTAATATTATTCTAGATGTTTGCTACACTACGTCAACCACGGAATGCTTGTAATTCAAATGTATTGACGTTTCGGTAGGAGCTTTTTCAATAAACACTCCATATGACATAATGTGTTTGAATTATTTGTTTGAATACGCTATCAGTATATTTATTTCAGTATAACCAGTACCACATTATAGTAAGAATCAAGCCGTATTTAGATGTGCATACTCTCTTTTTAAGTCACTACTCGCATTCGACATTTTATAAAAACGTAAGTTGGAAACTTGTTGAGTAAGAATTGCTGCAAGATCTATATTTTTGACGCAGGAATACATTACAGAAAACCTCAGGTGGAGTTAGGACAGTGACGGTTATTTTCTTAGGGAACATTGTGGTTGTGGTCATGTGTTTATCTGTTTTCTGCGTTCTATGCTTTGTATTACTGATGAATTTTCTGTAGGATGTCCATATATGTTAAGGAACTGTTTGTTACAGGATTTTGCTCTTAATTGATTTGTTATATTGCATGATCTACTGCTTAACAATCCCTTAGTGCGAGGTATTTTCCCCTATTCTGGGATAATTCACGATAAGTACCACTAACCATTGCGACAGGGGTACTAAATGTTACTGACTTACGTCTTAGGACTTAAATAGCACTAGCCTTGTAAACGAGACAAGACGACATTGATATTATAGATAACCAGACACGAACACAAATACAAAAAGACATTCATACTTTAATGCTGCGAAGTTACAATTATGTACATAATTATGCCACGTTGACGTGTGTAATACGGATAGTCTTTTATGTCTCACCAAGCATCGGGGTTCTGCACGTACTCTTTATTATTTAAACAAGTGTTCATAGTTTCATGCTACTCGGCCGTGGTGTTATAAAAGTAATGGACCGGACTTTTTGGGTACTGACGGACGCTTATATAGACATTATTCCCTCCCACGTCTTGGTTGGAATATAACACGGTATATGATCATGATAGGAGTCATTTCGTCCGAACTCATCTGTGTGCAACTCCTCCAACATCTACATTTCTTTAATCACAGAATAACTGTTATGAGGTTACAAGGGCATATTGCATATTACATATATGACAATTTGATTCTCGTGGGCGGGTATACTGCTGTCTATAAATGTTTCATCTTAAATCTTACAGGTATTCCAATATTTTACCAGCTGAAACTCGGACTTTTAGCTTTTGTCGCGTGTAGTTGTTTTGGGCAATTGTATCTCCTGTTTATGTTCCTGCTATCTAAAGCCTTCGTCCTCGCTGTAATTGGTAATACATTTGTACCTCACAGTATCACAAATGCTTTTGTGTGGAACAGTTACAGAAACATTATAAATCCCTGCGGCCTAACAAATAAAATTGATTTTGAATGTTCATGGAAGGGACTTATCGCGACCGAGAAACGCGGGTTAACAAATCTAGCGCGTTTATTTATATCTGCATGGACTGTGTTGCGCATCTATTCATGTCATCCAAACCCATTGTTCGCGAGTTAATAATATATTGTTATACATGTTGTCTGGTCATTTTCTATGTACCTACGGCATTTAGCCGTATATATTATGTAATTAATCATATATTTTGTTCGTACAACCAGTAATTATTGTCTAGACAAGGCGGGTAATAGTTTATTACATAAGACAATGGGCGATGATATAATTACTGTTTTCTGGATTAACCGATACACAGGTTGTTCTATTCTGAGAACATACATTGATATAATCTACGAACTTAGCAAAAAACCAACAACTATATGCACCAAAAGAACTGCGAATGCACCAAGGAAAACGTGCAAAGATACAGATGTGTGGTTAATCCTAAAATGGTGTTCTGTGCATTTCTCCTGTATGATGCCTTCCCTTTCTAATGTTTCATTATCTTTTACACAATAAATCGTATCGAAGCTAATGTCTCTTGTCGACATAACATCATAGAACCAGTAAATATTCCATATTCACGCATGAAGCAGTTGATTGGTTTTTTATTTATTCATCGCAGAGGTTTCTGATTATAAAATCGTACAAATCGTTTGATTTATGACCACAGGTAATCATTTGGAAATTTGACCTAAATTTTACGGATACACACCGAGATGAGAATGTATATTTATTTTGCACATGTTTGTCCGATCGACTATCTATCGTTCGACCGAATGGTTTCTGTTTACTAAGTCGAGAACGCTTTGCCCATGGACCATTCTGGAAACTTTCCATTGATGTTGGTCAGCACCATTAGGTACTCCCTATTGTTTTAATGACAGTAGGTCAAACTAAAGTGATATTTTCCCATTTCTGACTATTTGACTGCCATAGGGTGTACATTGTTCACTAAAATCTCTTGGATTTATCTCATCTGACACTAAGTGACTTACACGTACAGTACATGGTTAGTTTGTTAGTTTATTGTTATTGTATGTTGAGATATATTTTGTCATGTTTAATTATGCATTATATGTAGAAATAAATCTATCTATTGTGTTCCAATTTGTAGATGTTGACACGCTGGCAAACATTTGACAAATTAAACACATTCATAATATTTTCTTAAATTATAGGCTTCATAGGAATTCGTTTTCTAACCGTTGTTTATCTGAAACGATACAATTTTTGTCTATTAACTAAAATCACCGTTATTGGACCTGTCCCTATGATCTTAGACATTCAAGTTAATTCATCATCAAATACAATGTATTCAATAAGGTTTCCCACGGGTGCACGTATGTACTGACGGAAGCACTTCAATTACATCCACAATATCCAAGAGGGCAATAATTCTAGGCGAAATCAGTACACACATTGTCAAAGCCATACAAAATTGTAGTAGTTTAAAACATTAGAACAACAAATATTGTAAAGGTAATGGTGCACGGTCCGTTTCCGCTACATGTACAACAGCAGTTTTATCTCCATTTGTAACAAACAGCACAGCATATCGCTGAACAAAATCAACAAGGCATGCATTTAGAACAGAATCTACCAATTATAGTTGCATAATTACATGCTACACACAATGTCAGCTATATCAGAATCATATGCACATTATATGTATGTACCTATATATAATTATATATAGAGTTTTAAATTAAATGAGTGTATCCTATATTTGGTACATTAAGGGTAATAAAAATTTGGACTTCGCTAACACTGAAACCATTTGCGTATGGTCAGATTTTCTGAATACATGTTTAATCACGAAACCACTTCCTTTCTGAATAATACTAAGTATGCTATACATGTAAGCAAATAGACTATCATGACACACTTTGAATTTGACAAGTTATAAATATTACTATTCATTGCAAATTTTGTTCTATGACGTCAAAGGCAATTGATACCATACACTTTGAAGAAACTTGTTTCATGATTTGTTCTCCCATGCGATAACAAGTTTGATCCATATCTATGTACAAAGACGATATGACATTTAACCACACCACGTACATGTATCTGTTTTCATCCGTTGCTCACAGTAAATACGAGTAATAATAAGGATTCATCGGTAGCACGTTGCAACACGTGTCGTACATTAATGATACCAGTTCACATTTTGTAACATCCTATTTTTTGCTACTGTCGCATATTATATTGTTTTAGGCGGCTGGCTTATTTACGAAGCAGCTAATTAGTTATGGTAAAACACAGTGTACATCTTAGATATGAGACACTTTTTCAGAATGAATGTAGTTCAAATGCAAATTCACAATTTTGATTATAGATGAACATCAGATTTTTCTGTATCTTTAAACTTTGTGTCTAAGGTATTCCGAATTTGCAGTAATTTGTTGTCAAAATTGACACATTATTTATCGTTGACGACGAAAATAAATGTTAAAAATAGAATTTATCAATAGATTCATTAAGTCCAAATAGCAACATCAAATAACGTCGATCTTTGTGGTGAAGTGCATAGCATACTCGACCGGTAATCCAAGGGACCTGTGTTCGATTCCCAGCGGAGGTGGCTAAAGTACGGCTTTCGTAAAAGTTCCAGGCAAAACCGTTTTTCGTTCGTTCGTTAAACGAGAATTGGTTACCGTTAAAGCGTGTACCGATTCTTCCATCTGCGCATGCGTACCGTGAAACGAGAATTTGAAATTCTAAACGTGAACTTACTACGCATGTGCAGCGTATATTTTCGTGAAAAAACGTGTATTGTTTCACCTATCTGCGCATGCGAAGCGTGAAATGTGTATGCGAAAATATACAACTTTTATCAATCGTCATTCATTAGAATCGTTCTTCAATAATAGAATATCGCTAATTTAAATGCATTGTTGTCAATATTTAGATTAAATTAATCAAATACACCCGTTGGTATTAAGAATGAATGCGAATTAATTCAGAACATCAAATTACCGATAACAATTGAAATCTCGCTTATGCAGACGAATTAACGGTTATACACGAAAATTATCGGTTATACACGAAAAAAAACGGTTCTACACGAACAATAACGGTCTACACGAAAAATACAGTTCTGCACGAAAAATAACGGTTCTAAACGCTTTCTCGAATACACATTCCAGAGTAACGAAAATGCACCAAATTGATTTGTCAACCGCTATTGACGTTTATCGCTTCTTGATTAACGTTTTAAGGCGCATTATGCGTTTTTCGATTGTGAATTTGCACGAAAAAGTTGAACTTTTACGAAAGCCGTGCTGTACTTTTTCGTTGTAATTCTCCTATATATATTTCCCGAGACGGGTTCTTTCTTCCTTCTACAATTTAATCTTCCGGTGGGACTTATATACCTTAACAATAAAGTAAAAAATGGGAACAGGAGTGCAAAAATAGAAGTTCAGCGGCGTAGTCGCAAGTTATGGTGACTAAAAATTCTCCATTTGGGTGTGTGGAGAGGCCATAAATCTGGTAACTAACAACGAACGTCTCAACCAATCAAATCCATTTCGTTCATTTCCTTATAAGGCAATTGATTAAATTCCGTCACGGGTGTTTTTCAAAGATCCCTCGTCAATCGTCCAATCAAAATCGACGTTACATGTATACAGAATATAAACCGACTGTGTTTAATTTTATTTCCGACTATTAAATCGACGTATGAAAACAAAACTGTGATATTTTTGCATTGATGATCTAAAGAAGATTTTACTATCATTGCACAACATAACTGGTTATTTGGATTGAAACGAGTGGTTTTTCGTCATACAAAAACAGAATTTACCTTTAACGTCAGCACTTCACTCGACTCGCCGCTTTTTTAAAAATTTTGATTCCGATAAATAATTTTCGAATCACCAGTATATCTACATTTCCATTTGAGAACCGATATCAGTTTATTCTGTTATTCTTCATACTTGTTATACGCCGAATTCGCTCCAATATGTTTCAACAAACAACTCAGCATTTAATTTCAATCACCGTTCGCTAATTAAATAATCCATAGTGAAATAGTGCATATGCCCCTTTAAAGTACCTGACCTTCACATAGCCCTTATGCAACAACGGAACAGCATCCCACTAGCATTCAGTGAACGTTTCATACGTTTAATACGTCGTAGATGCACAAGATGGATCGCTCCTGGTGGTGGTTTGAAAAGATTAAAAAATGCGTCTTTTTGTTTTATACAGACCCCAAAATAACAGGTAAAAACTATGTTGATTAACTATTTTTCTGATTCGAAGGGATACGTTTTTTTGTAAGCATGTGTCACTTGCATATATCTATTCTATGACATAATTTCGCAATGTTTACATACTTATCAAATGTGCTATGCTGTACTATGTAAGTGTTGCGTTTTCATTGCCGCTAAGTGTATATATATATATGTCAGGCCGTATACGTCCCCTTTCTCGTTCGACAATTGATTTGGAAGCGATTTAAATGGTGCGTCTTGTCTGATGTATACCCTAATATTCCGGTTACTATCGTAATAAAGCTTGTAATTTTGACAGCTTACTAGATTCAATTTTCGTATATTGTTGCATAAAACATAGTAGCTATTTTTTATCGGAATGATCATGCTATTTGTGAGTCTGATTAGCAAAACTTTGTTTTAACCACCGATAGTTTTACAACAGACCATGACCAATCAAAGCACCAATGACGCTTTTGTAGACATGATTTATCATGTTTTAAGGACATTGGCATCGCTGATTAGCTTTAACTCAGCAATGAAATAGTCTACGGACGTTCATTAGCTTTCGTTTTTTAGGTCACATGTGTAGTTCGACAGGAAATGGATTACAAATTGTGAAACAAACAATGCGTTTTTGTGTGTCTTTATCGGTAACTCATCAGTTCTCGCCCAAAATATGTCAATTTTATATTCATGTCGTTTGCTATGTACTGAAGGTAATACCATAACTCGCCAAGGACATTCCTATGCTGCTATTTTATGTTCATGTAAAATTGATGTAGGTATTTGTTTGAAAATTGGGCAAAACGCTAACCGAATATTTGTGTTAAGATGAACATTGCCCTATGAAATAGTTCGTTTTTAGCAAGGAATATCGGAATACAGATCCAGTAGATGAATGCATCCAATATGTACACGTTATAAATTAGTATTTATGCATCTTATTGGACGAATCAGTACCTAAAGCTCGCAGCAAACTCGTATGTCGTGTACTAGTATAATGAGTTCAGTCCAAGCAGCATGTTGGGTTTTGGTCCTTCGTAGCCATTCGAAAATGAGTGCAAACTGAACTGCGACGCAAGGAACAGGAATGTATTCCGCGTTCATTGGCAAGTCAGCGCAATTCAGAAACATCTAGCCAGTATTATCTAGGTCACAAACCACTAAATAAATTTGTACTTTAGCTCAATGTAAAGTTACAATAGTCAGTCCCAGGTTGATACATGTTAAAGTCTATGGCCAGGTGGCAGACATATATCAATGAAAAGAAGGGGCTACCAGCTTTAAGAAAATACAAAAAAACAGGGGGTCACGTATCATATAAGAAAAATTTTGTCCGTGCAACGCGGTGAACATATTTTTACAGGCGCGCGGACCGACCAAATCCGGGTTTTACCCTACCCTACTTTCGCTTTGGTATTTTGGCCAAAATCTCAAAATATGTAAAATAAAACAGTTTCAATACATCACATACATGTATACAAAGCCTGTAAACCCAATTAGGTGATTCCAGTTCCACCTTGTCAAAGCATACTACCATTTAAACACAATCACAAGTTTATTTAGGGACTATTTGAGTGTATCCTATTTTGGTTCGCGGAGGCATTTAGTGGTTTGTAACCTTAAGACAACCCTTTTCCCCCATTTTAATTGATTTAAACACTTATTTGACAACTAATATGTATATACAACTCCAAATGATGACTTTCCAGACTGAAATGACATGATTTCTCAAAATTTTGACAAAAGAGAGTAAGCGCCTTTAACGCAATTTCTTGGATTCTGCTGGCCATATTGTATGAATACTGGCAAATTAAACAGTTGCAGTTTTGTATAAACCTTACATTGGGCAATTATTTTATGTTGGGTGCTTAATTATGTGACTATTCCTTATATATATACACAATAACCCATGTCTGATACCTAAATAAGGTCAAAATTGGTATGAAAATGTCATTTTGTGGAGGAAAAATCTTCATTTTGTTCTTAAATTTTCACCCCAAAACACAATTTTTTCACATTTTGAGACAAATTTCACTGAAAAAGGAATAAAACCCACAGAAAATTGTATTTCTAAACATTTAAAGTCAAAATATTGAAAATATACATTTTAATTTTTTGAGTCATTTCTTAAGGTCACAAACCACTAAATAAATTTGTACTTTAGCTCAATGTAAAGTTACAATAGTCAGTCCCAGGTTGATACATGTTAAAGTCTATGGCCAGGTGGCAGACATATATCAATGAAAAGAAGGGGCTACCAGCTTTAAGAAAATACAAAAAAAACAGGGGGTCACGTATCATATAAGAAAAATTTTGTCCGTGCAACGCGGTGAACATATTTTTACAGGCGCGCGGACCGACCAAATCCGGGTTTTACCCTACCCTACTTTCGCTTTGGTATTTTGGCCAAAATCTCAAAATATGTAAAATAAAACAGTTTCAATACATCACATACATGTATACAAAGCCTGTAAACCCAATTAGGTGATTCCAGTTCCACCTTGTCAAAGCATACTACCATTTAAACACAATCACAAGTTTATTTAGGGACTATTTGAGTGTATCCTATTTTGGTTCGCGGAGGCATTTAGTGGTTTGTAACCTCTAGTGCATGTTTTACATCATTTGAAGAATGTAATAATGGCATTCAGATCAGGTTTTGCTTTGTTAAGGAAAATTTACGATTTTAATAACAAGCAATAAATCACGATTACCAATAAATTGTCCCGTCAAATTGCGGTTTTATTGAACTTCTGGGCCATAAAATAGCAATTGTGTAAGTCTGCATTTGTACATTGGTATATTTTTTGCAGCTGGGAACATCATTTCGATAAATAATGTCGGTTGCTACATTTTATCGAATGAGTATCGTGATATTTTGGATGAGTGTTTGTTAATCTACCTACGAAGTGTCAAGATGACAAAAATAGTTACAACATAAAAATTCACTCATGAATATATTCTTTCTTCAGCATCAGTACAACCAAGTCATGTTTCTCATTTCTGTCGGTAAGATCCAATGGAAAATACCGAAGACAGACGGAAATGGCCGAGCTTTTACGATTGTTATATGGTTAGTAGTAGCACGTGGTTATTTAGTATGGCTTTGTTTTCATTAATGAATCAATCTTACTCGATGAATTTGCGAACTATTATCACGAACGCGTATACTTTTATTATTGTATACATGTTTCATTGCATAAAAGTACCTAGTTATGTTCAGTCTTGTATAAACCCAAGATTTTATTTCTTTTACGGTGTTTCTACATAATATCTCATCTTCTGATAGTACCCACGTTCATTTACATTTTCTGCACGACAATACATTAAGTAATATTTCACTAGTTATACTTTAAATTGCCTTTTCTCTCTTGGTTTGTGTATGTGTTCAAAGATATGAAAAATTCGGTCAATGGAGGCAGCACTCATCTTAAAATCAGCTTACAACTGAAAATATAAAATGACATCACATAACATTATTATATACACGACACAATGCCCGCACATAACTGAACGAGAGAATAAATTGCCCAAATACACAGCTGACAAAACGCTGAATACCCTAGAGTTTCACACAATTAACGGAGAAACATATTTGCGTTGTGATTATGTACTCATTTAGAGGTTAATACACGAAATAGCCGAGCCTAACGGCGATAATCGGCCAGGAAAATTAATAATCACACGAGGGTGATTAATCATCCCGGGCCGATTATCAACTTCCGGCCAGGCTCTGAAGTGTATTAAAGTTTTTAATACAATTGTTCAATTTAAAAACTCAATGGGAGTAACAACTCACGTTTAGTAAAGTTCACGGAGATCTACAGTCAATTATGATGAAAATCTTGTACAATCATTAAATTATCAAAGCAATTTCAACGTTACGTCATTTTATTTCCTACGTGACGTCATTATGACTCCAATGTGACGTCATGTTATCCTGGATAATGTAACGTGCGTCCGTTCAACGGGCCTATTACGATTATGAGATTGCGGACCGGACCCATAGGCGATAATCAATCACGTGATGGTCGTAATCAGCCTGAAATTGGCTCATTTCTGTTACTATATTTAGTAACAAGTGTATTAATTTATCATTATACATGTAGTTCGATGTACTGGTAATTGGCCCGCATTACAGATTTAACTGTCCACAGAATACCCTTAAACGACGTAAAATGCTTTTTAGTTGGAAATGACGAACGTTCCAATATGTATGGAATCTTATACCTTGTTTCGGTTAAGCGAGAAAATGAATAAATAATAATGCAAAGCATCGTTTGAATAATACTTCGTGTTGCCGCCCTCTAGTTGGCGTTTATTTTCCGCCTAGCTTTGTCAGTTAAGAACATAATCAAATAGTGTTTTATGATTCTTATGGGACTTTACAAATAAGTGTCAATTTTCAAGTTATTGTCTTATGTTTTATTCTTCCTCATTACATACCATGTCGACCCATCTTGAAACTACACAATCCAGTCTTGAACAATTCATAATCCCATCGAATGTATATAGCATATAGTTTAAGAAATGACGTCCGTATCCGTAAATAATCAGAAGTTATGATGATTTATTCATATATGTTTGATCTACATAATCAAGAACGCAAAATGTAAATAAGCAAGTCAAATATTGATGTCTGGTCAACGACCTGCTTCCTGCAAATAAATCATATCACGAACGTTTTGTATTCAATTAAGACAGTGACAGACCGACTGGTTTAGGGATGCATGAAGAGTACACTGTATCCGTAAGCTGAAAATACAACTGCCTAACTCGTAAGTATTAACATGGTACGAATCCCGATGTATCGCTTCTCAGTTCCAACTGAGCCATGCGATAACCGTACAATTTTCTAACGGAACTAAGTCTCGGTGTTCAGAATACAGAATAAGTAACGTGAAAAACGAAATGGTTTGAACCTATGTTACGTTTTCGTTTGAGTAAAGCTTTCTTTTATCTTAATGATATTTTATACGTTCAATAATTGGTTTAAAACAGTGTTTTCAAGTCCCACCGCTAGGTCGGCAATATTTCACTCATATGCACACTAATAACTACCGATATTATCTACATGTTACCCGCTTATACCAACGCCAATCTGCAGTAATTTCATGAATAATTGCTACTAAAATATTAGGAATAACTGATAGTTGGCTTCTGTGCACGTTTTTGCCATAGTCGATTTATTTCGCTACTTCCAAATCCTCCCGATGAAATAAATGTGACAATGAGCGAGCAAAAATTGTTTAAATAAATCAGGCTCGAATTTGTGCGAATAGTTATTCTCCTTTCGTTCAACGGAATGTAAATATTTGGATGTTGCCGACGATTACCTATCTCGATTAGATGGGTGGTTTTCATCATTATTTTATTTTGCTTTTTGAACAACGATGTTATAGCTATTACGCATCTGCTATCAATAATACTGTTGCTACTGTCTATTATGTATTCAGACTGCACATCGTGTAACGTTAGTTAAAAGTTATTTTAAAAATTCCGTCAATGTGTTACATCTAATTGAAAACGAAGTCAATTAATTATCATTTCGATTTAAGCTTCATGTGCGGGTTTCAACTGTAACAAATGTTTCAACGGACACTGATTAAAATTTAGTTGAACTTGTTGAGGGTTAAATGGCCGATGTTACGTTGAACAATTAAAGAAGTACCTTTTATTTCAAAGTCATTCGTGTGTACAGAATGCGTAGAGACATGGACAAGTCATGAACACTAGGCTTGTCTGAGGAAATCATGGAAAACTAGCATTTTGCAATTGTGATGGAACATTCCTGGAATGCTAGTTCTGGAAATATTTATATAATAGTTGTGTGTTGCAATTCCTGCATATTTAGTCCAATGATGTACCCGACAAAAAAAACGATCATTGTTACTTGCCTGATATACTTGTTTGCGAATAAACTTAGACGCATGTATAAGAGTGTTCTGTACAGCATAGTCCGACAATGTATTCAACGATTCAACAATTGGTATCGAATTGAGCTGTGTTTTAGTTAGTCCTTCTTCTGACGACGTCCTCATCCCATTCGTAAAAAAGAAACGTTTAGCTTAGCGCCTACTGTGTCCAGAAAATATTACTTACTGATCCCCTCACCAAAGACAAACAAATAAAAACCTGTTTTTTTTTATCCTGAATTCTAGCAACTTAGTCACAACACATCCCTGACACCTTTCAAGTGGTTGAATTTGCGAACAACAATCGTCACAAATCACCATTCAGTCATGGACGTTTTTATCGTCATACTCTTCGACCACCCGGTGAAGCTTTCCTAAAAAATTAATACTATTGTCGAATAAAAGCACACAACACGTTTGTCTGAAGGAAAAGTTGAAAATGTTGTTGTTTTGAAAGAATGAAATATAATGTGTTTTCTCTAGGATGCATACCAGTATGATGTACCATTAATCTTCAGTCTGTTGAATAGTTTTACTTTTTTCTTCTGAACAGATTATTGTATCTCATTGTTCGTTTTCCCGTTTCGCTGGCATAGTGTAATCACACGTTTAACTTATGTCGACATCTTTGGAACCCATCGTCAATTTATGTGTTTACTGTGCAATGATTTTAGTAATGTTATACCATATGGGTATGAAATTTGCACCCTTGCGTTCAAAGATGCATCCTTGCGATTCACAATTCAAAATATTGGATGAAATAGACATGCATCTGCTAATGAATCTCGGGAAATTAATTGATCCATTTTAAGTTAATCATTAACACAGAGTCATAAAGTCAATTTATTCTGTGAAATGGAAATTAAGAATAACGAAAGCACATAATTAATGTTTTAATCAATTTGTCGAATAAATGGAGGATATTTTGATCACATAAAACTATATTTACACTCCTGGCTAAATATTGATTTCAGTGATCACTCGGTGAAATAAAATTCAATCTAACATCAAAAATCAACAAACGTTGTGTTTAAAATATATGCGTAATTAAACGCATTATTTTAAAATATTTGACGATTCCCTCGTGGAGACTTGGGGTACCCCAAATTATTTTCAACCGATTCACTTTTTTTGAACAGAAGTTCCACTGAAAGTAGTGCAGCATTTTGTTATAAAAAGATAAAACAAGATATGAATGAAGTTTATAAATAAAATAAATATGATATTTAACAGACACAAACAATATTTTCATGTTTTATTGCAATCGAAATAACTGGCAGTTATGAAATTTAACTGCGGAGTAATTTCATTGTCAGCAAACAATTTTCTCATCCGCCATTCTGAATTCATGTAACCATTGCTTGGTGTTTATCCATCAACACGTCATATACTTTTTTATTCTATGTATCCATTTCTAATCTGTTTGATAAGGGGAAATACTCGCACTGATAGTTAAAAAAACGGGTATCAGCGTTCTAAGTGACTTGAAGATGTGTTGACATCATTACAACTCAGATTTCTTGGACGACATGTTGATTTGTTTTGACGAGATTCGATTTTGAAACTCAAAGTGCACTTACAGTTACAAGTTGTTCTTAAATGCGTTTTACTCATACATGTAAATTTGAATTAGTTTGCACCATAAATGTAAGTTATTGGTATGTAGCGGCGATGTAGCGGCTCGAAGCTATAAAAGGCGTAGCCTTAATTTAGGATATTGCGAATTATTGCGTAATTATAGTTAGACTGGTGCACGATATTCGCTCAAAATGCTTCCGAGACTTCGTGTTCGAACGCCCGTCTAGGTAATAGCCAATCATATGCATCGAAACGTGGTCACGTGTTCCCCATAGGAAAGTAAATAAAGGTTCAAGAGCCCGCGATGAATTTGTAAAGTATACATTTAACGAAACAGACGCGTATCGGACAAAAAACATTGATAAATATTTCGAGACAGCGATTGAGATTATGATGCATTAGCAAGGTTACCATCCGCTCAGTAACAAATATTTCATCATGTGAGTGGTCAGCTTATAAAATCTACGATTGGTTTAGTGGGGATATATTAACTGACTTCATGAACGTTTACATACATTGTACATATAGTGAGTTTCGGCTTATCTATAAATAATATCGAAAGTCTTTGTTAAAACTGAAAACATGATGTACATGTAGGGATGGAACTATTACTTGAATACTGCACTTAATATGGCGGTTTGCTACAGGCTTTGCAACTGGAAATGGTATTGTCTGACCTCTAGAACAAACACTCTTCTTTCAGACCTATCGGCGCTTTGGTCGAATACGTAACTATATTTCATTTGGTGGCACTGTCATGTCAGAACAGAACAGAAGCCTCTCTTCCAACTCATCAATATATTGTACTGTATAAGAAGAATTTATTCTCTTTTAGACCCTTCTAGCAGAGCATCTAGTCTTACATTAATATTTTAAGGTGGTTTTACTTGTTTCATTTTCGGGTTATTGGTTTTTAGTAGATCTAGGTTCATTGTATTCCTTATCATAACGAGGTTCAATTAAATGCCCAAGACATTGCATCAATTTCAAAGGCATTGAAATCAAAGTAAACAAAATCCTCCAACTTTTGACAAGTGTCGAGTAGCAGACATAATCAAAGGAACGTAATTATGTAATGTAAACAAACAATACAAGGATTTAATTTGTATTTTCATTGAAGAAAGTAGTTACGTCAAAAACAGTAAAATTATCAAAAAGTTATTTTTACCGTTATTTGTCATTATTTTCATTGGAAATTACCATACTCCACTGAACGCATGTAATAAACATAGTTCTTTTGGTATGTCAACAGCAACAAGTTTTGTATTATTGTATTAAGAGAGTACCATATTATCTTAAGATTGCGGCGTAGCATTGCTAACATAAACAATATTCCCGAAGGAACAAATACAACGGATTCACGCGTCAATGCGCAATTTTGATGATCTTCGGTGCAACATAATATTAATCCTCTATGTCTGAACATTGACACATTGATAGATGTTTCCAATGATACTTGTAGCTGCAACAGCGTCATATATTGAGGATTTTGCAATGCCGAAGATTTTAATCGTAATACTGTTATGTCGATTTGACTGTTTTCTCCCTTTTTACTGCAAATAGTGTGTCATATGTGCGTAAAAACAGATAAGTTATATCCACCGCCGACAGGATTTTCTACTATGATTTGGTAATTGATTCAGAGGGCGAATTAACTCACTAAAACAAGAATTACCCCTTTGTCATAAATTACTTTATGTAGACGATTCAAATGTAAAGGAATCACACGCTATTTTTTATTGGAATATTAAGAACCAAATTAAACTGTTTTAAAACCTCCTGCTCTCAAACAATTGCGCTATGCACATCAAAAGAATGAATTGCAATAGTTGATCATTCATTGAAAGCATTGGTTTTATATTTCCAGACCAAACAGTTATATTGACAAAGCCAGTCGCTGGAATAGTGTTGTAAGTTGAAGATATGTTTTATGCGCGTAGCCCAATAGCAAATAAATGCAAATAAATTGAAGAAATTGCAACACATATAGTTCCAATACAGGAAGCAGTTATGTAAATCTTGTGTGCATTACGATCATTATCTATAGATTGTTTTACAATGTTACTTGACAAACACATAACATTGTAGAATATATTCATGTATTGCTAGTGCTTACGTATAGCTGATAACGTATCAAATAAAGGTAATGGAAGTAATAACCATTTAAACTTCCTACAGACTTTACTTCAAACACATTAACAAACGAACGACGCATTGTGTTGCCTTATTTATGCTTAATTGCATTTGAACCAAATCTGTATTAAAGGGCATCTCATAGATGGAGCGATAATTTGTAAACAAATCATTTTCTTACCGAATCAAGTATTTAAATCAGAGAAAGTTGCTGACTGTTGCTTAAATAATGATTATTGCACATAGTCGATTAAAACCATTCTTTATATTGCGCACTCACTGTGTTTTTCCTTTGAAAAAAATCAGTTGTTCATATCCGCATGAATTTTGAGTTTTTCTTTTCAATAGATCGATCTATTTCATAAACAAACTTAAGCCTAAACATCTATATTCGGTTCGTTTTCAATTCGTTTTCATCGGATGCGAATAAATTGCATTCAATTTAAATATAGTAGTTCGAAAACATTAAATCTGCATTTTCATCTCAATTACTATGCATGTCAGTTGATGGCTACACGACAAGTTGTCTTTACCTACATAACTTTGCAAATATAGGAAGGGATAGGGAAAAAGAAAGGATGGTACATAAGTATACAATGATCTCTAGAATTTGGATTTAAATCTATTGATATTTGCAACCAGGTATTAAGTTAAGACCGAATATTGAAGAAATGTCAAATCGTTGATTATACAGACATTTGTATGTACAATTCCCCTTTAGTGATGGTAACCCGTTTCAAGGTTGTGCTCCATCTGGAACTTGAATTACTGGCATGGTTAACATATGCTATACACGGATACTATTTTCTCTAAAATAAGTTCTCTATACTGCGTTGAGTTATTTAAGCGAAATCGATTTTGAAATAAGCATTAATAATGCATTATTCGCATCGAGTTGGCAATCATGTTTTATTTACCAAGATTCATGTGATATTTTTGATCGCCTCGTTTCGTAAATGACACTATTTGTTAAAGTAAGAAAGTAAGATGTTTTGTCAATTAATAAATATAATTCAATTCTCGAAATGTTTAAGGCAATTCCATCACAATACCATGATGGTTATTTCTTGACATAATACAGTCATACGTTCTAAGACAGACATCTTACGAATTTTAGTTAGATATGCATGGACAACAATTCTGCATTGTAGTTTGCTATTGTCGTGACAATTTAAGGGAAATTGCTACACGACATTTGGAGAGAAGCATCAGCCATTGTCTAAGAAACAGTCTGTCGTTGTCAGCAAAAATAGCATTAAGTCTTTCAGACGTCTAAGATAGATCACTTACTCCTACTCTGAAGAAAGGAAAACGTTCTGTGAACGTGATTAAGGATTTGTCTTAGAACATGTACGAATATGTAATAAAGGTCACAACATTTCTGATTGGATTTTTATTTAAGAGTTATGTGTGAATTAATACATGTTAAGTCACCTATTATGGCTTCGTGATTACGTAAAAATGCATGCCTATCATTTCTGTTGAAAATATATAAACTTATTTATTTGTGTCATTATTCATCCCGGTCACTGTCCTGTTTACATAATGTACGACAAGAGTACTTGTACAATGTAGATAAGTGGTATTTTAGGTTATACTTGAAATGTAACGATACTCACGATCTATATGTGGTGTAGGAATTTATCATACTGGTCCACTGGCTGTTTATTAACTATTTGTGAGTTAATGGCATCAGATCTATGTTAATGTTTGTGTACGTGCAAGTAATGATCACCGAGAAACTAACCCAATTATGAATATCAGCATAGAGAGCATATTACCAAATTTAATAAATCACAGCTGGCCTACATTAGTGACATTATTTGTAATATTAGTCGTGTTGTGCACGTATTTATTGCTCTGGGTGGTATTCACAAAGCATCTTAAGTGAAAATTTCCTGAAGTGTCACAGCTTAACAAGAAGAATAGGATTCTCGACGTTTTACATTATTTTGAAGCGTTATGTAAAGCGCTACAATAATTATAAAGAAATTATGAAAATTTAATATTCTTAGTTTCTTGCATGATATGTGTTGTTCAATATTTCAACTTAGTGCAAAATATTTAAGTTTTCACTTAAGTTGCTTTGTGAATACCATCCCTGGTACATGCTTATTAGATCTTACGTTAAATCATACATCTATAGAATATGACGGCCACAGCTGGAAATGTGTAACTTCTCATTAGTTATGTGCCATACAGACTATTGATTACTCTATTTATAAACACCACTACTTGAATGTCTGCAACAAAAAATAAAATACGATTCAGCGTCTCAATGTTCAAATAAGTTGTAAACAAACTAGCCAAGTCGTTAATTATATTTGTAATTGATAGGTTAAGGTGATACATTACTCTGCAGATGTCTATATGCTACTTGCATGATCAGCCCTATGTTTAAGAATCAAAACCTTTGTCAAGAATTAGTCTTGCAGCACGTTTTTGAAATTTTAATAGTCTGTCAAGTAGAAGACAAGTAGAGCTTCCCCATATTGTGACACAGTAGTCAGAATGAGGAAGAATATAGGACTTGAAAAACAATTTCCTGGTTTTTAGGTCAGGCTTACATTTTATTCTCATGAGAAGGGAGAGCAGAGAGTCGCATTTTTTAAGTGTTTGTGTGATATGTGTATTGAAGTTTAAATGGTCATCAATATGTACTCCAAGTAGTTTTTCTGTAGTAGAAAGCTGCAAATTGTCATTTTGACGGGTGAGGTACCAAGTAAAAACTAGACTGATGCTTAAATATCGACAATGATGTCGCAGTTACGATGTTCGTTTGTTAAATGAAGCAAACGAACGCACTATCGCGTTGTCTTTTGATCATTAAATGGTGAATTGTATAATTATATCAGCTATAAGTAATCCGGATTTTTACACTACGTCAACCACGGAGTGGTTGTAGTTTCGATAGGAGCCTTTTCAATAAAAATATAGCGTTGCATTTTTGTGTATGAACACGCTATCATGTTAGCAAATAATTGTAGGCATAGTCAGGATTTTCATTGACTATGTTCTTGAAATTCGTCTTTTTTAAATATAGTTTTCATGAGTGATTCCCTTTATAAACGAGTATTAACGACATCGAAAAAAATTAGATATCACAAATGTTTTATGTCTCATACAAGGAGACATTTTATAATGTGACGAACACAAATCCTAACAGCCAGACATGATAGCAGACATCTGTTTCATAGATATCAGATAGATATTATTTTACGAAACATAGTCTCTTTCAAACTATGAAAGCTTATAGATGTACTTCTCCCAATCTAGTTTTTAACGTTTACTGTCACTAACCATTGCAGCAGAAGTACTAACGGTTACTTGCCTACGTCTTTGGTCTTGAAATAGCATCTGTAAATAAGACAAGCCAACATCAATATTATAGATAACCAGACACAAACACAAATACAACGGGACATTTATAATGTAATGCTGCTAAAGCCTTTGTCCGAAGTCAGACAATTTCCAATTAAGTACATAATTATGCCATGTTGACGTATGCAATTTATATAAATACTGTTTAAACATTGTGTATGTCCCAGCAAACGTTGGGGTTCTGCACGTGGTTTTCATTATCTAAACATGTGTTGTAACTTGTAAGCTTTATGCTATTCGGCCTATGTATTATCAAAGTCATGGGCCGGACTCTTGGTACGGACGGACGCTAAGATAGTAATTACCAGTATCCCCTCCCACTTATTAGCGGGAAATTAACTCGGTCATTAAAATTGCGTAATAGTTATTCCCCGCTGAATCGAAGGAAATATGATAATGGCAGGGCCATTCCGTCCAAACTCTTCTGTGTGCAACTCCTCCAACATTTCTTAAGGGAATTTTGACGATTTTTTAAATAACTCTTATAAGGTACCCCAGCGCGTATTGTCATTTTGTGATTCGACCAGTTTTGACGATGTTATTTTACATAATAATAATAAATTTTCTTCTCTTAGGCGGGGGGATGGCTGTCAAAGATATCACGTGTTACAATAATTTGACAAATGAAATTTGGACTTTTAGATCCAATAGTCGCTGTAATTGGTAAAACATCACAGTTGCACACACGAGTTTGTATTGAAAATTTAAAGAACAATGATTAAAAAACCATGCCTCCGCATCAATGGTATAGGTATCAAGTGTTCATGGAAGGAACAGAGCAACATGGGTTACAAATCTAGCGCATTTAATTATAACTGCTTGGCTTGTGTCGCGCCTCTAACCATGTGATCCAATCTCATCGTCTGCGAGGTAATACTATATCGTGATGCGTGTTTTCTGGTCATTTGTCATGATCTCACGTTATTGAGCCGCGTGTAGTATGTCATTAGTCATATATTATGTCTGTACAGCCATTAATTATTGTCTAGACAAGGCGGGAATTAGCTTATTAGATAAGACAATGCACGATGCTATAATTCCTATCTACTGGATAAATCAATACACAAATTGTCCTATTGTGACATGATGTACGACAACCGAGAAAAACAAACAATAACATACACCAAAAGAGCGGTGAGCCCGCCAAGGTAAAAGTGCAAACTTAAGATACAAACGTTTGGTGAATATTACACTGCCTTTTCTGCTATTCTTCTAAATGCTATCTTCCCTTTCATATTTTTATCATCTTTTACGAAAATAATCCTACGGAGAGCTAGTGTATCATTGTCAATAAAAAATTCTGGTAACCGGTAAATATTCGATATTCATGCATGAAGCAGTTGATTTCTATCTGATGAATTTATCCATGGATGCAGTATCCGATTATATCAAGAGGATCATGCATTAGCATAATAGTGCCTATCGATTGGTATTGATTTATGACGACATCATAGATCACAGCCGATGTTGAAATTTGACCTAAATAATACGGATCCACACTGAAATAGGTAGGTAAGGGCCCCATCAATAATTTCGTGAACTAATTCGTGAACTAATTCCATCGTGTCACAAAGCTTTGAAAACGCTTAATGGCATTTTGCATGGTCGAACGATAAATTGTTCCCCAATACTTCATAATAAACTTTGCTTAATGTCGTCACAATTAATGGTTTTGTCAATATTCTGATGTCTTATCACCATCGATCGTAATAAAATGGCCTCGCTCAGCATAGATGTGTTGCCTTTTAAATGTAGTTCTTTACATTCTTAAAGACATAGAAAAGCAGAGAACAGAACAATGGCACAAATAAACCAAGGCGTTGCAATTCCATCACCACCTGAATTTCTTGACAGCAACAAGTTTCATCATGATATCTAAATGCAAACTTAAGTTATTGAGGTTGCTTTTCTAAAGTAAGTGTGTCCACTGTTTGCAAGATCATTTGCCCAGACTGGAAAACAGAGAAATCCGGGAAAATGCTATCCAACATCCCTCTTTTTATACATCGGGGAATTTTAAAATGCGGCCAAACTCAGGTAATTTTCAAAAAATGGAGGGAAAAGGTGTGTCTACATGTACTAGCCTTTTTGCTCTGTATGACTTTATTAGATAATAGTATTTCTGCAAACAGAATGTTTTAATTGTATGGTAAATGAGATGTTGCAGACTTCCGACGATAGTCGACGATATCAAATGTACGCACCAAAGCAATGCAATTAAATAAATCAATGCAATGTATTGGCACTACAGCCTGATCCAGCCCAGAATGATTGGGAACCTACTACGTCATTCAATAACAATTCGTGGCAATTTCGTCCACCAATTTCCAATTACGACTTGCTTCTAGCATCCGTGAGATGCCTCAATAGCGAGAACAATGCGAAATTGACGGTGTTGTTAGGTTTTTGAAGAAAGCAAACGCACATAAGCGATGACCTCGGTTCATCTATCTCAAGTTTTTCAATAATCGTTCATAGTCGATATCACCCAGGGAAATGTAGTTATCACATGACTTTCCGTGTATCCAGGTTAGTATAACCAGTACGTATAAAGTTATACGTACCACGTGTAGTATAAGCTATTGAGGTTTTTCAATAAATCAATGCGTATTTTGCGTTTTTAGTGCCATATAATAAAAAGAATCTATCACTCGTTGTCAATAGATATATTTATATTAAACTCGTTCAGGAAATATTATTTAGCTCGCCAGAGGCTCGCTTAATAGATTTTCCAAAACTGGTTTAATATAAATTTATATCAATTGATAACTCGTGATAGATCCTCTATTTACGTGATATTTTAGCGGATTGTCTCTGGTAACTGGTCAATCGTTTCCACATTATATCTTTTATGATGTTTTTTATCGATCAATCTGCTGGACCATAGATAACCGGTTTCCATTCTCAATTCTTCTGGATTTATAAAATAAACATGGAGCAAGTCAGCAACGGCGTAAGACGACCCATACTTATTGGTTCCTTGTATTTTTTACCCGAGAAGACGCAATCCGGAACTTTGCCATTTAACTCATAAAACTCTGACCAAATGCTTACCTCTGAAAAATAACACGAACGCTAGTGAGGTCATTTAATTATTTTCAATCCAAGAAATTGACATTTGGCTTCCATGTTAACTAAGCCGAACACGCGATAAAGTTTTAAAAGTTGTGTGCATATCTGCCCATGTCCTTATTTTCTTTGTCACTTCCGCATAAATTGCCATATAGTACAGTATGGTTAGGGCATGTGCTTGAATTTGTCGAGATTTTCAAAAGCGGTATATTTTCGGTGTGTTTTGATTAATAGCGTCTCGATAATGAAACAGTTTGACAAAAACATGATTATAACTTGTAGAAAAAAGTAAAAGTTAGCTAATGAAAAATATAAGTTGGTTATCATCTATTTCGTAAACGTCTCAGGACTTTTTGTAAACTTGGTGACTATACGATCTCGACATGAGTTCTGTCCCTGGAAGATGTTACAGATCCCTATGCACAAAGCTAGCTGTCAGAATCATAGGCACTTGGATTTAAATTATACGAGTTTTCAAACTATCTATGTGTACCCTATTGTTTGGTACGTTAATGATTATGAACAAATCAGGAAACCATGTGTCTATGGTCAGACTTTCTGAATATATGTATAACACGATACAATTTCCTTAATATAACTTAAGTACAATAATAAATGATTGTCAAAGCGATATTGCATGCTACATTTGTATGTGCATGGACCACATTGACAAACATGACACATTTTGATCCGTTATAGATATTTCTATTCTGTTCAGTGCATTAAAGCTTTGCTTTACGTCCGGCTGTTGATAACATACACTTTGGAGCGAAAATGTTTCGTGATTTGCTCTGCCATGAAACATTATGTTTTTGCGTTTACAAGTTTGATTCATATCTAGTTATAAATACAGTATGCAATGTTACCGAAACATGCATTATACTTTACTGTTTTCCTATGTTGCTTTCAGTAAGTACGAGTAATAATACGAGTTTCTCAACAGTATAGATCTACAACAATCTTCGAAGCGTGACCTCTATGGAGATAGAATACTGAGTCTTTACTAGTCACGCCTCGACGCCTGTTGTAGATCTATACGTGTCGTGCATTAGTGATACCAATTTGTAACATCCCATTCTTTGTTATCGTAGCATACAAGTATTATACTGTTTAGGCGGCTGGCGTATATACGAAGCAGCTAATTGTTTATGGTAAAACACAGTGTGTATCGAGGTTCGAGGGGTTTGCTCAGAATGGATGTTGTACACATGCAATTTCATGACAGATGTACATCAGATGTTGCTGTATCTTTAGACTTTGTGTCTGTGTAATTTCTGAATCTGGAGTAATTTATAGTATAAGTTGACACATTTTTTTACATGTATTTAACTATTCATAGGAAACCAAATGAAGTTCCTGATTCCAAGCATTACGTATGTCGTGTCGAATACGCTCCCTATGTGTATCAAGTAATTTGTAAGCGATTTAAGCCGTGTGTGTTGGTTGATGTCTACCATAATATTCTGGTTATTATATATCGTAATGATTCTTGTAATTTAGACAGCTAACCAGATAAAAATGTACGTATACTGCTTCATACAATATAAAGCTTTTTCTCGTAATGACCATGTTATTTGTGAGTCTGATGAACAGAAACTTACTATAACCCTGACAGCTTTACAAGAGACCATGGCCAATCCAAACACGAATTACGCTTTTGTAGACACAATTTATCATGTTTTAAGGACATTGGCATCGCGGATAAGCTTTAACTAAGCAATGAAATAGTCTACAGACATTCATTAGCAGTCTTATTTTGATACACGATTGCAGTTTACGCTTTGATTTATTTGAAAATTGAAACAAACAAGGCGCTTGTGAGTGTCTTTATCTGTAGCTCGTTATTACCTTTCCCAAATATGCAATGTTTTCTATGTCTATACAAAAATAGTACGAAATGAACTGCGATGCAACGTATAGGAATATATTCCGCGATCTTTGGCAAGTCAGTACACGCCAGACGCATCCAGACAGTGTTATTTATTCTATGTTTTGCGTCATTTGAAGAATGCAATAATAACATTTAGATAAGATTTTGCTTCGTTAAAGAAAATTTACGATCTTAATAACAAGCAATAAATAACGATAACCAATTAACTGTCCAGTCAAATTGCGGGTTTTATTGATCTAACGTTCCATAAAATAGCAATTGTGTAATTCTGTATTTGCACTTTGGTATATTTTCTCCTTTGTAGCCGGGAACAACATTTCAAGAAATAAGGTTGCTACATTTTATCGGATGTGTATCGTGAGATCTTGGAAAGAAGTTTGTTTAATCTTACCTCCGAGATGTGAATAAGAAGAAAATAGTCACAACCCGGTCGTACGCTTGTGAATACATGTGGTACTATTTTGTATTCATCAATAGAAGCAACCATCGTAGTGTGCGTATATGAACATACATGTATGGTACATTACTAACACATTATTAATAGGTCCTACCGATTTTTAAAATGAAGGGACTATTGGCTTGCCCTCCGTCCGTCAAGAAAATCTGGATTCTACCATAACTCAAACAGTTTTCAAGCTAGGTTCATGAAACTTGGTTTGTTGATAGGGACCAATATGGATATTATACACATCTATTCATTTTTTTATTGTACAAATTGTGGTTGGCAAAGCAACAGAAACATTGACAAACATGGACACCATGTAGATATTTCTGTTTTTTCTTGTAATTCCTAATATAAAAACTTGTAAAGTATGGTTATGTGTACATTAATGAATCCACCAAATGTTATTTTGTGAACAACTGTCAAGAATGTGTATAATTATATTGCAAGGAACTTGTATATATATTGCATTGCATACCCAGTTTTGTGCAGTGATCTAAACAAAAGTTTCTTTCTATACATACAACTTAGACATCATTTATATGCCGATAGTAACCATGTTAATTAACATTTGCATGTACGGCAATACATGTATATACATGTCACTAGTCCGACTTTTTACTGGCACCCCCTGGATTTGTGTATGTGTCCAACGATACGAAAAATCGTTCAACAGAAGACATACAATAACATGACATATCACTATTAAATTCAAGACACAATGCTCGCACATAACTGAACGAGAGAATGAAATGCCCACAGTCCCAGCTGTCGAAACGCTGAATACCCTAGAGTTTCATAAAATGCACGGATAAAAAAATTTGAGTTGTGATTATGCGATTATTTTATCATAAAAGTTTGATGTACTGGCAATTGGTCCGCATTTCTGATTTAAATGTCCACAGAACGGTTTTAGTTCATTATAACGAACATCCCCATGTGTTTGGAATCGTATACCTTGTTTCGCTAAAGCGAGAATGATTACATAATAATGCAAAGCATGGTTTGAATAATACTTTTCAGTGCTACCCTCCATTTGGCGTTTACTTTCCGCTTAGTTCTTTCAGTTAAGAACATAATCAAATAGTGTTTTATGGTTTATCATTTTTATGGGACTTTACAAATAAGTGTCCAAGTTCAAGTCATTGCCATATGTGTTATTCTTGTGTTATTCTTCCTCATTGCATACAATGTGGACCCATCTTGGGACAATACTTACCAGTCTAACAATTCATAAACTCATCGAATGTAACTAGTATACATTTTTAGAAGTGGCGTCCGTAAAGACAATCCGTAGATAACCAGCAGTTATTATTTATTCATATATGTTTTATCTACATAATCAAGAACACAAAATGTAAATGAGCAAGTCAAAGATTGACGTCCGGTCAACGATTTACATCCTGCAAATTATATCGAAGCTGTTTTATATTTACATTAATACAGTGGCAGACTGAGTGGTTTGCGGATGTACGAAGAGTATATTGTATCCTTGAGATGAAAGTACAACTGACTGACGCGGTGCAAATCCCGATATATCGCTTCGCGCTAGATATGTAATAGAAATGTACTATGGTACTACATGTAAATGCCGATGCAACGCTCTGATGATTCTTGGGATAAATGAAACTATAGTTTTGACCGCTGTTCATCAATGTTCAGTTCTGATAGAGTCATATGATAACCGTACCATTCTCTGACAAAACTTTGGTGCCCTGTATCAGAAAACAGAATAAGTAAACTGAATAACGAAATGGTATGAACCTATGGTACGATTTCCTTTGAGTAACGTTTTATGTTACATATACCGTCATAATATTTTCTACATTTTATGGATAGTTTTAAACATTGCTGTCAAGTCCCTCTACCACTTTGACAGTATGCATGTCATATGCAGACATATCTGCATGTTAGACTTGGTAATACAAAAAAATGTACCAACGTCAATCTCAAGTGATTTAATGCATAATGGTTATTAAAATGTACGTTGTATCTGTTCCCTGGCTTCAATGCACGTTTGTGTTATCGTCAATTTATTTTCCTTATTCACAATCCTACTGATGAAACAAATATATGTTACTATTAGCGAGCAAAACTGTAAGTTGTGAACAGTTCTTCTCATTCGTTAGGCGAAATGCTAATATTTAGACGCTGTGGAAGATAACATATCACGATAAGATGGGAGGCTTTAATCATTCTTTTATTTTTGTATTTTTGGCGTCAGTTAACATTAATAATGTTGTCATTATCTAGTTTAATCGTCTTAGCACTGCACCACGATTGTTTTTTTAAACAAAATCACGCCATGGACTAACATCTAATTGAAAATGAAGTTAATTGATTATCGCATCGAGTTTTAAGCTTAATGTGCGGGTTTCAACTGTAACAAAGTTTTCATCGAACACGGTTAAAATTTAGTTAAATTATTTGAGGGTTTAATGGCCGATATTGCGTTGCCCAATACGACTAGTATAAATTATTAAAAAGTCATTCACAGTATGCGTACAGAGCTAGGCATTTCATGAAAAATAGCCTTTCTGTGTATTAATGGAATACTGACATTTTGTAAATTGTCATGGAAAATTCCTGGAATTCTAGTGCTGGAAGTATGTACACATCATGTTTTTAAATCATTCGCCACCAAATGCAGTTTCCAACCGAGTGTAAAAATTTGGTCGAGCATCAATTACAAACAGCTAAAGATAGAGCGAACTCGGTACTTGCCGGGTATTCTTACATATACGGAATGTACTTTAGGCTATATAATATAACCATATTAAATGCACGATCGTCATAATCAAGAAAAAAACTCACCGTTAGCAGACGAAATCGCAATAGTTTTGAGCGTAAAACCGCATTCATTTGATCACGTGATTCTTCACACTGGTAATGACAAGTTTAATTTATTTCGACATACTTGAAACCCGTAAGTGCTAATTTTTGTTATGTGATAAGCGGAACTAAGGAAATATATGACAAACGATTATGAAATGTGCACCCTTACGATCAGAGATGAAGGTGTCATTCATAATGCAAAATACAATGTATTTGCTAATGGATCCCTGAAAATTAATTGATCTATATAAAGTTATTGGATTTTTTCCAAATCATTACCATAGAGTCATAATATTCATTCTCTGAAATGGAAATTGCAAATAACGGAAACACAAAATTAATGTTTGTTTCGATTTGCCGAATAAATATAGTTCTTGGGGTATGTACCGTCTGTTATACGTTTGATACCACCTTAAGATTGTCCTTGGAAGTGAATTTCCTTTGCCATTTGTTTTTAAGTCCACCGCCCACAACTCACCCTCTTTACATCATTTGTATCTTGCGGAGATGCTGGATGAGATACTTTTTCATTAGGTCACTGTGCAGTTCGGTCACTATAAGATACGTTTTTAGCATATATATTTTCGCCGTCTTTTTGCCCATTATTATAAACTAGGTCAAGTCCCATAATGCCTCTTTTACACGTATTAAAGTTATGTCACTAGTTCAGGGGGTGGTTGTGCTTCATTTAGTCACCGTTTTGGCATAGGTTTGTGTGGTTGGTTCGCCGTGCAGTGGGGCCTTTGGGAACTTGGTCGAGTATTGGCTTCGTTTCATTCAGCAATAACCGCTATTATATAATGTCCTTGAATGTGGGTCATCCTGCATTGTTGTCTTAGAAAATGAATGCTATTCTGGAAATCCCTTTCGCGCTTGCATGAACAAGCAGTGCATAGTTTACATATCACACTATTATTGGCATATTGATAGTTGCAATAAAACCGTTCGATGAAAAACATCATCTTTTACCTAGTATGATGATATTTTAAGTCATTGAAGGATATGCTATGGACAACTGTATATTATTCAGAACCCAGCGCGCATGTGCGAGAAGGTTAAATTATCCTTGACTCATGACGTGGTTGATTACCATCATAAACACCTTACATTGTCCATGTCAAGTAACACGATACAACATTTCAACAGAATTATGATCCATGATTGACTTTGCTAGTTCTTATGGACAAGGCTTCAACCAGAGTATTAATGTTTAGTGAACGCATGTGTTCGTGGTGACTGTACGTTATTCCATTTTAATTGAAATGTCAAATTTGATAGAAACTGAGCCCACATAAATGTAATGATATAAATTAATTGAACGTAATCTCTCAAATGAGTACCATGGTTACGACATTAAATTATAGTTGGCTTATATAATTATTCAATGTAGTTACTCGTCTTATATGGCACGAGTTGTCGTTGCTCTAGCATTAAGCCGTAATATTGAATGCAAACATTTTCCTCGGTAATACCAAGTGAACTAAATGCTTTAAAGGCTGAGATTGATTGGATTGCTGCAATGTGTAAAGCTTCTGAACAATCTGCCTATAGAGGTAATTGTCCCCTATATACCACACATCGGGTGGAATGATCAAACGTTTATTTAACAACTCTCAATATCTGCCTTCATTCATCAACCAACTAATTTTATTCTGATATATATTAGATAGTAATCTTATCACACTAGACATTATTGTCATGTCCTTGCAACATATATCACCATCAGTCGTCGTTAATACTTATCTCATCAGCACACTTTTAATGAATGCCAACTATCGATCATACAAAATCTTCTCAGTGCATTTGTTGCTGCAGTAAATTGTGGTCTATAAATCGCCGTCTTTTCATAATTTATCATTGCGCTTTGATAAAGTGCAGTGCTTATAGAAAAAGAAAAGAGACAAAACGTCATTCGATGACATTAAACGGACACGTTTACATTACATTAGTACATGTATGCTATAAAGACACGCAGCAGATGTGCCAGGACTCAATTACTAGTTATACACATCAAATGAAACAGAACTGAATTTCTGAGAATATTTGGATACTGTTTGATCAATGTGCTATTGCAGTTTGATCATTTGCAGTTGTTTTTGAACTAATATTCAATTCAATGACATTTTATTACCGAACTATGGAATATAAACAAACACAATATCTTTCAAATTGATGATATATTTGCACCAGGTGCTCATAGATACAGCCAATCTGTATCAGTATGTATTACAAATTATCTATTACAAAGTATATCGTCTCAGTATTGTTTTTTGTTTTACATCGGAAATTGCCCAATAAGTCAAACACCTTGTGTTGCGACATAAATCATGACGATTGCATTTTGAAATTGTGAATATAATTAATATCGTAACCACTAAAACATCACACATGTTACCGCTTACTCCGTCTACGATCATACAAATGAGAAATAATACAGTCATTGGCAGATGTGGCTAGTGACTGTTTTCATATTTGTTATTACAATATTAATCGAACATTTTAAAATAATGCCTTTGGATACCAAAATTACGTTAATTAGTACGATAGTACGTAGACACTATCAAATATCGTATTATGTTACACCTACTCTATCAAATATTATCTAATCTTTAACAACTGATTCAAACATTTATATGCGATAGACGCGGTAAAACTTAAAGCAAGCATGGACAAAAACAATCGTACGTTTAAATGAACTACTGGTAATTTAACTACAACGATATCTTCCTATTTTTAGAGTACTCGTGTGTACTGGATTACATCAGTCTCAGTGCGAACTATTGACCACAGATTGGTGCCATTACAATATGACACCACGTCCCTTTGTGTCGTAGGTCAAACGGATAAGCGTTTTGCTTCCAACCTAATTGCCATAAACACTGCAAATGACAAGTTAATAACCCGCACACATACCTTAACCAAATCCACGGACTCGCTAGGGACCCGGTATACCAAATTATAAGATAATCAAGCGATGATTGAAAAGCTCAAATTTCTCTGTGTGGTGAGTTCCGACAATTAATTACATAGACGCACTAATTCTAATAGACAAATATTAAGTTAAGTTGACGTAATCAAGTCATGGATTGTGAGATAGCATTTCAAAAATTATCTTTAGAAGAATGACTGCTGCTGTGCAATGATTATTTATTTCGATTAAAGCTTATCCAATTTTTGTTTCGATAATATTGAATGCAAAAGCACATCAACGTTTTTTCGCTTTTTGTTACGGCATAATTGGGTTTGCTATCAGAGTGTGTATAGAGTTTCGACTTGTATTAACTCAAATAGTTACGAATAATAAGAAACAAGATAATACATTCCAAACAAGTCTACACTTGTTTACTCACAACACACGCATACTGATTTATTGCCAAACTAATTAGTATCACCTTACACGTAGCTTAAATCATTTTGTAACAAGGCACTCACCATGTAACATCACTGATTAGTCCATGTTTCAGACTATACAGCCATAAGGAACGTGTCTAAATGCCTAAAATGGAAACACATTTCAGGAAATGTGCTTGTCATTTGCCGAGAATAGGAAACTAATTTCCATGTTGAATGCTTATCTGAGATGTGGCCAAGAAGAAAGAAGACGAGTTTGTTTTGATGCGTCAATCCAAATTTGACCTAATCAAGTAAGATATTTTAACATTTTATCTAACTAGATTCGTAACCAATCTACCTTTCTGACATAAACTGTAACAACGCTAAAACGTTTAATTAATATCGACACAGTGCGATTAATTCTGGATACCCCCACATATAAATTTGATTATTCAGGGAATTCTCTTTAGTTTTTAAAATCATCAAAATGTTGATGATGCATGTGGGAGTGATGGTAATATTGATCGTTCTCAACGTCCCTCAAGTACATGTCTTTGAGTGTTTCTGCAGCTATCTGCATGTAAAGCATTATTAATATAAATTTGTTGGTAATTGTGAGTCGAGAAACATCAATACAATATGTATCTTTCATATTAAGGTAATTATGTGAAGTAAGATTTACACTGGAAGAAAATTCACATATGCCTCAGCTAATGCGTAGAAATTACTTCTTAGAAGCATTAAGTTGCGACAGGCGATAACACATTTAATTTACTAATACCACACGTCTCGGCAATATACTGACGACATTTAAATATCAATTCAGTAAGTGCAGAAACAGCTGTGTCAACGATAAAAGTGAGTTAAAATTAAGGAATTAGTATTCTCGAATGATTTATTGCTATACAAACATGTGGTGTGAATTGGTTCGAATTGATTGTGAGTGAACAGTGCTAAATATATACTTTATGGTAATATAACATTTCAGGAACATAGTAGTGTGTCATTTATTGTGTCATTGTCGAGTCTAATATTGTGATTATAAATCAATAATAAAAGCTAAACAGTAATCTTTGTTTTTCAATGATAAACTATTTACGCTGACGTCTACCTATTCATACACATAAACAAACACGAAACTCGCACAAGATTCTAACTGGACTGTTTAGATGCGTGCTTGGAATATCTCTTCTTGGTAGGGTACGGATACTATGATCTGTGTCTGGGTGGCTAGGGGATGGCACCGCATCTGTATGGCTTTGAAAGTATATGTACGACTTTAATACGGTATATCTTAAATAAAGTGCATTCTATTGATCCAAGGAATTTGATGTGTGCATACATTGAATGTTAATCAACTAGAATAGCGAGTTCATTCTACAGGCATTTGATAATAGCATAATGTACATGATAAGTAATATATATTTTATAAATATCAACTGTTTAGTTAATCTATATGATGGAACGTATAAATGCTATACTAACATAATAACTTACTAAAACATCAATATACTCGTATTATAAGAGCGCTGATCAATGCTAAATTAATGAGAATGTCAATACTTTTCTTCTCAACAATGGCTAAATTTCAAGAAATAATACAATTATGAATTCTATTTCGAAGAACTTAAATTTAGTTACATGTACTGCAAGTGTATTTCAGAAAAGGATTTTCGTTAATTATATATATTAAAGGGCAAATGCAATTAAAGTCGAATTAAGTTTGTGATTAAAAGCAAACATCATATCATATTGTCGACTACATATTAAGTTATTCTGTGACTAATAGGGGTAAATACGTACCATTTAGAAATTAAATATTTGTACAAAAGCTAGGACGACAAGCCTACAAAGACAAATTGTAGAAAACTTATACACTTATCTACAAGTCACTGGCTTATATATAATATATCTATTAAGATTGATACATATTTAAAATCAGCATTTACAATGTACTACTTATGAGCCTATTTTCATGAAAATCGGAACTTGTCATTTTGACCAAACTGAAGTTAAAACAACATGTTTTACCATAGAAGAGTACCTGTCAGACAGTTTTTTCGTTTTCTTAAAGTTTTGATTTAAATTTGTACTTACGACATTCTCATTATAAGTCATTGAAATATTGTTTACCTTATACATATAATTGTATTTTTATATCTTAAATATACCACAACATGGTCGCTCCATTCTAGTGCATTTGTCCACGTGCTATTATTCAGATAGTTTCACACCGATCTCTGGCTAGATTAACATGTGTCTCGGAATGATGACCCGTAATACAATTTACATCTTCCATTGCAAAATGTTTTGCGGATCGTTTTGCATCAGACAGTTCTGGTTCGCCAATATACTGATCGTAAATATATAGCTGTACGATACATTTATTGTCCATACATGTACATGTCGGATATATGCGCGCGGTGGAGGATGAATTGTAAGAATTTAACATAACAAACAAACAAAAACAATAACATGCATAAATAGTGTAGCCACTACGTATGGTTAAGTGACAAAACTGGACAGAAACTATAGGCAATTGTTGGCTAGTGAAGTGTTGAGAAAAATTCCCACGTTGCAGTGTTCTCTTAGATGTTGTCGACGATGATTAGTAGAGTTGCATGATTTTTCAGTACAGCAGGACACATAACGTAATTAACAAGCGTCTATTAATTTACGTTATCCTTAATCAGTCACTAGATCTGCCTTCTAGCAATTCCAGAGGCGGTTACATTTTCCTGCGTGTGCTCTTTGTGATCTTCATTGATTGTCGTGACACATTCCCGAGCTGATCTTCATCTCGTATATCTGAGGCTGCTTTGATGCTCAGACGAATTACCAGAAAACATTACTTTCATTTATAGATGATGAAAACGTTAAAAGGCCAGCAAGCCAGTAATACTATTTACTGATTATCTTACAGTTTTGAGATAATGAAAGGGCCATTAGGTCATTGATATAATACATGTACATGTACCAGTCCTATTCATCAAAATCTAAACAAATCACTGGCATACATGTGGAAGTATAAAAAATCCAATGTCCCTAATAAAAGTAAATAAATATTAAAAGAGCATCAGACAATAAGGACAATATGGTAAACAAGGTCTCTCGAATAATTACACAATCGATTAGGTCAGATCGTAGCATCTAGCACACTGTTCAAAACACTGTTTCTCAACATGTCAGATTTTTAATATATCCAAAAACAAACCCCCAGATAAACGCACAATTTTTCATCAATATTGTCAACGACATTTTTCATAAAATAAGGTGTTGTTTTGCTTTCTTTACAGTTTATACCATCTTTAGTTAGGTTTTAACACTAAAACAAATTTGAGTACAAGGTAAACTTATTTTTTCTCCACTGTATTTTACTTATGCATATTGCCATGTGAACAACGTGATTAAGCTATGTGCCTTTTTGCAATCTCGACCAAACATAAACAAGCAAAGAAACCCAGTTTATTTTTTAAACTTTTTAATAAACTTTGTATTCATTTTTAAAAAACAACAAAACTGACAGAACTAACACCATCTTTCGATAACAGCATTAACAAAATTACAATCAAAGTAGCGTTTTGCTTTATTTCAACAATTTTTTTAAATGCAAAATTTAAGGTTAATTCAAAAAGTGATACACATTAAAACAAAAATATTTGATATATTATATTCCTTCATAATATAAAATAAATTGCCTTTAATAATATTATGAACAATAACAAACTTTTGATGGCACATTTATTTGTTAAATTGGTAGGACCCTTAAGTAACGTAGTTCACCTTATATGATATTTTTAACTCTATAAACTTTTTTTCTATCTCTGTAGGCCTTCTGGATATCAGCACGTGATTTACACATCTTCAGCGATGTAAATTTAACAGTAATTTCCGCAATAATAACAATTTACCAGTATTGAACTACGTTACCATTGCAGTGAACTACGTTACTAGTTAAAGCACTAGTAAAGCACGTGCTTGACCAATCCTTGTCCTTTCAATTTTATTCATTTATAAATGCATTTACATTTATGCCATACATTATAAACATATTAACAAATAGTATAAAAATAAATAGATTTTTATATAATTTTCGGGAGAGAGTTAGAGAGAGAAAGAGAGAGAGAGAGAGAGAGGAGGAGGGGAAAGAGAGGGGGGAGAAAGAGAGAGACATAAAAGTAGAATGTATAGATACTGTTTGCACCATCTCTTCAATAAAATACATATTTTGTTTTCTTAATTTAATAATATTATAAAGTCACTCCATTTGTTCCCAAACATTTCACTTTGATTTTTTATTTCTGATATTGTTTTCTCTACTTGTATTCTATGTTTCAAGTATTCTTTAAAAGGTTCTATTGTTGGACTAGTTAGTGTGCATTTTGATTTGAAAATGAAATATTTTGTAAGAAGTATGATGTAATTTATTAGAATGCTTTTTTGTGGATCATTACTTTGCACTGTGCAGAACGATATATCAAAATAGTTAAAAATATTAATAGATGGAACATATACTTTTAAAAAGTTATAAATATTTCCCCAAAAGGCTTGCATGACATGACATTCCCAGAACATATACTGAGAGTCAAAAGTTTCGCAAACGAATTAAAAATTCTTTTTTTTTAAATTGTTAACTCGAAAGAACTTTTGACTAACACTGTCTATTTGTGTATCCATAGTGTTCATGTTAAACCTATTTCCGTTGGCCTCCGTTACGCTTGGATGATCACACCATCAAAAATGGTAAACGTCTATGTAAGGGTTTTTCATTTTCGACTAAATTTACACTTCCAATTTGCTTGATACATGTCTATGATACGAAATACACAAATATTTAGTCACACTAGTTTACAATGTACGCTACATTTGATGGCAAAAATTGACAAATGTGAACATAATCGTGTATATAACAGTCAAGAGGCTGGCGTTTCACTAACAATAATTTGTGTCGGATACATTTGACATGTCTCTATAATAATAAGACTGTTGCATCATATCCAACATACGGACCGTGTATATGACATACCACGTGGCAACAGGTCAAGGGTCAATGCCGCTGACATAGACAGGGAATGCTGCTATAATTAAAACACCAAACTCAATGACATTGTGTTAGCTTAATCGTAGTCCAACCGACATTAAAACTTATGGGGCACTTCCTTTTATTTTGCCTTTTTTTGACCAGTGCGCTATTTCTTAAAATGTGACATTTCGTACAGTGTCTTTTACGACATCCACACTTGTCTGTGGTCAGAGGGAGATTATTTTGGTACAATTACCGATTAAATTACCTCCCTTCCACTGCAAAAAAACGTAGTGAAGCGTTTATGTTAACAATTGTCAATTTTTGCCATCAAATGTAGCGTACATTGTAAACTATTTTGACTAACTATTGGTGTATTTCGTATCACAGACATGTATGAAGTAAATTGGAAATGGAAATTGAGACGAAAATGAAAAGCCCTTGCTTTGCGCGGTTGAAAAGACGTTTTAACATTTTTGATGGTGTGATCATTCAAGCGTAACAAAGGTCAACGGAAATGGGTTCAACATGAACACTATGGGTACATAAATCGACGGTGTAAGTACAAAGTTATTTCGAGTGATCAATTTAAAAATATTGAATTTTTAATTTGGTTGCGAAAATTTTGACGCTCAGTATATGTATGTTGCTGTCTGGAAACATAGAACAGAAATCACATAGAGTAGGCGGAACAAGTTTGCACTTTAGTAAATACGAGTTGTTTGGGATAGTTCGTATTAAGTATTTGTATTGGAATTCTCGGAATTTTGTGTCAACAGTACATAATAAAGGAGTTAAAAAGATAGTGTTTTACCAATCCTGAAAAACTTAGTGTATAACTTATTTCAAACGTGGTCATTTTACGTATAATAAATTAACAATATTGTGTTTCCGAGTCTGTTTGGTTAAATAATTTCAAAATGTTACAATGATGTCAAAATCTTACCTTTTTAGCTATATAGTTCGGTACTAAAACAATCAAAAGCATGCCATTGTTGTTGACAATTGAGATATTAAAGAGTATTTGGTGTACCAACAAATATGTATCCGATAAATTGGTCCTGTGATTGAAAATAAGGTAGTTTAAGGAAATGTAGATAACGTTGTTCACGGTAACATAGTTCATGGAAACACGGTTTCAGTCACACGCCAAGTTGTAAACTTTCGTAGCGTTATAAGTAAAGATGTGTCGTAAAGGGTCTAGTGCAAGGTTGTATTTGACATCATAGTCCTTCATTTTCGCTGAATATTATTATTCAATCACAAACATTGATTATATATGGACGTTTTAGATATAATAATATATGTGTGGCATCTACATTATTAATATACCACAGCTGACACAAGATGTAACGCTGTTCACAGCACTTTTTGGGGCATCACATGTTTTTGCAAATATTATTTGCAACAAATTCCTCTTACAAAATTTAAAAATTCAACATTTTTGCATCATATAGCGTTATGATTGAGTGTTCAATATTATACATATACTCCAGATGGCTTGATATAGCAAGCACTTGAAGTTGTGACATGCGATCTTCGCCATTTTTAGCTCCTTCTGTCTGTGCGTTTTATGGCTTTTTGATGAATACTGATACTGATTAAGTACCAATTACATCTAATCCATATGGATGAATGTTTGAGGAATTATAATGATACTGATAAAACCAATAGTGCAACGGACATATATAAGATTCATGTAGGATAATGGCAAATACGATAATATTACCAACTCATACTACATTAGCTGATTACAGATAGTATGTTATGTTGGTATAGTTCAGGTCCGGATTCCGCATTACGCTTAGCTACACACGTAACATACGTCATGTCATGTCATTGAAATGACTAAAGTTTTACTTTGTGATATTGTTATTTAGGTAAGAGATATTTCTGGCTCAAAGGAAACATTATAAATTACTTGCACCATAGACAATTTCTTTATAATACTGGTACAACTGTAAAATGTGGAAATTCGACGTGTAATGCTCATCAAGATTCAGTTAATGAAGTCTTATAAACAATATCTGTTCCAAATGTGCAGCTGTTAAATAATTATACTGAATTTGAATTTGAACGTAAGTTTACGATTTCCGTAAGTGCATTGATAAAACGTTGCCCCTGGTGCTTAGCATAAATGTGCATGTTGTAGTGTAGGCGATGTGTTTTCGTCGGAAAGGCGTGTGTTAACATGTGCCAAAATCCCTTCTAGTTTTTGTTCTTGCCGATTTTGCTACTAAACCAACCATATTATATTACATTATGTAAAATAGTTTAAATGGGGACGAAGGAAAAGATGGTAAAGAGTTATTTCGGACATTTTTGTCTTGTTTGTAGCAAACTGTATTGTTATCCTTTTAGGGGTATATATATTACTAATTTAATGTTTAATCTTGTTTCATCAATAGATAGATTTACTACTTACGACTTATCTTTCTAAGCCAGCGATATATTGTGTAATGCTTCGTTCAAGCACACAGTCACATGTTCTGATAATATGTTTGATTAATTGAATTAATGAGCATGTCAAACAGTAAGACGTTGCACTTCGTTTATTTGAATCTAGACGTACATCATGTTGACCAATATATCGACATGTCTTGTCTGCTTCACGAAAGCTTTATAAACGAACAATGCTTATAACGGACAACATGGAGTTAAATGTATAAGATATATACATTTACATCCTTTGACAGGTCATCCTTCTTCTTAAAGGTTGAATATTATCCGTCTGGAAAGAAATCAGAAGATCTTACGTAAAAGCGTTATATCAAGGCGTGTCATATATAAAAGGCATGTCGCTCAGTGGTTACTCAAAACGAATTACTTCTAATGATATTATCAATTCTTGATACGTGTATGTATCTACACAGCAACGCACCAATTTATTTGTGTCTAGTGCTTTTTCGAACATGAGGTACTGTTGCAAAATGTTAACAATGTCATCGAAATGTCTACATCAAATATACCTATTTGTTTGATAATACATATTCAACTTTTAAAATAAAAACATGTTTTCGTTTTTTGTTTCGTTAACATGTAGTTATCGATTATACAGTTACATGTGGATTTGATAGTTAATTGGCAAAAAAGTGGAAAATGATATTATTGACAATTCCGATATTGCAGATATTAGCACCAGACACATGAATTAAACACTTTCAATTTAATGTCAGTATTATTTTGCGTCATGTCTGTTTCATGGACGTGCATCATTACGCCGTATCGTTAATCGTCATTTCTTTATTTCTACTTTTGATGAAATTGTATTCATACTTATCCAGGCGTTTATGTGACATTTTATACGAATTGTTTACATTAAAGCGACAGCTCAGGAACATATTATTCGAAATGTTTCTTCTGTAATATATATTAATTATTATTGTCAGGAAATGCAGCATATGTCATTAAAACTTGTAACGTAATCATAAATAATTTACATATTTCATTTATAGAAGCGTAATGTTGTCGTTCGATTGCACTTGAATCTCAAATTTAGAGGAAAGCAATTATTTATGAGGGACTTTGATTACAAATGTACTATTATAATAACACCATTTCTTGCTGAGTATGCAATATCCGGTATTCCGCATTGCCTGTTGTAACTGTTCAGCACGCACAAATGACATTTAAATAATATTCCAAATTTTAAATTTTTGGTAATAGAACATTTATAACATAAACATTTGTGTGTGAAAATTATTTATTGTAATATTATAAATGAGATATGGTGTGGAGTTATTTGCACGAAATCCTACTTGACACAGCAATATACACTGAGTGGCAATGCAAACGCAACACTTTCTAAACTTGAATATTTTCGCAATCCGTTAACTTATAAACTTGAAATTTTGTATGCTGACTTTGATTTATATTATCTTCAGAATTCGGCTTTTTCTATGAAAATGAAAACTTTAAGAATCACTGGTCCATAGCGGAATAGCAGTAAACTGCATTTTCCCGCGTGCTGATGGGTGGCTAGCGATTTGATCGCATATTGTGCAAGTATTTTTAAGAATATGGATGGATAAGTCGGAAAAACAAAATAACTAGTAGAAAACATAGTGCATATGTCAAAGGAAGATTCCGAAAGATCGTTCGTCATGCTCAAGTGTGGGGTATACGTTCTAAAAAATCAAAGTTATGTTGATTTAAAGTACCGAAGACATTAGTTCATTCATTTAACACAAGTTTGAATACATATACACCTGTCAAGAAAGATAAAAATGCATTAGAAATCATAGGAGGTAAGAAAAATGTTAACGTCAAGTGCGATAACTCTTGGATAATTATCCTCACTTTTTAAGATTAATTACCAAACTTTTACACTAAATTGTATAACTGGATATTACTGAACTAGTCTACATGCTCAAGTTATGATGTTCATTAATATTTAGATCATTTTTCTCCATTGAGTGCAATAATCACTCTTAAAAGAATACCTATAGCGTCCATGCAATTTATTTCCTGTAACAATCCTTGGGACAAATATCATACAATTATATTAATCTCAAAACGAGCAGTTTCGAATATGCGTTTAGAGCCGCTAAATTGGAAGCAGTGTTACAAAGAAACTGGCAAGTTAATTATTTACTCAATTTATTACTCCACGATTATCTCCCATTGACCATAGAAAATACACCAAGGCTATAACAGAGCAAGCTTTACTATTTTAGTGGTTGTGCGCGAAATAGTGCACAGGGCCCTTAACAGTACCTAAACTTCACATAGTCCTTCTGCAACAACGGACTAGCATCCCGCTAGCATTCCATGAACGTTTCATACGATTAATACGTCGTAGATGTACACGATGCATCGGTCCAGACGGTGGTTTTAAAAGATACAAAAATGCGACTTTCTGTTTTATACTGACCCCAAAATAACGGGTACAAGACTATGTTGCTAAACATCCTTTTCTGATTCGAAGTGTTATTCATGGGTCACTTGCATTTACCTATTTTATGACAAAATTTCGCGATGCTTACACACTTATTAAATGTGTTATGCTATAGTACGTAAGCGTTGCGTTTTCATTGCCGCTCAGTGTATGTTATGTATTATGTAATAGTGAATAAAAGCACATCAAATCAACAAGCAGCATTTGCACCCCAAACAATTCATCCCTGGTTTTAGACGCAATTCTTCATACGTTACATGCATACTAATGTGTGTCGCATTACAATGCATTCATACAAAAAGCTTCACGACAGGAGCTCATAGACAGTCAAATGTGCAGCATGATTGTCTTCTTGACTATAGATCAGAGGTAGCGGACTACAAATTTGCCCTCTTCTGTCCGTCATATATCTGGATCCTGTCAAGACTAAAATTAGTTTTCAAGCTTGCTTTATAAAATTTGGTATGTGGATAGGGTCCAACAATGAGTTTATTTTATTTATTTGAACCGGCCTAAACCTGTGGTTGCCATGACAACAGAAACATCTAACCAATTTGCAACCGGTAGAAGACCTTTGTATTGCCTGCAATGTCTAAATTACTTGTTTGGTTCAGATCTACCATAATAGTATATTTTATTATTCATATTTCATAACATATTGGCAAATATTGCCTATGAAAATTAATAAAGTATTTTATATCCATTTTAACTTTGTTTTGCAGTTAACTTAATAAAACGAATATGCATCTGTGTGTGCAACTGCGTATATCAAATAAATGCAGTAATGCATACATATCAATTTGTCTACAAAAGGCCAACTACTATCATGGTATAAGTTTGATTAACTTTCCGATCTACAACCCTTTATTAAATCATACTCACTTTATTACCCAATATCCATAAATAATAAACGCATTTTATTCCAGCTTACTAACACATCAACAATGTTGCTACTAAAGAAGAAACATGTTCAATTTGACAGCAAATGCACCATTTACTAAACGATACATATCGATATAGATCATCCACTCGCATTGTAGGATAAACGAAAACGTAAATTTATTGGAATGTCATCTGACATAAAAGAGATTTGCTCGACTGATTATCGTTAATACTACGAACTGTGCATACAAATGGTGTCTCTTAAATGATACATACAAATTCTTAGAAAAACCAATGGTTATAGTTCTCATACAAGTAGTACAAAGTGGCAATATACTACTTAGTCCCCATTAAGAACTTCCGAAAGCCCACTTGCAACGTCTCAACGTTGATGTAAATAATTGAGGTAAGGAATCCTATTTCCTGCCAACGTCCGTTCTCTCTCAGGGCTGCTTTGTTCTTTCTTTTTAGTACGATGTCAATCACCAGTGATCATAGTGATAATGCTTTATTAAAGTTATACCAACTTGCCACTATGGTATACTTCAAGGTACTACACATATTTTTAGTTCCGCCAGATCACTACTCTGGTTTCATGTATGCCAGACGATTCTAAAGAACGACGTAACGCTCCAATGAAGCTCATATGTCGTTTTCTGTTTGTGTTGTACATCGGATTTCAGGTCCGTCAGAGTCATATGAAAGCCAAATTGAAATTCCTACGGAACTTAGATGAATTATACAATACAATAATATAATACAATACAATTATTTCAGGATTAGTACTACCGACTCGATACTACGGATATTGTCTTATTGCTGCCTTACAAATGTGTAACAATGATGTATGAGTGATCCTTTTTAAACAGCTAAATAATTAAAACTCATGTAGAACTCAGATTCACTTGGTAGCCGAAATCAATTTCCAGTTTGAATATGGTTCTAGATTGATGTGAACAAGTGCGATGCAGTGTCATCTTGGTAAATTAAATTAACTCAAGAGCCTTAAGATCATGTACAAAATGCAATCATATTCAATTGAACCATGGATAATTGAAACACATAAAAGTGCCAATTCTTGCTCTAAAGAGACGTATTGCGTGCCATCATCTTTATCTTCCCAAATGTCATTTTGAAGTGATTTACTATATGCATCGGGGCATTGCTATTGAATGTATTGTTGTTGTTGCTGAAGTCGTAATTCCATATCATCCGCTTTCAAACTAAGGTAATATGTCACGTTGCCTACGTTATGACACGAAACTATAACGAATACAGCAAAGCTAATAAAATATTTCAGGAATAACCGAGGTCATCTGATGCAGCCGCCGGGTATGCAGTGTTAGAATTTTTATATTAGATATTGAATTTTCAGTTCCGTGTTGGCCGCGTGAAAACAAAACATTTCTCTTAAGGAACTTAGAGGGGTGAATCCAGATTAGTACCGTAAAACTACTGTCCTTGATATGCATATACATACATAAATTGTCCAGTACTCGAACATTGGACCAAGACATTTAACATAGATCTAGACATAGGGAAGACGTGTGTGTATGAAGTGGCGTTAGTGAATTCGCCAGAATAAATGTATATGTATTTATTGCAGAATCGAACAACCGGTAAACTGCAGTCTACAAAGTCGTCCAATAAACAGTTTTGTGATTTGGGAATTACTACACTCCGAAACGATTATGGTTAACGTAGATCTTGATTAAACAAAGACTAAATAACATTTGTAATTCTAAACCCCAAATAATTCATGCGCTTGTCTTCTTTATGTACTTATATTTCTTCGTGGATGAACAGTTTCCTAAAACACATTGTTATGTACACGCGAGTAGTCAATTTATTCCGCGATTACTTCAGAATCTTCTAAATTGTAGGACAAATGACTAAACGGTCGGCTGGATCATGCTCATGTAAATGAATACTACATGATTCATATGTATGGTAATCAATGGAATACACCACAATAAGATTGAACTTTAGAGACATAAAAAGTATGGCATTTCATATGTGCCCTAGTTATAAACATGTTTGTCTATTCACTGTAACATTGCAAACCAATGCTTAAGATATACGAGAGATGTTCAACTTATATATGAACAGAAAATTAACACCGATTTGTTGTTATTTTCACAAAGACATCGACATTGCCAAGCGTTTGGTGACACATCTACTCAACAAAGCTTTCTGGTTCAAACCAAACATATATTCTAAAGAGGATTTGCAATGGACGAGTACATTTCCTTACAACCATGAGATTATAGAGTTAGTAAGGCGAAATAATAGGCGATCAATTACCTGATTTCCTTTTATAGTTGACTGTAAATTGCGTGAGAGAACCTCATCGCTAGATCTCGTTTCTGTGAAAGCATAACTACAAATTCTAGATGCCATTACTGTCACGTGGGGAGCGTTAGATATGTGACATACTAGAATTTGTATACACATACTTGTAAAATCATTAAGATTCATTTGGTTTAGATTTGTGGATTGACCTCAACACGAAACTAAAATAAATGGACAATTACACAAATAATACCTAGTTTACCCAGCGGATGTCATACTTGCGTTTAGGTTCAGTCATGTACAAGACTTTGTTGGGTTTTTTTTCAAAATAATGTGCATATATAAAAGCATGAAATTAAACAGTTATTACGTGTGATTAATTTTGATTTTTTTCTAAGTTGATCATGCACATTTTCATGAAATCAGAAATCCTCGACATAACGTCCCCACCAAATGATGTTTTCTCCGAAACCTATAACTTTGTTCCCTTTCAGATGAATTTATTAAATACAACATAGGCAACTGTCACAGAGCTTATAATAGTGCATAACAACATTCACTTACTGTATAAAATGTAGTTAAGAATGCACACCAACCATCACTAAGGCAATACTTTTAATACTCTACACATACTGCCGATACTGATTGGATATTTTCAATGAATGAAACGAGCTAAATGATTTATATCCTGTGCCAGAAAGGCTAAGACGCTGAAAGAGAAACTCAACTAGTTCAAACACGCGTCTGTCTCTCAGAAATATCTAAAGTACATTTTATAATTCGCAACAATCTGCCAAGTACTTGATTTATTGGAAAGCAACCAACTTACTTAACGTATCCTAATATCCGCCCGAAAGTAAAACACCTTAAAATATTCTGGAACATTAGTACGTGTATAATTCCCAAACGGTAGTTTGTCATTTATAAACATGTCTTCTCTCGTCATTTCCTTGCATTTTTGTTTAGGGTTTCAAAACGGAAAATCTGCATTATTTTTAAAGACAAAATTCGTGAGACACGAGATACGTTGTCTATTCGAACAAGAAAAACGAAGACATCCTTAAATACTATAGACGCTTACGTCTTATCTTGTTCACTGTTTTATTGATGGCACTTCATGCACTAATTTTACTACGAATTTTGCATGACCAGCACAAACATATATCATACATGATTGGTTTATATCTTAATAAAAGAAGCGTTTTTAACAAATACTGATTGAATACTGTTATTTATGTGTCTGTATGTTGGGATATCGAAAACACTTCAAGCATTATCAGACGAATATGATTACTCTATTAGCAAATCCAAGTTATCAACGAGTCATCAAGAGTTCTCCGATTGAAATATACTCGTAGCTTGACATCGCAAAAATTGTTGGGCGCAGCTGATAATTAACAACACTACACTGTGTCATGTGACGATTAATTTCAGGTCAACAGAGAACAAAAAGTTAAAGGCATTGAATTTCAACATTTAAGAGAAAAGAGTTGATGAAATAACAATATAAAGTCGTTTAAAATACCAAAGTCTTTTACACCAACTACGTCATTGCAATTAAGTTATTTATAAAGAAGTTCGCTACTTACTGTAACCCTTCCATTAACCAAATAAGTGGTCCCGAAAACATAAGGTGCTGTACATCTGTGGTTTCGATGTATTTATTTTCAATAACATCATGTCTATATTGTTATAAGAGAAATTGACATATCACAAATATACAATTCTTGTTACATCCAACCCTGATCGTTGTATCTAAATGTGGGTTTTAGTCACAAATTACGTGTCTTATGCGTTTATTACTAGGCATAATTGAGGCAACGCTATTGTATTCGGCTAAAATAACATCGTGTTTAACTTGGCGATGAATGTATGATAAAATTAGATTCACCTTTACACAAAAGCGTGGACAAATATATTTTTGAATCTATTCTACTTAAATAGCAAATATAAACTAACACAATATATACTAGGTAGAACCTAACCTCTGAGTCATAGTTTCTGGGAATTCACTATACAAGCATTGTATGTATGAGACTACACGATGAAATTTAAAATACGCTTCAAGCGTGTACCCTCAGCCACCAAAACAAGCACTGACTTAGAATGAGAAGGTCGACCATATAAGACTGATACATATTCAAAACCAACCTTATACGGCGCTTCATATAAACCTATTTCCATGAAAATCACTTGTCATGTCGACCAAACTGATATTGAACAGCTTCTTTAACTATATGTTTAGAGTAACTTTGTGCGAGTTTTTTTCTCCAAAAAATGATTGTGTACTAACGACCTTCCCATTCGAAGCTAGCAATATATCTGCGAGTCATCAAAGAGTGTCAACCTAACATATGATCGCACAATAACAATGCAAAAATCGTTGGACCAACTGATAATTAACTTTACTACACTATGTCATGTGATAATTAATGTCAGGTCAACAGAGAACGAACAGTTAAAGGCATTGGATTTGAACATTTAAGACAAAGAAGGTCAAAAACCACCAAATATAATTCTTCTTTAACTCAATGTTACTCAATGTAAAGTGACCTAGGTAAGCCAAAAAAATGTCGACTTTTTACCCATGGGGTCCTCTCAAATTATGTCAATCAATAGAAATAGTATCAAGCTTCTAGAAAAATAACCAGAAGTAGGGGGTCATGCATCATATAAGAAAAATGTGGTGCGTCAAACGCGGTGAACAGATTTTCTCGCATGTACGGATTTACTCCCTGTCCGTTAGACCCAACCTTACTTTCACTTTTATATTTATATTAATACAAAATATTTCTGAATAAAACCATTTCACTACATCTCATACATGCATATAAAGCATTTAAAACCAATTTCTGATGCCGATTTGTCAAGACATACCCCCATTTCAAGTCGCTTTAAAGTGTTTAACCGGACTATTTGACTGTATCTGTATAGAAGTCAAACATATGTCTCTGGCGCAATTCATTTATAACTTCTATATGATCCAGAGAAACATCTCGTACCTAACTAACAATAACAAACAGGGAAACATTAGTCACTTGTAATGACGTGACATGACATGATGAAGTGTGATGACATGCGTAATGCTGAATCCGGACCTGAACTATGCCAAAATAACATAATATCTATGATCAGCTAATGGAGTATGTGTTGCAATGTAATCGAATTTACCATTATCCTACCTAAACCTTATATATGTACGTCGCACTATTTAGTTTGGTCAGTATCGCTATAATTCTTCAAACAATTAGACTAATTCAGCCATATGTATACATGTAAGATGTAATTGATCTAGATACTTATTCAGTATCAATATTATCCGTAAAAAAATCTGACATGTTGCGAAATTAATCTGAACAATGTGCTGGATGTTACGATCTGACCTAATCTATTGTGTTATTATTTGAGATACCTTGTTTACTATATTGTCCTTACTGTTTGATGTTCTTTTAATATTACTTTCATTAGGGATATTGGGATTTTTATACTTACACATGTATTCTAGTGACGTGTTTAGATATTGATGATTAGGACTGGTACATGTATTATAGCAATAACCTAATGGTCCTTTCATTATCTCAAAGCGGTAAGATAATCTGTTAATAGTATTACTGGCTTGCTGGCCTTTTAACGTTTTCATTATCTATAAATGAAAGTAATGTTTTCTGGTAATATGTCATAATATCGGGTGTGTGGGCGTGCGGGCGGGCGGGTGGGGGAGCGAGCGTGCGGGCGTGCGGTGGCGTCCGTCCAGTTATGTGCTTGTACTATTACGCAAACAGTTTTTCTTCAAACTTGCTCACATTGCTTTTAGGTGTAATATCTAGGCCAAGTTCGATTATATGCCAAATCAGATCAGGCCTTCTTGCCAAGTGGTCTTGTCTGTACTCTTACTCTAACAGTTTTCTCCTAACTCGAACAGTTTTCGCCCGATCTTCTTCAAACTTGGTGACAACATTGACAAAACATTATGTATAGTTTGTGATTATAAAGATTAATATAAAGATGATTGTTCAAAACTGTTTTGACATAACATGGGCTGTTATTTTATAATCTATATTTTTTGTCACTGGCACATCCAAGACGGGCGTATTTTGTGACTGTTGGCATCTTGTTTTTTTTGTTATGTTAAATGCTTACAATTCAATCTATACTGCGCGAATATATCCCAAATGTATGGTTAAAAATTGTATCGTACAGCTTTCTTTTTACGATCTGTATATTGGCGAACCAGAACTGTCTTATGCAATACGATCCGCAAAACAGTTTTCAATTGCAGATGGAAATGGTATTACGGGTCATCATTCAGAGACACAAGTTAGTCAAGCCCGAGATCGGTGTGTAACTATCTGAATAATAGCACGTGGACAAATGCACTAGAACGGAGCATCCATTTTGTGGTATATTTAAGAAATAATAGATACAACTATATGTATTAGGTAAACACAATATCAATGGCTTATCATGAGAAGGCTGTAAGTACTAATCAGTATTTTAAGAAAATTAAAAACTGTCAGACAGGTACTCTTCCATAGTGAAACAAGTTGTTTCAACTTCAGTTTGGTCAAAATGACATGTTGCAATTTTCATGAAAATAGGTTCATAAGAAGCGCATTGTAAATTATGATTTTAAATATGTGTCAATCTCAATAGATCTTAATCTAAGCCAGTGATTTGTAGATATGTGTATAAGTTTTCTACATTGTCTTTGTTACATTTGTAGTTGTTTTAGCTTTTGAACGAATATTTAATTTCTTAATGGTACGTATTTACCCCTATCAGTCACAGAATAACTTAATATGTAGTTGACAATAAGATATGAGGTTTGGTTTTAATCACATACTTAATTCGATTGAAATTGCATTTGACGTTAAATACATATAATTAACGACAATCCTTTTATAAATGCACTGGCAGTTACTAAATTTAAGTTCTTCAAATAGTATTCATACTTGTATTATTTCTTGAAATTGAGCTATTGTTGAGAAGAAAATTATTGACATTCTCATTCATTTAGCCTTGATCAGTGCTCTAATAATACGAGTATATTGATGTTTTATCTCAGTATACCACATCCATTTATACATTCAATCATATAGATTATCTGAACAGTTGATAGTTACATAATATATATTAGTTATCATGTACATTATGCTATTAGTAAATGGCTGTAGAATTAACTCACTATTCTAGTTTATAAACATACAATGCATGCACACATCAAATTCCTTGGATCATTAGAATGCACTTTTTAAGATATACTGTATTGAATACGTGTATATCTTGTTCAAAGCCATACAGATGCGGTTGCAGTCCCTAGCCACCCAGGCACAGAACATACATGTACATGTACCATCCGTACTCCATCACAAAGAGATATTCCAAGCATGCATCTAAACAGTCCATTTGGAATCTTGTGCGGGTTACGTTTTATGTTTATGTGTACACAAAATAAGACAGCTATTGCATGAATAGGTAGTCATCAGCGTTAATATTTAAATCTTTAAAATAAAATTTACTCTTTGAGCTTTTATTATTGATTTATCATCACAATATTCGACTACTAGTATTGAGTGCTTGTTTTACCATCATAAACACCTTACATTGCCCATGTCAAGTCACATGATACATGTACACATTTCAACAAAATTATGATCCATGATTGACTTTGCTTGTTCTTATGGACAAGGCTTCCACTAGTAAACGCATGTGTTCGAGTTGACCGTGCGTTATTCCATTTTAATCGAAATGCCAAATTGGATAGAAACTGAGCCCACATAAATGTAATGATATGAATAACTCTAACGTAATCTCTCAAATGAGCACCATTATTACGACATTAAATTATAGTTGGCTTACACAATTATGCAATGTAGTTACTCGTCTTATATGGCACGAGTTGTCGTTGCTCTAGCATTAAGTCGTATTAATATACTTGTTACTACACTGAGCAAAAGTTCCAACTAGACGTTTTATAAACCGCAATAAGACTTCCATTTTCAAAGGTATTGTTCTGAAATCTTTAAGACTATAATGTGTATTGACAGTGTACACATTTTAAGAAAAAAAATGTATGTCAATGTCCTAGAATTACGTAATCGAGGAAGCACGTGCAAAACGCATTTTACACGTGCTGAACACCAGCCATTGTCCGAAAATTATTTTTTTGCAATCGCTGTCAAAGCCTATAGACATCCCAAACTGAAAAACATAAATTTATTAAACCAAGTTAAACATGCTTCGAATGAAAACCAATAAAAGAACACGTGCTATAGGAATGTTGGAAACTGAACATCATGGAGTCAGGTAAAATGCGTCAATTCCTTTATTTTTATGATTTGATTGGTTATTATTGTTAAAAACATTAGCTTTACCTTGGGAAAAAAGATTCCTGTTGGTATTGATTATTAGTGCGGGTCGCATTGAGTGTATTGACGTCATGTAAACATACGCTCTGAACAGGTACGTTCGAACCGGAAGTGAAGTGGATGAGCCCCGATGACTTCGGCCACATGGAAATACGCTTATAGAGGGTTGATGTTTTGTGTAATGGCACTTACGTTTTCGTTTTCAACCAAAACGGCATTGACGTCGGGAGGCTGAATAGACGCAATATCTCGGACGTCACTTCCCAAAATGATGACATGTGTTGTTTATCCCTCGTACATGATGGTGCTACTAGTCGCACAACTGCCACAATTAAGAATTTCCTACCTTGTAATCATGTTAAGTGGTTTAGTTGGGTTACAAATCCCCATATAGAGCACTTCTGGCTAAAGTTTGATTGACGAATCAGACGACTTCCGGTTGCCCCTCAAAATCTTCAAGAATTGCAGCAATTCATCTTTAGGGCACGGTCTGTCATTAAACAGGGGTACATTCTATTTTACATCCGAACCAGGCTTACACGTTGCTCAGAAATCACTCGGTGAAATGGCGGATATACGCGCTTTTGGAACAGTGTGACTTTTAACTTAGAGGGTCAAGTTGTAAAAGAATGTGTTTTGTGATGAGCCAACATGTTCTGTTTTTGAATGATTAATCTTGTTGTGGGAAAATGAATTGTTTTTCACATCATATAATTTATTTTTGCATGTTTCCATTACCAACAAAAATATACCATAATAGTCATGGGGTCTAGTTAGAACTTTGGCTCAGTATATATATAGTAACAAAATTGAGCCTATTTCAGACTGATAACGACATCATGTGATTGATTATCGCCGGTCCGCAATCTCATAATCGTAATTGGCCCGTTCAACGGACGCACGTTACGTTATTCAGGTTAACATGACGTCACGTTGGAGTCATAATGACGTCACGCTGGAGCTAAAATGACGTTACGTTGAAATTGCTTTGACAATTTTATGAATATACAAGACTTTCATCAAAAATGACTGTATGTCTCCATGAAATTTACTAAACGTGAGTTCTTGTTACTCCCATTGAGTTTTTGAATTGAACAATTGTATTAAAGACTTTAATACACTTCAGAGCCTGGCCGGAAGTTGATAATCGGTCCGGCATGAATAATCACCCTCGGGCTAAAGCCCTCGCGGTGATTATTGATTTTCCGGGCCGATTATCGCCTTCCGATCCGACTATGTCGTGTATTAACCTCTAAATATTGAATGCAAAAAAAATCTCGGTAATACCAAGTGAACCAAATACTTTAAAGGCTTAGATTGAATGGATTGCTGCATAAAGAAAGCAGGATTATGGATCGGTTCGTCATAACAAACTTCTTATAATAGTTCGAGAGCCCATCGACTTATATTGCAACGAAGGAGGCCAAATGAAGTTTGCACATATTTTGAAAGACTAATGCATATCCTATCAGAAAACCCATTTCTTAAGTGTCAAAGCCGTGACTACCTAAGTTTTTCGTGTTATTGTTTACCATGAGGTCAATGAAACATATTGACATTTGCTGAGGGGGTAGGGTTGTGCTTATGGCTACAGAACAGACAAAAATAAACTTAAATGTGAAAAGTTTTGCGAAAAAGGTAGAGTATATATTGGGGAATATGATAAAACTTAAAAATCAAAGAATTGCACGGGCAAATAGGAACTAAATAGGGGTCAAAGGTTAATTAACTTTTAAAATCCATCATATTAATGAAATCTTGTCCGTGTAGTTTTATGTCAAATTCCATTATTCTTGAAATTTAATAATCTGCACATAATTTTAATCCTTTAGGCATACTTTATTCATTAAAATAAATATTTGGTGCAAACATTAGTCTAATTGCACGAGATATCGATTTCTTATCATACTGGTAGCATCACAAAATGGCTACTTTGTCGAGGGCATGCTTACGCTTATAGCTACCATTCATTTACTTATCACTTTAGAAAGATAATGTTTGCTCAATGGGTACATACATGACATGCCCTCATGATGGTACAATGTTCATCGTATAGAGGTCAAGGTCAAATATGATATAAAGGTCAAAGGCCAAATACGTAAATACTCCCAAAAATGTCTCTAAATGGGCAATAATTTAGTCATTTTATTTTGCTTTTCAATGCAAAAAGACATGTTTTAGTCAACACTTGGTGATCAGCTTCTATATACAACAAAACTATGGTAAGTAATTTATAATGACCATCCCCATCTTTGAAGAAGATGTATATTGCTTTGCACATGGCGGTATGTCTGTTGGTCGATCGGTAGATACAAATGGTTTTCGTTCAATTACTTAATAATACTTTGTCCTAGGATCTTTAAACTTTTAATGGAAGTTACCATGCTTCAGTAGATGGCTCCTAATGCTTTTAATGTCAGTAGGTCAAAGGTCAAGGTCACAGTGATCTTTAACTTTCCAACCAGAGGGCTGCCATGAGGTAAAAAACGTGACAATTTTCTCAAAATTGTCTCTTCAAGAATGAATATATTTATCAGTTTTGTTCTTTTTAAGGGCACAGTATGTATTTTATTATCATTTACATGTACTTAACTCTATAATTGGAATAAACATATTTTATTCAATAGAAACGTGAATATTACTGCTTTTGAAGACTCTGCAAAGAGCCTTCGGTACTCATGCATGGTAATACTTAGCAATGCATTTTTTCACATATTAACGTTTTTGTAATGATCATGAAACATGTTTATCTTAAATATATTTCGAATTAACCTAGCCTTTCATTGAGGTCAGTATCTGAGGTCAAGTTCACTGTGACATTTACCATTTACGGTTATTGGTCTGTCATGGGAGCATACTTGTTTTACAAAATATCTTGTTAAAAACGAATAGATTAAAAAACAAAAAGGGTTGTTATAAAGGCCAATGTCAAGCATTAGATACAAAAGTTAGACTCTATAGATAAATAATATATTACTGTATATATGAGTCAATTATTCTTTGATAATAATGCATTATTATTTCTTCAGGTATGACATAAAAACAGAGTTTTATTCTTTAAAACGATACACTCTTTTCACACAAAAAGTCCTACTGCATCTTATTCATTTCGGACCCAGTACCAGTAAATTCAGACATGTCTGGCTCTATGGGTATCGCTAGACAAACCGTCCGAATATGTTTAGTAACATATGCTGGTGACAGCAAACCGCTGACCTATGAAAATATCCATGAGTATTTAGAACTTCGCACCCAGACAAGACATAATAAATCCATTAATATTTGCGAGAACTTGATAGAACCAGAAATGGTTGTACCTGTCGGTTATGAGTAGCTGTAAAGGTTTTTGATGGGGCGTGTACTGGACAATAGCTGTAAATGACGGCTGTGGCAGGCAGGGACGTATTGGGTGGATGTGAGTATCATATAGGACCGGTATGCAACATGTTGTTGTGACCACATAAAGTGTAATAAAAAGTAACAAAATAATAACCCTTACAACAACGAATGTATGACCTAATATTTGTGAGTATTTACCAATACCAGGAATTCAAGTTCATGAAGTTATGAACACGCAAGGAATGTATTACCTTGTGGTATTTATTATCCTTTTAGTTAATATACAAACAGATACACCTATTGCTACGGGCACCATTTACAGCTAGGAACCAATGTAAATTGTGATTGTGGGAACCCATTTGCACTAGGTTAGATGTACCTAATTGTGACGTATACCTTATAAGACTATAGGGTTAGTATCTAGTTCTTTAGATGTCATTAAAGTTCAGTGATATAACGGAGTAGTCATTAGGAAGAGAAATTTATGTTTCTATTAGTTGTCCGTAGTGAACGATACCAGTTATGTATTTATCTAGTGGACGAGAGTGCTAATTTTGACCAGCAATATTTGTACATGCTGAATGTCTGGATTTGGTCGTTATGAGTACCCACTACGACCAGGAATATATACGTAGGGCGTTTCAAAAGTTCCAGGAAAAGTGCTCTAAAATATTTATCCTTCAGTCAAATTACTTCAAACTTTGCATTTACATAGAACAATTCATAATACAAAGTGTACGATGAATCGAATGCATTAGAGTGTGTCATACGAAATGACACGGCTGCCATAGTAACGTCAACAATGGCTACCCGGGGCAACCTTATATCTGGCTGTACCTTATTAACATGTTCTGACTAAATCTCACTCAATCAGGCAAATGGCACACACAATTCACCGGTTACAACAACAACGATGCTTTATATTCTCAAAAAGTGCTTCGCTTTAAGGTACGCTCTTCCAGGGTCCCTATGCAAAGCATTCGAAAGTGTCACAAAATCAAGCAGAAACGTCCAACGCAACGTCTAGCGTCTGGTTCACAACTGGCCGTACCTTCCTTTGATCGTCTGCAGCAGTCTGTAAGCGTTCATATTATTCACACATCCTGCACAGAGACATGCAACGCTCTTAACAGGCAGTGATTATGAAATCCACTGTTTCAAGTCTAAATTCCCGTGCCAAAAGACAAAAACTGATCAAATTCCAATAATTTACTGACATTTGTCGGGTGATTCTAATAAGGCGACAAATAAACTTGAACACCACTGTGGGGCTATTAAAACTATGGCATAATTTGATCAAACATGTTCCATGCAGTGATTGTGGGTCATAGTGAATTGGTAACTGTTTGGTTGGAGTTAATGTGGTGGTTAGTTTGGCGATTTCTACGACGTGACGTCAAAATTGCCCCGGGTAGCCATTACTGTTGTTACTATGGCAGCAGTGCCATTTTGTATGGCACACTCTTAAGCGTTTGATTCATGTATAACATGTATGATGGATTGTTCTATTTATCTGCAAAATTTAAAGTAGTTTTAACATACGATAAACATTATAGAGCACTTTTCCTGGAACTTTTGAAACGCCCCTCGTACATGTACATACTTGTAAGGTGGTAGCGAACACCTCAAAAACAAGCAATGACTGTACTATTGACGAGTACTATTTCAGACCACTAATGCCTGTAAATGGTGGTTGTCAGTACCAAGTATGATCCGGATTGCCTAAACATGGTGATGGTAAATTTATACTCACTGGGACTTGGAACGTATGTACCTAGTAGTTTATATAATATCTTATTAGACAAGGACTGACTTTCACAGTGGTGTTGAGGACCAACTAGGACAGAAAGGGCTACACTTGGTGTTGTGGGTACCTAATAAGACCAGGAAAGTATGTATATTGTGAAAGTAAGGACCGATTAGGTAAACAAATGGCCACACCAAGTGGTATTGAGTACATAATATAACCACTAAAGTTTTAACATGGTGAAGTATCACATAACACCAGAATATACATAACATTTTAACTGTGGGATCCCATTAGGACTAGGAATGTATGTACCCTTTTCGATATGAGTACCTAATAAGACCAATGTTGTCTATACATGAGGGTTCTGAGTACCCCATAAGACAACAAATGATTGCAACTAGTAGTTGTATATTCCGAAGCAGACAACTACTGTCTGTGCATGGAGGTTTTGATTAACAACTAGAATATGGAATACATAAACCTGTTGTCTCGAGTCCCAACTAGGACTAGGACTGGATGTACCTACTGGTGATAAAAAATCCAAAGGTTTTGAATCCCCAAAATTGTGTGGAAGAAAGGTACATGGTTGAAGTGAGTACTCAATCAAACCACTAATGTCAGTTCATGATGGTCGTAAGTACCACCTAGGACTGGGCATGTATGTACATATTCCTTAAGTGTACCAAAATACGATCAGGAATGTCTATACAATGCGGTTTTAATACTATAATGGACAAATAGTATATGGACCTTGTGGTTATACATGTATGCACCCAACAAGACCAGGAAAGTATGCACAAAATAGTTTTGAGTACCAACGAAAACCAGTAACGTATATACAGGGTGGTCACGAGTACTCACCAGGACTAAGAATGGATTAGTAAGTATTGGCTATGTACCCAAAAAGACCAGAAATGTCCAAACATGGTAAATGCTTAATGTCCTATAGGACCAGAAAGAGGATCGTGAATACCAACCAACTTGGACTACGTGTGAGAATGGATGTCCCAAAAGGGCCCAGTAAATCCAAGAATGACTTTACAAGGTGCAGAAGAGTATACATGTACATATATAGTCAATAGATCGAAATTTCATGCTGCTGGTTGTAGTACCTACATTATAAGACAATAATTTTGCAAATATTGGTGAGCCGTCAATAAGACAAGAAATGGCTGTGCCGGGTAGTTGTGAATGTCCGGTTGGAGCAAGCAAGATTGACTTACCTGATAGAATATGTGGAAAACACTAAGTAATTAATAGTATACATGGTGTTACATGTAGTGTGTACTAAATTAGAACAGAAATAACTGTAAGTAGTAATTTGAGAACATACAGAGGCTAGGAATATATGAACATGTGAGTGGTAAATACCAAATACGACCAGCAGTTGTGGTGGCTAGTGCTTATTATGTATCTAATAACTTTCGGAATCAATGTGTATTAGTTTAGTATGGCACGGTTATTAGCAGTGTTGTGTCACTTTCTATAGTATTTTGTTTTAAAATGCTGTCGTAAAAACCCAAATGGACAATACTGATATTGTTTTACCTCAGAGCGGCCAGTAGCCAATGGGTTAGTCGATGACACTTCTTTTTACTGACATACAAATGCATTGGGCAACTGAAAGATCTGGATAACTGTACATTTTTTGTAATAAACAACGAAAATGTACGAATACTTTATGTTAACATGCACACATACCCTCACATCAGAGGATTTTAAGGATGTTTTCATTTATTCGTTTTTAACAAGATGTTTTGTAAACACATGTATGCTCCAGTGACAGACAAATAACCGGAAATGGTAAAGGTCACAGTGACATTGACATTTCACCGGTTGACCTTAATGAAAAGGTTAATTCAAAAATAAATTTAGATAAACATGATCAGTACATAAACATGAATATGTATACAAATGTATTGCTTAGTTATATCATAAATGAGTCCTGGAGATCTGCAGAGCAGTGAAAAAAGTAATATTCATGATTCTACTGAATAAAAAAGTTTATTCGTATTATTGAGTTAAGTAAATGTATATGATAAAAAAATACATGATGTGCCTTTAGACAGAACAAAACTGATAAATATACTCATTCCTAAAGAGACAATTTTTAGAATGTTCACGATTTTTTACCTCATGGCTGCCCTCTGGTCGGAAAGTGAAAGGTCACTGGGACCTTGACCTTTGACCTACTGACATTAAAAGCATTAGGTGTCATTAACCTTTTCTGGGTAACATCAATTAAAAGTTTAAAGATCCTAGGACAAAGCATTCTTAAGTTATTGAACGGAAACCATTTGGTCTACCGATCGACCAACAGACAGACCACCGTGTGCAAAGCAATATACATCCTCTTCAAAGATGGGATGGTCATTATAAATTACTAACAATAGTTTTGTTGTATATATAGAAGCTGATCACCAAGTGATGACAAAAACATGCCTTTTTGCATTGAAAAGCAAAATAAAATGACTTAATTATTGCACATTTAGAGACATTTTTGCGAGTATTTACGTATTTGGCCTTTGACCTTAATATCATATTTGACCTTGACCTCTATACGATGAACATTGTACCATCAAGAGGGCATGTCATGTATGTACCCATTGAGCAAACATTATCTGTCTAAAGTGATAAGTAAATGAATGGTAGCTATAAGCGTAAGCATGCCCTCGACAAAGTAGCCATTTTGTGATGCTACCAGTATGATAAAAAATCGATATTTCGTGCAATTAGACTAATTTTTGCACCAAATATTTATTTTTATGAATAAAGTATGCCTAAAGGATTAAAATTATGTGCAAATCATTAAATTTCAAGAATCACGGAATTTGACATAAAAACTACACGGACAAGATTTCATGGATTTTAAAAGTTTATTAACCTTTGACCCCTATTTAGTTCCTATTTGCCCACGTGATTCTTTGATTTTTAAGTTTTATCATATTCCCCAATATATATTCTACCTTTTCGCAAAACTTTTCACATTTAAGTTTATTTTTGTCTGTTCTGTAGCCATAAGCACAACCCTACCCCCCTCAGCAAATGTCAATATTTTTCATTGACCTCATGGTAAACAATAGCACGAAAAACTTAGGTAGTCACGGCTTTGACACTTAAGAAATGGGTTTTCTGATAGGATATGCATAAGTCTTTCGAAATATGTGCAAACTTCTTTTGGCCTCCTTATTTGCAATAAAAGTCGATGGGCTCTCGGATTATAACCTTTATGCGGGACTGTGATCCGTCGGATTCCTTTCGGTTGCCAAAAGAGAAGATATTAAACGAACGATATTGAGTAATCAAGTAAAACTATTGCTCTTCTCAAAACCTTCACATTAGCATTTGGACACTAACAATGCGTAAATGTTGCGTAAATTTACGCATATATATCTACCTTACGCAAACTTGAAAGTGTGTTTTACTAAACGATCGCAAGTACTTGCCTAAATTTACGCAAAAATATTGAAGATTGAACGTAACTCGGGACACAATATCACCAATATAACAAATATAACGGGCACCAGAATAAAGAGTTAATGATTATGGCCTAAAACAACAAGTGACGGTTTAAAACAACAAATGCACTCTAAAATCACACGTGACAGTAAAAAACATCAGTGCGTGTTTAAAACTCTTCACTTACGTTCATATTTGCCATTTAGGGTTGCCAGGCCTTGGCGTAGAAATAAGCTAAAACTTACGACAGGATGTGAACTAAAATATCTCAAAACGCATTTACGCAAATATTATCGACGTACGCAATATTTTAGGAAATCTTAGGTTTACGCTAGCGTAAATGTTTTGATAAAACAGTGCCCAGGTACCTAGCCCAGATATGCATGATGTAGTGAAGGCGTTGTGTTTTTGTCGGAGGGGCGTGTGATTACATGTGCCAAAATCCCTTCTGGTTTTTGTTATTGCCGATTTCGCTAGTTTGTAGCAGACTGTATTGATATCTCATTTAGGGATATAATATTAATAACTTAAAGTTTAATCTTGATTCATCAATATATTGATTTTGTACTTACGACTTATCTTTCTAAGCCAGTGATATATTGTGTAATGCTTCATTCAAGCACACAGTCACATGTTCTGATATAATGCTTGATTAATTGAATTAATGGGCACATCAAACAGTAAAACGTTGTATTTCGTTTATTTGAATCTAGACGTAGATCATGTTGACCAATATATCAACATGACGTGTGTGCTTCACGAAGGCTCCGTGTATCATGTTGACTAATATATCGACATGTCTTGTCTGCTTCACAAAATCTTTATAAACGAACAATGCATATTACCGGCCAAACCTGGCGTAACATGGAGTTAAATGTATTGGATTTATACACTGAGCGGCAATAAAAACGCAACACTTTTAAACTTGAATATTTCCGTAATCCGTTAACGTTTAAACTTCAAACTTCAATATTATATACATAATCTACAGAATTTCGCTTTCTCCACGAAAATACTTTAAGAATCATAAGTCCATAGCGGAATAGCTTTAAACCGTATTTTCCCGCGTGGTGATAGGAGGTTAGAGATTTGCTTGCATATTTGAATATTGGCATTTTGAAGAAAATGGATGGAATAGTCGGGAAAATCAAAATAACTAGTAGAAAAAATGGTGTGTATGTCAAAAGAAGACTCCGAAAGATCGGTCGGTATGCTTAAATGTGGGGTATCCGTACTACAAATCAAAGTGTCGTTGATTAAAATCACCGAAGTCAAAGTTTTATTCATTGAGCACCTGTTTGAATACATATGCACCTGTTAAGAAACATAATAATGCATAAGACATCACAAGTTGTAAGACAAATTTATAATTCCATTCCGATAACTTTTGCTTTATTATCCTATTTTTTCTGATCAATCACCAAACTTTTACGCTTAATTGTATTATTGGATATTACTGAACTTATTTACATGCTCAAGTTATTTATATATGTTTATTTATATTTAGACACAAAGTGTCTTTTGAAAATTAAGCACGCATTTTAAAATCGCATTTTTCTCCATTGAGAGCCATGCTGCATTTTTTCCCAGTAAACATTGGTGATATTTTCACCGTCCGGACAAATAGAATGCAATTATATTTATCTCAAAAAGAGCAGTTTGGCATATGCATTTAGAGCCGCCAACTTTGAAGCAGTGTTATGAAGAAACTGGCAAGTTTACCTCCCTTTGACCATAACCAATACATCATGACACTAATAGAGCATGTTTCGATGCTTTAAGTGGTCGTTAGCGAAACAATGTACTGGCTATTTAAAAGTACATGAACTTCACATAGCCATTCTGCAAGAACAAAACCGACTTTCTGTTTTACACTGACCCAAAGACAACTGGTGCAAAACTATGTTGCTAAACCACTTTTTCTGATTCGAAGTGATATTCATGTGCCACATATCTATTTTATGCCAAATTTCGCTATGCTTACAAACTTAAATGTACTATGCTATACTATGTAAATGTTGCGTTTTCATTACCGCTCAGTGTACATCCTTTCACAGGTCATCCTTCTTCTTAAAACATTATCCGTCGGGAAGTCAGAAGATCTTACGTAAAAGCGTTATATCAAGGCGTCATATATTTAAAAGGCATGTCGCTCAGTGGTTTCTCAAAACAAAGTACATGTACTTCTAACGATATTATCAATTTTTGATTCGTGTATGTATCAACACAGTAACGCACCAATTAATAAGTGTCTAGTGCTTTTTCGAACATGAGGTACTGTTGCAAAATGTTAACAATGTCATCAAAATGTTTAAGTCAAATGTACCTATTTGTTTGATAACACATACTTAACTTAAAATTATTATGTTGACCTAAACGACTTTTGTAACGGATGAGTTCGCCCTAATTGTTAAGTTGACTTAACAATGTCCCGGCTTCATCGGGAACATAAATGAAAAAAGTGTTCCGTTAATGAATAGCCTTCCTAATAGTTATCATGATATTATTAACGTATCATAAATATACGAGGGCCCATCAATAATTTCGTGAACTAATTTTATGTAGCGAGTATAAATAGACTTACAAACTTTTAGCCTCTATACCTTATTAAAGTAACATCCCGTGCACAGTCTGCATTTATTCCATTGCTCGACCCATAACCGGAGCACGTGTTACAGGCCGTCACGTGACATCTCCCGCAATGTTTTGTTTATGACGCACACAACTTCTCTCGGGGCTCGCATTTCTAACCATGCAGGCTATTTTTGAGTTTTGGAAATGGTAAGATGTAGCCCATAGTCTATTCTGGGTTATAGGATGGGTGCTATAACAGTTTTATATTCAAGTCCTAGATTGTGTCCGAAACAACGCTGCGGCTACGGATTGGCGAATTTTCATGGTATATCAGAATTTCATACATTTAAAGTTGTATGTGCTTTTATTTAATAGCCGATAACAACTGAGATTTAATTATTGCTACACTAGTGTCTAATAACAGTAGCTTTCCGAGAAACACATTAATTAGAGGTTATTATTTGTATGTCGCAAAATATTATGGTCAATACACTTTACTGACCGCCAATTTAAACAACCAATGGTCGGCGAATATGCATATCGTCTTTGTTTGCTCCTCTATTGCCCTTTAAGTACTTCTTCGACAATGAAATTGCACTATTCGATTACCAAGAGTCCTTATTAACTGCATGCAAAATTTTCTGAATGTAGAAGACATATTGCCTGAGTAATGTATAAATCTTTAAAACAAAACGTTACTCGATCATACCACGCGACGCCATTTTTAATAACGAACGCCAATGACATGGCGTTAGAATATTGATATGACGTCATAAATAGTGACGTCTTCAAACACTTTTTATGCTTAATTAATTGGGTAATAAATTATATTTGACCATGCAAAATTTCGATAAGCTATGTCAAAGCGTTATGAAACAGTATAATTAGTTCACGAAATTATTGATGGGCCCACGTATGTTGAATTGGTAATTCTAGGTTGAATTCCATTGTTATGCATGCGATCTGGTCACAGATAAATATATCAAGATAAAGACTAAAGCGTAAAAACATTATTGTTTTTGTCAATTTATATTTTTCTATAAATCTTACAAAAACATGTTTTCGTTTTTTTTGTTTCGTTTACATGTTCTTATAAATTATATAGTTACATATGGATCTGATGTTTAATTAGCACAAATGTTGAAAATAATTATATCGATAATTCCCATATTGCAAATATTAGCACCAGACACATGAATCAAACACTTTCATTGAATGTCAGTATTATTATGCGTCATGTCTGTTTTATGGACGTGCATCATTACGCCGTATCGTTAATCGTCATTTCTTTATATCTACTTTTGATGAAATTGTATTCATGCTTATTTCACCACGCTTATCCAGGCGTTTATGTGACATTTTATAAGAATTGTGTACATTAAAGCGACAGCTCTGGAACATATTATTCGAAACGTGTCTTCCGTAATATATATTCATTATTCTTGTCAGGAAATGCAGCATGTGTCATTACAACTTGTAACGTAATCATATAAAAATTTACATATTTCATTTATAGAAGCGTAATGTTGTCGTTCGATTGTACTTGAATCTCAAATTTAGAGGAAAGCAATTATTTATGAGAGATTTTGATTACAAATGTACTATAATGACACCATTTCTTGCTGAGTATGCAATATCCGGTATTCCGCATTGCCTGCTGTAACTGTACAGCACGCACATATGACATTTAAAAAATATTCCATATTTTAAATTTTCGTTATAGAACATTTGTAACATACTGGGTACACCGTTTATTTTTAGAACTGGAAAAACCGTTACTTGGAACGGGTGATTTTCAGGTAAAAAGTGATTTTCTGTCTACTAACTTGTGATCCATAAACCTCAACTAACGCACCATATGCCTTAAGGGTTACGTTCAGGTTGTCATCAATTTCTATGAAAAGATTCCTGGTTTAAATAAAATAGCCTGTACAAAATTTAAATTTTCAAATAAAAAAATGGTACTGGCTATTTTGTTTAATTGGAAAATCGTTTCTAAGAAAATAATGACAATCTGTACGTGACAACCGCTGTTAGGCCGCTCAAGCTCCCTTTGACATTTCAACTTCCCCTGGTCATTGGGCTACATATGGAAACTTACACCCGTGTCTCCCTGGGGAGACTATTTCTCTCCTGTGGTATGGCAGCCAACATCGATTTGCGGCGCTCACGAATAGACACTGCCATCATAGGTACCATTTTACACCATGGTGGAGTGGAGCTGTGGGTCTTGCTCAGAGAAATTAACCAGTGGTCCAGAGGGAAATCGAACCCGGGACCTCTCGATCCTGAAGCGCGCGTCCTACCTCTAGGCCACCGCTCCCCACTTAGACGAATTAGACAACACAATAATATAATATTATTTCTGGAGTAATACTACCGACTAGATACTACGGATATTGTCTTATTGCTGCCTTACAAATGTGTAACAATGTTGTATGGGTGATCCTTTTTAAAAAGCTTAATAATTGAAACTCATGTACAACTCAGATTTACATGTAAACCGAAATCAATTTCCAGTTGGAATATGGTTCTTGATTGAACATGTCAGTGTTGCAGTGTCATCTTGTTAAATTTAGTAAACTCAAGAGCCTTAACATCATGTACTAAATCTAGTCATATTCAATTGAACCACGGATGATTGACACACATAAAAGTGCCAATTATTGCTCAAAAGAGACGTATTGCCTGCCATCATCGTTATCTGCGTGAATGACATTTTGAAGTGATTTACTATATGCATCGGGGCATTGCTATTGAATGTATTGTTGTTGTTGCTGAAGTCGTAATTCCATATTATCTGCTTTCAAACTATGGTAATAAATCACGTTGTCTACGTAATGACACGAAATTATACCGAATATATCAAAGCTAATAAAACATTTCAGGAATAACCCAGGTCATCTGATGCAGCCGCCGGCTATTGCAGAGTTAGAATTTTTATATTATATATTGGATTGTCAGTTCCGTGTTGGCCGCGTGAAAACAATACATTTCTCTTAAGGAACTTAGAGGGGTGCATCCAGATTAGTACCGTAAAACTACTGACCTTGATATGCATAAAATTGTACATACATAAATTGTCCAGTACTCGAACAATGGACCAAGACACTTAACATAGATCTAGACCTAGGGAAGACGTGTGTGTATGAATTGGCGATAGTTAATTCTCCAGGATAAATATATCTACACTCCAAAACAATTATGGTTAACGTACGTGATAAAACATAGACTAAATAACATTTGTAATTCTAATAACCCAATTAATTCACGTTCTTGTCTTCTTCATGTACTAGTATTTCTATCATGGCACTTCGTGGAGGAACAATTTCCTCAAACATAATGATATGTACACGCGAGTAGTCAATTTATTCCGCGTTCACTACGGAATCTACTAAATTATAAGACAAATGACTAAACGGTCGGTTGGATCGGGGTAGCACAATAGAGAAAAATACCACGTGATTCATATGTATGGTAATCAATGTAATAAATCACAATAAGAATCCACAAGAATTATGGCTTTACATATGTGCCCTAGTTACAAACGTGTTTGTCTGTTCACTGTAACATTGCAAACCAATGCTTAAGATATACGAGAGATGTTCAACTTATTTATGAACAGAAAATGAACACCGTTCTGTTGTTATTTTTACAAAGGCACCGATATTGCGAAGCGTTTGGTGACGCATCTACGCAATAAAGCTTTCTGGTTAAAAAACCCCAAATATTCTGATGAGGATTTGCAAGAGAAAAGTACATTTCCTTACACACATGAGATTATAGAGTTAGTAAGACGAAACAATACGCGATGAATTACTTGATTTCCGTTTATAGTTGACTGTAAATAGCGTTAGAGAACTTTATCGCTAGATCACGTTTCTGTTAAAGCATAACCACATGTACATGTTCTGGATGTCATTACAGTTACGTGGGGAGTGTTAGATATGTGACATACTAGTATTTGCATGTACATACTTGTAAATTCATTAAGATGCATGTGGTTTAGATTTTGTGGATTTACCTCAACACGAAACTAAAATAAACTGAACAATTACACAAATAATACCTAGTTTACCCAGCGGATGTCATACTTGCGTTTAGGTTCAGTCATAAACAAGACTTGGTTGTTTTTTTTCAAAATAATTTGCATATATATTAAAGCATGTAATTTAACAGTTATTACGTGTGTTTAAGTTTGTTATTTTTTCTAAGTTGATCATGCACATTTTCATGAAATCCGACATAACGTCCCCGCCAAATGATGTTTTCTCCGAAACCTTTAACTTTGTTCCCTTTCAAAGGAAGTTATTAAATACAACAAAGGCAACTGTCACGGAGCTTATAAAAGTGTAGCAATATTCACTGGCTGTATAAAATGTAGTTAAGAATGCACACCAACCATCACTAAGGCAATACTTTTAATAATCTACACAAACTGCCGATACTGATTGGATATTTTCAATGAATGAAACGAGCTTAATGATTTATATCACGTGCCAGAAAGGCTTAGACGTTGAAAGAGAAACTCAATTAGTTCAAACACGCGTCTGTCTCTCAGAAATATCTAAAGTACATTTTATAATTCGCAACAATCTGCCAAATACTTGATTTATTGGAAAGCAACCAACTTACTTAACGTATCTTAATATCAGCCCGATAGTTAAACACCTTATAATATTCTGGAACGTTAGTATAATTCCCAAACGGTAGTTTATCATTTATAAACATGTCTTCTCTCGACATTTCCTTGCATTTTTGTTTAGGGGTTTAGAACGGAAAATATGCATTGTTTTTAAAGACAAAATTCGTGAGACACGAGATACGTTGTCTATTCGAACAAGAAAAACGAAGACATCCTTAAATACTATATACGCTTACGACTTAACTTGTTCACTGTTTTTTGCATGACCAGCACAAACATATACAAAAATGCATCATACATAATTGGTTTGTATCTTAATAATAGAAGCGTTTTTAACAAATACTGATTGAATACTGTTATTTATGTGTCTGTATGTTGGGATATCGAAAACGCTTTAAGCATTATCAGACGAATATGATTACTCTTTTGGAACATCCAATTTACCAACGAGTCATCCAGAGTTCTCCGCTTAAAATAACTCGTAACTTGACAATGCGAAAATCGTTGGATGCAGCTGATGATTAACAACACTACACTGTGTCATGTGATGATTAATTTCCGGTCAACAGAGAACGAAAAGTTAAAGGCATTGAATTTCAACATTTAAGAGAAAAGAGTTGATGAAATAATTTTATAAAAGTCGTTTAAAAACTAAAGTCCTTTTCACCAACTACGTCATTGCAATTAAGTTATTTATGAAGAAGTTCGCTACTTACTGTAACCCTTCCATCAACCAAATAATTAGTCCCTAAAACATAAAATGTTGTGCATCTGAGGCTTCGATGTATTTATTTTCAATAACATCATGTCTATATTGTTATAAGAGAAATAGACAAATCACAAAGATACAACTCTTGTTACATCCAACCCTGATTGTTATATCTAAATGTGGGTTTTAGTCACAAATAACGTGTCTTATGCGTTTATTACTAGGCAGAATTGAGGCAACGCTATTGTATTCGGCTAAAATAACATTGTGATGAACTTGGCAATGAATGTATGATAAAATTAGATTCACCTTTACACAAAAGTGAGAACAAATGTATTTTTGAATCTATTCTACTTAAATAATAAATAGCAAATATAAACTAACACGATATGTAGGTAGAACCTAACCTCTGAGTCATAGTTTCTGGCAATTCACTATACAAGCATATAATCAAATTGCTAAAAGTGCATTCTATCCCAATTGACACATGCAAGATAAAAAAAATCAAGTTCAGATGCGGTATGTCCTCTATTAGTTAGGACCCCAAACTCACCAATGCAGATCTTCTAGTCGCACAACATATTTATTTGAGATAATATTCTGGTGAATAAACGCGTGTAGTAGGCAACTTACACAAAAAAGCATACAGCGTTGGTTTTTTGCCTTACTAATAGAACATGGTTGTCAAATAGTGAATGTACAGACTGCACGATGAAATTTAAAATAGGCTTCAAACGTGTACCCTCCGCCACCATAAAAGCACTGACTTAGAATGATTAGGTCGACCATATAAGACTGATACATATTTAAAACCAACCTTATACGGCGTCTATATAAACATATTTCCATGAATATCACTTGTCATGTCGACCAAACTGATACTAAACAGCTTCTTTTACTATAGCTTTAGATTAACTTTGGAGGAGTTTTGTTTTTCAAAAAAAATGATTATGTACTTACGACCTTTTAATTCGAAGCTAGCAATATATCTGCGAGTCATCAATGGATGTCAATCTAAAATATGATCTCACAATAACAATGCAAAAATCGTTGGATCAACTGTGTTATGTGATAAATAATGTCAGTTTAACAGAGAACGAACAGTTAAAGGCTTTGGATTTGAACATTTAAGACATAGGAGTTCATGAAATAAATCGTTTAACATAGAAGGTCCAAAACCCTAGAATTCTTATTTAACCCAATGTAACTCAATGTAAAGTGACCTAGGTAAGCCAAAAAAAAAAGTCAACTTTTTGCCCATGGGGCCCTCTCAAAATATTTCAATCAACAGAAATAGCATCCAGCTTCAAGAAAATGAACAAGAAGTAGGGGGTCATGTATCATATAAATAATATGTGGTGCGTCAAACGCGGTGAACAGATTTTCTCACATGTACAGATTTACTCCCTTTCCGTTAGAGGTGAATAACCACTAAATGCATACGCGGACCAAATTCAGAAACTGTCAAAAAGTCCATTAAAAAACTTTAAAGCGACTGGAAATGGGTGTGTGTCTTGACAAATCAGCATCAGAATCATGCAATTGGTGTTAAATGCTTTGTATGCATGTATGTGATGAAGTGAAATGGTTTTATTCAGAAATATTTTGTATTCTGGCTTAACTATGAAAGTAAGGTTTACCTAAAAATATCTCCATCCACAACAACTGCATCCTTACAATTTTTGTATTCGTTTTGTTTCGCCTTTTGTGTAATGAATTTGACATTTTCTTCATTATAACGTGTTTATTGTTTGTGTGAAGAAGTTCTTCACTTTCTGTTACCCTTCGATCAACCAATTAAGTCAGGTCCACTAACACATTAATGTAGACCACCTATTCAAAAACAGGCATGTTTATATCATATTTAGTGTTCTTGGTGAATAAATGCTGGTTGTACGTATCTTACACATGACTGACTGAATTATGTCAAAGCTGTATTTGCTTTGTTTCGCAATCAATATTTGAAAAAAATAATGTACGATGTACGGTGAATGCCATTCGCGTGTTGTTTATTTGATGTTAAATGACTACTAAGCGATTATATACATCACATATGACTTCGTAGTCAAACATATGTCTCTGGCGCAATTCATTTATAACTTCTATATGACCCAGAAACATCTCGTACCTAAATAACAATAACAAAAAGGGAAACATTAGTCATTTGTAATGACGTAACATGACATGATGAAGTGTGTTGCCATGCGTAATGCTGCGTCCAGACCTGAACCATGCCAAAATAACATAATATCTGTGATCAGCTAATAGTGGAGTATGAGTTGCAATGTAATCGAATTTACCATTATCCTACCTAAACCTTATATATGTACGTCGCACTATTAAGTTTTATCGGTATCGTTATAATTCTTCAAACAATAAGGCTAATTCGGCCATATGTATAAGATATAATTGATCTAGATACTTATTCAGTATCAAGATTATCCGTCAAAAATCTGACATGTTGCGAAATTATTTTGAACAGTGTGCTGGATGTCACGATCTGACCTAATTGATTGTGTAATTATTTGAGAGACCTTGTTTACTATATTGTCCTTATTGTTTGATGTTCTTGTAATATTACTTTCATTAGGGATATTGGGATTTTGTACTTCCATATGTATTCTAGTGACGTGTTTAGATATGGATGATTAGGACTGGTACATGTATTGAAGCAATTACCTAATGGCTCTTTCATTATCTCAAAACGGTAAGATAATAAGTAAATAGTATTACTGGATTGCTGGCCTTTTAACGTTTTCATCATCTATAAATGAAAGTAATGATTTCTGGTAATACATCATAACATCAAAGCAGCCTCAGATATACGAGATGAAGATCAGCCCGGGAATGTGTCACGACAACAAATTAAGATCACAATGAGCCACCAATGCCATAGAAAGCACACGCAGGAAAATGTTACCGCCTCTGGAATTGTTAGAAGACAGGTCTAGTGACTGATTAAGGATAGCGTAAATTAATAGCAGCTTGTTAATTACGTTATGTTTCCTGTTGTACTGAAATATTAAGCGATTCTACTAGTTATCGTCGACGACATCTAAGAGAACTCTGCAACGTGAATGGATTTTATCGACACTTCATAAGCCTACTGTTCAATAGCATATAGTTGCTGTCCATTGTGGGCACTTAGCCATTCTTAGTTGCTGCACTATTTATGTATGTAATTGTTGTTTGTTTGTTTGCTATGTTTAATGCTTACAATTCAACCTCCACCACGCTAATATATCCCAATGTATGAAAAAATATGTCCACCGTACAATCTCTTTACGATGGTTACTTGCGTATATTGGGTGATGCTTTAATCAACGGAAAATAAGCAAGACGATCTTCTAAACGGTGCAACTATCTGAAAAAATAGTACACTGACAAATACACTAAAAGGAACTATGGAGCGTCCATGTTGTGGTACATTTTGTGAATATTGAAGAAATTGACAAATGCAATATAACGGAGCGTCCATGGTGCAGTACATGTGTATGTAAACAATAATGAATATGTATGTAGGTAAACAATACTACGTATTGTAGATTAGTGTATTAGTTCTCTACATTGCCTACGTCGATTTTCTTAACTTTGGTACGAATAATGAATTTCTAAATGGTACGTATTCACCCCTATCAGTCACAGGATAACTTAATATGTAGTCGACAATATGATATATACTAAGCTGGTTAGGTTTAATCATGAACGTAATTCGACTTTAATTGTATTTACTGTTTAATAAGTATAATTAACGGCAATCATTACGTGAAATGTAATTGCAGTAACTTAATTTTAGTTCTTCAAAATAGTATTAATTGTATTATTTCTTGGAATTTAGCCATTGTTGAGAACAAAAGTATTGATTTTTTCATTATTGTACCCTTGATCAGTGCTCTCATAGTACGAGTATATTGATACTTTGATAAGTTACTTTGTTATTCTACCAGTCCCACCCAAAAAATGAGCCGTTCTCCAGCAAAACCGGGTTTAGTGACAAAAGTATAAAAATCATGAAACTATGGCGTTAGAAAGACAAAACTAATGAATATATTCTGAAAATTTGAGCAAAATATGACATCAATTTACAAAGTTACGTACCTTTAAAACTTATCACTTTCGTCTAGTTTTTGAGTGACGACACAAACGTCATCGCAATTTCAGTTGAAGCTACGTAAAAACATTTCAGAAATCCAGTATTTTATGAATTCTTGGAAAAATGGTATCATTATGTAGAATAGTGTTCTCATTTTAATATAGCATATATAAATGTGAACATTTGCATTTACAGAAAAGTAGCTACTTTAGTAACTGTTTTTCCAAATATGGATACTTTTCAGAAATGGATGACCATACATGTAGCAACGATATAAGTAATTTTAACCTATTTCGTGAGAAAAATTAAATCTTAGACATAGTACTATGGTACCTAATTGCTTACAATTAAATCAAACAACATTAGTTTTTCTGAATTGTTAGCCTTTTCAACGCCTCACTACATACTTCTTATGATGTCAGTAAGCCCAGCCTTCCTGGAGAACGGCTCAAATATTTTAATCGAATATTGTTTAAACAAATATATTTAATGTCTCTTTATGTTCAAATAATGTGCTTGAAATGCGACGTCATAATAACGTCACGGCGCGACCCGCCTTCTTGGTACATAGTATATTCAATGTTTAATAAATTTCTTGTTTTTTGACCGATTTCTTTCATATTTTGCATATTTATCAGTGAAAGATCAAAATGTAATTATAGACAATTAGTTTTCCTAATGTCTGAATTGCCATACTTCTATGAAAAAAGTCCTATTAATTGTGGAGCACCCCACGTATGATGGGATATCGAAAACGCTTCAAACATTATCAGACTTATATGATTACTTTATCAGCAAATCCAATTTACCAACAAGTCATCCAGAGTTATCCGCTTGAAATTTACTCGTAATTTAACAATTATCCTACCTAAATGTTATATATGTCCGTCGCACTATGGGTTTTATCAGTATCGTTATAATTGCTCAAACATTTAGCCTATCAGATGTAATTGATCTATATTGAGCGTCAAAAGTTTCGCAAACGAATTAAAAGTTCATTTTTTATAAATTGTTAACTCGAAAGAACTTTTGACTAACACTGTCTATTTGTGTATCCATAGTGTTCATGTTGAACCCATTTCCGTTGGCCTCCGTTACGCTTGGATGATCACACCATCAAAAATCATAAAACGTCTATTCGAGCGCGCAAAGTAAGGGTTTTTTATTTTCGACTAAAATTACACTTCCAATTCCCTTGATACATTTCTGTGATACGAAATACATATATATTTAGTCACAATAGTTTGCAATGTACGCTACATTTGAGGGCAAAAATGGACAAATGTGAACATAATCGTGTATATAACAGTCAAGAGGCTGGCGTTTCACTAACAATACTTTGTGTCGGATACATTTGACATGTCTCTATCATAATAAGACTGTTGCATCATATCCAACATACGGACCGTGTATATGACGTACCACGTGACAACAGGTCAAGGGTCAATGCCGCTGACCTAGACAGGGAATGCTGCTATAATTAAAACACCAAACTCAATGACATTGCGTTAGCTTAATCGTAGTCAACCCGACATTAAAACTTATGGGGCACTTCCTTTTATTTTGCGTTTTTATGACCAGTACGCTATTTCTTAACATGTGATATTCGTACAGTGTCTATTACGACATCCCCACTTGTCTGCGGTCAAAGGGAGTTTTGTTTGGTACAATTACCAATTAAATTACCTCCATTCCACTGCAAAAAAACGTAGTAAAGCGTTTATGTTCACAATTGCCAATTTTTGCCATCAAATGTAGCGTACATTGTAAACTGTTTTGACTAACTATTGATGTATTTCGTATCAAAGACATGTATGAAGTAAATTGGAAGTGGACATTAAGACGAAAATGAAAAGCCCTTACTTTGCGCGCTTGAAAAGACGTTTTACCATTTTTGATGGTTTAATCATTCAAGCATAACGGAGGCCAACAGAAATGGGTTCAACATGAACATTATGGGTACACAAATCGATGGTGTTATTTCGAGTGATCAATTTAAAAATATTGAATTTTTAATTTGGTTGCGAAACTTTTGACGCTCAGTATAAATACTTAATCAGTATCATTAGTTCCGTCAAAAATCTGACATGTTGAGAAACTGTTTTGAACAGTGTGCTAGATATACAATCTGACCTAATCCATTGTGTAATTATTCGAGAGACCTTGTTTATTTTTTGTATTTATTGTTTTATGTTCTTTTATTATTACTTTCATCACGGACAGAAGGGATTTCATGAATTCTTTTACATGTAAACTAGTGACGTGTTTAGATTTTTATGGTACTTTAGCAATTACTTAATGGCTCTTTCATTTTCTCAAAAAATGTAAGATTATCAGTCATTACTGGCGTATTGGCCTTTTATGGTTTTCATCATCTATAAATGGAAGTAATGTTTTCTGGTAATTCGTCTGAGCATCAACGCAGCCTAACATATACGAGGTGAAGATCAGTGTGGGAATGTGTCACGAACGACAATCAAATAAGATCACAAAGAGCCACCAATGCCATAGAAAGCATACGCTAGAAAATGTTACCGCCTCTGGAATTGTTAGAAGGCAGATCAGAACTAGTGACTGATTAAGGATACCGTACATTAATAGACGCTTGCTAATTATGTTATGTTTCCTGTTGTACTGAACTATCAAGCAACTCTTCTATTTATCGTCGACGGCATCTTAGAGAACAGTGCAACGTGGGGATTTTTCTCGACACTTCACTAGCCAACAATTGCCTATAGTTTCTGTCCAGTTTTGTCACTTAGCCATACTTAGTGGCTGCCTGCAATATTTATGCATATAATTGCTTTTTTGTTGTTTGTTATGTTAAATGCTTACAATTCAACCTCTACCACGCGAATATCTCCCAAATATATGGACAAAAAATGTATCGTAAGGCTATCTATTTACGATCAGTATATTGGCGAACCAGAACTGTCTTATGCAGTACGATCTGCGAAACAGTTTGCAATGGCAGATGAAGATGGTGTTGCGGATTATCATCAAAAGACACAGGTGAGTCAAGCCTGAGATTGGTGTGTAACTTACTGTATACACGGTATGAATCGTGTTACACTACTTCTCAGTTCCGTCAGAGAATTGTTGTGTTTTCATATGGCTCTGACGGAACTAAAAACTGATGTTACGCACGGACGGGAATCAAATGTCATGTATCTTGAGTTCCGTCAGAGCGTTACGTCGGTTTTCGGAACTGAGAAGTAGTGTAACACGATTCATAACGTGGTATAGCACGCTGACAAATGCACTATCTGGAACTTAGCGTCCATGTTGTGGTTTATTTAAAAACAATGGAAATAAGTATCTGCTTTAAGTAAACAATACTTCGCTGGCTTAAAATGAGAAGGTAGTTTAACATTTAACAGTTTGGTCAACGTGACAAGTTCCGAGTTTCATGAAAATAGACTGATGCGCATTGTAAATGCTGATTTATATTTATACCAGTCGTAATAGTCATTTTAAGTCGGCGACTTGTAGATCAGTGATCACGAATATTGAATTTCTAGATGGTACGTATTCACCCCTATCAATCCCAGAATAACTAAATATTCAGTCAATAATATGATATATACTAACTTAAGATATTACGTTTTAATCGTAGACTTAATTCGATTTCAATTGCATTTACCCTTTCATACATATAATTAACGACAGTCATTTTGGGAAATGTACTGGTAGTAACTTAATTTTAGTTCTTCGAAATAGTATTAATTGTATTATGTCTTGAAATTAAGCCATTGTTGAGAAGAAAAGTATTGATATTTTCATTATTTGGCCTTAGTAAGTGCTCTTATAATACGAGTATACTGCTATTTTAATAAGTTACACCTGTCCCAATTACAAACACATGTCATGAGTACATGCATGAACTCACCTGATATCTTCATATACCAATGGGAAGCCCATATTTCAAAGTTCTATTTGGTGTATTAAATGACACTTTCACTATCAAAGAAACCTTGGAAATAATATTCTAGACCAATGTCATTTTTTTTCTATCAAAATCCAAAATGACGTTCATATTGAATTTGCTTCCGACGTTGTATTACATAGTTTGTAACGTATTGCATACATGTAATATAACCAGTTTTATAGTTTTTAAAACAAAAATATTATATTGGTATGAACCCTGTTGTGATCATCTATAAGCTTATGTGGTGATACAATTGCTTTGGCTACCAGTTTCTGGGCAATGAAAGAATATAACAAAATACATTACTTTTTAGCTTTTGTACTAAGTAATCAAGTGCCTGATCTTTGGTTGTTTTCTGTCTTAATTGTTATTTTAAAGACATCAATTGCTTTAGTGGCTTAATCTAAAACTCCATACATATATTTCTGAATGTCAAACATTCAAAATGAAAAAATATTATTCGAAAAAGCTGTCACCTGTCTTCTTGACTACCAGCAAGAATTTGTTTGCGTGTTTATGTTTTTTCTTTGGCTAGCAACTAGAAACCAAAGTAGCTGTAACACAAATTTGTTTTTCAGCGTGTTGTATATAATATAAACTTTGGAATAAAAATATTATTTTGTTTATAAACATTATCAAACTTGTTTTATCATTCATTACTTTATGAGCTATGTTATCAATTCAGGATAAACAAAAGTTTAGAATGTCATTTTGACAATTATCGAAAAAAAGGACATTTGTCAAGAATCTCATTTCCTGTGTTGCTTTGATAGAAACATTGACGTGTTATATACTGAATAAAACTTCGAAAGGTTGGCTTTCTATTGGTATATGCAGATATCAGATTAGATCATGCATGTACTCACGACATTCGTTCGTAATGGGGACAGATAATATGAACTAAGGCACCGCCTAAATGAGGGATTAAATACACATTGGATATCTGCTAAGCTATGTTTCAGATAGAAACTGACTAAATACGAGTTGAATTTAGATGTTATTAAATATACAAAGATAGTTATTGATCAGCAACTGATCACTTTTCCTCTTTAAATTTAAGACCCGAAATAATAATTATTCAAAATTTTAGATTGGCTATGTATGTGTGGTTTATGTTTGGAATAAGTGTAGGCATCCCTAACCTGAAGTTTTACCTATATTATACTGATTTGTTATACATTGCAACGTAACGTCATGAGTCTATTTGGCGTAATTTTGGTATGACGTCATTTCCTGTTATTTGTGACGTCATGACATCACGTCTTGTATTGGCGCCGTGTATTGAGTACAGTAGCGTATTTCTTACTTCTCTTTGTTTTTTTAAATAGTTTGTTTTATTTATTGAATATTTTTAAAGATGGTTATAATTCGAAAGAAAATGAAAGGGGGCAACCGTTTACAGATAACTATTTTTTTATTTTCAAAGGACCATTCACCTCGGAAAACTGCCTGAAAGTTTTGACCAGAAATAACTTTTTCTGAAAGCATTAGTACCGGCAGAGACTCGACGAAGATACGCACGTGGACATTATTGGTATGGGTATTTACAATAGCCAGCTTTTCTGGCTATTTAATCCCCTATTATAAAACACCCTGTACACATTCTCCTGAGGCAATATACGAGTATACGTACGTGCTCATATATTAAACAATATGCACACACAAACAATTCAGAACCAAATTAGAAACACCGGCAATATAAATTACTCAATTTTCTCTCACTTTTTCATTGACACAGCTGTTTCTGCACTTTATGAACTTAATATTTAAATTTCGTCGCGATATTTCTGATAAGTGTGGTATTATTAATGTGTTATCTGCTGCGTCAACATATTATTTTTAAGAAGTAATTTATACGTATTTGCTGAAACATATATGATTGTTCTGCCAGCGTACATCATACTTCACATTATATTCGTAATAGAAAGGATGAGTATTGTGTTATATGTTTCTTAATACAAAATTAACAACAAATTCTCGTTCGTTATATCTTACACGAATATGGATTCAAATAATTTCAAAAAAGTGTACATTGTACACGAGGGACGTTACAACTAGTAATAAAAAGCGATGTGTGCCTACAAAATATACATACAATGGTGTTTAATAACATTGTTTTAACGTTGTAATAGTTCGTATTCGAAATTTAAATTGGATACAGACAGTTTAATTACATAAAACGATATAACGTCTTAGTTGCTTCGGTCATATTGGATTGACGCAACACAACAAACTCGTCTTATTACCACTTGGAAACATGTTAGATAACCATTCAATACGGAAATTGGTTTCCTATTCTCGTCAATTCACAAGCACATTGTCTGAAATGTGTTTCCATTTTAGGCCTCAAGACACGTTCCTTATGGTTGTACAGTCTGAAACATGTACTTATTAGATTTGTTACATGACGAGTGCCTTGTCATCAAATGATTCAAACAACGTGTGAGGTGATATTAACTAGTTTACCAATAAATCAGTACGTAAGTTTGTGAGTAAACGAGTGTAGTCATGTTTGGATTATATTGCCTTGTTTATCATTGTTCGTATATTAATACATTTGACAAAATACACGTCGAAACTCTATACCCAGTCTGGTAGTAAGCAGAATAATGTCATAACACTGAGCGTTGATGTATTGCATTCAATATTATCGAAACAACAATTGGATTAGCTTTAATCGAAAACAACAATCCTTGTGCAGCGGCAATCATTCTTCTAAAGAGATAAGTTGAAATGCTATCTCACAATCCCTAACTTGTCCACGTCAACAGAACATATGCTTTATCTTTTAGAACTAGTGCTTCTATGTAATTATGTGTCGGAACTCACTGGACGGAGAAAATTGAGCATTTCAATAATCTCATGATTATCTCATAATTTGGTACATCAAGTCCTTATGGAGTCCATGGATTTGATTGAGATATGTATGTGATTCATTAACCCGTCTGTCATCTGGTATTCGCATTGTCGATGGTAATAAGTAAGGAATCAAAACGATTGTCCGTTTGACCTACGGCACGTAGGGACGTGGTGTCATATTGTAATGGCACCAGTCTGTGGCCAATAGTTCCGAGAAAATCCAGTTCACACGACAAGTCTTGTATTAGGACGATTTCGTAATTATAGTTAAATTAGTTCATTTACGCATGTGCATATTTTGCCCATGTTAAGTGTTACCGTGTGTATCGCATATAAATGTTTGAATCATTTGTTAAAAAAATAGAAAATATTTGAAAGGGGATGTGTAATAGTATACGATGTTTGATAGTGATTATATTATTTCGTGCTGTTTAACCTAATTATGACATCGAACGGCACTATTTTAAAAAGTTCTATTGTTTTTGTAATAGCAAATTCATTTGTATAAAAAAGTACAATGCCTTGAATATGACATTAATCTTCTTATATAAAGGAAACATTGGCAACAGTCACTAGCCACATCTGCAAATACTGTATTTATTCCCACGTTGGATCATAGACGGAATAACAAAATATGTGAAATTTTAGTGATTACGACATCAATTACTACCACAATTTCGAAATACGTGGGGTGTTCCACAATTAATAGGACTTTTTTCATACCATGACGGCAAATCAGAAATTGAGAAAACTAATTGTATATAATTAAAGTTTGATCTTTCACCGACAACCATGCGAAATATCAAAGAATTTGGATGAAAAATAAGAAATATATTAAACATTAAATATGCTATGTATCAAGGAGGCGGGTCGCACTGTGACGTTATTATGACATCGCATTTGAAGTACAGTATTTTAACATAAAGAAACATTTATTACTTTTGTTTATAGTCATCACGACTTTCTAAACCTAATTAATACCACTGTTCTGATTGTTTAAATGTGTTTCCGTAACCCTGTTCACAAAAAGGTCTTGCAATGATGTTAGAAATTGCTCAAACCTTGGAGCGTCTATCAGGGTACAAGCAGTGCTATTAACGTCAACGTAATTTTCAACGACCTCACCTGTGCTTACACTGGTAAGTTTATAAATCCACGATCTGTAATCAATTTGAGCCACCAGAACACAAGTGGCTACTAAATGCAACCACATTACACGCAAGTCATTATTTCATTGGTTAGCACTGTTTGTTTTCCGAATGTATACCATTATCTGACAATCGCGCAGTTTCTGTTTATTGGCGTTGACGTCATTTTCATCCATGACGCGCTTAGATACATACCCATGATTTCTGACTTATGGTAACAAACACGGACCGATCTCTTCGAAAGTTTGCATGCGCATGTCAAAGTCATCCACATAATGACAAACAATTAGGCGTTAATATTCATCAAGAGGTTTTTGAGATATTCACATTTTTAATAAGAATGGTAATAAGAAATAATAGTGTGACCCGCCTTGGCGTTACATGGTTTCTATGACAACGCTTCGTATGAGCATCATCATCAACAACAAAATTCTTTTGCTACCTGTATATAGAGCATTCATTGCTAAGTATATGAGACAAATTTCATTAAAATGTAAGCGTTGAGTAACAATTTATGAGAAAAGTCCGATTATTTCTGGAACACCCCTCGTACAATCGTCGTGATTTATCTCACAACACAAGGTGTTTGACTTGATGGGTATTTCCCAACGAAAAACAAAAAATATTATATAAGATGATATGCTTTGTTATAAATCATTTGTAATACATACTGATCCAGATTGGTTGTGTCTATGAACACCTGGTGCAAATCAATATCATCAATATGAACTATCAGGTGTTTGTTTATATTCCATAGTTCGGATAAAAATGTCATTGAATTGCATATTAGTTCTTAATCAACTGCAATTTATCAAACTGCAATAGCACGATGATCGAACTGTTAGAAATTATGTTCTGATTCATTTGAAATGTATAACTAATCATTTAATCCTTGCATATCTGCTACGTGTCTATATATACTGAGCGTCAAAAGTTTCGCAAACGAATTAAAATAATTTTTTTTAAATTGTCAACTCGAAAGAACTTTTTAATATCACTGTCTAATTGTGTACCCATAGTGTTCATGTTGAACCCATTTCCGTTAGAATCCGTAACGCTTGAATGATCACACCATCACAAGTGATAAAACGTCTATTCGAGCGCGCATAACAAGGGATTTTTGTTTTCGACTAGAGTTCCACTTCCTGTTTGCTTCATACATGTCTGTGATACGAAATACACAAATATTTGGTAAAATTAGTTTGCAGTGTACGCTAAATTTGATGGCAAAAATTTACAACTGTTTCACTAAAAACTCTTTGTGTCGAATACATTTGACATGTCTCTACATGTATCATAATAAGACTGTTGTATCATATCCAACAGACGAACCTTGTATATGACGTACCACGTGACAGTAGGTCAAGGTTCAATGCCGTTAACCTAGACAGGAAATTCTGCAATACTTCTAGCACCAAACTCAAAGGCATTTAGCTTAATCGTAGTCCAACCGACATTAAAATGTTTGGGGCACTTCCTTTTATTTTGCGTTTTCATGACCAGTGCGCTGTTTCTTAAAATGTGACATTTCGTACAGTGTCTATTACGACATCCGCACTTGTCTGTGGTCAAAGGGAGATTATTTTGGTACAATTACCGATTAAATTACATCCCTTCCACTGCAAAAAACGTAGTGAAGCGTTTATGTTCACAATTGTTAATTTTTGCAATCAAATTAAGCGTAAACTGCAGACTAATTTGACTATTGTTTGTGTATTTCGTATCACAGACATGTAGTAAGTAAATTGGAAGTGGAAATTAAGTCGAAATAAAAAGCCATGGTTTTGCGCGTTTGAATAGACGTTTTACCATTTGTGATGGTGTGATCATTCAAGCGTAACGGAGGCAAGCGAAAATGGGTTCATCATGAACACTATTGGTACACAAATGGACAGTGTTAGTAAAAAGTTCTTTGGAGTAAACAATTTAAAAAAAATGAATTTTTAATGCGTTTGCGAAACTTTTGACGCTCAGTATATATATCATACATGAAGTAATGTAATGTAAACGTGTCCGTTTTTAAACTGTCATCGAGTGACGTTTTGTCTTTTTGTTTTTTCTATAGTCACTGTAATTTATCAAAGCGCAATGATAAATAATAAAAAGACGTCAATTTGTAGACCTCAATTTACTGCAGCAAGCAATGCACTGAGAAGATTTTGTATGATCGATAGTTTGCATTCGTTGATAGTCTGTTGATGAGATTAGTATTAAAGACGACTGGTGGTGACACATGTTGTAAGGACATGACAAGAATGTCTGGTGTAACAAGATTAATCTCTAATATATCGATGGCTTAGAATAAGAAGGTCGTAAATGCCACTTACGACCTTTTTAGATTCATACATATTTAGAATAAGCATCACAAGGCGCTTCTTATTAGCCCATTATCATAAAATCTGAACTTGTCATGTTGACCAAATTGAAGTTGTAAAAGTTTGTTTTACCATAAGTAAAGAGTAAATGTCAGACAGTTTTGTCGTGTTTTCTCAATATATCGATTTGGTAGTTACGACCTTCTTGTTCTACATGTAAGCCATCGATATGTCTGAATAAAATTAAGTTTGTTGGTGAATGAAGGCAGACATTGAGAGTTGGTAGATAAACGTTTTATCATTCCACTCAATGTGTGGTATTATAGGGGACAATTATAGGCGGATTGTTCAGAAGCATTACATGTGTGTTTTGTAAAAATTGATAATTCAGGTCAGATAATTAAAGTTGCAATTACACATACATGTAGTTATGTCTACATTTCGTACGAAACAATGTATGTACCATTGCGAAAAAGGTATGCTCATTTTCTTAAACCGCCTTTCGACTAAAACTAATATTGAACAGATAAAACCGCCTGTGTTTGAAATGCATGCATTTTTGTTTTTATACTGTTCCACTTACAGTCATTAACAAATGAGTGATACTATAAATGAATTACTTCAGTCTAAGTAAGGAATTACACTTAAAGTGTATCGAGCTATATCGGAAGATATTTTTTTTAAAGTTTCAAAAACTGAAAAACAATTATGCTTACATATCCATTAGATCATTTTTCGCTTCCGTTTTAACAAAAACTCTCAATGTGATTTATTTGACACGCAAACTGATCATTTTCATATGAAAGGGTTCTAGAACACCCTATGGAACTATAAGAATTGTCTATTTTTGGACGATTGAATCAAAGTACACGGAACCCATCCAAAGTTTTAATTTGCAATCAAGGTAGTCTAGTATCATACTGAAAACGATGCAAGTAAATATTTTGACATTGAATGACTATTAAAATATAGCTCTATACACTTTAAGCTCAAATACGATGTACATTGTCTTCAATCTAAAGTCCCAGTCGTCGATAGCATGTGTTGTTAGGATATTTGACTAGAAAATATGAACAAAAAATAAATAAAATCTTGAAAATCGAAACAAATTAATGCATATTGAAACCACTGAATGGCAATTTAAACAGACTGAGAGAGAAACATGTTATGTAGCTTTGATTTAACTATGAAATACCATACATAATGGTTTCATCATATTACATGTACACATACATACATGTATTGGACAAGATGCAGTATGGTCGACCATGTTCAAACCACGTTTACAGACGCCAATCAGGAACGTTATAACCTGTTGAACATAAACTCAGCAATTGACCGCAAATAACCGATGTGGAATCGTTTCATTTCCTATTCAAATAATTTGAATTGCACTGTAACAAGTTAGTTCTACGTAATATTGCCTCACAATTTATTCCCTCATGCGGATATTTCTTGAGGTAACATACAATGATATTGTCTGGGTAATGAACAATTGGTAACTGTCTGGTCCAAGTATTACTAAATGTATATTTTAACCCACCCTGTTACGCCATATCAAACTTGTAACGTGTACTACTAAGTCGGTCCGATATGGGTGATAGTCCATCGGCTGTGATATGTCTATATTGTCTTTGTCTTAATGTTAGGATTATTTGGATTGTTTTCATTAAGAATTGATCGACAACTTCAGCATGAAAGACTCACTATTCTGAAATGCAATTTCCATGATAAGAAAGTTCAGTATTCATTCTTGGTTATTTTAATCACTGTCATTCAAATCGATCCAATTTGTTATCACAAGCGCATGACATATTTATCAATACTAATGGCTTATTAATTTTATAAAGTTTTATTAATGTCAACGGCAGTTAAAGACTTAATTGCGGTACTATATACGCCTACTTAGGACAAACGTATTGGTTTTATTAGCTTAGCAAAAATTACCTTGAATATGTTATACGAAGACATGCATTTACTTCGCGGTAAAAGGAATTAAACTTGCGCTTCATTAAGGAGTAACTAAAAAATCAAATACAAGGTACTGGAACAAGATACCTAAAAACATACATGTATGATGTTTTAGTCCTAAACAAACGATGAAATACAAGCTATAGCAGAATGTATCTAGTACTTTGAAGCGTGACATATCTACTCAACAAAGTTTCCTGATAAAAAAAACAACAACAGTTACATATACTGTACAGGATTGGCTAGAGAAAAGTTCATTTCCTTACATAATTGTATATTATGAGATTAAAGAGTTAGTTACGGAAGATAATAGGCTATCAGCTTCCTGATTTCTTGGTATAGTTAGCTGTAAATTGCGTGAGAGGACCACATTGCTAGATCTCGTTTCTGTTAAGGCATAACTACATGTGCTGGATGTCATTAATGGAACGTGGGAAGCGTTAAATGCATGGCACGATAGTATTCTATGTGCATTGTAAAATCATTAAGATTCGAAGGGAGTTGAATTTAGTGGATGACCTATACACGAACTTAAATCAAAATGAATAATTAAACAAAAACACACCAATTTTAAAGTTACTACCAGACGTGGTTGTTTGGAGAAGTATTTGCCTAATATGTATATTAAGCAATTACAATGTATGACATTTAATTTTTAAATTATTTCTTATGTTTTTTTTATGAAATTAGGATCATGCAAATCTTCAAGTCCTCTAAATAATTTCCCCGCCAAATATTATGATATTTTCTCCAAAACCACTAAATATGGTCCTTTGCAAATTAAATTATTGACTTAGTTGATAGGCAACTTTCACAGACCTTATAAAAGTACAGCACACTGTGCAATCATTGAATGAAATGTAGCAAAGCATACACACAAACCATCACCATGGCAATTATTTTATAGATATAAACTTGTAAACGCAAATTGCTGATACTGATTGAAAGTTTTCAATACAAAAACGAGATTATAGGATTTATATCACACGTGACCGAAATGATAAGACGCTGAAAGAGAAACTCGACTAGTTCAGACACGCGTCTGTCTCTCAGAAATATATAAAGTACATTTTATAATTCGCAACACTCTGCCAAGTGCTATATTTACTTGAAAGCAACAAACGTACGTAACGTATCTTAATACAAAATGTATCTACACAATACATGTAGTTAATAATGATCTTATACAATATTCTGGAACGTTCATACAATTCCCGAACGGTAATTTGTCATTTACAAACCTGTTCGAGTTATGTACTTACATTTTGTTTAGGGGTTCAGAACATGAAATCAGCGTTGGGTTGTTTAAGACAATCCGTGAGATGAGAGATCGCCACGAGCAAAGTCGTCTATTTGAACAAGAAAAACGACGAAACTACTATTTAATTGATGGCACCACATGCAGTAATTGTACTACGAATCGGAAAAATAATATTTACACATATAGTGTTTGAACAGGCGTGCTCTCTTCTGTGATCGTCTTATCCAGGTTAAATTCCTTATAATACGGGCAAGTATCAATACCGCTTTAATTTAAGCAAAATATATGTAAACGCTCTCTTAGCTTGTTTTAGAGTTTCCCAATCTTCAATTTTGAAAGTTGTCTTCTACCAGATATGGCAATTTCAAATTGAGAAACCTATTTCTTTAAGATTGCGTTTAGACACAATTTTCCAAATTGGGAACGGTTGAAATGACTCTTTACAAAACTAAAAGTTCGAATACATTGGCAGAAATGATGCCATTCACATAGGAGTCAAATACTGTGGCTATTGGTGTGGATAGAACATAAATCAGGTACCGGTAACATTCGACGGTGTTGTTACTGATTCCATACAAGTTCACCCTTGGTTGCGACCCCCCTGACAATACATAAATATCGTTTTCTGTGAGCCAGAAACATCCAGAACTGAAATGTCAAATATGAAAAAGGAAACCATTTATAATTATTAGCGACATGTCATGACAAGAGTGCAATCATTCGTAATGCTGACCCGAGTTGGAACCATGCCAATATAACATACTTTCTGTAATCAGCTAATGGAGTATGAGTTAGCTATGAAATAGTATTAACCATTACATTAGTATCCTACCTAAATCTTATAAATGTTCTTCACACTTTTAGTATTATTAGTATCGGTATGATCCTTCAAAAACCCGGTCCTATTGGGAAAATGTTATTGGTTTAGATGCTTAATTAATATCATTATTATTCGTGAAAAGTATGACACGTAGAAAATATTTTGAATTGTGTGCTAGATGTTTCGATATTTGACCTTATCGATTGTGTTATTATTCGAGAGTCCGTGTTTACTACATTGTCCTTGTCGTTTGATGTAGTTGTAATAGTACTTACATTAGGGGCAAATGGAATTTCATATACTTCGACATGTAAACTGATAAATTAAATTGTATTAATGAAATAACTGCTGAAATAAATGTAATAAATACGTTTCACTAGATCTATGGGTTCTAAGTATGGGTTCTAATTAAGGACGCTCATGACTATAGTTTTATTCCTGAATAAATGCTGTCATTTACTTCACCGGTATAGCCATATACGTATACAATGTATATTGCCTATACTTGATATTGTTGGTTACCCGTGTCCTTCAAATTAACGATTGTCCAAAGCTGAAACTTAACGCAAGAATTGGTCACGCCTAATTGTATTAGGCTAGCAAGAACGACAAGTTGCACTAAGCGTTGTTAAACTAAGATGAACCATCAAAAGTCTTCAATGTCTTGAAAGTACACGACGGAAAATATTACCACCTCAAGATTGTTAGCAGACAGCTCTTGTGACTAGTGTAAATAAAATGCAGCTTGTTAATTACATTATATTTTAGTTGTAGCAGCTCTACTTATTATCATCGACAGCAACTAAGACAATTACGCAACGCAGACACTATAAGACATTTCTCGACTCTCCTCTAGCCTGCAACCAAGTATAGTTTATTTCCATTTTAGAGACACTTAGACATACTTCCTTAAGGCTGTGCTATTTGTGGATATATTTCCTTATCCCAAACATATATTATACATATATATAGTCAGCCTCTCAAAATGAATGACACACTGTGTGGTTTGTTAAAGGGAGATCATTGCAAACACTGCTGAAATAAAGTTAAGAATTTTACAGCCACTACACCTAACGTTATACAACCTTCCTCTTTAATAATTATACGAGTTTTTATTCACAGACAATTGAAAGTTAATCAGAAAACGCGACAGCACCAAAATCAAACGTGTACATTACCCTTTTTAAATCAGCGAAAATAATGCTTCTTAGATTAACTCATATTCAGCCAACATTCTGTATGTTTTACGATTAAATAATTGAACTGCAGAGTCAAGAATGTGCAAACATATGAGATGCTTACAACTTTACGATATACATGTATGAGAAACCAGAAGCATATCATAACGAACAGTGACACATTACCAGCGGCCCGAGAGTGCCGCAAAGCTGTGCCGGAATCATCGTTCGTCACTCAAATAATGTTACATAAATATTCAAATTAGCTTCACAGTTATCCAATCTATGCCCCTTTCGACAGACGCAGTCCGTGCGACAGGCTCCAAGTACTACAGTAAACCTTTGGTTGAACAATATGTAGCATACGTATTATTTCCAAAGATATTCAACCGTTCACTAAGGTTATATGATAAATAGAACATTACATTCGTGCTCATTACATACACGTTTTATTCGACAAACACTAATACACTCGACGGCTTTAAAAACGCACCACTATTGAAAATAATCGAAATTAGTCAAAAATTATTTTTTGCTGAAATTAATGATTTACAGGGTTGTTCAGTTCAAAGGATTGACCTAATTAAAGAAAACGATTTTGTTTTAATTCGGAATACCCCGCCCAAAGAACTGTTTGTGATTTGGCATGTTTTGTACGTGCAGCTCGATCGCGTCGATTTATGCGGTCAATATTGACTGTACGCTATAGGTTTACAGAAACAGTATTTGGTATTGGTATTTTTATGCTGCGAATATCTCGAATATTTGTGCCTTCGCTTCCAACTGAAAAGAGCATCGATGCCTTAGCATGGCGGTTTAGCTGCCTCCTCACAACGATCGTTGGCTTAGAACATTGATTCCTAGCTATTGACACAGACAAAGGCCGACCTGGATGAAACAAACTAAAGGTATTGAGTCCGAGCTATGAGGAAACATGACACAGTGTCAAAATAATGTCAGATGTCAATAAACAAGCCAAAAGTACATTATTGCATTTTCATAACTATTCTTTTAATAATTGTCAATAAAAAGGAAAAGTAATTGAAAATAGCACAACTCGTTGTACATAGACTGAAGATTATTACTCCAAAAATAAATAACCATAAATAGACGTTTTCATCGCTAAAACCGATATTTCATATGAATTGTGTTTTTAAAGCGGTTGAGTGTAGTATGTATAAAGCCTTACGTCATATTATTTTGTTCATTCGTTTAATAGAACTCGTATGAAATCGGCACTCATGCAGGATCCTCTATGTTATACATTATGGGAAATAAAAACATTTATTGTCTGGTACATGACACGACAGAAACTGTAGACATACGGCATATTGAACGCGCAATGGCATGTGTCAACATACTATTCAACAGTATTCGTACATGTAACCAGCTATAGGCGAGGAAGCACGCGTCCCTCCGTCATTGTTATATCGTATTTGCCATTAGTTTATTACTCTATCTAAACCTAAAACATTAAGATAGATTACGATATACATATCACCAGCGTCACAGTTAATCTCATTTTCCATTAGTTTATTACATGTACTAGGCTTAAAACTTAGACTGAAATATGTTTCTTTCAAGTTATTTTGAGAATGTGTTTGGATGATTGCAGACTTGTACTTTAGATATTACAAATCAATAGTATCAATCTTAACCATTTCAGAAGTTTTGCGAGAACATTATGTACTGGTTTATCATGACTGCATATATATTGGTGTTGGATTGGATAGTTTTTATTCCAATGGTGTTTAAAAGGGATATGTTCGACTTCCAAAAGTACCCTGACATTCTACGGACATTTACTCGTATAGTTATAGAGGATGTTGACGTACGTAATGATGTAGGAAGTAATGATGTTCGATCATTCAAACTGTGAATGTATAGACGCAACACAACACTCGTCTGATTGCCTCTTGGTCTCATCTAAGATATCAATTCAACACGGACATTAGTTTCCTATTCTCGACAATTCATAAACACATTATCTGAAATGTGTTTCCATTATAGGTATTTAGTCACGTTCCTTATAGCTGTTCAGTCTGGACCATTTACTAATTAGTTCTATTTCACGACGAGTGTCTTGTTAAAAATGTACCATACAATTGACTCTATACGTGTGAGGTGATAATAATTAGTTAAGCAATAAATTAGTATGCATGTGTTGTGGGTATTTGAATTGTATTGCCATGTTTCACATTGTTCATTTATTAAAATATTTGACAAAATACAAGTCGAAACCATGCAGAACATGTGAAGCCAGATGAAAAACATTCACATAAAGTAGCATTCACATCGCAATGAATGAATATTTATAGTTCCACGCCTTTATACAAATTAACTGCCCCTCACATTGCATGTTTTGCTAAATATTAGTTTTGAGATAACTAGGTGTGAGGTACACGTTTTACCGATGGATCTAGTTTAGTTAACCTATTTTTTTCAAACCATGATAAGGGTCAATACTTAATATCTAAAAAAGATTAAGCTAATTGACAATAGAGCTGCATACATGTACATCTAGGAACTTCCGTAAACATAATGTTCCTGTGATATTTTACCGAAAAGAGATCGCTTACAATTTGATACCAAAGTAAGCCAACGCTTGAGTTATATATTAAAATGTCTGACCCCGATCAACCGAATGAGCTCAAGTAGAAATATCAACTCAAATTGAGATTTTGCAAATAATAGATCCAGAATTAATGCTAAATCTCAAGTTATTTAACGTTTATTTGCAGGTATCGCCTCAAACGCGAACATGTTCGAATTTCTCAGTACAACAACTGCGGTTCTACACAATTAAAAGCACCAATCGTTGTTCTCATGTAGTCACTGTTCTCCTAAGAATGTGATGTGGTGCTGATTTATTTCTTGGGTTCTATGTGTAATGTATGACATTGTATTTGTTCCGGAGCATTTTTGGTGTTCAATGTTACTTCGTGTGCACAAAGGATGCGATCTTCTGAATTGCATTCATTGGCTGAAACATGCGTTCACGCGTAATAACTTTCGATTCTTCAAGGTCCCATCAATGTTATTTTCCGGTTGTATTTCGTCCGTAGAAATGTGTTTTCATACTCTTGTTACCCGTATAATTGAAACAATGTGATTATCTTGGAGTTGCAATTGATGAAACTGAAACATTCAGGGTGAGCGAAAATGAACATTTTGAGGCATTGTTAGTGCCTTGTCTAAATCACCACCGTTCATTACTTTATAAATTCTGTGTAGTCATAATACAATCCATAATAAGGCCACTCATTGGTTAATTTATCGATGCTTACAAGAACCAATTATTGTATTATTACCATATTTATATAGCCTTTTTTCATGTATACACACGTTCAAAAGTGCTGTACAATCATGACTAATACATGGGTAAAAAAATATATAATGTACGTAAAATATATATATAATTAGATAGTCAACCCAGTATGTTCGTAACAATAAGCTTAGAAGTGTTTCGTGATTTCAATATTATCGAAACGAAAATTGGATTAGCATTAATTGAAAACAAAACAATCTTTGCGCAGCGGCAATTATTCTTCTCAGGAGACTTGTTCAAATGCTATCTCACATCCATGACTTGATCACGTCAACAGAACATATCATGTATCTTTTAAAACAAGTAAGTCTATTCAATTACGCCTCGGAACTCACTAGACAGGAAGAGTAGAGATTTCAAATAATCGCGTGATTATAGTAAATGTACTCCTGTCCCTTGAGAGTCCACGGATTTGATTTATGTATGTGAGTGGGTCATTTACTTGTCTATCAACCGACATTCGCGGTCGAAGTGGTAATTAGGCAGGAAGCAAAACGATTATACGTTTGACCTACATTACTTCGGGAGCACGATGTCTTGTTGCTTATTGTTAACTAGGAGTGAGATACGCGGTTAAGAGAAGGATATACTCTAGTTGTCCTAGGCTTACATGTATCAAAACATTGATAAGGATCAAAAGTTATTTCCTTAAAGTGTATAGAGCTATATTTTAACAATGTCATAATAATTACTTGCATCGTGTTTAGTATGATACTAGACTACCTTAATTGCAAATTGAAACTTTTGATTGGCTCCGTGTACTTTGATTCAATCGTTGAAAAATAGACGACTCTTATAATTCCATAGGGAATTCTAGAACACTTTCGAACGAGAATGGACAATTTGCATGTCCAATAAATCACACAGAGTGTTTCTGTTGAAACTGAAGCAAAAAATGATCAGATGGATATGAAAGCATTATTGTTTTTCAGTTTTTGAAACTTGTTAAAAATATCGTCCGACAGGTTAAATTGAGTGCTTTAAGTTTCATGAATCATTAACTTCAAGCTGTGATAATATGTTGAATACTACCCTTTGTTACGCCATTAAAACACCAGTCGTTGCTTCTCTACACGTTAGAATAAAATGGTATGCTGACTGAGTTCCGTGTTATTTTTTATATTTGATTTGTTCCGGGACATGCGTGCTTACTCGACAGTCACTTCGTGTACGCAAAGCATGCAATCTTCTGAAATGCATTAGCTGATGCATGCTTTCTGGCCTAATTACTTGATATTTTTCAAGATACAATCAATGTTGTTTCCCGGTTGCATTCCGATCAGAAAAATGTTTTTTTCATTCTCTCGATGTGTTTTTGATTTCAGAATGATCGAAACGAAGATTGAATTAGTTTTATAATTAATCGAAAACAAAACAAAATCCTTACCAAGCGACAATCATTCTTCTAAAGAGATTCGTTGAAATGCTTTTTCACAATCCTTGACTTAATCACGTCAACAGAACACATTATTTATCCGTTAAAGCTTCCAGACAAGTATGTGTCGTTACTCACTACACATCGAAAGTAGAGATTTCGAATAGTCGCATGGTTATCTTGTACTTCGGGACCGTAGAGAGTCCACTATTTGATTTATGTATGTCTACATGTCATGTACAACTCTATCAAATGTCATTCACAGTGTTGATGGTAATAAGACAGGAAGCAAAACGATTGTCCGTTTGACCTACTGCACTGAAAGGACATAATGTCATATTGTAATGGCATAAAGTTGTGGTCAACAGTTCTGAAATTATCCAGTTCACATGAGAATACTTATATCAGGAAATATTTATGTAAATTTATTAGTTCAATTAAGCGTGTGCTTATTGTTTGCCCATGTTGAGTTGTAATATTGCTGCGTGTATCGTATATGAATTGAACCATTTTAACCATTATTAACGTCAATAAGAAACAATGAAAATAATGTTTGTTTACTTAAATGTCCGTTTTAATGAGAACTTAATTACCATTGGAATTACTTCAAGGGGTATAACCTAAAGCATGGAGATTGGTGGTTTAAGTAAGACTTTCCATGGAGATTGGTGCCAATGGCCGATATTTTGATGTTTTTTGTCACTTGACGGACACATTTCCACCAAAGTAAGTTCATTGTCTTGTTTTATATGCGGCGTGTATGCGATAACCACCTAGCCATAAGTTTAAGCCACCTATCGGCGGTCTGTTTTAGTCCGTCAGTGCAGCGATAAAAGCCTGAAAGAAGGGATGGTGACATCGGGTGTCCGTAGTCCGCATCTATTTTTATTAATTCTGAGGTATCCGGGGCATTCTGGCTGGTTTTATTGTGTTTGCTAGGTACTTCATGCATGTTTTTATGGTTAAAATACTGTTTCTGCTTATTTAAGCGGCTCCATGTGCATATTTTTAACGTTTAAGACGATTTCATGGAGATTCGTCAACTTTAAGACCCAAACTGTGGAGAATTAAATCAATGTAAGTATTCTGTTCTAAAATGTTTTGCACCATAGTGTGTTATCATCATTGATTAAAAATATAGTTTCTATTTATTCTTCAGACTCCTGGTTTGAAGAATGCGTACCAAAAAGACGTTACTTCATTCAAGGAGGAAATGGCAGAAAAGAAAACGAAAGATAAATTTTAATGAAATATCTTTGCCTAATGAAAGTGTAACTAAAAAGCTTTGTGTCGCAAATTAAATACGCCGTCACCATTTAGATATTCGTCATCCAAAAACTTCAGCATCACCTTGTCATTTGTATCGGCACGAAGAACCCCAGTGAAAAGCCAGAAAACAAATATAGAGTAAAGACTCATGAAAACACTTTTTTCACGTATTTTAATACATGTTCAAGGTTACGATTCTATAAAATTATAAAAGAACATGAAATAATATGTCTATTTTGTTTTGTTGGAACGATCCAATAGCATAGATTTTGGTTGTATTCTTTGTTTTTGTTTACTTTAAAATTAATATTATTGTTCAACAATGCTTGCTGAATATGTTAAAATACTGCCTGGAACATTTTGGTTCACAAAGCATCAGATCAAACTGCCTTTATAACATTGATCATCTGCTCTAATGAGCCTTTAAAACTACAATTTGTAAATAAAAATATCAAACAAATTTACGTAATTATTACTATATTGGTTGTACAAAAAAAGTCTTACTTAAACCACCATTCTCCATGCTTTAGGTTATACCCCTTGTACTTAGCGGAATTATTTGTAAAATGATTAGAAAATGATTCATCGAGTATGGTATTCAACCTCGTTATCTAAGATGACAAATTAAGTCTGAATAAATATACAACGCGGGAAATATGCCATTAAACTATTTATAGAGGAAAGTTGCATTGACAAAGGTCACTAGCCACTGTCAATGGCTTTATTAATTCTCATACGTTGGATCATAGACGGAATTAGTGGTAGAATATGTGATGTTTTCGTGGTTACGACATAAATTGCATTCACATTTTCAAAATGGGACCGTCACGATTTATTTCGCAACACAAGCTCTTTGACTTGTTGGGTTACTTCTGGTAATAAACAAAAACAATATTGAGACGATTTACTGTGTAGTAAATAATTTTTAAAAAAACCCTGATCGAGATTAGTTGAATCTACGAAATCCTGGCACAAATATAGAAGATAGTTAAGCAATTTGAATACTAACGTGATGGTTTATATATCATAGTTGGGTAATGTTAGAAATAATGAAGCAAAGAATGACATGGAGTGGAAAATTTCAATATAAAATGAACCAATATTGTTTTGTTCCAATCAAATGGATAGTATTTGCAGTTTATGTATGATAATTCGGTTTTGTAATAAACCTGCAAGTTTTTTTTAAATTATTTACAATTAACTTTAAGTTAATTCATACAAAAATGCACAAACTATCCTGAAACAATGTAATCAAGTTAATTACTCGGTTAAAGCCAGTTATTATGTATTTATGGTGTATTTTGACTAAAATAGTTTTAAGGTTCCTAAAAATGTTTTTTTTACATCGATTTAAGTTATTGTTTGAGAAAAAATGGAAATTTGTGACATTTTTAAAGAGCAAAAATAACAAACTGCGCTGAATAAAAAAAATTACATGTTAGTAAAATGTTCATTGTTTTTTAAATACTCTGGAAAGATGTGTTTATAACTGATAGCTAATTCTGTTTTTATACTCTTCAAATTGTCTGGTAAGTTGTTCCACCAAGTTGGTCCAATTATTGCCACTGATCTGTGTGAGATTTTTATTCGCGTTTTTTGGTACATTAATACAATCACGTGAGCGTAGATTGTAATAGATAGGAGATGTTTGATGAAAGAGTTCCTTCAAATACGAGGGTTGTACCAGAATTACGTTGATTTTTGTCGTACCATTTATCATACAAACAAATAATGTGTGTGGAGTTCAAAAAATGTTTACTGCGTAAGTACGTGGCATTTCAAAGCCGTGTCTTATTTAAATCAAATTATACAGCTTCCGGGGATATATGGGGATACGGTATGCGGGGCACGGCAACGGAACGTCACGACGTCGGCGGAACTTCCAGGATAAGTGAAGCTCCTAACTGTGTACATTGTAGCTATAAAGATGGACACAAGCGTACACAAAACTTACAAATTTTATTTACTACCTTAAATGTGATAAAAATTCCAATATAGTACCAGTAATGTCGCATATAACCCTCATAATGGAACGCCGATCCAGGTAGATGTGGTCACAGAAAACGCTTGGTGATGCCGCATTCGCCGTTGGTTGTCGCCGTCGGTCCGTGTCGTTTTATCTGTCTCGACCACGATTAATGCGCTTGGGTCGTTTAAAAATCAGGTAACTTGATACGAGATATTTAGAGTAAGCAGGTTCCAACATTAAAGCGTTTGTTCTGGCGTCTTCCCGAGGCTCACAAAAAAATCATGCTGATGCCATTTCCAGCGTATTTCGCTAACGTCGTATTTTCACTGGTGACGCCCAGCAGCGTTTGCTTGTTTTGTACCATAAATCAACGACGGTAACCTTTATGAAGCCGAAATTGTGGGCGTACGTTCTAAGGGTATTGCGTTTGTATGTCACGAAGTTGCGTTAAAATTAGGCTTGATATTCTGAGGTATAAGCAGTTGAATAATGCCAAAAATGTTTTTAAAATTCGCTGCCCCGCCTATTAAAGTATTGGTTACTACGCTGACAGATTAAATGCCTTTCTAACATTCTGTTAGAAAAAATTCTTATCGCTTCTCTTGAAAAGCGTAACAGCAAATTTGGTGACAATACATGCCTAAATAAAAAAGTTATGACAAAGGTCTACGTAATTCTGGTACACCCCTCGTATATTGGGGCTGTGTTATTTATGACTCTGAATGCAATGATTAATATTTTAAACATAAGTCTGGCTTTTACCGGAAGCCGATGTAATTCTTTCAGAAGATCAGAACTTGATTCCTCCCAAAACGCATTTAACACAATTCGTGCAGATTAATTTTGCAATCTTTGCAGTCTCTGTAGTTGGTAATCTGGGATGTCAGTAAATAATCCATTACAGATATCAATATGCGAATAAACTAATCTGTGAACTAATAACTCAGTTGATTATTGGGTAAGATTTTTTCACATTGCGTTGATATTTCTAAGCTGTACACTGGGTATTTGGCATTTCTTCCTAAAGTGGTGGTCAAAGCACTTGTCATATACACATCTCAATCCCTCACGTGATACACACATATGACATCGCACCCACCAACTTTGACACTTTCAATGTTTCATTTGGCTAGTTGCTGTCTAGTTCCATACACAATTATTTCATTCTTTGCATTGTTAATTTCAATTTTAATGCAGTCATTCAGGTTATTATTTCTTTTAAACAACTACCAAGTTGGTACATTATGGCTGTTTCATTTTATTGGTTTCCTGCCTCGATTTGGAATGTTATCTTATGATTGTCCGCATACCCGTACAGATTGGCTGGATAATTCTGCACTATACAACTAGAGCTCAAATGTACATGGTGAAAAGGAAAGGTCATGCGCACGAGCACTATGGGACACTTAATCTCAGAAGTTTAGCGACAGATGATGAGTCTCCATATGAATAATTGTTATAAAATTTGTAACATTTATAGTATCAAAAGCTGCGCTTAAGTCAACCATGACTACAATTGTTACACGTGTTTTGTCAATAGTGTCTAATAGATCGCTGTACATTTTTATCATTGCAGTTTCAACCTCATGATACTTCATATATGCACTTTCATAGCCTGGAAGAAGTGTTTTGCTTTCAATGCGTAATTTGTTTCAATGCAGATTTTTCAATAATTTTTTATTGAAAAGATAAATTTGATACAGGCCGATAGTTTTGAATTTCCAAAGCAAAACTTTTTTTCTTCAGCTGCAGTCGAATTACCGCACCTTTCCATTCATCTGGGAACACACCAGATTGTAATGATCTGTTAACAATTTCCGTGACAACTGGAGTACAAGTAGAAAAGAACTCCTTAAGCTTTGATGTCGGGATGACATCAGGTTCACATGTTGTAGATTTTGAGGTATCAACCAGTTTAGAAAAATCATTTTCCGACAATATTTTGAATTCTGAGAATGTGATGTCCAGATAATTTGAACTAGACATACTGAGCTAACACTGTCAAGGTCATCTTTCAATTCATGATCATTTTATTTCTAGTCCGGCAATAATGTCTCCAAAAATCGAGTAATCATTAATTTTTGGAGAAAGTTGCCAAACTTGGTATATACATTGGGCAAACATACTGGAACATTTTTTTTATGAGACCCATCTCGTATATGCCATTATGGTTGCCATGACAACCATTTTTAAAGATGGCCGCCAAAAACAAAAAAAATCGGTGTATATCTTATATAACGCATGATAACAACGTTATTATGAGTAATTGTAAAGCATTTTTATTAGAAATAACTTAACTAACATCTAACTTATACCTTTAACCGAAAAATCGTTTTAAAATATCCAAAATGGCCGCCAAATTTGAAATATTCTATATAATAGTCTTTAGCTATACTGATACTTTATTTGTAACATTTATACTGATAGTTCTAGAAAAAATCTGGTAAAATTTATTCCAGTTTAATTATTAATTAGTAAATAAAGCAGATATTTTATTCTAGGGACGTAAATTTCAATGTAGATAAGCCTCGATCTGAGAAAAGAGCCCTAATGACATGACATGAAATTGAGAAAATTGACTTTTTAAGTTACGTCACCATTTTCTGCGAGTTTCAGAACAGGGCACAACATGCACATAAATGTTTTATGTTATATCCTGCCACATAATTGTTGCCTTGTAACAAACTTAAGGTGGATATCTATACTAACACTTGAGACCTACATTTTTGGGGTAAAATATGAGAAACTACGAACAAAAGTGAGGATTTTTGGAATTGGCAGACAACAATGTCATGTATAGTAGTATTTTATTGAAAACCCCTGCAATATAAGTGTAGTATCTTATAGTATTATATTTCATAAGAAATTATCGGCTATTGGTCAAGATACGATATTTTGGGGTAAAATACTACAAAATGAAAACGAAAATGATGAGTTTTGGAATCAGTTTACTGTAATGTCATTTATTATGGCATTTGATTATAAATCAATAGGATGGACACACATTGTTTTCTAGCTTATAATATTGCTAATCTGGTGCCTAAATGTTATGTATTTTAAGACATTTTTAGGGAAAAAACATTGAAAATATAAACAAAAGTGAGGATTTGAGGAATCGATTGGCCACGATGGCATTTAAAATCGTATTATTTATAAAACAACTGCAATTCGTTTGTAGTAACTTAAAGTTTAGTATATCAAATAATAAATTATCATTTATGATTACTGAATGATTTTTTGGGGTAAAATCGTACAACATACAAACTAAAATGGGGATTTTTGGAATAGGTTTACTACAATGGCACCAATCGCATTATTTAGTTATAAATCACTAAGATAGACATATGCCGTTTTTCGTATTAAGATATTGATAATCTAGTTTCAAAATGACTGGCGTCTTGTGATATATTTGGGGTGAAACAGTCAAACATATAAAATTAATAAAAGTGAGTATTTTTGGAATTTAATAATCACAGTGTCATAACGCCACAAATTGTGCTATTTTATAATTAATCAATACGATAGGCACATGTTGTCTTTTCACATATTAAGAAATTGATAATTTGTTCTAAAAGTTGTTCATATGTTATGTTATCTTTTTTGGGTAAAACATTACGAACTATGAACAGTAATTAAGTATTTTTGAAATCAGAAGACCACACAATTATGAAGCATCGTATTCGTCAATAACTCACTGCATTGGTTGGTAGTAACAATTTGCTTAATACATCAAAACATTTATGCATGAAATAACTTGTGTAAAATGCAATTCTTTGGAATAAAACACAAAACATGTAAATAAAACAACCTACTCCAAGCAATTATGTATCAGGCAATGACGTGTACCACAAAGAGCCGTTATCTACCAAAAGCATTGCTAAGTCAGGAATAAAACACAATGTGTCGCCGAGAAAGGAATTTCTGACGGGGAATTGCTGTGCCCCACCAAACTAGGTATCTTTATTGTCAGGATAAAAATACATAGGCATAATGATGAATACCACACAGGCATGGCATCTCCGCATATTGTATTTTGTGTAGATCATATTGTTTGAGATGGCTTTACCTGGTCATATTTTTAAATTCTAGTACCTGGTGTGGCCTGGACATTTTCGAAAGTATACAGAGCATCAAGTCTGCTAATCAAATGAGGTTAACACTACAAGTGGGCCCCATTTCCTTGATAACTATTACAAAATTTTTAAGTGTTACACTCTTAGGTCACCATCTCATATATTTTTGTTAACGTTGCATTGTTAGAAATATTCGAAAAAAGAAACACAAAGTTCCACAACAATAAACTATGAAATTCCATGAAAATTTGAAAATCATGTTTTCATGTCGGCAAAAAATCTGGCGCAAAATACGCTATATATTCTTCAGACATGCTACATTTACAGCAATTTCCATCATTATATCTCATTTTAAGTAATTTGATAGTAAACTGGTACTTTTTTAAAGTAACTGTGACCCCTAATGCTCCACTTATATATGAGCCGTAATCCAGGAAAACCTGCTGACTTGACATCATGTAATTACTGTATAAAACAAGGTTTTAAAAAGGCTCTAAAATAAGTGAAAAATGTATATATCTGTTGATTCTACATTAAGTAATTTATCCATATAGTACTATATCTTAGCTTTAAATTTCCTCATAAATTATGTTGAAACTATATACTTTGTTGCCATGGTTACCAATTTTGGAAAAATACGTCAATTAAGAAAAAATGAGAGTAAGCTTTTTAAAACAACAGTATCCGTTCTCTAAATGCAACATGTTTCTATTATGATATATATTTTAAAAATCAGAACAATATTCTAAAAATGTGACACTGTTTTGAACATTTTATGTCAAGAATTAATCAAATGGTGTAATTATGAAATACTTTTTTACAGTCAAATGACGTTCGAATGACGTTCGCGACGTCAGGCAAAAAAACTTGGAATATTGACATTACAAAAACAGCTGTAACTTCCTCAAAACTTAAGATATTTACACAATTTCTTTTGAATCATGCTTCATTGGCATTAGTCTTTATAACAATGAAACATCACAAAAAATGTTTCTTGTCAAAATAGCAGGTTTTCCTCGAGACTGGCTTCTATATATAACATAGTAAACTCAAGGTTTTGTCCGTTTATAAAATCTGGATCCGGTTTTAGCTTAAACAGTTTTGAAGCTAGGTTAATGAAACTTAATATGTTGATTCAAATTAATAAGCAGATTATTCATGTCAATTTGTGTTTTATTTGGACAACAATTGTGGTTGCCATGGTAACAAAAATATAGAAAACCAAACAGGGTGCTTATATATTACCTGTAATTCGTATTAAATTATTATTATTAAGCAGAAACTGGCTTTTTATTTTACATGTATCAACGTCGACCTTGACCCCATTTACACCTATTTTGATTGAAAGTATCTTCGTGGAAGCTATATATTGACTATGTTTCATTCATATATGTCATTCCAGACCAAATAAAGTCGGCGAAAACCGATTTTTATTTTTAGTAACAGTGACCTTGACCCCAAATGTCCCATTTTTTATCCCAAAGTGTATCATCCTACAAGCAACGTATAAAGCAAGTTTCATTCATATATCTCATTCTTAACGGAAGTTATTAAGCAAAAACCGATTTTCTATTTTTAGTAACAGTGACCTAGATATTGACCCCACCCATCCAACTTTTTATTTTTAGTGGTGTAATGAGTCAAGCTACTTATACACCAAGTTTTATTACGATATGCAATTCTAAACTGAAGTTATTGGGCGAAAACCGCCATTTGATCATTTTGGCGGCCATTTTGAAAACCGTTGCTATGGCAACCAAAGAAAATATTTTAAGTATGTCTCATGAAAAAAATGTTTCAAATGGACCAAGGAACAGTTGTACCAAGTTTGGTAACTTTCTCCAAAAATTAATGTTTATTGGACATTATTGCTGGACTATTCCTACAGTTACGTATTTTAACGTGCCGGTATAATGTCATCGAATGACATTTTGTATCTTTTGTTTATAATCACTGTGATTGATCAAAGCAAAACGACAAATGATGCGAATACGGCAATTTATTGACCACAACTTACTGCAGAAAGCAGTGCACTGAGAAGATTTAGTCTGATTGATAGTTTGCATTCATTAATAGACAATGTATGTTGGTGAGATAAGTATCACATACGACTGGTGGTGACATTTGTTGTAAGGCAACGCACGACAAAGACTCATATTATAACAAGATAACTATCGTATATACGAATAAATTAATTAAGCTGATGAATGAAGGCAGAAATTGAGAGCTGTTAGATAAAAGTTTGTATTATTCCACCCCGTGTTTGGTATTGTCTGTGGACAATGACATCTGAAGGCAGGTTTTACAGAAGCATTACATGTTCCCACCCTTGTGTGATATTTTAAGGGGACGAGGCCATCTTTAGGCAGGGTTTACAGAAGCATTACATGTGTGTTTTGTAAAACTCGTTTTCTCAGGACAGTCATCTATTCACACAACATTTGGACAATAATATTGCAATTGCTCTTATAATTTGTAAAGTTTGAAGAATATCATGTATACGTGTTTGGTAAACTAGTTGGGATGGCACGGTAGTCGAGAGAGTAACCTGTGTGACTGTTGATCGAGGGAGTTTTTCAGTGTTTCCTACCCAACAAAAGATGAACTGGTTGGCAACCCAGTGGTAGTCTCGCGTGTATCGATGTTGAACATCGGGCACGTTAAAGAACCAATGTGTCTCTTCAGGTCGAGCTATGGCAGCACGCGCCCGGATACCATGTATCACACCAGCTGTCTCCTCTACTCGCTGTCCGTCTGCAAAAATACCGGACTCCAATGGAATATAAGTGTTTGCATTTTATTGGTTATTTCTGACAGAGAGGTTTTAAAAATTACACATCTTTTCAAATGAGTTGTAAGATTGGTGAGCTGCAGCCTAGGTAAGGAATTATATCTAAAATAAAATGTCATCTAAATGTTCGTGTACATAAGTGATTGATTTTGTTGAAATACATACATATCATGATGCTTTGATTTTACTATAAAATACAATATTCCCAGTTCTCCTCTTGGCACACAACAACCATATTACACACATATATTGGACAAAGTGAAGTATACTCACATACGCAAACTATTCAACGGACGCCAATCAGGAATGCTTTACCATGATTTACCATGTTGAACATTAAATCGGCAACTTACCATACATATCCGGTTTGGAATCCTTTTATATCCTGTCAACGGATTTGTAATTGGGCTGTAGGAAATAACTTCTACGTAATACTGCCTCACAATCCATCCTGGATAAATATATTGAGGTTACATGCAATGACATTCGTCATGTAGTTAATATCGATACAATGAAGGAACTTGCAACAGATCAGTGCGATATAAAGATACGATTCAGGGGCAACGATTTCGTAATTTACAAAATGTAGAGAAGGTGTAATGGATGAGGTTTTAGCAATAGTATTGATGTCAGACACTTAGTAAAACAATCCACTGCTAATTGATGCACATCAAAGCTCAAACACGTATTAATATATTTATCCAGAACAAATGAGTGAATAAGTATCACTTCTCTATACCGAAGATATAGAAAACAACTTCGACGTTTCCAATCACCTGCTTGGAGTTCGTTTGTGTTTCCAGTAACCCTAAAAGCTAGAATACACTTTTCGAAAAGGAACGATTGTGTGCTGCATTGTTTTCGATTACCACACCAACATCGCTGGCTAAGAATGAGGAGGTCGTAAGTACAAAATCGATGCTCGGAGAAAATAAAAAGAACTGTCAGAAAATTGTTCTATACCTTTAAAACAAGATGTTTCAGCTTCTGGTTGTTAACTTGCATTTAAAAAATAGTCATTATTACGTGTTAATTTCATAAGAATTTACATTGATACTCTCTTAGTTTGGTGTCTATGGTGCAATGTAATGGTGCAGCAAATATATTTTCCCATTTAAAATGATTGCTTTTGCATTAACATTTTTTATTTGTGTTTCAAACAGCATTTCATTTCCCGTATTGCTTGATTTGAGCTTGTCAAGTAGGTATTCAGGTTCCAATGATGGTAGATTGTCTTCGTCTATTAATTGTTTTCCCAATGTTAATAATTTTTTAGACTTTATCAGTGATAACAAGTTGAGGAATTCTCCGTTTTCGATACCATATTCATTTTGCATTTCTTCGAAGGTAGGGAAGTCGTTTACCTGGAATTCATAAATTTGATCTATGAAAATGATGTCTTTCTCCAACCATTTTTTATATACTGAGCGTCAAAAGTTTCGCAACCAAATTAAAAATTCAATATTTTTAAATTGATCACTCGAAATAACTTTTTACTAACACCGTCGATTTATGTACCCATAGTGTTCATGTTATATCCATTTCCGTTGGCCTCCGTTACGCTTGAGTAATCACACCATCAAAACTGGTAAAACGTCTTTTCAAGCGCGCAAAGTAAGGGCTTTTCATTTTCGTCTTAATTTCCACTTCCAATTTACTGCATACATGTCTGTGATACGAAAAACACCAATAGTTAGTCAAAATAGTTTGCAATGTACGCTACATTTGATGGCAAAAATTGGCAATTGTTAACATAAACGTTTCACTACGTTTTTGCAGTGGAAGGGAGATAATGTAATCGGTAATTGTACCAAAATAATCTCCCTTTGACCGTAGACAAGTGTGGATGACGTATTAGACACTGTACGAAATGTCACATTTTAAGAAATAGCGCACTGGTCATAAAACGCAAAATAAAAGGAAGTGCCCAATAAGTTTTAATGTCGGGTGGACTACGATTAAGCTAACACAATGTCATTGAGTTTGGTGTTTTAATTATAGCAGCATTCCCTGTCTAGGTCAGCGGCATTGACCATTGACCTGTTGCCACGTGGTATGTCATATACACGGTCCGTATGTTGGATATGATGCAACAGTTTTATTATGATAGAGACATGTCAAATGTATCCGACACAAAGTATTTTTAGTGAAACGCCAGCCTCTTGACTGATGTATACACGATTATGTTCACATTGGTAAATTTTTGCCCTCAAATGTAGCGTACATTGCAAACTACTGTCACTAAATATTTGTGTATTTCGTATCACAGGCATGTATCAATTAAATTGGAAGTGTAAATTTAGTCGAAAATGAAAAACCCTTACTTTGCGCGCTTGGATAGACGTTTTATCATTTTTGATGGTGTGATCATCCATGCGTAACGAAGGCCAACGGAAATGCGTTTAACATGAACACTATGGATACACAAATAGACAGTGTTAGTCATAAGTTCTTTCGAGTTAACAATTTAAAAAATGAATTTTTAATTCGTTTGCGAAACTTTTGACGCTCAGTATATAAAAACATATTACGATTTGTATGTTTTATATTCGAGTTAATCCATATGATTTCTTTTGTGAGGTTATTCATAGACTGTGTATAGTTGATTGAACACCATGATGAGATAACGGTGTTTTTTTTCAAGAAGGTATGGTTAAAGTTGAGTTTATTTGCATCTGTTTTACTAATGTTACATTTAAATATATGATATCTATGTTTTGAGAGTTCCTTATTATATAGTACATTTTGATTCAGTTTTTGTGTTCATTCGTTTAACCCAGCTTGCGTTTACTGAACATAAAAATGCATCAATATCTATCATTTTAGTCCCCCATTTTCGTATCCCTGATAAATCGTATTTCGAGATATTTTGTCCGGTTTGGAATCCCACAAAAAGTCAAACTTGATATTCTTTACGTTATTAATTCTTTCTGATCAGGTCGTATGTCTTACTTAAGACCTTCCCTTTCTACGCCAGCGACTTGTTTCATACAAAACATAAGCCAAGTGTTTGAAACTGTGTTTTATTTCCAGGAGTGATATAAGTATGTAATTGCAGCGAATTGGTAAGTTTCTAGCTTAATCGAAGTTACGTGTATGCAAAAGCTGATTCACCAACTGGTTTTCTTGGACTGTATCCTAACAAGTAGTAATATACTATGATAAAGCAACACCATACGACGTCGATTTTAAAAGTTTGCTACATGTAGAATAACTTGCCGCAAGTTACAATCGATTACATGTACATGGTCGATACAAACGGAAATATTGCTGATATGAATACGGATGGAAATTATAATTGCACCTTTTGTGAATCGTCGACTTCTTATCTGAACAGGATGTGCTAATATTCCAAATGATAAACATCTGTCGGTAGGTTCTATCATTGCAATTAAAACCAACTCTGATAACTCTGGAAAGTGAACTGACTATTATATAAAATACTGCAATCAGCAGCTTTACGATTTTCGCAAATGACGCATAGTGTTCGTGTTAAATTGATAATGAAAATGTGGCGTAGTGTTCGTATAGTGGTTATTTTGTCATAAACAACATCGCTTGTATAATTTCATGTATTTATTCAGCATCACGACATTACTAGTTTTATTAATAGTTTGCGAGTGGCGCATAACGGCGCCCGCGCATAGAGCGGACTCTAAAACAATCTCTACAACATACTCCTAGTCTAGCTCCGTGTTGGACTCCCGAACAAAAGTCATCATGGCATACATATCCACATTCCCAGACAAACCTAATGTGGTCTCATAACATCAAATTAAAACATACATAAAGGATAATATTACATCTTGAAATATGATTTTGTACTGAAAGTCTAGCAATAAACAATTGTCCGTAAAGTTCACATTATCGCAGATAACTTATAACGTCTTTACATTTGTACATGTGGTTGCAATTCTTACACGTTTAGTCAACGGGATGATAAAACACCGTTTCCCTAAAATTGGCAGTAAATCACATCGTAGTGCCTTCGACAAACGACAACGACAACACTCATTTCAATGAATCAAAAAGAAAATAATCGGACCAACCACACCCATCATTACAATTATTATAATTATATTTACTAGCCAATGTTAAAATATTAACGTGCGTTGAGGCATTGAGAAGACTAAGTCGTTTCATTCGGTCATGAAGAATGATGATTTTCGGGAACTCACTGTACTTAAGGGATTTTAAAAATCATAAATTATTTCAACTCGGTTAAAATTGCGTCCGTTCTATTAGCTGCTCTGTCAAACAATGTTAGCTATTGGCGATATGATGACAGTGAGCACAACGTCTGCAATTAAGATGCAAACACGGTTTCACTACTTGAATTCTTTGAGATATGACATTTCCAAACAGGTCATGCTACGATGGCTTGAATGACACGTACAATGGTGCAGATGTTCCAATGAATTTGAACTTTTTATATGCAAGAGTCTTTATTGCATCCAAAACCATTCATCCTCTCTAATTTAAATATTCTTTCAACACGAGATTTCAATGTCACAAAGGCATAACAAAATAATATAAAAGTAAGAACGAATCGGGCATGATGTGACCGTTTGGTCTAAGGAAAATGATACAGCTCGCAATGACCTATACCTTTGACCTAATGCCCTAATTAAGGGTCGTTAACTTGTGCTGACCAATCTGCATGGAAATTATGAATTTCATAGGAAAACCGGGATATTAAATGGAACAATTTGATCCACCGATAGACAGACCAACCAACCGTTGTTGTGTGGATTTTGGTGGGTAGGTTTTCAGGTTGGTTGGGGTTTTTGCTTGCGTACGTGCGTGTGTGCGTGCATGCGTGCGTGTGTGTGTGTCAAGACTGCTAAAAAAATAATTATTAGCAGCATCAGCGCCTCAATGACAAGTAATTAGAAGATATAAAATATAGTACTGAATTTTTTATTAACAACCAGTTCAAATATCATGAACGTTTACATTAAGCTTTGAAATGGTTTATATCGATGAACTTATTTCTACCATTAATGCACTGAATAAGAAGGCTGTCAAAATATGAAAAAAAACCATAAAGACTTATCAGTATTTCCGCATAAACGTTCGATACCATCAGCCTGTAGACAGGTATAATGTTATACTTCTCTCTAAAAGTCAAATTATCAGGTAAGTTTCTCCAAAACAAATGTGTGTTATGTATACTGAGCGTCAAAAGTTTCGCAAACGAATTAAAAAGTACGGATACATTTGACATGTCTCTATCATAATAAGACTGTTGCATCATATACAACATACGGACCGTGTATATGACGTACCACGTGACAACAGGTCAAGGGTCAATGCCGCTGACCTAGACAGGGAATGCTGCTATAATTAAAACACCAAACTCAATGACATTGTGTTAGCTTAATCGTAGTCCACCCGACATTAAAACTTATGGGGCACTTCCTTTTATTTTGCGTTTTTATGACCATGCGCTATTTCTTAAAATGTGACATTTCGTACAGTGTCTATTACGACATCCACACTTGTCTGCGGTCAAAGGGAGATTATTTTGGTACAATTTCCGATTGAATTACCTCCCTTCCACTGCAAAACACGTAGTGAAGCGTTTATGTTCACAATTGCCAATTTTTGCCATCAAATGTAGCGTACATTTCAAACTATGTTGACTAACTATTGGTGTATTTCGTATCACAGACATGTATCATGTAAATTGGAAGTGGAAATTAAGACGAAAATGAAAAGCCCTAACTTTGCGCGCTTGAAAGTCGTTTCACCATTTTTAATAGTGTGATCATTCAAGCGTAACGGAGGCCAACGGAATTGGGTTCAACATAAACACTATGGGTACACAAATCGACGGTGTTAGTAAAAAATTATTTCGAGTGATCAATTTAAAAATATTGAATTTTTTATTTGGTTGCGAAACTTTTGACGCTCAGTATATATTTATCATTTCTGAGAAGGAAACAAATTCCAATTTTACCGTTAGGTAATCTTGGGTTTTGACATGAAGTATACATATAGCTTATATTATATTATTACATTCCTGAAAAAAAACAAATACAAAGTACTTTGACACGCTTAAAATATTTTAAGCTACGTTTATATAAATATACTACGTATTCTCGTAATTGTACAGTTGCTCAGCTTTCTGGTAGGTCAAAGAGTACGTTACTTAGTGTAACCCCTTAAGCTTCTTTGTTTTGATGCTCTGGTTTCTGGCTTGTTATTAAAATGCGTACGTACAGTGTTCTAACGGTCGCGCTTCGGGTTAACTTCTCGTATATCGTACAGTTGTAAATATTACTGTACATATTCTAAAAGTATTAATAAAGTTTGTAAAACCTATTACTGCACTTTAAGATCCTGTTCATTTTTTTTTAAATCAGAAACATTAACACAATATTTGTATTCATGTGATGGGCATAAAAGATTATCATTTTGATGCAATATCTACTACATAACAATAGACTGTGTGACTGCGTGTTTCTCGATTGATTTGTTCCTCTAGACTTGACTACTTTAATATATATTGTATAACAATGGTGATATCAATAGATAGTTCTTTAAAACATCATTCAGGATGCTGGCAATCATTGTATTCGGCTGGTTGTAGTTTAAATCATGTAAACAGTATTTATTCAACATATATTTACAACATGTGGTTATGTATAAACTACCAGCGATTAAGGATTGGGCACATGTTTTGGAAAAAAAAATCAAAAAAATCCCGCCGCTCCTTTTTAAAATAAAATACATAAAAGCTGGGTTTTGAAGTGTTTTTTTTCGAAGAAAAAAACCACAATTAACGTACGTATAGTTCAGTACAGCTTATACAAACAAACGTGCACGTAGTCTCAATTTAGAGCTTTTGAATCTTAAGTTATAGTGGTTGAACACATTCAAACTTACTTAATATATTCTAACGCACATAGAATGCAGTATTCTTTAATTCGGTTAGAAATGTGTTCAAAATCATGACGTCATGTATGTTAAGAATGCACATAATGTGTTGCGTCTAACCGCCACATGAATTTGTGTTCGGTGCCTGTAAATATAGACTTTTGTTTTAATACATATTTATTTTAAAATATTTCAAGATGGTTAAATATAAAATCCGACAGTAAGTGGAATGTTCTGATAACACGTTTTATAGTTATTCGAAACAAAATGACAAATGTATATTACGGTTTAGCTTATCATGTTATGTGCTCAACTGCTTCAATATTAATGACGTTGATCCAAATATATACATCATAAGTGTAAGAAATTGCTGGGTTCATGTCGGGAATACAAACATGCATATTGTGCATCGAGATAAGCGTTTGCAAAAGGAATATATACATTATTTGTGTGCCTGCTTCGTTCCTGCATTTACACTTTTCCATCATCTGTTACTATGATTTGTTTTACGATTACTGTCAATTACTACTTAGAATGCACATTTTCATGACGCATTGCGTAAAAGAAGCATAAAACTAACGACAAAATATTTGATAGATACATGCAACAGACTGTATCTACCTCGGTTGTAGAATGTATGCGTTATATTTTGAACTTGGAACCATTTATCAGCAGAAATTTATAGCCCAAAATAATGATAAATGCAATATGAATATAAGGAAATATCATTGATTATTTCAAATGCAGAATACAAACATTTGTCATGTAAAATCTGTTTCACATTCCTTCCGATATTTTAATATAACATTATTTCTACAAATTGTGTGAATCCCACGTACAAATATTCCTTGAAATTAACCTTACGTAAATGAGAAACTAATAAATGCTATACTCCATCCGGAATTGCATAACGACATTTCTTACTCGACACAGCTAAAATACTAGATATTCTGTCTTACCTATGGTTTCCTGTACCATGTCTTATGGTCAATTGGTTATTAAAATAATTCTAATACGTTCTGTATAAATTAGAAATAGAACGTCAGCAATCATAATAGTTCAAGTTTTTTGCCCCTGAAAAGCATCTATGATTGGTTGAAGTAAGTAAACTGTATATCCAGTTGTTACTAAATCAAATGAATTAGAAACATATTTGAGACTGCTGTGTTAAAACACCCAGAGGGATATCATACCAGGGTACTGGACAAAACACAAATTTGTCCAATTATACGTTTTACACTTAAATTATTTTAGCGTTGCTAAAACATACATAGTAGTCTGTGATGTTCCAAAACATACATAGGACATGTCCACTGCGGGAACATTTGGAAATATTATACTCATTTAAAAGACCAAAAAACCGGTGAATACAATGATTACCAGCGTCCTGAATGTTTTGCTAAATAACTATAGATTGGTATCGCCATTGTATACATCAGATAATAGAAGAGGGGGTCAAATCTAGACGAATAATTCAAGCGAGAACACTTGCAGTCACACAGTATATTGCTACTTAGTAGATATTGCATCAAAATGATTCTCCTTTATACCAACATCCTGAATACAACAATGGTGTTCATGTTTTATGCAATTTAACAAAATAAAGAAAAAAATGTAAAAGTGCAGTAGAAGGTTTTACAAATGCTGCAAGTATACATCGCTTACAACTGTACGTTATGCAAGAAGCTAAAAGCATTTCATAACGAAATAAAAAAAACATGTAATGTAAGACATACGCATTGTTAATTTTGAAGCGATATATTGATGGCTTAGTATTAGAAGGTCGTAACTACCAACTCGATATTTTGAGAAAACACGGAAAAACTGTCTGACATTTACTCTTTACTTATGGTAAAACAAACTTTTACTACTTCTTTTTGGTCAACATGACAAGTTCAGATTAATATGAAAATGGGCTCATAAAAAGTGCCTTGTGATGCTTATTCTAAATATGTATGAATCTTAAAAGGTCGTAAGTGGCACTTACGACCTTCTAATTCTAAGCCATCGATATGTCAACATACATGTGATATACTTGTGAAATGATATACGTCATCATCATATGGAAAGGAAGTGTCAGTCGTACCACAAGCATTTACGGAATCCTGTTAGGGATATCGCGTTCTCGCATCGCGCCTTTTGACAACCCCGTAGAAAAAAACCGTGAGATTCGTTGGTTACATTCTCGCAACTTTTTTATACCGAATTGAATGGTTTTATCACAGTATTTCCATTGGGAAAGCATTTTAGAAAGGGCGAGACTTGTATTTTCCATTGGCACACTTTTCTCTATGTTTAGAAACAACTTGGGTGATAGAAAAAACCGCGATATTTGACGTTGCTTTGTCGTGGTTTTTTTCGTATACCAATTTTCTAGTGGTATTTTTCTTCCACAAATAAAACGGCTGAAACTAACAATATCGGCCACCTTAAAAGATTTATGTCTTAATATTATTTATTATCCATTATTTTCCATTGTCGTTACTTCCTGTTCTGTTCCTGTTCCGTTTTGTTCGTAAGTCGTTTGGAGTGGAACACTGTTCGGAACAGTTCTATTTTGTTCGTAAGTACTTGGAACAGTCAAATCAGTGATCTGCACAGCACTTACGAACACACCCCTGGTATACGAAAAAAACCACGACAAAGCAACAAAAAAGTGGCGATTTTTTTCTACGGGATTGTCAAAAGACGCGATGCGAGAATGCGATGTCGTGGTTTTTTTTCGTATACCAATTTTCTAGTGGTATTTTTCTTCCACAAATAAAACGGCTGAAACTAACAATATCGGCCACCTTAAAAGATTTATGTCTTAATATTATTTATTATCCATTATTTTCCATTGTCGTTACTTCCTGTTCGGAACAGTTTTATTTTGTTCGTAAGTACTTGGAACAGGAACAGTCAAATCAGTGATCTGCACAGCACTTACGAACACACCCCTGGTATACGAAAAAAACCCACGACAAAGCAACAAAAAAGTGGCGATTTTTTTCTACGGGATTGTCAAAAGGCGCGATGCGAGAACGCGATGTCCCTAACAGGATTCCGTTAGCATTATATCGTCTTTGCTATTAGTTTTCTACCAGACACAAACCTTACACAATCAGATGGCTTACATCAAAATTGCTGCCATCGTTAAATAGTCTCAGTATGCTATTAGTTTATTAGTCGACTTTAACCTTATATCTAGGTCGCTTATACTATTACATGTATCATTGTCGATATAATCCTGTTTGGAAAATGACGTTACATGTATTTCCCCAAACTGCACTCAAGCTACTATCGATAAATCATTTGAGGGAACCGCATGTACTATTTTCTAATGTTTTGCATTTATTGGTTTTGACTGGTCTCATTAAGTCATTAGCTTGGTTCGATTGAGATAAAAATTGTGTAGGGTTTCGAAGGAGTTATCTTCTACGCCAAAAATACCCTTATATCCTTTTGAACGGTATAACTTGCATTCCCAGATTTTACATCCATCCCTCCAAGCGTAGATAATGTAGTTGTGACGAAGGCACATGGTATTTAGGAGTAATAGTGAGTATGTTAGTTTGTTACAAAATCTGACGATTAGAACTAAATACCAATTATCGATAAATGATCGACATTTTTTATACGGTTGCGCACCATGGAACACTCATTCAGCAACACACTGGCTTATACATTCGTCCTGAAACACAATGTGCCGACAATGTCCGTCATGTACACATGTAAAATCTCACTATTCTTGTCAGACGACATATGCCAATAATAAGCTACATTTGTAATAGAAACTAAACCTGCTATCGTTCAAGGATCTGTATTGCGGAACATAGTGATGCACGTTATGCAACATAAATATTACGTACAGCAACATATGCACCTTAAATAATTATTTTTTAATTCGATTTCTATAGGTTAGTCATTAATTTAGGTATGGCATTTGTAACATAAATATGTAGACTTGGATATACTTGAACTATTATTATCAAGAGTAGAACATCTTATCTCAATGTGAGCTACTATATATATCGCTGGCTTAGAATAAGAAGGTCGTAACAACAAAATCGATATATTGAGAAAACAAGAGAAAACTGTCTGCATTTTAGTCTTTACCTATGGGAAAACAAGTTTTTAAAACTTCATTTCGGTCAACATGACAACTTCAGATTTTCATGAAAATCGGCTCATAAGAAGCGCTCTGTCAAGCAGATTTCAAATATGTAAGAGTCTTATAAGGTTGTAAGTAGCAGTTACGACCTTCTCATTCTAAGCCATCGATATGAGCCTCTTGCTACTGATACAAATTCTGTTAAATTGTACAAACTGAATTAATTTTAGATACATCTTCTTCAAAGCTGCTGGCTTTTCATTACGTATAGACATGTATCTTAAACTGCGAGATATGTCTATTTACAAACTCATAAACTATGTTTTATCAAAGAAACAAGGTTAAATGTTGTTGTATGTTTCTGAATTTTTCATTTTTTTTGTGATTTTATTTCCACATATCACGGCACGTATACTATGCTTTATCTTGTTTCATGTTGTAACATATCCGTGTGAATGACGTTAGGCATATGATCCCGCTATACGTAATGTTACCAACTGCTCATGAACAGAAACCTTATTTTTCTGAGAAACTTGTACACATGTGTTGATACGGAAACTATATTAAGCAAACCACCTGCTGTGCTTCAATACGCGATAGGAAATATCAAGAATAGATATTTACGTAATCTCACTGAAGTTGAAGGTATATCCATTACTATTATTACACAACAACTGGATTGTCTATTACAGTACTGATGTACTTTAAATATGAGTATAATGAGTTTATTGTGTTAGAACTGCAATGCATGATTGATATGATATTGCTAATCACTGCGGGAGCAGTGATAAAATTAGATACGGCCGTATCGGGTTTGGATAAACGTGGATGAAAGCTGATAACAGTGTTATGTTATGAATAGGACGTAAAAATGCGCCTAAAACAAATATCTTTGCCACACCATCTCACCACACCACTATATGTGTAGCCATTGATAACTACACTGACTATATTAATACGTAAAACTATGTACTTTAGGACACTCCATGACAAAAGTTTTTGTTAGTTGCTACATATACGATACAGGTATACTGAAGGACGTTCGCCTATTCAATTCCCCTTCTGAAAATAACGTTCATTTCCTGAGGTAGGCAAGAATCAGACATAAAACGAACCATCCACCTCCTCAATAATGAATGTCTCATGCCAGCTTATTAACTCAAGCCTTAAATAATTGCACACTTTTGACGTTGCATTTCGTGCATATAAAACGATACGGGAGGATATTATTAATGATCACTACACTGGAAGTGCAACATCTGCACCATTGTACCCATTGTTCATGTGATTGCACGTTATGGTAGCATGTCCTGTTTGGAAATGCCATAGCTTGAGGAATTCAATTAATCAAACCGTTTTTTTCTCACTGTATTAAGTGCAAGTGCCATTATATTGCCAATAGCTACAATGTAACACTGTTTGACAAAGCACCTAATTAAACGAACACCAGATTAACAGTGTTGTCCGCATGAAATAATTCACGATTATTAAAATCCCTTAAGACAATTCCCGAAAAAGATGATCATTCACCATGACCGAATGAAATGAAAAGCCTTTATGAAGGTTAATGTCTTAACTTGTGTTATAACAATATTGGTTACAGGTATCCACTGTAATTGTTATAGTTTGTGTAGTTTGTCCGATTGTTTTTATTCTTTGGAACAGTAGCGTTATCGCTATCGTTTGTTGACGGCATGTTGTATTTTACCGTGAATTTAAGGGTCATTCTTGTTCAATCACATTGGCTAAACTCCCACGTAGTGTCAACCGAATGAAGAACGTTTTAATTGTCTGCGGTAAAGTGAACTGTATTAGAAAATTAATGTTGTTTATTTAACACGAATTCTGTGTTTATTTAAGTTCGATATTTTTAAAATGGCTGTTGTTCGTATTATAGAAAATCGCCAGTCCACATTCAGGAGTTGGTTTTAATTGCAAAGATGGAACACTGGTGAATTAGCTGTTGCATATAACTGACAAATGGGTAACTTCGAATAAGCTAGCCAATTGACAAAAAAGTATCATACACTGGCCTTTTTTTATGTTAGAACTAAGTTGGTGCGCTACTTGAATAGCTAATTTGAAACAAAACAATGCACCACATTCCATTTCGAAAAGTCCATGTGTATTTTCGCTTTTACAAAACATGTAGTTGTACTTGAAACTCAAAATAGCTTTAAGTACGTCATTGGAAACTTCGAAATTGATTTCTATACTTTCGATATTGAGTAGTTCTACTTATTCTTTCTTTAGCACTGGATGTGTGCACGTATTTGAGCTTTGGTTCGAATCGGTTCTCAGTGTCTGACAGTATCTAATCTTGCTTCAGTTTCATCCATTGCACCGTTCATTATGGACATTTTTTAATGTTGTGGATGCGTTGCCCTGCAGAACCGCGTCGTTATACTATACTGATCAGTTACATGATACTTCATTGTAACCACATTAGCAATGAATATAGATATAGTGCTACAGTACAATAGCTATACTTAGTAATATAATTGATGCCTTCAAGTGCTAGACAATAAATTGTATTCTGTCTGAACATAAAAATTAGTCATTACAATTGCTCACGTTAGGGTCTCCAAGGAATTCAGAATTGCAATACCATGTCACTGTCTAGGTTTGGATTATGTGATGTTTTGAGAAAGTGCACGGGAAGGTGCACTGTTGTGCAACAATAGCTGAATATTAAGGTTATATTACACTATACAGGAACACATAACAAGGTCATCAGTAAGATAAATAACCTTCCCCGCATCGCCCCACTACTGATAGTAATGATTGTATCGTCATCATTTGTCTTCGCTGCTAATTTGAATGCATTCCCATCGCCGATAATACACGCTATGAAACTTAGCGCTGTGCTATCGACATATGATACGATTTGCTACCTCATAAGTTGTGTTTGCGTCATTCTATGAAATTAAAAATGCATTACCATTGCTGATAATACATGCTATGTAGAGTAGTATAATGATTTGGAAACGATATACATAAACATCTTATAACTAGTACCTAACAATTTGTAACCCATAGTTGTGACAAACATTGAATTGTATAACTGACACAAAACCGGATTCAATAACATGTGTGACCGTGGTTTTTCCAAAACAAAAATGTTCGAAGGAAGGCATACGCTAAAATCAATAACAGCATTAAAACAAGCATTCCTCAAGCATTGAAACAGTTTTCCCACAATATTAAGTAACGCAATCATGGTATACATATTGGATATGTTACACATAGTTACTCGATAATGCAGCGGGAAACCAGTTCTATCTAACACAATTCCTTTTCCCACGAAGTGAATGCATGTCTCCATTGAATATTCAAATTACATTTTGTTAAGATAATGGAACCAACCAATTAGTCCTCAGTTTCACAAGAATTTATCGTCGGTGTATTTATTTTCTCAATTAAGACTTCAATTGCTGTTGCCAAAAATACAACTTTAAGCCGTTAGTATTGATAAATACTCTAAGTACTGGTGATAACGCAATGGTTCATTTGAATTACAGTGATTACAAATAAACTAGAACGAATTTTTCACTTTCTTATTACCGAGATTCGTTAATCATGCAGTCATGTATTTGCTAGCTAGTTATTAGGGAGGGGGTAAACGAACAAAACATCTTTATCGGGTGGTTATCCTGCCAGATGTCACATTGTTTTCATACTTAATTTTGTCTTGTATTTTATATTTTCAGCCCCGCCTAATAGCAATTTTAGATTCAATTTGGTATTGTTATTTCTTTGATGTGAGATAGTCATGGTCATGGTAAAGTGTGAACACCATTCACATGCAAGGGATGTGTCTGCTTATGGATGCTATCTGTTCAGTTAAATCGAATTCATTACTTCGAGAATTTACTAATAATATCGGCATTACGCGAGTATCAAGACTGCCAACTTAACAACTGCAGTGGTTGTACTACTAATAGGTTCTACAATGATGTACAAAGTAACTGTTTTAGTACATGAGGTTGACTGTGATATTGTTGACTATTTTACATAACACTATTATGGCTCAATACATTGTCCCCCGCCACACTATAGGAATACAGCGGTGACTTACCATACTCGCAAGAGTTTTCAGTATTATGGCTCAATACATTGTCCCCCGCCACACTATAGAGATACAACGGTGACTTACCATACTCGGAAGAGTTTTCAATGCTCAACGTCAATATCATAATATTCATAAGCACTCTTACTTTCATCTGGATAGTATTAAGGTTAAACTGTATCGGACACCCACTCTAAGCACATTGCAAGTCCAGCCATTTATCGGTATCTTCTAAACACAAAATCAACTAAGCAACAAATACATTAAGCTTACATATAGACGATGCACATGAGTCACAGGAAATGGATAATTACCAATATCGGAAACACGTTTCATGTCTGATCTGGCGTAAGGTCATTAAGCTACACGTTCAGTCATAATTGGACCAGACATTTACCAATTGCAGTTCATCCAATAATGTCATTGCAGGTAACCTCAGGAGGGAATTAATCGTCAGGCAATATTCCTAATTTCTTACAGCGCAATTCCAAATCCCTTGGCAGGATATTAAATAATTCCTCTACGGGTATAATGTGGTCAATTGCTTACTTAAAGTTCAACATCGTATAGCGCTCCTGGTTGTCTAAAGTTAACTTGGTTGAGTGTGGGCGACCATACCGCATCTCATCAAATAGATGTGTATAATGTGGCTGCAGCATGTCAATGTTAGAACTCATATTGTGCTTCACAGTAAAATCAAAGCAGCATAGTATATGTATGTTAATCGCTAAGCGGTTTCAGAAAATGTGTACACCTGTTTCACAAGTCTACATCGTCGTTGAAAATGTAGATACTACTATGTGCAATTGGCAATTTAAAATCATGACGATCCTATTTTAAAATTGTGAATGCAATTAATGTCGTAACCACCGAAACATTACATAGTTTACCACTAATTCCGTCTACGATCCAAAGTATGGAAATTAATACAGACTTTAGCAGAAGTGTCTAGTGACTGTTTTTAATGTTGCTTTTATATAAGTAGTTTAATGACCTATTACCGGCTTGTAGACAAATTAACGAGTGTAGTTTTTCATGTCACGTACAGGGGTACATTAAGACTAAGAGTGGTAAATAAATAAAGAGGTTCCAGAAACATGATTATTGTATACCCGTTCCGCGACTTTGTAAATGCTAATATGTACATTCCGTATAGTTGCGTATTGGTCTGCAATTAGTAGTTTAGGTAATCGGTTTATGTTAGTTTTTGGCGCGTGGTTTTTCGACAATATTGATAAAGTAAGATGTACACCAATTGTAAGCGCCAGATGCATCATATTGTGAAGTGTGATAAAATTGCAACTAGAACAAGCAATCATTGTAACAAAGCGGATCTGAAACTTGAACTGAAAATGTATTGCCAAAAAGGTTCTACACATATTGATTTATCGTTGCATTATATATACGAGGGCCCATCAATAATTTCGTGAACTAATTTTATGTAGCGAGTATATATAGACTTACACACTTTTAGCCTCTAGTTCTTATTTAAGTAACATCCCGTGCACAGTTTGCATTAATTCTATTGCTCGACCCATAACCGAAGCGCGTGTTACAGGCCGTCACGTGACATCTCCTGCAATGTTTTGTTTATGACGAACCCAACTTCTCTCTTGGCTTGTATTTCTAACCACAAAGGCTATTTTTGAGTTTTGGAAATGGCCATTAGTAGCCGCATAGTCTATTCTGTGTTATAGGATGGGTGCTGTAACAGTTCTATGTACATGTTCTAGATTGTGTCCGAAACAACGCTGCGGCTATTGATTGGCGGATTTTCAGGGTTTATCAGCATTTCATACATTTGAAGTTGTATGTGCTTTCATTTAATAGCCGATAGCAACTGAGATTTAATTATTGCTACAATAGTTTCTAATAACAGTAGCTTTCGGAGAAAAACAGTAACTACAAGTTATTCTTTGTATGTTGCAAAATATTATGGTCAATACACTTTACCGACCGCCAATTTTACAACCAATGGCCGGGGAATATGCTTATGGTCTTTGTTTGCACCTCTATTGCCCTTTAAGTACTTCTTTGACAATAAAACATCACCATTCGATTGCCAAGAGTTCCTATAAACTGCATGTAACTTTTTCTGAATGTAGAAGACATATTGCCTGAGTAATGTATAAATATTAAATACAAAACGTTACTCGATCATACCAGGCGACGCCATTTTAATAACGAACGCCAATGACATGACGTTAGAATATTGCTATGACGTGATAAATAGTGACGTCATTAATCACTTTTTATGCTTAATTAATTGGATAATAAATTATCTTTGACCATGCAAAATGTCAAAGCGTTATGAAACAGAAGAATTAGTTCACGAAATTATTGATGGGCCCACGTATATTTATATAGTGAAACAATGCGAGTATAATAGTTAATTGGTTCAATTGGTATGCGATACAAACGACAACAGTGGTACAAATAATGGGCAAACTATAAGCATACATTTATGTTATTCAACTACGAGAATATTTTCCACGCGAACTGTATCATTTCAGAACTGTTGGCCATAAACAAGTGCCATTATAACATGGCATCATGTCCCTGAAGTGTTGTATGTCAAAACGACAATCGGTTTACTTCCTGGCTAATTACAATAGATACTGCGAATGTCAGATAAAAGACAATTTAATGACCCGCAGATATCCGTAACTTAAATCCGTGGACACCCTAGGGACCCGGCGTACATATAAGATACTCATTCGATTATTGGAAAGTTCAATGTCACTTAATGACCTAGACGCATTTCTGTTAATATAATATATATCGATATCGTTAATATAAAATATTACACACATTCATCGTAGTTTTGCAATGGTTAACTATCATTATGGGTCTGGTTAGCATACACTAAATAAGAATACTAAATAATAACTTAATATATTGCATATATAAATACAATAGCATACAGATTTGTCAGCGGAGAAATGAATAGAATCATATGTGGATACGTTATTGAATATAACTTAGTCTTTCGTTTTAAGGTTTTTCTCTACTGTATTTACATTTATAAAGCATAACAATAACAATCAAACACTACCATTGCCCATAGTGTATTCACAGATGTAATCCTCGAAATTACAAAAAAGAAACATTTGATTTGAAGCTAATCTAGATTTTATCCTAAGAGGACCGGTCTAACAAGCCATTTTCCTCTCAGGAAAGGATCCACTTAACGTTTGCTTTTGTTTAGTATTCTTACCGGACTATTAGGAGCGATTTAATATGACAGATACACCCATGAGATGACATTGTAATACAGCAGGTCGACAATCAATGTGCTTTTTCTAAGGTGCATTACATTTCGGAAAACGTTCGACAAAAAAAACACACTATAACAGACCGAATGCGGTACATTTGTTGTACGAACGCAATTGTGTCGAATATGAGATAATATTTTTCTCAAAATCATATCTTGTAACTTGTAAGATGCTTAACACACAAGCGCAAGCCTTACATAACCCGTAGCGCAACCGTTAGAACAGAAGTTAAAATGAGTACGTATTGACTAGCCAGAAATTAAAGCATCAAAAACAGAAGCTAAATGTTACACTATGTAACGTACTCTTTGACCTACCTGAGAGCCGAGCATCTGCACAAAGACGAGAATACGTGGTGTATTTATATCAACGAAGCTTACAACACCTGAAACGTGTTAACGCACTCTTTATTTGTTATTTTTTCTGTAATAGAATAATATAATATAAGCTATATTTATACTTCATGTCAAAACCCCAGATTACGTAACGGTATAATTGGAATGTGTGTTCCTCTCATAAATGTAACAAGTCGATACAAAAATACGTAACGCACAATTTTTTGGAGGTACTTACTAGATACCCTGACACTTATAGAGAAAGTTTCTGATACGTGTTAAAAATAACAATCTACATGTCTACATGCTGATTATATCGAAAGTCAATGAGGAAATACTGATTAGGAGCATTTGTTATTTGACTGCCTGTCTAATGAAGTGCATTCTATTGGAATAATTATGTACACCTTACCGCTATGAACCATTCCAAAGAATAATGAGGCGCTCAAATATTTGAACTCAGTCTGGTGGTAAATAAAGCTATATTATTCTTCCAATCACTTGTCAGTAGGGCGCTGATGTTGTTATGCATTTTTTTGCTTTGAGCAATCATGTTCGACATTTGAAACGCACAAGCTATGCATACTCACAATGACATCAGACTGATTTAACTAAACGCACACACTCATTTGCAGGATTTGCATTAGGGACAACATATTAATCGTTAATAGTATCTTAAATTCAACAAATTAAAATGTCAAATCCTTTGAAGAGTATTTGCGATTTTGGTTTTATAAATGTAGTTGAATTTTTACTTTTATATCATTTTGTCATGCCTTTTTGACATAAAAATCGCCTGTTGGAAGAATATGTTAATTAGACAGTATAAACGGTATGGATACACTGAAGACTATTGCTTACAAAAAAACACCAATTCATTGCAACATCTGCGCCATTGTATGCCATCGTAGCCTGATCGTGACCTGATTGGAAATGTCTCATCTCGAAGAATTCAAGCAATCAAACCGTGTTTCATTTTATTCGCAGATTCTGTGCTCACTGTATTAAGTCCAAGCACCATCATATAGCTAATAGCTAACACTGTTTGCCAGAGCAGCTAATAAAACGAACGCAAAATTAACAGTGATGTACTAATTCATTTTTAAAATAAGTATTTTCAAAGCACGTTAATATTTTAACTTATGTTCTTGAAACATTGGCTGAATATAATTACAATACTTGTTAAGATGGGTGTGGTTGGTCCGATTAGTTTATTGTTGATTTATTGAAATGAGTGTGTAGTGTTGTCGTTGTCGTTTGCATAATGCTCTACGATGTGATTTACTGACAAAGTTAGGGGCACGTTACTTTTTCAACCAATGGACTAAACGTGTACAAAAAATGTATCAGCCGTTGCATATAACTATAAGATTGATTCTTAACAATATTGCTGCAATAACATACTGATATTTCCCGCGAAAAAAGTATAATTCACTGGGTTTATGTTTTGTATGAAATAAGTCGTTGACTTAGAATGAGAAGGTCGTAAGAAACTTATAGGCGCTTCTTCTGAGCATATTTTCATGAGTATCGGAACGTGTCATGTTGATCATACGAAAAGTATAGAGCAAATTTCGGACAGTTCTTCTTATTTTTTTTTCAAAATATCGATTTTATACTTACGACGTTAGCTATGAACGTAGCTGCTAGCTAAAATTAGTAATACAATTGATGCCTACATATGCTAGACACTATATTGTATTATGTCTGAACATTGGAAGAAGTAATTACCATAGCTCACGTTACGGGCTCCAAAGAATGCAGAATTGCAATACCAAGTCACTGTCTAGGTTTTCACTATGAGGTATAATAGGAAAGTGCTTGGAAATGTGCACTATTTGTACCAATAACTGCATATCAAGGTTATACGACAATGTTTTTGGAATACGGAGCAACTGCGACGTCTAAGGTCATCGGTTAGATGAATACATTACTCCCACAGCGTCCATTTCGTAATGTCCGTACTGTATCGTCATCATTTGTCTTTGCAGCTAAAAACACTTCATGCTATGTCATCGTGAGTTCGCATTGACACATTATATGATTTACAACACCATACTGTGTGTTTGCGTCGTTCTATTAATGTATTGTCGTAGCCTTTTCCCATCGTTAAGGATACATGCTTTGTCGAGTAGTCTTTATACTGGGAAACAAGAGTCATATACATCTAATAACTAGTACATATCAATAATATATAACCCATAGTAGCGACAAACATTGAATTGTAAAACTCAAACAAAACTGGATTCAGTGTAACATGTGTAACCGTTTTGACCGAATCAAAGAAAAGGCATACCCAAAAATACATTACAACATTAAATGCAAGCATTCCTCAAGCCTTGAAACAGGTTTTAACCCACATTATAAAATAATAAAAATATGTTACACATAGTTATTCGTTAATGCAGCGGGAAACTATTGCTACATGTATCAAACAACATAATACCTTTTCCTACGAAATAAATGAATGTCTACCTTGAATACTCAAACTAAATCTTGTTAAGATAATGGAACCAATTACATGTAATTATTCCTAAGTTTCACAAGTATTTGTCGTTGGTGTTATTATTTCCTCAATTAAGTCTTCCATTACTGTTGCCATAAATACAACCTTAAGCCGTAAGTATTGATAAATACTAGTGATAACACAATGGTTGAATTACAGTGATTACGAAAGAAACTAGAATGAATTCTGTAGTTTCTTAATATCGAGATTGCATTAGTTCATGATGTGTATTTGCTAGCTGGTTACTATTAGGGAGAGGGTTAACGAACAAAACATATTTAGTGCGTGGTTATCCTGCCATACTTAAAATAATTTGCATTTTATATTATCAGCTCTGTCTTGTTGAACTTTTGGTTCAATTTGGTATTGTTATTGCGTTTATTGGAGAACATAATGCATGTGCAACGATTATATCTGATTATCGTTGCTATCTCTTCGGTTAAATCGAATTCATTACTTCGAGGATTTTCTAATTATATTGACATTACGCCATAGCAAAGACTGTCCCACATTATCAACTGCAGTAGTTGTACTACTAGTTGGTTAAACAATGATTTCCACACTGTGCTAGTACACGACGTTGACTGTGATGTTTTGACTATCTTTACATAGCAGTATTTTGGTTCTATATAATGTCCCCCGACACACTTGAGGAATACAACAGTGTGACTTACCATGCTCGGACGAGTTGTCAACCCATAACGTCAATATCATAATGTACATACCCCTCTGGCTTTCATCTAGTATATTATTAATAAAGGCTATGCGTTAGTGTATCTGAAATCCACTGTAAGCACATTGCAAGACTAGACTGTCATTTGTGCTGAAGTTATCGGTAACCTTCTGAACACAATATCAAACTTATTAACAAAGACATTAAGCTTAGATATAGACGATGTGCTTTTGTCACAGAAAATGGATGATCACCCATATCGGACCGGCTTAGTAGAACACGTTTAACGTCTAGAATGGTGTAAGGTCTTTAAGATACACGTTAAGTAATACTTGGACCAGACAGTTATCAATTGCTGTTCACCCAGACAATATCATTACATGTAATTTATGGACATTTCTGCAGGAGGGAAAACATTTTCAGGCAATATTACGAACAATTAATTTTGTACAGCGCCATTACAAATACGTAGGCTGGAGACGAAACAACTCCACACCGGATATGTGTGGTCAATTGCAAGTGTAAATATTCAACAGGATATAGCTATCCTAAGTGTCGTTCTTTAAATAGTTTGAGTATGTGATATCATACTGCACTTGTCCTATTCAAGTGGGTAATGTGGATGTTGCATGAGAACTCATAGTATTGTATTTTTAGAAAAATCAAAACAGCCTAATATGTTTGGATTTCTGTTAATATATTAACAAAGTTGTTTTAAGACAAGTAATCACTTCCGTTTCATTCAGAACATGCTTTTTATTCATCTGTTCCGTTCATAACACATAATGATATCGACGATTGTGGCTTATGTAATCACGAACATTTATATCACAATTTAGCGTTGACATAAACCATTACCTAGACTAAAAACCTTGCGATAAGGCTAACCTATAAAACTGGAACACATCTTGCCAAAGGGGTACTGTGATTTTACTGAAGCGACAACAAGTAAAGGAAAGAGTGGATTGAAACGCGGTATCCAGGCGCACTGCCATAGCTCATTCCGAAGAGACAACTTGGTTCTTCCACGTGCCCAGTCATAAGCACCAGCACACCCGAGACTACCTCTTGGTTGCAACCAGGTAATGTCTATTTGGATGGGAAACACTGAAAAGCGCTTAAGAAATAATCACATGCCCCGGTCGAGGATTGAACTAGGGACGTCTAGATCAGCAGTCAATGAGGTGATTTACTCGACAACATTGCCACCTATCTAGTTAAACAAACACTTCAAACTTGTAATCGAAACACAAATACATGTATGCAATAAAGTCGTACTAAATGTAGACAATCAAAAGAGAAATTTCAATATATGTGTCCTTATCTCATGTACATAGATATCTGACATGAGTAAACACGCACTGCTACTATAAAGCATCTCTATAAATATCTTTGTCCCCTGACAATACCACACACGGGCGGAATGATAAAACCGTTTATCTAATAACTATTAATATCACGAACAGACTTTGTCTATTAACGAATGTAAACTATCAATCAGACTAAATCGTCTTATTGCATTGCTTGCTGCAATAAATTGCGGTCAATATATAACCGTATTCGCATTATATATCACTGCACATCTCGTTTATAGAAACAAAAGAGACAACACGTCATTCGATGCCATTATACAGACACGTTTAAGTTACCTTACTGTATGTATGATATATAGAATTGCAGCAGATGTGCAAATTACCATTATACATATCAAATGGTCAATGTGCTATTTCAATTTGATCAATTGCAGTTGTTTTAGACCTAATATACAAGTCAATGACATTTTATGTGCATTTCACAATTACCGAACTGTGATATATAAACAAACACATGATTGTTCAAATTGATAATACATGTATATTTTGGCACCAGCTTTTCCTAGATATATGTAATCTGGATCAGTCTTTATTACAAATGATTCATTAAAACGTTTATTGTTTCAATATTGTTTTTTGTTTTCATCGTAAATTTCCCATCAAGCCAAACACCTTTTGTTGTGAGATATAGCATGATGCTCCTATTTTGAAATTGTGAATAGATTTAATGTCGTAACCACTTAAACATTACACATTTACCTCTACTTCCGTTTACGATCAAACGTATGAGAAAATATACAGTCATTGACAGATGGGGCTAGTGACTTTTGTCATATTTGCAATTACACAATTTATAGAACATTTGAAATAATGCCGTTGGACGCCATAATTACGTTAATTAGTACGACAGTAATAAGTCACTATCAAACATCGTATCATGTTACACATACTCTATGAAATATGTTATAATCATTTAACACATGATTCGAATATTGTTAGGCGATACACGCGGAAACACTTATACCAAACATGGGGAAAACATAATCACACGTTTTAATGAACTACTAGTAATTCAACTACATGTACAACGTTATTTTACTAGTATATGTATCATGTGAACTGGATTATTTCAGAACAGTTAATATCAAATTTGTGCCATTACAATATGACATTATGCCCCTAAAATGTAATAGGTCACACGGACTGTCGTTTTGGTTCCTGCCTAATTGGTATAGGGACTGCGAATAGCAGATAACAGATAAGTTAATGACCAACACACATATCTCAAACAAATTCATCGGACTCTCTATGGGCCCGGAGTACTACTAGTACTGGAAAGCTCTTCTGTTGCGGTATATCGAGTTCTGACGTTTAATTATATAGAATAGCTACTATGCCACTATTGAAAAAAATCAAAATAAATAGTTTACAGAGTTTGTTCAGTTCAGTTCGTTGTGTATACACTGAAGATTTTTAATCCGAATATAAATAACCATAGATCGACGTTTTCATCACAAAAACCGATATTTCTTATGTGGTGCGTTTTTAAAGCGGTTAAGTGTACTTAAATAGATACATGTTGACGTGATCAAGGATAGCATTACTTAAAATCTCCTAAGAAGAATGATTGCCGCTTCGCAATGGTTATGTATTGTTTTCAATTAATGCTGATCCGATTTTGGTTCCGATTACAAGTATAGTGAATACAAAAAACATGTACGCTCATTGGTACGAACTTATTGTGTTTGCTTTAGAGTGGAACATGTTAGTATCACTGAATATAACTAGAATCATATTATTACAACGCATAATTTGAGTGCTATGACGACACATAATTTGAGTATAACATGTACGACTACACAGACTTTGAGTATTACGGCGAAACAGAATTTGAGTATATGACTACAAATGATTTTGAGTATTATGACTATCCAGAATTTGATTATTACGGCGACACAGAATTTGAGTATTATGACTACACATGATTTTGAGTATTACGGCGACACAGAATTTGAGTATTATGGCTACAAAGAATTTGAGTATTATGACTACAAAGAAAAGTTAATTTACGTACAGACTATGAGAAATGACTACACTTGTGTACCCACAACACATACATACTGATTTATTGCTACACTAATTAACATCACCTAACACGTAACTTAAATAATTTGGTAACAATGCACTCGCCATGTAACAAAACTAATTAGTAGATGCTCCACACTGTACTGCCATAATGAACGTGTCTAAATGCCTAAAATGGAAACACATTTCAGACAATGGGCTTATAAATTGTTGAGAATGGGAAACTAATTTCCGTGTTGAATGGTTATCTAAGATATTACCAAGACGAACGCAGACGAGTTTGTTTTGTTGCGTCAATCCAAATAATTATGAACTAATAAAGTTGAAGACATTTTATCATAGTATGTAACTAGCTTTCTTTAACCAATCTACATTTCTAATAGGAACCGCAACAACGCTAGAATGAATATTATTCAATACAATTATTGTTTATTTTGTTGACACAAATCGTTTAAGATTTAATTAATATTGACTCAGTCCGGTTAATTCTCGATACCCCGCTAGTTGATACTTTCGTCTCTTTAGTTTTTAAGTATCACCACCAAGGGATCCTAACTGGACTGTATAGAGGCATCCTTGAGATATCTTTTTGGGGCGGGTGCGGATGGTATGTTCTATGTCTGAGTGGCTAGGCTCAATGAATTATCTAATGTATAATAAAAAGTCATGAAACTATAAGAGATAATTCATAAACAAAAAATGATGTAATATTTGTTTAATTATGCTGTAATATATGTATGTAAATAATTTTTCAAAAACAACCAATTTTGTATATGACTGAACTTAAAAGCAAGTATATCAGTAACTGCAACATTGATGTGTTTTATTGTGTAATTATTCATTTGGATTACAGCTGGTGTTTAGGTTAATCCACAAAATTTAACTCCTTCGAATCTTAATTATTTTACAATGTACATACACAAACTAATACCATTTATGGCATCTAGCACAAAAAAGAGTTTATACGAGAAATGCATGTGGTTGTGCTTAAACAGAAAAGAGATCAAGACAACGGTGAATGCTTATGAACTCATGAACTAAATAGTTCTCAACGCTTAACGTCAATACCATACTATCAAAACCCATCTTGTCGTCGTTTAGTAGAAGTGACCATATCTGTTATTAAGGTTATAATAATTTCGTGTGACCTAATTCCATTGTTAGCACATTACAAAACCAGTCAGTCTTTTGTGCGTACGTTGTCTGTTCTGACTAAATACAAACCATCAAAATAATCTTATAAGACATTTGGATTAGGTAAAGACGATGTATATTAGCAACAAGTCTCAGTAGATTGATTATCACCCATCGACGACTTAGAAGAACACGTAACACTTCTGGTCTGACATTAGGTCGTTAAGGTACAATTTTAGTAATACTTTGACCAGACAGTTTGAAATTGGTGTTCACACAGATAAAGCCATTGTACGTAACATGAAGTCATTTCCTCAGGAAGGAATGAATTGTCAGGCAATATTACGTAGAACTAATTTGGTACAGTGCAATTCTAAATCCAATGACAGGAAATGAACAATTCCACACAGATTAATTGCCGACTGGGTATAACGATCCTGATTGTGGTCCGTTCATCGCAGTTTTTGTATTGGAGCTCATACTGCATTGTTTCAATGTTTATGTAATAGGGCTGTGGCATGCCAAGATAACAACTCATTATACATGTATTGTTTCAAAGCCGACTGGTTTTCAAAGCTGCATAACATGTATGTCTCTCTGTATGTATCTTTATACAGTGGTTTCAGGAAAACAAGCATTAACTGGTTATTACTATCCTGCTTTTATTTCTGTTTTGTTCATATGTTAATGTCAACATTCGTTGCACCTAATGATATCGACGATTTGGATGTATGTATTCTTGAAAGTCTATATGATATTTTACCTTAGTTGTAATTCCTTACCTTAGACTGAATTAACTCGCTTACATTTTAATTCCTTTATTTAGGTCTGTCAGGGGTAAACAAAAAATGATAGTTGCACTTCAAACATAGATGCGTCGTTCTCTTCATCTTTTTTTTAATGTTCTATTGTTGTGTACATATATGATTGACCTAAGAAAACGCGTTTTACATAACACATATGCAATGCTAATATAAAACATCCCTATAGATGCCCGTGGTTCCTAACAATAACATGTAAGGGATGTAAGGATAAAATCGTTTATCTCCTAATTTTATTCTGATGTGGATCTGATAAATATCTTGTTACAATTTTCATCACCAGCCACCTGTGATTCGTATCTAAAACACACGTACATTGTTAATTAACGATGCAACCTACCAATTGATCTACATCTTCTAAGTGCATTCACCGTTGCAGTATTTGTCTGGCAATCAATTGTCGTATTCACACTATTGTCTTGTGGTTAGATCAAGTATAGTGATTAAAAAACAAATGAAATAAAAAAAAACATTCTGTGATATTATGTGTGCACGTTTCGATTACATATGTATGATATATTAACACACAGTAGATTTACTGAATATTTAGAAATACCAAACGAATAAGCACTTATTTTTTAGTTAACATATTTCACAGATCTTGGTAATCTGGATCAGCATGTATTACAAATTATTTAGTGAAGTGTATATCGTCTCAATATGGTTGTTGGTTTTTTTTCAATGGAAATTGCCCAACAAGCCAATCTTCTTGTTTTGCAAGTTAAATATGACGGGAATACAATTAATGTGGTAACAACGGAAACACCACATGTTTTACAACACATTCCGTCTACGATTCAACCTTTGATTATTAATGCCATTCCCTTGCAGATGTTGCTAGTGGCTGCTATCAATTTTGCTTTTATCTCATTATTTTAATGTCATATTCACAGTTTTTTGTTATTTAGATTTAATGTGTTATCACAAAAAGTTTAAGTATAGAACAATCATATATGATACTGACGTTGGCTGCCATACTAGATAACTTATTTTCTAATCCTTTAAGAAATGATTCAAAATGACAGATGCGTCTGGGAGAATTAGCGATACAATCGTAAGTTCCCATTAAAGTAGACAAGTTAACAAGTGCTGCTTTAAATGTCCTAATTGAACTACAAGAATATCTTCCAAATATAAGTATTCTCGTTTGAACTGGATCAGCTCAGAACTGTTGACCACAAATTGGTGCCATTACAATATGTCATTATGTCCCTGAAGTGCAGTTGGTCACACGGGCTGTCGTTTCCTTCCTGTCTAATTGACATATATACTGTGAATGGCAGATAATAGATAAGTTAATGACCCACACACATAATTCAATCAAATGCACGGACTCTTTAGCGGCCAGGAGTACATATAAGACAATCGTGGAACTACTAGTATTGGAAAGTTCTACTGTTTCGACGCTTAATTATATAGAAGGATTTCTTTAATATATACATACTTCATGTTTGTTCTGTTGGCGTTATAAATACATGGATTGTAAAATAGCATTTTGGCTAATCTCTTTTCATTGTATTCTTATTTGTACACTGTACATCGTCGGATACCCACAGTTGTTGCCTCCGCTCCGCTCCGTACAGATGTACACTGTATTGATAATACAAATTTTAACAAAACACATATCATAGTATATTTGAACAGATGATTGTAAATGGTATATGCAGACATTAGACAGAAATTCACATGATGCGTTTCCGTAGCAAACACTTATTATGGATGTGCACAATATTCATGTTTGTATTTCCGACATGAGCCTACCGATTCCTCACACTTATGATATATGTATTTTGATTAACGTCATTTATATTGAAACAATTTATCACATTACATAGTGAGCACATTTCTTATTAATTTTTGAATTATTGTAAAATGTAATATCAGAAAATTCAGATATTAAGGTTTTGCTTATTACACCATTTTAAAATATTTTAAAACATAATACGCATTAATACAATTAACCTTTATATGTAAGAGGGTCATTCAAAAATACTTAGACAACATCGATTGTTAATCTATCTATCATCCGAATTTCACCAAAGTTGGTAGAAATTATTGTGTCATATTCAATGACGTTACAGAAATATCTGTTATAATACATACTATTAGGCACTCTTAAAAGCAGAAATCAACGTGACGTCACGTTAAACGACGGGGCAATGCGTAATCCTGAATGTATGTACCGATCTGTGGCGGTTAAATGCAACCTGTTATCATTTAATTTGCATTCTGAACTTACGTGAGGTCATGTATTTGAACGAATTTCTATCGACCAACCAAATTGAAGAATGCAGCATTAAACGTGAGTTAAACTATAGTAAGTATTGTTAAATGTTTTCTGACATTATAACTGAAGTTTCAAAATCTCTAAGTCGAGACCACTTGAATGTTCGTTTGATGGTAGTCATTGTACTGAACTATAGTACGTGTATGTTTTTGTTTAAAACCCACATCCAAACTTTATACTGCGAAGTATATTATTGTAAGGTCTTTGTATGTGATTATTCTTATATATTTGAAAAGTAGCTGGATTTATATACGTTGTTTTCAAAACGTGTTTGCCAATCCTTCGTCCCTTCAAGAATGTCCAACGTGGTTGTGACGAAGGCATTTGGTATATATGTATAGTCGATAACAAAGCAAATTCGATAAAGGGGGTAATTAGGAATAATAACTACACGGAAATACCGGGAGCTTTTATCCAGCCGCCATAAGACAATCAAAGTGCTGAAGTACTGACAGGCTGGCGAACTGCAAAGGGACAATAGCTTTTCAAGTAATATAACATCAAGTGGTTTTATAAGTCGAAAGAGAGGTAAGTGCTGGACGAAAAATAATTTTTTTGGAGCCGCTGTTATTCGATCGCTGGACCTTAGCATCAGAAAATTACTAAGCGAGTTGCTTAACCACTTGGCCACGATCTCGTTAGAGAATATTGAACTAAATAATTTAACATAATAAAATCATTGATGCACGCGCTATATCGCGTTCGTAACGCGTAGTAATACTTATCAACGGCTTTAAAAACATTTTCTTTTTATTTCATACACTTTCCTTCCATTACAAGAAGAAACTAATATGTTACAATCGAACAGATTAAATGAAACAAGGAAATTTTAATGTTCTAATCTTGCAACACTGATTAACGAGGAGGAACTAATTTCATTGAGTGTATAGATTGTGTGTTGTCAGTTTCGGGAGTAAATTCATCTTAGTGGAATTCATTTTTTGGCATTATAATAGGTCTGGCGACATCGCCAGCCTAAAAATGAAACACTCTCAAATTATTGCAATTTGATTTAATTTGTGCTTATAATGCCAACGTTGTTTTGATGTTAGCTGTAATTAACAAGCACTCGAAACAAATTGTATGTATACTTGTTCAAGTTAAAATATAATCAGCTGTCCGTTTAAACTAATGACGGAAAAAGCTTTAACCAACGTTGCGAATTACTTGGCAACTATTTTAGTTGATTTCGAAAAGGCTGCAAGCAATCATTATTAATAGTTTTTATTAGAAATAGCGAAAAAGTACTGTCATTATAAGCTCGATGAAGTGTTATTTGATTGTTCCCACCAAACAATTATGTAAGATCTAACATTGCAAACTATTTTGACTAACTATTGGTGTATTTCGTATCACAGACATGTATCAAGTAAATTGGAAGTGTAAATTTAGTCGAAAATGAAAAACCCTTACTTTGCGCGCTTGAAAAGACTTTTTACCATTTTTGATGGTGTGATCATTCAAGCGTAACGGAGGCCAACGGAAATGGGTTCAACATTAACACTATGGGTACATAAATCGACGGTGTTAGAAAAAAGTTATTTCGAGTCATCAATTTAAAAATATTGAATTTTTAATTTGGTTGCGAAACTTTTGACGCTCAGTATATATTATTGTAAAGTCATCGGTTAGATGAATAAATTTCCCCGCATCGTCCCTCGTGAAAAACCATGATCTAAAGATCTGGTCTTCGTCTCGAAGAACTCGACTTTCCTGCAATGGCCTCTGATACCCTCTTGGTGATGGATAACATCAGGAATGAGGTGTCAATAGTGATAAATTGTATAAAGGTTATCTGTTAGTGTAATTGTATCCATTGTTAGCACATACTCGGTATTTCATTCTCAAGTTGTCACGTTATTCTAAATACAGTCTATCCAAATAATCCTGAAATAGTTAAGCATAGATATAGACGATTTAGACATATCACAGGGGATGGAATATATCGAACTGGCTTAGTAGTACGCGTAATACCTCTGGTATCGCGTGAGGTCGTTAAGATACACGTTAAGTAATACTTGAACCAGACAGTTACCAATTATTTTTGCTCACCGAGACAATATCATAATGGGTTCACTCCTTGGCCGGCAACAGCCATATTTCATGCACACACACAGATTTGACAAGATGTAATACGGTTGCTCATACTCAAACCACTGTAACGGATGACAATCAGGGTAACTATACCCTATTGAACATTTAAGTAGGCACTTGACCACACATATCCTTTTCATTTCCTATGAACGGATTTGTAATTCCGACGTTACAAATTACTTCTACGTAATATTGCTTGACAATATATTCCCTCCAGAAAACAATTATAGATGTTACATACAATAATATTGTCTGGGTGAACAAAAGAATTGGTTAATGTCTGGTTCAAGTATTTCTCAACGTGTATCTTAACGACCTCACGCGAGACCAGATGTGTTACGCTATGGTGATCGTTTTCTAAAAAGTACTCATAACAAGGAAAGAAGGGTTTAGTGGCTAAAAACACATACAGTTCTTCTCTGTAAGCAAACACTCTCAAATTGGACACGTTTTCTTAAAATAAGAATATGATTACATAATGTGCCATAATTTCAAAAGTTTATCAAGTACTTGATCTTTGAAATGCCAGTTCACGTTACTTCAAAAATGTAGGGAATGACGTTGGTGACGTCACTCAAAACGTAGGCGGTAGTGTTTGGTTTAAAAGTCCTTAACTGTGTAAGTGTATGTAATAATTTGTTCAAATTTGCAGTATCTGCTTACAAGAGTCTCTTCTTTCTAACCATATATTCATTAATATGTTCACAATATTGTCAAAAAGCCCGGTTTTCCTGGAGAACGGTATATATATATATAGACACGTAGCAAATGTACAAGGATTTAATGATAAGTTATACATATCAAGGGTATCATTTTCTGCTCAAGAACTGTTCGATCAATGGGCTATTGCAGTTTGATCAATTGCAGTTGTTTTAGAGCTAATTCAATGACATAGTTACCGAACTATGGAATAAAAACCCAAACACATAATTGTTCAAATTCATGATATACATTTGCACCAGGTGTTCATAGACACAGCAAATGTGGATCAGTATGAATTACAAATGATTTATTACAAGGCATATCGTTCTCAATATTGTTCTTTGTTTTTCATTGGAAATTACCCATCAAGACAAACGCCTTGTGTTGCAAGATAAATCATGACAATTGCATTTTGAAAATGTGAATACAATTAATGCCGTAACCACTAAAACATGACATATTTGACCACTAATTCCGTCTATGATCCAACTTATGGGAATTGATACAGTCCTTTGCAGATCGTGCCACTGACTGTTGTCAATGTTTTCTTTATATATTAAGTAGATTAATGACATATTCACGGCCTTGTAAATTTTTATTGATACAAATGTATACTGAGCGTCAAAAGTTTCGCAAAGGAATTAAAAATTCAAACCTTTTACATTGTTAACTCGGAAGAAATTTTTACCAACACTATCTATACTATTGGTGTGCCAATAATGCTCATGATTAACACGTTTCCGATGGCGTCCGTCACGCTTGAATGATCTCACAATCACAAATGGAAAAACGTCTATTCAAGCGCGCAAAATAAGGGGTTTTCATTTTCGACTAAATTTTCACTTCCAATTTACTTGATACATGTCTGTGGTACGAAATACACAAATAGTTTGTCAAATTAGTTAGCAATGTGCGCATAATTTGGTAGCAAAATTTTAATTGTGAATATAATCGTGTATATAAGAGTCTAGAGGCTGGTGTTTCACTAAAATACTTTGTGTCGGATAAAATTGACATGCCTCTATCATAATAAGACAGTTGCATCAAATCCAACAGACGGACGGTGTATATGACTTACCATTGGACAACAGGTCAAGGGTCAATGCCGCTGACCTAGACAGGTAATACTGCTATATTGTTAGCACCAAACTCAACGGCATTGTTTTAGCTTATTCGCCGTTCAACCGACCAATAAAATTACGGGACACTTTCTTTTATTTTGCGTGTTTATGACCAGCAGGCTGTTTTCTTAAAATATGACATTTCGTACAGTGTCTTTTAAGACTTCCACATTTGTCTGTAGTGGAAGGGTGTTTATTTTGTGCAATAATCGATTAAAATGTCCCCCCTTCCTTTGCAAAAAGTAGTAAAACGTTAGTTTTTTTAATCGTTGAGTAGTGTCACATGTGGTTTTATTATGGATCAATTAATATCTTAAAATCAATAATTGTCATGGATTTATATCAAATACATATCGCAGTACACATATGCAGCTGAATCACCATAATTTATTTGCCATTCTAATAAATAAGACGCACAACATCAGGTTTTCGGAACTTTTGACGCTCAATATATTTGTTATTACAAGAAGCATAGAACATTTTACAATAATGCCGTTGGATGCCATAATAAGGTAAATTAATACGATATTACATAATCACTATCAAACATCGTTTTATGTTACACATCCTCTATAAAATATTTTATAATCTTTTAACAAATGATTCAAACATTTATATGCGATACTCTTGAACCAAACATGGACAAAAAATAATCACTTATTTAAATGAACGAGTAGTAATTCAACTACAAAGATATTGTCATAATATAACAATTATTGTGTGAACTGGATTATATTGGTCCGATTACAATATGGCACCACGCCCCTTCGTGCCTTAGGTCAAAAGGACAATCGTTTTTTCTTCCTGTCTAATTGTCATAGACACTACGAACGTTAGATCATGATCTATGCTAGACAAGTTAATGAGCCAAAAACATACCTCAATCAAATCCGTGGACTTCCTAGGGACTTGGTGTACCAAATTCAATGAGCGGCAATGAAAACGCAACACCTACATAGTATAGCATAGCATAACACATTTAATAAGTGTGTAAGCATCGCGAAACTTTGTCATAAAATAGATATATGCAAGTGACACATGAATAACACTTCGAATCAGAAAAGGATGTTTAGCAACATATGTTTGTATCAGTTCTTTTGGGGTCAGTATAAAACAGAAAGTCGCATTTTTGTATCATTTAAAACCACCGTCTGGACCGATGCATCGTGTATATCTACGACGTATTAATCGTATGAAACGTTCATGGAATGCTAGTGGGATGCAAGTCCGTTGATGCAGAAGGTCTATGTGAAGTTCAGGTACTGTTTAGGGCCCTGTGCTCTATTTCGCGCACAACCACTAAAATAGTTAAGCTAGCTCTGTTATAGCTTTGGTGATTTTTCTATAATCAAAGGGAGATACTCGTGTAGTAATAAATTGAGTAAATAATTAATTTGCCAGGTTCTTTGTTACACTGCTTCAAATTTAGCGGCTCTAAACGCATATTCGAAACTGCTCGTTTTGAGATTAATATAATTGTATTATATTTGTCCCAAGGGTTGTGAAAGTATCACCATTTGTTACAGGAAATAAATTGCATGGACGCTATGGGTATTCTTTTAAGACTGATTATTGCACTAAATGGAGAAAACTGCGCTTTTGAATTGCATGCTTAATTTTCAAAACACAATTTACGTCTAAATATTAATGAACATCATAACTTGGGAATGTAGAGTCTGACTAGTTCAGTAATATCCAGTTATACAATTTAGTGTAAAAGTTTGGTAAGTAATCTAAAAAAGTGAGGATAATTGTCTAAGAGTTATCGCACTTGACGTTAACATTTTTCTTACATCCTATGATTTCTAATGCATTTTTAGGCTGGCGATTTCGCGCCAGACTATTACAATCCTAAAAAATGAAATCCACTAAGATGAATTTACTCCCGAAACTGACAACACAGAATCTATTTAGTTCCTCCTCATTAATCAGTTTTGCAAGATAAGAACATTCAACTTTCCTTGTTTCATTTATTCTGTTCGATTGTAATATATTAGTTTCTTCTTGAAATGGAAGGAAATTGTATGAAATTAAAAGAAAAGGTGTTTCAAGGCGTTGAAAATTATTACTACGCGTTACGAACGCGATACAGCGCGCGCATCAATGATTTTATTATGTTAAATTATTGAGGTCAACATTCTCCAACGAGATCGTGGTCGAGTGGTTGAGCAACTCGCTTAGTAATTTTCTGATGCTAAGGTCCAGCGATCGAATCACGGCGGCTCCAAATTTTTTATATTTTTTATTTTTTATTTTTTTTTTTTTGTTAAGTCCAGCACTTACCTCTCTTTCGACTAAGAAAACCACTTGATGTTATATTACTTGGAAAGCTATTGTTCCTTAGCAGTTCGCCAGCCTGTCAGTACTTTCAGTACTATGATTATCTTTCTTAACAGGTGTATATGTATTCAAACTTGTGTTAAAAGAATGAAATAATGACTTCGGTACATTAAATCAACGAACCTTTGATTTTTAGAACGTATACCCCACACTTGAGCATGACAACCGATCTTTCGGAGTCTTCCTTTGACATATGCACTATGTTTTCTACTAGTTATTTTGTTTTTCCGACTCATCCATCTTCAAAATGCTTGCACAATATGCGAGCAAATCACTAGCCACCCATCAGCACGCGGGAAAATGCAGTTTACGGCTATTCCGCTATGGACGAGTGATTCTTAAAGTATTTTCATAGAAAAAGCCGAATTCTGTTAATAATATAAAGTCAGCACACAAAATGTCAAGTTGATAAGTTCACGGATTACAAAAATATTAAAGTTTAAAAAGTGTTGCGTTTTCATTGCGCTCAGTGTATAAGATAATAATGAGATTATTAAAAAGCTCAATTTTCTCTATCCAGTGAATTTCGACACGTAATTACTTAGAAGTACTAGTTATAATAGTTAACTAATATGTTCTGTTGACGTGATCAAGTCATTTCTTTGCGCGATAACATTTAAAAAATCTCTTTAAAAGAATGAGTGCCGCTGCACAAGGATGTTTGTTTTCAATTAATGCTTACCCAACGTCGTTTTGATAATATTGAATGTAAAAACACACCAATCTTCATTGTTACGAAATTATTGTGTTTGCTATCGGAGTGGATATAGAGTTTCGACTTGTGTTATGTCAAATATTTTATTACACAAAAAATGAAAAACAACGTAATATAATCCAAATATATTTATACTTGTTTATTACAACACATGCATAATCATTTATTGCCAAACTAATGACATGCAATATCATCTCACGCGTAGCTGAACTTATTTGGTTACAAGGCACTCGTCATGTAACAAAACTAATCAGTGCATGTTTCAGAGTGTACAACCGTAAGGAACGTGTTTTGAGGCCTAAAATGGAAGCATACTTGTGAATTGTCGAGAATAGGAAATTATTATCCGTACTGAATGGTTATCTTAGATGTTACCAAGAGGACAGCAGACGAGTGTATTGTGTTGCATCAATATAAATATAACCAACACAAGTAAGCCGGTTTATCCTTTCATGTAACTAGCTTTATGTAACCAATCTATGTTTTTAATACAATCTGTAACAACGCTAACACCATATTATTCAACACTGGTATGCTGTATGTATATTGTGTTAACACACATCGCTTCAGGTTTGATTAAAATTGACACAACCCGGTTAATAATGGAAACCCCTTCGTACCCCAAAACGTCAATGATGCATGTGGGAGTCATGACAATATTCATATTCATCAAGGTCCCTCGTGTACACTTTCTGGAATTCTCTGCATTCTTCTGCTTGAAGAGCATTATTAATGTGAATTTGTTGGTATTTTTTTATTAAGAAACACCTATACAATATTTATCTTTTATATTAAGGTGATAATGTAAAAAATGATGTACGTTGGAAGAAATTTCAATTATGTGTCAGATAATGCGTAGAAATTACTTCTTACAATCAATAAGTTACTGCAGGCGACAACACATTATTAATAGTAATACCACACTTCTCAGATATATACTGACGAAATTTCAATATTAAATTCAGTAAGTGCAAAAAAGCTGTTTCAATGATAAAATTGAGAGAAAAGTAATTATGTCATATTCTCCACTGATTAATTGTTACACTTATATGTGAAGTGAATTGGTTTGTATTGTTTGTGAGTGCACAGTGTTTAATATATACTCGTATATTGCTGCAGGAGCATGTGCGCTGTAAAAGTATTCAATTTACTATACATGTATTTCAGTTGTGTGTGCTATTATGAACATTATAGAATCGCTGTAGTGTCTCATTCATTACGAAACTTCAAAGGCTGTATATATAAAGGGTAAAAATAGAGTGTGGTTGCGGTCGGGTCCAAAAGTGTGGTGTTAAATCAGCACATAATGCACAGGATAAGTAATACATGTATATAATATAACTATGGACGAGATTCTGTTCAACGTACATGTATTAATGCAGGCGGTATACTAACAAAGTATTTAGCAAAAAATCAATATACTCGTACTCATATTATTAGAGCACTGATCAAGGTTATATCAATGATAAAATCAATACTTTTCTTCTCAACAATGGCTAAATTGCAAAAAATAATACAATTAATGCTATTTCGAGAAGCTAAAATTAAGTAACTGCTAGTACATTTCACGAAGTTATTGCCGTTAATTATATGTATTAAAGAGTAAATGCAATTAAAGTCGAATTACGTGTATGATTAAAACTAAACAGCTTGGTATGCCAAAATGTATATCCTATTGTCGACTACATATTAAGTTATTCTGTGACTGATAGGGGTGAATATGTACCTGGCGAAATAAAATGTGCGTATAATGACTTAGACAAGCTATATAACATAGACCATGTATAAAACTTATTTTAAAATCAGTATAACAATGTACTTATTTTGAATTTATTTTCATGGAAATCGTTACTTGTCATGTTGACCATACTGAAGTTGAAACAACTTGTTTTACGATTAGTAAAGATCACCTGTCAGACATTTTTGTCATTTTCTTAAAGTCCTATAAAGTCTGAGAAATAAAAATATTTTACTAACAAATAATACCGTGAAAAATTGACATATAATAGAGCTCCCTAAATGGCACAGAATAAGCATAAAAAATTATATTTGATATATGTTGACTTTCATCCTTATAATAATAATCACCGCAAGTCGCCAAAGGAGTATTGTGTCTACCACACACAATACTCCTTTGTTTACAATCTGAAATGGACGGGTCGTTCCGAAGACAGTTCGTAAATTTCCGTAATAGATCGAGGACCCATATATTGATGACCAATTTATGCGAGTTTATGCATGTAACTAATAGTGAAATACCGGTATCCTCCGGTACTGGTACATTTTATCGCCGGTATCCTATAGCAATACTATATGTATATTGTATAGGACAATCGAGTGTAAAATTTACGGGTGAATTAAAGGGTAAATTGTTTTCATAAGGTTATAATATAACGTTTTGAGATTACAACATGCTCGTTTCGGGAACCCTTCGGGATCATTTATCAATAAATGTTTTGTTATCATGGTTGTTCGGGAAGCGGATCGGTATACGAATTAATGCGGTATAAGCGCAGTATGCATGCCGAAGCATATCCGAAATAGCCGATTGTATCGCGACTGAATGCCGAAATTTAAAGAGTTAGTTCAGTACGTTTTCTAAACGGAATCGATGCCGATATATTGCCAAATGGTTGCCTATGTATATATAGACGATGCCGAACTACTACATGTATCTGAACATCTTGGAAAACTGACGGCATCGCTTCCGCTGTCAATCGGAATATACGATAATGACTCGGAATCACTTCTTCCCAGAACAATTGGAGCCTTTGGAAATTTTTCTCTTTTTGGCATGTGATCTTAACATGATCGGCATAGCGTCCGTGTGTAAAACTAGACTGGTACCACTTGTCCTACTCCAAAAGATTAGGACCGGTATGGGGTAATTTGACCTTGACCTCACTGAGCGGAAGTGCTCTTCAGTATTTACAAATGGCAGCTCTCGAACGACAAGAAATATGCCGCTACACTCGATTGAGAGGCGATTTATCATGTATCTGATTGATTCAGCTGAACCAGAATGATAAAGAACAGTTGACGGTAAGTTGATATTTTATATTACGATGAATGAATGCCTATTAGAGCGGTAGATTTATTTAAAAATGCGCGGGTTTTGCATTTTGTAAAGTGTCATCTGCTAATTTCTCATTCATTCAGTTCGTTAGTTCTTCAAATTATAGGCAAGTACACAAAGCTCCAGTCATGTTATGATTTATAAAGATCATTAATCAGGTAATTGTTCACTGGCGTTGCCACAGGACGACTGGTGGAGATTCATTGGTGAACACTGTGGTCGAATTATAGACTTTTTATCGTTGAAAGGAACACTCTTGCTTTAGACTGTCAATACTGGGTAGGCCTACCTATCAATTCAAAAGCTTATGTCCCCCAGTGAAAAATGTACGGCATGACTAGGGATTGAACCTAGGACCCTTTGCTTGCAGGGTGAATGGTCTCTTGGGTGGCATGGTAGCCTGCTTGATAGATGTGGGGCAATCTGCTTGGAGATTTTTTAATTTCTGACCTTTATCTCCATTGCAGAAGTGGATACTCTAAGTCGAGATTGTTTGACTACCTGCTTGACTACTGATCAAGCAGTCCCGGTTTCGATCCTCGACCTCAGGTCACTTGGTCATTTCTCAAATGCTTCCTTTCTTTCTTCCATATAATTTGCAGGGCCAACTCTAAGGCATTATCGCAAATTTTAGAGACAGAAGTGAGATACAAGGAATCCGGGTGCGATACCCTAGCATGTTTCGTATAGATTCCTTGGTTCTTTAATGTGCCCGGTGTAAAGCACCGTTACACGCGAGACTACCCTTGGGTTTCCTACCAAGATCATCTCTAGTTGGGTGGCAAACACTAAATAGTGTTTCTGAAATGACCAGGTATCCGGGCCGAGAATCGAACCCGGGACCTCTCGATCAGGAGTCAAGCGTCATACCAGTTGACCACTGTGCCACCCTTTTCAGTGTTTCCCACCGAACTAGAGATGAATTGGTTGGCAACGGGGCCAACCCAGAGGTACAAATGTAGTCTCGGTGCTATACACTGATCATGTTCAAGAACCAAGGTGTCTCTTTGGAAAAAGCTAGGGCAGTGCTTCGGGATACCTCGTATCACACCACAGTCTCTTCTACTTGCTGTCCCTTCAGTAAAAGCCAGGATCCCATCGGAAAAAAGTGCCTGCACACTCTCTCATCCATTAATGAATAGTTACATATTGTCTAACTAAGTTTAACCATTTTGCCTGGCCTACATGGTATAAATCGAGCTTCCCTGTCTGCCCAGTCAAAAATTATAAAGCACTGCAGCAAGCTTATCTATTTTACATCTTAGAAGAAGCCAAGTTTTCGCATAGTGAGCTCAGGTAGGGCCTAAGATAGAGAAAGGGACTAGAATAGAACACTGTACTTTGTCAGTGCTTAGCCAGCTAAGTGCTACATCCGGGTTCTACACCTTTAATGGTTAACAACTGCAGATCCTATTGTATTCATCATACCAACATTTTAGACTAAAACTATTTTACAGTTTGTAGGTTCTGTGTTGAATGTACTTATTTTATAAATTACCTATAAAATATTTTATTGTTTACAGATCTCTGTGGTAGACTTACTGGATACACTAATGCAAAGAGTATGAACGTCTTTGACTAATGCGATGGCGTATAACATCCTTTTAATGCTGGACAAATGCCAGAAACAGATTAAAACTGACAATGAGTTGAAACAACCCTTTCGATACTAAATGAAGTAAGTAAAATTTTATTTATTTTCGAAGTTTATTTATCAAGTAATAGTTTTATATTTTTATTTTATACATATAATTTTAAACATACTGTATATAATGCAAACAATACAGATCTATTGTACTAAAAATTAGTTTGCAATCACTTCACTTTTTGCAAATATTGGTCAACATTTGAAATGAAACAAGCATTAAATAATCACTGATTGCTCTACAACATTTACTCTACAATGTTTGCAATCCAGTGTGTTTATAGCTACCTGTGGCCTAGTGATTAAAATATCTGTTTTTTAACAGAAGGTCATAGGTTTGAATCCCAATTAGGGGAATTATTGATTATGATTAATGACCATTTAGTGAGTTACTGTCTGGGTGAGTATGTTAGTAAATAAATTATGGTTAATATTCAGCATTCTTTATTTTTCAGTTAAATCCAAGAAGAGACCTCTCTATGCAGAAAAGGTCAAGTTGATGTACATGTATATAGGTGTAGATTTACTGACTGTATCTCTCAGGTATGTGTCATCAGTGTTTCTTTTCACTCTTGGGGGAAAGGGGTTTGGTCCCATAGGAAGGGGACATCAGTGTGCGGAAATCCAAAAGGGGGATTTTGAATTATTGTTAAATTCCCCTTAAATGCTAGTTAAATTGATTATTGGTGGTATTTTAAGCCCGGGAGGTCAAACAAACTTACTTCAATCCATTCTCCATTTATTTATCAAATCAATTGGTCTATTTATGTGGAAAAATATTGAGCAAGACTCAAGGGGGAAAATTTAGATATTTTAGGGGAAAATATATACTCTATAGAGGGGAAAGGGGCCTAATATTTCCATATATTTTCGCAGGAAAAAAACCACTGACCATACAGTACAAGTTCAAATAAGTGTTCAATAAAATGAACTGGTTCCAAACCCAGACATAGTACACTCATTGTGTAATTATGATTTCTTTAACAGTATTGGTGAATACATACATGTATATATGTATATACTGGTATTGAATTTTGCAATTATATGCAAGTCACAATTTATGTGTGTCCATATGTCTATGGAAAAATTAACTATCTCTATGTAATCATCCAATTCGTTTAATTAAAAAAAATCATCCCAATTACAATAATACTTGTTTGAAATGTTGTATTATATCTGCACTCTCTTTATTTTACAGATCAACACCAACTGTAGCTGACAAATGTTTTTAGGAATTCCAGGTCCAGAAAAAAGCTAAAACCAGTTGATTGATTCACACAATTTTGGAGATCACTATTTGTGCCAATGAAGTTCGTTGGATGTATTATAGCGCTGCACATACGACGAAATACTGCAAATGTTGGGAATCTTCATCGTTTTTAAATTTTATACAAGCTGAAGTTGAGTTTTTACCTGTCTACATCAGACTACAAGTGTACCTGAAAGTTATAGCCAAAAAATAAGAACTTTCCAAATACAAAAGAACATTTCAGACAATATATTGAATCAGTGGTGTTAATGTACTTTTTTATGATACACACACACACATCTACACTGTAAACCAATTTACTTTCATGAATACTGAATTTTCGCTTTTAACTCTCCCTTGATGTCAATGTTTTCAGCTCTTTAAATAGGGAAAAATAATTTCGTGGTTAAATACAGTAAATAAAAGCACAGAAATTTGAAAAGGATGGGATCTGGACAGGATGGTCTTTGTTTGCAGGTGGTCATTATCACAAGTTTCGAGTTTAATTTTCTTGTAAGATGCCTTAAGTAGATAAATTACTACAAATAATACATGTTGATTTTCATTGTTTTTGGTTAAGGTTTTGTAAGACAAGTATCTCACATAATGATATCTATTTGAAGCTTGGAAAACTTGTTCACTTTTAAAATGGTTATCATGTATGTACTCATTCACAATACAACTTTACATGTATTTATCAGTGTATATCTTAAGTTATGTCGAAGAAATAAATTCTAATTGCCTATCAAAATTATTGACTTTAAAATCAACTTATTTGATCACTGTAACTATGACCACATTAAATAGAGGTGGTAACTCTATTAAGGATTTTGTTGGGAGTTATATCCCTTTTACACTCCTTTGCATAGAAGTGAGCATATTGTTTTGCTTATTTCGATTGGTTGTTTTATCAAAATTCACACATGTTTGCAAATTGTTATTTGCAGATTGGTCTTGACATGCTGATAACCCTACTGATTTGGAGGTCAATGACATGAAAAATAATTTCCGACCAATGACTCTTGAAATATAGCTTTCACCACACCTCACATGTGGATTGGTCTTGACAAGTAGATGAGCGTGTGATTTGTTTTTACACAGTTGATGCCCCTTTTAAGCCATCAATATTGGCTTTGCATCAATATTCTTTGTATGTTACAAATCAATAACCTATATTAGTAATGATTCCATTCAATTGACCATAAGTTGAAAAAGGGCATAAAAAATAGTATGTAACAACAAATCACATGCTTATCCTAGTCATGTCTGCACACACAAAAAAAGCCACACATTTACTGCTTCAGTGTATCGAGTTATTTTATCTGATATTAATTATGCCCCCATCTTTAATGAGAGGGTATATGGCTTTGCTAATCTCTGTCGGTATACCAATCGGTTTCCGTTCAATAAGTCGAGGATGCTTTTAGTATTTTTAAACTTTGCATGGAGGTTGGTCAGCAACAGTAGATATCTATCTCCTATTGATTTTAAGGTCTAGGTCATTGCCATTGTGATCTTTACCACATTTTCTAGACCAGATGGTTTCCTTTAAATAATTCAAGAACTCTTGCCCAAGGATTATCAAACTTTCCATGGATGTTGGCCATTAACACTTTTTATTTCATGCTTACCGGTGCTTTACGGCGGAATAACGGTGGATTATTCCCCGATAATTTCACTGTTCATAATTTCACTGTTCATAATTTCACGGCAAACAGACTTTTTTTTAAAAGCAAATTTCCTCGCCGTCAAAAATAAAATAATAAGCATTTTCACTTGCTCCCTTAATCTTTAACAAATAACACAACATTATGTATACATAAATGTAAAACAAATGGACGAAATTGAAGCCATTTCAGAAGAACTATTTGATTGCAAATCGACGCGTGCATGGCGGGAAAACGACGTCACGCAAAACATTTGAGGTATATAGTGGAGTATTTCCATCATTTAAGCTATTTGAAGCATGAAATAAATAGAATATTAGTATTTTACCGTGTATGATCGTTTGATAATTCACCTCGTGAGCAGCTGACTTATATTTTCACTCATGGCTACGCCACTCGTGAAAATATTACATCAGCTGCTCACTCGGTGAATTATCAGCCGATCATACACGGAAAAATACAAATATCCTCTATATGACCCATTTGATTTTGAGGTCAGTAGGTCAAAGTGAATGTGACCTTGACCATTTCCAACTACTGGGCTGCTATGGGACATACATGTTTCACTCACATCCCTTGATTACTTTGTCTTTCAAATCACTTGAAACCTCATTTCTGATGTTATCCACTTAGTGTATGAGAGACAAGAAGCGAGTTTTCTTTTTATGCCAAGCGTCTAGCAAGGGAATAATACTGGAACCATTTTTATTTTGTCTTTGGTATGGCACTGCCTGGAATAAAACCTCAAACCTCTCATATTAAAAGCAGACACTGAACCAAAAGGCTAACAAGCTGTTTGGAATGATAGAGTACTAAGTCATCATTTAATTGTGTTACAGACCTATCAAATTCATTGATTTAGCTACTCATTGTCAGAACTGGGGTAATGCATTATATCACATGACTTTTCTTGTATCCAGCTTAGTATAGTGAGAACATATAAAACATATTCTTATACTACACATGTGTGATATAATGTTAGACTACATGGGTATGTTTTTCCAATAGAATGATGTGTATTTTGCGTTATTTGTGTCCACAAAGTCTGTGCGTCTCGCTCTAAGTACAGCTAAATTTTGTTTGAAATCTCATGAACCTATGCAGCATACATCATCATTTTCAAAGGTACTTTGCGTCTACTAAGGTTATATGATATGAATCTTACATTCATGCTCTTTTATTAAACTCGTTGACAAAAACAATATGACACAAGGCTCGGCCGACGAGTTTATTAAAAGTGTTAAGGTAAGATCACTCATTCATAATCCTCTATATACATCATAGTAATGATTCTTTCTAGATGGAAACAGTCATAACAACATTTATGACTATTTGAAACTCTCATATTTAATCTATGTTATAATAAAATACATCTGTAGAGATAACAATAATATATTTAACAGAAAACATGTAAAAATGAATATTTCAAGTAAAAAACAAACGTTATAATGTTATTTTATACCATATAAATGTATATAGATGTACTAGAATGAGTTCTAAAGTTGATGAATGAACTTAAGTTGATCTTTTAGTACGAAACAAATCTACAAGTTTCTATGAAAATAGAGAACAATGTGTAACCGGTAACCTAGAAATGCTTCCTTAGGACAAGGATGCTCCTACTAGCCTTTAAATTATGTCAAGGTACATAACTATACCTACTGATGAATATTTTTACAAAGTTAATATGAAGACTGTAGCTCAAATACACTCATATAAACCAAATTACTGTTTCATTTCTTGCACCAATATATAAATCAACTTCTATGACTTATTGCGAGCAAAAGTACCTCTAGCTTCCAATTACTGTAAGACTTATTGGAAGACTAATCAATCCAACTTGTATGATTTATAGAGAGCAAAAGAACCTGTAACTCCGATTACTGTATGTCTAATAGGAAGATTATACAATCTAACTTGTATGATTTATTAGGAGCAAATGTACCTGTCACTTCCGATCACTGTATGACTTACTGGAAGATTATATAATTAAAAAATTTTGATCATGGGAATGACTGAAGGAAGGCGCATATACTACAAAACTCGTATATTTAATTGATATGAAAGCTATTATAACCGTATGAAATTGGAAACATCAACGTGTAAAATGCAAGGAATTATTGGTAATTTACGACGTCATTTGATGTTGATTTTGGTAGTTTTGCAGAAATCAGGAAAACGATTCTGACATATGTGGAGAAAAAAATATATAACATTTGAAAGTGATATATTCTGAATAAAACTTACATGTATACGTTAATCAATGGTGTATAACAACAACTATTATCTTAAAAACTGACAAAGTTATTTATGTTACCATATATCAATGATCATCCTGTACAACTCATATTCCTAGAAAGTTTATATATGGATCAAGCCAAACTCAAGTTATTGACCGGAAACCTTTTTTCAATTCTTAGTAACAGTGACCTTGACCCACTTACAACCCCAATTTAGGTCTCCATGTAAGCTAGCTATGTACAAAGTTTCATAAAGATGGGTAATTCAAACTCAAGCTATTGACCGGAAACCTTTTTTAAATTCTTAGTAACAGTGACCTTGACCTACTTACAACCCCAAGCTAGGTCTCCATGTAAGCTAGCTACCGGTATATACAAAGTTTCATAAAGATGGGTAATTCAAACTAAGTTATTGTCCGGGAATCTCCCGCCCGCCAGCCATACCCCAATCTAATAAACAGGATTTGCTTTAATAATTCAACTGTCAAGCTGAACGACATTTTTGACTGTTGAGCTTTTTGACTATTTTAGATCGCTTCAATAACAACATTTTGAAAGTCAGGATTATATAAATGCATTTTTACACGCATAAATTCTCAGACCTTAAAAACAAACCAATTTCAAACATTATTGGACATACAAATGTAACTGTACATAGCAACCGTTTCATGAACCAACTGTCCGATAAATCATTGACATCAATTTCAATAAAGTGTCAAAATTTATAATTATACTTTATCTTTAAAAGATACATCATACATGTATTAATTATGTTCACTTTTAGAGAAGGGGTACTACGATTTTGATCCTGACAATTTTCTCTAAATCATTACTTTCCAGAAATGAGTCATCTAACACTATAGTAACAAAGAACATTATTTCAACATTTAGTTACCTAATGTAATAAGTCAAGGAAAATAGCTAAAATACATGCTCCTTAAAAATGGACCTCAGGAGTGAACACAAGATTTGACCTAGTGACTGAGTATTTGACCCCTTATGACCCAATTTTGAACTTTACCTAATTCTAATAGAACAACATTATGACCAAGTTTCATGAAGATTGAATCAAAATTGTGACCTCAGGAGTGAACATAAGGGTTTTCTAAGATTTATATCCCACATAACCCAGTTTTGAACAAGGCCTCGATTTTATGGAGAACATCATTCTGATTAAGTTTCATAAAGATTGTATTAAAACTGTTGCACCTAGAGTGCACAAAAACAAATTGTTGACGACTGACTGATGACAGGTGAGCTAAAACACACATATTGTCTTTAATGTATACCTAATTTCATGCTTATGACTGATAACCTTCATAAAAATATATAAAAACATGTTGAAGTAAAGCTGATAGCAATTGCGTATATTCAAATTGCAGGTATATTCTAACCATGAACTGTCAATTTCTTTAATTAAACAACAATATCTGTAAAGTGTTTTAATACCCCCAGATCCCAGATACTGCTTGACACAGTGACGTAGCATCAGAAAAAGCAGAAAACATTTATAAGTTTACAAATCAAAGGGCCACAACTCCCTTTAAATTTAGCCAACCGACAATATGCACAACAATTCTTGCACAACAAGAATTGTTGAAGTTTCATTGAAATCTGACAAATGGTTACTGAGAAATATCGCGGACAAAATTTATAGGTGTAAAATACAAAGGGTCATAACTGTTAAAATTTAGCCCATTGACAATATACACAGCTAGACTTTAAGGTACTGGTCAGTCATATCAAGTTTCATTGAAATCAGACCAATGGTTACTGAGAAATAGCGTGGACACAATTTGTAAGGACCGATCGACCGACCGCAAGCATGACTCCAATATAACCCTGATATACTTTGTATATGGGGGTATAATTACATCAACCCTGTGAATGCAACATAGATAAGTATGTCCTATCAAATCATATACATAAACACTGAGCTAACAACAATTACTTATTCTTCTTTCATGTTCATAGCATGTAAAAGGAAATAATCAACCTATTGACGGAACATTTAATATGAATACTGGACTACAGTTTATAGTTTTGAAGTTTAATGTTTAGGACATCTCGTCGAGCAGTTAGTGGTTCACATTTTCCCACATCTTCTGTCCTAGGTAGATTGTGCTGGTATCCACAGGAGAGATGGATGGTCCTGTTCAAAACACTCCTGATCTGTAGCTTAAATACTGTTTCTGTTTTAATTTGCAGGAATAAATCTCAAGTCTGCATCTCTGTATCTTTGGCCACATGCATCTACCGTTTTACCTAGGTATAAAAGCAAGTGGAAATTTTATTGATATATCAATACAAAGAAATCATTTTTAAAAGGTCAGACAGCACCTGAAAATTTGGATAGAAAAGATTGAAATTAATCTATCTATCTATCTAGCATATTTGGAATAAAAAGAACAGAACCCATCTCCATTCACCCCTTTCCTCTATATGTTTACCATTTTATACATTAACCTATTAACCTACCCATTCCAAATCTGCGTGTGTCGAGAAGGGAAAACATAGAATATATTACAGTTTGGCCTAATTTATTTTTTAGTTGAAAATATTTATATAGCGCTTTATATAACAAGTCTCTAAAGCGCTTAACACGAAAGTCAGCCAGTTGACAGTTCATTAAAAGTCTAAAACAATTTCACTTGATTCACTGATATGCACTTTTAAACAGATGTGTTTTTAAAGTCTTTTTGAAGACTGTCAGAGAGTCTATGCGCCTGATTTCCACAGGAAGACTGTTCCATAAGGTTGCAGCACATTTGTCGAACCGCCTTTCACCGTAATTCTTGGTTCTTACTTTAGGAATGTTTAAAAGCATAGCAGTGTCTGATCTTAAAGACCTGGTTGGCTGGTATTCTCTAGTCAACTCATTCATGTAGACAGGAGCATGGTCATATCGGATTTTAAAAGCGTATAGAATGATGTTGTACTGTACTCTATATGGAACAGGAAGCCAGTGTAGTGTATGGAGTGTTGGAGTTATGTGTTCACGCTTTTTTGTTTGTGTGATCTTTATGAAAAGATAAGCACTTAATTTACACTCAAATGCATGTTGATGCAACTGACAAAATATCCATGAGAAAAAGCACAAACCTTGTAAAGAAATGCAAGCTTGAATAACTCAGAAAATATCATGTAATGAAGCCAGATGTCTCTGCTGAAGTTATAGATCTGATCTCAGCCAACATCAACTCTCAATTCATAATTCCCTGAAATTTTTTTTAAAACACATGTTAATACTATGCTGCAAGTAATGATTATTATTATTACTTGTACAGAAAGAGACCAGAAATCTAACACAAATAGGCTAGAGGTAAGACGTATGCTTCAGGACTTCGAGGTCCTGGGTTCAATCCCCATTGGCACCACTACTACATTTCAATGAGCAATAGTTACCCTCATGCTCTACTCTGCCAAGGTACAAATTATTACCTCACTTAATGAGGGCGGTGTCTGTACATGTTCGATATTCCTGTGCATCATATCTCGATGTTGGTCGCACTCAAACCAGGAGAGAGAAAGTCTCCACTAGGACTCAAGTGCAGGTTTCCTCAGGTAGCACAATAACTAGGGGAAGTTAAAATTTCAAGGGAAGCTAAACTGCTGAAAGTGGCCCAAGGAAACTGGTAACTGAGCTTAACTTATATCATACAGTCAAATGACTATACTTATTACAAACAGTTAAACAATTGTGAAAATGCTCCAACTAATGTTGTTATTAAAGACATACTTCCTGAAAATTACTGTTGAAATGGATCTACATTAGAAAACTAAATTAAATTTAAAATCTCTTGTGGAGCCTGGAGGATATCTTTTGATTTCAGTGTAAGATTGATCACAGAAATCATACATAGTATTGTGATCAATATTTCCACAAGTAATGAAAGATCTGATCATACAAAGAAGGGTACTCAACTTTAAGTAGTAGCCATAGTGATTGGCTTAATTAAGAAGAACATGGTCAGCTAAATGAATCCTCTTGATGTGACAGTTATATTGTCATTCCCCTTTATTGAAAATTATAATTAAATTTATCGCATGAGGGTAAAAAAAGGTAATTTCACAACAAATTATCAAAATTTAGAAAGTTAAATGTCACTACCTGGATTTTCTGGGAGTAAAACTTCCATGATGGCATCCTACATACTTAAGCAGATCCACATCTTCCATAACTGAATGCTGGGACCTATAAAACATAAAAGTAATAATTCTCTTCAGTAAAACCTGTCTATAAAGACCAACTTTGTATAGTACTCTTTGATGTTGATAGGATGTCCTTCTTATGAGGTGCTCAGAGTATAATTACAAATTCATACAAGAGTCTGTTGAGAGATTTAGGTCAATTCATGGAATTTTTCAGGTGGTCTTAAGTGATTTTGTATAGATAGATCAGATATGGTTTTCAAGTAGGCCTACTGATGACTAAGGGAAAAACTGCCAATTACAAGTATCTTTCTGATTTCTATGCATAACCGTGTGAGTGTGGGGATTTGTTTCACACCAAAATAGCGGGGAAATATAGCTACAACATTGTTTTACTGGTTTAGGTGGGTTTACTTCTGCATGTCCCTTGCCGCAGGGATTTTTGCTTTTTTAAGCCCTTGGAAAAATCCCAGCAGCAAGGGATTTTACAACTTTATCAAGAGTCCCGGTGAATAGACTTAAGGAAGAACTATTTGTCCTATCCCTGGTGATTTAGGCAGTAAGCATTGTCTACAGGGTGGGGATTTAGACCCACCATGAGAGGGCAAACTATTGACTGGTGAATAAATTTCAGACAAAATAACCTCACAATACTCGCAAGGTGTAAACTATCGACAATGATATAGTCCCGTATGTCGTAACGTTTTATCTTAAATATTTTTTTCAAGCTCAAGACTTATATATTTGGATAGAAGAGAGTCTGGGGATGTCATAAAACCATTTCTTGATTGTTGGCAACTTCGCGTTTTTTTAAATATTTACTGTTGTTTCTGGTGTTTTTGTCAAAAATCGCGACCCAACGTTATTTATAAATCGTCATTTTTGGTATGGATAATCATGAGAAATCCAACGTATACCTATGTACTTCTATAGTCAGTAACTTAAACTTCACGGAAAAGTTAAAGAGGTATCTGTGATGTTTTTCTATTATTCAATACAGGCCTGTATTTTACGTTACCAGTCATTTTCTACGCGTTTGACCATCATTCAGTTAGTGCTAACAAAACATGCATTATGAATTCCGATCAATTTTCATATATTTTGATAAATTATTATATTTTAAACATACAAAACGCTCTTTGGGTGGATATATTCATGTAAATGGTATTGATAGGGTACTTTAATACTGCATACATAATGCTAAAATTGGTTATAAACGGACAAAACACACACATCAACTATACATGTATACTGTCTGAAAAGATTTGCAAGACACCTGAACTCTTTTATTTAGTTGCTATTTGTTTTGTGACTTTTGTCTTTTGCATTAAAACTCAATCCGTATGTCTTCATTATGTTGTAATTTACGTTACACATGCGTATCCATACATGACAACTGTTTTGTGTTGCATGATCATTTGATTGTACACACTTTTATTTAAAAAGAGATATGTGTGTGATAGTTCAACAAACTACAATCGATATGTACTCACTTTTCTTAATTTAATTCTTGTAGATTGTTTCGGAGCCGCCACCCATAATAAGAGAATGTCACACATTGTCAAACTTTTAGTCAATATGGAAGAATAGAAAAAGTTGACATTTAAATTCTTCATAAACGTCCATACTTTCGTAGGGCATGAAAGTCGATCCCCTATGTGAACATGTTTCAATTATTGGCACATCATAAATCCTACGCATTTTCTATGCCGTTTTTAATCACTGTTTTCACCAGAGTAATTTACGTTACAATAGTATATGTATCATATTAAATTTTATTAATTAACATAAAGGACATAAGGAACAGTTCAATACTTTTTTATTAAAAATACTACATATCTTCTTACACCAACTCTGTGAAAACATAAAATTGCCAATATACTTATGAAACCGGTATGTATATCATTAAATGCACTTTTGTCAACACTCTGTTTTACATACATATATCTTACATCATATTTGAATTAGTAGTGCAAAAGCGTGCGGATATTCAATGTTTTATTCACCAACCAAAGTCAGCACAAATGGCATTACTTGATGATATGGCAGATTTTTAAAACAAAACCAGCTAAATATAAAATGCCGCTACATAATTTTACCGAAGTTTTCGTCACGTAATATACAAAATAAACTTATCTATCAATAATGAATACAATGAAACAAGTTGTGCTTAAGAGACAATTCCGGCCTCATAATAAAAGTAAAATAAAATGGTAAAAGTGTGCCAAAAATCAAATTAATGCATACATTGCTTTCGCGGTATGTTTTCGAGTATTATGAAATGGGGTCAGGAATACAAAGTAATACTACAATAGCAACAAACTAAAATAATACACAAAACTAAAACAAAACAAAACAAATTAAATGTATATGGAATGCCTAACTACGATTTCCCTATAAGACGTCTTTGAGAGCGGCGGTCTAGATGTAGGGTGCGCGCTTTGGGGTCCAGGGGTCCCGCATGCTCTAATTTACCAATGTAAAAATTGATACTGGCTAGGTAAGTCTACGTATTTTTGGGCGCCGTAGATCGATATTCACTGCCTCATCCTCAGGAGAGATATAAGTGTCACCAGGGAGACTCAAACGCATGTTTGATTAGGTAGCCTAATGTTCAGAGGTTATTAAAATGTCAAAGGCAACAGTTGAACTGCTGAAAATAACCCTCGTCTTACTGCTTAAAACGGTAAGCATTGTCTAAAGCTTTAAATAGAATATGTTTTTACGGTAACGTAAAATACAAGTCCTTAAACGTTTTAACAAAAATTAACAAACGTTAAACCTTTATCCAACAAACAAAACTCCTGTGCTTAGTCATATCATAATATTATATTATTTCTGCATAATCTCCAGTAACATGTCATGGTTTTTTTCTTTACTGCATCGATGTGAGTCCTGTTCAGTCATATGGAAGTTTTGAAAGCACGCATCTGTTTCAAAATACCTATTGGGTCTTAAACGTGTGAAGTTTTTGTTTCTTATTATATCAAAGGAAAGGAAATATTGTAAAATAACAATTAAATGAGCCTGTACGACATTAACCATTGCACGCATGACAATAAATAATTGTTATCTTGCTGCAAACAACTCTGGTATGATTTTGTATTCTACGTAACGAAAATTATACGGTCATTATGCACGGAATTGCTGTCATGATATACACTAATTTTCCAAGTAATGAAAGGTCATCAAGTAGTTTATATAAAAAATGATACAGATAACATTACCTCTCACCAAAATCACTATTTGCAGTAATTTGTTACAGTTTATGTAACTGCACGGACCGATAAGTTTATACTTTTTTTCTCTCACGACATCAAATGTTTTAATATTGATTATTTAACATGTCAACTATACACATAATAGTTATTGAAACGTATTATATTCTAAAATTGTGATGTAAATCCCCAATAAAAAAAGCAAAAATAGGTCAATAAAGAAATCCAAATACAATTTAGTATTTCACTTAAAATTTACGTGACAATAAATTATATTTTACGTGACGTATGAGATACACTGACAAAGCCGTAGACATCCATTATCTGCTTAAAAATCGAATAATAATTGATTAAAACCAATGTCTTATGGAATAAATATAAAGTATGCCACATAATAATTATCTCAATGATTGACAATTAACCAATTTCTGTCAAGAATAAAAATAAATATGCTCCATATGTCAATGATTGATCATGTCTGTTGACGAGCAAATAATAAAATATGCATGGTATAATTATGAACCATAAAATTTCAACCTCATGCCTATTATGCAGTATTTTCGTGTACATATCAATTGTAGAATCCAAATCCGTAAAAATGTCACAGCATAAGATGTATTTCTTTTTTTATATCTTTGTCAACACTATTTTAACAAAAATAAAAAAAGTCATTTAACTCTATTTACAGAGAGAGAGTCACGTAAAACGTTTTGTAGTCTTCGTAGCATGTTTTTTTTATCTATTGTCGCTATCAGAAGATGTAATTTTTCATACAGTATAATTCAGATGATGTCATTAATGAAATCAGGAATAAACAATAATCATTCCGTAATAGATAAGCAATTTGTGGGCGCCACATAAGAATACAACATGAATTACTCGGTATAGTTCAGACATGAAATAGACGAAATTATTAATGATTTGTTCATGTTTTGTTGTATATGTGCAATTATCATTAGGAAATAGTTGTAAGCGACCTAGTTTAGTTAATTGAAGTAATGTGTGGATCTAGCTATCACACCCACAAAACACTGTCACGTAAAATAGACCTTACATGTTACAGAACGGCTGCATTCGCGTCTCCCTGTGGAGACTTTTGTCTCCTATAGGTGATGAAGCCAACTCCGATCTGCGACGGCCAGGAACATACACTGTCGTAGCATGTACCAATATACGCTTTGGTGGAGTATATCATGTGAAACATCTTGATACCGAAACATGTATCCAACTATCCACCGCTCTCAAAGATGTATTAAAGAGAAATCGTGTTTAGACATTTCATAGATATTTAATGTGTACCTGTTTGGTACCAGTTTAGTGTTTATGCAAGTTTTTCCATATGGTAAATTAGTATTCTACATGACCACATTTCATACTACTCCTAAATATGTCGCTAGAAACAATATATAAGTTGATTGTATTTATTAAGTTCGTTTTTACCCAAAAGTTGGTTCATGTAAGCATTGCTCATTAACACAACTTGTAGCATTGTACTATTGTATCGATACATATATATTAGTTTATTTTGTAGTTTACGTGATGAAAACTTCAGTACAAATCATGTACTGACATATTTATTTTTACCCAGGTTATGTTTACATACTTTCTATATTATCAAATAGTGCAATTGGTTCCAGGTCAGATTAGTGAATATAACATTGAATAGTCACATTTGTACTTTTGTACTTCAAATTCACATATAATATGAGATATATGTATGTAAAATAGAGGGTAAACATAGTTTAACGTACATGTAATAATATACATACTGGTATCAGAGTACAAGCATATTGACAAGTTCATCTTTTTGCACAGTTAATATGAGAAGATATGTAGTTTTTATGTAAAAACAACAACAATTATTGAACTTCTTTCCTGTGTTCTTTATGTCAAGAAGTATGATACACATACTATCGTAACGTAAATTGCACTGTTGTAAACAGAGGTTAAAACAGCATAAAAATGGTAGGCTTTATGATGTGCCGATAATTGAAACATATTCACATAGGGGATCGACTTTTGTGCCCTATAGACGTTTATGATGAATCTGAATGTCAGCTTTTTTTCGATTATACCATTTCGACTCAAATTGTGAGAATGTGTGACGTTTTCTTATTATGAATGGTGTTTATTATACGCTCTTCAAGAATGTTACTTTAGAAAATTGAATAAATATTAATTGTAGTTTGTTGAAATATCAAACACATATCCCTTTTTAAATAATTGTGTGTATGTTAAAATGAGCATGCAAGACCATAAAGTTGTCATCTATGGATACGCTTATGTAACGTTAATTACAACATAATGAAGACATACGGAATGAATTTTACTGCTAAAGACAAAGGTTTATTCACAAAACGAATAGCAACTAAATAAAAGAGTACAGGTGTATTGCAAATCTTTTCAGACAGTATACATGTATAGTTGATGTATGTGTTTTGTCCGTTTATAACCAATTTAAGCATTGTGAATGCAGTATTAAAGTACCCTATCAATACCATTTACATGAATATATCCACCCAAAAAACGTTTTATATGTTTGCAATATAATAATTTATCAAAATATATGAAAATTGATCGGAATTCATAATGCATGTTTTGTTAGCACTAACTGATTGATGGTCAAATGCGTAGAAAATGGCTGGTAACGTAAAATACAGGTCTATATTGAATAATAGAAAACAATCACAGATACCTCTTTAACTTTTTCGTGAAGTTTAAGTTACTGACTATAAAAGTACATAGGTATATGTTTGATTTCTAATGATTATCCATTCCAAAAATGACGTTTTATCAATAACGTTGGATCGCTATTTTTGACAAAAACACCAGAAACAACAGTAAATATTAAAAAAACGCGAAGTTGCCAACAATCAAGAAATGGGTTTATGGAATCCCCAGACTCTCTCCTATCCAAATATATAAGTCTTGAGCTTGAAAAAAATATTTAAGATAAAACGTTACGGCATCTCGGTCCAATATCAATAATTTGCTTCGTATTGCAAGATTTGTATATACAACATTGCCAATATAGGCGATTTTAATATGCCGTCGATTTTGTCGAAAACATAAATTTTCATAAACAGTGGTGCTCCTTTTTTGTTACTGGACATGAATCCATGTTGAAACATGGGATCGAAAGATGAATCCCTGCTTCACAAAAGCTCGAAGAGGAGCAAGGTTTCCGTTGTCTTGATCCTAACGAAAAACTTTGGTAAAGGTCCTTGGGTGAGGGAAAAAAGGCGATATAAAATCAACTAAAACGAAAGTAAATCGTTCATAAAACACTAAATTCTTAGATGTATTTCCTGTTTTCTTCGCAACTCACCTTAAAAAGTTACCTGACAATCGTTTCTGCTGGTTCATCAGTGATGATTTCTGCATCGATATGAATAAACAGGAGATTTTAAACGATTCCCGCTCCGTAATTGTCGATCGAAGCCATTTTTCGTCTAGCGTCTGGCTTCGGCGCTCTACAAACAGTAAGTCAGGGTACCAGAACTCCGGATGTTAATTACCCCATACCTGTCTCTAATTGCAGATCTTGAATCGAAAATGAGGCTGTGGGACCAGTTCATGTAAAACTCACCCCATCGGCGTTTTCGGGGATCTTTTGGCATTGATTCGGCTTCCCTCGAAAACCATTTGGGATGGCGTCCCGAAGATGTGGATTTAATGCGGAATGATCAGTTCATGATAGAACGTTTGTCAACGTGTAATTTTTTCAGATCGTTACACACCATTCTTTGGCTTGCCTAACATGTGCCTTTGGATGGTGACCCGTAACACCATCTTCATCTGCCATTGCAAACTGTTCCGCATATCGCATAGGCAACTTCACTCAATATAATGATCGTAACTAGACTGTTGTATGGTACATATTTGCAATTCCTTGTATATTGTTGAATTGTAAGCATTGAACATAACAAACAAACAAACAAAAAACAAATAAACAAATAAATAGTGCAGACAATAAGCAGTAAGACTTAGTGCCCAAAATAAACAGAAACTGTTGGCTATTGAAGGCTAGTGAAGGGTCGAGACAATGCCCCACGTTGCAGTGTTGTCTAAAACGTTGTCGACGATAATTAGAAGAGTTGCTTGATATTTCAGTACAACAGGAAACATAACGTAATTAACAAGCTGCTATCAATTTACACTGTCCTTGATCAGTCACTAGATGTGCCTTCTAACTATTCCAGAGGCAGAAATATTTTCCTTCGTGTGTTGTTTATGGCAGTGGATACTCTTTGTGATCTTAATTGCTCGTCAACGTTTGGTAAATGTGTCGTTCGTGACAAATTTCAGTACTGATCTTCATCTAGTATATCTGAGGCTGCTTTGATGCTCTGACGTATTACCACAAAGCATTACATCCATTGACAGATGATGGAAACCATAAAAGGCCAGTAAGCCAGTAATACTATGATTGATTATATTACCGTTTTGAGATCATGAAAGAGTCATTAGGTAATTGCTAAAATGTCCATCCTAATTGTCAAAAATTAATTACGTTACGAGTAAAAACAACTAATGCAAACGTGATTATAGTAAAATTATAGTTAATAGATAAATAATAATAACACTTCAAACGATAAGGCCATTATGAAAAATGGTATGTCGTATAATCATACGATACTGCAGATATCTATACATCCATCGCATAGTTCAAATCAATTCTCAACGCTTCATATTTTGACGGATAATAATGATACTAATTAAGCATCTAAATCAATTACATGTTATCAAAAGGACCGCGTTTTTGAAGGATTATACCGATACTGATAATACTAAAATTGCGGAGGAGATTTATAAGATTTAGGTAGGGTATTGAAGTAATGGTACATTTTATTTCACTCTGCAAGTTCGAGATAGTAACGGTACTCCATTAGCTGATTACAGATATTATATTATATTGGCATTATTCCCGTCCGGGTTAGCAGTGAGATGATTACACTCTTATCATGTCATGACGCTTATAATGATAAATGTTTCCCACTACCTGTGACTCTTACACAAATGTATACGAAAGGCGTGATTTCTGCCTATGTATTTCAAGCGACCAGTGCTGAAATTAAAGCGGTATTGATATTTGCCAACATTGTAAGGAATTGACCTGCTAATCGGACTAAGAATAAGACGATCACAGTAAAGCGCATGCCTGTTCAAGCACTATATATGTCATAATATGGCACGGCGATTATAAACATTTTTCATTCTCATACTCCAAATCCGTACTCCGTGCTCAAACTTGAAAAAAAAGTTTTTTTAGAATTTTGCATCAAAACCAACACCAACTTGTAGCAAATGGTCTAATTAAGAAAATGAACCCCCAGTTTATATGTTATCATTAAGTAATAAAGAAGTTACAGCAGTTTTTGTAACTAAAAATGCTCATATTGGAGTACAGAGTACAGTAGTCGGAACGTCCGAGTTGTCACACGAAGCGCACGATGGGCGAACGATGCACGCGCGATATACGGACGATACACGCACGGTTCCCGTTACAAAAATACACGATGGGCGATACGATAGGATACACGATCCGCACGTTATACACGGTATACACGGTCTGCACGATGGGCGATACATAGAGAATAATAGGTTAGTGCCGTGGATGAGTAAGTTTATCTGGCAAGGCGGAGGAATTTATCGGGTGAGCCGTAGGCGAATCCGATAATTTCCGCAGCCGAGCCGGATAAACTTTCACTCACTCCACGGCACTAACCTATTATTCTATTTATCCGGTCACTACATCTGCTTTAAAAAGGGAATAAAAGTCGGACTATTTATTTGCCTTTTCATTAGTTGTGCGTAACGTCACGTTCGTTCACTGACGTCACAACAAAACAACAACGTCGGACATCCTGATAACGTCATGTACACGCAGGTAAGTCGTAGAACAATTATTGATCGACCCAAGCTCATTTTAAATAGGAAAACCTCGGATACAGAGTTTCAGCCGGCGACCCCGCTTTAAGAAGAAGTCCGTCAGATCACGTGATGAGGTGACGGTTTATTGCAAGTCACATGACCACTTGACGGTTTATTGAAAATGTTATCCGGCACCCTGTTATCGGGCTGATTTGGCCGGAAGTGACTGGATAAGACATGATACACGATCCGTACGTTATACACGATAGAGATACGGAACGTGCGTTCTACACGATATGCACGATTCGCAAGAAGATTCCGAGTGTGAGAAAATTCACCTTAAAATTTCGTTCACTATCAGACTCAAAATTCGAAGCAGTAATTAATACGACTAACAATGTTGTTGTATCGTCGTCAAGACGTCGATTCCGACCAAATACTGTTGCATTAAATAAGTCGAGTAACGTACTTGCGACTGAACGTTTAGCCGATATTTATCAGTATTTGTCAAATATTGTTACAGGGTGGCCGAATGCCGCTTATTTGGACCATTATTATTAAAGCCCGGCGTTTAACCGACTAGTTTTACTCACTAGAAGTATAGGCCTTCATTAGGCGTGTCTGCAGGAAGGAAAAGGGAAGTAACCGTTGGCGTTACTGATCAGTATCTTTCAAGCGTTTGTTGATCCAGATTTTTATGAAAAAGAAACCAGAAAGATTTTCGATTTATTTTAAGGTTTTTCAACTTATTTAAGTACTCGTTACTATAAACGAGGAATTAAAGTTGTTATACGATGCACCCCGAGGACAGAAATCTTATGTAAGTATGCTGTCATTCTCGATTCCATTTGTTAGCCAAAAATGACCGAACACTTTTGACACTGACTTTTTTGTCAGTGTCTCAATTGCTCTTGTAATAGCCTTGTTTATGAGATTATCATTTATGCACCCACGACCCCCATCAACCACTGGGGATGGGCTAGATTTTTACTTTCGTGTTGTCGAAACAACCCCCCCCCCCCGCCTTTCCTGTTCAACCGGCCGGCCAAGTGGAACAGCTAATGGTAAAATTACCATAAACTCTCTGGTAATTCCTTGGCTCCTGGCAATACCCCGTGGTATTGTTTCGCAGTAAAAATTCCCACGATTTTCCCGGCATTGCGGAGGAAGGCTCCTAAAATTGAAGGCAAAAATCAAAACAAAACTATTTCCCCTGGCTATTCCACTGCCCATCCACAGGGGTGGGGTTTTGGATGCAACTTACTGCTGCGTCATTAATAAGAGGTTAATACACGACACAGCCGGGCCAGAAGGCAATAATCGGCCCGGAAAATTAATAATCACCGCCAGAGCTTTAGCCCGACGGTGATTATTCATGCCGGGCCGATTATCAACTTCCGGCCAGGCTCTGGAGTATATTAAAGTCTTTAATACAATTGTTCGATTCCAAAACTCAATGAAAGTAACCGTAACTCACGCTTAATTAAGTTCGTAGATATCTAAAGTACATTTATTCTGAAAATCTTATACAAAGGAATTGTACCTCTGTGTAACGTAACGTCATATTTTAGCTCTAACGTGACGTCATTTTAGATTCAACGTGACGTCATGTTAACTTGGATAACGTAACGTGCGCCCGTTCAGCGGGCCAATTACGATTATGAGATTGCGGACCGGGTGGATAGGCGATAATCAATCACGTGATGGTCATAATCAGCCTAAAATAGGCTCATTTTTGTTACTATATATAGTAACAAGTGTATTAATGCATTGTATTTCTTAGTTGGAGAAGCTTACTGAAGGGCCAGCGCTAAGCTCAGTGTATCATGTTCCTTGGGTAGTTTGTATAATTTCTGACAAGTAATAATTTTAATACAGTACATTAATGCATAGCTACTGGAGCCCTTTCCATATTAAACCAACGTGTTATCAATTGCTTTTTGGTTGTGCTTTACCATGTATATATAAAACAAAATGCAACCAGAGAGCATACCATTTATCTGCACTGCTAGGCAAGCGCATCAAAGTGCTTTCGTATGAAACAGGCGCCTTTCAGCAAGAACTTAAAAAAAAAAGCGCTACATAACAGTCTGCTAGCCACGAGCGCTCACCGAAATAATATATATGTTCCATTTTGTCCGATATATTGTAGCGCTTATTTTAAGCTAGCCGTTTCTAAGCATAGCGCTCAATATCGGACTACTGTTCAGCTCCGCAATTTTTCAGCCTTTCCCTAAAATCACACATTTCTGCGATCATCATCAGGGTCAAAATAAAATTGCACTTGCATCTCTGTGTTGCCCGAATGTTTACCCAGCCGCAAAGCCAGTAGTGAAATAATTTCACTCGCATTATTATCAGGCTTACTTGCGGAAATGAGTGACAATAAATCGCCACGATTACATCGCCATGTCTACTCATGTCGATTATTTACTCTATCCGCTTGGGTCAGTCGGTCAAAACTTTAATTGTGACATTGTCACGTTGTGCAGTCTTCACAAAAACTTTTCAAAGTACTAGCCAGTTGGGCTACCATCAAGGCAGAACTTACTAGCCTGAGAATAAATTTACTAGTCCGAACATTAAATGATCAAAAGTGGATATTAATATATGTAAACATTTTAATACTGTTTACTATATTAAATGAAGAATTTTCATTGTCCCGACTCACAATCGTTTTGATGTTTTTAGTCTTTTGGCTTGTGTTCTCAGGATTTTTTAACTAGCCTTTCGGACTAGTCACCTAGAGACAATTACTAGCCCGACCCAGATTTTACTAGCCTCGGGCTTCGGGCTAGTGGCCAAATTCGAAGACTGGTTGTGTAGTCACTAGGTCACTTTAATCAGATGGATAATCTCTACAAAATCTAGTTCAATCTGGGGTAAAAAATTGTGTCACTTAATATATAGGTCAAATCCTAGAAATTTCTTGTGTGGACAGTAGAGATAAAAAAATTGGTCTTATCTTGATGAAAATTCTCCAGAATGAATGATTTCATTACAATCTAGGTCAATTTCAATAAATTAGGTCATCCTGGGTCAAAATATAGGGCACTTGGTGAAAGTGTCCGAGATTTTTTGGGCTACCAGACTTACCGATAGTCGCTTACGGTCTGACAGACTTGGAAAAACTGTCGGACCGGAAGGAAATCTGTCAGACTGATTTTTGTTTCGCTAAAAGGCGGACAGACTGGAATTGTCGGATTCATCCAACAGCTATTGAGAAGTCTGGCTACACTAAGTACTCTTTTTATACAGAAAAATATGCCCGCTGACAAATATGTCAGATGTGTGCGGTGAACATGTATCAAATGTGAAATGAATATACGGTGAATACAGTCTTAACACATTCATTTCATTTTAATATATTCACTTTTCGAATGCCAGTTATAGCTCTGCAACAAATAAGTGTGACGAATAGGCGGCGTTAACTCGGTAAAATATGGCTTTGAGTCTTTCTTTGTTTCCAAGTACTTTCATTGTGAAATCAGTTGGTTGACGGCCATCCGCATTTTTATGCATACTTTTTCCTTGGGGAATTATAAGGAGACTCTTCAGAAAAAGAGTACAAGAGCGAGGAGCTAATTAGATTGTTTTCCTACTTTGCGACAGGCTTACAAATTTATAATTGACCAATCAAGACATGTCTTACAAAAGACATGCAGTCATGTACAAAGGAATAAAGCGAACAATGACGGTTAAGAGTCATCGGACAGGCAGTCCGGACGGAAACCAAATGCGCCTGAAAGAGATCAAAATTGTCGGATTTGTCTGACGATTATTGTGAAGTCTAATCATGTAATGTCATTTAACTTATAGCTAATTGTCATTAATATGTAATATTTATTAGGGGTTTATTGACAGAAACTTAGCCTAGTGACATTGCAACATATATATACTAACAATCCAAATGGTAAAAAGTACAGAATCCGGTTAGTGCCATATGAATTATCGTGCATCGCAAGATAGGGGCCTGGCGACAGTCTAGTTCGACTACCGTCAGCCTAACCTTCAACTACATGCCTCCGTACGCTCCGTTTTATCATACCATGTGTCGTGTAACTGCGACAATCTGGCGATATAATTTCGTGCGTTGCCTAATTGTCGCTTCTTGACTCGCTTCGCATCTCGTGCCTCGACCTTAGAACGTGAGGCACGAGAATCGCGCGACATGCGAAGCGAGGCACAATATTTCAGCCTGAGACACGAAGCGACATTTGAGAATCTCGCGACACAGGAGGCGAGGCACGATATTCTACTGCGAAATCTCATGGTTTTTGATACTGCGTTAGAGCGAGATCTCGTGTTTGAAAATTGTGCCTCGCTTCTTGTATCGAATGATTGTCCCACGTCGCTTCATGTGTCGCGAAATTCTCTTAATTGATCATTCATATGGCACTAATCGGATTCCGTACAAATGTGAGACAACTGGTTGAGTACCATTAATTATGGGTTCAAGTGAGTACTAAATCCCCATTTAGGTGATGCCTTAGTTCATATTATTGATCAACTTAGGCAAAAAAAATATGATTTAAGTACCCCAATATCCATGTTGAAATAAAAAGTAAATACTGCAGTTACATGCAGTGATTAGAAATGATATAAACTTTGATATTATAAATTATTATAATGTATCATTTATGCATAACACATCTACACCACAATATTCCCATTTAAATGTTCGATTCATAAACCAGAACAGGAACAATGTAGGATTTAGATAGTTCCTGACCAGAATTAGATCATGAAAAAAGTTGGATTCTGCTTGTCAATATTAGCGGATAACTACTAGCATAATTACACGTACAGTATGTACATCCATTCATAATAAGTCGGCATTTCAAATACATGGGGATAGTTGGTCGGCAAAAAAACAACATTTAAGACATTTTCATTACATTAATTATGAATTATCGATGTGCAAACAATTCTTTTCATGACGGTGTACATAATTTCGGATGTCAGTTTCGGACATACTTCCGTTGCGTCCCGGAAGTTAATGTCACCGATACAATACTAAACTGATGAATGATTTGATTTGTTAAAAGGTCCTCGTATCGTCCCATACCTTTCGTTAATTTGGATTGTTTATAGAACCCCCGACATGTACTCCTTCATGTCGGAAAAAGTGTGTTGTGTTTTTATACTGTACATGGACGATTCACACGATACGATGCACGATTAATCTCTCGCTATGTGTATGTGTATGTGTAATTATTTAAACCTCTTGGTCAAGGTTTACCAATGAAAGTGCAAGCACTTATTTCCAATGGGGTCCTGTGTTTTTGCTGAAGGGACAGCAGGTGGAAGAGATAGTGGTGTGATACAAGGTATCCGGGCGAGATGCCCTAGCTCTTTCCGAAGAGACACCTTGGTTCTTTAACGTGCCCGGTGTATAGCACCGATACACGCGAGACTACCTCTGGGTTGCTAACCAGTTCATCTCTAGTTAGGTGGGAAACACAGAAAAGCGTTTCAGAAATGACCAAGTGCCCCGGCCGAGGATCGAACCCGGGACCTCTCGATCAGCAGTCAAGCAGGCTATCCGCTCGACCACCGTACCACCGATTAGGCTATCGTGTTTCGTATACTTATACTGTACCATACACGTTTCACACGTTATACACGTTGTACACGATGTACACGATACGATGTACACGATACACACGATATACACGATATGCACGATGGGCGATACGATACGATAGACGATGCACGTTACTAAAATCACACGATGCACGCACGCATACGATACGCACGTTACACGCACGATACACGCACGATACACGCAAAGTTTGACAACTCGGACGTTCCGACTACTGTATCAGTTGGAGCAAGGAGTACGATCTCCAATATTTATAATCATCGGGCCTGGTGTTATGTGAAAGCTGCGTACTTGAAGCGTTCAGTCACCAGCATTACTAAATACTATCTTACTATACATGTTAATGTTTTGTCACTGTGAGATCTACATTGGTGAGTCGGTGGAGCTAACTAATAGAGGACATACCTCATCTGAACATGATTATTTTATAGTTCATGTATCAATTGAGAAATAGTGCACTTTAAGCAATTTGCGTTATACATGTACAGTGTATAGTGAATATCCATATATAACGACTTAGAGGAAAGTTCATCGTATGGTTTTATTTTATTTTGTTATTTTGGTAGAATAAGTTAAAAACTATTTATACAAACAAGTATGTAAAGTTGAATCATTTTTTATCATACATTAATTGCCAAGATAATAACGATGTTCTTTCAGTCGAATACAAAAGCATTGCTTCTCGTCTGCCTAGCAGTAAGGGCATTAGACACGTTATTCGTGAGTTAAACCCCTCAGTTAGATATAACGATTATAGTTGGATGTAACAATAGTTGTTTTGTTGTAAAATGTCGATTTCCCTTATCACAATATAGACCAGGCATTGGGAAAATACCCCCAAACCGTATTTAGAGACCAAGTTGTTCTTGATAGAAAGGTACGAAAAAGACCTAAATTACCCAGATTGGAAACAGTTACCACATTTGACGATATCTCGTCCGCATTTAATATCATGTATCTCCGGTCCTAATGTACTTACGAAAACACTAATAAATCCATGCAATAGATGTATCATTCAGCTTTAACATGTTACCTCATTTATTAAAATCAGTCAAGGAATAGAACAGTAGACCCGGAAGAGCCACATCTACCTTCATTTTTACCAAATTAATGTAAATTCAAACGTTAGCTTAAAACACCTTATTTGCTTCATTCAAGTTTAATTTATTGTAGTTTATAAGAGGTAGACAAAAATGAGTTACTTAATTTAGTAGAAGGAATTTAGCTCTTCGACACGACACACTGTTCATTAAAATTCTATGACGCACAGTAACTGCATAAGCTGTCTGTAAATTTGCGTTTTCTTTAAATTTTCAGAGGAGTGTCCAATCAGTGTAATGTAAGTCTTTGGTTACGGTAAGTAGAGAATATCTTCAAAAAGAAATAAACACGTTATGATAAAGAAGAACATTTCAAAAGCATTAGACACAAGAAAGGATTGCCAAAAAACGCATACCGGAATTGCAAGGACACAAATGGAGTTGTAGGAGGCTTTTGTATTTTAAACTACTTTTTATCAAATAATTTCCTTAAGTCATGTGTCTTAAATTTTCAAATTCAATGCCATTAACTTTTCGTTCTTTGTTGCCTGAAATCAATCATAACATGACACAGAGTGGTATATGATTGTTTTAAAATTATCAGCTGCATCCAGTTATTGTGACATAGTTATTGTGCGAGCATATTTAGATTGACAAATTTCGAGGACTCGCAGAAATGTCGGTAGCTTAGAATGGGAAGGTCGTAAGAACATCATGATTTCGTTGAGAAAACAAGAAAAAAAACTCACGCAAAATTACTCGAAACACCCAGATATTGAAACACCCTGCACACTGGTCAAAACTTTTCCCAACATGTCATATATTGGCAGATAATAATGACATTAACTAAGCGTCAAATCAAATACATTGCATCAATGTGTCCGAGTTTTTTGTAAAAAAATATACCGATAATGATATATGTCAAATACAAACAGTGCGGTTGAAATTTATAAGGTTAATGTGGGGTATTGAAGTAATGGTAAATACGATTTCATAGCCAAAAACTAAAATGAGGAAAATGGACAGGGAATACAGCACTTAACTTAACCAGTCGAGCACAGAAAACAGTAAATGATACTCCATTAGCTGATTACATATATTATGTTATATTGGCATAGTACCCGTCCGGGTATAATTACACTCTTGTCATATCATGTCGCTAATAATTATTAATGTTTCCCGTTTCATAAATGACATTTCAGTACGAGATGTTTCTGGCATACAAAAAACGTTATAAATGACTTTCGTCTACTACATATTATCTAATGTATGTTTTATTCACAACAATAGCCACCATATATGACTCCGACAACATGTAGGAAATATGTCATTTTGTCTAATATTATGTATTCGTGACTTATGTGTTAAGAGGCATTTAGACCTTTGCCAATTTGACAATTTTGGTCCAAACAAATCTTGCAGAAATGCATTCTCAATTCATTTACAAATCATTGCCTAGTATTCAGTTAACATCTTATTGTATCCAATGAACATCAGAAAACATTTTTCTCTTTGAAATCGCCATTTCTCGTAGAAACTGTTGATTTTAACATTTAATTGGGACACTCTAAAAAACAAAAAGAGCGCTGATATATTTCAAACGACTAGGGCTGAAATTAAAGCGGTATTGATATCATCGTAATCGGTCAAATAATAAAATGATCACAGAAAAGCGCACGCCTCCTGTTCAAACACTATTTATCACATTAACGCCGTGATGATTGTGAGACCAAATCGAAGAGCATTGTTCTCCAACACGTGTGATAACAAACATTTGCATAATTCTTACGCACAAATCACTGAATAAGAAACGAGCTATGTTCTTTAGGAATTCAAAATTATACATGTATGATGAAACATTTATCATTGTGATTTAAATACATATTGTTTGCAGCTTTTAAAGCGTCGTTTAAGTGTTTATATACAAAATTAATGTACAGAATGCAAATTGGGACTACTTTTTACAAATGTACGAGGAGACAGTTGAATGTGTTATTCGGTGAAAATTCGAAATCGAGTCGCTTTATTTTGGTAAAAAACATATTCCAATGAGATAAAAAGAACTACCACTCGTTTTCAAAAGAAAACTCGTGGGAGATCCTATAAACATATTTTATAATCTGGTATTTTGTGAAAGCTACGTAATACAAGCGTTCATTCACCAGGATCACTGTATCTAAACATAATAAAAAGATTTATACATGTATATGTTTTGTGACTGGGAGATCTGCATTGGTGTGTTGGTGGACCTGACTAATACAGGGCATACCGCATCAGAACTTCATAGTTTTATCTGTCATGTATCATTTGAGATAGAGTGCCCTTTTAGCAATTTGCGATATATATGTATAGTTTATACCCATAGAAAATGAATCAGAGGTTAGGTTCCACCTATATAAAATTGTAGGGTGTTCGTTTATTCTGTTATTTCAGTAAAATAAGTTCAAACATATTTTTACGCGTTGCTGTTAAGGTGAATCTAATGTTATGAAACATTAATTGCAAAGTAAATCACGATGTTCTTTCAGCCGATTACAATAGTATCGCTTCTCTTCTGCCTAGTAATAACCGCATTAGACACGTAATTCGTTTCTGAAAACCCCACATTTAGATATAGAAATCAAAGAAGAATGTAGCAGGAATAGTCTCTTTGTAAAATGTCAATTTCTCTTATCAGAAGATAGACATTATATTATTGAAAATAATAAACCCAAGATATACAGAGCAATATCTTTAGGGATCAATTATTTGGCTGATGGAATGGATACGGTAGTTAGTGAAGGTCTTCATAAAGATACTAATTGGAATGACGTAGTTCGAAAAAAGGCTTTTGTACTTTAAACGACTTTAAAAAATTAGTTCATTAACTCATTTCTCTTAAATGTTGAAATGCAATCCCCTTAACATTTCATACTCTGTTGATCCGGATGTATTTATCTGGTGATACAGTGTAGTAAAATTGTTATTTATCAGCTGCATCCAACGAATTTCGCATTGTAAAGTTACGTATATATTGCAAGCGGAGGATTAAAAAATTAGTTCATTTTCTCATTTCTCTTAAATGTTGAAATGCAATGCCCTTAACATTTCGTTCTCTGTTGATCTGGATGTATTTATCTGATGATATAGTGTAGTAAAATTGTTATTTATCAGATGCATCCAACGAATTTCGCATTGTAAAGTTACGTATATATTGCAAGCGGAGAATTATTAATGGCTCGCTGATATATTGTGTTGGATAATAGAGTAATCTTATTTGTCTGTAAACTCTTGAAGCGTTTTCGATGTTCCATCATACATACACATAAATAACAATATTCAATCAGCAATTGGTAACAACGTTTCTTTTAAAGCATTAAGGTATAAACAAACCGTGCATGATATATGTTTGTGCTGACCAGGCAAAATCTAAACATTATTCTTCCAATTCGTAGTACAATTGGTGCATAGAGTGCCATCTATTCAATATGGAACAAGTTCAGACGTAATTTACAATGCACATTACTATACCCTTCACAGTTATGACAGTTAAGTGTCTATAGCATTTTTGTATATTCATGAATAGGCGACTTTGCTCGTATCGGTCTCTCAATTTTCGGATTGTTTTCAACATAACGCTGCTTTAACGTTGTGAACTCAGACACAAAACGCAAGAAAATGACGATTGAAAACATGTTTGTCAATGACAAAAAACCGTTTAGGAATTATGCGAACGTTCCCGAATAGTGTATAAGGTAAAGTATGAAGTGTATAAAGTACGTTGGTTGCTTTCAAATAAATCAAATACTTGGTAGAATTACTTTTGCGAATTATAAAATGCACTTTACATATTTCTGAGAGACAGACGCGTGTCTGAACCATTTTCTGTTGACTTTTTTTCGACTTCTTATCCTTTTTGTCACGTGATATAAATCTGTAAGCTCGTTTTCGTTATTAAAACATCAAATCAGTATCGACAGTTTACGTAGTTATGAGTTTATTATCTTAGCAATTAATGATGTTTATCTTCTTCTTCATTTCATACACAGATAGCACTTCTCTATACTTTTACAAACTCTGTGACACTTGCATATTTACTGGTAAAATTGTTTAATTTACAAAGTACCATATTTAGTGGTTTTGGAGAAAATATCATAAAATTTGTAGGGGAAATTATTTCGAAAATTTCGGATTTCATGAAAATTGGCATGATCCTAAATTTATAACAAATATTTGTAATAATTAAAAAGTATAGCAGATCTAATACAAGCTCGTGTTCAGGTCAATCCACGGAATTGAATCTCCTCGAATATTAATGAGTGTACACAGTCTATAATTAGTAATGTGTAACACATATAACGCTTCCCACGTATCAGTAATGCATACATGTAGTAATACTTTATCAGAAGTGGGATCTAGCAATGTGGTATTCTCACGCCATTTACAAAAAGCTATACTAAGAAATCAGGAAATTGATCGCCTATTATCTCGCTTAATCAACAGTTTAATTTTACTCTATAATCGCAATGAATTTAAGGAATTGTCTTATTCCTGACCAATCCTCCTCAAAATATCTTAATGATGTTGTATGTTTAAAGCAGGAAGCTATGTTGAGTAGATGTGTCACCAAACGCGTTGAGGATTGCATCGTGTATGTTTTGCAGTATTATGTTTCAATTGCATGAATCTGTTTGGCATCAATATATTAAGTGTTAACTATGAATACATATAAGAAAAATAACAATATTACTTTCGGAAAAAGCTTTATAATGCCCTGGCGGATGCATTGTCCATAACAAATAACGAAGTCATCCAGGGAATAATTATGTAAAATTGTTTCATAGTGGTAAAGTTTGAATGCATTTATGGACAAACATGAGTTTCAACAATATGTAGCGGACGTGCGAATGGACAAACGAACAACACAATCACTATATGCCTCCTGCATCAGGCAATGAGTTATCTGTATATCAAATGCGCTATTAAACTAGAATTTAATAACAGTTTATTTGACATAACTAACAGCTGGATAACAATACTAGAACGAATTCGTCTATGATATTTTTGTAAGCTACATAAAATATTGACAATGTAGCATGAAGGACCCCTTCAAACACAGTGTTAACACATATGTTACATGTCGAGTGTCCTCATTATATTTTGTTACCATTATCACATGCTTGCCCATTTATATCTTCAGTCTTGGTTGACACAGGTAAATAGACACATTTGTACATAACTAGGGCACATGCATGTATGTAATGCCATTATCGTTGTGTCCCTAAAGACGATTCTAATTGTGATTTATAGCAATGATCATTATACTCTCGAATCATGTGTTTTTCATCTACATGACTTGTGATTTCTCGGTTCAGCCGACCGTTTAGTCACCTGTCTTGCAAAATGTATATTGTAGTGGATTTTGAAGTAAACGCAGAATAAATTGTCTACTTGCGTGTACATAACGATGTATCTGAGAGAAATATTGATCACATAATTATCATGCAAGAAAACCTAGTACATGAAGGAGAGATAAAACGTGAACTAGTTGGTGAATTATAATTGCAAATGTTACCAGTCTTCGTTTTATCAAGATTTAGTACGAAAAACATAATTGTTTGGATTATAGTAATTTCTAAATCACGAAACTGTTAATTGGACGACTTTGTAGACTGCAGTTACAATGTATCTCGTGTTGTGGTCATCCAATACATACACATAAGTTTATGCCGACTTATTAACATTAAATAATACTAATTCATCTGATACCCACACATTGTTAATACTCGTAAGTCTGTATCGTACAATTAACACAGGCCATACAGTTAGTAATATTTACGACAAAAGTGATTTTAATTTCGATACTGTGAATTACTCTAACTTCGATGTAGGTGTATAATTGGTAACTTCATATGTGTTTACGCCTCCAAATTAATTCCGTTTGCAAGTTTGTTCTCGTTTGAAATACTATAAATCTAAATGATACATGACTGCAATAAGGCTATATAGCTTCCATAAACTTCGTTAAATGTCTGCAATTTGTATAGGATAAATACTTAATTCATTACTAAATACAAATTTGTTTGGTATTATTTTAAAGATGCTTCTGCCACAGGGTCTATGTCAGCCTGATGTTTATGGTGGTGAGCTTTACAATTTCGGAAGAGTTTGGGTCGTAGTCACTTTCATGACATTTTTATCAAGAAGCTTACTCGTTTTCTAGGTAGAGGATTATGATCATTTAATTTTGCAACTTTCGACATTCGTAATGGTGGGGCTTCAGTTTAAAATGATTACGCTTCTTATTACATTGCGCGTGGACCGGACAATACGTGAATGTAGACGAATATCAAGGTCAGTAGCCAGTACTAATCCTGATGCACCACCTTTAAGTTCCTTAAGAGAAATGTATTGTTTTCTTACTGCACAAGCGAAACTGAAAATCCCATGTACAATATCTAACTCTTTTATAGCTGGCGGCCGCCTCAGATGTCCTCGGTTATTCACAAAGTGATGTACATGTATAGGTTTTGATGTATTCGGTGTAATTCCTTGTCATTACGTTGGCAGCGTGATTTATTACCCTAGTTTGTAAGCGGATGATATGGAAGTATGACTTCAGCAACATCAACAATACATTCAATAGCAATGCCTCGCTGCGTACAGTAAATCACTACAAAATGTCATTCAGGCAGATAAAAATGATGGCAGGCAATACGTCTCTTTAGAGCAAGGAGTTGCACTTTCATGTGTGTCAATCAACCATGGTTTAATTGAATATGATGGCAAACACTATTTTGTACATGATCCAAAGGCTTTTGGGTTTACTTCATATAACAAGAGGGCCAAGATGGTGAATTTGTCCATTTTCAAAATATGAGCTTTCATGCTGAGGCATTCAAGTCACTTTGTAATAGTACATGTCTATCTAGGAAATGATATTTGCTGGTGAAATAGATCTCACCGCAGTCGTGGGGTCATCACCGCACATGTAACGTGTTTGATGTTATTTCATATACCGTCTCAAAGGAAGATTTTGATGTACTATTAACATAGTGGAAAGTTGGCAGTCCTTTTATCAAGCATAATTACTATGTTCACTGCTAACTGACCTCGTGCTTTATAAAAAAAGAACAAAGTAGCACTGAGAGAGAACGGAAATTGGCAGGAAAAAATGATTGTTTGCCTCAATTATTTACACCTACGGTGAGACAAATTCTTAATTAGGACAAACTACGTAGTATATTTTCTCTTTGAACTGAAATATTGTAGAGACATCATTTATTAATATAGTTTATAGTACATTTTGTATTGACACAGGGTCGAAATATCGTCGATAGAAAAATATATAATAGCATTATAACATATCTGTAACGCCCATTGTTCTTTGTGTCTCTTTAATATACCCTGCAGTTTCATTTGAATACAACCTCCCCTGTCCAAATTTCTTCATCGATAATAACGAAAAGCAGCCATATCCCCTGCCGAAGAGGAGATATTCAACAAAAGGTCATTACTCAAAATAAAGTGATCGAATAATAATTTCCTGACAATACGTGTTGTCCTCATAGATGTTAATCTGTGCACGTTTCGTCAAATGCATTAGTATAATAAGACATATCGGAGGGGTTTACACTGACGCTCGGACGGACGGAATGGCACCTACCATTAGAATATCCCATTTCGCCTCGGCGGGGGATAAAAACGTGATCTATACTACAAGAGGTGTTCAACTTATTTATGAACAAAACATGAACACCGATTGTGCAATATCGAATGTAAATAATTGAAATATCTTTTTTAGACCATGCGAGAAAAATGTTTTAAGTTGAACATATGATCACCATACATTGTATATTTGATTTGGTTAAAGCTAAAAACAACAATTTAGTAGATGATGTTGTTTTTCCTGTTTTGAAGGCAAAATGGCCCTTTTATAAGCATCAAAAAAGTGTTGGTAATTTTTTATTTTGCATTTTTAATGAGAACATCAGTAATATTTGTGGTAAGACGCGTTTTTAAAGTTCTGTTTCCAGAAATTGTGAAATGGCACCAAAAATTGAAAATTGCCAAACATTGCCAAAACCTACACTATAAAGTTAAATTGGTTTTATGATATTTATGATGAATCCATTAGCAAAACGTGGAATAGTACCACAGATGGGAGTGTCCATAGAAACTATCAGTGACATTATTTCGAAACAGTTTAATGCATAGTTCTGGGAAAATGCGAAGTTCCAACGATGAAAATCAAGAAAAACATGCCTCGCAGCCAAAAGTCTAGGAATCTAGAAATGCGAAATAAACAACATTATGTGGAAAAATTGTTTCATTATGGGGAAGCAATGCTAAATTTAAAAGAATGTTATGATAAATTATGGTATGCTATTTTAGAAAAGGTCACAGGGATAGGGAGAAGTTCATGTTTGTCCAGCATTGTGTGTTCGCGGCCGTTTTCATGGAAAGGCATTGGGTTTGTTGTTATGAAAATACGCACATAAAAATCAATATCAAATTGACGAAATTGAAAGCTGTGGTCTATGTACGAACCGTTTCAAATAAGATTTTCAACAACAAAGTGTTACGTATCGTTCCTAGTGACTGTTCCAAGAACATAGTGTTTCGTCTGGATTCAGCTTCAAGTCACCATATACAACGCCAAATGAAAAAAAACTTAATAATATAACTTTGATATATATTATAACCAAACAGTAGATGTCGAAGTCTTCTCATGCTTTAACAATATAATTTTCCATCTGGTTCATACTAAAACAACGATTACAGAAGGGAAATGTAAACGAAATTATTACGTGTTTTGGACCTTCAAAACGCAAATAACAACACCGTCTACCCCAATGCTGATTATGATTTAACCGTAACGTATTGTCAATTTACAATTATTATATATACTTCTTGATACACTACTTTACACAATATAAAAGTTTTTATTCAATTTCATTGTTAGAGTAACAAAATATCGATGTTCATGTTCTGTTCATAAATAAGTTGAACACCTCTCGTAGTAAATGTTCGACGGAATACATGTTTGTTGTTTCCACATGCTTTCCAAAGTGATCCATTGAAAAGTCTTTATGACGAATTTTTTTAAATCATACATTCTTATTACACAAAACAACCTATGATAGTGAGTTTTTCATCACACCAATTCGCTCAATTGAAATGGGAAATTCGTAAGTACAAAATCGATAGTCAATCGAAAACAAAAAGAAACAAACTGTCAGAAAATAATAACTATTTGCTGACTGTAAAATAAGCTGTTTCAAATTCAGTTTGGTCAACATGACAAGTTATGTATTATGGAAATGAGTTCAAAAGAAGCGCCTTGATATGCAGAATTTAATTATGTACATGTATCAGTCCTTTACGGCCGTACATACGACCATCTTATTCTAAGACAGCGAATTGCATTTGGCCATTCCTTTACATCACAGACGTATTAGCTAAAATCTGTCGAGCAAGTCGTATTTATTTGATATGACATTCCGATCAATTTACGTTTTCATATTTCCTGTACTTCTTTTTGATATGTTTGTTGATGAACTATGATGATAGGTATCGTCAAGTTAATGCTGCATTTCCTGCAAAATATGAACATACTTCTTCTTTAGTAGAATTATATTTGATATGTTAGTAATCTGGAACTTTAATCGATAAAATGAGTTTAATATTTATTGATATTGGATAATATATTGACATTTATTTGATAAAGGGTTATAGATCGGCAATTTCATCAAGAGTATATCATACTAATGCCCTTTTGTAGACCAATTCCTTAGTACGTAATGATGCACAGTTACACAAACAGACGCGTCTTTGCTAATTGATATAAAGTGAACATAGTCAAGATGGATGCACAATAGTGTATTAATTCTTAAGAATACATTTTTTTTAAATTAATTATGCCGAGCATAGCCTTTATTAGCTTTATTTCTACTGAAATATGGCAGGCATATACATGTACCTCCACCCGGATTTGACACGGCAAGCACACTAACCACTGAGCTACGGAGGCACATATAGGCGTGACGATTTGCCAATATGTTATGAACTAAAAATAATGAAATAAAAGGTAGATCTGAACCAAACAAGTAATTCATAAATTGTAGGCAAAACAAAGGTCTTCTACCGGTTTAAAATGTTTTAGATGCTTTTGTTGCTAAAATGACGAAGGCTGTCCATTAACTAAGTACTTCTTAAATGTTTGCTGTCGATGAAGCCGGACCTTAAGTTAAATTAAAACTTAGGACACACTCATCCGTTACAAAAGTCGTGTAGGTCCACATAATAATAAATGTTAAGTTGAATATAATAAAACAAATATTTATTTTTGATGTAATATTTCCATGACATCGTAAACATTTTCCAACTGTATCTGATATTCGAAGGCTCCAGGCAAAAATTAATTGGTGCGTTGTCGTGTAGTTGCATACTCGTATAGAACTGATGATATCATTAGAAGTACTTCGTTGCGCCATGCCTATTATAAATGACACGCCTTGATATAAAGCAGTGAAGTAAGATCCTCGCATTTTTTCCAGACGGATCATATTCAACCTTTTAAGAAGAAGAATGACCTGTCAAATGGTGTATATATCTATTACATTTAACTCAGTGTTACGACAGCTGTGGTCCGTTATATGCATTGTTCGTCTATAAAGCTTTTGTGAAGCAGACAATACATGACGATATATTGCTCAACATGATACACATAGCCTTCGTGAAGCAGACAAGACATGACGATATATCGTTCAACATGATACACGGCTAGACAAAAATAAACTAAACACAACGTATTACTGTTTGGCGAGCTCATTAATTCATTTAATCAAACACATTTTCAGAACATGTTACCGTATGCTTTTACAAATCATTACACAATGTATTGCTGGCCTAGAAATAGTACAAAGTAATAGTTTGAGGAAACAAGATAAAACTGTCAGAATATTACTCTTAACGAATGGTAAAACGAACTGTTTCAACTTCAGTTTGGTCAACATGACAAGTTGCTATTTTCATAAAATTGGCTCAAAAGAAACCCGTTGTGATGCGGATTTTAAATATGCATCAGTCTTATAATGCCGTAAGTAGTACTTACGATATTTTCATTTTAATCCTTCGAGATGTCCGTATTTAAACTACTAGTATTCTACAAGAATGTCGATGGTTTAGTAGCGAAATCGAGAATAATAATAAAAAACAGTCGGGATATTGACACATGTTAGTGTGTGTCTCTCCCAACGGGCCTCACATATGAAAAAACACAAAGCCTTCGCTACAAGATGCATACATCGTAGGTTTGGTACCAAGTGATCATGTGAATGTTTATTGGATTACGACCAAGCGAAGCACTAGTGCGAACCAACATCAATCAATCCAGGTCAATATCAAAGTGACTCCAGTATATTTGAGAAACACAATTATTTAATTAATAACTAAATATCGTTTGTTAAATATAAACATTGTGTCAAATGAAAACGTAAAGGAATCCGACGGATAACTGTCTAGTCCCGCATAAAGCTAAGAATAAGAAGTTTGTAATGCAGAATGGATCAATAATCCTGCTTTCGTTATTGAGCAATCAAATCAATATAAGCCTTTCATGTATTTGGGTCACTTTGTATTACCGAGGTCAATTTTTGAATCCAATATTACGGCTTTAATGTGAGAGCAATGTGAGCTCATGCTATTTAAGACGATAAACTCCATTATTGCATAATATAATCCAAATTAAATTTAGTGTCGTAACCATGGTATAAACCAGGGTACTCATCATTTATTGTTACAAAGCGACAACTTGAAACTGCTGTCCCGACTTCCATCGACGGTTAAATCATAATGGTCGTTTTAGAAAAAATGAACATAACGTATTGCAGTTTTATCACCTCATCACAGTGAAATAACATCGTCCTACGATTCTGCTGATGTTTAGGCAGCTACTAGTATTGCGTTTCATATAAATGTTTTACGATTTATCGAAACGGGGCTTAATGTACAAAGTAATGTCATTGCCTATTTATGATGAAGCTATTTTTCAAAATACAAATGCGTACAGCCGTTTATTCTGTTAGACTTTGTGTAAGAATGTTATTATGTATAACCACAGCGTTATCTATCGTCCGTTTGTCTTTGGCTAAATAAGAGTACAGTCTTCGATACGTATAAATGATTATTTTCATTCTATCTATTCTTAAAGTTACGTGATCAGTTGTAGTTAAGCCATTGCAATACATGAATAAGTACAACCTTATTTACAATGATATGTGTCTGTCAAACAACATTGTAAACTAACCTAAAGATAATGATCGTAATGCACACACATGGCACATAACTACTTCCTGTTTTGGAACTATATATGTAACAGTGACAGTGGCACTTTCCTCAATTCATTTGCATATATTTGCTATTTAGCTACATGCATAAAACATATATTCACTTTATTACAATATTCCAACGCCTTGCTATTTCCATATAACGTCTTTGCCTGGAAATATACTACATTGTACCACACTCAACTATAACATGCATTCGTTTAAGGTGCATAGAAGCAACGTTTCAGGGCTGGAATATGTAATAATGTTAAATTTGGTTCTGAATAATCTGGTTCAAAATTATATCAAACGCGCTATTCCCTCGAGCATAATAGACTAACAAGTGTATCTAACAATATTTCTTTTATTTTACAACTTTTCATCATCTACATTTGCAAGAACTAAGAGTTGTTTGAGCCAGTGAAACTATTAATTCACCCTTTGAATGATTTCCCACGTTATATTAGCAAAAATACTGTTGGCGGGGAATATAACTTATCCGAAATTTACGCACATAAGACACAATGTTTGCAGTTAAAGAAAGACAAAAACGCATTGACATACGATTAACAGCTACGGCATTGCAAAATCGTCTAATTGATACATATGTCGCTTTCAAGTTACACTTACATCATAGAAAACATATATCAATGTGTCAATATTCCAACAAATAGGATTTATAGTATGTTGCATTTAAGAAACTTAGAATTGCAATTTGACGGGTTGATCCGTTGTATTTGTTCTTTCGAGAATGCTGTGTATGTTAGCAATGTTACGATGTAATCTTAATATGATATAAAACGTATAAAAGACGGTACTGTCTTGATACAACAATGTAAAGCGTATTGCTGTAGACGTACAAAAAACTATGTTTATTTGAGAAATTGATAGAAACGTTTTTCATTATTTGCAGTTTCCATTTCAAAGAATAGATATAATGAATCTGTGGTAATGATTTAGAAAATACCTAATAACTTAAATTTGATCAATTAATTTCCAAGGATCAATTAGCAGATGCATCCCAATTTCATTTCCCTAACCTCTAAACGTAAGCTTGCAAATTTCATACTCAAAGTTGTGTCATATATTATTAAAATCACTGGCCAGTAAATATATAAATCATTACTGGGTTCCAAAGTTGTCGGCGTAAATTGAACGTGTGATTACACTATGCCAGCAAAACGAAACAAAAACTGCCAATGTTATTCAGTTAATCATTTTCAAGACAGAAGTGAAACTATTTACTGAAGAAAAATGGTTCGTCATATTGGTATGCATCCAAGAACAAACACAATATATTTTATTCTTACAAAAACTTCATTTTGGAACTTTTCTTTCAAACAAACGTATTGTTTCATTTTATTTGACAATAGCATTAATTTGCACGATAGTTACATACATGGTGGTCGCAATGAATTATAAATAACGATACCATGACTGAATGGTGCTTTTTAACAATTGTTGTTCGCCAATTCAGATGTGTCAGTGGCCTGTTTTGACCGGGTCATCTGAATACAGGTAAAGAGAAACATGTTTATATGTGTTGGACAATGGGCGTCGGTATGTGGACGCGATAGGCGCTAAGCTAAACAGCATTTTTTCATGGTAAATGTACTATGGAGCGGGTAAGAGGGTATACATTATTGAACTAGCTAACATACATCACAATTAGATACCATTCGTCGGACTATACTGTACATAACACTATTAGCAAAGCTATTTGCATACATGTTTATTCGGCAAGTTACCATGTGGCGATTTATACCGTGTAAGTATACAGCCGTAAACCATTGGTGCTATCTTTATTTAAATATAAAACAGTCGTGATATTACTCACAGGAAGTAAGCAATTGACCGGACTTCAAGCTTTGACTTGCTCATTTACATGTCACATTCTTGATTATGTAGAACAAACATATATGAATTAATCATTACTTCTGGTTATCTACTGATTGTCTTTACAGACGCCAAGTCTTACAATGTATGCACGTTACATACGATCAGTTTATGAATTGTTGAATATCTGCAATGTGTTGTCTCAAGATGGATCCAAATTGTATGGAATGTGGAAAAACATTTATTTAAGGTTACTGTTATAAATTGACAATTGACATTTATTTGTGAATTACATACCCATGATATAACCATAAAACAGTGCAAACTATTAAATGCTGATTTAATTTATTCTAAACTGGCATAACTGGGCAGAAAATAAACGCAAAATACCCAAACATGAAAATATTTTATACATTCATAGAGTAAGAGCGATTTATATTTAATAATAAAAAACACAGCTCATACTAAATTTACTATAGCTGTATGTACATATAAGCATATTATGACGGTTGCGATCTCATTTAACTCAGACACAGAATACGCTCAACTACTTTACGCTGATATATAACTAATAACATAAAGGAATGGAGCAAAGGTGACGGTGGCTTCTGATGCTGAATAAGGACTATATTCATGATCGAATGTCCAGGTTGTAACTATTTTTGTCATATTGGCACTTTAGAGGTTAGATTAAAAGACATCACACATCCGATAAAATTTAGCAACCGACGTTATTTATTGAAATGATGTTCCCGGCTACAAAGAAAATACTATACCAATGTACAAATACAGACTGACATAAATACTTTTTATCGACCGTTAGATCAATAAAACTGCTATTTGACGGCACAATCAATTGGTTATCGTTATTTATTGCTTGTTATTACGATTGTAAATTATCGTTAATTTTCCATAACGAAGCCAATCCAGATCGATCTGAGTGCCATTATTGCATTCTTCAAATGATGCAAACATGCAATAAATAATAGTCTGGATGTTTCTACAGTGTATCATGAAATATACCCCTATACGTTGCGCACATTCATTTTGTGAATTACACCATTTTTGTTTGGCTACAATGGACTAAAAGAAACACCGACATAATGCGTACTGTAATATACACGACATACGATGTTGGCACGAAGTGCAGGCATGTATCATTCCAATAGGAGGCCTAATTACCCGTTGGAAGCATTCATCTTTTGGGTATTTGTTCGATATTCCTTGCCAAATGCGAACCTTTTCATATACATTAATATATAAGGTGCCAATGGCAAAATTGACAGTAGCAGTTTTAAAGGCTAGCAACAAACGTTTTGTAACACATATGTTAAACATCCCAGCGTTTTAAATGAATGGGAACGGGTTCTTTGTGATCTCCCCTTCGCTCCAAATATGTACTATTTGATCGTTAATACCATTATCATGTATCTTGTAATATTTATCGATCATGTTTGTAAAAAAAGATTGCTTTGGTTAATATAGGTTGTTCAATGTTCAAATGAATAACATTACCACTTGTACGTAATACTAAAACTGCAAACGTTTCAGGAACGGACTGCGAACATTATGCAAATATATAAAACGTCAGTGATATAAAAATGACATACTTTGAACGAGTACTGACGAGTTACCGATAAAGACATACAGATATTGATATAAAACCGAAGCAAAGACTGCAATTACGTACCAAAATAATATTGCTAATGGTTTACTGTAGATTATTGTATGCTTAGGTAAAGCTAATTCGCAATGCCAATGTCCTTACAACATGATAAATTATGTCTACAAAAGCGCCATTAGCGTTTTGATTTACCCAGTCCCCCGTAAAACTGTCGGACGCTTTAGCAAGTTTTGACTCATCAGATTCCCAAAAACGTGATCATTTCGAGAACAAATGCATCAATAAACGTAATGTTTAGTTAGCTGTCTAAGTTACAAACATTATTACCAAAAAAGAGTAACCGGAATATTAGGATAGAAATCAGCTTACACGCATCAGTTTATATCGCTTCCAAATTACTTGTTGCAACTGAAAAAGAGCGTATTCGGCCAGACGTACATACTGTTAGGTTTTGTTTGGAATCACGAACTTTATTTGCATCTTATATGAATAGTTAAATACATGCAAAATAATGTGTCAACTTTACCAACAAATTACTCCAAATTTAGGGATGCAATAGACACAAAGTCTAAACATTCTGAAACATCTGATGTATAGCTATTATGAATTTGCATTTGATATACATTCAGTCTGAGCAAGCGCCTCGTATCTAATATGATCACTGTGTTTTACCATAACATATTACACAATGTAGCTGCTTCGCGAAAACTCCGAGACTTTATAATATACCACTCTATCAAAGCATAGGATGTAACGTAATGTCGACTGTTATCATGAATGTACGACACGTTTTGTAACGTGCCATCCGTCTAGAGTCTTCATAAGTGTTCGTACTTACTAAAAGCACCCGATGAATACAGATCATTATTTTACTGACAAACACTTTATTTTGTAATTTGTGTACTTCCTATGTACCTGTTACGATTAATTATGGAGATTATTAGAAATTATTTTGAATAAAGGAACAATCTATCAAAATAGATTTTTGTTAAAAAATGAAAAAAGCCATTCTTTGGCACAATTTTTAAAAAAACTTCTCATTTGCACCCGGACAAAACCTTTAAGGCCATGAACACCTATACTAACTGTCTTCAAAAATGTATATGTGTGATATCTGGGTCCGCGTGCTAACTCATTTTAAATAATTTTGAAAACCCCATACTTTTATATTTTTTAGAGATTTGAGCAAAGGGGTCACAACAAAATGAGTACAAAAAAATTCTCGATCGACTTGGATCATATCTCTCACGGTAAAACAGTTAAACAATAGTACAGTATATGTAACACAAAGTATGAAATATTAGGGTGTGTGATGGCCATTTTTGTCTCGAGTCTATCTTAAAAAGGCACAAAAATGGCAAAATTCATTTTAAAAAATGTGAAAAATAGCAAAAATCGAATTTCCTCTGTTGCCATAGCAACGGTATGAAATATGAAGTTTTGAGCCCTGAAATCATTTTTATAAGTGAATACCAAAAAAGTGGCAAATTATTTTCAAAATCTGAGACTACATGTATGCGTGGACAACCATGCTTGAATTTGCCTGGTTTGAATATAGAATTACAATTAATATTTACTGATTGTAAGACAAGTTGCTTCAAATTCAATTGGATCAACCTGACAAGTTATGTATTATGGAAATGAGTTTAAAAGAAGCGCCTAGATATGCAGAATTTAATTATGTATAAGTATATGTAGCAGTCCTATACGGCCATTCCTTTACAACACAGATGTATTAGCGAAAGTCTGTCGAGCAAGTCTTATTTATTTGATATGACATTCCGATCAATTTACGTTTTCATATTTCCTTTACTTCTTTTTGATATGTTTGTTGATGAACTATGATGATAGGTATCGTCAAGTTAATGCTGCATTTCTTTCCAATAGTTGATATTCGGAACTCTGTGCAAGGTGGTTTTCCCCTTAATTTGCATGTAGGTACAAACAAATCTGGCCTATTTAGACTGGTTTTGTATTCATATGCAAACACAACTGTCCCCAACCCTATTGTCTAGATATGAATATTCTTGCGTCACAAGGATTATAACGGCAAAACTTTATTTGTACCTACAGATTAGTGGAGATCCGGAGTAGATCTATTATGAACATAATTCTTCTTTAGTAGCATTATATTTTATATGTTAGTAATTAGGAACTTTAAGCGATAAAATGCGTTTAATATTTATTGATATTGGATAATATATTGACATTTATTTGATAAAGGGTTATAGATCGGCAATTTCATTAAGAGTATATCATACTAATGCCCTTTTGTAGACCAATTCCTGTGTATGTAATGATGCACAGTTACACATACAGATGCGTCTTTGCTAATTGATATAAAGTGAACAAAGTCAAGACGGATGCACAATAGTGATTTAATTTTTAAGAATACATTTTTTAAGTTAATTATGCTGAGCATAGCCTTTATTAGCTTTATTTCTACTGAAATATGGCAGGCATATACATGTACCTCCACCCGGATTAGAACCCAGGTCGCCAGACTAGACGGCAAGCACACTAACCACTAAGCTACGGAGGCACATATAGGCGTGACGATTTGCCAGTATGTTATGAAATATGAAATAAATACAGTAGATCTGAACAAAACAAGTAATTTATAAATTGCAGGCAATACAAAGATCTTCTACCTGTTTAAACTGTTTTAGATGTTATTGTTGCTAAAATGATGAAGGCATTTCATTGACTAAGCACTTCTTAAATGCATGCAGCTGATGAAGCCGGACATTTGTTAAGTTAAATTAAAACTTAGGACACACTCATCCGTTACAAAAGTCCTGTAGGTCCACATAATAATAAATGTTAAGTTGAATATAATAAAACAAATATTTATTTTTGATGTAATATTTCGATGACATCGTAAACATTTACCAACAGTATCTGATATTCGAAAAAAAGGCTCTAGGCACAAATTAATTAGTGCGTTGCCGTGTAGTTACATACTCGTATAGAACTGATGATATCATTAGAAAAACTTCGTTGTGCCATGCCTATTATAAATGACACCCCTTGGTATAAAGCAGTGAAGTAAGATGCTCGCATTTTTTCCAGACGGATTATATTCAACCTTTTAAGAAGAAGAATGACCTGTCAAATGGTGTATATATCTATTACATTTAACTCCCTGCTATGCCAGCTGTGGTCCGTTATATGTATTGTTCGTTTATAAAGGAGACAAGACATGTCGATATATTAGTCAACATGATACATGGATCCTTCATACAACACATACGACATGTCGATATATTGGTCAACATGATATACGGCTAGATACAAATTAACTAAACACAACGTTTTACTGTTTGACGTGCTGATTAATTCAATTAATCAAACACATTAACAGAAAATGTAACCGTATGCTTTTACGAAGCATTACACAATATATCGCTTGCTTAGAAATAGTAAGTCGTAAGTACAAAACATTATTTTGAGGAAACAAGATAAAACTGTCAGAATATTACTCTTAACGTATGATAAAACGATTTGTTTCAACTTCAGTTTGGTCAACATGACAAGTTTCTATTTTCATAAAATAGGCTCATTGTAATGCGGATTTTAAATATGCATCGCTCTTATAATATCGTAAGTAACGATCTTTTCATTTTAAGCCTGCGATATGTCCGCATTTAAACTATAGTATTCTACTAGAATGTCGATAGTTTAGTAGCGAAAAAACAGCAGGGATTTTGACACATGTAAGTGTCTCACCAAAAGGGCCTCACATATGAAAAAGCACAAAGCATTCGCTACAAGATGAAAGCCTTCGTAGGTTTGGTACCAAGTGATCATGTGACTGTTTATTGGAGTAAGACCAAACGCAGCACTAGTGCGAACAAACATCAATCAATCCAGGTCAATATCAAAATGACTCCTGTATATTTGAGAAGCCTTATAATTTACTTAATAACTAAATATCGTTTGTTAAAGTGTATAGAGCTTCTAACAGTCATTTAATGTCACAATAATTACTTGCATCTTTTAAGTATGATACTAGACTGCCTAAATTGCTAATGAAAACTTTGGATGGGTTCCGTGTACTTTGCTTCAATCGTCGAAAAATAGACGATTCTTATAATTGCATAGGGTGTACTAGAACACGTTCGTATGAAAATGGACAGTTTCAATGTCCAATAAATCACAGAGAGAGTTTTTGTTAAAACCGAAGCGTCAAACGATCTAATGGATATGAAAGCATTATTGCTTTTCAGTTTTAGAAACATTTTAAAGAAATATCGTCCGATATAGCTCTATACACTTTAAAAATATACATTGTGTCAAATGAAACCGTAAAGGAATCCGACGGATAACTGTCTAGAACCGCATAAAGCTTAGAATAAGAAGTTTGTAATGCAGAAGGGATCCATAATCCTGCTTTCTTTATGCAGCAATCTAATCAATCTAAGCCTGTTATGTATTTGGGTCTCTTTGTATTACCGAAGTCAATATGTGAATCCAATATTACGGCTTTAATATTAGTGCAATGTGAGTTCATGCTATTTAAGACGACAAACTGCATTATTGCATATATAATCCAAATTTTATTGAATGTCGTAACCGTGGTATAAACCAGGGTGCTCATTTGAGAGATTCCGTTAATTTTAAATATGGTCCACAATTTGTTGTAAAAAAGCGACAACTTGAAACTGCTGACCCGACTACCACCGACGGTTAAAACATAATTATCGTTTTAGAAAAATTGACATAACGTATTGAAGTTTTAACACATCATCACGGTGAAATAACATCGTCCTACGACTCTGCTGATGTTTAGGGAGCTACTAGTATTGCGTTCCATACGAATGTTTTACGATTTATCGAAACGGGGCTATATGTACAAAGTAATGGCATTGCCTATTTATGATGAAGCTATTTTTCAAAATGCAAATGCGTACAGCTGTTTATTCTGTTAGACTTTGTGTAAGACTGTTATTATGTATAACCACAGCGTTATTTATCGTCCGTTTGTCTTTGGCTCAATAAGAGTAAAGTCTTCGATACGTATAAATGATTATTTTCATTCTATCTATTCTTAAAGTTACGTGATCAGTTGTAGTTAAGCCATTGCAATACATGAATAAGTACAACCTTATTTACAATGTAATTTGTTTGTAAAACAAGTTTGTAAACTTTCCTATACGTAATGATCGTTATGCACACACATGGCACATAACCACTTCCTGCTTTGGAACTATATATGTAACAGTAACAGTTGCAATTTCCTCAATTCATTTGCATATATTTGCTATTTAGCTACATGCATAAAGCATATATTCACTTTATTACAATATTCCAACGCCTTACTATTTCCATATAACGTCTTTGTCTGGAATAATACTATCACACTCAACTATGACACGCATTCGTTTAAGGTGCATAGCAGCAATGTCTCAGGGCTGGAATATGTAATAATGTTAAATGTGGTTCTGAATAATCTGGTTCAAAATTATATCAAACGCGCTATGCCCTCGAATATAATAGACAAAAAAGTGTATCTAACAATATTTCTAGTATTTTACGCCTTTTCATCATCTACTTTTGCTAGAACAAATAGGTAGTAAGAGTTGTTTAAGTCAGTGAAACTATTAATTCACCCCTTAATTATTTCCCACTTTAAAGAAATAAAAACGCATTGGTATACGATTAACAGCTACGGCATTGCAAAATCGTCAATTCGTAACATATGTCGCTTTTCAAGTTACACTTACATCATAGAAAACATATATCAATGTGTCAATTTTCAGACAAAGACGATTTATATTATGTTGCACCAAAGGAACTAAAAATTGCAATTTGACGTGTTGATCCATTGTATTTGTTCTTTCAAGAATGCTGTTTATGTTAGCAATGTTACGATGTAATCTTAATATGATATCAAACGTATAACAGACGGTACGGTCTTGATACAACAATGTAAAACGTATTGCTGTAGACGCACAAAACACTATGTTTATTTGAGAAATGGATAGAAACGTTAATTTTGTGTTTTCGTTATTGGCAGTTTCCAATTCATAGAATAGATATGATGAATCTGTGGTAATGATTTAGAAAATACCTAATAACTTAAAATGGATCAATTAATATCCAAGGATCCATTAGCAGATGCATCTCTGTTTCATTTTGAATTATGAATGCCACCCTAACCTCTAAACGTAAGCTTGTAAATTTCATACTCAAAGTTGTGTCATATATTATCAACATCACTGCCCTGTAAATATATAAATCATTGCTGGGTTCCAAAGTTGTCGGCGTAAATTGAACGTGTGATTACACTATGGCAGCAAAACGGGGAAAAAACTGACAATGTTATTCAGTTAATCATTGTCTAGACAGAAGTGCAACTATTCACTAAAGAAAAATGGTTCGTGATATTGGTATGCATCCAAGAACAAACACAATATATTTTATTCTTACAAAAACAAAAACTTTTGGAACTTTTCTTTCAGACGAACGTATTGTTTCATTTTATTAGACAAGAACATTAATTTGCACGGTAGTTACATACAGGGTGGTCGCAGCGAATTATAAATAACGATACCATGACTGAATGGTGATTTTTAACGATTGTTGTTCGCCAATTCAAAGGTGTCAGTGACATGTTTTGACCGGGTCATCTAAATACAGGTAAAGAGAAACAGGTTTATATGTGTTGGACATTGGGCGTCGGCATGTGGACACGATAGGCGCTAAGCTAAACAGCCTTTTTTCATGGTAAATGTACTATGGAGCGGGTAAGAGGGTATACATTATTGAACTAGCTAACATACATCACAATTAGATACCATTCGTCGGACTATACTGTACATAACACTATTAGCAAAGCTATTTGCATATATGTTTATTCGACAAGTTACCATGTGGCGATTTATACCGTGTTAGTAAACAGCCGTAAACAATTGGTGCTGTCTTTATGTAAATATAAAACAGTCGTGATATAACTCACAGGAAGTAAGCAATTGACCGGACTTCAAGCTTTGACTTGCTCATTTACATTTCACATTCTTGAGTATGTAGGACAAACATATATGAATTAATCATTACTTCTGGTAACCTACTGATTGTCTTTACAGACGCCAAGTCTTACAATGTATGCACGTTACATACGATCAGTTTATGAATTGTTCAATATCTGCAATGTGTTGTCTCAAGATGGGTCCAATTTGTATGGAATGTGGAAAAACATTTATTAAAGGTAACTGTTATAAATTGATAATTGACATTCATTAAATTTTGTAATGTGACCTACACATGATACTGTATAACCATAAAACAGTGCAAACTATTAAATGCTGATTTAATTTATTCTTAACTGGCATAACTTGGCAGAACATAAACGCAAAATACACAATCATGAAAATATTTTATACATTCATAGAGTAAGAGGGATTTAAAAATGAAAACAAAATCATACTTAATAATAAAAAACACATGTCATACTAAATGTACCATAGCTGTATGTACATATAAGCATATTATGACGGTTGTGATCTCATTATACTCAGACACAGAATATTAGTCTCCACTACTTTACGCTGATATATAACTAACAACATAAAGGAATGGAGCAAAGACTTTTATCTGATTTTAATGAGATTGCGACGGTGACTTCTGATGCTGAATAAGGACTATATTTATGAGAGATATCCAGGTTGTAACTATTTTTGTCATATTGACACTTTGGAGGTAAGATTAACAAACATCACACGTATGAAATGTAGCAACCGACGTTATTTATTGAAATGATGTTCCCGGCTACAAAGAAAATAATATACCAATGTACAAGTGCAGACTTACTCAAATGCTGTGTTATCGCCTGTTAGATCAATTAAACTGCAATTTGACGGGACAATCAATTGATTATCGTTATTTGTTGCTTGTTATAACGATCGCAAATTATCGTTAATTTTCCATAACGAAGCAAATCCTGATCGATCTGAGTGCCATTATTGCATTCTTCAAATGATGCAAACATGCAATAAATTATAGTCCGGATGTTTCTAAAGTGTATCATGAAATATACACCTATACGCTGCGCCCCATTCATTTTGTGAATTGCACCATTTTCGTTTGGCTACAATGGACTAAAAGAAACACCGACATAATGCGTACTGTAATATACACGACACACGATGTTGGCACGAAGTGTAGGCATGGTTTGGTCCAATAAGAGGCCTAGGTACTGATCTACAAATTGCACCCGTTGGGTGCATTCATCTTTTGGGTATTTGTTCGATATTCCTTGCCAAACGTGAACTTTTTCATATACATTAATATATAAGGTGCCAATGACAAAATTGACAGTAGCAGTTTTAAAGGATAGCAACAAACGTTTTGTAACACATATGTTAAACATCACAGCGTTGTAAATGAATGGGAACGGGTTCTTTGTGATCTCCCCTTTGCTCCATATCTGTAATATTCCATCGTTATACCATTATCATGTATCTTGAAATATATATCGATAATGTTTGTAAAAAAGATTGCTTTGGTTAATAGAGATTGTTCAAATGAATAACATTACTACTTGTATGGAAACTTTTCAGGAACGGACTGCGAACATTATGCAAATAAATAAAACTCCAGTGGCATAAAAATGACATACTTTGAACGAGTAAAGACGAGTGATCGATAAAGACACACAGATATTGATATAAAACCGAAGGATAGACCACACTTACGTACCAAAATAATATTGCAAATGGACGTCTGTAGACGTAAAGCTAATTCACAATGCCAATGTCCTTAAAACATGATTAATTATGTCAACAAAATCGCCATTGGAATTTTGATTTACCCAGTCCCCCGTACAACTGTCGGATTAAAAAATACGTGATTATTTCGAGAACAAATGCATCAATATCCGTAATGTATAGTTAGCTGTCTAAGTTACAAACATTATTACCAAAAAGAGTAACCGGAATATTACGATATAAATCAGCTAACACGCACCCGTTTATATCGCTTCCAAATTATTTGTTGAAACACAAAAAGAGCGTATTCGGCCAGACATACGTACTGGTAGGTTTTGTTTGGAATCAAGAACTTCATTTGCATCTTATATGAATAGTTAAATACATGCAAAATAATGTGTCAACTTGGACAACAAATTACTCCAAATTCAGGGATGCAATAGACACAAAGTCTAAACATTCTGAAACATCTGATGTATAGCTATTATGAATTTGCATTTGAGATACATTCACTCTGAGCAAGCGTCTCGTTTATTAGATGTACACTGTGTTTTACCATTATGATAACATATTAGCTGCTTCTTGAAAACACCGAGACTATATAATATACCACTGAATCAAAGAAAGAATAGGATGTAACGGAATGTCGACTGTTATGAATGTACGACACGTTTTGTAACGTGCCGTCCGTCTAGAGTCTTCATAAGTATTTGCACTTACTAAAAGCAACCGATGAATACAGTTATAATCTTAACGTGGCAATCATCAATGTTAATGCTTACTGAAATCTCTGACTAGTACATCGAATTAGGTAGAGCAGAAGTTAGTATTTACTATTTTAACATTTTTACAATGATAAACTGTAACACGCTCCTTAATACCGCGGAATAGGTGTTCCGTATCCAAGTTCTTATATGAGTGGTGTTTTTAGGCCCCGACCGGTTTTTAACTTGAGTGAACTATAGGCTTGTCCTCCATCCGTTCTTATGCCAAGTTTTATCCGTTTTGAACCAAAACTATTTCGGTAAAATACATTTTTAGTTTTTAGGGGTTGTCCCTTAATTCTAAGAATATCTTAAAAACTAGCCGAGTAAAACTGTTGAGAATTTTTCAAATGATTGGCATTAGTCTGATCTTAATACAAAATAACAGTTTTTGTCTTCCTTATAAAGTAAAATCCAAAAGTTGGGAATAACCTTAAGCCAAATTCAAATAATAACTTTGATAATTGCTTTCTAATCGTTCTTACATAACGTCATAGGAAAGATAGGCCCTAACAAATGTAGTGTTTTACTAGGCATTTTGTTGACAATTGGAATAGTGCAAATTGCAATCTGGTGATATCACACGATGCTGATTGAACAAGTTTAACTATCGTTACAAACCACGCAGTGGTATGTATATTATGCAATGTCCAGGATGGTGAATACCGTACTGGCAAAAGAGATGGTTCCGGACAGAAATCGCATAAAAAGCTTCCCCTGGAGTTAAAAACAGATTTTTTCTCAGATTTTTTGTGTTTACAAATACCTTGGTTCAGGATCTTTGCTAAAAATAGGTTCTCCGAAAAATGACGTCACGTGAACAGCAAAATATTGGGGCCTGAAAAGGGGCACTTTTGTGCTATTTTCAACGATTTTTAGGTTGATATACCGGACAGTCTGCTTCGAATATTTCACGACGAATATTTAGAAAAATATTACCAGGAAATATTTAGAACAGGGTTCCTTCTTCACAATCATGCAAAAATATGTCAATATTTACGACATGACAACACGTGACGCACATGTTTTCAACCCAGGGGGCGCTGGTGACAGGTTTAATTCCAATCTATACCGTATCTCGTTCACCGGCCGAAAATTGAAACAAAATGTGGAAAAAGTTTTTCAGATTTATTGACAAGATATCAAAAAAAAATTCTCAACAGATAATGATGACAAATTTCGTCTATTGCGCTAAACTATGTGCTGGACGAAAAAAAAAATTTTAGGCGCCGCCGTGATTCGATCGCTGGACTTTAGCATCAGAAAATTACTAATCGAGCTGTTTAACCACTCGGCCACGATCTCGTTACAGAATTATGAACTAAATAATTGAACATAATAAAATCATTGATGCTACGTTCTATATTGCGCATGCGCACTAAATTTGTTTACCCCCCCTCCCCCGGCGGTGCTGATGTCAAAATCACAACAGCAGACGATATTTTCGGTATATGAATATTTCTTTGTTGATTTTGATTTTGTTTTCTTCCAAATTTCCTTTAAATACGCCCCTGAGTGATTTGATACCAATATCAATGAATTAGTTAACTAAATAAACCATCAGGACCGTTTGTCCGGAAGCTTCTCCTGTCCGGAATCATCTCCCTTGGCTGTACTATTAATTCCCTTCTGTTCGTCATCTAGAACATCTTGCCTTTGCTGTAATTACCTGTTTTAAAGGTTATCCGTTTGTGCATTTATCCAAATAATCCTAAAATACCTTAAGATTAGATATAGGCGATATAGACATATTACATGAGCTTCATTATTACCCATATCGGACCGGCTTAGTAGTACACGTAACACTAACACCTCTGGTCTCGCGTGGGGTCGTTAAGATACACGTTAAGTAATTCTTAGACATGACAGTTACCAATTGTGTTCGCCCAGACAGAAATAAAGCCTGTAATATCAAGACATTTTTTCCGTAGGGAATACATTGTCAGGCAACATTTCGAATAACTAATTTGGTTCAGCGCAATTCCGAAACCCTTGAAAGGAAATGAAACAATGCCACTACGGTTATCTGTGGTCAATTGCCGACTTAATTTTCAACATTGTATTGCGTTCCTTATTTGTGCCTGTTGACGTGTTTTGAGTAAGTGGTATTATACAACACTCCGTCCAATAAATGTGTATAATGAGACTGATACATGCCAAAATGAGATAATAGACTATCGTATTTCATAGTTTAATCACATCAGCATTAAATGTATGTATTTCAACAAAATCAATCACTTGTGTGTCAATCTGAGCATGCATTTCTCTGTACATATGCCCATTTCACGTTCGTACCACATGATGATATTGACCACTGGGGCTTACGTATTCACATTTAGATCATATTGTAGTTTAGATATAATTCCTCACCTAGACTGAAAGTCACTTACATTACAACGCGTTTGATTAGCTATGTATCCATTAAAATCTTTCTGTCAGCGCGCTGCCTTAGCTCTTTCTGAAAAGATAAATTGGTTCTTTAACGTGCCAAATGTACAGAACCGATACACAAGAGACCTTCTGTAGGTTGCCAGCCAGTTGGATGAGAAACACCGAAATGCGTTCCAGAAATGACCAAGTGCCCCAGTCGAGGACCAAACAAATTTCCTCTCGATCAACAGTCATGTAGGTTATTCGCTCAACTATCGTATCACCCAACTACATTGTAGTTTCCCAACACTTATACTTATAGACTTACTTCCGTTTCCGGTATGTACTGTGATGTGTTTTTCATACGATAATAACAAACGCCGTTTTCTAAGCAATTAAGAAACAGTGTGCAGGACTATTTAGTAATATATTATCAGGATATATAGGACTATCATCGGTATGTGTTTGAGATTCATGACTTTTCTCTGTTTTGTGTTTTAAAGATCCAACATATCGCATTGTGGGTGGGGTTGGGCATTTGAAATAATTCAACCCCCCCATACTGACCAAAATTTCGTTACGCATGAACGATCGTGATAAGTGTTCACCATAAAAAGACCTATAAGTGATGGGATAACGGTGATATAGCACACTATTTGTATGTAAACGTTAATTGGTTCCATGTCTTCACGGGCTAAGAAACCGTATAAGCGTAAAGAAAAGTTCTCAAGTAATTCGAGCGACGAAGGATTAACATTAAAGCAGGGGCGGATAGGTAGTGACAGCGAACCAGACTGCAATTTGAGTGTTAGTAAGGTTATTACGGAGGCCAACAGTGTACTATATTACGAAGATCAGCGTGGGAACTTCGAACAGGACCGAGAGACCATGGCGACCGGAAGTAAAGATGGCGCATACAGCGAACTCAGTGAAAAGGTGGATAAAGTGTTATCTGTTATGTGTGATATGAAAACTACACAGGAAGGAATGAAACGCACTCTAGAAAGTAAAATCGACAATTTACGTAATGAAATACTGAAAAACATTGACGCAAAACTTAAGTCGCTCAAAAATGAAATAGCGTTAGACATTGGTAAAGAAACTAGCCGAATTGATGAGCTCATGGATTCTATGAAAGACATTTAGATACGCATGCGAGCAGTAGAGGAGGGCGAACAAGTTCAAGGTGAGCGCGCATCCACCACTCACCCAAAGGACCATCTAAATGACCATGATTACTGTATCATTGCCACCGGAATACAAAATCAACACGGCGAAGATCTCCTTGAAAAGGCCACTACACTTATAAGAGCGCTGGGCGATAACGTACGAGATAACGTGACCATTACCGGAACAGTGCGCCTCCCTAGCAGGTTTCTAGGAAAACCCGGCCCCCTGAAAATCAGCTTCAGTAACCCACAAGAGAAGATACTTGTCTTGAGAAACAAAATGAAACTGAAAGACATTGATATTTACCGCGATGTGTACATTAAGAGCAGTAAATCGCACGCAGAACGCCTGATAGAACTCAATGCAAGAACCATGCTTCGACAGCTGCCTCAAGGTGCCAAATTCCGAGTGGACGCTAACGGACGCATCCGCGCACGCGAGGAACAACAACACGGCGATCGTCACTAGGAGGAAACCCGTCCCATTAGGTCATTTATTCATATTGTACATATAAACGTTTGTGGATGGACTAAGGACAATGAAAACCTTCGTATTGCATTATTGAATTCATTTGATGCTGACATTATTTCATTATGTGAAACTCATTTATCTGACGAGAATATTATTGATGTCGAGGGATATTCATGGTTTGGCTTCAATAGAACTGAAATACATCGAAATGCACCAAAAGCGTCTGGTGGTGTTGGTCTTCTAGTAAAACATTGGCTTTCAGAAGACTATGAAATTAGTGTTGTAAACAGAGAATATGACGGAATTCTAGCCGTAAAGTTCACAAATAAATCAACAGAGTCGGATTTAACCGTATTTTCGTGCTATCTGCCACCGGAAGGTTCTACAAGAGGGAGAGATGCACAGGGGTTCTTTGCGCATCTACTTACACAGATATACGCTCATGCAAATTGTGACCAAATTATAATATGTTCGGACATGAACGCCCGGATAGGACCACTGTCAGATTTACTTAATGAGTGCGATTCCTTACAAGAGAGAACTGTGATTGACAAGACAGTAAATCAACATGGACACGAATTTGTGGAATTTCTGTGTGACTCAAAACTGTGTGTATTAAATGGTCGTTTCAATAGTCTACAAGACAATTTTACGTCGATGTCAAGAAAGGGGCGCGCGGTTGTGGATTTTATGTGTGTCCCTCATGATGTGTTCCAGCTTTGTAGTGACTTTAAAGTAGTTAACCTTCACGATGTTGTCGCCCAGCAAGGATTACATGGATTGCTTGGTGAGCGTTCTCGCGTTCCTGATCAGTGCGCATTAAGTATGAATATTGAAACGGACTATAGCGCACACTTATCTAGGACGAATACCGTTACGACGAACCCACGCGAGGATAGATTTAACCTTAGGCGAATACCGTCTGATTTCATGGGTAGTGATACTATTAAAACAGCATTAACTTCTCTAATTAGTCAAATAGAAAACACTAGGGAGACACAAGACAGTGTGGATAGTCTATACAGTACGCTCTGCGACGTGATTATTACGGAAATGAACAATAAATTACCTAAATGTGCTGCATCAAAACGAACTTCAAAACGGCTAAAACACTCCAAACCATTTTGGAACGGTGAATTGCAAGAACTCTGGAGCGCGCTTAGGGTCAGTGAAAACAAATACCTCAAATGTAGAGACAATAGGACTCTGAGAGCTAGATTACAGGCCGAATATGTTGCAGTTAGAAACAACTTCGACCGTACTCTGCATAGAACTGAACGTGCGTATAGAAGGGACGTTGCCATAGAAATTGAGACATTTGAAGCTAACAATCCGAAGGAGTTTTGGAACAAAATTAAAACGCTCGGACCCCGAAAAGACTTCCGTATCCCTGTACAAGTAATTGAGACCGACGGATCGGTTACTAATGATGAGAATCGTGTATTTGAAAGATCTATACGCGACTAACGACACACTGAACTGTAATATTTCCCTAGAGGAGATTGTACACATTATACAGAAAAGTAAATCAGGCTCTGCCTGTGGAATAGACAAAATCCCATACGATGTGTTGGAATTTCCCCAAGTTATCGCTGTATTACAACACTTATTTCAATTAGTGTTCGACACAAGCATAATGCCATCAATATGGAGAAAGGCAATCATTCACCCGATTTTGAAGGACCCCCAATCTGACAAAAGGATTCCGATGAATTACAGAGGAATTAGTCTGCTATCGTGCATTAGTAAACTCTACACTGCGTTTTTAAATAAACGACTATCAAAATACCTTGAAGACAAAAACATTCTTGCTGATGAGCAAAATGGCTTTCGAGCTAATAGATCGTGCGAGGATCATGTGTTCACGTTAAATAGTGTCATTAGGAACAACAAGAACGTTTACGCAGCCTACATCGACTTGAAACGGTGCTTCGATTACATCGACAGGGATATGCTTTTGTATAAACTATTGCTTAATAATATAGATGGCAAACTCTACAACTCGGTAAAAAACATATACGCAAGCTCTTCGTCATGTGTACGTATAAACAATAGTCAAACGGACTGGTTTGATTGTGTGACCGGTGTAAAACAGGGATGTACGTTGTCCCCGACGCTTTTTGCAATATTTGCAAATGATCTTGTCCAGGAAATTAACGATTTAGGCTGTGGCGTAGCTGTAGGAACCGACCAGATATCTATTCTCATGTACGCTGACGACATAGTGTTAATGGCAGATACCGAAGAAAAATTGCAGTCAATGCTGGATGTTCTAAATAACTGGTGTAAGCGTTGGCGCGTGATGATAAATTCTACAAAGTCAAAGTGCATGCATTTCCGAAGGGGGCGTACACAGCGGACACAAGTTACCTTCCGTATTGGTGATCAGGAAATCGAAACCGTGGATAAATATAAATACTTAGGGGTAATTTTCCATGACAAATGTGACTTCTCGTTTACATGCGAGGGTCTCTCCAAGGGAGGCGGCAGAGCACTTGGGAGCATAATCAGTAAAATACACAATCTAAAGGACCTGGGATTTAAACCGTACGAAAAACTCTATTTTACCTGTGTCGTACCAGTAACGGATTATTGTAGTTCTGTGTGGGGTTTCAAACAATATCAGTCAGCGGATAACGTACACAATCGTGCAATGAGGTACATCCTTGGTGTACATCGCTTCACTCCAATTCCCGCATTGACAGGTGATACGGGATGGATCCCTACCCGTTACAGACGATGGGTCAATATGCTACGACTGTGGAACAGGCTCGTTCAAATGGACCAAAATCGACTATGTGCACGTGCTTTTGAAATGGATCATACCAGGTGTACAAACAATTGGTCAAGCGAGGTGAAGGTCATCATGACGCATATTGGGTTATTAGACAGTTTTACTGAAAAATCTCCAGTAAATATTTCAAATGTACAAACGCTAATAAGAAATCACTATATAAGCATTTGGAATACAACTGTGAGAGCTATGCCTAAACTACGAACCTATCGAGAACTGAAACGAGACGTTGGTTGTGAACAATTCCTGTATATGAACCTCACGAAACACGAAAGATCGTTATTAGCACAACTCAGAGCTGGAATACTACCTCTGAGATTAGAGACTGGACGATATCTTGGTGAACAAATTGACTCTAGACTCTGTAGACTATGTGATTCTCGAGAAGTGGAAAATGAGTTTCATTTTGTGTTAAAATGTCCACTGTATACTGACATACGACTTACCTATTTCGGTAATATACTCTCTAATAGTGACTTCTCCAATCTCACTGATACCGAACAACTTGCATACCTTATGCTTAACCATGTCAGACAATTAGCCAAATATACTGTAAAATCATATACATTAAGAAGGCGTGTTTTGTTTAACTAGTCATTCATTTTTTTTGTAATTGTTTATATGCTTATTTGTGTGATATAATTATGCTGCTTTATATATGCATTGATGCTTACTTAATAGTAGAAGTTGTTTAATATTCTGTTGATATGTATGTTATTTGCGTTATACATGTACTATTTGCCTCCTCATTATGCATATAGCGAGCTACATGTACTTCATTCCGATAACTAAAATAGTGTATATATTATAAATACGTATATTTATTTCTATAATTATTTCAAATGTGTATTAATATCTCAATACTTATCCGTAGATATAGATATTGTATAACTTGGACTATTTGCAATGCTAAACAACAAAAAAAATGAATTATACACCATTGCTACATGTTTGTGATTGATTGACTAAACCTTCTGACATATATACTAGTAAACATATTAACCTTTACATGTTTATTTTAGTTTTGAAACATCAACATGCTTTCATCTCTGTTAACACATTAATCTTACATGTACTTCATTTATACCTTCAAGCGGATTTAAACTACATATTATCATCAAGGTGACTTATAGGCCCAATGGGCCGGGTGCCTCTTTATTTTGTGTATTATAAATGTTTGTAAATATATATGCACATGTCACTATAATAAACAATTTACTTACTTACTTACTATACGATACGTGTACTTCAAACTATTCAAATTATAAGCGCAGTTGCTATATAATTGCCCTAATGCTACATTGTGTATGTACATAAATAATTGATATGAGAGAATGAATTTTACAAAAAAGACACGTAATGCTTCTGTAAAACCTGCTAACCGAAGAAATTGTCCCCTGGAAATACCACTCACGGGGTGGAATAATCAAAATGTTCATCCAACAAATCTCAATACCTGCCTTCATTTATCAACCGAGTTAATTCTATTCTTATATCTGATAGTTAATGGTTAGAACATAAATACTCTTTATCGTGTCATTGTAACATATGTCACCACCAGTCGTACGTGATACTTATCTCACTAACATACATTGTCAATGTACGAATACAAACTATCAATCAGACTAAATCTTCTCAGTGCATTGCTTTCTGCAGTAAAGTGTGGTCAATAAATTATCTTATTCGCATTATTTATCATTTTGCTTTGATCAATCACAGTGCTTATAACAAAAGAAACACAACGCCATTCGGTAAAATTATACAGACACGTACAAATTACGTTACTGCATGTATGATATATAGAATTGCAGCAGGTGTGTTAAGATTCAATTATTATTATACCAAATAAATCAGAACTGTATTTCTTAGAATATTTTCTGCAGTAGAACTGTTCGGTCAATGTGCTTTTTCAGTTTGATCAATTGCAGTTTTTAAGAATTAATAAATAATTCTATGACATTAGTTTGCATGCAAACATTACCCAACTATGGTGTATAAACCCACACGTAATTGTTCAAATTGCATAACTATGATATTTATTAGCAGCAGATGTTTACAGATTCAACTAATCGGGATAAGTATGTATTACAAATGATTTATTACAGTACAATGTATATCGTCTCAATATTGTATCTTGTTTTTCATCTAAAATTGCCCAACAACACCTTGTGTTGTGAGATTAAAATTGTGAATGCAATTAATGTCGTAACTACTTAAACATCACATATGTTACCGCTTATTTTGTCTACGATCTATCATATGATATAAATAATACAGCCCTTGATAGACGTGGCTATTGACCTTTGCTAGTGTCACTTTCGTTAAAGGTGTTTAAAGGGACTGCGTCACTTTTCAGCGTATAGCAAAAATGAAAAAAGTAAAATATTCATTAAATTTTTTGCATAGATGCCTGAATATCATACAAACAAGCACACTGATATAAAATATAACTTGTGAAACATCAGGATGTTTCAATTATAACAGTATTTTACCTCCAAAATTCTATACTGTATTAATACGGTATAGAATTTGAAACTACTCTCATTTAAATTGCCTGAATTTACTCGCGTGTGATGAAAACGAATTTAAAAACAAACCAAATACTTCATAGATGTTTAGACTGAAGTTTGTTTATGTTACAGACTGATCTAGTGAATAATATTACTCACAAATCATACTGGTCGGCGATCAGTTCCCGATGGCTATCAGTGTCCAACATTTGATTTTTTTTTTTATATTTAGCGTAGCTCTAAAATTAAGATATTTGGTATAATCAAAGAACTACACCAAAGCAACAAATGTGTGTCAGAAAATTTACAATTCACGGAAATAAAAAGAAAATATCAAGAAATACAATGTACACGCATTGAAATGATAATCGTCACCTCTTTCCCTTGGGGGTCATCTATTTACGAAAAATATGCATGCACGATGAAAAAACACGTTCATCGATTAATAGCCACGGGATTGCCAGAGTCTTTGATCAATCTAGGTGTAGCTCAACAACAGGTACGAGTGGTATCGGCAATCTATACGAAACTTGGTGATAGATAAATATTGACAAAAACGTCATTATTGACGTCATTGTAAAATCACAAAATAGCCAAGTTATACAAAAATTGTAAGCATAGAACATTTATATACTGAGCGTCAAAAGTTCCGCAACCAAATTAAAAATTCAATATTTTTAAATTGATAACTCGAAATAACTTTTTACTAACACCGTCGATTTGTGTACCCATAGTGTTCATGTTGAACCCATTTACGTTGGCCTCCGTTACGCTTGAATGATAACACCATCAAAAATGGTAAAACGCCTGTTCAAGCACGCAAGTAAGGGCTTTTCATTTTCGTCTTAATTTCCACTTCCAGTTTACTTCATACATGTCTGTGATACGAAATACACCAATAGTTAGTCAAAATAGTTTGCACTGTACGCTACATTTGATGGCCAAAATTGGCAATTGTGAACATTATAGCAAATTTCAAGACAATTGCTCGGCTAGATTTTTTTTAATTGAACTTATTGTGATTTCAAAAATGCTGAATCAGGGGAGGTTACAAAACGAGGCAACGTTTTGCATCCGTTGTCAATAGTTTTCGCGATAGTACGCGTTTAATAAATGTTAATAATCAAATATGTTAACAGTTTTAGGGTTGTTTCTCCTCCATTTGCTTGTCAATACCCTTTAGAAATAAACACAAAAGAACCTTCTTTTAGATAGTTTGGTATGCGGTTATATAATATTAACTACATGTAGTTTTGGTATGATCGAGCGCATAGTACTACGTTTTACAAACGTTGTAACCAACTCGTTGGATTTGGTGTTTAAAACCATTTGAAATAAATCATACGTAAGGTCTCAACAGTAGTTTCTTCGATATTTTCATCAATACTGTAAATTAGTATTTAACATTCAGAATTATCGCTGTTTTAAGACATGAAAATGTACTACTACATCAATTTTATACTTTTGCATATGTTTTGATCATGGTAGTCAAATGCTTGAGATACGTCTAAGGGACTTCGATTTTCAAAATTCCGCTGAACTGAAATGGAACGAATGTCCTTAAAAACAACGTTTGAATATAAACTATCTATTTCAACACATTTATATGCAGTCATAATAAAATAGTACATAGGGGTCTCGAAAAACTTAAATGGTTAATATTGATACGGGCGATTTATAGTAGCTAGAGTACAATTTCGATATCACAAAATACATTCTAAAATAATTTGAATAACAAATATTTAGTATAAGCGACCTGAACTTAGGGTTAAGCCTATATAGGACATTTTAAAAAACTAATGGCAAAATGAGACAATTGAACGCTGGTATAATGTTTTGTATAAGCGATCTGAATGTATAAGGTTTAGATCGAGTAATAAACTAATAGCAAAGACGAGATTACGCTGACGGAAGAGACTGGCTAGTCCTCTCCATTAGCTGATTACGTATATCATTGTATATTATGTTGACACATATCGCTTTAGATCCTATGTAACGTATGTCTACGATTTATCTCGTATCATGTCCCAGATAATACTCTTAGTAAATGTTTTTGTTAAACATTATTAGTTACTTTTCATGATAAGATGCTTCTGGATTCTCATTAGTCGTGCATTTGTAAGCTTTACTCATGTTTGACCTTACCCTGACCTATATTGCAAGGTTTTTGCTTTGAATATATCAATGTTTGCAAGCAAATTGTGCAATATCGGTATTTAATTTTGTGTTTGGATAATATCTGGAGCGTCTTCGGGGATACTTCTCCATATGCAAATAAACTTAATATTTTACTCCTAATTTAAAGACAAAAATATTGTTTTTGTTCCTTTCGGGCTTGAAAGATATCAAATTCCCATAAATTTAATGAATTTGAATACTGATAATAAATTACGCCGATTCTACCTTACGCAAATGCGTAGAAATAACTAACATGTAATAATAGGAAATACTATAATAAATTGCTACAGGAGATAACACATTAATAATACCACACTTCCCACAGAGAACTAATAGGTTATTTGTATACTGAGCGTCAAAAGTTTCGCAACCAAATTAAAAATTTAATATTTTTAAATTGATCACTCGAGATAACTTTTTACTAACACCGTCGATTTGTGTACTCATATTGTTCATGTTGAACCCATTTCCTTTAGCCTTCGTTATGCTTGAATGATCACACCATCAAAAATGGTAAAACGTCTTTTTAAAAGCGCAAAGTAAGGGCTTTTCATTTTCGTCTTACTTTACACTTCCAATTTACACCATACATGTCTGTGATACGAAATACACCAATAGTTAGTCAAAATAGTTTGCAATATACGCTACATTTGATGGCAAAAATTGGGAATTGGGAACATAAACGCTTTTTTTGCAGTGGAAGGGAGGTAATTTGATCGGTAATTGTACCAAAATAATCTCCCTTTGACCGCAGACAAGTGTGGATGTCGTAATAGACACTGTACGAAATGTCACATTTTAAGAAATAGCGCACTGGTCATAAAAACGCAAAATAAAAGGAAGTGCCCCATAAGTTTTAAAGTCGGGTGGACTACGATTAAGCTAACACAATGTCATTGAGTTTTGTGTTTTAATTATAGCAGCTTTCCCTGTCTAGGTCAGCGGCATTGACACTTGACCTGTTGTCACGTGGTACGTCATATACACGGTCCGTATGTTGGATATGATGCAACAGTCTTATTATGAAAGAGACATGTCAAATGTATCCGACACAAAGTATTGTTAGTGAAACGCCAGCCTCTTGACTGTTATATACACGATTATGTTCACATTTGTCAATTTTTGCACTCAAATGTAGCGTACATTGCAAACTATTGTGACTAAATATTTGTGTATTTCGTATCACAGACATGTATCAAGTAAATTGAAAGTGTAAATTTAGTCGAAAATGAAAAACCCTTACTTTGCGCGCTTGAATAGACGTTTAACCATTTTAGATGGTGTGATCATCCAAGCGTAACGGAGGCCAACGAAAATGGATTCAACATGAACACTATGGATACACAAATGGACAGTGTTAGTCAAAAGTTCTTTCGAGTTAACAATTAAAAAAATGAATTTTTAATTCGTTTGCGAAACTTTTGACGCTCAGTATATAAGAAGGCTTGTCAAAATACGATTAAACTACAATGTACATGTAATGAGTAGAACTATAAATACTCTTCTTTTAGTGGGCATTTCCAAGCGTACATAATGTTTTGTTCACCGTAAAATATCCGTCAATAATCATTGATATAGACGAGTAAGTTGGGTAATTATTTTTCTACAATTACTATAGCAATCTTAGCGCAATAACAAAGTTCGGAATTCATTCTAGTTTCTTACGTAATTAGTTCTAATTACTGGCATTATACTTGAACCATATTGATCGCTAAGAATAGCATGTGAACCATCTGTTAATACTAATGGCTTGAAAACGATATTTGAAGGCTAAATTGAGGCATGAAACATGCAAAACCACAAGTCCTTGTTCAACAAGCACAAACTTATTCGTTTCATTGGCTTACCCAAATGTTATTTCAATATGCATGTATTTTGTGACAAAACGAATTTAGTAACATTTGTGCTTTATATCAATTGTTTCCTGCTTTCATCAATGAATGACATTAATGTATGCCTATAATGAATGTTTAATTGTAAGTAGCCGTATAATCACTGAATACTACAATGCTATATTTGATTGATGTACTTTGGAGGTAGTGAAATCAAGGTATGTTATGAAGTTCAAATGAAACAATCGGGTGAAGTACACGCATCTTCCTTCCAGTTGTCATATCGTTCTTTTTTCTCGTAGAAAGGTCACAAATTATAATCCTGCTTCATTTCTGTTTCGTTATAAGTCATTCAAATAGTCAATTAATTACATATATAAGCGTGCTATTACGTTTGATATTTATATACTAGCAATGTTTCTAAAGTAAATATAATACACGTTCCTTCCAAACAGTGATTCACAAATGATTGGAAATACACGAATGAAAAAATGTTAAAGCACGTTTTGATGCTTCAAATACACTTAAAGACTAAGTAAAAATTCGAATTTTACGATTTCACAAAAATGTTCGGAACCTGTGAAATATCATAATCTTCTTGATACGAAAATAAAAATGACATTGTAGTGCAAATACACGTTATATGGATGAAAGGGGAATCGTAACGATGTCATGGCATGACATTTATATTTGCATCGACATTCAACTCTGTATACTGTGATATAATCAGTTATTGCAAATATAGTGCATATTCACATGCTCTTTCGCAAAGTGTTTTAAATCAGAACACAGACAGTGACAAGCTATTGCAGACCTTAGGGGACTCAACATGAGGGATGGTAATAACAATCAATATTGTCTGGCACATGTAGACATCATTTACATCACTAATTATATCTAGAAATATATCTACGTATAATCATATATCGTGACATTATAATGAAGCATCCATCCACTGCGCGACGTATGCTATATCAGTATATCGATATTATGGAGTACTTAGAAAAAAATCAAGCTTTGCACCAGTTCTGCAAAACATACAACTGAGAGGTAAGTTTTCATTTTAGATGTTAAATCGCGTGCAGGAGGCACTGCTTATTTCTGTTCATTAATTACTGATGACAAAAAACACGCATTAATAAGTTCAAAGTAAAACCACTCATACGTACATGTATGTATTAATCCAAAACAACACCAGTTTTTCACTGGGTAAGCAATTCGGGCTTCTTGACTTTAAGACAACATTTAATGAGTAAACCCGACTAAGCTTACACAAATGTGTATGGGCGTTCATTTAAATGCCTTCCGGATATAATTGTGAGTAACCATTATACTATTCCTAAATATTACGCTGAGAATGATTGGTTAAAAGGTATAATCAGCAACAGCTACATGTATTTTCATCTCAAATATCCTGTGCGCCTTCATGTATCTTTGAAATGTTTTATTGAGACGGAGTGCAATGAACTTGATGTAAATAACTTTCTACAGGCTATCAAAATATCAGAAAAAGCTAATTTCCTCATTGACCTTAGAGTTGATCTGCCGGTATGAGAAAGATATATTGTTATTTTATTCATAACAAGTATAAGAAATTTTATATCTAAATGGCAGAATATCAAGTAAGTTATCTCCAAAACAAATGTTTGTTTTGTCTATTTTGCATTAACTTGTTGCATTCCTGAAAAGGAAAGGAATTCTATTTATACCGAAACGTAATCTTAAGGTTTTAACATGTAGAATTAATATAAGTCTTTTCCAAACTAACAAAGACATTCCAATATCGTCTAAATGGGGTTAACTACGTGCATTTAAATAAACTAAGTACAGTGTAGCATCGTCTTTGTTAAGAGGTATCACGTTGTAGTAAGTCAAAGAGTACGTACAAATATAAAGCTTCTTTTCGTGAGCTCTGTATGCTGGAAGACTGTTTTTCCGTGTTAAAGGGCCTGTGTCTCAGATGGAGCAATTGTTTTTAAAAAGTATAATTTTCTTACCAAACTAAGTTTTTATATAATAGAACATTTAGGACTGTTTTTCAAGAAATATTTATTACAAATAATCGATTTTAACCACTTTCAACATCGCGCACACTAGTATGTTTTCCTTTTAAACACAGCGTAAATATTATTCACTATATTGGTCTACAACATAAACAAACTTCAGTCAAAACATCTAAGTAGTATTAAGTTTTCATCACATGCGAGTAAATTTCAGGCAATTTAAATGAAAGTAGTTTTTAAGTTTATACCGTATTAAGACGGAATAGAATTTTGGGAGGTAACATACATAGATAATAACAAAATCCTGATGTTTCACAAGTTATATGTATACCAGTGTGCTTGTTTATGGGATATACAGGCATCTATGCCAAAATATAGTGAATATTTAACAATTTGAGTGGATTTGTGCTATACGCTGAAACATGACATAGTCCCTTTAAGCTTCTTATATTATTTGTTTTACGTATGCATGTGTTATATTTCAAATTACAAATGCATACATGCACTAGTTTCGAGCGCTTGTTGTTTACATAAAAATCAAACGTACTTAGTAAAGATTAGAATAAAAGCAAATGGGGATAATTTCGGACCATTTCTACGTGCAAATCATGAGAATTATATTTGTTGCATATTAATATATTAAAAGTTGCAGTCAAAAGTTATCGTTTCAAGAATCTGCCTTTGCGGTTTTTGAAGCCAAAATGTGACAATGTTCTAACAAAACCGGAATGAGTGCTATGGTAAAACGAAAGATACATGTGAACACACGTCATTGCTACATCTGCAGCATTGAACGTGTTTGCACCAGATGAACTGTTTATCTTTCATTCGTATATGTGGTGTTTTGTCAAACATTGTTAGCAAATATGATGATACTGAAAAGTCAAAACCGTGAGCACAACATCTTCACATTAGATGAGAGGCGGTGAGATTAATTGAATTCATTGAGCTACAATGTATGAAGTTTCCAAACATATCTGGCAACCGTGACTGGTGTAAACATGTAAAATGATGCAGTTAGTGTAATCTCTTTTTGTTCACATGTGTCTCCAGTAAAACCATACCATTTGTCCTTTTTAGTTAGAACATTGTCAACTTTTAGCTTTCAATGTAACAAAGGCATACAAAAAAATCGTAAACGACGTAAAAACGAGGTAAACGTCAAAATACACCATTTGACAGAAAACTTTCTGTATTTTTGTATATCTTAAACTTGAAATGAAACTAATTGTTTGACTTGATTATGTGTACATGAACACAATCTAACCGATAAATTAATAAACAGGAACCAATGGTACTGAATTTCCATCGTATACATGCACTTTAAACTATACAAATTATAAAAGCAAGTGCAATATTTTTATCCTAATGTTGTGTACATAGATGACTGACCTGTGAAAACTATTTTTTCATAACACACATTTAATGCTTCTGTAAAACCTGCCTACAGAGGTCATTACCCCTCCCCACTGACAATACCAACACGCGGGGTGAAAAGTCAAAACGTTTGTCTAATAACTCTCAATATTTGCCTTCATTCATCAACCAAGTTAATTTCATTCTTATATCCGATAATTATCTGGTTATGTCAACATATGTCACCACCAGTCGTGTGAGATACTAATCTCACCAACATACATTGTCTATTAACGAGTGCAAACTATAACTAAAACCGTATTAGCATAATTTATCATTTTCCTTTGATCAATCTCAGTGATTGTAAACAAAATAGACAAAACGTTATTCGATGACATTATACGAACCCGTTTAAAGTACGCTACTGCAGGTATGATATAGAGACAAGCAGCAGGTGGTCCGATCTGAATTTAATAGATCATTTTCTGCTGTAGAAGTGTTCAGCCAATGTGCTATTTTAGTTTGATCAATGCTCTTTTTTAAAATAATATACCTATAAATGACACTTTATTTGCACGTCAAAATTAACTATAACATAAAGCCCTACTCGTGATTATTCAAATTGCCTAACTATGATATAATATTAGCATCTGGATAAGTATGTATCACATACGATTATGGGTTTTTTCATCGTAAATTATCCGACAAGTCAGACACCTTGTTTTGTGGTATAAATCATGACGCTCTCAGTTTGAAATTCAATTAATGTCCACTAAAAGATCACATATATTACCGCTAATTCCGTCTACGGTTCAACGTAAGAGAATTAAAACATCGCTTGGGAAATGCAGCTAGTGACATTTGATGTTGCTCTCTTCTCAGTTAGTTTAATGACATATTAACAGCTTTGTATTTTTATTTAGATTTATTTTGTTATAACACAATGTGTAACCATAGAACATTTTAAGAATACCAGGTTTAATGCCATACTCGATAATTTATTTTCTAATCCTTTGACAAATGATTCAAAATGGTAGATGCGCCTGGGAGAAATAACGAAATAGTAGTACGTTCGCATGAAAGTAGAAAAAACATGTGTCTCATATATGGACTCTTAAAATTGTTAAAATGGTTCAATTGATATGCAATGCACTAGTCATCACTAAAACTAAACATGAACAAAGACTAATGACACGTTTAAATGAACTAATGCCACTGCAACGGTATCGTCCAAATATAAGAATTCTCTAGTGAACGGGATGATTTCAGAAAAGTTGATCACAAAATTGTGCCATTACAATATGGCATTATGTCCCTGAAGTGCAGTAGGTCAAACTGAAAATGAATTTGCTTCTTGCTTAATTGCCATAGGCTTAGATACTGCGATTGTCACATGCTCTAGACAAGTTAATAACCCGCTCACATACCTCAATCAAATCCTTGGACTCTCTAGGGGCCAGGGGAAATACGTATAAGATAATCACGCGATCATCGGAATGCTCTACTTTTGCTGTTTAGTGAGATTCGACACTTAATTACCGAGATGCACTTGTTTTAATAGGTAAATAATATGTTATGTGGATGTGACCAAGTTATGGATTGCGAGATAGCATTTCAACAATTTTCTTTAGAAGAATGATCGCCGCTTCGCAAGGATTTGTTTTATTTTTCGATTAATGCTTTCCGATTTTCGTTACGATAATATTGAATTCAAAACACATCGAGAAAATGAAAAAAATATATTTTCGGAACTCGGAACGGAATACAATCGGAAACACGATGGATTGTATCATGAAGAATCTCAAGTAATTAAGCTAGAACGCATGTTTTAGCCAATGTAATTCAGAAGATCCCATTTGTCATTCACACGAAGTAACTACGGTGCAGCACAGATGCTGAGATTCTCGACTGTACTGACATTCCATTTTGGTACAATCAGGATTACCTCTGTTTTGTCAGCATTTAGTTTCGGCAAATTATCTGTCATCAAGCGCAAGATATCCTTCAGTCAAGCTTCAATTTTTTACAGGTTTCATCCCGCGAGACACAATCTTTTGGTTTGAATGCCATATATCATCGGTATACAAATGATGTCGCAGTTGATGTTTTCTACAGATTGCACCTACTGGTTTTACAGATCCCCGTAGTACATTGCAGTTCGTTAGAACAGGTTTTGGAAGTTCTCAATAATAGACTGAGCGTCAAAAGTTTCGCAACCAAATTAAAAATTCAATGTTTTTAAACTGATCACTCGGAAGCGTAAATTTAGTCGAAAATGAAAAACCCTAACTTTGCGCGCTTGAATAGACGTTTTACCATTTTTGATGGTGTGATCATCCAGGCGTAACACAGGCCAACGGAAATGGGTTATTTTGACTAACTAATGGTGTATTTCGTATCACAGACATGTATGAAGTAAATTGGAAGTGGAAATTAAGGCGACAGTGAAAAGCCGTTACTTTGCACGCTTGAAAAGACGTGTTACCATTTTTGATGGTGTGGTCATTCAAGCGTAACGGAGGCCAACGGAAATGGGTTCAACATGAACACTATGGGTACACAAATCGACGGTGTTAGTTTAAAAATATTGAATTTTTAACTTGGTTGCGAAACTTTTGACGCTCAGTATATATAATTGTGAAGCGCAATAGAATATGATTTCATAATTATGGTATGTATTTGTATTTGTATATTTATTCTCTCCCTTTGTTTATTAATGTATGCATTTATAATGTATGATAATTGGCTGTATAGCTTAAGTCTGAAATACGAATAAAATATTCAGTTATGTTCTAAATCATGTATCATCGCCTAGTTATCTCAAAACTAATATTAAGCAAACCATGCAGAATGTTATTCATTGTGAGGGGCAGAATAAATGCGTACTTGAAATATATATTCGTTGCGATGTGTAAACTACTTCTTGTATGTGTAGCTAAGACATATCGTCGTTGCTTCATGGTGAGCATAAGTGCACTTGCAGTGTGTTTAACATTTTAAAACAATCGAACAATGAATAACAAGGTAGTATAATCGAGACATAACTCAATGTGTTTTACTCACAACGCATGCATACTGATTTATTGCGCAACTAATCACCTCACACGTAGCCTCAATGATTGAACAAGGCACTCGTCATGTAACAAAACTTACGAGTACAGCCATAAGGAACGTGTCTTAATCCCTAAAATGGAAACCCATTTCATGTTATGTGCTTGTGAATTGTCGAGAATAGGAAACTAATTTCCCATGTTGAATGTTTATCTAAGATGTGGCAAAGAGATGTAATCAGACGAGTTGTTTGTTGCGTCCATAGAGCTGCAAATATAACCTAATGAAGTAAGACATTTTATCATTGTGTGTAACTAGTTTACAGTAACCATTGAATCTAGAGACGATCTGTCTTGATATGCACGTTTTATCCAATCCCTCTTTTGACGGATAATTCCGAGTAAAACATGAGTAAATGTAAGGGTACTTTTGTGGAAGTAGATCATAATCCAGTTACTAAACAACATCTTTGGATTTTAACTGTAACGATGCTAAGACAATAAGTTCAATACATTTATGTACAGTCATAACATAATAATATGCATGGTTCTTGCAAAACTACTGACATTATTAAGATTGCTATGGTTGATTTATAGAATCTGGAGTAAAGCTTAGGAACATTTCGCAATCATCCAAATACATTCTAAAATACTTCTATAATAGGGTTACTGTAAGCCTAGTAATAAACTAATGACAAACTAAGACTATTGAACGCTGTCGGTATGTTTAGTGTAAGCGTTCTGGAAGTTTAAGGTTTCGATGGAATAATAAACTAATAGCTCACGGGGGACGTGCGCCCCCAATCCATTAACTGATTACGCATATCACTATCCTTGTATATTATGTTGACACTCGCTCCAGGTTCAATAAAACGTATGTCTACAGTTTCCTACGTGTTTTCGTTACCAATAATTTATTACTTTTCGTTATAAGATGCGTATGGTTTCTCGTATGTCATACAGCTGTACGATTTACTATTATGTTTGCATAGTTTTTGTCAAAAGCCTGCAGTATTATTCATATATTTTATTCTCTGACGAAACTTATCAATACTGCTCCATCAGGTATACCGCAATACGGGTAACTACATTATGAATATACACGTTTCATAATGCTGAAATCACAGTGGTTAAATTTTAATACTGTTCGTGTTTGATATGATACATATGTCATTAAACTATATTAAAATTCGAATAAAGAAAGTTGTTTAATCATAATACACGTTTGTATTTCAAATTCTTCTCTTTTGGGAAAACAATATAGTGCGTTAGCGACTAAGCTGGACCCCCATAAACCTTAAATATCTTTAAAAGTAATTATGCATTTTGATTGAAATTTGGCATAATTGACTGAATAACCTTTACCAACTCTGTGTTTAAATTTCAGATTTTTGTACTAACTTATTAAGATTTTCCCCATTGTGTCTAATGCATTATTTTTGGTATTTTAATCAACAAATGGACAGGGAGTAAAATAAGCCATTACGATCAGCCAGTTAGAATAATGCTATTGTATTTTTAACAACTATAACGGTACACATATGGATAATGTTACCTAATTTTGTCTGGTCATCAATGTGTACATAGTTGAGGCCTATCTTCTGATTGCAATGACCATTTGTACAAACAGAATTACAATGTTTTTCTTGCTCGAGTGATATAAATAAAAATAAATGTACATGTATGGGCCTCATTATATATTTACAATGGTCACTGGTGTGTAACTTAATGCACAGTTATATTGGATCAAATTGCTGATCTTTGCTGTTCTGTTCACTTCAATCACCCATACGTATTTACCCTGTTTTAGACTTACAATTTTGCATTAGACATGAATGCAAAGTACAATTTTCTGAGCACCAAAAATTCTTATTTAATTTGTGAGAGTTGGTAAGGGTGTTTTATTTACACATACCAATTTTTTTTCTAATGGAGACAGTATTTTTTAAATTATTAAAGGTTTATGGGGGTCCAGCTTGGTCGCTAACGCACTATAACACCACTGTCATTTACGGTAGTTTATACCTCATTTCAAACCAAGCTTACGAATATCCAAATACATTAGAAGATTTGTCAATAAATAGAGGATCTTACATGAGTGACTTTTCATATTGAATTTATTAAACGAGTTGGATAAAAGTGATAAAATACGAGGCCCTGCTGGAGGTACTGCTTATTTCTATTGCATTTACTACTGATAACAAAAACACACAATAATAAATTCAAAGTAAAACCATTCATACGTATTTATTAATCCAAAACAACACCAGTTCTTCACTGGGCTAGCATTTCGTGCTTCTTAACTTTAACACAAAGAATAATAAGTAAACCCGACTAAGATTACTCAAATGAGAATGTACGTCTATTTAAATGCCCTCCATATATGATTGTGAGTAACCATTATACTATATTCAAAGTTTACGTTGAGAATGATTGTTCAAAAGGTATTATCAGCAACCGCGATCCGAAATATTAAATAACCGTATTCACGTTCATTTCAAACATCTTGTGAACCTTCATTTATCTTTGAAATGGTTTATTGAGACGGGGTGTAATGATCTTGACGTAAAAAACTTTCTACAGGCTGTCCAAATAACAAAAAAAAGATAATTTCCTCATTGACTTTAGAGTTGATAAGCCCGTTTGAGACTGGTACTAAATATATTGTTATTTTATTGATAGAAGTATTATAATAAATCTTATATATTAATGTCAGAATATCGAGTAAGTTATCTCCAAAACAAATGTTTGTTTTGCATATTTTTGCATCGACTGGTTGCATTTCTGAGTAGGAAAGGAATTCCAATTATACCGAAACGTAATATTAGGGCTTTAACATGAAAAATTAATATAAGTCTTACCAAAATAACAAAAACATTCCAATATCGTTCAAATGTGGTAATATTCGTGCATATAAATAAACTCAGTCGTCTCGTCTTTGTTAAGATTTATCACGTTCTAGTAAGTCAAAGAGTACGTTAAAATATATAAAGCTTCTTTTCGGGAGATCCGTACTCGGGAAGACTGCGTATCCGTGTTAAGCTTCTTGGTCAAGTATTTGTTGTACGTATGAATGTGGTATATCTTAAATTATACAGGCATTAGTTCCGAGCGCTTGATGATTACATAAAAATCAAACCTTCTTAGTACAGATTAGCATAAAAGCAATCACTTTCCGTTCATTACTTCGTTGAAATCTTGAGAATTATGTTTATTGCATATTTATTTATTCATAAAATGTTTAAAAGTTGCAGTCCAAAGTAACCGTTTTACAAATCCAATCTGTCTTTTTGGCATTGGCAGCCAAAATGTTACACATTTTCTAACAAGGCAAGATAAAAGCTATGGTTGCACGAAAGACACATGTTTACAAACTTCATTGTTACGTGTTTGCACCAGATGAACTGTTTATCTTGCATTCGTTGTTTGTGGTGTTTTGTCAAACATTTTAAGCTATTGGCAATATGAGGATACTTAAATTCGAAACCGTGAGCACAACATCTGCGCAGTAGATGAAAGCCAGTGAAATTAATTGAATTCCTTGAGCTACTGTGTATGATATTTCCAAACATATCTGTCTACCGTGGCTTGTGAAAACTTGCTAAATGATGCAGATGTTGCAATGACTTAGTACGCCAGACAGTTACAGAAACAACTTCTTCTTATTTGTCTGAAAGCTTTCAAACCTTATGTTTGATTAAGACCAAAGAGCTAGATGAAAGGAAACGGCATTTAATTTTCATAATGCAGTTGTTGAATTTCCTTCTAGTATTTGAGTAAAGTGTTCCAGATTTAGACAGCATCGAACATTGTATGCATGTTAAGAAGTTTTTAAAATCCATATTATTAACATGTAAGAACATATATCATCGGTAACGTCTTATGATGTTTATAACATTGTTGGCTAAAATGGATTGTGTTTTGGAGGAAAGCTATTTGGAAATATCAAAATATTTTAATATCTAATTGTGTAAGTTTGACATACGAAATCGAACCAATAGGGCTGTAAAATGCCTTCAAGAGGCCTTACATAACGTTTTAGCACTGACGTTGAATAAAATTTATGATAGTAACAAGGATACAACCACCAATGGAACATTCATCGTTGAAAGGAATGTTCATTTTTTAAAAGAATCAATATAGTTTTATTGTTCAAATGGAGGGGATTGCTCGTCTTCATTTGAAATAGGCGTATTATTTCCAATTATTTATTTTTAAAACCGACATCAGTTGAGGATTTAAAGCGTATATTTATCTATAGAAATTATAAGCATTAGATGTCACCCTGTAGGCATTAACGTTGATAGACGAAAATGCAAGCTGTAAAAATGCCAAGAATTCGGAACGTCAATGTAAAATGTTGTTTAATTCGCGTTTAAATTACAAAAATAGAAATGTCCCAAGGTAACGTCTCTTAACTTTCCAATTGATATATTCTCGCTTTGTTTGTCTGCGATTTATGTCTTATCACGTGATTAAAAGCTAAATATACACATTGACATACATGGAGGCTATTAATTGCTTACTTCGTTAACAAAATGATGTTGAATTCGCTTAATGCTTGATTGGCATATGTACTCTTAACTGCTTCTCAGTTACCGGTATATCATGCACAATTAAGTTACTGCATATTGCCATTTGAAGCAGATGTATACAAGGGAAGATCCAAAATAGCATAAACGTTTACTATTGTTTTAGGCTGACACTGTAGGTTACCATTTTCTATAGTTTGTATTTTTTCAATGACATATAATTTGTCATTGAAATGTTGTAGGGATATGCCGTACGTATTCCGGTCCATGTAGGTACACACTTGTACATTGTAAATGCTCACTTGAAATATAGCAAATGCATAGACTTGTTTTACCCTGTATGTTTGGATTGTTTAGAATCCATGACATGTAAGGAAAGTGATTGTCAATGACTGCAAACCTATCTAACTTCTAGTGTTGCCAAACCGACTTTGCAATAATAATCCTCCTCAATACGAGAGAAAACACTCGTTCAGACAGTTGAATACGTTCATAAGATGTAACACGTAATAAAATACCTCTTATGCAGCAACATTTATTATCTGGTTAGGTATAGTCTGTTTCTTCTAATCGTGCGATAAGTATGCGTTACTAATATTTAATTGCATTTCACTGTCGGGATCAAATACTATTAGGCAGTTTGTAAATGGCATCGATAACTTGGCTTTATAGTTGTTTTAGTGTTCAGTATCGGTTTGTTTATAAGACAACTGTTTGTTTCACGACTTAATTGGTTTATATAAATAACTTTTATCCAACAGTTAACATGTGTTCGCCGTCTCGAATGTCAGGCATCGTCAGCGGCAAATATATTGACTTAGTAACCATTTATCTAAAAGGTGATACATGCAAGATGAATTAGAACTGGGTATCAGTGTAATTAGTCGAAATAAATGCAGATTTTTAAATGTATTGTTTTCCCCATACAATTGCAACACCTTCAATTGTTTATATATATTTCAATCAACTCGTCTGCTTTGTTAATTGTCACATTGCATATTTCTGCAAACGATTAACAAGTGAGTAAGTCGGAAAGTATCATATCCAATATGTTCGTACTTTCTAAATACCCGATGATATATTTCAATAGAATGAAATAGCCTCATAACCTTTACATATGGCAAAACGCTAATTATTTACCTGAAAGATTGATGTGCTAAGATATTGAATTTTGAGAACGCGAGATATTTGCAGCGTAGAAGCAATTTAAGACTATTAATCCTCAGTTAGGTCTTGTATTTGTAACACATTCTTTGTGTTGAATTAGGTGCGCTGAAACTGTACGTTACATTCAACGCCTGCTGAGAAACTTGTTATCGTAATATGAACTATGCATACAGATAAAAATGTTACTAAATTACAAACTTTATCAATGTAGATACATTTTCTTATATGTTGGTTATAATTGATTACGCATAGATAGATATTCTTTAATACGCAATTTATACGTCTAAATCAAAGCTCATAAAATGTGTTTTATCAAAGAAACACTATGTAGTTTCATATATACTTGGTGTATCTTGTGATTTATGTTCGACATCGCACAGCCCGTACACTATGCTTTATCTTGTTTAATGTCGTAACGTATCATTGTGACTGACGTACGGCTGTTAGAGAACATACGATCCACCATGCGAACTATTATGGCGTTCATCTGTCCCTTGTCTGTTTCTTTGAAACATTTACACATTTGCTGAGACGCGATATAGTCTAAGCAAACCACCTGCTGTGCTGCAATACGCGACAGGAAATCTCCATAATAGATGTTTATGTAATCTGACCGCATTCAATGATATATCAACGTCAACATATGATATATTATTCCGTAAAAAGTTAAAACGCATACCGCATTGTTAACTATTGGTGCTATTGGTGCACTTTAAAGCTTTGTTTATTTTGTTCGCTGGAAGTTTACTTCATGCTTCTGATGATATTACGCAATCACTGCGGGAGTCCGGATAAGAATAGGTTCGTGCGCTTTGGGTTTCGAGTAACGTACACGAAAGATAATAATACAGTGTAATGTAACATTGTGTGTTAATCAGTTGAATCAGTTTGTACACTCATCTAGCTTATTTCCCATATATTGTAATATATAACATAAACTGGCAAAGATAATAATCATGACAACAAATCGTTAACATGTCCATTGTTATATATAGCATATTAAAGGCTTTACATGCCTAAATGTTCATAATATTTCCTTACTTCAGACCAGAAATATTTGGTTAGGCATTGATGTATTTGATACTTGCAAAGCTTCATAGAATACAATATAGAATCAGACAGTCTGGAGTACAGTATAATGGAAACTACTGGAAAGAAATCAATCCACTCAGTCACGTGATTTATCAGGCATGTCTGATCAATACATATCTTAACATGTTTAATTCAAAGTTATTTTGTCTATTACGATACTTTTACAATACTTAAGACGTATTTACCAGAAATATTATATGGAAGTTAATACACAACGATAAATTCCAAACTTATTATAAACATCATTTTCTAAGAGCAACTTTTACGTAATTATCCGACCAGTATTGTCCACTAGCGGTCTGGTAACTATGTCTCAAACAAGATGTTGGTGTTTCAGTTCCTGACGGCGACATAATCGTACACTTTTGTCTGTTCATGTTTATGCCATTAGATTTTCAAACATTGTTGATAACGATTGTCCTTGGACTGCGTAAATAGTATGAGACCCGTATCGTCTACAAATGTAGACAAAACAAACAAATACGTGACATGAAAGTCACTTTTCGGTGTTATTATTGATGCATCGTATGCATTCAAACGACAATTCAATACACTGTAATCCCTTTGACAGAATTGTGTTTCAATAAATAAAGTGCTAGACAGATATAACATAAGTTCATGTTAGTTCATGGTAACTAGATGCAGTGACGGATATACATTGAATTAGTCTGCCTTATCTCCGTCTTAAATTATGAACATGTTGATGCAGACATTCACAGATGTGTGTTTTCGAATTGTTTACGTAATTATATAAAACTTCTTCTAAGCTCCACTTATGTCTGCGTAATTGCTCTATTCGAAAGAAAACATGATTTAATTATATAGGATTGACAGTTTAACCGTTACAAGATAGTCTAGTATGCATCCTGGAACTGTTCAACACGATCCAAAATTGCTTTTATTAAGATATATTAAGCAAAAAAAAATATATATAATCCATCCAATTGCAAAAATAAAAAATTATTATCAGATTAGTGAAAACTAGATAGCAGTGTACTTGCAGGTCGAAAATTGTTTTAATGTATTAAGATCCCCTTCAATTTCAATATCTTCCCTTGTTTAGATTCACCCAACGACTAGTCTGTTTAGGGGTCATTACGTATAGATGCATATATTAAAATACGCAATGACGTCGCGTCACGAATTGGAGCTAGTTTGCGTAACGACAAAACGCCGTTATTTTAGCTAAATATGATTGACGTAGACTTGTCATTGTATGGTATATACATGCAGGAAAAACACAAAAGTGCGTATCATTTAAGCCATATATCAGTGAATTGGGAATTTGGTTATTCTACCAATGCATTTTATGCATTACCAATGCATTTTATGCATTCAAGCGGCAATAGTTTACACTCTAATCCCAGAACAGACATATAGAGTTTCAACAAATCGCGCGCGAGACAGATACAGCCTAATGTTATATCAGCTAATGGTAACAAGATGCAGTGACGGATATACGTCTGTGCTATCTTTGTCTTAAAATATGCACATGTTGATGCAAACAATCATATGCATTTGTTTATCTAGAATGTCTATATAGACGTATATACAGATCTATGCCTCTTAACTTGGCTAACGTCTGCGGTATTCAGCAACATGGAGCATAATTTAATAGCAAAAGATTGCCAACTTTACCCTCGCAAGAGAATCTAGTATGCCTCATAAAACTGTGCAACGCGAGTCATTAACGATGGGATAAATACTTAAATAACCTCAACAAATATAATCGTTAAATAAATGTTACAAATAAAAAACGCCAGAACTATTCTCATTTGATTCGTGCTTATCTGTTCGAAGTAATTCTGACTTTTATTTTTGGTTTAATCCACAGGTGCTCGAAACTAATTTACTGCAACAACTAAAGCATAATCCAGTATCCATATAAACTAATGAATAACATAGCATTTGTTATTGCCGATTACTTTGTAAGTGCTTGCATAGTTTTGCAAGTGCAGTAGGCAATATATATTAACAAAGTATTTACTACAAATATTATTTTCTGTAGATGGTATTACCTGTTAAATGAAACCGAAACAAATGTTTCAAGAATCGTATTAAGTAATTACTGTATACTGGTTAGGTTAAAAGGTATTTGATTAGATATGTTAAACTATATGATTGAGTAGATAGCATCCAGAATATATTTGACTGTGTATCAGCAATGGTTAGATATAAGCTAATGAAAACTAGCATTGTACTAAACACAAAACGCACTACAAGCGTACATACTTATATGTTTATACAATCGTGTAGTAAACATTCGTACGTAACATTACAATCCAAAAAACTTAGCTTGATACATGTAGCAGGAATACTTATACATTTTTAACCTAGTCCGTCCGAAACTAGAGCTTCTAAAAAGAAGCTAAATATAAGTTAATATGTAACTTACACTAAAGAAGAAGATGTAGACAAAATACTTATTCTACTTAAATGCAACCGTGCTGTTGTTTGTTATTACAAAATAGAATAATATAATTTATAGGGGCTTTCCCTATAACTTTGATCATTTAAATATATTCAGGAATATTATACATTAAATAAGAATCGTTTATGGCTTAAACTCCTCAAATTTTCAACAAAAAGCTCCTACTACTTACCGAGAATAGAATGAAAACATATTTCCATAATGAGCCAAAATAGTCACGAGTTGTTTCCCTTTGACCAAATAATTATAAATCGCTGGATATATTTGGCGATTTATATATATTTTTGACCTTATAATTTTGATAATTGGTAGTGCTTTGTACATTTAGCTCATTTAATGTGATAGTAGAGAAAAACAATCTAGTTATAGGGATGCCTCTTTAAGGATCATGTGGGGTGGGCCAAATGCTTGTAAAACACATACTTGAAAAAAGCTGTTTAAAGCGGTTTATGCCATCTGATTTTATCAATTATTAAAGAAAACAATCATAGCATGTAAGCATGGTGCTAATTTTGCCATATGTTCGCCTATTTTAAATGTTAACACAAAAATAAATGCGATTTTCACCTGAAAAACAACAACATTTTTTCAAAATGTAGAACGTTATTATTATTGCATTCTATAAAACGAAACGCTGTATATGCTTTAAAATCGATCGTCGCAAGGGCATGCCAGGCTTGAAAATAAGTGTTGGCGTTTCGTTTACGAGAGAAGCAGCGTCATGTCCACTGATTTCTTCGACAAGGAGGTCGCCATATTTGAACCCCCTTGTCACCGAAGAAAACGTACTGATACATGTATTTGAAACATATTAATCAACAAAATCGATTACCAAATGTAATGATGAATTTTATTAGGTTCGTATTATATCAACATCACAAACGATCTTATGATAGTAATAGAGAAATATATGCATTTTCTGCAGCTGCAATCTAGTTTGTTTACAAATTTCGCGCTGTGTAGCAAATATGTATTCATGCGCCAAAGGTGGTTTAAAATAGTGCGACAGTTTATCTGCGAAAACGTTATGAAGCATTGTTCACAACGCGTTGTTCTTCATGATTGATGATATAGATAAATATAAAAATCCTTACTAGTTAATTTAAGTCCAATATGAAAGTCAATATCCGCATTTTCGTATGTCGGCAAATTTAGCACATGTTAGCCAATGGATAACCGGAACTGTGTTATGCGGTTCCTGTCAAACTTTATTTTATCTAAATTTCGAACGAAATATGTCTTTTAAAGCAATCCTAAGTGTTTATTATGTACGTATAATAATTGCATCCATTGTTTCGTAATCCGATTGTATATATCGTTGTGTGATCGTGTTTAATTAGTAAAAATCGATTCAGTACACTCCTGTCAAATCCCCACGAAATTCACGTGCTAAAGTTTCAACACACCAGTAAGTTTACGTATGGTGTAAGTTTACTGCCATATTTGGTTATCGTCTGCTAGTAGTGTTTTGCATTATTTATTAACTTTTTAACTCATACAAAGATCAACTATAGTAAAGTACCATTCTTAAAAGAAAAAAGGCTAACTGACACACAAAAATATGTTATAGACCAGTACGACGAAAGATAAAAACGCCTTTTCTTTTGTATGAACAATGTTGGTCTGATTAAAATATGTTTATTAAAGTCAGAAAAAACTAATGTTTGAAATAATGTTTCCAAAATACGTTTGTAAGTTGTATTCTTCAATTATTAACTTAGAAATATTTAATTAATTGAGTTTTAAGTCAATATTACCCGATTTAATCAGATATGTGGCGTATTTATTACAAACCAATAACTATCTGGTTCATCAGGCCCACCATACCCTAAAATATTTAAGATTTATCAAAAGTAGTTCTACACACATACATGTATCATTGATTGCAAGTCATGTTGATGTATTTATTTGTTCAAAATAAATGCATTTAAACCATTTAAATTTTTAAAAAAGGGCTGGCATAACCTTGATCATATCTCTGACAACTGATTTGTCTATTTTTTCTAATATCTTATCAACAAATAACAGTGACTGACATTTTGAAAAGTGTATACCAATTATATTATTATCTTTTACAAATATATTTTGATAACAATGAGGTACAGGAAAAATATTCAGACAGATAGATAGTGTGAACTTTAAGCAACAAAACGGTGTATGATACTTCGGGGTTATTCTGTAAAAAAGGTATGTAATTCATTGAAGAAAAATACACACTTTTTTCTGTTCAAATGAACCTTAAGCTATATTTATACTCACACGCTTATGAATTGGTATATTTGGAAAGATTTGCTTCTTACAATTGTAAGATATCAATGCAAAAGCTGCAAAGCAAATATTTGGAGATAACTTTCTTGATGCTGTGACCTTTTGAGGAAAGGAGTATTATTCATGTTATCAATACACTAATGATATACATGTATCTGTTTTCTACAGGTTGGTGACCTATTTTAAAAGAAAATGAGACAATACAGACAGGTGCTTTTTTATTTCAATATTTTGACAGCCTGACGAAAATTAATTACGTCAAGTACGTGGTACTTGTAGAAATATGTTCACCCAGTCTCTAGAACTCATTAAAATAATTGATTAACACTCAAAACACAGCTGAGCTGCATGAAAATAATAGTATTCTTTACTTGAAAACACTTGTCATGGCGGCGCTAAAGGATGTATTTTACCACAAAGTGATAAATGTCTTAGCTAAACGTAAGTCCGTCGCATGTATAAACGCCTTTAAGTCATTTAATGTTATAAATAAATGTATCTACTTGGAAATGATGTGTGTTTTATCATTAAAGTTGAGGAGGAATCATGTTAGAATCAACATTTAAAGTTGTTTGCATTTTTCCTGTAATCGATTGCTATATATGCCGGCCTTTCCCTCCAACCATGTCGAATTTCCTTCACATCTGGTCATTTTCTAATGTTGCGGATGAATTAGATAGGGGTATGTTGCGAAGGATATAATGTCACATATACATCGTATCCAATCTGCAAGTTCAAGGTCATCGGTTAGTTGGATGTCAGGTCTTCCCCGCATCGTACCACGTTCCCATTTTATCCTCAAAATGTTTATTTGCATTCAATTGCAGTCATGACATCATATTGACCTTATAGGAAGTTTGAATCTAAGAACAAGTTTAAAATCTACCTTGTTTAACAAATACATGTAAATTGACTATTTGCAAACATACAAACATGTATTATAAGACTTATTATATTTAGTCGGTTTACTACATATAATGGAAGGATATAAGAACAAGAAGTATTGTTGATTCAAAGATACCTGTCAAAACCGCCAGTCTGAGAATGTTCCATCTTCGAATAACTAAATGTATGTATGGTCTATTCAGCGGTCTTACTGTACTCATTCCGCACTTGACCTATTTTAAAACATCAAAGACAGCTTCTAGCGAGCTTATTATAATCAAACTTTCATTTAATTGATTTACATACGCAATTTAATTACTGAATAAATACAGGAATGTCTTATAGTTCATTCTAGTGTCTTGAATGCAGAACAGTGTGAGAAGTCTTGCCGCTAAGTAGCTTACCGAATTGTGTGGAGAGAGTTTGTCTAAATAATAGTCACAAAACCATGTTTAATGAATACATGAAATATTATTACAATTTACATCACGATCAAAGGCGCTATTGATGAAAACTACCGAACATGTTTTACTGTCCGTTAATTAGGTAACAGTTTTTTACGGCATTTCAACACCACCCTATGCTAAACAGCATTGAATACGTATATAGTTTAATGCGTTAGTCACGCAATCAATTTTATGATTAATTTTTTAATTAAAACAGTTTTACTTGATAAACCGACATTATGCAATTATTATTTCAGACTCGAATAGCAATGTATTCAGTAGGCCAAGTAAAAATGTAATTTAAGAGAGCTTTTTAATAAATTATGCAATTTACAAACTGGAGCTGAGTATCTTTAAATAACATTCTTAAATTGTCAATACTATGTGGACATTGCACATAAAAACTGATACAGTTAGCGATAAGACACCTACAGAGCGTACGCGTACTTCAAATGTTTACCACTTATTCAGATCGTGATTTAATCTTTAAAATAGACCTGCCAGAATTTAGAAGGGCAATGTCATCGTTTTAATGTTCTATATCGTGTCGTTACTAAAGAGATGGTTTACTAATATCGTCAATTTCAACGAATACTAGTACATATCTGTTACAAATCCTTGTGTGTTTATTATAACTCTGTACATGTATGCACACTGTATAAGAGATACGTTTGCGACGTGAAAAAGTGCAATGTTTGTAAAACAATAATATCTACAATTGATATTTGCAAATACAAACAATGCATTAGTGTACATAGGACTCAACAAAAACAATTGAAAGATCGCCCAGATCTTAGAAGACCCAACTGTTTGAAATTGAAGAAGTCTAAACTTCTACATAATGTAAACCCACAAACATATCACCAAATAAATAAATAGAGTAATGGGTAACTTCGTAGGGAATAATTTCTTCTGATATTTTACAAGATTTGTCTGGAAGATGTATGTTTTCTGGAACCACACATTACATCGATTGTTTTAAATCATTCAAATGATATTTAGCTTGTTGCCAACACCAATTTGAACTCCGTTTATGAGGAATTAATCAAGCTACATGTTCTCCACCACTGCAAGTACAAATGTAGTTAAGTATGAGAAGGGCAATTTTTAAAATCTGTTAATAAATCATGGCTCATTTTTGTTTGCCAGCTTATTTTAAGAAATCTGTTTGGATTTGGTATCTTGTAGGCGATTGATAAATACGTTTACATTGCCCGACGATAACATAGTATAACAGGCTATGTTGTGGTGTACAGAAAAGTGCATCCTTATCAGCCATCGACAATTTATAATTCAACTGTAATATAGTGTCTTTTTCTTCGTGCGGGTAGTTCACGCATCTTTGAAATTTAAAACAAAAATGAAATCTTAGTTTTTATCTCAAAGCTAATGTTCAATGTATCTGTAATCCCAACGTAAACGTGATGTAAAATAATATAAGACTATATAAGACATCTGAGAACATTGGAATGTATTGGTTTTATGTATTTTAAATTGTCACTTGTGTGTTCATCTTTGAATTAAAAACGATATGTGTGAACATAGCCAGGCAAAAGTAGGAACTTTCTCCATTACAGAACGCTGTAAAGCAACGCACTATCTGTTTGTTTGTTCGGATGTACCGCCGTTATTCAGCTATTCAGTTTCATATGGCGGAATATTATTAGCATACTTACACCTTAACTATGTCATAGCAACTTCTGCTCATGTGGAGACAAAAATGACTGTCATAAGTTCAAGGGAGGGTTGTAGTGCACCCACCATGACGAGGATGGCAGAAGAAACATTTATCAGCGATGTTTACATATATGGTTAGTAATGCAATTTGACAGTTGACCAAGCTGATTTGTGTGTGTTAACTTTAAAAAAGCCCGTATAATACTGTCGCAATCGGAAATCGAATCAGAATGGACGGGTTGCAAATCCAAATCACCAATCCATTGACCATGGCCTTTTAAACGCATCATCTATTTAGAATTATTTGTATATGAATTTTAAAAAAAGTGTACTCAATTTAGAATTAATTGAAATAGCATTATCCTAGACAGATATTCATTTTAACGGAAGTTACATAAATAACATCTTTATCTAATTATAATGTCTTGTTATGCAAATAAGCCTTGAAATTATCAGTAATACCACCCAGAACATCTGTTTAGGAAATAGAAGCAGGTGCCGGAAAGCAAACCAGAGACAAATAACCTCTTAACGTACTCAATTGTATATCATGTACCGTTATAATTAAAAAATTGGTTATGCTACATTTATTTTATTTCCTACACGTGTGTGAGTGTTTCTATGTGTTTTGGAAGTGACGGATAGGTGTTTTATCGTGGAATTAAGAATCGACTTCGAGTTTGGATTATCGGTAGTTAAAAAAATGTACGAATCCAAACAAGTGGGATTGCTATTGATTGATAAAATAACAGTTATGTTCATCATTTCGATGCATATATATGTTGCTGGTTTACCACGCAACCATGTTACATATATATTAACTTGCATTTATATTACGTATGGGAAGGATTTAACGTTAAGCCGCAAGTAAGACCCTTGAGTAAAACTGTCAAGGACTGATACTTAAAGCCAGCTCATTATAATCAAATTTCCTTAATTGATTTACATACGCAATTAAATTACTGAATAAATACAGGAATGACTTATAGTATATTCTTGTGCCTTGAAGGCAGAACATTTTGAGAAGTTTCGCCGCTAAGTAGCTTATCAAATTGTGCGTAGAGGGGCTGACTAAATAACTAAATTTACACAGCAAGACTTGTCGACATATTTAGGAAAGGAAGATAATTTGGTACTGCTGTATTTCGGTTTAGAGCATTTATATAGCGCATGCAAGTAAGACATGTTTTACATGTGCAAATGTTAAACACCACCATTTCTGTTTATATTGTATATGGATATATTATAGCCTATTGGAATATAAAATAACTTTTAATTTAGTACTTGCTGCGACTCAAACTATGTCTATAAGACTTTAAAACTAGGATTATTTATAGCTGTTATTAGGTCAATCACATTTTAAGGTTTTAACCCAAAGTGTGTTTGTCTTTCAGCATTCACCAGGGTTATCTCTTTAGTTCATAATGAGTTTGACATTGTGCCGTGTAATTGTGCTCGGTGTTTTTTTTCTGTTTTTTTTTGTATCAGTTAAGTGGCTCATTTCAAGTATGACATGTTTTACATGTGGATATGCTGAACACCAACATTTCTGCTTAAATTGTATTCGGATATATTACAGCCTACTTGGATTTAAATAAGACTTTTAATTAAGTAATTACTACGGCTATGTAAAACTATGTTTGAGTATTTATAGCTGTTTTTAGGTCATTTACATTTTAAGATTTCAACCAAACGGGAATATGTTTTTCTGCGTTCAGCTGCTTTTCTTGTTTAGTTAATAATGAGTTTGGCCATGTGCCGTGTAATTGTGCTCTGTGATTTTTCTGTTTTTGTTTGTATCAGTTAAGTGTCTCATTTCTATCAGTTTGTTTATTTTCTTCTTTTTCAACTTCATCGCCCTGCAGCGGGGACTTGGTGAACTATGCCACTTGGGGTCACCGTGTATTGTTATATCTTGGTAACTATGGTCATCCTGCATTAGGCTGCGGGTACTTTGTCTTTTAATCATTCCTTTGGGTTGTTTATGGGTATTGCCTTGTAAAGTTGTGTTGTATTGTTACTTTTTCTGTGTGTGCTTCCTTCCCTGTCCGATTTCCTCATTTCTTTGTTGTCGATACGTTTACTTCCATCATTTATCAGTTAATGTAGAGTGAAGTTCCTTTACAAAGGTAATCTGTTGTTAACTGTAATCGACTGCTTGTGTTAAATGATGCTTACCATTTCCGATTGTTATTACCTTTAAGGAGCATAACCTTTTTTATTTTAACTATCGTACGACAGTTTCCCTTTTGCTATTACTACACAATCGTGGTCTAAAACAATATTAATTTAACAAACTCGCCGATAGTGTTATTAAGGGAGAGGAATTGGCAAAACATATCGCTTTGTAGGAACGTTTAATGCATTAGCTCATACAAAATGTAGTTCCTGATTTCTCAAGATAAAGGAACTACGAGGTGCAAGGTGTTGTAAACATTAATGGATACAGTAATGAAAAGATAAATGCAGGAACTGTATTATTACCGTTTTCTGGCACAGGACAGAGTCTTTGATTATAGCATTTCCGTTCAATATAACCCAACTTCAACATTGGGTTTTGATCAGAAAGCATTCATTTCTTACTTAACTAGAATAACCTGATCGCACACAGTCATTCGATTTAACTTACATTAAACACCTTATAAAACTTCACACTTATTGGAATGTGACAATATTTTATCATACGCATCCAACCTAATTCTACACTTGATGTACCTTATATTACATGTACGTTAACTTACAATTAGCTGATATATTTACATAACATTTGTAAGTGAGGTCAATCCTGTTCCAACGGTTGTCTTTACTCCAAGCACATTATCTGACAATTGTTCATAGAAATGCCATAATCTACGCATACTAGGTCGAATGTATCAAAGCACCGAACATTTCACTGTGATCATTGTTTACTATTCATTAAATGAGAGGATGCAAAGAATAAATTCTTGGTTATATTCACAATCGTAGGTTAACTATCTCTACATCTCTCGAAGGCATTATTGGCTTAGTTTAAACAAGAGGCATACTTAACAAAAGTAATTGTGCTATTAATTGCGACTTGGTGAAGGGAATCGTCTCAATTTAGAAGTCGATTAGCTACGCAAACATAGAACGTGATTGATATAAAAAGGCGTGGGTTTATACTTTATTCTAAATGGGACGGATGTTGTTTGACATCTGCTGGATATCGGCTGGCGGCTTGTGCGTTATTTGCATTTTGATTTATTTTGTTACTCATTGATCGGCCTATGCATGATGCTCGGGTATACATCGATTACACAAGCAACGCCAGGATACCAATTATTATACGCCCGCAAACAAAGTTTGAAGGGGGTATACTGGAGTCACCATGTTGGTCTGTTGGTCTGTTCGTCTGTCGGTCTGTTGGTCTGTCAGTCTGTTGGTCTGTCGGTCAGTCGGTCTGTCGGTATGTTGGCATCGTGTCCGCTCTGTAACTTGGTCATTTCTTACTGGATTTTAAAATTGCTTGGTACAAATGTTCACCACATAAAGACGATGTGTCATGTGCAAGACCTACGTCCCTACCTCAAAGGTCAAGGTCACACTTACAGGTCAAAGGTTATATAGTCATGCAAATCGTGTCCGCTCTGTAACTTTGTCATTTCTTACTGGATTTTAAAATTGCTTGGTATAAACGTTTACCACATCAAGACAGTGTGTCATGCGCAAGACCTACGTCCCTACCTCAAAGGTCAAGGTAGCAATTACAGGTCAAAGGTTATATAGTCATGCAAATCGTGTCAGCTCTGTAATTTTGTCATTTCTTACTGGATTTTAAAATTGCTTGGAATAAATGTTCACCACATCAAGACAGTGTGTCATGCGCAAGACCCGTGTCCCTATCTCAAATGTCAAGGTCACACTTACAGGTCAAAGGTTATATAGTCATGCAAATCGTGTCCGCTCTGTAACTTTGTCATTTCTTACTGGATTTTAAAATTGCTTGGTACAAATGTTCACCACATCAAGACGGTGTGTCATGCGCAAGACCCAGGTCCCTACCTAAAGGCCAAGGTCACACTTACAGGTCAAAGGTTATCTGTCGGTATGTTAGCATCGTGTCCGCTCTGTAACTTTGGCATTTCTTACCGGATTTTAAAATTTCTTGGTGCAAATGTTCACCACATCAAGACGGTGTGTCATGCGCAAGACCCAGGCCCCTACCTTAAAGGTCAAGGTCACACTTACAGGTCAAAGGTTATATAGTCATGCAAATCGTGTCCGCTCTGTAACTTTGTCATTTCTTACTGGATTTTAAAATTGCTTGGTACAAATGTTCACCACATCAAGACGGTGTGTCATGCGCAAGACCCAGGTCCCTATCTCAAAGGTCAAGGTCACAATTAGAGGTCAAAGGTCATATAGTCATGCAAATCGTGTCCGCTCTGTATCTTTGTCATTTCTTACTGGATTTTTAAATTGTTTGGTACAAAGTCATGAAATTTCAAACAGTTGATGCATATGATGTGTAGTAGTGTGTTACTTATTTTTATCTTCATCTGTATAGCAGCAGATTTCCATCAAATGTGTTGTTTAGACTATAATTTTAAATAATATTCCTGTGTCAAGGCGGTGCTGCGGGGGTATGATTCATCACTTCTGTGATAGCGCTAGTTTATGTATATTTGATGTACATCTCAATGTAAATACATTGACATGATGCTCTAACTAAACAATTTTCAATATGCAATCATTTAAATATTTGTTTTTATAATGTATTAACACTTAAAAGAAATAATAATCATTGGCTGAAGCACAACGTACGTATTTTCTTCACTTCTATCACATTCGATAAATTAAACCGAACTACCACTTAAATATAAATGTTACTGTAACGGCAGATGGTGCACACTTAAGACGAAGTAACTACCCAAACCAGTCAAAGCATTTCTGTCTATATTCGTCAGCAATCAACAAAGATGCATAATAAACAGTCATATCCGGAATGATTTTATGAGACAAAGTGTCATTTATATGTTCTGACGACAAACAACGAGGAAAATAAAATGCTGCTAAACAGCTGAATTACACTAGACATATGCAGACAATGTGGAGAAGCAAGCCCTACTTGTGTTATAGAGATAATAACATTAAATAATGCAATTGTCTCAATATAGTAGGTTATTGCCTTGGTTTCTAATAAATTGATGCCTCTTGAACTTCAAATACTGTGTAATAACTTTATGTTCCCTTGGAGACTCTATATGTTTGAATGGTCTTGTGATCTTTGGCATAAATGTTATAGTATGACTGTGTAGTACAGTAGTTCATTTAGTAGCCAGTGGTCTTATAACATTATGCGATAACATTCATTAAACTACAACTAAACGAAAGGCTGCTATATTTACTATCGATAGTTGTGATTTAGAAGGCGTTGGTGTATTTGTATCATTAAATCTTTTGGAAAAGTATATGTTTTATATTCGTCTGTTACGACGGTTAGCATTGTCTTCTTTCTTGTCTACACTATATATCATAGGTTATTGTTTAGTGGTAAAATTAAAGTACACTTAACGACATTTAATCTTGACAAAAATGTAAATAGGATGATACCATGTCCTACAAACCCTTCTGGCTTTCTTCTAGTGTAACGGGACTTAATGGAATTAAGCAGTACGGTTATACGTTGGTTCAATGTATAACGGAAATCTATGATAAGGCCATGTCTAGACAGGTCAGTGCTGAATATACAATTTCAATCCTAAATCCTAAAATACTAAGAGTAAATAGGACGCAAATAAGCTAAGTACTGTATCATATATGATTTATGAATTAGACCCACGGAAGGATGATTACGTAATATACGTAACCCAAAGATAAGAATAGAATGATGCCGTTAAGATAGACGAGACTAGACAGCTAGCAATACATGGTGACCTAGACAAAGACATTGCATGTACAGAAATGTACCAACACAGAGTTCCTCAAAAGGGATTTAATCATTTGCAGAGCCATTCTTAATCTCGTTAGAGGAAATTAAACTATTTCACTCCGGAAATATGCGACCTAATGGGCGCCTTAAATGCTCAACAGGGTACAGCAATCCGAATTAGCTTCCCTTAATGTTTATTAGTATTTGTTGTTGTGTTGCAAACATGGATCCGTCGCTAAGCTGATTATTTTTCTCATATGCATATGTGGTATTACATGCATATTAGTTATCAGGAATTGGGTTCGATGTTGACACATTTGATTTTTCTATTCAGCAAATATAACTCATTGGTGAGCTTTAAATGCAACCGATGGAAAGCAACATTTAATGTATCTGCATTCGTCATAAACCGACTCAATTTTATTTTTGATCATAATGTTCGTTCACCTGGTTACCATTGAGAACATTGTAATGTCCTTGCAACATGTGTCGCCAATCGTTATATGTGATGTTAATCTCACTCACATGTATTAAATATAAACGGAATAACTACCAATTGATCAAAATCTTCATAGCACATTGTCTCCCATTTACAATTGCAGTTTTAATTACAACGAGTTCAGAAACAAAACACACACTGATGACAGTATTAGTGCGCGTGCAAGGTTACTTCATGACCATGTATGATATACAAACATGTACCAGATGTTTCAAGAATCAACCTATTGGTTCAGATAGGAATTGAATTAGAACAGAACCTCATTTGCACATTTTCTGCTGAAAAATGTCAGTCAATGCATCATTTTCGTTTGATCAATTACAGCTTTTTAGAAACAAAAAACACACCACGTTTGTGTTTATTCGGGAGAGGCATTGGCATACACACTCAAAATACGTATGTCTCTAACTAAGTCGTTAGTTATTCATGGACATGCTTTACAAACAAGGTCGATGTACCGACTAATTTTCTTAATAGAGGCTTGTTTATTATTAATTAAATGAGAGGATAAGCAGAATTAAGTTTGACTAATTTTGATAATGGTAAGTTTACCATCTCAATATATCACGTAAATTGTATTTGCCTACATTTGTATTCCAAACAGAAGTGATATTGTTATGCGCCAGGGGTTCTAAACAATTTACTCGCTGGTAGCGTGACTCTCTATATGTACTCAAATGGCCAAATGGTAGCGTGGCTAAATATCACGCACTATAGTACCAAGACTATATGCACTCTCAACTAATACAGTGACTGTTTACGTGCTTCACTGACTAATTATACACTGGTAGAGTGACTCTATATGAACACCTGACTTTAAAACGCCTTGCGTTTCAAAACCCGGATATCTATATCTGAGCAGGATTTAAGTAGACTGGTTAGTTGTATAAAACTGTTACTATGTGTGTAAAATGTAAGCATATGTATAGAGCTCAGCATATCTATAGACTCCAGGCCAACCAGTACTTGTCTGTGCAGCGGTAGGTCTCGGCACACCTGTAAACGCCAGGCCAACCAGTACTTCTCTGTACAGCCGCAGATCTCCGCACATCTATGGACTCCAGGCCAACCAGTACTTTTCTGTACAGCTGCAGATCTCAGCACATCTATAGACTCCAGGCCAACCAGTACTTCTTGAGCTATCTGTCAGTTCTCAGGATGTCTTGTACTTGAACAGGAACTCAGCATCAGCTCATCAGTAGATCTTAGCTCATCTGCATGTGTGTGTGTATATGTGTGTGTATGTGTGTGTGTGTACCTGCTCAGATGGGGGGGGGTGGTCTCCACGGGACAGTAAAGGATAAGATGGTTTAACAAGAATGACTGAATTTATTATTCACTAACATGAATAATCATACATAAAACAATTCTAGGTTTCAGTGTAACTTTGAGTGCTTTGATTACTCAAACATAATTTAGTGATTTTTGACCTAAATTCTATCAAGCGGACTCAAAAGAATAAATTCTCACAAAAATCACCAAAGTACTTATTTAAGCTAAAAAATCGCTAAAGACTCAATAAAACGTAAAAATACAGTTATTAATCAACTCAGACGTGAAATTCTACATAAAAATAATTAAATAGAGTTTTGCCTTGAAAAAATTCTAAAGTGTGGAGACCCCGAATGACGGAAGCCTCGCCTTATATACCAGACAGCTTGCGCACAAAATTCTGTGGCACACAAAATGTGTACCACAAAATTTTGTGCGCAGTACACAAAATTCTGTGGTACGCAAAATGCGTACCACAAAATTTTGTGCGCAAATCCCGAATCTGATTGGTCGAGAGCTGCACACATAAAAAATTTGCGTACTGGCAACCATAGAACACCTTCCAAAATCTACAATCAACCACAAAAACACATTAAGACATCATACAATCGGTCTAAATCAATGCAACAAAATTAAGTATAGGAGCCTCTGTATCAAAACACCTTCAGCAGCGGCCGTGGTATACAGGTTTTACGATATTTCAACATTTAGGGGTGTCCGACCGTTGCTACGGAGAACAAGTTATATGCGCACCGTTTCCGGTTGCTGAAATTGACGCCAAGGACGAGCGAAAAATCGCTAAAATGCAGGTAAATATCTAACTACGTGATGAGAGTACTTGATCTTCAAGGAATAACATCATTTGTACGTGTACTGATCATAAAAGTACGACGACGGCAGCCTCCGTTGTCGAGCTTTCTACACGAAAGCAAGTGCACCCAAACCACTTCGTACCCGAAGTTTCGTCCCTAAGTTTATGTCAACAAATTGAACAATGTTTGTAAATTATACATGAGCGTTAATAGGGAAACATGTGGTCGGTCAAACCTGGCGCACCACAATATTGCTATCAAACATGGAAAACGTGGATACTTCGAGAAGGGAATGGTCTCAATTAGGAGTCGATTAGCTACACAAAAATGTACATGATTGGTGTCCTAAAGTGCATGGGTCCCCAACTTGGACAAAATACACACAAACACACCTCTCTAACAAATATATACATATCACTGTCCGTACTTTAGTGGTATCGGGAGGCGACCGAAATAATTAATGTGTATATGCATGTTGTGACATATGCATAGCTACTCTTCGACCGGCGTCCGCATGACGCACAGATCCGGTACATCGTCAGGCAACCGGATATTGTGTAAGATAATGTAAACTAAACTTGATTAGCTCTCAGATCACCCAAATTTGACTTCAATCAACACAAATGCATACTAAACAGACTTATCGGAAATGATTTTATGTGGCCAAGTTGCACTAATTTGTTCTGAAGACAAGTAACGAGAGAAATAAAACGTTGCTACATGTAAACAACAATATTACGGTATAAATGGGGAAGTAATTCACATTAAATATTTAAAATATCTCTATATTGTAAATCAGTGCTTTCTAATAAAACATAACTTATGAACTTGTTTGTCAATAAATGCAAACCTATAAACTGTAATGTTGACAAACCGGCTTCCCAGTGATAATCTTGGTAATTATTATAATGTTGCGATAAGTATTTTTTACGACTATTTTAAGGTGGAGAAAGACTGATATCCTCCCGCCGAGGATATGTTGGCTAAGATATTGCATTTAATGAACGCGAGATATATGCAACACAACACAACACAACACAACATAAGGCTTTGTATATCCTCTGTTAAGTCTGGTATTTCAAATATTTCGTTTGTACAAAATGAGCAGCACTGAAATTAATACATCGATATCAATACGTGCTGAAAAAAAACATCATCTAAATACTCTCCATGAACCTTGCCTAGGCAAATGCTACTAATTTTAATCAAATATATTAATATGAATACATCTTCATCAAAGATATTTGTTATTCATTACGTATAGATACATATTTTAAACAACGAGATACGTCAATTTCCAAACCCATGAAATGTGTTTTAAGAAAGAAACACTTCGTAGTTTTATTTTTTATGCGTCTTGTGATTTGTATTCAACACCACGCGGCACGTACTTTATGTTTATCTTGTTTTATGTCGTAACGTATCAATGTGACTGACATACTGGCTGTTACAGAACATACGATCCACCATACATACTAGTATTGCTTTCATACCTCCCATAAATCTGGCCCTTGTCTGCTTCTTGGAAACTTTTACACACATGTCGATACGTAAAATATAAGCAAACAACTTGATGCGCTTCAGTGCGCGACGAGAGATCTTCAGAATATATGTTTATAGAATCTTGCCGCACCTACTGATATATCATCGCCAACATATGGTATCTATCTTATTATATATATATATTTTATTCATTTTTTTCAGATATATACATACACTTCAAAAATAAAAACCAGTGCAATACACACAGAAACAACAGCAATACATAATTATTAACACAATATAATGTAAACTTCAAATTCTATGCTTGTGGTTATTAGTTTGTGTATTGACTTGCTTTTAGAGAAGTGAAGAGAAAAAGGCGAAAAGAGGTGAGAAGGAAAGAGGGTGTAAGAAGGGTGTGAGCCTTTCAATATATTTTTCTATAGTGATGTGCAAGTGATATGGTATTAGATATTAAATCCATTCCATTTTGTTTCAAACAATTCTAGTTTGTCTTTTTTCGTTGCAATGATTCTTTCGATGTATATGCGTCGTGTAAGATAAAGTTTGAAATTTCCTATTGAAGGAGTTGATTTGTCGTATTTACAATAGCTTATGAAGTATTTTGTCAATATTAATATAAAATTGGTTATGTTTTCGGTCCTGCTATCTTTTTCGTTTTCCAGCCCTAGTGTTATGGTTCTGTAGTTAAGTATATTTACAAAGATGTTGTTACTGTTCAAGTATTCTTGTATGTTAAGCCAAAAATGTTGGATTGTTTGACATTCCCAAAAGAGGTGTTTTTGTGTTTCCGTGTTCATTCTTATTACATGAACAAAATAAAAACAGATACTGCATTATGAAGTTCTCGTGTACTTTAATCAGAGTGTTAATTATTTATTTTACGCTGGATTTTAGTGACACTTTGCATGATTCATATGATATTGCAGCACCACTGCGGGAGGTGTGAAAGAAGAGGCTCGTATGCTTCAGGTTACGAGAAACGTGCTATAAAACTGATAATGCAATACATGCATTGTGTAATGACTTATTTACAGAGTATTTTGCATTCAATCATCGTCAACATGTGATCAATTATTACATGAATGAAATAAAAACAAATACTGTTTTGTTAACTTCTCGTGTACTTTAAACGGTGTTTATTATTACATCGTATACGCTGGAACTGTGAATAGACAGTGTGTGATGCAGATGATATCGCAGCACCACTACGGGAGGCGTGATAAAAAGAGGTACATGCGCTTCGAGACTCGAGAAACGTGCTATAAACTGACAATGCAATGGCATGTAATGAATAGGTTGCAAAAAGGCGTCAATAACAAGTAGATAAGATAAGATAGATAATTTATTTCAAACATAAGGCTTGAAGCCCAAAAGTTTACAAGTATTTACAAATATAAATGATGCAGTATATACAGTAAATGTGACTTAAAGCATATTCAAATAGATTATTACGGTAATGTCAGTAAATGAGCATTCAGCAAAATATTACACAGTAAGAACAAAACAATATTACAGTATAACAGAGAAAAGCATATATATGGTTACACAAATACAGGACAGTCACGTAATTCAAAAGTTTTGAATACAAATGTATATTTTGTGTAAGCTATTGTAGAGTGGACATTCTAATATGAAGTGAAACTCGTCCTCTAATGAATTGCAAATGTTACATTTTCGTTCATTTATTGGTGCTTTATTTGGTTTAGTCCATCTTCCACTTTCAATTTCTAATCGGTGACTTGACATTATAAGTTTACCTCATTCTGTACTTCTTTATATCTATAACATCTAAGTAAGATTTAAAACCAAACTTTCCTAGTAAACTGCTTGCATGTGATGATTCGTTAATTTCTGCGGCCCAATTTGTGTAAAGATATATTTTATTCGTAGTTTAAACAATCTAATAAAAGTGGTACTATTTTCTACTCCTTGAAAAAGTCATATAAATGAAACTACGCAAGTGCATATGTTGACATGAATAATAACACGTGACTTTAGGAAACAAATGCTCTAAAACTAAGGACATTCTCGTAACTTACAAAACATGGTTATACAGGGTGTCCCAAAAAAACGGGGACCTAGGATAAAAACTTGTAACTTTTTTTCTATTATAGATATCACAATATTAATATGTCAAAACAATAAGGAAAGAACATTGTTAAAAATAATAGCATCACTGTCGTGATTATTTAGTTCAATACCCAGAGTTACCTCCCATGTTTACAATTGCATGTTTCATTAAAATACCATAAACTGAAGCAGGGATTTCAGAATTCAATAAGATATATATTTCTATGCTGACCTCAAACATCTTCTTATGTGCTCCAAATCATTGTTTATGGTTTGTGATACATTAGTTCATTATGTATAGTAAACAGGTTAACTATTGGGATCAAGTTTGTGTAATTTAAGGTCATATGGCATGTGATATGAGGTAAGCTGTCACTACTATTTCGCAAACACATTCTGATTTTGCTGCTGATTTACTGCAAGAAGAGTTTTCTGCTTGCATATGATGCTATTTTATAATTTCTGACATGCACAATTACTCCAAAATATATCTATGAACTGTTTGTTTGGATAAAACTTTACTTTTAGCTCCTTTCTATAGTCCAAGCTTTTTTGGTAATAGTCCTTGACAATATTTATGTTTTTTATCATTGAATGATTGTGGATGAAACTTTGGAAGGTTTTCCACTTTCTCTTTGGTCAGTAAACTCGCCAAGTTGTCCTCTGTTTTTCTACTTCGTGTTTTATTTGTTTTATTTTTCCAAGATTTTGATCACCCCTTTGACTTTAAATGTTGTTTTCTAACAATAAATGCTCTGACACAAATGCCCCTTTCTTATAATGCCCCTTTTCTGTTGATTAAGCAAAAAACACGTGAACAGTTGCCATAGTGAAAATGATGACGTCACTTCCTGTTTTGAAGCACCATATTTAAACAAGTACCCTTTCTAGAAGTGGGGATCCCTTACATACACTTTCACAAAATATCAGCCTAATTTTATCAAACTATGAATGATAAATACGGGTTTAAGGTAGGTCCCCGTTTTTTTGGGACACCCTGTAGAAACAAGTATAGCTCTAAAAACTTATAATGTTACTATTCATATATTCAGTTAACAACATAATAAAAAATATTGACACTGATTTCGTTTCATTTATTCATACGGTTAAAAGAAACAAACCAGTGACCGGGCATTTTCAAGAGGAACGATACATGCATTCATCCACACCCCATTATGTTAGTCAAATAAACATATATGGAGCTAGCTCGGACCTATTAGAAGCGTCTTTACTGTTATGACCTGTTGAAGCTATCTGAATTCATGGCGAAATCGAGATCACGTCGAGGAGAATTCTGTTCGGCCGGTTTTGAATATGGCTAGGATATCCAACCTTAGATACACTGTTCACAATGCTTCAGCAACCGATTAGGGAAAGCTTGTGTTTTGATGGATTTGTTGTGTTACATTTTATCTCTGTTACGAGTTGGATTGACTGACAAAGGAAACGGCATCAAAGAAATCAATGAATACAGGGAATTCATCTGATACAAACGTTACACGAATTATCTGATCGCTACATATCTAAACATGCTAAATTCAGATCTCTTTTGACTATAGCAAGGACCTAGACTGACTTATGAAGGTTTTTAGTCGGCGTTCAATGACATGTAAAACAAACCACTGACAAAATTTACGAATTTCAGGAAGTAGCTACAGTAAGTAACTACACAATGGTTATGTCAATATCAGAATAAGCATCATTTCTAGAAGCGGTGAGTGTCATACATTCAACCGACCAATAGTGTCCGCCATCGATTTTGTCTCTACGTCCACTACGAGAGGTTGAAAATCCGCATTGACAGTGGCATAATCGTGCAATTGTGTGCCGTTAAATTCACGCACATAGTACAAACGATTGTCCTTGGACTGTGTCTACAAATGCAGGAAAAACACATACGTATTATCTAAGCCTCAATCAACGATGGGGATGATTTGGTTATTATTTCAATGAATGTTATGAATGTCATGCATTCGAGTGGCAATATTATGTTCTAACAAATCGCAAGCGAGACAGATACAGCCTAATGTTATATCAGTTAATGGTAACACTATGCAGTGACGAATATATATTGCATTAGTCTGTGTTATCTCCGTCTTAAAATATGATGTTCATGCATACAATCATAGACACTTGTTTGGAATGTGTATAAAGACGTATATACAGATGTCTTCTAACTCGTCTTATGTCGGCGTTATTGCGGTATTTAGCAACGAGATGCTTAATAGCAAATGAGTGCCATTTTTACCCTCACAAGAGAGTCTAGAATGCCGCCTTAAAACTATGCAACACGGGCATTCAACGATGAGACAAATATGTATATAACCTAAACAAATATAGTTTTACCAATTACAAACGTCCTAATTGTTCTCATTTGATTCGTGTTAAAGTGTTTAAAGTAATTCTAACTTGTATTTGCTTTGATATACAAGCACTTGGAACTAATTTACAAAAAAAAATGTACTGTTACAACTAAACATAATACAGTATCCATAAACACTTATGAATAACAAAGTACGTGGAATGTTTAAGCCGATTATTTTGTAAATCGTTAGTTGAATTTTGCAAGTACAATAGGCTATCTATATTAACACAGTATTTACTAAAACTAACCCTATTTGTAGAAGGCATTAACTGTGCAATTAAACCGAAACTATTTGTGTGAAGAATCTTATTAATTATTAATATTGGTTTGGACAAAACGTTAATAATATAAATATATTAAACTATAACAATTATTAAATAGCGTCCAAAACAATTATATTTGCTGGTGTTTCATTGAAACCCCATGATTATAATTCGTTTTCATTGAAAGTATTCTCCTTCTCAAAATTGCAAGATATAATGCAAAATAGACTGTGTGCATTAAATGCATACGAACACGAACTATAGTAAAGTTCCGCTAAAAAGACCACTTTGATTATTTTGAAATCATGCAGATTTTTGGCAGTTTAAAGTGTATAGAGCTATATCGGAAGATATTGTTTTTAAAACTAAAAAACAATTATGCTTTCATATCCATTAGATCATTTTTCGCTTCAGTTTTAACAGAAACTCTGTCTGTGATTTATTGGACGTGCAAACTGTCCATTTTCATATGAAAGTGTTCTAGAACACCCTATGAAACTATAAGAATCGTCTATTTTTCGACGATTGAATCAAAGTACACGAAACCCATCCAAAGTTTTAATTTGCAATTAAGATAGTCTAGTATCATACTAAAATCGATGCAAGTAATTATTTTGACATTGAATGACTGTTAAAATATAGCTCTATACACTTTAAGGTCCCAATGTATTAAATGTAGAACAAAGAAGGTCCGCTTATAAGACCGATTAGCTATTTAGACCACCTTGTTGACTGATATTATTAGCGAAACTTCAATGTAGCAATTAGATAAAACAGAAACTAATGTTACTGGAGTTCCTGATGAAAAAATGGACAGTGCGATCGTAGAAGTGTTTACGTCCCGTGCAGTTCCGGAACGGTTGTTTCTGGAACAATAGTTATTTCTCTAATTAACATGAGAAAGCCAGAAACATTTTGTCCAGAAGCAATTATCTGTATCAGATGATCGAATTCCTAGAAGATTAATACGGTCAGTTCACGTGTTGTAGCAGAACACACCGAACCAGATGCAAAGATGTATATGTTTAAAGGGTTTTTGGTCTTTTTTCGTCATCATAAGGTAAAATAAAGGTTTTATGGTTTGAACTATATTTATTGCGCGCAGAATCTCCCTTATCCCATCTCGATTTACAGGGCGTCTGACACGACTGTGGTAAACATTCTTTAACTAGCTTGCGGCTCACCAACCGGTCGCATCAATTCTAACATAGCTTCCGATGGAATTCAACATTAGACATTCAGGTCCGTCGGCGGACGGCCTAACTACAAAAACGTTCATAAATATTATCCTAAATAGCATTATGGTATATTTTCATATTAAGTGGATGTATGCTAGGGAAGATTGAAAATATCATAGGCGTTCGCTATTGCTTTAGGCGTGAGTCGGGTGGCATTAAGTGACCATATTCTGTTACATGTAACTTTGCGCAGAATTATCATTTTTCCTTGAATCATTTTAAGAATATGCCTGAAATATTTCTCACGTTTATTCTAAGTTCAGTAACTTTAGAAATTTAATAAATCTGAAAATACCCAGATATGGTCAAGTAATTTATCGTTAAATTAATACCTCCAGTTGGATTAGTAATTGCAATGACATCCCGTTTGATTAGCGTATTATTATGTTGACTTGGTTTTTCATAGAAGAGAAACGTGGTGTTCTCTAATGGAATCTGGCTTCACAAGTTTGTGTCAACTTCCCTTAAAACAATTGTTAATACAAAAAAATGTATAATAGTACTTAGGACTCTACTAAGAACATTGAAATATCGCCCATATATCAGAATACCAAACTGTCTGAAAGGCAAAAGTCTAAACTTCTATACCCACGGCAATATCACCAAAATAAATAGATACAGTAAATACATGTAACTTAGTAGGGTATAATTTCTTCCGATTATCAGTATCAGGTTTGTTGCCTGGAGGCACGCTTTACATTAATTATTTTAAATCATTGCAATTCTGTTTAGCTTTTTGCCGGAATGCAAACCAGAGACAAATTAACCTTTTAACGTACTCAAATCAATATCATGTACCGTTATAATTAAAATCTTGGTCATGCGAAATTTATTTTGTTTCCTACGCATGTGTGAGTTATGTCTGGGTGTTTTGTAATATAATTAAGAATTAAGAATCGACACGAGTTCGGATTCGCGGTAGTTAATTAAATGTACGGAAATCAATCAGAAAAATGGGCATGCAATCGTTTTAAAAATAACGGTTCGTATTAATCATTTCGATGCTTACATACATGTATGTTCCTAGTTTACTACGTAACTATGTCACTTACATATTTTAACTTGCATTGACAGTTCGTATGTAACGTTAAGCCTCTAGTAACACCCATGAGTAAAATCGTCAACGACTGATACATGTTAACATACCGAGCGAAAGAAAAGCTTCTAGTTAGCTCATTGTAACCAAATTTCCTTTGATTGATTTACATAGTATTACGTAATTAAATTACTGAATAAATAAAGGAATGACTTACAGTATATTCTAGTGTCTTGAAGGTAGCACATATTGAGAAGTTTCGTCGCTAAGTAGCTTACCGAATTGTGCGTAGAAGGTTGTCTTATAACTCAATTTACACCGCTAGACTTGTCGATATACTTAGGAAAGGAAGATAATTTGGTACCGCTGTATATCGGATTTGGGCAATTATATAGCGCATGCAAGTATGACGTGTTTGACATGTGCATATGTCAACAACAACATTTCTATTTAATTAGATATGTACATTTTTTGTATATATAACAGCCTACTTGGATTTTGACTTTTAATTAGGTACTTGCTGTGGCTAAAACTATGTCTTTAAGACTTTAAAACTAAGTTTGTCACATTATTTATTGCTGTAATTAGGGCATTCACAAGTTTCAAACATAAGTAAGTAACTATGTCTTTCAGCATTTTGACAACTTCGATTTTCAGCAGGTCTTCTTGTTTAGTTAATAATGTGTTTGACATTGTGCCGTGTAATTGTGCTTCGTGTTAGTTCTGTTTTCGTTTTAATCAGTTAAGTGACGCATTTTTATCCGTTTTTCTTCGTTTTGTACTACATTGTTCTGCAGCTGGGGACTTGGTGTACTGTGTCACTTGGGATCACCATGTTTTGTTATTTCTCGGTAAAATATGGTCATCCTGCATTTTGCAGCGGGTAACTTGTCTTTTAATCATTTCTTTGGGTTCATTATGGGCATTGCTCTGCGTAGTTGGTTGTGTTGTATTGTTACTTTTTCTGTGTTCGACAGTTACGTTGTGTGTAACATTGATCCTTCCCTGTCCAAACTCCTCATATCTTTGTTGTAGATACGTTTACTTCCATTATATATCAGTTAATTTAGCGTGAAGTTCCTTTACAAATGTAGTCTGTTTAACTGTGCTCCACTGCTTGTTTTGATGCCTTCCCTGTCCGATTGTTATTACCTTCATGGGGCTTTATCCATTTTCATCCACTAGCGTTCGAAAGTTTCCCTTTTGTTATAATAACACAATGATCTGAAACAATAGTCATCGAACAATCTCGCCGATTGAACAATTACGGGAGAGGAATTGGCAAAACATATTGCTTTGCTGGAACTTTTAATGCATTTGCTCATAGTTTTTAATTTCTCAAGGTAAAGGAACTACAGGGTGTTTTAAACATTAATGGATACATTAATGAAAAGATGAATGCAGGTACTTTATTATTACCGTCTCCTGGCACAGAGCATATTGTTTAATAGAATTTCCGTTCAATAAAACACAACTTGAACAATAGGTTTTGATCAGAAATGCATTCTATTTTTCTTAAATTGAATAACCTGATCGCACACATTCATTTGATTTAACTTACATTAAACACCTTATAAAACTTCCCACTTCTTGACATGTGCATAATGTTTTATCATACGCTACAAACCTAATTCTACACTTGATGTACCTTATAGTACGGTAACTGACATTTAGCTGAAATATTTATATAGCATTATTAATTGAGTGTTTACTCCAAAAAATTATCTGACAATTATTCATGGAAATGCTATGCCGAAAGGCATCGAACGTTTCCCTTGAAGGTTTGTTTACTATTCATTAAATGAGAGGATGCAGTGAATAAATTCTGGGTTGTATTAGCAATCGAAAGTTTACTATCTCTACATCTCTCGAAGGCTTTATTGGCTTAGTCTAAACCAAAGGCATACTTAACAGAGGTTATAGTGTTATTAATTGCGACATGGCGATGGGAATTGTCTCTATTAAGAAGTCGATTAACTACGCAAACATAGCACTTGATTGATATTAAAAGGCGTGGATTGGCAATTGGTTCAAATACAAATGTAGCATAACGTTTACTAGGGGCATAATTGCAATTCGAACGTACTTTATACTAAATGGGACGGATGTCGTTTGACATTTGGTGGTTATCGGCTGGTGGTCTGCGTGTTATATGTCTGTTTTGTTATATTCTTTGTTACTCATCCACAGCCGTATACATGATCTAAGATCGGGTATATATCGACATCTTCCGAATACTGAGTAACGTGCATCCAATTACACATTGAACAAATGTTCTAACTAGATAATGTTCAATATGCAACCACTTTTAAATTAATATTTTTGTTTATAATTTATTCAAACTTCAAAGAAATAAATTAGTGACTAATGCACAACGCACGTCTTTTTTCAATTTCCTCCATATTCTATAATTTTAACCGACGTACCACTTTAATATTAATGGCACAGTAACGCGAAGATGATGGGCACTAATCATGTAAACTACGAGAGGTGCCCCACTTATTGAACAGTGTTGAATTTGAAATAGTTCAATGCTTACAGAATATTATTGAAATATTTCTATTTCATTGTGTAAAATGACGTGTTAAGAAACAGATACAACCAGTTTTCATTATTTTTGCAACTTATTTCGCACCAAAATCAACAATGGTGTAGGGGATATCGTTGTGGGCTTTTTAAGACCGAATAATCCGATCGATGTTGTTTGTTTTTATCGCCTTTAATCAACGCTGCAATATCCTCGAGATGTAAATGTTTGTTGTGACATGGTCGTTAGACTTTGCCATATACTAATATGGCGTCTTATACTTCAAATGTGTGTTCTTGTATAGAAGATATTTGTTGACTTTGGTGTAAGGTCAAATTTTTGTCATATTGGATTCGAAGGATATTAAGGTTATGGGATGGTCAAAGTGAACATCATACACAGCAATCTGTCATATTGGATTCGAATGATATTAAGGTTATATACTGGCACAATGTATAACGGAGATTCATTGTTAACACATGTCCATACATGTCAGTCTTGGGTCGTTGATGATGTAATTAAAGATGTCGATTCTTTCACAGTACGCTATTGATCTCATTCTAAAAGACGTTAAGAATAGCTACAGTCGACACACATTAGCAACTCAGCACCAGACATAAATTAGACCGCCATAATGCTGGTTTAGTATTAGATGTAGCCTAATGATGACACCAATCTCTAATAATAGTAGACTGGAGTCGTTAATATAGACGGTAAATATCACTAGAGCAAGACATCTAGAATTGTATGGTCACCCAGAAAAAGATAATGCATTTAACCTCAACACATTTTCAGAGGATGGAATGTCAGACAATATCACGTATGACTAATTTGTTCAAGATTATTTCAAATACGTTACCAGGAAATGAAAGGATTCCACACCGGCAATGAATGACCTAATTTCCGACGTCAATGCTTAGCATGGTAAAGCGATCATGAGTGGCTTCCGTAAACGTTTTAAGTATTGAAGAAGTTCATGTACTTTGTCAAAATGTGCATGTTATTTGTTTGTCGTATGACAAAAATGGACTCATCACAATGTCCATTATTTTGCTCGATGCCACTCTCAGTATGTTGGTATAATAAAAGTAAACCCGCATAATGTTTAGATATTTCGCTAAACACTAATCACACATGCGTGAACGACATTTATATTGATATTGATACAAGTTGACATTTACAAGTCTCGATAGAAAAAATGACTTATTTGTATTATATTTCATTTTCTTTCATATGTTTATTCGACGAACATTCATATGACATTTTAGCGACACTTTTGTTTTCAGTATGAAGGTAATTCGTTCCCAGAACTGAAAAAGCGTAGATAAAGTTTATTCGTTAAGGTATGTCTATTGAATGCAAAAAAATAATGTACATAATTTCAAAGCATATATTGTTTCTATTCTTTAAAATACTATTTTCGGACAAAAAAATTAGAGGAAATTTTTTACCTTTTACAGGAAATAAGAGTTAATACTACACGATATATAAAAATGCAGACAATAATAGAATAAAGTGCAACGTTGATAATCCACAATGTTATACACATATTGACTGACCTGATTAAAGTAGTTATACAACAAATGCACAAAGGTGCAATAAAATATATATTTACATGAAATTACAACACGCCAGATGGAATGACGAAATCAGAGACCTAATGACACTTAATATCTGCGTACGTCATCAGCCGACTTATTTTTTTCTGATGATAACCAACGTCGGTCTGGTTACAATAGACAACAATGGTATGTCCTTGTTTCAATACCAGCCGTCTGTGATACTGATCTAGCTAACATAATGTATATTGGATATTAATGAAAATAACTACCAATTCATCTAAATATTCTCATTGTCTGTCATTTACCATTGCAGTTTCAATTACAATCGGTTTAGAAAAAAGAAGCAAACACAAATCAAATCGATGACATTTTTCGTGCGTGTGTAAGGTTACTGATTATGCATGTATGATATATGCACATTATCATGCATGAGACGTTTCAAAATTCTACTAATTGGTTTAAATATAAACTAAAGTGTCGATCAATGAGCTATTTTCGTTTAATTAATTACAACTTTCTAAGAAGCAACGAAAACATTCAATGACACTGTAAACGCTTGTTAAAATCAAGTAACTATGATATAAAAATGCGCCAGATGTCCACATATTAAACTGAGTTGATTAGTATCTATTGCAAAGTATTTCTTTTGAGTTGTGTTTTTGTTTTTCATTGCATGCATCGCAAAAGTCTAATAGCTTGTTGAACGAAATACATTATGACGATCCCGTTTTGAAATGGTGCAATGAACTTCGCTACTCGTGAAACATAGCATCTTATTCAACTAAGCCTGTCTTATCCTTTATATGTATGGAAACTATTAAGTCAATGACTTTGGCTGCCATACTCAATAGCTTAATTTCTAATCCTTAAGTAAATGACTCAAAACGACAGATACGTCTAGGAGAAATAACGAGACCGTTCGTATCAATGTAGACAAGTTATAGAGCGTTACTTAACATACATTTTATATTGACAGTTCCTTTGTACGAGGAGTGGTGAATAAATTGAAGTTCAGGTAAACACGCTACGAAAGTATAACATGATTCGATTACTGCTGAGGAAACTTACAAGAACAATGCATTCCACTAAGCTGTAATATAGCTTTGATGTTTAACCATATACTATTAGGTAAATTGTTCATGGTATTTACGTCGCATGAATGCTTTGTTATGAAGTTGCAGATGGTTCATTGTTAAATTAAGATTGTTTAGTAATAAAGTTTTCAAATATTTTAACCAGATTAATTTAACTACAATGTATATATATATAGGAATAGCTTCGTAATATACGAATGTAATCGCCTGTGATCTATTTCATATAAGAACTGTTGACCACAACTTAGTATCATAACAAAGTGAGGGCATGTCTCTAAGGAGCAGTAGGTCAAACAGAGATTCGGTTTGCATCATTCCTAATTGACATTGGCACTAACAATGTCAGATGGTACAAAGGGTAATGACCAACATATAAGTCTTTTAATGAAATACTATCCTGTGAACTGGCAATCGTGCAGATGTTGGAAAGTTCTGCATTGTGTAACCAGGGGTTTTGGACACTTAAATACCGAGGCGCATGTATGTGAATGGATCAGTGTGCTCCGTTGATGTGCAGGACTCATATTGTATTAACATTTCCCTCAAGTCTCATTTGAAAAAAACGATAGTCAAATATTGCCATTTTCATGTTCAATTAAGTCAGATACAAAACTGTTAGATCTGAACATAATAAATTTTCAATTGTAAAATGCACACCGGGTAAAGTTTGTTTATTATGATGTCACCCATATTGAAAAGTCAAGTCAATCTTCGACCTTCCGCTTCCTAGGCGGACGCCCTAACCACTCGGCCACTGTCGCAGTATGTAACGTAAGAACGCCCGACTTGAATGTGCATAATTAAAATTTGATTCCTAAAACTATATTAGTATGCATGTTTTATCTAATGCAGTTCGTTATTCGGTGACATTAAACTGTTCATATTGCAAAAAGTTGTATTGTCTTCGTTCAGTTTCTCTGTTGAGAACTACATTGTTACATGTACATCCCACCTTCTGTAGAGATCAATGAAAACTAAACAATTTGTACGGAGATGGACAAATACTCCAAGCTTAACAAATGCTTCTCATTCTGGGATACCATCACAAAAGTTGTGTTACCAATTATCATAACAACCACTCTCATAATTGCTATCCTCTCCAAGAATCTGTGTATAGCACAAATAATTGATGGAAGATATAATTCAATCTACAGACGCGTGTCCTCAGAAACAGAAAAGCCTTGATAGAATCATCCGGGTTCTGTTAGCGATTTCGTTAACGTCTGTCATATTGCGTGGACCATCTCATGCGAACAAATTGCGTCATTGAATCATTGCAGATCTGGTAGTTCAGTCGACAAATACATGATCAGATCGACATTAGATGCCATTGTGATTAAATTTAACGTTAAACTTTGCCAATTATCAGGAACGCTGATTATGAGTGTTCAAATGTCAGTTTACATGTCACGGCAGCAGTGATCAGTGTACTGTTTTATCAAAGCATTTATTCGTAAGAACATTGATACAGCAGTGCCTTCAACAGTATAAACAGTCCTATTTTCCACCCGTTGACCTCCATATCTGAAACGGTGTATAGAGATTGGGTTAACATATTTAACATGTGTAATGCACTCAATTAGACAAGAATTCAAAATATCAAATAAATACTAGCGCTTATCAGTATGTCCTCAATTACTTTCGAGTTCAACAGCCCGACAGGTTTATTGTTTACTTAATTTACTGATGACATGGAATATAATATTTTCTCTGAATGGCAGAGCATCAATAAAGTTATCTCCAAAACAAATATTTGCTTTGCTGTTTTTCCATTGATATGTAGCAATTTGGAGAAGCAAGACAACCCAATTAAACCGATACATAATACTGGGATTTTGACACGAAATATAAATATAGCTTATAGTATATTTTTTTATGCCGAAATAAGAAACAACAACACGGTTGCATATAAATAGACTTAAGTATTTTGGTATAATGTTATGCTTTGGTGGGAGTTAAAGAGTACGTTATGATATTTAGCTTTTGTTCCAAAGCTAATGTTCAAGTACCCATGCCAAGTTTCTTGGATTATCACAGTTTTCACCGTTTCGTCAATTGCTATATTGTTCATTAAAAAGGCATTCCCTATAACTTTGATCGTTTACATCGATTCAGGAATATTGTACATTAAATGAGAATCATCATTGCTTAAACTCCTCAAATTTTCAACAAAAGGCTCCCCCCAATTACCGAGAAAAAATGAAAATATATTTCCGTAACGAGCCAAAATAGTCACAAGTTGTTTCCCTTTGACCACATAATAATAAATCGCTGGAAGCGATAAATTATTATTGGTGATTTGAATATATTGTTGACATTATAGAGACATATTTGCGTTCTCTTTCTTCTGACAAATTATGATAATTGACCGTGCTTTGTACATTTAGCTCATTTAATGTGAAAGTAGAGAAAAATATGATAGTTATAGGGAATGCATCTTTAATGTCCAATATCTAAGATATAACTATTAATAAAACACATGCAAATATATTGTAGTTAATAATATAACTTAATATAATTTAAATTATTATTTTTTACCCAAACTAGTGTAAATAATAAATACGACTCTTGAACCATTTGTTTGCACATGTGATTCCTTCTACAGATCTATAATAAGGTTATTTAAAGTAAATGCTGCGTTTAAGTGATTGCCCGCTGTTCATGCAAACCTATACGCCAAACACTTCACAAAGTAACCGCCAAAATGTTACAAGTTTGTTTACCAAGGTATTCGTTAGTTTATATGGACACTGGAGAATATTTTGTTGTTGCAGCTAATCTGTTTTGGGCGCTTTTTAATTGAATCAAACATGAAAATCAGAAATACTTCGAAAAGGTTAGCACTAATCAAACAAGAAAAAAAAATGGATTTTGTGTTCTACTTCAGGGATTATTAGGTTAGGGTTACGTGTATGTTTACTAAATATTTATCGCTGCGTTGTAGCATATATTAAGGAGGCATATTAGACTCTCTTGTGAATGTAAAACTTGCAATACGTTGCTATTGAATTAAACGTCCTGTTCCTGAATACCTCTAAATACATCAGCCAAGTTAAAAGGCATTTGTATATACGGCTATGTAAAATATTACAAATAAATGTCTATGATTGTTTGCATCAACATGTGCATAGTGTAAAACGGAGTTAAGACAAACGTATTTAATGACTATTCGTCACTGCATCTTGTTACCGTGTATTGATATCAACCTTAACTGTATCTGTCTCGCACGCGATTTATTGAAAAAGCAATCTGTCTGTGCTGGGATTAGAGTGTATTATATTGCCGCTTGAATACATAACATGCATTGTTAGAATAGCCAAATCCTTCCCGTTCACTGATATGTGGCTTAAATAATACGTACGTGTTTGCTGTGCCTGCATTTCTAGACGGTATGGGTGTTATATTATTTACGCAGTCCAAGGACAACCGTATATACTTTGTTCGAAAATTTATCAACTTGTACATGAACCGACATAAGTGTACCAATGGCGGCCAATGATGCATGATATTCGCTTCTAGAAATGCTTATTATGCTATTGGCTTTTACCGTTACTTGAATCCTCATTAGATTGTTGCGTTTAAATGTATTTGTTTTACATTAAAGTGATAATTGAATGGCATTGAAGGTTATACATGTTCCCCTATGTACCATTATGTTTGTTAGCATGTGTTCTCACCATGGAATCGTTGTCACAATTTCAAACAATAAAGTAAATATGGCTAGACAAAAATGTATCGGTCACATTTCAAATAAATCGTTATTATTCTATTGCCACTCAAAACCTTCCGGAAATCCCTGCTAAGTCGTTCTTAAGCCTTTGCATATACACATAATCTTTGAAATATGCAAGTTGAGATATGTATCGATACGTCAGATAAATCTTGTAACGTTTGTGTCAGATTTCTTCCCTGTGTTGTTTGATTTCCTTCATGTCGTTTGCTTTGTCAATCAAACCGATTGCTTCTATATCGTAACAAAGAAAGTTGTATTTAAAAAAAAGTATATTTAGGTAAAAAAACACCAAATAGAATTGCTCTTTAACTCAAGTTAAAATGAAGGTCAGCCAAACAAAGGTCAACTTTTTGTTCATGGGGACCTTTCAAAATCTTTTTATCAATAGAAATGCATGTAGCATCAAGCTTCATGAAAATGAATAAGTAGGGGGTCATGTATCATATAAGAAAAAAAACCGCGATGAACAATTTTTCTCGCATGTACGGATTAGCGCAATGTCCGTTAGTCCCAACCTTGCTTTCACTTACACATTAAAGCAAGAATGCTAAATATTTCTGAATAAAACCATTTCACTACATCACATATATGCATACAAAGCATTTAAACCCAATTTCATGATTCTGATGATGGTTTGTCAGCATATTTCTATTTCCAGTCGCTTCAACGATTTTTACCGGACTATTTGAGTGTATCTGATTTTGGTCCGCGTAGACATTTAGTGGTTAATAACCTTGTAAAATAGCAAATGAAACAAAATTACTCCCTATCAGTTGATGTGACATTGTGAACAGTATATCTACAAAGGTTTACTATCCTATGCAAGACAGGTATTATAATTATTTGATAAAGTTACTATGTAAGTGGCATTTGTACCGGACATGTTGGATTGACTAACGTGATGGGCTGTTGGTCATTAAGTTTTAATTGTTACTCTAGTGTTATCTTATTATCAAGCTATCCGTGTTACTTGTACTTGTCATGTACACGTGCGTTATTGTGTACGTCTCGCACGAACCTATTTATACTTGACCTCCCGTCGTGATTAAGTGATATCATCAGAATTATGAACTACAGACTACAGTTCAAGCAAACAATAATACACACTGTTTTATAGTGCATCAGAAATAACCATAAAACATTTGTTCTTAACTGATCATATAATGAAATAATATAAACATATCATAATATGTTGATGCTAATATATCATTGAATGTTGTAAGAATCTATAAACAGAGATTCTTGAGATTTCTCGACGCGCATTGAAAACACAGCAGGTGGCTTGCTTATATTTATCACGTATCAACGAATGTGTAAATGTTCCAAAGAAGCAGATAAGGGTCCGATTTATGGGACAGATGAAAAAATACTAATACGTATTGTGGGTCGTATGTTCTCTAACAGACATACGTCAGTCACAATGATACGTTACGACATTAAACAAGATAAAGCATAGTGTACGTGCTGTGCGATGTCAAGATACACCAAATATATATATAACTACATAGTGTTTCTTTGATAAAACAAATTTTATGAGTTTGGAAAGAGACGTTACTCGTAGTTTAAGACGTGTATCTATATTGAATAACAAACTGCTTTGATGAAAATGTATTTAATATATTGATATAAAATGTTGCAATTTGGTAGCATTTGCATCGGCAAGCAGGGCATATAGAGAGTATTTCGATTATGTTTTCCTCAGCACGCGTTAATTATAACGTAGTACTTTCAGTGCTGCTAATTGTATACAAATGAAATGTTATAAATATCATACTTAATTGCGGATTAATCGAGGCTTATGTTGTGATGTGCTGTACACATAAAAATTATTTCACGTTTACATATTGTAATATCTAAGCCCACATATCCCCGGGAGGATATCATCTTTCTCTACATTAAAATTGTCGTAAAGCATACTAATCGCAACATTAGAATAATTACCAGGATAACCATTGGGAAGCCGATTTGTCAACAATAGCATTTATAGGTTTGCAGTTATTGAATCAGCTATAGTGTATGGCATCCGACGACTTTATCTTAGAGTATTAAATACGTACATTTCGATGGCTTAGCAATAAAAGGTCGTAACTACCAAATCGATATTTTGAGAAAAACACGGAAAAACTGTCTGACATTTACTCTTTACTTAATAATATGGTAAAACAAACTTTTACAACTTCATTTGGTCATCATGACAAGTTTTGATTTTTATGAAAATGGGCTCATAAGAAGCGCCTTGTGATGCTTATTCTAAATATGTATAAATCTTAAAAGGTCGTTACTGGCTCTTACGACCTTCTAATTCTAAGCCATCGATTTGTGTAACAACAAACACCGACACACCTACTAGGAGGAAAGCAACACTGGCGATAGTCACATCTGTCAAGGGTCGTATTACTTATCATATTATGTTGAATCTGAGACATTATTAGTTATTATACGAAATTCTATGTCTCAGGAGTTACGACATAAATTGTATTATGTTATAATGGGATCATTGCACAAGATATAAGATGAGCTGGGTAGTTCCAAAAATCAAAATTAAAGGGAATGTTTTGTAAAAAATAGTTTAAAATACGGATCCAATTAGTTTAATGTGCCAACATCTGACGTATGATAATAAAGCTTGATAAAAATCATATTAATACAGCATGATAGTTGAACATGCGCATTGACTAGCACTATTTTTGTTTCTAGCTGTACTTGATCAAACTAAAAAAGCGAAAATACCGAAATTTTCTAAAGCAATAAAAGTACTTAGAGGCGTTATTTGTGCTTCAATTGATAATTATTACATATTACATAACCAATCAGTAGAATCTTTAAATATCCGGTATATGTCTGGGCATAGTAGCATGCATGCAGTAAAGTAATGCACACACGTAAGGATAATGTCATTGATATGTGGTGTGCTTATTTTTTTCTAAAATTATTGTATTTGTTAAAACCGCAAATGACAGGCAATGCTCATATACGTTTTATATTGTAATAAACGCTGTATGTTGGCGGGACGTGACTGCCAGAAGCTGGTGTTGGTGTATTTGCAAAAAATATGACCGCAGTGTCCATTTTAACCTGATAACTATCGAATATAATTACCCTAATAATCATTGCTCGGTTGATGACGAGCGCAGATATAATTGTCGTTTCATAATAAAGCATAATATCAACATTGCGATGTGAATATTCTTGTCATACGCCAACCAAATCACAAACACACATTTCTGACAAAAATAGTTTAGGGAAGCAAATCTGGATCGCTATACCCGGATGAGCATTTAAGTCAGCAATTAGGTCACACATTATCGTTGTGGACACGTTTCATTTCCTGTCAAGAGATTTGAAATGACTCTGTACCAAATTAGATATACGTAATGGTGTCTGACAATTTATTCCCTCCTGGGAAAATGTGTCGAGGCGTAATGCATTGTATTTGTCTGGGTGACCATACATTGTTAGCTTTCTTGTCCAACACGTACTATTTTATGTCTGTCTTAAAGACATCAGTCTACTGTTATTAGAGATTGGTGTCATTATTTGGTCGTATCTTACCATATACTTTCGGTGGTCTAATTCGTGCCTGGTACTATGTTGCTGATGTGCGTCGTATGGTGCTATCCTCATTGTCTATAAGAATTAGATCGATAGCGTATTGTGTAAGAACCAAAACCATCAGAATTTATTAATCAAGACTGACCAGTCTAGAAATGCGTTTACAATTCAATGAACACACAAGCCGTTTCCATTGTACATTCAACAAATGCTTTTTATCGTTTTAAAGTTATCTATTTTGACTGATTAAAATCTACCTGAATACATAGTTCAAATATACGATAATATAACATATTCCTTACATGTTTATGATTTTCACATTGACCATAGCCAACCATTGAAATAACAACACCAAATTAAACCCAGAGTTGCTATCAGAGCTGAATTAAACACACGCACAGTTTAAATATGTCCACTGAGACTCGAAACCAAAGTTTGTACATACATGTATATGAATATGTTCAAATACAAGTATATCAAACAGTACAAATAAAATGTTACTTTCAAAGTATTTAAGTATGATTGTGATCTTGATTGCGGGTTGTCATCTTTTCAACGAAAGCACAATAAACTATAAAGTTATGTATTTTTTAGTTACTTATTTCATAACAAAGAACAGACTTGCTTCCACACATTGTCTTTATATGTCTAGCGTAATTAAGATGTTTAGCTGCGTTTTATTTCCCTCGTTGCTTTTCGTCAGAACCAATAAATGCAACCTTGCCACATAAAATTATTTCCGATATGTCTGTTTATTATACATCTTTGTTGATTTAGAACAACATAAACATATATGTACATGTTTTGGCTAGTCTGGGTTTTAAACGTGATATATTGTTCATAAGGCCGATATCCAGCAAATGTTAAACGACATGCTTCCCGTTTAGACTAAATTACGATAAGATTGGATTTGTGTCCCTGGTAAAAAAGTGTGGGCAGTTTTTACAAAATTCCATCTCATGCCTTGTATTTACCAATCTAGTCATATGTATGAACAGCTTATGAACCCTATAACTTCTGTTACGTATGTCTTTTGTTTAGACTAATCTAAAAGCCCTCCAGAGATATAGAGATAGTGAACTTGCGATTTTCAAAATAATCCAAAACTTAATCGTTGCATTCCCGTCATTTAATGATTAGTAAAAAAACATTTAAGGGAATCGTTCGGTGCTTTGAGGCGATCGACATTATTTTAAAAACGAATTAGGTTGGATGCGTGTGCTAAACATCAGGACAACGCAATGAAATGGGAAGTTTTATAACTTGTTTAATGTAAGACAACTCGAATGACTGAGTGCGATCAGGTTATTCCATTTAAGAAAAAAACAGAATGCATTTCTCCTCAAAACGTATTATATAATTTGTGTTTATTGAACGGAAATGCTATAAAAGACTCTGCCCTGTGCCAGGAAACGGTAATAATAAATTACCTTCATTTATCTAGTCATTACTGTATCCATTAATGTTTAAAACATCCTATAAATCCTTAACCTTGAGAGAAATTAGGAATTACGAGCCAATGCATTTAACATCCAGCAAAACATTATTTGTTTGTAATTTCACTTCACTGAATTGTACATTCAGCTAATTTTTTCAATTAAGATTGTGTTAGACAATTGTGTGGTTACCATAAGAAGGACACGATCGTATGTTAGTTAAAATGAAACTTGATTGAGTTCGGTATTATTTCTGATTTCTGTACTCGGTTGTATGACTTCAATCATGATTCTCAATTTTTCATTGTTTATACTACAAAAATGTACTTGTAAATACACATACTTCAATAATTAATTAGTTTTACCTAGAATGTGCTAATGTTGTTACTGCATATGTGATTGGCTGGTTAAGTTGAGTGCTTCCTCCCGGTCCGATTTCCTCATATATTTTGTAATGCTCTACCTTATTGCGCTTAACTGACATACATTAGTATCATTTTTTGTCGGCAAGTCGAATTGTTTACATTTAGTTATTTAGACAGCCACTCCGTGAATAACTCTGTTAGATACGAGTTCTTAGTGGAAATACTTCTCAGAATGTTCTGCCTAAAGACACGAGAAGATTTTCTAAGCCATTTCTGTATTTTTTCAGCAATTGAATTGCGTATGTAAAACAATTAAATGGAATTTGATTATATTGAACTAGCAAGAAGTGTTACTACATTTTTACCCAAGGGTTTTATTAAAGACTTAATCTTAAATCCCTCGTGTGTTAAATGTCAATAGACACGTGGAAATATATACATGGTTATATGTACGCGGTGAACTAGAAAAAACTCATATGGTGTTGAAAAAGAGCGCATTTTTAATTTTCTGATGAGTACAAGTTGCATGTATCGTTTTGACAAAGTATAAGGTGTATACCAGCTAGTTTGATTCCTTGAAGATAATATTTATTCATTATGCTACATTGTGTATACGTCTTGTGTTATTGCTATATTTGATTGAGGTAGATCTATGCATACTTCATTTTATTTGCGGGAGCATGTTCTACCGTACTACAGTCAATGAACTGATTTTGCGAACTTTGCCAACACGCCTTTTAAAGTGACTACACTATAGTAAAAGTGATTTTTATTTCGACATGAAAAGGACAGACACGCATCAAAATTAAATACAAGTCTAACACAACCAGCAGTTTTACATAGAAATATACATAGCGGAAACGACGGTATGTATAAATCACCGTTAAATATAGCTAGAACAAAAACGCAAGTCAGAGGACGAAAGTGATACAACGACTACCATCTTGTTGTCAAATGCGGATATTGACTATGTAGAGATATACATGATGAATATAAATCTTTTGTTTAATCGAACCACAAAACAAGCTGACTTGTTCGAATGCTTACATTATAACATTTACTGGAAATCCAAACTCTTTATTATACATGTACGATAAAACACAGATCCGTTACTACTTAAACGAATGCATACACACTTACATATGTATAGAAAACAAAATGAATTAAGCATAACAATGAATTTTATTAAAATGGTTTACATGTACGGTATTCAATTGAGTACGTTAAAAGGTTATTTCGTCCCGGCACCAGCTTTTATTTCCTTAACAGATGTTATGTGTGGACTATTAATGATGCATTACTTATAATTGCAAGCGTTATTGGTTTAATTAGGAATATCAGAAATATAAGAGTTATTTATGTTATCTCAGTAAAATATTATACCTGTCTACAATAATAGTACTATAATGACCATGAAAATGAGCATCTAGTTCATAAAAAGACATATCTATATTCATTGTTAACAGTTGCGTTTAAATACATTAATACATATCTGGGTGATTGAAAGAAGAATGGTTTTGTCGATATGCTTATTTAGTGTTTATTAACATGGACGTGGTATCGCGATGATTTGCAACCATTCTATTCCTGGTTATCAAGCTCTCAGGATAATTTGATGTTTTGTAAATTGTATGTCAACTGATGAAAACTCGGATTTACAAATTACTAAAAGTAAAAAGATTCGGTTAGATTTATTATAAAAACACTTCCGCTTGTACACATACGTGTATAATATATCTTAGCCGTTTTCCAGGAATACCTGATATATTGACAGTATTAAATTACTATGAAACATAGGGGTTAGTCAGCTCCTATGTCTGAATTGTAGATTTTTATGTATGTTTTAACATAATTTAAACATTTGATGCTGTTATTAACAATTCATTAAATGGTGCTATTACATGTTACACTAATGTCAATTAACGTTTAAATGACTTTCGCTTCGTCAGACAAAAATCTCAAAAATTGACTTTACAGAGACACCTTTTAGTTCATTAAAGCATCAGCTATTTACCATACTCCTTTTGCGTTTTGCTTCATAACCATTATGCTTATGTCAAAAAGTTTTTGTCAAAATAGCAGGTCTTCATGGACAAGTAGTTGTGTCTTGGTTGAATATAAGTCAGTATTGTTCAATAAAAAGCCGCCATATATAACTGAATAATTGTTGAGAATCGGTGGGAGACCCGAACAAACAAACACGTAGCTTAACCTTATCAAGCAGAAATAACACAAATTTACATAAATTGATCTTTACTATAACTATTATCATATATTTTATTCATGATCCTTAGTGTTAAATTTGCTTTACTGATTGTATAATTAATAATGATGTTGTGTTTTCTTGTTCTGAGACAAAACGCCCTTCGAATACTACGATTGCTATAAGTGCTACTGCATTTTAAATACTAAATGATGCTTTCCTCCGTTTTGTTCTAAAGATAACAAAAGGCTGTGCGGTGTTCAGACAACTATGTTACGGATAGCAAATAAAAAATGATAGTATAATCAAAACTACGGCATGATGCTGAATTTGTAGTTTGTGAAAATGAAGAAAAAATAAAGTCGTCTCAAAATAAACAAAGTAATATATTGTAGAAGTAATGGATTATGTTGAACTTCGCACATTCCGTTTCTAATCCACAGCTGAACACACAAGTGTCAATCCAAAAATATATTAAACGAAGACGGTTCAAACTTTCGCAGGTGTCTTACAAATGTATATAGTTTTTTTCGAGCACTATTACGTTCGAGTTACTCATCCATTTAAAATGAGCTTTCAGATAAAGGTAAGGATTGCATTATCTTGTTTTAAATTTCAAACATGTGCGATATTCCTGCACGAAGATAGAAGATACTTTATTATAAATCACTTATAAAATGTCGATGAATGGTATCTAGTACGCAAGTTTGTTATATCACAACATAGCCTGTTATACTTTTTTATTGCCGGGTAATGCATATTTATAAAGTGCACTTTAGAAACAAAATTCAAACTGATTTCTAAATGTTCGCTCTCGATGATATATTAACGAATTTTAAAACATCTTAGTCTCATACTTAGAACTACCTAATACGTTTTACTTGACAGCTTCTTTTCAATGATGTGAAAAATATATCTTGAGCATTTGTCATAAACTGAGTTTAAACTGGGTTTTTGCAAGAAGCAAATACGTACACTATGTTTTATCTTGTAATGTGTCATAAAGTATCGATATGACTGACGTATGGCTGTTCAAATATTTGACCCCAATATACATATTGTTGTAACCGGTCCAATAAATCGGGCCTTATCAGTTTCTTTGAATCATCTACACATGTGTTGTTACGCGATATATTATATGCAAACCACTGGAAAGATTCCCCAGAATATCATTTTATATAATCTTTCTGCATTCAATTATATATCATCGTCAACAAATGATCCAGTTTTACACGGACAAGTTAAAACATATACTGCATTGTTAACTTCTCGTGTACTTTAAAACGGTGTTTATTATTTCACGCTGTGAAGACACCGTGTATAATTCAGATGATATTGCAGCACCACTGTGCGGCTGGCATGATGAGAAGAGAAAGATTCGTGTGATTCAGGTTTCAATAAAATGTGAAATAAGACTGATAATTAATTGTTATGTAATGGATAGGTTGCACAATGGCACCAAAAACAAGCACCATAGCAATTACACCACAATATGTATGTTTGTTGAAATGGATAATAACACTGAGTACATGACGGTTTAAACCACTTAATGGTTTGACAGTCTTCATATTGGTCATTGGTCATCATATTTACTGTTTCACTACCTTTGTACAACCTAGATATAACCATTCAGAAGTAATTGATAAAAAAATTGCTTCTAACAGTTTTTATGAGCAGTGTCATCGGTTCGATGGATGCAAACAGCCTGTTTTGCTTCAATACCCGACAAGATTCTCCAGAATATCTGTTTATATTAGCTCTGTATTCAATTATATATCATCGTCAATAAATGATCCATTTTACATGGATAGTTTAAAACACATGCTGCATAGTTAACTTCTCCTGTACTTTAAAACGGTGTCTATTAATTTACGCTGAAACTGTGGAGACACCGTGTATAACTCACATGATTTAGCAGCACCACTGCGAATTGCAAGATTAGAAGAGAAAGATTCGTTGGTTTCAGACTAATAGTTCAATGTTATGTAATGAATAGGTTGCAAAATGGCACCAATTACAACTTCAATGCAATTACACAAGTATATTTGTTGAAATTGATATTAATAACACTAACTACATTTACATGCCGTTTAGGAAACTTCATAGCTAGACAGTCTTCGTATTGATCATTGGTCCTCATTATTAACGTTCCAATGGACCTTTGCACTATCTGTGTACAACCTATTAGCTAGATCCACTCAAACTTTATTTATAAAAAAAACAATTGATCTAACAGTTTTCCTGAATAGTGCCATTGGTACATGTAAGATGGATTTAGGATATCAAATAGTTTAAACTAAATATACGGTCTGAATAACTTTATTGGACTCATGTCGAGGCAAATTCCGTTCGTTATGCACTGGTTATGTCTAGGATATGAAATGTTGTACGTGAGTATGTGTTAAGTATGTCATAAGATACATAAATTTCACCGGACGTCACAACCCGATAATGATAAAAGTACTGACAGTGATCTGATTACATCTGTGAGTGTGTATGTATTTTGTTAAAATTACCACCCCACGCCCTTTTCGATACCAATCATGTAAACTGTTTGAGTAGTTAATCGACTCCAAATTTAGACCTTTCCCTTCTCGAAGTATCCGCGTTCTCTATGTTTGATAGCAATACTTCTGTTTGTACCAAGCTAATAAAACTTTCGCGATAGGCGTTACTACATTTTTGTACCATAAAATGGGTTCGTTATGACATATTGAGTTGCACGAGCTACATTGTATTATATTTGTTGGATTCATTAAGAGGAAAAACCAAAAACAACGTTCGCAGGAAATGTTTTGTGGTTCATTGTGTTAATGCTTGTTTATAAAGCATGTTCGTATGATCAGAACAAGCGCATACAGTGCCATTGGATGGTATATTTTTATTTCTAAAAAGTTGTAATTGATCAAACGAAAATAATACATTGACTAACATTTTATTCAGCCGAAAATGTGCAAAGATGGTTCTTATCTAATTTATTGAGTTAACAAAAACGTTGTCATTAATTTGTCTTTATATATTAAAGAAGCTTTGTTCTTGCGAACAACTTTATTGAATGTTTAATTATTATTTATCCTCATCTACAACTGTATTTTCTATCAATTGTTTTGTTATATTTGTTTGAACTTTCTTTGTATATAGATCACGTGATTATTGTATATTATGTAAATATGCATGTGAATCGGACGATGTACTTTGTATAAGTCCTAATAAAGATATGTTCTGTTCTGTTCTGTTCTGTTCTGTTCTAATTCATTGCATATCTGAACCAATAGGTAGATTCTTTAAACATCTGGTCCATGTTTGTATATCATACATGTTCATTCAGTAACCTTACACGGGCACCAATAATGCGTGTTTTGTTTCTTACTCGTTGTAATTGAAACTGCAACGGTAAATTGCAGACAATGTGCTAAGAAGATGTTGATAAATTGGTTGTTGTTTTCGTTTATAGATAATACATGTGAGTGAGATTAACATCTCAGATAACGGCGACACATGTTGCAAGGAGATTACAATGTTCTCAATGGTAACCAGATGAACGACCATTATGATCAATGAAAATTGAGTCGGTTGTTGATAAATGCAAATTCATTAATTGTTGTTTGATCATTCCATCAATCTCACGCATTGTAATTTCAGCGGTCAATGACGTCTATAGATAGTTTTTTTGCAGCTTTGCATGTTTGTAAAAAGTAACACTTGCTTATAATATCAGTAATATATTTACATAACATTTTGGACATTTAACGTAGAATATTTACAAATAACCGTAATGTTTATGAGTTTGCAGCCTAGTGGACGAGGTAAAATAATTACCTGCTCACTTTGTACCGATTAAAGTATCGAAAAGAGTATATAGTATGTAATTTGGATTTACAATCTTTATTTACAAGCTTCATCCCTCCATTAATTCACATTGCGTGATACTGCTTTCCATCGGTGGCTTTTACAGCACCATGTTTGCCATACAACAACCAATACAAATGAACATTAAGGGAATCTAATTTGGATCGCCATACCTTTTTGAGCATTTAAATTGTCAATTAGGTCACACATTTCCGGAGCGGAATAGTTTCATGTCCTCTAAAGAGATTTGGAATTGCTCAGTACAAATTTAGGTATATGTTACATTGTCTGACAATCCAATCCATTCTGAGGAACTCTCTAGGCTTAATACCATGTCTTCGTCTGGGTGACCATACGTTGCTAGCTGTCTGGTATTGTCTATCTTAACGACATCACTCTATTCTTATACGAAATTGGTGTCATCATTACTTAATTATCCTTCCGTGTGACAAATTGATCATTTGTGCAACGTTGCTTAGTTGCGTCCTAGTTCATCTTAGTATTTTAGAATAAGATTGATACAGTATATTCAGCAGTAACGACTGACCTGTCAATATCGTGGATTTCCGTTATACATTGACCAACGTATAACCGTACTACTTAGTTCCATTAAGTCATGTTACACTAGAGACAGTCAGAAGGGTTTACAGGACATGGTATTAGTTTGATGTTAAGTAGATTGAATCTCGTTTAATTCGTCATATGTGATCTGGAGTATTGCAAAGATTAAGAACACTACAAGGTAAAGATATTTAAATAGTATCCTAGTCCAACATGCGTGCAAAACGAAATTGAAACATTGCCTGCGAGTTAAGTGCGAGTATTGCCTTAAAACTGTCCGTCACTTACATGTACATTTTATTTACATTTTTGTCAAGATTAGATGTCGTTAAGTGTACTTTAACTTTACCACTAGACAATAACTTATCATATATAGTGTAGATCACCAGGAAGAGAGTACCAACCGTCGTAACAGACGAATATAAAACTATGACATATACTTTTCCAAAATAGTAAATGATAAAAATACACCAACGCCTTCTAAATCACAACTATCGATAGTAAATATAGCAGCCTTTCGTATTGTTGCAGTTTAATGAATGTTATCGCATAATGTTATGAGATACACGGCTACTAAGTGTACCACTGTATTTCACAATCATACTACAACATATTATCAAACGACTATTCAAACCCATAGCGTAACCAAGGGAACATTACGTTATTACAAAGTATTTGAAAATCAAGAGGTTTCTCCATTTATGTGAGACCAATGCAATAGCCTATTCTAAAAATAACAGTTCCACTATTTAATATTATTAACTTTATTACGCATACAGAGCTCCCTTCCCAGCTTGTCGGCATATGTCTGGCGTAGTTCAGCTGTTTAGCAGCATTTTATGTCTCTCGTTGCTTTTCGTCAGAATATATGAATGCAACCATGCCACATAAAACCATTCTCGATATGTCTGTTTATTATGCATCTCTTTTTATTTTAGATACATGTAGACAGAAATACTGTGACTTATTTTGTATTTTACTTCGTCTAACGTTCCACGTCTACGTGTAACATTGACATATTAAACTGATACGTCGTTTTATTGATAGAATATGACAGCAGTGGAAACAGACGTAGGCTCTGTTGTGCATTAGTCATTGATTACTATATATTTCACTTAAGTTTGAATTAGGTGATTGCATATTCAAAATTGTATTGTTAGGTCACCCTCCGATCCCATTTATTGTACGATCGGAGTCTGTTTGTGCCCCTGGTAAAAGTGTGTGTTATTTGTTCGAATTCTTTTTTAATATCAATCAAGTGTTCTGTTTACGCAGCTAATCGACTTCTAAACTGAGACGATTCCCTCATCCGAATCGCATTTAAGATTATTACTTGTGTTAAGTATGCCTTTGGTTTAGACGAACCAATAAAGCCCTCAAGAGATATAGAGATAGTAAACTTACGATTGTCAATATAATCCACAATTTATTCGTTGCATCCTCTCATTTAATGAATAGTAAACAAACCATTAAGGGAAACGTTCAGTGCTTTGAGGCAATCGACTTTGTTTGCGTAGATTATTATTAAATCATTTCTAAGAATAATTGTAAGATAAATGAGTTGGAAAAAACAACCTTACGAACAAGATTGACCTCTCTTAATATTGTCACTATCATACAATGTACATGTATAACACCACTTTTCTTCACATTGGAAGTATTGATTTATTATCTTATTTTGAGTCAATGCACATTCTGACACACATATTTTACAAGTAGACAAGGGAAGGCCGAACTGTTACAAGACCATTGTTTATGGCTTGTCCTTGTGATAAGATATTCTCTTGCATCGGTTGTATCTGACTGAATGATACAGAAAGGTGTCAGATTTAGGTGTCGTGATTTCATGGCTGTTCAGTTTTATTATTTTAGTTTTCATGCTTGTTCTTGTTACCAGTGCAATCTATTTCTTTGTGTTCTCTATTTGTAGTGCTGTTATTTTTGTTTACTGATGCGGTCCCCATTCTTAAATGTAAATGTAATGTGACATTACTTCGACACATTGTGTTCTGACAGTATGTTTTACATGGCATTAAAATGTTTGCTTTAAACATGCAAGTAATACCTTTCGTCCAGACATTATCCAACTTGTTTCAATAATCTTACCGTCTATGAGTACATCAAAAAATAGAACAATGACATGTATAAGAATTAACGAAAATATAATATATTCAATTACTACATGTTTAGTATATGTCCCTAATGGTATGTAGATTCAATGATTTTATGCGTACATTCTGCTATTCACTGAATTGTATAGCATGCACGGTAAACTTACAACAACTACATTAACTGTAACAGACTATTATTCAATGAGATACATATATGTTGACATCTTTGAATAAAGACGTTTGTGATACTAATGATCGGACTGGGCATATATTGTGTAAATGTAGTATACATTATGTAGTACTCATAGGATTTAAAATGAATAAGGTTGGAAAAACATCAGACAAATGTTATGAAGTGCGAAGTTTCATAAGGGTTTTAATATAAGATAAATCGAATTACTGAATGCAATTAGGTTATTCATTTAAGAAAACATGAACTGCATTTCTGTTCAAAACCAATTGTGCTAGGAAACGGTAATAATACAAATGAGGCACAACAACCCCGGGCGTGACCTAGTTTAAAACACAAGAACAGTGACCTAACGTTATGCGAACTAAAGAGGCACAACTACGACTTGACCTTGTTAAAATAATTGGCGAGGTAGGAATGGGGTGGTTAATAATATTATTTGTTTCATGATAAAACACCTACCAGTTAAACACACACAGACACACTCGCACATATGTAGGATATGGCTTTTATTATTTAATTGAGTACGTTAATAGGTTAATTTGTCTCTGTTTTGTATTCCGGCACCGGCTTCTATTTCCTTAACAGATGTTACGAATGGTCTATTAATGATGTATTACTAATAACGTCAAGCTTTATTGGCATAATCAGACATATCGGAAATATAAATATTATGTTGCCTCGTTAAAGAATAAAATACCTGTCAAAGACAATGGTGTTTCCATGAACTCAACAGTGAGTACCTAATTCATACATGACATATCTGAAATGATTGTTACCTGTTGCGTTTAAATACACAAATGCATGTTTGGGTGGTTGAACTAAGGAGTGTTCTGCCGATATGGTTAATTAGTGCATTTTACATGAGTTGGTATTTGGGCTTATGTGATGAATTTTCAATAATTCCATTCCGGTCTGTGACAAGTTGTTATTTTCCCAAGCTGATGTGATGTTTTGTAAACTGTTGGTCGACTGTTGTTTAAACTTATTTTTTATAAATTGCAAAAGTAAACTGATTCGGTTAGATTTATCAAAAAACCATGACTGCTCGTTGCAAATATATATCCACGTCTTGCCTATGCTCGTAAGCGCACCATAAACCCTTACGTTACCACGTGACCGTCAAGCTCCCTCCACATAGACAAAAGTAGATGTTTTTAGTTGAAGTGAAAGTTAAATTTTGCTAATAATGTCCCGCCTTATATGAATGAACACTTGTTGAGAAACGGTGGCAAACACGTATCTCAACCTTAAAAAAGAAATAACACAATGTTATATTATATCAATGGTCACTTTTGCTACATTTGCTTCACTGAATGTGTAATTTATAATTATGTTTTGTTGTCTTGATGTAAATACAACAAATACTATAAAATGCTACTGTACGTATTTTAAATACCACATTACATTTTACTACGTTTAGTTCTAAATGTTAGATTAAACTAGATATCCATCTAACCGACGGCCTTGAACTATATTTTGTTCACTGTATATTTGCAAATTGGATACGGTACAGTCTTAATAGGACATGGGACAATATATCCGCTGCAACATAACCCGGTCTAAATCATCAGCAGCATAGACAGATGACAAGATGTGTAGGAAATTCGACATTGATTTCAAATGCTTGTTGAACGGTAAAGCTGGCGTGAATGGCAATCGATCACTGGAAAAATAAAAACAGGTTAATAAATAAAAATCATAATTTATGTTCGTCCAAAGGTCGTTCGCCGCGTGTAACCAATGTTAATGAAACAAACACACTTCATTTCCACGTACATGTACATACATTATAACATTACATGAGTTTGAAAGCATTTCTGCATGCATGCCACGTACATGACGTATAGCCTCGGTATTATAAAGAACGGTACTTTGAAATACACATTTTGGCGCCGCCATGGCAAGTGATCTGAGTAAAGAATGTCATATTCACCTGCAGCTCAATTATCTTGTGAGAGTTCATTAATCTTCGAAATGGTTTATTGAGATTGGGGATATATCTCTACATGAGCCATGCACTTGACGTAAATAACATTCAGTCAGCCTGTCAAAATAAAAAAACACGAGTCAATATTTCCTCTGTAACTTTAGACGTCATCAGCCTGTAGAAGACATAATATATATTAATATATCAGAATACATCGGAAGTTTTTATTTGCTTCTTGAAGGATTATGAGGTTTTGGGTCATTTACGTTATTATCTCTGACTCAGCGTTTAAGTTTCATGTTGCAAACTTGAAGGAGGCATATAAGACGCTCTTGCCGGGGTAAAGTAGGGGTATGTAGGGGTCAAGTATTTAAACAGCCACATGTCAGTCAAATTGGTATGTTACGACATTTAACAAAATATAGCATAGTACACGTGTTGTGTATTGTCGAACACAAATCACAAGAAACCAAAAAATTAAACAACATACAATAGTAATTATTGTGTTACTTTGATAAAACCCGTTTGATGAGATTTTGTATTTTAAGATAATCATCTAACAGCATTGAAGAAGATACTATTTACATAACTGTATTTTTTTGTAATTTAGTGGCATTTGTATGGGTAAAAAAGGGATTCTAGTTCATATTACGATAATATAGTAATGTTGTAATGTCTTATATCAGTGCATCTAATTCTATACAAATGAATTGTTACAAAAACCAGAGCTAACTGAGGATTAACCAAGGCATATTTTGTTGCTGCGCTGCACATATCTCACGTTCACAGAATGTAATATCTTAACCCACATATCCTCGGGAGGACATCAGTCTTTCTCTACATTAAAATAGTCGTAAACATACTTATCGCAACATTACTTGGATTACCGGCATTACCATTACAAAGACAGTTTGCCAACATTAGCATTAAACTTCATAGGTTTGCATTATTGACAACTGTTTTCCCAAAAAGCCCTGGATTCAGCAACCAATCAAGCACTGTCTGCTGTTGGGTGAAATATGGAACAGTTTAGGCTTAATTCGTTTGTAAAGGTGTGCAGAGGTTCAAAGATCACATGAACAAACATCATTTGTATGTCGACTATTTTAAAGCAGAAAGGTTCATTTATGTTGATGCCTAGACCGCAAGGCTTATGTAGTTTGCTGTGCTAGACATATCTCGCGTTTCCAAATACGGAATATCATTGTAGTGTGATGATACGTCGGCAGGTATTACCCAGAGTTGATATTGCACAAATATAATGCCGTTTCTTGCGGGACCGTTGAAGTAGTTGATGTACATGAGGCATGTACACTGAGCGGCAATGAAAACGTAACACTTTTTAAACTTGAACATTTTCGTAATCTGTTAACTTATAAACTTGAAATTTTGTATGCTGACTTCGATTTATATTATCTACATAATTCAGCTTTTTCTATGAAAATACTTTAAGAATCATTCGTCCATAGCAGAATAGCCGTAAACTGCATTTCTCCGCGTGCTGATGGGTGGCTAGTGATTTGCTCGCATATTGTGCATGCATTTTAAAGAATATGGATGGATGAGTCGGAAAAACAAAATAAATAGTAGAAAACATAGTGCATATGTCAAAGGCAGACTCCGAAAGATCGGTCGTCATGCTCAAGTGTGGAGTTTACGTTCTACAAATCAAAGTTTTGTTGATTTAAAGTACCGAAGTCGTAAGTTCATTCATTTAACACAAGTTTGAATACATATACACCTGTAAAGAAAGATAAAAATGCATTAGAAATTATAGGATGTAAGAAAAATGTTTACGTCAAGTGCGATAACTCTTGGATAATTATCCTCACTTTTTAAGATCAATTACTTAACTTTTACACTAAATTGTATAACTGAATATTACTGAACTAGTCTACATGCTCAGGTTATGATCTTCATTAAAAATTAGACGTAAATTGTGTTTTGAAAATTAAGCACGCAATTTAAAAGCGCATTTCTCTCCATTGAGTGCAATAATCAGTCTTAAAAGAATATCTATAGCGTCCATGCAATATATTTCCTGTAACAAATGGTGATACTTTCACAATCCTCGGGACGAATATAATACAATTATATTAGTCTCAAAACGAGCAGTTTCGAATATGCGTTTAGAGCCGCTAAATTTGAAGCAGTGTTGCAAAGAAACTGGCAAGTTAATTATTTACTCAATTTATTACTCAACGATTATCTCCCTTTGACCATAGAAAATACACCGAGGCTATAACAGAGCAGGCTTTACTATTTTAGTTGTTGTGCGCGAAATAGTGCACAGGGCCCTTAACAGTACCTGAACTTCACATAGTCCTTCTGCAACAACGGACTAGCATCCCACTAGCATTCCATGAACGTTTCATACGATTAATACGTCGTAGATTTACACGATGCATCGGTCCAGACGGTGGTTTTAAAAGATACAAAAATGCGACTTTCTGTTTTATACTGACCCCACAATAACTAGTACAAAACAGAAACTAAAAACTAAACATCCTTTTCTGATTCGAAGTGTTATTCATGTGTCACTTGCATATATCTATGCTATGACAAAATTTCGCGATGCTTACACACTTATTAAATGTGTTATGCTATACTATGTAAGTGTTGCGTTTTCATTGCCGCTTAGTGTATATATAAGAAGCCATGGGAATGATCTACACTATAAAGACAGTTTGCATCTTTAACATTAATAACTTTATTATGCAATTAGGCTTGCTTTTCCACCTTGTCTGCATATGTCTAGCGTAATTCAGCTGTTTAGCAACATTTTATTTCCATCGTAATCTTTCATCAGAACAAATGACCGCATAAAACAATTTCCAATAATTCTGCTTATAATGCATCTTTGTTGATTGAACTCAAATATGGGTCTGAGAGCTTTCTTAGTCTAGTGTAACTATATTATATTACACACTATCCGGTTGCAAGAAGTTGCATTCGATATGTACTCATCTGGGTATCATACTTGTGAGTGAGATTAACATCACCGATAACGATTGGCGACACATGTTGCAAGGGCATGACAATGTTGTAAATGGAAACCAGATGAACATTATGATCAAAATAGAATTTAAACTAAGCTAATAGAGCCCTCCGAAGATATAGAAATAGTAAACTTACGATTGTCAATATAATCCAGAATATATTCGTTGTATTCTCTTATTTAATATAATTATAGTTATCAACGATTAGAGGGATAAGCTAGGTGATTTGAGGCAATCGACCTTGTTTACGTAGACAATATCAGTTCCATGAATACTTGTCATAGAATTGGGTAGGCATAAAAACAACCTCACGAACATGATTGGCCTCACTTAATACATGTGTATTGCGATGTAAATATATCAGCTACATATAAGTATATGTACTAAAAGGTACATTAATTGTCTCCATCAGGGAAGTATTTATTTATTGAGAACGGAAGTTTGCCCTTAGGATTAGCTATTTTCTACCTCGGATATACCTGTATGATGAGGGCAGAAATGTGTCGGAGTAGGTTGTCGTGTTTTTGTGGTGGTCTGTTTCATTATTTTATTGTCCAGTGTTATGCTTGTTCATGTTACCTCTGCTTCCAATATATTGTATTAATGTGTGTTGTCTAGTTTTTTGTGCTCGGTTAGTTAAGTGAACAACCTTCCCTTTCCGGTTTCCCAATGCCTGTTTTGCAATGCGCCACCTATTTGTCCTAAACCGACATACATTAGTACCAATAACCGTATACTTAATCGATTAACTACCAGTCACAACGTATTACCATATTGTGGACGTTTAAGAGTATGTTTTAATTTCTAGCTACACAGTTTCATTATTTTTATTCGTTTCGATAGTTGCCTTTGTGGATTGTTTATTTAGCGACCGATTTATTTTGTGCCAAGACGAATTCACTTCTTCGATAAAACGATGGCCTAGAGGTAGGACGCGAGCTTCGGGATCGAGAGGTCCCGAGTTCGACCCCCCTCTGGACCACTGGTTAATTTCTCTGAGCAAGACCCACAGCTCCACTCCGCCATGGTGTAAAATGGTACCTGTAAGGGCAGTGTCTATTACTGGGCGCCGTAGATCGATGTTGGCTGCCACAGCACAGGAGAGAAATAGTCTCCCCCAGGGAGACACGAGTGTAGGTTTCCATATGTAGCCCAATGTCCAGGAGTACTTGAATGTCAAAGGGTGCTTGAGCGGCCTAACAGCTGAAAAGAGCCCTAGAAATTTGGTAACTAACTTTTTTGTATAAACTTCTAGACACGGATGCTTGGTTTTATTTTAGGCTAAATGCCAGTTTTTAGCTGAGCTGATAAAATTTCACAATTCGTCTTTTTGACCGATTCGTTTCCATTCAGATCTAGCAATTTGTAAACAATTTGATATGATTTTTATAGTAACTGAGGTACAAAATGTCTATTACACTATATGAAAACATATCTCATGTACCAATTTATACAAGTGATAAGTATGTTATTGTAAGCATAGTTTAGGAAAGTTGAGTAGTTATGTCGTTTATGTTAAATAAATGATATCTTTTTCAATAAAGATCGTGACAATGTTTGTAGTTTGTTCGAAAACCCAAAACCAATGTTAAACTATATACATTGCAGCTACCCTTCTCCAAGAAGCGTGTTAAACGCGGTTTAAAACCGCGTTTAAAGCGTGTTAAACGCTGCGGTATTCGCACCGTGCTAAAAGTGCGTCTTTTAGCTTACCGACTGGGTTTTTTCTGCATTAAAACCAGAAAAAACACGCTTAAAACACACTAAAAACGCAGTTTTAACCAACTTTAGTAGGCTCAAAGTGTGTTTTTTCTTAATAAGTGTGTTTTTTGTGCATCAAAAAAACTCGCTTTTTTATGAAGCGGGTTTATAGTGTGTTTTTTCTCAAGAAGCGCGTTTTTTGTGCGTCTAAAAAACACGCTTCAGCCATCTTCTTCTTGAAGTGTGTTAAAAGTGTGTTTTTTCTCAATAAGTGTGTTTTTTGCGCGTCTAAAAAACTCGCTTCTGCCATCTTCTTTATGAAGCGTGTTAAAAGTGTGTTTTTTGTGTGTCTAAAAAACTCGCTTCAGTCATCTTCTCTATCAAGCGTGTTAAAAGTGTGTTTTTTCTCAATAAGTGTGTTTTTTGTGCGTCTAAAAAACTCGCTTCAGCCATCTTTTTTATGAAGTGTGTTAAAAGTGTGTTTATTGTGAGTCTAAAAACTCGCTTCTTTCAAGAAAGTAAGTTAAAAGTGTTTTTTGTGCGTCTAAAAAACCCGCTTCAGCCATCTTCTTTATGAAGTGTGTTAAAAGTGTGTTTTTTGTGAGTCTAAAAATCGCTTCTTTCAAGAATTTTTTTTCCAGAAAGTGTGTTTTAAGCGGGTTTTTAAAACGCACTTTTAACCAACAAAAAACTCGCTTCTGTAAAAAGTGTGTTTTTCAATTCAATAAGTGTGTTTATAGTGTGTTTTTAGCGAGCTAAAAGTGAGTTTAAAGCGTGTTAAAAGCGCATTTAAAGTGTGTTTAGAGCGCATTTAAAGCGCGTTTTTCACAGTTTAAACCCGCATTTAAACATGAAAAAACCTAGTAAAAACACGCCTTAAACTCACTTTTATTTGAATTAAATTAAATGGTATACCTTTTGAAAGCAAATTTAATGTATGCTTTTTCACAGAATGTAATATGTGTTCAATCCATGTTTGAATGGTGTTTCAGCTGGATAAAAAATATATTTATACTCACTTATCAATCAATAAGAGAACTACAACAATAAAATAAATTATTTACTAGAAAAAAATAATGATTTCATATTGATATTCAAAAATACATAATATATACATGTCAAACCCAACCAAAACTTAGGATTTGTAGACAAGAAAGTGTAAATACAGACAAAAAGACAAATCACATAAATAGATAGTACATTTTTTGCCATAAATATGCAAATTTAAATCATTATTAGCAACATTTGACTCAAAGTTAACTACAGTAAAAGCTCTCTAAAGCAGTGCCCTCTGGAGAGGTTGTATTAAGATAAAGCATATCAGGACTGACCTTAGAAATGAGAGAATTCTTAGGTATTTTCATTTTGTTTAACCCACTACCTTATTTTACTAAATAGTCACCTGAATGACAATCTATGTAATGAAACTCCCAATTTATTAAGATCAGCCCAAGATGAAAGACAATGTAATAGTAAACAATATATATATAAAAAAATGCATGGAATATAAACCTGATTTCCAAATTTTAGAAAGGGAGGCTACATATGAGATAGCCACCACATAATCTTTAACCCCCCACAAAAAACTTATAGTTGGAATAACAAGACTGCGTTCAATAAACGCTTATGCCCCCTGTGGGAGCCATTTCAATAAGTCTAAGTCCAAAATTAGGCCAAGGTGAAGGTCAAAATGGAGTCAGATGATACAGGCGTTTGGATAGTGGTCATATAAAACATCCATGCAAGTTTAAAAGCTTTGTAGCAAGCCATATTAATGCTAGAAGAAACGGTCAATTTAGGTTAACCAAGAATTTGGCCTTTCAATAAGTCTAAGTCCAAAATTAGGTATCTTTAGGTAAATTGAAATCAGGAAAAAGTAACCAAAACATCCTAAATATTTATTTCTTTTCATACTATTTGCAAGTTAGATTATACAGTTCAAGATATGTAACTGCATCGAAACTCAAAATATCAATTTGCGGAGAAAATGGAAACATCCCATCCGATCCAAAGGTATGTGAACGTCCTTGAAATCGTCAAACGACGTCAAATACAGGTTTTTACCGAATTGGGATTAGCTACTAAAAATGCCTTCTATAGGTTTCGTATGCATTGTTTTGGATAATTGTTTCGTAATTTCTACATTGATTTGAATGCCCTTTGATGGCCGAGAATCAATCCCGGTACCTCTCGGTCAGGAATCAAGTGTCTTACGGTCTTACCACTCGACCACCGTGCCACCCAACAAATATTGAAATAGAATTGACTTTGGCGGAAATTGGCATGGTTCTTAGACCCAGGAACAACTTTGTGTCCCATTCTCGATTTAGACAGTTAGCAATGATGCGTAGTCTCCAGCCTGGGAATTTAAAGCCGCTTCAAATAACTAAAAAATGTCTGAAATCAACCCCCCACCCCCGCCTGGACAAAATATTGACTGACCAGTATTTTGCAGGAGGGGACCCTTGTACTTTAATCAACCACAACCTTGCAAAATCGTCAATTGCCTAACTAGTTCCAACTAAAAGGAAACCATTATTTAATTTTTTTGTATTCATCCAGTCCTGACAAAACATGCAAACAAATTGAAAATGTCAATGAAATCGATGGTGCAAGAATGATCAATCACAGGCCTGTTCAGATTTTGAGAGTGTAGAACACTAGTGCTGCTGTTTGTTTGTTATAAAATAATACAAAGCTTAGTAAAAATTGCATCATAAATCGATTATTACCTTTAATGTAACATTTTTCTGGTTTTGTATTTTTTCGAATTTTCCACGCTAGCAAGCGCCACCTACAAGGGGAAGTAATCGTGTACGTCTCGACGAACGGTATAAAACCCCGCAAAAACCGGACACATCTTGGATGAATTCAAAATATATAATTACTGCAGTATAGTAGTTCGATCGTTTTTTTATTATTCAGTGGTTAATAGCATAATGTTTCAAGTGAATCTCCACGATTGTTACAGGCATTGTTATTCTCTTACGATTTTTATTATTCAAAGTTTATTTTTATAAATTATAACCATATAATATACAGTAGACATGCATAAAAACAGATATGCGTGTAGTGGGTCTACATCTTTACGATCTAATATATATCTGTGACAGTGTGCTAATATATATCTGTGGCATAAATAATATAAATCAAGACGGAACGCACAGATCTATGTAATCAGTAAATTACTACCAATTTGAGATCCAAAATGTCAAGTATAAGATAAGATTAGATAAGATAAGTATATGAATAATTACTGTAGCTATCAAGAAATGGAATGACACTACCAGTAAATCAAATTCGTATTTTATTAAAAACACTTCTCATCAAATTTAAAATCTAACGCGACAGTCATTATTGTGCATGCTCATAATGAATCCATATCATTGAGAAAAAAAACATATGTAACCTTTGTAAGACTAGTGCATAACAAAGATTAGACAGATTTTTTTCGTATGGTGATCTGTACAATATTTTATCGAGATTTTTTAAAATTTCATATAGTTTATAAATATGAATCAACCGTCCATCTTTACAAGACTGCCCGCTGTGAAACTACCCTGAATTTCTCTGTATTGCCACGTGTCATATAAAATACATATGACATAATTGGTCACGTGTCTCTAATCATACAGTATCATGTATATTATACATGTCACGTGGTCAAAACTTGTAATCGACCCTCCTTATCTATAAGCACCGTTAATTAAAACTGGACCACTTACTGTGAACTATTATCTTAGTGTTATCTATAGTCCCACGTGACATACAGATTGGAATGTGTAAATCACTGATGAAAATTCCGTGTTATATATATTATCGAACCAAGAACAGTCGAGATAGGGACAAAAAACCCACTGCTAAATTTTGTCAAGACAATCGGACTCACCATAAGCAGACGAAACATTATACGAGCCTTGATATGCATTTAAATCCCTAGGAAATTCTATATTCAGTTAGATTTGTTGCATTCATCATTACCAAATATGTATTCAGTTTAAAAAACAGTGTAGTTTGTTGTATAATAATGATGTCAAATACAATCGACAGGAGCACTCAATAATATTGTCTCATTCCTAGATATTATATGGTAAACCACGGACATGGTTCGTGGGTAAACTTATACTATACCACCAAGTTTATGAAATTCCGGAAAACTGGCGTTATCCTTTGCCGATATGGTGAATGTATATAGTATATTAAGCGCCGATATTTGATATTTTATGTTTATCATCACTTGTCATTTATTTTACAGATCCTTGAAATAACCTGACATTTATGAAAAAATGTCTTAAAATTTATTTAACAACAAAACAGTCACAACTTATAAAATACTAGTATGTATTTTTATGGGAATCCGGACAAAATCCCAGGTGGACAGAATACCGTTTCCTCATTTTTGACAGGGTGGACAGGACATAATCCCGTCCATGTTTTTTACAGGGTGCACAAAATCCCCACCCAATAAATTTCAGGGTGGACATAATACCCATCATGACATTGACTTATGCTGCATTGCTGACGCTTATTGTGTGATTTGGAAGGAACTTCTCTATGATTATGTTACAATAAAGTTTATAGTTTTTTTTATTTAACATGCATACTATCAACTATATCATATATATAGTCATGTTCTAATCCAGTTCAGTGTGAAAAAATCTGACGACGCTGTTAGATTGAACTATCGAATGAAGGTAGACCAGATATGTTATATATTACACCGGGGGCTGTTCTATGTATATTTATGGTACAATAAAACCCCTGGTTTCATTGAAAACTAATATAAGGTGTCGATCTGAGATGTTGTTTTCCATGAAAAACGTTTCAAAATAAAAGACCAACTTCTTTAAAAAGTGTGTTTTAAGTGAGTCTTTTTAACGCGAAGCTACTCTCGTGAAAAATATCATTATACAAAAGACGCACTTAAAACCAACTTATTTTCATAAAAGACCCACTTCATTTATATAAACTTACTTCTTGGAGGAAAAGACGCACTTAAAACCAACTTATTTTCGTAAAAGACCAACTTCATTTATTTAAACTCACTTCTTAGAAGAAAAGACGCACTTAAAACGAACTTATATGATAAAAGACACAGAAAAAACACACTTGTTGTTAAAAAAACACAGAAAAAACACACTTTTAGCATACTTTAGTAAAAAAACACAGAAAAAACACACTTTTAGCATACTTTTGTCAAAAAACGCAGAAAAAACCCACTTTAAGTTGGTTTAAAGTGTGTTTTTGGTATAAGTGTGTTTTTTCTCCGAGAAGGGTACATCCGGCTATTAAAGTATATTGTTTGTCTAGAAAACTTTATGTTCTTGGTAATATTGTTTTAATCAGATGTTCAAATATAAAATGTTTATTTTGTTATTTAATTACCTAAACATTTGAACAGTCAGCAGTTTATGCGAGCTATTTCTACTGATGAAAGCATTCAGTGTATTAAAGTCGCTATTAGATTGTTAATCTTTGTTAGCTTGGACAAAGTGTATTAAAGTGGAACAACAGTACCCTACGCAATTACATATAACAGATTTGTTACAGAATCAGTATGTTTTGACGAACTTCCTACAGCGTACGTGTAATATTTGGACCAAGACGAAGACTGGCATGGCATGAACTGTTCGAAAAGAGTAATCTAATCATTTTTATTTTCCATGTCAATGTGATGGTGTGGTGTGATGTAGCTGAATGGATACTAAGTATCGCTATTGACGCCTTTTTACAACCAATTCATTACATAGCATTGCATTATCAGTTTTATGGCACATTTATCGAAACATGAAGCGCACGAACCTATTCTTATCACGCCTCCCGCGATGGTGCTGCAATATCATATGAATTATACACGGTGTCTCCACATTTCCAGCGTATAATAATAAACACCGTTTTAAGGTACACGAGAAGCTAACAATGCAGTATGTGTTTTAACTTCGTCGTGTGGAAACATATATTCTGGATATTTCGTGGCATTCACTGAAGCGCAGCAGGTGGTTTGCATATAATATATCGCGTATCAACATACGTGTAAATGTTTCCAAGCAGCAGATAATGGAAAGATTTACGGGACAGATGAAAGCAATACTTGTATGTATGTATGGTGGATCGTATGTTCTATAACAGCCATACGTCAGTTACAACCGATGATCGATACCTTACCACATAAAACAGGATAACACATTGTGACAAAGCACAATATACATAAAAGAAAATCACATAAAAGTTACGAATATGTACGTAAATAAACAAGTATATTTTTATACGCAGTATTTATTGTAATAGTTGTTTTCACAATTTGGTAGCATTTGTAATCGGTGGGCAGGGTTCAACGCTGATATTGCGATAATATGTTCTTCAGCACACGTTGATTGTAATGTTGTAATGTATTAATTAGTGTCGGTGCACCTAATTCGCTTCAATTGAAATGTAACAAATACCTAGGTAAATGAGAAATAATCAAAGCGTATTTTGCTGATGTGCTGCACATATCTCGCGGTCACAAAATTCAATATTTTAGCACACTGATCTAGGGAAGAAACATTTTTCACAACATACAATTAGATATTTGCCATATAAAAATATGATGATACTTTATTATTATATCATAAGTGCAGGTCCTCGTGTATTTGAAAAGTATGCAGCTATTTGATGCGGTACATTCCGAGCGACTCCTTCGTTATTCGTTTGCCAATATCGTTTTCTAAAGTCAAAAAGATTTCTGGCCATTAACAAAGCGTACACGATGGGCAAATATAGTTTTCAGTTTTATTGGTATAATCGGCATGTGGAATGCCTTTGACCATATTGAATATAAACATGAAAAGGGGTTGAAAATGTAGGGAAAAATAATCAATTTAAACATGTTGTATTTAATTGTGTAAGTTACTCTTCTATCATGTTTTCACTTAACGTACATGTAACATATCTCAAATAAATTGTAATTGAGTAAATAAAGAATGCCCGCTGATGATTCCCGACGTATGTCGGACAATAGCTATACATAGCTTATGTTATTTGTTGTAAATGTAAATCCGACTTAAAATAAAGATTGTATTGTATTGTACGTATAGCGAGACTTCGAACACTCGCTGTATCTGTGATAATAGTTATTCGTACTGGTGAATTAAGTCATAAAACAAACACTACTCTGGTTTATAGTTCACTCTACTTCTTTGTCCAATCAAAAGCCAGGGATTTTCAAAATTTTGGACCACTTATTCATTTATTTGTGCAATTGACATAATAACTATTAGTAAATCCATTTATTAGGACAATTTGGCTGTTTCCTAATATGGAAAACTAGACCCGCCTACTCTCATAATTTTACTGTTATTCTATCAGCAATTTATAATCTACTTAAGGTGATTCACCGGTGTTGGATTTTTCTATAAAATGTATATAAAACCTGTTATATTTATGAAGAACACATTTACGACAACCATTCTGGAAAATCCCAACAGCTTTGCTCGGCTAGTTTTTAAGATATTCTTGGATTTTGGGGACAACCCCTAAAAACTGATAATTGTAATTTACAGAAAAAGTTTTGCTAATTCGGTATACATAAAATTTCGTATATAAGGAACCAAACAGTAATTTTTATGTTATACTGTGCAAGGTATTTGATTTTTAAAAAACAATTTTAAAATATGTTAATTTTCGTTTTTGAGTTTAATTTTACCATTTACCATTTATTTATAGCAAATCGGCATATAACTATACCTTTAGCCATTTACATATAGGAAAAAAAATATGGCCTAGGTACACATAGACACATATAAACAGCAATTTCAATATCACAAAACCAGCATCAATATAATTGTAAATAACAATATAAAGAACTTATGAAGCAGCAATCATTGACAGTATTTCCTGTCTCAATTTCATAGAACGAAAAATAAAAGTGGCAGTATTAACAAGTACCTTCTTGTTTTTTGAAGAAAGAATATTTGCAAATTTATTAAGTGAGACCCATGACATATTTGTGAAGTACTTGATTCGGAATTCTCTATATAGAGAGCAACATAATAAAAAGTGATATTCTGACTCGACAACATTTTGTGTACAAACTTTACATATTCTATCAGCTCTGGCTACATTATTATATCTCCCACTTTCAATTTCAAGACGATGCGAGCTTAATCTAAATCTGGACATCCCTTGTCTATAATTTTCGTTTGACACAGCATCTAAATATTTTTCGTACTCGAAAACAGTTTTGAATTTTATGTAGTATTGCATTTTAGTTTGTGAGGATAAGGTGTCGTGCCATAATTGAATATATTGGTCACGCAGCCTTTGTTTTAATTTAGGCAAGTAATTTATGGTATCATCAAAATTGTTCAGAATATATCCAAACCCTAATCGTTCTATTTTAGATATTATTGACATAGCCCATGTCTGTGTATTCAGAGTTTGTAAATTTCGTTGCTCTTCAAACAAGCGGAACATTAGAGAATTTGGTGATTTCATAATTTTTATCCAGTATTTTATAGAACGTTCAATACAAATGAGAGACAATGGATAACGACCTAATTCTCCAAATACAGCCGCATTTGAGGTCTGGGAACGTACACCTAGAATATTCTTACAAAACTTTAAATGAATTTTGTCGACCTCGTGGTAGTTATAGACGCCCCAGACTTCACAACCATATAATATAATTGGCTTTACCAATGAATCAAAAAGCGACAGTTTACTTTTAACGTCCAAACTTACTTTATTAAAGACTGATAGAAGGCAATGGTAGGCTTTCATAGCTTGCTCATTTAGAGTTTTAACAGCATCGCCCATAGAGCCAGTATGAGTAAAGTTAATTCCAAGATAACAAAAATTATCCACTATATCAATTTGTTCACCATTTATATACCAGTTCAAGTTATTGTGAGATCTACGCTTTTCAAAAATACATACCTTTGTTTTTATAACATTAATTTTTAAACCCCATTTACAAGAATAGGCATAAACATTATTTAGTTGCGCTTGAAGACTAACTGCGTCTGTTGTAAATAACGCTATATCATCAGCGAACAGTAACATATATATGGAAAGATAATTAATATCGTTTTCAGTAAGATGATCGAAATTTACAGATTCATGTATATCATTCAAAAATAAGATAAACATCAACGGAGACAGTGGCTCTCCTTGTTTCAAGCCTAACGTTACATCGAAGAAGTTAGAATATGTCATTGAAGTACAATCTTTAATACATGATTTAACATTTCGATATATAGACTGTATCATTGAAATGGCTTTACAGCTAACACCAGATTGAACAAGTTTAATCCACAGTGCATCGTGTATGACAGTGTCAAATGCTTTTTCGTAATCAATGAAAACACAATATAATTTACGGTTTTTCGATAGGATATTTTGTATAATAGAATGTAGAATGAACACACAGTCAACAGTACTGCGGTTATTTCTAAAACCAAACTGGTATTCATTAAAAACATCTGAGTCTTCGTACCATGAATTTATTCTATTACGAAGTGTTAAGGAAAATATTTTCGAAATAACATTTATCAATGTTATGCCTCTGTAATTATTTGGGTTCTGTTTGTCGCCCTTTTTGTGAATTGGGACAATGACACCTTTGTACCAAGACTCAGGGTAAATACCGCTATCATAAATATTATTAAAAATAGTGACAAGATACGGAGATATAAACTCACTAGAATCTATGAAAAAGTCTGCAATATTGTTATCATAGTCAGCGCTTTTGTTTCTTTTAAGAGAAGACAGTGTTTTGGATATTTCATTTAAGGTAAAAGGACAGTCTAATTCATCAATCCTTAATTCGCCTGGTCTTTCTTCATGGTCATCGGAGCGAAAATTATTTTCATTTTGTATATCGGATAGTTTGCTAAAATGTTCTACGAAATCATTGCTACTAACATCATTGGATGTACCATTTAACGTATTTTTGTATTTATTAATATATTTCCAAAACTTTCGAGGATTAGATCTGCTCAATTTGGAAAGTGATTGTTTCTCTTTGTAATGATATTTCCTCTTTGCTTTATTTTTTGCTTTACGAAATAGTGATCTACTTTCCAGAAATGAAGTTCTATTTTCAATAGTAGGGCTACTCTTATATCGACGTTTGCATTGATAAAAATGTGATTTTGCAAGTTTACAGCTTTCATCAAACCATAGTGATCGCTTCACTTTATGCTTCTTTGATTTATCTATTGTAATAGTTTTACCATTCAACTGAAAGGATATATCATATACAAGATTTGAAAAATCATTGATTGTTTTGTTTATGTCAGACTCTCCTGAAGTGAGATTCTCAGAGATATGGTCAAAAATATTCTTTTTCTCATTAAGTGTTTCATACAACAATTCAGTGTTATTGTCATCCCAAATTATCTTATCAAAACTCGATTTGTCACAATTAAAACAAGACATATATTCAAAAGATAGTGAAAATTCAACAGCACAGTGATCTGAAAATTCAGAAAGTTCATGGACATGCATATTTTCAAACATTGAAAAGTTATTGAATTCCGTTATTACATAGTCAACGACACTAGCACCTGACCGGTTTCTAGATCCATTGTAGCACGTGTACTGACCTGACTCCAAACGGCCATTGGTAATGCACATGTTTGACTGTTTACATAAAGATAAGAGTTTATTACCGAAAGTGTTACTCTTAGTATCACATGATTTGCGCTCAGGAATATCACGTACATCATTATCATTATGCGGCAGATCAATATATCTATCTAAACCAATATTCGGTACATAATCTTTATTTTGACCAACACGTGCATTTAAATCACCTGAAAGTATGATGTCACCTTCACTGCTATATTTTAATATATTGTCTTCTAGGACTTTAAAAAAATCATATTCAAATAGCGGTGACGATTGCTTTTTATATACAGTAGAGTCCTGTGGTGGAATGTAGCATGTACAAATATATAGATCTTTAGGGGTCCCTAAATAATCTTTTCTAAATTTAAACCAGATAATTCCGTTTGCATTTAGCTCCACAAGATCTGTATATTTAACGTGCACATTTTTTATATAAACAATAACGCCACCACTGTGTCGCTTAGCACGTTTGTTACATTTAGGTCTAGGACACGAAAGGCTAGTATAACCTTCAATGTTAATATTAGATATAGAGGAATGCCATGTTTCCGTTAGCAAAATCACATCATAGTTATTGATATAGTTTAAAAAGTCACTGTCATTCAGTTTACTACAAAGACCCTGAGTATTCAGGAGAATAAATTGTAGCTGCTTCGGTTGATTGTCCTATTTTTGCTGATTGTTTGTGTAGTTACGTTTCTGTAGGGGCGGAGCTGTCCACGGGGGGAGGTTATCGGCTGTGTAGGTGGTTTGATTCATGTACAGTTTATCATATGATAGCACAGCGTGTACGTTGTTTGATTTAGCTTCCACAAAGTACGGTATGAGTTTACGACGTCGTTCTCTGATGACTTCTGGGTATTGATCACCTACACCGTATTTCGATCTAGTAAGTTTAACTCTAGCTGCGGCCTTCACTTCTGTCTTATCTCCGAAGTAGTTGAATTTGACACAAATCGGCCTGGTTTTTGACTTGTCATATTTACCACCGATACGATGAGCCCTATCGATTCTGAACTCGACTTGCGCATTTTGAATTTCCAGCGTATTTTCACAGAAATTTAATATCTTGGCAGTACAATTCTCATCTTTACGCTCCTGTGGTGTTTTACATTCATCAAAATTATAGAATAGTAAATTGTCTCTCATAGAACGAGATTGGAGATCTGTTATGCCTTCATTGAGATTTTGTTTGATTTGATTCAGTGACTCGACCTCTTTGTCCAGAGATTCCATGCGTTTTTCTTGTTGTTTTACTTGTTGTTTCAATGATTTATTTTCAGTTTTCAGTTCATTGCATAACTGGCTATCTAAAGTGCGACTTGTCTCAATATCAGACAGTTTCCGTTCAGTTGTGGCTGTTCTAGCTTCCAATGATGAAATTTTATTTTCCATATGTGAAAATTTATTATTTATTAAATTAACATTTGTTTCCAGACTGTCCAATTTGGAGAGTTTAGATTGTACGTCAACTTGTGTTACTTCTATAGCTTATAATTTGTCCATAATTATTTTGAACATGTTATGATCTATGTAGCCTTTATTAGAAGCTGCATCTGGAGTGGTAGTATAAGTGTAGCTGGTGTTGAGCAATGCGGTGGATACTGGAAGCTGTACTGTAGATGTGGAGCATAGTAAGGACCTACGTAACTAGGATGCGGATGTATCGGTGGTGTACCATTGCTACTTGGGTCCGCTTGGTTACTGGCTGGAGGGTTGGTATTTGGTGGAGTAGAATTATTTGACATGATTAGGCACTTGGCGGGTTGTTCACTACTATGACCTGGCGAAGATTCAGATTTATCACGCTTTCTACCTTTTTTCTTTCTGTTTGTCATTTATATAACTTAATACCAGTAAGTACAAATAGACACGGCATCTGAATTAACTCTAACAAGATCCGCCACTGGAGTGAAGTACAATCCAACGATTAGCACGCACTCCGTCTATACCATACCAAGCGCTCCAGTGATGCGTGACGAAATTTTGGTCAAGCGTGTGTTGATATCCATAAACTGACCATTCAAACGGGTACATCAATACACAAAGTTTTATCGGCCAATACACAGACAATAAACGATATAGCAATTCGAGTTTATATATCAAACTAAATGAATCCAGACTCACAGTGTTTATGATTTAGTCCTGTTAGCTATAAGTATCCTCAATTAGCACTGGTTAGTCCAAATAACACAGTTTAATCCGAATTACGACGCACGCTAACATGCAAACGTGGCACGCGTTCAAACTTTCAAAATATTTACCAACGATAATACTGCGTTTCAGTCAAATTATACACTAACGGATGGTATCAGTCGAAATGTCTTTCATCTATTGTATAGTAGTTCAAAAATGAAACAATTTAATCCGGTAGTTTTAATTTAAATTCCGTTTAATCTTTCTTACTAATTTATACGTCTTATGTCTACCTAGGAACCGGAAGTATTAATATGAAAAATCGTTGAACGACATACTGATTTCATGCATTCAACAAGTAGAGGGACAAATATTGAAGTATCATGTAAGATTTCATGACAATTGCTCGGATAGTTTATATTTATTACACTTGTAGTGATTTCAGAAATGCTGAAAACAGGAGAGGAAACAAAAATAATCAACGTTTTGCATCCGTTGTATTCAGATTTTGCGATCATTCTATTTTTAAAAAGTAGTGCATACTTCAACGCGCTTAAAGTTTAATTTGGGTACTTCTGCATGTATTAGTTTCTATTCTGCAGGAATAAATGCAAAAGAACCATGATCCTCTAAATTTCTTGGGGTACTGTTTAAAACTATTGAATAAGTTTGATATGGGTGCATAGAACTACGTTTTAAATACATCGTAACCAATTCGCTAGATTATGTGTTTAATATCATTTGGAATAAATTATCTGTAGGGAATGAGTTAAGAGTGTTTCTGTATTTTCATTAAAAGTATATAATCCTAATAACAAGTCAGTACACTTGCGATTTTAAGACATGGGAAGATGCTGAAAATCAATTTTAAGCATTTTGTATTATTTGATCTCGGTTGTCAGACGCTTACAATACACTCAATCGCTTTAAAAACGCACCACTATTAAAAATAGTCGAAATTTGTCAAAACCAATTTTTTGCTAAAATTAATAGTTTACATGGTTCGTTCAGTTCATAAGCTTGACCTAATTAAAGAAAAGGATTTTGTTTTCATTCGGAATACCCCGCCCAAAGAACTTTTTTTGATTTTGCATGTTTTGCACGTGCAGCTCGACCGGTTCGACTTATGTGGTCAATATTGACTTTAAACAGTACGCTGTTGATTTACACATTGAAAAAACAACAGAAACAGCATTAATTTTGCTAATGGTATTTAAATGCTGCGAATATCTCGAATATTTGTTCGGATGATTGTGCCTCCGCTTCCAACTGAAAAGAACCTCAGTGCCTTAGCATGGCGGATCATCCGCTTCCACACAACGAGTGTTGGCTTAGAACATCGATTCCTAGCGAATGAAACAATCAAAGACCGACCTGGGTGAAACAAGCTAAAGGTTTTGAGCCCGAGCTATGCGGAAACATGACACAGGTTGTGCCACTGTAATTGGTTCCGCATAGCTGCACACAGTCTCAAAAACTTGTCGGGGGTCAATAAACAAGCCAAAAGTACATTTTTGCATTTTCATAACTATTCTCTTCATAATTGTCAATAATAAGGAAAATCATTTTGGTACACTTTTTAACGAGTTTTCTCCCGTTTAGAGCCGAATGTCCCAACTTTTTGTCTTCAAGCTCCTTCATAGTGTTGATTTGAGGTGCCATATAAGCACCACGGGAAATACCCTGACAGTCTGATGCTCATAACCAAGATTTCAAGTTTAAATAAGGCTTGAAATCAATCTTAGGTTCTTATAATGCGCATATCTGGACCGCACTCGGTCGTATGGTATTAGCCAGACAGCCAAAGCCACATACCATTTATAATTCAAGTTAAGCTTTGCTTAGATGGTTAGAAACATCACGTCTAACATAATTCTCTCCTATTACGTAATTAATGCAATTCTTTAGGAGGAGAAACCACGTACATGCATCAATGTAGCGGGCTCTTATAATTGTTTTTTAAATTGTGACTTTCACTTTCATGGGTCACTGTGTTATCTATATCATACTTTATTTTAAACTCGTAATAATGGCATGAAAATCACACAACTCGTTGTGTATAGACTGAAGATTATTAATCCGAAAATAAATAACCATCGATTGACGTTTTCGTCACTAAAACCGATATTTCATAAGTGGTACGTTTTTAAAGCGGTTGAGTGTACATCCAAGTGACTGCGATTTTTAAACTTCTACCCAACTCAAAAGCGGTTAAACACCTTAATATTTACCTTTTCACTCTTAATACTCAATAAATGGACATGCTATTGTTTGCATACAAAAGCATTGGAAAGCGCACCAAAAGTGGGCGGATAAACTATAAGCCGGTTATAGATCACATATTTGAATTATAAACAAATTAGACCTGCGGTCGCTAGCGCTCCCTTGCTCTAATTTGTTTATAAATCTAATATATGATCTATAACCTATACATATAAACCGTTAAGCAACAATAAAATAACAATATAGACAAGTTATCAATGGCATTTACTAGTGGGGTAATGTGATACCGGCAGTGAAATGGATTAAAACAGTCGTCAAATATATCTATCATACCATTACAAAACTGTCCTTATCTAACGAGAAATTAAATGATGCTGCATAAAAATGTTTTATCACGTGATACGTTATATTAACAAAACTGTCTGCACCTGTGCATTACCTCGTACTGAGCAGAATTACTATTGCGAAGATGGTTTGGTAACCGTAGAATATCTATATCTGCAGTAATTGACAAACGTTGACAAAACAAACCCATAGGTCAGCAACCAATATAGCATGCTAACGTTGAGGTATAGGATAGAACACGAGTAAGTGTTGGGTATGAAAACTAAATCGAGCTCTGCGAGATTTTATGTTTTCATACCCAACACTTACGAGAGATCTATCTGTCTTAGACCACAGCTAAAAATGTTAGTTTCTCAGATACAATTTGCACAACAATCAACTACTAATACTATGAATAATACTTAGTAAACACAATATCCCCAAATCGTTTACATTAGCCATTCATAAAATAAAATCAAGGAATGTTTGATGCACGGGTATTTTGTGTTTTCGTTGGTAACATTCCATTGGTCAACTTTCTTTCTGTATCGTACATATTTTACATATCTTTTTTAAAGCAAGTGTACATGCATGTGCTTTTAAAAACAAGTAGTGGAATTTGATTCACTTGATGAAACTACTACATCGATGGCTTAGAATAAGAAGGTCGTAACTACTACTTACGACTTTATAAGGCTCATGCATATTTGAAATCTGCTTCACAGCGCGCTTCTTATGAGCCTATTATAATAAAAATCTGAAATTGTCATGTTGACCAAAATGAAGTTTTAAAAACTTGTTTTCCTATTGTTAAAGAGTAAATTACAGTTTTCTCTTGCATGCATGATGTTTTCTCAATATATCGATTTTGTAGTTACGACCTTCTCATTCTAAGCCATCGACATGTAGTATGTTTTGGGAGTTTGAGGACGTAATCGCGGTTACGCAGATCAAGCGTCTTCCATCCTGAGACCTTTTAGTCAAAGATCTGAATGAAAATCAAAGGTTTAAGAACGTGCAACCGCATTCAGAACAGCGTCTGCCGAAATATACCAGAAAGCAACATTCTTGGACATGTTCAGCATACGAGCAATTTGCACAATGACGCAATTCTAAGATATTACCAGGACTACCTTTTCATCATTTAAATATACAGGGTATCCGTCTATATGAAAACAATTTTGACGAACAAGCAATATTGGCACGCAGTGGGCATAGAAGCACTGCTGTGTAAGATTATAAACAACCGTTAAATACACTGCAGCGTAACTTCTCATCCAAACTACAAACGCCATCGAAGACGCCTCCATTGCTCCCGCCTACAGCTAAACTAGTCCTCTCGACAACGCATTTCAATGCCGAGTGATTGAAGTACCTGACTGTATATCTGCTATCATAGTTTTTCAAAGGCGTCAGAAAGATGTTGATTACACTGTAAAATCACCAGTCAAAACATTTTTGTAAGCAGCAGTAAAAAAAAACTAAAAATGTTATTTCACGGCACGTTTTTTTCATTTTTGGCATACCGATTTTGTAAAAGAGCAGAAAACTCTTATGTTATAACTGAATAGTTCACTAATGAACAATGATTTTTTATATACTTAACTGCTTAAATAGTATTTAAGTGCATGTATATGTTTTATAATCAATACTATTGTAATTCTTACTGCTTAAGCAATAAATTATTCTGTACTTTAATGATACCTTACTCTAGTTACACAAAATATAGATAAAGTAGCATAACAATTTTAAGTCATTGAAAACGCCGCTACATCCTCTTTAAACTCTATGTTTGATGTTTGTATTGGATATATGCATGGATAGTGATTGTAAATGCTTAACTTCATTGTTACAATCACACTTGTCGATGGATTGTGTTTACAATAAAGCTATAAATTCCTGACTCGGTGGATTATTTTGCTTGGCCTAAATAGTATTGGATAAATCAATGTAAGTTTATATACAACACTTTTTCTATATACCACAGAAAAGTGTTGTATAAAAAAAATGATGGGATTTATTCAACACTTTTTCTGCTCGTTGATTGGTCGGTTACAGTAAGCTGTGGTCTAATGAAATATAGAACATAAAAGGCTTAATTTGTTTGAGTATGATTGTTGGGTCGAGGCCGATGATCACTTTCACAAACATCTTTTTTAGGTTACCATAGTTAAGTTACCAATTGTCTAGGACTCTCTTCAGTTGTTAATCATCTCAAAAACCCGTTTAACTTCCCCTGGCTACCTATGGAAACGTTTTATCTCAATCGGGTGTGACAGCCAAGATCGATCTGCCCTCGCAAGTACCAATTAACACCTTGGTGTAATGGCGCATGTGGGTTATTCTTGCTCAGAGAAATTTACCAGTGGTCATCTCGATCCCGAAGCGCGCATACTGCCCATAGGCCACTGTTCCCGACATCCCATCTGTTTAAATGCAGACAATATCATGCATGCTTATTGGTTTTATGAACAAATGTTTAAAAATGCTTTGACAGGTCTAGATATTTACTTTAAGTTACATGTAGTATATTGTTCATCATCTGCAAGTTTCATCTCCCCTCATATATAAGTGATACGACGGTTTAATTATTGATTTGGAAAAATGAAAAACACGTACCTTGTTATTGCGACAATTATTGATGTTTCGGCATAGTATAGACACAAATAAGAAATTGATATGTACATCAGACGTATATATAGGTGTCATATCAACCGGTTGGCTATCGATGCCATATGTTCGACCTTTGCACCATGCATACGCCGGTCGATGAGTATCAATGCAAAAATCAGGTGCTAGCCGATATCGAGCCTTTGTCAAACTACCTCCGTCCCTTTTAGAATAAAATACGGTCGGATTACATTTGTTCCCCATGGTTAAAGTGTGTGCTATGTGTACACAATAACATCCCACGCCTTTTCAATATCAATCAAGTGATATGTTTGCGTAGCTATTCGACTTCTATATTGAGGCAATGTCCTTCTAATTTTAGTCACATTTAATAACACTATAACCTCTGTTAAGTATGCATTTTGTTTCGACTAAGCCAATAAAGCCCTCCATATATATAGAGATAGTACACTAACGGTTGTCAATATATTCCAGAATGTATTTACTGCATCCCCTCAATTAATGAATAGTAAATAAAGATTAGATTTAAATGTTCGGTGCCTTGGAACGATCGACTTTGTTTGCTTAGATTGTACCATTCCTATGAATAATTGTCAGAAAGCGATCAGGATTGACCTCACTTAGTAATACTATTTAGATATGCGTTGTATCAGCAACATTTAAGTTGCTGTATTATAAGTGCATCGATTGTTTTCACTTGGAAAGTATTAATTTATTACCGTAATTAGAGTTAATACAAATTGTGACACAGAAAGGTGTAGGAGTATGTCGTGTTTGCGTGAACGTTAAGTTTGTTCTCTATTGTGTCTTTAGCACACTGCTGTTTCTGTTTTGATTCCCCTCTTTTTAAATTAATATGACCATAATTGCAATGCATTATTGTATTTTTACGGATTATAATAGAATAGCGGTTGACCTAATTTTAAAATAATAGGCTAGGTAGGAATGGGACGGAAATAAAATTACATATTTTTAGCAACTACATGTACACTGAGCAATGCCCACACATCAGCCAAAGAAACAATGAATGTTCGGTCACTGTAGGTTACCATTTTGACGTCGAAAAGTTTGGAAGGAACATGTTTGGTCACTGGAAATGGTAGTATGCTACGCGTTTGTGATCTGGCCGATGGGGATATTATGTTGCCATGTGTTGTATGTATGGTTTAATTAACCCAGTAACACCTAATTTGATGGCTTGGGTAACCGTGTTGACATATTTTTGTGAAACTTGTCATCCTGCGCTATTGCATCGGGGACAGGGAAGAATAAGATCAGGTCTTAGCTGTGTTTTGTCAGTTTTGTTATGTCTTTGTACAACTAGGCCAGTCAGCTCTTATACAACGAGGACTTGGGCTTTTAATTATTTCCTTGGGTAATGTGTGTACATTGCTCCATGTTGTAGTGTTATGTTCTATTGTACTGTGTAACAGTTTTCTGTGCTCGGCTTCATAAGTTGTGAACTACCTGGAAGTTTCCTTTCCTATTTCCTCATACCTGTTTGACCATGTGCCACCTACTTTTGCCTAAACCGACATACATTTGTACCAATTAATTTCCTTTCCTATAAATGTCGTCATGTCTAGCTGTGTAATTTTAGTTATTTAGACAGTCACTCTTCGTACAATTCGGAAAAGCTCCTTAGCGGCAAGAGTTCTCAAAATGTTCTGCCTTCAATACACGAGAAAATTATATAATCCATTCCAATATTTATTCAATAATTAAATTTTGTATGTTAAACAATTAGATGGAATGTGGTTTTTTTTAGCCGGCTGAAATACTTGTTCCGCTCGTTTATCAGTCGTTGACGGTTTTATGTATGATCAATTGTACCTGCGGCTTGAAATTAAATCCCTTCTTTATTTAATTTCAATGCAAGTGAAGATAGGTTACGTGGATACATGTAAACTAGCAAAATTAGTATTTTGTTAAAAATCAAACATTTATTTTATTATATAATAATAATTTACTGATGAGTGTATAAGTTTCTCTTTGGTAAATGATAAGGTTTACATATACACTTGTTAAATGTAGCTAGTATAGCTAGTTTGCGATAGAAAAAAATCGTGTTTTTTAAACATTTCTCTGTAACATCTAAACCTACAAGTATGAAATTTTGCACGAATAAATGAAATATATCTACCTAATACACACTGAAATTTCAGCAACATCAGAAATGAGTTAAAAAACTTTTGTTCATAAGTTCTATGTAACATATTTGTAGTTTTGTATGAAATATCAAGTTAGAAGACTTGATACTTGCAACAGCCAATTTTACGGTCACGTGATACGCATAACGGTATATTTGCGTTTTTGCAATCTACTTAATTTAACACATGCGAAGCCCGTCTGTGAGTATCATGACAGAGTACATTTAATTGCTCTACATTGTTTATAGGCAACACACCTAAATAAACCGAATCATACGGGCCTACTAAGTCTTGTCTTTATAACAGCAATCTCAATCCCGCCGATCACGGATTGTAACTGTTAATGAATTGATAGTAAATCATTAATGGAATACCAGATTACCTCCCTGCGTTAAACTGTAAATACCCATGTAATTACAATATATAATAAAGAATAAATGACTTTTAATTGTTGAGTAAAAATTATGAAATTCAAAATGGGAGTAGGTAGCAAGTTAATGTAGTTCTGTGTATTTTGTTACCAAAATCTGATAAATAGATTTTCAGAAATCTTTAAAAAACACGATTTTTTTCTATCGCAAACTAGCTATACACAAACATGTAATACGTATATTTTATTTTTCGCATGTGATCATGCGAGTAGTATAGCGGCAATATCAGATAATTCGAAAATTGTAATTTGCCCGCTGCGAGCAGTAAACCGTGAATTTTCAAATTATGCAAAATTCACGTGCGAAACAAATGATTTTCGCACGAAGTCTTAAAATGGTGCATATACATTGTCCATCAATACCCATACCATAAAAACACAAAACTGGAATAATTACGATAAGAGACCGTACAAGAGAGGTTTACGAAACATACACGTCTCATGACAGTAAATAGTCAAGTGTACCTAAGTTCACCACGACCTTGACCTTAGACCTATCGACCTCAAAATTAGTAGGAGCCTACATCTGATGATAAGCAACCTCTCTGTAAAGTTTTACGTTCTAAGATCCTATATTTCTTATGTTGTGGACCAGTGATTTTTTGTGTGTTCAAAGGTCATGGTGAGTTTGACCTTTGATCCTAGTGACCTTGAAATTGAGTTGGGCCGTTTGTGGAGGATGAATAATCCCCAATATAAATTTTAGAATCCTAGGTCTACCCGTTTTGAAGTTATTGTTGGAAAACCAATCGGCATGTCGACCGACCGACTATTTGCACGTAACGCTATGTACTGTGTTGGTGTACTTATAACATTTAATGAGTGTAGATAGTTCATACCTTCAATATACATAGTTATTTATGATATACGTACTTAGTGCGTAAACAAATTGACACACATGGAATGTGGTTCAATTTGGAAACTAATTGAGAGAGACAGTGGTCTCAGTCTAGTCTAGCTGTGTAAAATATATTCTAAAATTCTAACAATTTAATGCTGCATTTGTAACATGGTAGTAAATTTATTGCTATATTCACTTTACATGAGTTTCCATTGTACACGGCTAAAAGAAATAATACAATTTTGTTCCGTGGAAGAAAGTTGTGCAACGGCTACCAGGTCTTGTTTTTTTGTCAAATGATTAATATTAAATATGAAAGCATCGAAAAAGTAAATCAGATGCGTACATTAAATTTACTATCGCGAATCCAAACTCTTGATGAATCGTTATTCTACGACAAAACGCATACTTAGTATCTGTTACTACACCCAAAGACACACGAACACACACACGCGGTGTGTAGGAAACAAAAAATAAAATGGTTTTGGTTATTTAATTGAGTATGTTAAAAGGTTAATTTGTCTCTGGTTGTATTCCGGCACCTGCTTCTATTTCCAGACAGATGTTACGTATGGACTATTAATAGTGTTTTACTACTAACTTTAAGCTTTCTTGACATAATCAGACAGATCAGAAATATAGGAGTTATTTTGGTTACACGGTTAAAGATGAATACCTGCCAAAGATAATTGTATTTTAATGAACACGAACTTGACAAAAATCATATCATCTAAAAAAAAGCTGTTAACTGTTTCGTTTACATACACAAATATGTATCTGGGTGGTTGAATGAAGGAGTTTTGTAGATACGATTAGTTTGTGTATCTGAACATGGTCATATTATTTGAGCTCGTGAGATGGTTTTGCAATCCTTTGATTCTGTTTCGATTCCCGATTGTGGCAAATTATGATATTCCAGGATAAATGTTATATTTTGTAAATTGTTGATCAATTGTTGTTATATCGGTTTTACAAATTCCTAAAGTAGACATATTTAGGATTATTTATTATAAAACCATCGCTGTTAAATCGTGTGCTTATATTTCCCTTCTTCCTCATAATCGTGGGCGCACCATAAACCATCCCATGAACATGTGAATGTCAATTTGTCTCTCCATTGACAGTACATTGTAGTTGTGTCTTGATTGAACATGTAGCTCAACCTAATCAAGGACAAATAACTAAAATTTACATTAATATACGTATACATGTCTATTAACTTAGACTATTAATATCATATATTTTATTAATGGTCCTTATAGCTAAATTGTATTTACTTAGTGTATGGTTTAAGATGATGTTGTGTTGTCTTGTTGTGACAAAACGTCCTTCGAATACCACGTCTGCTATTAAATGATATTGTATTTGAATAACATTGTACCCCTTTTAGTTGTAAAAACAACATAAGGATGTGAGGTTTTATATATGTTGTGGATAACAATTTTAAAATAATAGTCAAATCAAAACAACGGCGTGCGTGAAGGATCATCAACGACATGTTGCGGGTTCTGATGTTTGTGAAATAATAGAAAAAAATCAAGCCGTCTCAAAATAAACACTTGACAATTTACTGTATTTTAGAAGTTATGGGTTATGTTCACACATTTCATTTATAATTCACAGCTGAACACATATGCCTATCTCAAAATATTGTAATTGAAGACGGTTCCAATAATCGCAGGTGTCTTAGAAATATACACGGTTTTTAAATCAAGTTTACATCTAAAATGAGCTTTCAGATAATCGTTATGATTGCATTTTTGTTTTATATTGCAAACGTTTTTAAAACTTGTTTGAGATGCCTCCTCGAAGATAGAAGACACTATATTATAGTTCAATTATATCATATTGATGAATGATACCTCGTATTTTGCAAGTTTTGGTATATGACAACATTGATTGTTATACTCTGTTATTGTCGGGTAATGAATACTTATCAATTGCATGTTAGAAACTAAATTCGATCTGATCTCTAAATATTCGCTGACAAACGAAAAAGCTCGATGATATATTAACGGACTTTAAAAATTCCACGTCTCTACTTAATATTGTTTTTCTTGGCAGCTTCTTTCCAATGATGTGGAAAACGTTTCTAAGCAATTTATTATAAACATAGTTCAAATTGGTTTTGGCAAGAGCCTAAATAGAATTTAAATGATTTAAAACAATCACGTAATGTGGTCCCCCAGACAACATATATCTTCCTGATAAATTTATACCATACGGAAATAACCGATTACTATATTAATGTATTTGTCCGGTGGGCTTAGAAGTTATCAACCTTTGTTTTCCAGACATATTGGCTTTCTTAAATATGGGCGATAATTCAAATTTCGTAGAGAGCTCTAAGTACTACACTGAGCGGCAATGAAAACGCAACACTTTTTAAACTTAAATATTTCCGTAATCTGTCAACTTATAAACTTGAAATTGTGTATGCTCACTTTGATATATATTATCTACAGAATTCAGCTTTTTACGAGAATAACTCGTCCAGAGCGGAATAGCCTTCAACCGCATTTCCCGCGATAGCTAGAGATTTGGTCGCATATTGTGCAAGCATTTTGAAGAATATGGATGGATAAGTCAGAAAAACAAAATAAGTAGTGGAAAACATTGTGCAAGTGAAGACTCCGAAAGATCGGTCGTTATGCTCACTTGTGGGGTATCTGTACTAAAAATCAAAGTTTAGTTGATTTAAATAACCTAATTCATCATTGCATTTATTTAATACAAGTTTGAATACATATACACCTTGTAAGAAAGCTAAAAATGCATTAGAAATCATAGGATGTAAGAAAATTGTTTAAGTCAAGTGCGATAACTCTTGGATAATTATCTTCACCTTTTTAGATTAATCACCAAACTTGTACACTAAATTGTATTACTGGATATTAATGAACTAGTCTAGATGCTCAAGTTATTGTGTTCATTAATATTTAGACGTAAATTATGTTTTGAAAATTAAGCACGCAAATCATTTTTTCTCCAGTGAGTGCAATAATCAGTCTTAAAAGAATACCTATAACGTTCTGTACATTTATCAGTCTTAAATGAATACCTATAGCGTTCGTGCAATTTATTTCCAGTCACAAATGGTGATACTTTCACCATTCTTGGGACAAATATAAAACAATTTTATTAATCTCAAAACGAGCAGTTTCGAATATGCGTTTAGAGGCGCAAGATTCGACGCAGTGTTATAAAGAAACTGGCAAGTTAATTATTTAATCATTTTATTACTCCAGGATTATCTCCCTTTAACCATAGATAATATAACATGGCTACAATAGACCATGTTTCTGTATTTTAGTGGTTGTGCGCGAAATAATGTATAGGCCCCTTAAAGTATCTTAACGTCGCATAGCCCTTCTGCAATATTTTTTTTTATTTTATCGCAGATTAAAAAGTAGTTAAAAAGTGCTACTCGTAGACACTAGGGATAATCATGGCCGACAAAACTTGGTTAAAGTAAGCCTAAAAATGAGCCTTTTTTAAGCGTCGCGTCATGTATTATATAGTGCATGAAATTTAAAAACGAAATTGTTAGTGCGTAAATGGATGGTTCAATCTCATGTAGAACAGTTTGTGAAACGATAATAACTTTTGTTTAGGATAGGAACGGCCTTCAAAATGACCCAAATTCTGGTCAAAAGGCGAATATAACAATGAGGATATTTTATGTACGATAGGCTTTGTGTGCCTTTTTCACTACCATTAGAGGACCGGCATTGTAAGTTCCCGGTGCCTAAGGGAACACTGATGCATACCATGTCCTACTGTGACAATGTTTTCAAAAAAATACAAGATACTTTTCTTAAATCTGCGAAACAAGTAGCTCATACTTCACGAATCTACTTAAAACTAGGCCTGTTTGCCTCTGTGCAGGTAATGTTACTGACTTTTTGAAGTAATAAAGGTGTGGTAATGTTACAAAATCCTCTTAAATTTCCAGAGCGGGCACATATTTACCTTTCGCATTTCATAAAACTTAAAATAATGTTTGCTGGGCGAAATTATGCTACTGAAAATTTGATGGTTCAGTAATTTCCCATTGCCCTTTGACTATACCCCTAAAACACTCATTTAAGGTATTTCAAATGTGGATCAAAATGGGAAAAATTTGTATATAATCTCAGGGAGAGTAGTTTAAAGGAAAGTTATAATAAAATTTCAGATATTGGGTTAAGTTTGTATTTTCAAGACCAAGTGACAATACACATTGAACAACCCTTGTACTTTCCAGGAAAACTGGTAAGATGAAAAGGCGGCCGAATATATGACTAAACAAAAGTTAACAAACGGCGGTGATGCGAATTCACAATCAACAACGCAATATAACTGTATAGAAGCAACACGTATATACATATTATCAATAAACATTATCAACGGTCCCTGCTATTGCTACTTATGTTTAACCTCAATCACTTTAGTGATCATGATGTTGTTTGTCTCATAACGTGACAACGTGTCCCTCAAATACCACAAATGCATTTTAAGAAGTATGTATGCAATTGCCGTTTTCCTCCATTCTTTTGTCTGAACACATAATAAGTATTTGAGATATTCATAAAGTCATATTACATACAAAATATACGCTATACCATGTATTATATAGAAGAAGTGTCTTATTTTGCCTGATGTTTGTTCATACATATCATTTCTAACTCTGATGAACACTGAACACATACGTGTCAATACAAATGAAGATGGTTCGTTGTCCGATTTCTTTCGTCGTGTTAAGGTTCGAATTAGATAATTCATTAACATTTTCAAATAATACTGAACCATCGGAATTCCATTGCTCCAAAATGAAATCTAGTTGCGTTGTTAAATAGGACAGACCTTAAAATGTGAAAGAGAATTAGCTAAGTTGTTTCCATTTACATGCCATCAATGAGCAAAAACATACAAGTTAACATACTATACATGTACATAGCCTGTCAATGCATTGAGCTACGATCAGGGTAGGGGGGGTTAAGATCAGTTTAATTAAGCGTGTGAAACGAGATTAAGTTTGAGAGAGTCAGGTTACATTCCTAAATGACAACGTTGATATAAATTCGGAACATACATGTATTAATGGCATAACTAATCGGACCGTAGTAGCAAGATGGATATGTAACAATCATGTAGATCACAGAAAATATAATGACACAGAGATACAAACGAGGACACAGTAAGAAATGTCTATGTCTTAACAAACGATACTTCAAGCATGTTCACTTCGCTTTCAAATGACAAATTACGATAAAAGGAATTTACAGTGACCAGGGTGTCGTTTTATCAACATACTTACGTAAATTGTAAACTTACGTTCAGATTTAGATTCAGTATAACCATTTAGCAACTACACATTGGGGACATATATTGTGTGTGGGTATTCATTAATTCATTCGTTTAATAGTATATCAGCTCCATTTACCACATTTTATAGATGAAAAGGTATTATAAAGAAATTAAAGCTGACCGTATGTTTACGATTTCCGTAAGTTCGTTGATAAAACAGTACCCTGGTCCCTGAAAATTTGTAATACTTATTGTGAAAGGGGAAACATAATTCTGTATATACAAATGTTTCACCGTAATGGTATGGCTAACAAAAACTTGTATCTGTTTATCTGATACAGCACGATAACTGACAGATTAATCTTCTTGGAAATTATTCAAATATCTGATGAAGAAGATTGTTTCTGGACAAAACAATTTTGATTTTCTCATTTGGTCACATGTGTGTAATAACAGACAATACAATTGTTCTAGAAACCACCGTTCCGGAACTGAACGGACGTAAACACTTTTACGATAGCATTATCCAACTTTTTTTAGGCAATTTGTGACATTATTTCCTGTTATTATCTAACTGTTACATAGAACTCATGTCTTATTAATACACTCATTCTCTCTCTCATAAAATGTATTTTTGTTACTGGTATTATATTTATGTTTATCGTTATTTGATACTTCATTTTCACTGCGGAAAAAATGACTTTATTTTCGTCATTTTCCATTTCTACCAATGGTCAAGAGCTAAGAAATTGCTCATCGCTGACAACATATGTGAGGATTATATAAGATATCTTACTGCATAATAATGTAATAGATATGTTCTTAAATTTTTAGTTTTAATCAATATCTGTAGTTAAATATATGTTAGGTCATATGATACAGATATATAGAGGTTTATACGTGACATTGTTAAATTCAGTTTATATTTATTCTTATGAAATTTTATCACGCCATTGATTCAATCTTTTTCGCCTAAAAGACAATTAAAGATTCAAATAGTATAGTTTAATGGTACCATAAGACGTTTGATTTAGACACGATGCGCTCTGGCTAAAAAAAACAATAAAACATCATGATAAATGATACCCTGCCGAAGTAATCGATTGTATATGTTCTGACATGAGTACTTATATAATTATTTTAAAAGTGTATTCTATCATTTACTAAACAAGTCAAAATGGTTTACGCATCACTTGGAAAAACCATTATCAAACAAACGGAAGCTGAATATGTGAGGGAAGATGGGGCTATTAAAAGAATAAAACCATAGTTATCAAAATAAGTTGATAAGATGTCGAAGCACAAGGCTTGCTGTAACTAGGTGATTCAGCCTTTTTGGTAGCTTAAAATTTGTATCTTAGTTGTTAAGTTTATTTTCGCGTTGATATGTGTTTTGTGTTGTGCCGTGTCACTGCGATATATGGTGTTTTTATGAAAAATGCGCATTGAAAATTGAGAGTTGTCGTGATGCGTTGTATCCGTGGAAACTGTGCATTGCCATGTTTTTTAGTTCATTGCGTTCTACTCTTTTGCCTCATGTGGTCCCCGTTTTGGCATGGGTTTGTGTTGGCGTTGCTCAGGGTAGTTGTGTCGTGGTGTTTCTGATTTCTGTGCTCAGCTGGTTAGGTTGAGTGTTACCTTTCCTGTAGGATTTTCTCATACCTTTTTGTATCTGTAGTAATGTGCCATTTCCATTGCGTTTGTTTTCATCCTTTCGTGTCTTGCTGTTTCGGTTTAGAGCTGCTACGTTTTTAATCCTCTGACAAGTTAAATAAAAGAACAATATGTCAACCGAAAGTACTAAATCACATTTGTATTCCTTTTAGCGGAACCACCATCATGCAGAGTTAAAATTTGCAAAATGAAGGTTCGTTCCTTTTGTAGTGTACGGTTTTTATTATCATTCTGCTACTAATATCACGATTCCAATTTTATATACGACCACGCCCGACTCAAATATCCTATACTCTAACATGTGTAAACTCCATTCCCATGGGTTTAAGTAACTTTGTTGGAATTTAAAATATTTCACTATAAAAAATGTTTGAGGACCTATCTAGGGAATGAAGCTTGTGTCAATAGTAAAGGTTCATTAAACTCTAATCCATGTTGTAAATTCACAATCAGAATTGCATAAGAGTTATAAGATTCTCAGCGGGGATCTAAAGACAGACATTAAAATATCCCTTCTTCGAAAAACGATATTTTCTGTCAAATTCGCTACGATTTTATTGTACAGTGGAATCAATATTGTTTCCAGTCTAGTCTATACGAGTTTCAGGACGGCTTTTCTGACACGCACAATTAATTTATCTAACATCTTTAAAAAGATAAAAATTAAGTGCAGAATCAATTAATAGGGCCTGCCATAAGTTTTCATTCGGTTAAACAACAATCTTGATGACGTATGCTACGGCCACAAAGCTCGTATGATACCATACAGATTAACCAATTCGTACGAATCATAATTACGGAATTTGTACTTTCTTAGCGTCTGGTCACAGCTCGTATGGACATCGTACGAGTTGTACAGAATGCGCATATACGTGTTAATTGCATGCAATGAATTGCTTTAACTATCACAATGTATTGTTAATATCATTTATGAATAACCTTAGTGAACGTGAATGATGTCAGAAAGTTCGTTCCGGGTTTTGAAAAGCTTTTATACACAATTGAGATTGATAGATGTTGGCGAAATATAGAGTTTCGTGTATTACATGTATGACCAATTGCTGCTTTTAAAGTCGATTCATTATTCATCTAGGAGTATATCTATCTTTTGTGTCGTTTTTTACATTGTGATACTTTTGTAAGAGGTTAAATTCCGCAAGATATTACCATATACATTTAACATAGTTTTGACACGAGAGTTTTAAACCAGCACTCACTAACAAATACATTTGCTTCTCATCTCACGATGCTCATCTGAACTTTCTTAGAAAAACCGAATGTACAAGAAAACATCGGAAAATTAACGAGAGACTAAACATAAACACACAATATTGCAAATATTTTGGTAAGAAGGTTTTTTTAAAAATATTATACAATTACCCAGATTAACACAATACACTTGTTCAATGTTATAGGTACAACAACATGTTATGCGTATATCTGTTTTATACATGATATCATGTTCATTTTTGCATGTCTTCATGCGAGTAATATATCAGCAATATCAGATAATTCGATAATTGTAATTTGCCCGCTGCGAGCAGTGAACCTTGAATTTTCAAATTATGCAACATGCACGTGAAAAACAAAATTGTTTTTCATGTGCATGTTGCATAATTTGAAAATTCAAGGTTCACTGCTCGCATTAATGTTTTTCTTTCGACTTCTCAAAATGTTACATAGACATTTTCCATCATACCAACATCAGAAAAACAAACAGCCGGGAGAACTACGATAACAGGTCGTACAACAGAGGTTTGTGAAACATACACGTCTCATGACAGTAAATAGCCTAGTGTAGCTAAAGTCACCACGACCTTGACCTTTGACTTATTGTCCACAATATTCATAGGAGCCTACATCTGATTAGAAGAAACCTCTCTGTAAATTTTTACAATCTAAGATCCTATATTTCCTATGGTGTGGACCAGTGATTGTTGTGTTTTCAAAGGTCATGGTGAGTTTGGCCTTTGATCCAATTGACCTTGAAATTGAGTCGGGCCATCTATGGAGGATGAATAATATCTACTTAAAAGTGGAACTTGCTCCCAATGTGTTAGATTCACTCACGTGACAAGTGTTAGTCTTATTCATTTCTGTAGAAATTTGTATAAGTGTTATTGCTTTTTGTCGTACTTCAAAGCGTCATGTTGTCAGCGTTAGTATTCATCTCAAGAGATACTGGTGTGGTAGACATGTTGAGCGTAGCCTTTATTTGCCAGCTTTCTGCTGAATATGGCAGGCATTTATGTGGCTCCACCTTGATTTGAACCCGGGTCGCCAGATTAGACCTCAAAGGCACTTATCACTTAGCTACGGATACCACGCTCTAGTAGTTGTAATGATAACTATAATATGCGCATTTATACAACTTATTCATTCCATAACTCTGTACTATCAGCTTTCTCGCACATTTCTCAAAACCCGAAGCGCATCAACATAATTTCTTATCATTTCTTATCAACTGTGAATAAGTAACATGCTCAGAACCGTACAATGCAGGTTCAGCTCACATTAATAAAACATGCGGTACAAACAGTGTGTCTTGATGTTCATCGTCGCGCATTGAAGCAAAGCAGGTGGTTTGTTTATACTGTAATACACCGGGTTCGGGTAAAACCAAATGTTAACATGTTTCAAATGAGCAGATGGGGTTCGGATTTCTGGAACTACTGACGGCGGTATGTGTTGTTCATTTAAACAGCCAAACGTAAGTCACACATATACGTTAAGACACCAACCAAGATAAAGCATAATGTACGTGACGTGCAATGTGACAAAAACGGCATAATACCGAAAAATAGAACTATATAAAACCTTGTTTCTTTGATAAAACATATTTGATGTGTTTTGAAATGGACGGACGTCGTGTTTTACGATATGTGCCTAAACGTACCAAGGAATAACACGTAGATTTGGTGGAAACGTAGTTATAGGTTTCGATCTTGCAAATAGATAGCATTTGTATCGGTTCTCAGTGTCTCGTAGTTCAATTTGCAATACTGTTCTCTTCACGATGCGTTTATTGTATAACTAAATTTTAATTATAAACAAAATAGCATGTAATAGATTACTTACCTTCTGAAGCTCCAATGATAGCGTCTGTCTGTCGCCATATATTTGTAAATAACACAGTTGAACAACTATTTTATTACTTTTAAAATGTGCAGATGTAGGAACACCACATATGTATACAATATACGTATATCAGCACAATAGTAAGAACATACAATTTCCATAATTTTATTTCGACATGACATTTACATTACCGAACATTAAAACATATGATCAAACATTGCTGTATTCTGGCAGCAAGCATACAACTAAAATTCAACACTTGGATAAAAAATGTACTCTTAAACAAATACATTAATCGAATTGATCCTTACATGTATCCTGACCCATTGTCACCGGATATAGTTAACCCATATGCATGTAAATTTACTAATATATACATACTTTAAATTATATTTATACGCATTGGCATGTACTACTATGGCAATTCGGCATATTAACATAACAAGAGCATCGCCTACGAGTGCTGGAGGTTCGACAGTCCAGTAGTCGATAGTACCCTTGCTCGTATGCGAATCAAAACTAAAATAAAAAGGGCATTTAATTAAATACATTTGTGAAGATAGGTCGCAGGTGTACTATCCTGTCGAGTAAAGACTCCTCCAAATGATTATTAGTCTTGTCAGAATGGACTCCTCCTGTGATGGTTAATAACTTTGCTAAGTGTCAAGTGAATACCTTTGCGAGTATTTGAGAAAATGGCTCTGATAATAAATTTAACCAACTCACAGAACAGTCGCACACGCACACACTGACGTTCCCGGCACGACAATAGCCTTTTGTTGTTTTTGAAGTCGAACAAAAAAGCACATCTCTTTTCTTACAAATCAGAAATTGCCAAGACTAATTTTACATTGTGGTTCTCTGGTAACATGCAAAATCAAAGGGTACATAGGTATGAAAACCATTTCTTTGAATAATTTTTCTTTTGGAACTGGAGTGCCAATACAACGGGACAGAATAGGGTATGCAGCGGGGTTAAAAGACTATCAACATTATTTAATTCGCCTTATTTCAAACAAACAAAAGTAACAATAACCAATAATAAAAACATTTTACAATAAACACGTGAGTGGTAACCTAATGTGCGAGGTATATGTTGAAGAATGTTGAACACATAAAAATTATAAATTTGAATTAAAAATGCAATCAATAGTTTAATACTATTAATTCATTTCCATTGGAATAAATCAAATCACCATTGTAAATTTAAATTTAAGTCCGGTCCGGTGATGCAGTGGTTAATAACAGGATATTTCTAGTTCTACCCGATACCAAACGTTCCGAAGCTGCTACTTGTTGCTAGTAAGTATAGTTCAGTTTCTGGAGAGTACCGAGTATTTTCAATCCAGGAACAATGCGGTATCCATAGAACTGCGATGTGTTGGTCGTTAAAAATACAAATTTACCGAAAATACAAGGTGTGTCATACTGTCACAAATATTCAGTTATCGATAAACTTATGACAAAAATCAATGATAAAGTTGCAGATAATACTTCTATTTTCTACTTGTAGATGTAATTCCAATTTCAGCTTAACATGTACGTAAACATAAAGCTTTAAATACTGTCACAAATGCAATGGACGAGAAACATCTTTCACTGTCAAGTTGGTACATCACCGGGTACTTTCTCAGTCAATTAAATAGGCCACTCGGTACTTTCACAGTGAATTTTTAAAATACGTCACCGGGTTTTTCGCAGATAGAGTCGCGTTAAAGCAACGTAACGGTATGGTTCGTGGATTTTTCAAATTTATTCACTTTAGGTCCCCCGTTTCCATTTCGCGTCTGCTCAGTGGTACTTCTCATTTCAATACCACGACTAGACCGCCTTTTGTTGGTTTTGATATACAGTAGTCTTTTTATTTCATTTCGGAAATTATGCGACCATATCAGGTAATATATAATGTTTAGACACGAGCTTAGGTAATAAATAATCTGAAAAATTTGCTGGAGAATTCGATCTGATAATGTATAAATCCGCAGACCACCCAACTCCGCCATGATTAAATGGCGCAATTTGTTCGCATGTGATGGTCCACTTAATATTACAAACGTTAACGAAATCGCTAACAGAACACGGGTAATTCTAACAAGGCTTTTCTGTTTCTTCGACAAGCGTCTGTAGATTGAATTATTTCTTCCATCAATTCTTTGTGCTATACACAGATTCTTGGAGAGGATGGCAATTATGAGAGTGGTTGTTATGATAATTGGTAACACAACTGTTGTGATGGTATCCCAGAATGAGAAAATTCTGTTAAGCTTGGAGTATTTGTCCACCTCCGTACAAATTGTGTAGTTTTCGTTGACTTCTACTACACTAGTCGTCCAGAATTGTCCACTGTACAATAATACGGCGTATAGTACCAACAACGTGATGACAATCTTGGCGCGAAGCACTGTACAATACCGTACAGCGTGTGACAGGTGGAAGGTGACAATGTAGTTCTCAACAGTGATACAGACAATCAACCACACCGAGAGGAAACTGAAAATAGAAAATATAAACACACTACTTTTCTGCACGATATTCTAATATATCTGAGTAATTAATGGCACCATATGACTGTACACTTGCAATCTACTCTAAAACTTTCAAAGATATGAAATACCAGATAAAAATGTCTGTTTTTCAGCGTTTTCGTACATGCTATATAGACAGTGTACTCATGTTTTGTGTGATACATTAGTTAGTGGCTATGAGCTATGTTATTTTTTCAGTGTTTTATAATCAAAATCAATTTGAATTATCAGTAAAACAATCATTGTGACGTTGCAATTATTTTTCTACTTAGATTAGTTTAAATGCTGCAACACAATACATTACTCCATTACACCAGCATAAATATAATCATGTGATTACTACTATGGACACCGGGCGTCGAATCAATTGACTTAAGGATATATGCGGGGAATCAGTTTGGATATCAACTGACACATTCGCATTGTCTTTGAAAGTTGAGAATTGAGTAAACCTGCAACACTTGGAACACGTTGGTGTATTTAATTATTACATTTTGATCTCGCTTTTTTATTACACTGTGCATCTCTCACTTTTTCCTAATATTAATTTCCCATATACAACATGCAGTTATCTTACAATCATGATCAACACACCTTGTGATTGAACTTTCTTTTTACTTTCAGTAACAGTGACAGTACATTTTTGACAGTATGATTTTATCACGTGACATTATAGAGCAAAACAAAATATGGTGGTATGTTTCACCCATATAATCACGTTAAGTTCGAGTTTTCTATACTGCGAAAACATATTCCAATACTTTAGATGTGTCTAACCTTAATGATGTTCGCTAAAATATTTTAGGGTATTTGTTTTATTCATTTTACGTGTATCAAATACCGTTTGAATAATTTGATAACTGATAACTTATCATATACACATTTCAAACCGACATGCAACAAATATATATGGATATAAATACATGTATATCTTGTTGACTTCGCACTTATTTACCACTCCCAATACATTTCTAGCATTATGAAGTGTGACATGTGAAATAAAGCTTATTAACTTGTCTTCTTTTATGCTAAGACCAAGACTATCTCATTATTTTTCCTAGACGCATCTGACATTTTGAATTATTTTTAAAAGGATTAGAAAATAAGTTATTGAGTATGGCATCCAACACTGTTATCTTATAATGTACTATACATATTTTTGGTAGAAAAACTGTAAACACTACTGAGAAGAAAGCAATATTAATGGCAGTCACAAGTCACATTTGCCAAGGGTCGTATTAATTATCATAATTATGTTGAATGTAAGACAGCATTAGATTCAAGAGATGTTATGTTTCAGGCATACCATTTCAAAACGGGATAATCGTGACGTGTGTCGCTGGAAATGAATTAGTCTTGTTACAGACAAAATGCATTGGAAATACTTTCAAATTTGTAATAATACTTTTAAAATATCCAATTATTTTAATATGAGAAGATTTGGTTCATGTTTGGTAACGTAATTTGAACTAGCGCATAAAATGTCATTAAATGGTAATTTGTTTTTACAAAGCTGTATCAAACTTGACTGAAATTTTCTGAGGCAGACAATTTGTGCTACGAAGGTTTAGTGATACCATTCAAATTATATTTATAGCTAAACAATGAGCATATGCAGGGTGTTTATATACGTATCATGCATGTGTTTACGTCATATAAACATTCATCTATCATATATAATGGCATCTATCGGTGTAATGTTTCTTTTGTTTCCAAAATCAAAGTAATTGATCATATACCGCAATGGTAAATAATGCGAATACGACAACTGTAGCAGATAATGCGCTTAGAAAAATAAGATTGTTTGGTGGTCTTTTATCGTTAATAGATAATGTATGTTGGCGAGATTAGTATCACAGACTGCTGCTGGTGACATATGTTGCAAGGTCGCGATCATGTTGGCTACTATAACCAGATAACTGTCAGTTATGATCAGAATACAATTAACTTGGCTGATGATGAACTTAGTGTCGTTTCATAAACGATTTAACGTCCTTCGAAAGCAATATGTGTAACATATGTCGGCATAGGTATACGTAATGAAAAACAGAAATCAAATAAATTGTCAATATAAAGTAACCTTTTGGCTGCAATTATGCTTTTCTATTGGTCACTTAAAAGCTAAATGGCAACTTAAAACTATATTTTTTTAATATTAAAAGAGCATTTGATACGTAGTGGTATTTACCCTGTAGAGCATTGACATCGGCCATTAGGTCACACATTTCCTGTGCGTGATCGATTCATTTCCTGTCAGGAGATTTGGAATGCTATCTGTACTAAATTAGGTCTACGTTATATTATTTGACGACGTATTTCCTCGTGATGACATTTCTGGAGGATACGTGTAATGACCATGTCAGGTTGATCATACATTGTTAGTTGTCCAGTCCAAATCAATCGTATTATTTAACGTCTATCTTAACGACATCACTTCGGTCAAAGTAGGGATTGGTGTCATCAATGGGTTATATCTAATGTCAAACCAACTTTCGGTTACTGCGCCTATATTGCTTAAGTGTGTTGTACGTAGAATATATCTAATAGTAACGTCTTTTTTAATTAGGTTGATCGGCAAATTCAGGACTATAGACATACCTATCTCGCCATGTGTTTACAATGGATTTTCTTATACGGTGTACCAACATATAACCTCGACAATTGTTAATTAAGTGACACCAAACGAAGACTAGGAAAGGCATCGGATTATGTGGTGTCAAACAGATTAAGAACTATTCTGACCATGTATAGTCATCGTCATATTTACCAGTGGAATGTATTTACTCTGTTCTAAGAACATATTCAAACAACATTCCAGTTACATCAAATTTAGTTTCAAAAGCCAGTTCTCAATCCAATACTAAAAGGTCCTATCAACACTATATAATGGTCAACACATTTCAACAAATTCTTAAAGCAAAACTGTATTTGCTCTTCGGTGCAATCCCGATAGAATGAAACAAAAAAGCATCCATGCAATATGAATTTAACTTTACTTACCTGAAAACATAGCTCAAATACACAATAATCTGACAGATTCCTTGCATGTGTATGATGTTCACTTTGACCATCTCCAACCATTGAAATAACAAAACCAAATTGAACCCATAGTTGCTTCCAGACAGGGCTGAAAATACAAAGCGAAAATTGAATGTCTCTGAAGACGCCAAACGCGAACCCAAGAAAACATCCCGATTTACATAATGGGATTTATAAACATATACAATGGCCAATAGATGAGACATGCTCTGCGATTATTACCCTTATCTCAAGTGACGTCATTTTTTGTGGACATTCATCTGTAGTAAAACACAATACATTTAGCATAACAATGATTTAAACTAAAATGGTTAACGATATTCAATTGAGTACGTTAAAATATTAATTTGCCTCTGGTTTGTATAACGGCACCTGCTTTTATTTCTTAAACAGGTGTTCTGGATGAACTATTAATGATGTATTAGTAATAACTTCAATGTATATTTGCATTATCAGACATATAATTAAAATAAGGAGTTATTTTTGTTACTTCAGTTTAAGTGAAAACAGTGTACCTGTCGAAGATTATGGTATTTTATTGAACACGAAATTCAGTACCTAGTTTATAAAAAGATATATCTGAATGAAATGTTACATGTTGCAATGAAATACGCGAATATATATCTGGTAGGTTAAACAAACGTTGTTTAATGTAATCATTTTGTGTGTCTTAGCATGGTCTATGTATATGGATTATGGTGTTCGGTTCGTAACCCATTAATTCTGGTTTGACTCCAACTTACGATTAAAATTGAGAGGTTGCTGTTTTTGCTGATGGGAAAGTAAGTTAGTACTGGTTATGATAATATGCAGGTAAACTAGTTAGGTGAATAGGCGGCCGAATATATGACTAAACAAACATTAACAAACGGTGGTAATGCGAGTTAACAATCATCACCGCAACATAATTGTATAGAAGAAACACACATGTTACATGTATCAATAAACATTATTATCACATAACCTATGGTCTGGGAGTGCATTTAAGCCGTGGAGGAAATATCGTAATGCATTCCTAGACCATTCATTAAACATTTAAATTAGCTTTACGTTGACTGGATGGATTTTTCAGGATGAAGTTACGTAAGCCAATCCGTGTCTTGAATCGACCAGTGACGTCAGTATAATTTAAACTTCGACATTACGTCGCATGCATTGTAACGCTAAATTTTGAATGAAACCTATTTAGGTGGTTTACATCAGTATTTTGAACGTTAACAAGCGTTCTCTAACGTTATGTGATAAATAGAATCTTACATTTGTGTGTCAATACACAGTTTACTTGATTGAAAACGGTTCAATGTTCGCCGTATAGGTGCCGTATAGTTTTAATTTTCGTTTCGTTACGTTTCGAAATCGAATTCGAAAATGCATTAACATTAACATGTCAGATAATACTGCGATATGTGTTTGTTTTCAATGGCAAATACAAGATGCGAGAGATGTTTTATACAAGATATAAGACATGTTATGTTATGGTTCAATTATAACATTAATGATTTATAGCTACAATGTAATATGTATGCAATTTTACCCCATGCACTCAACCACTGATTTTTGCTTACTTGGCATTTAATCTACTTCTTTACTAAGATTTTGAAACCACTTATGTGTCTTGAACATAGTACAACTTTGTTTTGCGAGAAGCTAAAAACAGATTAGCTACATTTGCCTCAAGATAACATACATCTTACTGAAACTTCTGGTAAATATAAGAAATTATACCTTACGAAATTTACCAATATAGAATACTAGGTCAGCGCCATATATTACTTGAATTTATTGGGTGAGTTTGAGGAAGCTTTATACGTAGAGGCTTGTCAAGTAATACAATCTGCCACTAATCGTTGTGCTTTTTTATCCTGCAACATATTACACCCACAGGAAAATATTTTCTTTATAAAATAATAAAGCCTAAAACATTACAACACGCGCAAGGATAGGGAACTATTGACAAATCATGGGCTCCAAAATGAAATATAGTTGCGTTATTGAAAAGGTAAATCTTAAAATGTTAAACCTATAATTTAACATAGTATACGATTCCTGTAAGTGCATCCGGGCTCAATCAGCGGATATGGGTTTCAAGATCGGTTTAAAAACGTGTGAAGCGATATTCAATTGGAGAAACTTAGGTAGTATTTCTAAATTATAAAGTTGAATTTAGTTTGGAAAATATTGATAAAATAACTTATTGAACAAAATTATGTAGGTCGATATGTTTAGATACTGCAATTTACAAAACTGGTCTTCTTTACGGCAAGATCTGATGACTACCTATACGAGTTTCTATTTTCAGAAGTCGGAATTTCCATTATCCCTATTTATATCTATATATAATTCAGCCTATCATATAGCTCGTTACATTGGTACTTCGGCCATAGTTATTAATATGAATAAACGGTAAATTACTAATAAAACATTTGTCAACTACTTTAACTTTTTTGGGATAATCCTTATTAATTCGGCAATTGTAGAATTTGTAGTACAGATAATTTGATATAAACGTACTGTTGATTATAACTAACATGGGCGGTACCATTACATGTAGGCGCGTAAGATGTACGTGTTCGTGGTAACGACCATGTTTAAACATAGAATAAAATCACTTTCAAAATTCTCAAAGCAAGGCGCCAATTGGCTAATGGGTAAAGTGACTTTCTATTGGTCGTCTTCAGATCCACATAGCGTACCGGGTTCGAGGACCTGTCGAAAATGATAATTCTCAGCTAGAATAAAACCTAAACTACTGGATTAGCAAACATGTGATAGTTTATTTAATTGGCAGAACTCCTGAAATAAAAACGCACTGGAGGTTTGCATTTATATGTAATTATTAGAGTGTTTGTCAAATATGAATAGTGATATACGTGTATGTATTTCCTGAAAACAGTCACTACAATCAAGACTAGAAAACAATATGATTATGTGGTATTCATAACTTCAGGGTGTCCCAAAAAAACGGGGACCTAGGATAAACAGTTGTAACTTTTTTCTCTATTATAGATATCACACTATTAATATGTCAAAACAATAAGGGAAGAACACAGTTTCGAATACTAGCATCACTGTCATGATTATGTAGTTCAATGACCGGAGTTATCTCCCATGTTTACAATCGCATTTTCAGTAAAATGCCATAAACTGAGGCAGGGATTTCAGAATCCAATGAGATATTTTTCCATGCTGACCTCAAACATCTTATCATGTGTTCCAAAGCATTGTTTATGGTTCGTGATACATTAGTTCATTATGTGTAGCAAACAAGTTCACTATTCGGATCAAGTTTGGGTAATTTAAGGTCAAATGGCCTGTGATATGAGGTAAGATGTCAGTACTATTTCGCAAACTTATCATGATTTTGCGGCTGATTTACTGGAAGAAGAGTTTTCTGCTAGCATATGGTGCTATTTTATTATTTCTGACATACACAATCACTCCAAAATATATCTATGAACTGTTTGTTTGGACAAAACTTTACTTTTTGCTCCTTTCTATAGTCTAAGCTTTTTTCGTAATAGTCCTTGACAATATTTATGTTTGTAATCAATTGAATAGTTGTTGATACTATTTTGGAAGGTTTTCCACTTCACCTTTGGTCAGTAAACGCACCATGTCTTCCTCTGTTTTGCTATTTCTTGTCATATTTGTTTTATTTTTACAAGATTTTGATCATCCTTTTAACTTTAAATGTAGTTTTCTAACAATAAATGCTCTGACACAACTGCCCTTATCTTAAAATGTCCTTTTCAGGTGATTAAGCAAAAATAACGTGAAATGTTGCTATAGTGAAAATGGTGACGTTACTTCCTTTTTTGAAGCACCATGTTTTAACAAGTTCCCTTTTTAGAAGTGGGGATCCCTTACATACACTTTCACAAGAATTCTGCTAAATTCATCAAAATACTAATGAGTATTAAGGGTTTAAGGTAGGTCCCCGTTTTTTTGGGACACTCTTTGAACATGATTTCATTAATCACGCACATACTAAATTGTGAACAGTATTATTATAGTATGCTTTTGTGTTAGTGTATTCTTATGAGTCTTTAGTGGCGGTTGTTTTTTCTTTTGTATAGCTTTCCCAGCTGATTTATGAAGAATCTGATGTTTTTTTGCGACTTGACCATTATTTCTTTCTTGCTTTTTATTCATTGTTTATTTGTATTTCCTTCTGCAATCATGGTAGGGTATTCCTATACATTTATGTCCTTCAGATCTTTCTCGTTTCCTTTGTTACGTGGTTCTTTGTGTTTGGTGGTGCCATCAAATGGAAGTTTTTATTGAATTCTTTCAATAAGATTTGTATTCCTGTAATTCATATAACAACAATAATACGTCTTTGTTCAAGCAATTTTTCTCTAGGTTTCCTTTCAAACATGATGTTTTACTATCTATGCCAGCACATTTAACGAGGACATTTTAGTTTCCACAGATGTGACTTGACGTGGATATATGACATGACGACTATGAAATATCATTCGCGGCGATTCCAGAATTATTATCTACAATTAGTCTGGCATACATACATTGCAGTATGAATATTCTGTTACATCTTATCATTTTTGTAGTTCGAATATGAAGATAGTACCTGAAGGAAAAAATAATGAGATCAAAATGCTCATTAGAAAAGTCTGACCATGAAAACTGATATCCAGTTCGATGACTTCATCGCCATTTCTTAAGCGATTATCATGATCCACCAAACATAACGACATCTCACGCACATTCGATGTTTATTTTGTTACAATTGACGATTTCTCCAACCAAAAATATGAAAACTGATTTAAAAGTAAGAAATGCGAACAATCCCAGTTGATTGAGATCACATTGATGTTTTAAGAGAAATCTCCAATTGAATGTGTACACAAGTTATGCAAGTGCCCACGCTATTATACAGAGGTTGTGCTAATTTGTAAAAACGCTTAGCTATTTAGCAAACAATTCTGCTCATTTTGGATTCCAAAAAGATGCCAAAAACAAAATTCACCAGAAGACACATTGGTTATGCCTTGCTTCTCTTTAATTCCATACTGTCTATGTGAATAAAGTATTTAGTCTGTCTGTCGCGTCGGTGTACCACAGTAAATAATATAACTAATGCCATTCACTATTAATTATTACTTTATTAAATTTAATTTGTGAACGCATGAAGGTGAGATGTCTAATTCGTAAGTTGAAATATTGTAATTTTTGACTTAAATGCTTATGAGTGTCCACTGTGTATTTATGAAATAGAGAATCAATATCAATTGAATAATGATGCAGTAAAATGTATTTAGTCAGTAAATACACTAAGCGACAATGAAAACGCAGCACTTACAGAGTACAGCTTAACGCATTTGGCATTGAAAAGATATATGCAAGTGATACATGAATATCACTTCGAATCAGAACAATCCGTGTAGCAACATAGTTGTTACCTGTTGTTGTGTTGGGGTCAGTATAAAACAGAAAGTCACATGTTTTAATCTTTTAAACCACCGTCACAAGCGATCCATCGTGTACACCTACGACGTATTAATCGTATGAAAGGTTCATTGAATGCTAGTGGGATGCTGTTCTGTTGTTGCAGAAGGGCTATGTGAAGTTCAGATACTTTTAAGGGTTCTATACAGTTTGTCGCGCACAACCACAAAAAAACTATGGTCTATTATAGCCATGGTGTATTTCTATGGTCAAAGGGAGATAATCGTGGAGTAATAAAATGATTAAATAATTAACGTGCCAGTTTCTTTATAACACTTCTTCGAATCTTGCGCCTCTAAACGCTTATTCGAAACTGTTCATTTTGAGATAAAAAAATTGTATTATATTTGTCCCAAAGATGGTGACAGTATTACCATTTGTAACTGGAAATAAAATACATGGTCGCTATAGGTAATCTTTTAAGACTATTTATTGCACTCAATGGAGAAAAATGCGCTTTTGAATTGCGTGCTTAATTTTTAAAACACAATTTACGTCTAAATATTAATAAACACCATAAATCGAGCATGTAGACTAGTTCATTAATATCCAGTAATACAATTTAGTGTAAAAGTTTGGTGATTTATCTAAAAAAGTGACGATAATTATCCAAGAGTTATCGCACTTTTACTTAAACATTTTTCTTACATCCTATGATTTCTTATGCATTTTGATATTTCTTAACATGTGTATATGTATTCATACTTGTGTTAAATAAATGAAATAATAACTTCGGTAATTTAAATGAACGAAACTTTAATTTTTAGTACGGATACCTCTCATTTGAGCATAACGACCGATCTTTCATAGTCTTCTTTTGACATATGCATCATGTTTTCTACTACTTTTTTGTTTTTTCCGACTTATCCATCCATGATCTTTAAAATGCTTACACAATACGCGAGCAATCAGCAAGCGGGAAAATGCGGTTTAAGGCTATTCCGCTATGGACGAGTGGTTCTTAAAGTATTTTCAAGGAAAAAGCTGAATTCTGTAGATAATAAATATCGAAGTGAGCATACAAACTTTCAAGTTTATAAGTTGACAAATTACAGAAATATTCAAGTTTAAAAAGTGTTGCGTTTTCATTGCCGCTCAGTGTATAAATAAAGTTGTTTGTACCCAATACAGTATATATTAGGGTCAGTATTTGTTCTTAATTAATATAGTGTACTTACGGACTTTGAATACGCACCATTTATTCACACCTTGAAATTTAATAGTAAACAATGTTTCATTGCATAACATGTTTGTCTATATATAACTCATCTTATGTTTAAACGTCTAGAAAAATTTCAAAACGACAGATAAAAATATTATTTATGCGCATTGTTATATTCATGCTGTCTAAGGTTAACACTCCTGTCATCCGGAAACAGTAATACAAGAAGAAAGTGACTGTATTTTGAAGCACGTGTTGAGTATTAGATCAAAGACCTGTAATTTAGGTCTTTGGTTAGATGAAACACACGTAAGCAGAATACTAAATGAAAATGTAACAATTCATTAAAAACGTGTATCGTACTTTTATGTAATAATTTAGCATATCTACTGACACCAAACATTAGTCTGAAAGACACAGTTGCTGACTGGAAGTCGATTCTTTGGCGAAGTATGCGCATAAATTTATCCGTATTAGTCGTCTGTTTATGTCTTTAATCCCTGTTTGGAGTTAAGTGGTCCACGGGCCAAAAATTGAAATTTTGCCACATGCCACAGCGATTCGGTTGAAAAAGTACGGATTAAAATGAACTTTACTGACAACGTTCTGACACAGGAACAGTATTACATTGGTTCAAAATAATCCTTAATAGTCCATACAAAATACGTATGGGCTCACTTATGTGTAACTGACTGTTCTGGATAATGGACGTGCTCTCAAATCCATGCGTAAGGTGTTAAAGTTATACGGTCCGTTTTTGATTGAGCATCGAATGTAATATGAAATATGAGAATAATTTTTACGTCTAAATATGGTTGTTGACATTAGCAACTAGAAATTACTTCCGGATCGCAAATAAAGCTACACTCTTAAGGAATACGAAATCTCGCATTATAGCGTCATTATCATTAAATTGTGGAGAGTCCTTTCTCCTTAAGTAAGGCCTCTGACATATAGCAATTATATTATATGATTAACGTGGTTTACGTATGTGATCTTTTACCTGGAAATGGTTGCTTTACATTGATTTTTGTCATATTTGTAGTACATTTACAAGACTATACAAGACGTATCTGTTCAACATTTGCTTACTGTTGTCAAAGTATATTGACCAATCCGACAGAGAAACACCAAACGACCACGAACGTGTGAAGCGTTCCACGAACTCAAACGAATAAAGACACACGCCAATGGTATAAATTGCTGACATAACAAGAAAGATACTTGACTCAAAGGAATATCTTTTTCATTTCTAATTTACGAGAATCCATTTATATATGTAACTATATACGTTTGTACGTATACTAGTTAGTGATAATTACATCGTGGATTCGTAATATCATCTTTAATTACATCAATCTCTATACCTACTTTAAACCCTACCAATGACACATAAAATATAAGACCATTCAGGTTATACGAGGGGCGTTTCAAAAGTTCCAGGAAAAGTGCTCTATAATGTTTAATTACTTCAAACTTTGCATTTATATAGAACAATTCATGATACATATTGTACTACGAATCAAACGCATGATGGTGTTTTGTACAAAAAGGCACTGCTGCCATAGTAACGTCAGTAATGGCTACCCGGGGCAGATTTGACGTTACGTAATAGAAATTTTGAAACTAACCAACACATTGTCTCAACCAAACAGCTACCAATTAACTACGACCTAAAATTACTGCATATAACATTTGCGGAGGGCGGTATAACATCATTTTGGTCAAATTATGTCATAGTAAAACTATTTCCACTGTTGTGTTCAGGTTTATTTGTCGCCGTATCAGAATCACCTGTTAAATGTCAGTAAATCATTGGAATTTGACCAGTGTTCGTCTCTTGGCAGAAACATTAAGACTTTAAACAGTAGAATTAATAACCATAGCCTGTGAAGAACGTTGCATGTCACTGGGTAGGGTGTATGAATGGTATGAACGCTTCCAGACTGCCATTTGTACTGCTGCAGATGATCACACGAAGGTATGGCCTGCTGTGAACCAGACGCTAGACGTTGCGTTTGACGTTTCTGCTTGATTTTGTGATACTTTCGAATGTTTTGAAAACGAACCCTGGAAGTGCATATCTTTTAGAGAGGCATATTTTAGAACATAATAGAGCATTGTTGTTATTGTAACAGGTGCATTTTATGTGCCATTTGACTGATTGAGGGAGATTTAGTCAGAATAGCCCGGGTAGTCATATCTGACGTTACTATGGCAGCCGCGTCATTTTGTACAACACACCCTCATGCGTTCAATTCATAGTACACTATGTATCATGAAATATTCCATTTAAATGCAAAGTTTGAAGTAAATTGACCACAAAATAAATACTATAGAGCACTTTTCCTGGAACTTTTGAATCGCCCTACGTAGGTTATTAACTGGTACGTGCGTTATGTAAAATATTTTGTTTAAAAACAACAAGATTGAGACAAACCGACAAAATCTTGAAAAAGCAAAAAGGTATGAGAAAATCCGACAGGGAAGGCTGCACTCAGCTAATTAGAAATCAGAAACACCACGACACAACTACCCTAAGAAATGCACCACAAAAACCCATACTATAACGGCGACCAAGTAAAGCACAACAACCTCGGGGCGTGACCTAGTGTTTAAAACTGTAAGAACAATTACCTAACGTTATGTGACCTAAAGATGCACTTCTACGACTTGTCCTTGTTAAAATAATGGGAAAGGTAGGAATAGGGTGGGAAATAATATTACATTAAAGTGGTGTCTAGAGAGAAAACATATAACGATCATAAACCATTGTGCCATGAGTTAAAATGAGTTGTATGTATGAATGTACTGTAACTATATTGACTTTTAATTGTAATTTAGTTGTATTAGATTCAATAAAGGCCTAATTACATTTAATTTATAAATTAAATTGCCTACTGAATTAGATGATGCAATTAAACGGTGATTATTAAGATGCGTGTACTTAATTGGAATTTAATACTAGTATCTGAATATATATTAAGACATTATTAAATGAACAATTTCTTCCAATGCTGGAGGTAGTGAAAACCTCATTCATCGGGAAAGATATTGGTAACATGATGTAGATATGCAACAGTGTACGTATAAACTATAGCAGATAATGCCTGATGGCCTTTTTATATCGCATGATTTATATAAAATGTAATTATAATACTAAAACTTAAGTATCTTTATCGAGTCTGATTAGGCTAAGAACACTTTAGTTCACTGTAACAAAAGGGAATACAATCTTGAACATCGACACAAAGTTGATAATAAAAGGTATGAGGAAATCAGCCAGGGAAGGTAACAATCAACCCAATCAGCCGAGCACAGAAATCAGAAAAAAAACAAAACACAACAACATTGAGCAATGACCAAACATACGACAAAGAAACAATTAAAAGTCCAAGCCCCCGCCAAAGAAAATACAGGGTGACCCAATTTCACAAAGAAATTAAATAATAGGCCAGGTAGGAATGGGATGGGAAATAAGTTCGCATTTAAAAACTTATTTGTATCATCAATTTTAATATATATATATATATATATATATATATATATATATATATATATATATATTGTTGACAAATAAAACAATATGGTATCGTGTAGAAAGTCCGTACCGTGTGGTGTATTCCACGTTTGGGAATTATTTAAAGTGCTCTACACTTAAACGAATTTCTAATTGGCCACCCTAAAAAATACTACATCGTCTGTTATATTATATCAAAAAATCTTAGGCTGTGCTATTTGTTCACTCCACGCACTAATCTATCGATTTCCGGAAAGAAATGGCGTATTCACGTACAAAATTATCCATGCGTTACGGTTGGTGCGAAATTGCTTTTTTGCACATTGGCCTCATGCACAGCTTGGAATAGTATCATATTTGATATGAATTTGTTCCCTGTTGATTGACTTTTCTTTAAACGCTATAATTTGGGAGAACGAGCCATGTGGAACGAGCTCATGACGTCAGATGCATGCGTACATTGAACGAATTTCTGATTGGCCACGTGTTTTTACAAATTAGTTTCTATTTAAATGCTTGTAGCAGTATACAAACAATCGAAACGCCGATACTGTCCAATTTTATTGATATAAAATATGTTTCTCGCAGTGATTCGAGCTCATCCTCACGTTATTATAAATATCGCTTTTTTCAAATGACGTTTTGACGTAAATGTCTGGATTTTTGTGCTGGTACTCGTCATTCTAACGGCATCAGCGCGCCCTATATAACTTATGCTCGCCAGTAGCAATGCTTTTCATTAAGGCAATCGACAGAGAATACATTTTGACTAATTTCAAAAATCAAACATGTCGGTCACGTGAACCACGTGTAGGTAAGGCATTTTGCACTAGCCGTTCCGCATGGATGAATTTATACATGCATGCGTAATTTATTTCTTGAAATCGATAAGTAAGTGCATGGAATAAAAATAACCACAATTTTAGAAATATTGATGGAATACATCGCATAATATAATATTTCATTGAGTGGCCAATTAGAAATTCGTTTAAGTGTAATTGCATCATTCTGCAGAGAGGTTACCAACTTATAGCTTACTAAAAAGCAGTTAAAGACTTAATGTGACTTAAAGGTTATCATTTTGTGTGTATCAGCATGATTGCTGTATAAGGATTATCGTGTTCGGTGTGTAACCCTTCGATTCTGGTTTAATTCCGGATTACGATAAAAGGAATTCACAGTGAGCAGTTCCTAGAGAATTCGTAATAATTATTGTGAAAGGGGGGGAAAGCATTATGTAATTGTACAAATAGAAATATTCACCGTGATGGTATAGCTAACAACAACTTGCACTCTGTTCTGGTTGTTATGATACAGAACGGGAACTGACGGTATTAATCTTCTTGGAATTATTCTGGTGCAGAAGACTGCTTCTGGAAAAACATCTGACAGGCACTACTTTTGTTCTAGAAACAACCGTTCCGGAACTGCATTTGACGTAAACACTATTACGATCGTTTTGATCAACATCATTTGAGAAAATTTAGTGCCATTATTTCCTGTTATTATCTTTTTCTCATGGCTAATTAATACACACACCCACATGAAATATATTATGTATGTTATTACAATGTATATGTTTTTGTCGTTCCCTAATATTTCATTTTCACTGTGCAAAACGCCATTTTCTTGATTTTCCATTTCTACCAATGGTGACGAGCTATGACATTGTCCATCGTTGACAACATATTGCAGGAATAAATAGGATATTTTACTGCATAACATTGTTATAAAACATGGTCTGTAATTATTAGTTTAATCAACCTCTGTTAACTATATGCTAGGTCAGATGATACAGATGTATAGAGGTTTATACTGTTTATACTGACGTTGTTAAATTCAATTTGTATTTATTCTTATGAAATTGTATCACGCCATTGGTTCTAACAGACAATTACAGATTCAAATAGTTTAATGTTTCCGTAAGACGCTTCTTTTAGACACGATCCGCTCTGGCACAAAATAAAAACAATAAAACATCATGATAAATGATACCCTATCAAAGTAATCGATTGTATAAGTTCTGACAGGTAAATTTTTATAATGATTTTAAAAGTGTATTCTATCATTCACTTAAACAAGTCGAAATGATTTACGCATCACTTTGAAAAACCTTTATCAAATAACGGAAGGTGAATATGTTTGGGATTTTAAGGCTATTGAAAGAATAGAACAAAAGTAATCAAAATGAGTTGATAAGATGTTCAGGCAGCAAGCTTGATGTAACTAGGTCATTTAGCTTTTCTAATGTCTGATAATTGTCACTTAGTGGTTAGGTTCTCGTTGATATATGTGTATGTTTTTAGTCTTGTGTCGTTTCACTGCGCTAAATGCCGTTTTTATGAGATATGTGCTTGACTAAAATTGAGAGCTGTCGTGATTTGTTGTATCCGTGGGAGTTGTGCAGTGCCATGTTTTTTTTTCATTGCTTTCTTCTCTTTGTGTCTGTGGTAATGTGCCATTTTCCTTTTCGTGTATTTTTGTCCATTCATGTCTCGCTGTTTTTGCTTAGAGTTGTATCTCATTTTACCCTCTGACAAGTATAAATAACAGAACAAATTATCAGCCTGAAGTACTGAATCTCATTAATGTTGTATTCCTTTAACGGAACCACCATCTTGCAGAGCTACAATTTGCAAAAAGAAGTTTTGTTCCTTTTGTAGTGTGTTGTTTCTTTTGACAGCTGCCGTTCCCATTCGACTGTTTAGTATCATTTTGCAACTTATGTCATGACTCCGTTATATAGGAGCACGCCCGACTCAAATGTCCTATATATCTTTAAACTCTATTCCCATTGGTTTAAGTAACTTTGTTGGAATTTAAAATACTGCACTATACAAACGTCTAGGGAATGAAGCTTGTGTCAATAGTAAAGGTCCATTAAATTCTAATCCAGGTTGTAAATTCCCAATCAGAATTTCATAAGAGTTATACGGTTCTCAGCGGGGATCTAAAGACAGACATTAAAATATCCCTTCTTCGATAAACGATATTTTCTGTCGAATTCACTACAATTTTATTGCAAGTGAAATCAATTTTGTTTCCACTCTGTACGAGTTTCAGGACAGCATTTTTGACACTAGCAGTTAATTTATCTTAGAGCTTTAAAAAGACGTAGTAAAATATACATGATCAGTATAAGTGCAGAATCAACGTACGAGTTGAACAAAATATATAGTTTTCAACACATCGCAGAGTCCTCTACGAGTTGTGAAAATCCGTACTATTTTCGTACGAGAATCCATATCCGTACGGGATCCGTACGTGTGACCATGGTATTACACCTATTCCTCCCCAAAACAAAAACATGAAAGAAGAATATACCTACTTTTGGCGCACACGTATGCGTTTTTCATGCACTCAAATATTTGATTATATAACTTTTATATACATAAGAATACTGGCGACGTATATTAAGTACTTTATAACGATTTTAAAATTACATTTAAACTGTTAACTACATATTGATTTGCTATCAAAAATGAAACTCATAACTTTTCTCAAGGTAATACAGTGTATAAATGATAACATTTTGCGTGATACGTTAATGTTTGTACAATTACTCTGTCTTTTCTTTGTGAATAAATCTATTCAATAATCATTATCCATGAACCCACTAGATCTATATTATTTCTGATTTAAGAGGCGTATCCAAAAATTCATAATTATGTTATGTAACGAATATCACATGTTAGTCACTATTAAGCTAAGATACATATTACTTACATGCAATTAGTTACGAATCATAATTTATTATTTATGCCATTGATAAAAAAGCCTTTGTGAATGATGTCAGAAAGTTCGTTCCGGTTTTTGAAATGTTCTTGTACACAAATCAGATTGATAGATTTTGGTCAAATTTAGAGTTTAGTCTCCTTTTAAATGGCATCATCATTATGTATTATAACCATTTAAGTTGTTTTTAAAGTCAATTCATTATACATCAAGGAGTACATACAATGTTAAATACAATGTACCACCATCTTCTGTGTAGTATTATATATTAGAAGACACTCATATCAGATGTTAAATTCGGCAAGATCTTACCATATACATTTAACATATTTTGACACAAGAGTTTTAAAAAGGGTATGAGAAAATCCGACAGGGAATGTAGCACTCAACCTAACCAGCCGAGCACAGAAATCAGAAACACCAAGACACAACTACCCTGAGCAATACCCACACAAACCCATGCCCAAAAACGGCGACCAAATGAGGTACAACAACCCCGGGGCGTGACCTAGTTTAAAACACTTAAGAACAGTGACCCAACGGTATGCGACCTAAAGTGGCACAACTAACCTAATTAAAATAATGGGCAAGGTAGAAATGGGCAGGGAAACAACATTACATATTCCTAGCAACTACACTGAGCAATGCCCACACACAAGCCGAAGAAACAATATAAAATCCCAAGCCCCGTTGATTAAATGCAGGATGACCCACTTTCACAAAGAAATTATATAAGAGCGGCTATTGCCGAATGAAACGGAGCCAATACTCGACAAATTCCCCAAGGCCTTACTGCACGGCGAACCAACCACACAAACCCGTGCCAAAACGGCGACCATATGAGGCACAACTACCGCTGACCTAGCTTACAATACCAAGGACAGTGGCCTACCGTTAATACGTCTTAAAAAGGCATTTTTGCGACATGACCTAGTTTACAATAATGGGCAAAAATAGGGGGAAAATAGATATGCCAAAAACGTTTATTATAGTGACCAAACAGCACAGTGACCTAATTAAAAAGTATATCATCCAGCATCTCCGCCAGATACAAATGATGAAAAAGGGGGGTTGGTGGACCTTAAAAAGAGGGCAGAGGAACTTAAGTTCCAAGGACAAGTGGAAACACAAATACACCGACACTGCACAGTTCTTTTAAAAAGGAGGGGGTGATGGACACTGCTATAACAGAGTACAACTTGAAGGTATACAAATTCCACAAACCCGAAATCCCACCCCGATTTTCAAACCAGCTCTCACTTACAAAGACATTCGCTTCTCATCTCACGATGCTGATCTGAACTTTCTTAGAAAAAAACGGATAGGCAAGAAGACATCAGAAACTCAACGAGGGACAATTCATAAGCACGCAATATTGCAAACTTATTGGTAAGGTTTTGTAAAAAATATTATATAATTACCCAGACTTACACAATATGTCTGTTTCTGAAGGCCGCAGTGACGAAAATAGGTAAAATCCAAAGTCTAAAAAGACGATAATGACATAATAAAACGAAGAGAAAAACAGATTAGTCGTCTAAGTAAACGTCACTCGTACTTCTTTCTCTAAAATTGGTCCACGAAAGTAACCAAATAATCTCTGGCATTAATATATATCTCTGTTTATGTTCCAAAGATCAGTTGTCATCTCATTAGCTTATACCTAATTTATTATGTAAAACTGTAGTAGTAACTATTTGTGTTTAGAATTGTTATTCAATCTGTCCATCTGTCAGGTTTATCGGATATTGGACACTATTAACTCACATACACGTTCCTTCAATATATTCTATAACGGAACGTAGTCCGTGTCACTTTAATAGCAACGTTCGTAGATGCTGACATTTTTTTTTGAAATGTATAAACTCTTCAATTATGGTGTAAGTCAAACCTCAACAATGGATGCTACTTTAACTTGCCATGTGTTGTATCACAACTTTATATTCATCTTGTATTTTTAGAACATTTTATTCATTATAATTTCAGACTAAACAATCATGCATTTCAATTGATGTGTTGCGCAAAGTGGTTGTTTTTGTGATTGTGCTCAGGTATTCCAATTTGTTGCTACCTACAATGTCCATTTATTTATTATTCTTTGAAAATTTGTATTAATTTGTAGGACAATAACTGTTTATTTTATTTACAATTACGTTCTTTTTTTCTATATCATTACACTTTGGTTTTACAGCAATATAATTGGCATCGCCTCAATTTGTCATTTGTAGTTCGCGTTTGTCTTGACCAATTACTTTCATACTGACAGGGCTTGTGATCCTTCAAAATGGAATTTAATTTGCGGCAGCAGAAGCAGTAGTCGTATTAATTAGTAGCGGTTGTGGTCACTCATATATACTATGTATGCGTGTCACATTTCAGCAGAAAGCTGACTGACAAATAAAGGCTATGTTCGGCATTTAAAAACAGAAGTACGCACAGAAGCATAATTAGCATATCAAACTTATCAGCAATTTCTGACTTGCCGTTCTCATAATTATTCAGCATAGATAAATCATGTTGAATAGGTATAAGCTAATACAGTATGTACAATACACGACTTTAACTCACACCTGTTGCAGCAAGTAATACCGAGATACGATAACACAGACACATTAATTGTGATTATAGAAATATACACGCTGATGTATCAGATTAATTGACAATGACAAGTTAGGAGTTGTATCGATGTTTTAACCACCTGTCTAGAGAAATATGTGGGGGTTTCAAATACATTTGGATACAGAGAATCTATCACAGGTTGTCAATTGATATAAATTTATATTAAATGAGTTTTGGAAATTTTATTAAGCGAGCCTCTGGCGAGCTTAATAATATTTCCTGAACGAGTTTAATATAAATTTACAATTGACAACGAGTGATAGATTCTTTATATCATATGACACTAAAAACGCAAAATACGCATTGATTTATTGGAAAACTCAATTCTTTATACTACACGTGATACGTATAACTTTATACGTACTGGCTATACTAACCTGGATACGAGGAAAGTCATGTGATATATATCTATATGTACAATTAAAATTTTAATACTGTAACATCATTAATTTTCGTTTGGGTTTAGATTTCGTTGATTTCGTGGTTCACATCAACTACCAAATTGAATATCATCATAATTCAATCTGACCCTTTATTTATAACATGGTCTGCAAAATCTACGCATTTACGTCCCTTCGAAATTAAATGATTTTACAGTAATTTATTGCTATCAGCAAAATAATATTTAAACACACATATCTTCATTCAAAAGCACATCTGTTCCAGCAATAGATACACTAATCATTGATGAGACGATTGTTTCGATTCCAGATCAGTGTGCTGATAGTAGGCAATAATCTAGCGAAAGGTAGAAACAGATTAATTTGCCTATTTTTCCATCTGCCAGATCAGTCGACCGACCGCCGCCTTTTGGATACAGTTTCAATTCCTTATTCCTATACGTTACGATATTCCTGTAGAACATGTTTGAGTTCCTTACGATAAGTAGATATGTTATGCAAACAACTTTTAGTCAAAATAATATGTTACAGACATAATACTTAATATATTGTTTATAGTTTCATATTGATTATATCAATGTGCACGTATTGTTTCGTTTCTACTGAAATACCGGGGTATTACTGAAACGTATCGTGTGCCAGAAATATTTCAAGCACGCCAATTCTAAATCTTTATAATATGAAACATTAAATTTAAGTGAATTTCCATTTAAATTTGTATTTTACGCAGGTGTCTATTCTAGCTGTTTCTGTTTGACACCTACTTTATTGTGAGCGGAAAATACATTAACTTTAATTCATACTGCATCATACGATGTGCCCAGAATTTTAGATCATTTGTTTTATTTTCCAATAATGTGATAGCTGCCTGCACGAAGTAACAAGATGATTTTATACAGATATGCATTATAAAATGTATAGGAATATGTGTACCTAATATGCAATTTTGTTAAAGAAAATGTACGATTTCATTTAAATCGGATCACAATTTTTTTCTGTTTATATAGCGTTGCATTCAAGATATGTATATCATCTGACGGGCATTAAAATTCAGCATTAATCTAACCAGCACGCGAGTATATTATTTTAACATCAATTATTCTATCAAATTATTAAGATATGTGAGTTAAACGTTAATAACTAGAACGACGAGTAAATTATAATATTGTTTCCTTACAGTCGTATCATAACAAGTGCCACATTGATATTCATGAGCAACACAAACGTTTTAGTTGGTTGTGGTGTTTTGAAAATCCTACAAAAAACATATACCGACCATTTAAACCTTTAGACCTTTGCGTCTTCAATAATCAACAGGTATCTAATAATTGGCAAATGCATTGAACTTGGAATGTAGTTTATCACTGTCTGAATATCTAGGTTATTGCGTTGGTAATTCGGTGTTTTTTGTCGTACTTAAGTTACTTATGTTTTTCATCAAAAGCTGGAAATTGCCAAGGAGTTTATTTGTACGCATCATTAGACTAATATTTTCTAATGTGCATTTACCAGGCGGATGCTCACTGCAAAAACCGTTTTGTCTTGATAGAAGTGGAAATTCATTACATTTTTTGTTAAAACATCGTATAAATACAGACTGAAAATATGTAATTACACTATTAGAAACGCGATTCTTACATTTTACTGTTAACTGGCCCCATGTGTATTCTATGTTCCCCTAAGTATACTTTGTCGCAAATAGTGTCTGAGGTGTTAGACATGTAGTGACAGAAATAGTTGAAATGTAATACTTTGCACCATACACCAGCTGTGAATCTGCCAAGTATTTCTTCAGACTCATTTACAAAAATACAAGTCTCACCTTATGTTTATTCGCGAAGCAATTACCATAACAAAGGACTACAAACCTCTATAAAACCTCATTATGTCTTTCTGCTGACAAGCACGACATACGACTTGGCTGATTATTTGTTTATTCGTATTAATGTTTGACTATGTGACCTGGGGCCTTATTCACCAACGTTGTAAGTTTTAAATTCAGACTTAGACTTAAAATGGTCATTATTCATAATCACTGGCATTTCTTTGCAATTAGGTTTATCCATGTGAAACTTTATCGGACTATTGGTTGTTACCCACTGAACATACATACCAATTTATATCAAAATCGGTAAATTAATAACAAAATGAGAGCGAATAGAGCATTTGACGATGTAAAGTCTAAGTCTATGTTTTAGACTTACAACGTTGGTGAATAAGGCCCCAGTACTTGAAGACATGTTTTCTGACTTCGTCCATTGGTGTTTTTTTTTCTGTTCAGTGTTACCTCCCTGTCTGATTTGTTAAGATTTGTTTGGGTTTTTTTTCTTTCTGTGTATGGTTAGTGTTTTTTGTCTATTCTTCTTGTGTGTGTTATCATTTGTCATGGTTTTCTTTTTCATTTAGACGGATTTCCTTGTAACGTGTGATGACATTTGTGATGCCGTTCATTTATATGTGTATTGTGCTTTTTCGTTTTCATTTTGTTATCATTGCAACCTTGGTGTAGTGTTTTTTAGTCCTTCTGTTAAGATTCGCTGTTGTTTACCTGTCCGGTTTTGCCGAAGAACATATGAGTCTACGTCAGTAATATAGTTTGTTTTAATTTTGTTTGACTTTGGTAACTGCGGTGTCGGGTTTTGCTGAGCTTGGTTGTGACTCGTGGTAGTTGGTTATTGAGTTATTGTACATGTAGCTGTCCCATATCATATTCCTTATTCAATGTTTTTCTGATTAACCCTTTTGCATGTGCTCGTGGTTTTTTATTTCTTACCCGTGTGCTGATTTTTGTGCTATTCGTATTCGATTGCGTACTACCATCCTTGTCCTATTTATTTGGTATTACCTTCAATTCAATGTTGTTGTTTCGACCCTAATATCCAGTTACTAAAGTTATGATAGTGTTACTTATTCATTTGTTTATGTATTGATTTAAAAACTTGACAGGGAGAATCTCTGAAACACATGGGTTTTCATTAACATGACTTGTATTAATCTAAAAACAAATCGCTCTGGCAATCTTTGGGAAATAAGTTGACATGTCTCCGCATTGTAGAATTCAATTAGTCACCAATTCACGCGATGTAGAAATTAATTGCTGATTGGGTGCTACAAACTCGTCAATGTAATCTTTTAAAAGCAAATTGTAATTTTGATAAAGTCTTTATTCAAACTAGTAAAAATCATAATTTATTTCTGTGCAATTAAGGGCACGAGCGAATTCACTTGTGTTGAACATGGATATTGTGATAGAATATGACCACTCGGAGAAGTAAAATGTTATCAACATAAGTATTAAATGTTATAATGTCAAATATTGTGTTTAATGACTAAATAGCAGTAATTGTATAAATGATATTTTAAGTAAATAGAACCTATGTCATTTAGATCATAGATCCTAAGAGAAGTGTGTATCCGTTGTCTTTGTATGATGCATTATCATATTCTTTAAATTTGATGGTGTTTAAAAATATAAAACGTGCGGACAAGGAAGCATTACTGTACTGAATCAGTCGAGCACAGAAACAAATATTACGCCTACCGTATTCTAATAGCACAATTGAATGCCCAGCACTCTACTTTAAACCCTGTTACTGTTATGTGTGAAGTAAAAAAAATTATAATGATAATAAAAAAATATCAATATAGGCACAACAGTCCCGAATGTGAGTCTCTTTCAAAACAACATCATTATAATTATCCATCAAATACTGACTTTAAGTAGTTAATTTTGAATGTGTAATGTATCAGAAATTCATGCGTGAAGAGCGAGTTCCAAATATTTGATCCTGAACAAGTAAATGATTTTCTGCAAAATTTAAATCCTGGTTTAGGAACACGAAAGAAAATATTATGTTCATTGGATCTTGATATGAGGAATTTCTTTTATGTTGCATGAGATTGGAGAGGAGGTGGTTGAGAGGTTTGCATAGTAAAATTGATATTTAGTTACTTATTTTATTAGAGAATATCATAAATGAAGCTGTGAAAATAGATTACCATATGGTGGATGAAATTCTTTGTCTAGAATCAATCGGATCGCACGATTTTGAAATGTGTTATATTTAACTCAAGTTTATTGTAATATTATACACTCAGGTGTTCTGTATTGTAGTTACCCCAAATAATACAACAACTAGAACTGTCGCTATTCGGTAGACTGACATTACTAACATTACACTCGTTGGCAAACGGACATAATGCTGGCAAAATAATATCAGCACTAATTATTTCCTTCATGCACATATTCAGGTTTAGGTCCTTCATATTTTATGTGAAAGTTTGAAGGTAATCCTGCAAAAACTGTGGGAGAAGATGCTTTACAAGAATCCATCTACGGACAGACGGCCATACAGTCTGAAAACTGTAGACCCCCTTACAACTTCCATTTTTTGTGGAACTATAATCCGGTGTACAGCGGCTTTGATAACAAAATTGTTAAAACGTTGATACAATAATTACTTTTATTCATTATCCCATCACATATTTGATAAGACTTTGAGAGATAATTATTCACATGAAATCTTATCAAATAATGATAACATTACGTTGCTGTTCATTATTATGTAGTGTTCAAATATTACCATCGAAGCAGAGTTTTCATTAAGTTTATTTCAAATCTAAGTTTCCTTTCCCAGTTAAAACCAATTCGCTTTCGATACCTTGAATTGAATTAGTTCACGCCTTTATGATTAAGGCTGGGTATGCTGATTTCATATCGTAATATAAACTCATCAATGAAACATGAAATTAGTTTAGGAAGCAACAATTTTAAAACAGCTGATTTCTAATCCTCGAGTGATCCATTTTACGTGTGAAATAGTTAAGGAAAATGTGTTCGATGTTAGAAATTCAGATATTCTCCCAGCATTAACAAAAGTTGCAGTCCAAATTGAAGCAGTCGTAAAAGTATACAAAAGGACATTAGCGAACAGAATAAAACAATGTACCGCACTGCTACCAACTTACTAGTGTTATATGATGTAGTCCACAAGATAATAATGCTAGTTCAGGTGTTGAAAGTTTTAATTAAATTTATTAAATATAAAGGGATTCAAACCTATGCTCCAAACGGCTTCATTATCTGGCAATATGTCAAACGCACGCATTTATAAACAACATGTAACACTACAGTTTCTACAGCATATTGAATATTTTGTATTTGTGAACGATATATTTTTAAAGAAATATTCATGATACAAATAAGCTGTTTTAAATGCGAACTTATAGATTTTGTGTCGATGTTCAAGATTGCATTACCTTTTGTTACCGTGCACTAAAGTGTTGTAGGCTTAATTAGACTCAAAACAGATACTTAAACTGCTTTAGTGTTAGTATTGCATTACGCTTCATACAAATCATGCGATACAAAAAGGTCATCTGTAATTATCTGCTATAGCTTATACGTACACTGTTGCAAATCTATATCATGTTTTCAATATCGCCCCCATTATAACAGAATGATTAATGAGGGTACTACTACCTCCAGCAATGGAAGAAATTGTTCATTTAATAATGTCTTTATATGTATTCAGATACTTGTATTAAATTCCAATTTAGTACTTGCAATTTAATAATCTCCGTATAATTGCATCATGTGATAGACAATTAATTTCTGAATTGTAATAACAATTTCATGGAATCTAATAGTTTATATCTAAATTACAATTAAAGTTCAATATAGTTATAGTACATTAAAAATGTAACAGTTGTACTCTACCAATTCCGTTGTTATTTTACGTGGTGTTTTCGTGCGACTGTTTGGTGTTAGTGTTGAGTTTGGAAAGCTGAATGCAAGTACGTAGATATTTGGCAAATATGGTATTTTCAAAGTGTCAAGCACTACAGACTGACATAACCAGCTTACTTGGATGTTGTTTTCGACACGCGAGATGTCAAAGTTGAGACCACCACAAACCTGTTTCATGAATGCAGACATTTTAACTTATTTTAACTCATGACACCATGTTTTTATGTTCGCTGTATGTTTGTTCGCTTGACAACATTTTTAAGTCACTTTGGCTATTTCAAGACTCCGCCGGGTCAGATTAATATTGTAGTTTTTTTAAAAGCATTTACATAAGATAATATATACGCTCGTAGCAGTTAATATCATATAACATGAATGGTGTTGTATTTTATGTGCTTTTGTTAGGGTTGCAGCTTGGTAGAGATATTAAAGTAATGAAAGAAGTTATCACGAAACCACGATGTAATTATCACATAATAGTATACGAATAAACGTATATAGTTACAAGTTTAAATGAATTCTCGTTAATTAAAAACACTAGAGATCTTCCCCTTGGTCACATTACTTTCTTGTTATGTCAGCAATTTATACCATTGTCATTTGTGTTCATTCGTTTGCGTTTGTCGGAGGCTTTGTTAGTTCGATGTCGTTTGGAGTTTGTTTTTCGTAAAATCGCTCCATGACCTCATGAGAGATCATGAGATTATATTTCTATAATAAAACATATAGGACATGTATTGTGTTATAAATGTGCTAGGAATATGAAAACAACAAATTAAAGCAGCCATTTCAAGGTATAAGAAAATCATATATAATTGCTACATGTCATCGGCCTTACGGAAGGAGAGAGGACTCTCCACAATTTAATGATAATGATGCTAAGATATGAGATTTCGTTTTCCTTTAGAATTCAGCTTTATTTGCTATCCGGGAGTAATTTCTAGGTGCTGACGACAACAACCATATTTAGACGAACTAATTACTCCTAGAAGTCATATTACATTCGATGCCTTAGCAAAAACCGTACCACATAACTTTAATACCTTTCGCAAGCATTTAGAATACACGTCCATTATCCGAAACAGTCATAATTAACGTCACAAATAAGTAAACCCATATACAATGAATGATAGTATTTTGTACGAAAATAGCTTATATGACATAAACTACATACACGCATAACGTGTATAATTATTAATTATCATGAACAGACAGTTCTACTACTATAACAGCACTATTATATTGATAAAGATTCTCTATTTCAAAAATACACTTTGGACATGCATAAACTTAGACGTAAAAAATTCAAGATTTCAACCTACGAATTAGAGTTTTCACCTTCATGCGTTCAGGATTTCACTTGACAAATTCAATTTAATAAAGAAATAATTGATAGTGATTACACTAGCTGTATACTGTACCGTGGTGCATTGACGTGACAGAAAGACAAAATACTTAATTCACGTAGACAGTAGTGAAGTTAAGAGAAGCAAGGCTTAAGGCATTACCAATATGTCATCTGGTAAAACTTAGTTTCTGGCATCTTCGAGAGTCCACAATGAGCAGAATTGTTTACTAAAGGGCTAAGCGTTTTAAATTAGCAAAACGTCTGTAAAAAAGCGAGAGTACTTGCATAATTTGTGCAAACATTCAATTAGATAACTATCAAAACGACTCAATGTGATCTGAAATAAATGTGATTATTTGCGTTTCCAAACTTTTAAATCAGTTATTTGTACATGCTTGGTCGGAGAAATCGTCAAGTAAACAACATAAACCTCGAATGTGCGCAAGATGTTGTTACTTTTTGGATCATGATATTTCCCTAAGAAAAAGAGATAAAGTCATCGAAATTCAATTGGATATCAGTTGTCATGGTGAAACTGTTAAGATGAACATTTATGATCTCATTATTTTTACTGTAATGTGCTTTCGCCATATTCGAACTTCAAAAAGGATAAGAAGATGTAACAGAATATTCATACTGGTCTGAAGGCTCATTGTTGATAATATTTCTAGAATCGACGCGAATGGTATTTCACAGTCGCAATGATAAATAAAAACGTCAAGTCACAGCAGTGGAAACCAAAATGTCCTCGTTAAATGTGTTGGCATAGATAATAAGATATCATGTTTGAAAGGCAACCTAGGGGACATTTGCTTGAACAAAGACGTATTGTTGTTGTTGATACAAATCTAATTAAAAGAATTCAATAAGTAATTATATGCTGTTTTTTCTTCAGTTTGTATGATTCGTTTGTGTTACATTGATAATAAAATTTACCATGCGATTGAAACGGCCAAACACAAAGAAAAACATAGCAAAGAGAAACAGAAAAAAGCAGAAGGACAGACATGTTTATGAAGAACCTACACTAATTACAGAAGGAAATACAAATGAACAATAAATAAATAAAAAACACGAAAGAAATTATATCAAAGTAGCATAAACCATCAGCTTCTTCATTCATTAGAAAGGAAGGCAAAAAAACCGACACAAACTAGTCACAATAATAAGAATACAAAAATGATTCCCAACACAAAGACATACAAAGATAACAATGTTCCCAATATACGCGTGATTAATCAGTCAGGAGAGTAAAACAAATTTAAAGCAAAAACCAACCGACTCCAACGGAATCACAATGATAAGAATACGCCCAACACAAAGACATACTAAGATAACTCTATTGCGCATTGTTAATCAAATCACATACAAGAGTACTACATGTAAGTTATGAATACAAAATATAGTGTTTTCTAGTTTTGATTACCGTGACAGTTTTTTCAGGAACAACAATGCAAAATCGCATTTAAGAATTCAATGCATTGATTTCTTTTATTGTTTCATATTGTATCAATATGTTGAAATCAAAGTTCATGGATTGAGGAAGCTATCCAGCGGAACGAATACTGCAACAATACCGGAAATTAGCTGCATCAGCGCTTCATCGTTGTCTCGTAGTACAGTTGTCACACTGATAATATCTCCCTCATATTAAACATTGAACCCAGGTTTTACATGCAATTGTTTGTTAAGTGTGTTCTCTAAAGGACTATAGCTTTGCATAATTCATCGCATACGTTATTAATCGGAAAGGTTGCGGTCAAATCAGAAAAATAATTATTGATACACATTCATTTAACTTCACGTTCATGTTTGCTGGTTGCTTATTAAGTAGTGTTACTGATTTAATTGCTTATACCAATAATTGATAACTGTAACATTCCTTTGGATTAAATCACATGAATATATCAGTTATAAAACAACATTCTACTACTTTTGCGGTTGTATTCTATATTTTTCTCTTTCGCTTGTTCCCTTCGGACACCACTGACAGTAATTTGCCTTGTCCATTGCGTTATTATCTATTGTCACAGCATTTCAACTTGGATTGACTATTTTTCGGGTTTGGACATGTTTTATCATGTGTTCTTCATCAACTTAAGTATTTTACCATCAAATAAATAGATATACATCAAAATAATTATTTCAAAACGTGTATGTTTATTTCCTTTGAGTCACGTTCGTCCTTCTCGTAGAAAAAGGCTTTTGGTGTTTAAATCAGACAGTACTAAAGTATAAGCTTTTGGCTACGCAGTAGGCTCGTTATATAAAAATAATATATATATTTTTAGTACTTTTGGGAGTTTTTTGCTGAAAAATTGTATTGTTGTACCATTCGTATTTAGTATCCATATCTAAAATATATGTTTTAAATCAATTTGAACGATCGGAACTTTAGATTGGGCTTCTTTAATTACCAGTTTGAAACCAGAAAATATAGATACATGTACGGATATCACTAACTCATATCACTGATAACCTCCGATGCGTTTTATGTCAGGATTTCTGCCAAAAATAAAACCCTCACATCTATCACATGTTCGGAAAATGAGTATTTTAGTGCGTTATTCGAGCATTTTGGACAGGTGTGGGCATATACTAAAATATTCATATTAATCACTAATAGGTTTGAGGCGATATGTATCAACCAGATGTCTCTTTTGATTTAAATTGATTCTATCGGGTTATATAACATGAAATGCTAGTCGTAAATCTTTGTTCTGCAAAATTGTAATTTGTGTGATGCCACACTCCACCTGTGGCCTTTTCAAGTGGCATTGCATTATATCACATACCTCGTTAGCACACTCATAGGAGTGGTTATCTATTAATGCAAGATTATAATTTATTACATACTAATATATAAACAATTTGCTATACTTTGCATTAAACAGATGCATGCACAATAAAATGCAGACATAAGAAAGAAAACTATTTGACAATCAATGAATATGTAAAATTACATACATATACTATTATATGCATAATTTATACGCCCAATTCACTGATTTGGTAATGGACTATATTCTTCATTAATTCAAAATAATAAGTTGAAAAATGTCAATTATTGTAATTTTTATAAATGTTAATTGTTTGCAGCTTTTAAAGCGTCGTTTTTGTTTCTATACACAGAAAGCAATTTGGGACTACTTGGCTGTTTACGAGGAAACGCTCGAATCGATTCGCTTATTTTTTTATAAAAACATATTTCTGATGTGATAAAAAGAATCTACCACTCGTTATCTTTTCGGATCAACATTTCTTAAATTCGACACGAAAAAGAAAGTTACTAAAGGGGCATTCCCTATAACTAGGATATTTTTCTCTACTATCACATTAAATGAGCTGAATGTACATAGCACTATCAATTATCATAATTTGTCAGAAGAAAGTGTGCGCAAATATGTCTCTATAATGTCAAAAATATAATTAAATCACCAATGATAAACAATCGCTTCCAGCGATTTATTATTATGTGGTCAAAGGGGAACAAATTGTGACTATATTGGCTCGTTACGAACATATGTTTTCATTCTTTTCTCGGTAATTAGTGGAAGCTTTCTGTCGCACATTTGAGGATTTAAGCAATAATGATTCTTATTTACTGTATAATATTCCTGAATCGATTAAAACGATCAAAGTTGTACGGAACGCCTCTTTAAGCAAGTCTCGTCTTTCTAGACTCATTTAAGATATGTTGATATCACATGAACACTCGTGGTAGATCCTATACATATAAATAAGTAAATCGAGTATTTGTTGCATTGGCAAATGGGTAAAGCAATAATAAAAAGCGGATAGGAAAGACTGCACTCTTTGTCAATAGCCTAGCATAGCAATATATTTGTGTCAATGATTATGGCAGCCATTTAGAGAAAAGTTTGAATGTATGTAATAATTGATACCTATGTTTGATACCCATTTGACATGAAATATGATTTTGTCTCTAACCGTCGAATATGCAACTAATATATTGTTATGCTATATTATAGCCATTTCTATCAGTGTTATTAAAGCAAGGCGTAGACAAATTATTACGAAATACAATAAAAAAATGTATATTATATATAACATTAGTTGCGTGTGTATATTTGATAAATTATATACAAAGTACGGAAACATACGACTACCTAGTCATTTTCATTGTGCACTAATTGCACGTTATGCTCCTGTTTATGAAAACCCGATATCACTGTAATTAGAAAAATCCTGCCGAGAAACAGAACATCGTGGTTAAGCAAAATAGCTGCCTGTCTACACGCAGTAAAATGAACTGCGGAATTATGACATGGTGCGTCATTGTGCAAACGAGGCTCAATTTGACTAAGTGTATTTCAATCAATGTCTATCAAATCAGAATAAAACGTATGGCTCCCCTCGAGCTATATCTGAATGGTGTCCTTTACAGTGTGCATTGATTTGGTGTTGTTTAAAGGTGCATCGACAGCTACTCAGTAGCATCATTCAGTATAACAAAAGGTTAGAGTACATGCATGAATAATACATGGGGGAATTGAAAATTCGAAAAAAATCAAGAAAACAACAGATTTACATAGATTAACAATGTAAAAACCGAGAAGATTAAAGGTTTAAGAACACTTACAAAATAACAAATAATCATCTCAACACAATTCAAGTCAATAAAGTAGTACTCAGTATTGTGAAGGATTTAATTACTTCTTTTCTTTCAGTACTATCGACTTTTACCGGCAAGTTTATTATTACCAAATTTGTTTAGGCATGAACTATCTCAGTATCCCAATAACATTATTGGGCGGGTTAAAGAACTCTGAAGTGTTTGCTTGAAAGTGTAAAACGATAAAAAAATCTTTTATTCATTTGCGAAGTCATGCATTTGATAAGTAACGGATATATATATTTCTAGTTACAATAAAATACAGTGGAATCATTAATGTTCGTGGTGGATTACATTTCTTGCATTTTGTTGTTCACCTTTAACGACCCAGCGAAAAGGTCGTTTTTACCAAAGATTACGCAATTTGTCCCATCAAAATTAAATGATTCTTACAGTAGCATATGGCAATGTGTTAACATCAATTTTAAGCAATATTGTGTTTTTACAATTAATATACTTAATATATAAAATATTAGCACTGGTCGGTTTACTTTAGTAATATAAAAACAAATCGCAAGTTGACCACATCGATCAGTGTTTGTACATTTTGTAAACATCACATCATTCTTGGCGCACTATACCGGATGTTAATCGTTGATCAAACAAAAATGACGTTTTGATTGGTTTGAATGTAAATATACCGAGTTAGCACACTAAAAACAAATATATGTTTGTTTATCGAATAATTGAATTCGTAGAATTGGCTTTCAGGTTTCATAGCTTTATGTCTTCACATGTGTACTTTGAGTCCCGAAACTTACGCGTCTGTTAAAATCAGTGTTTACATACCAAATTTTTGTATGCTTACTTAACTATTTTACATTGAATTTAGAGAACAAAAAGAACAATGTATGAGTGTGGAAACTATTTAAAACGCTACTTACCAGCTAAGTACATGTTCGATGAAATTTTTCTCATTGATTTCGATAAGAATACGCAAAACGACATGAAATTCCCCAGCAGTCCCGCAGAAAATATCACTGGCTGAAGATAAATTGTGGCATATTTTGCAAAATAGAAAAATGCCGGCGAAATATCTTCACCGTAATAGTCAGCATAATCCGCCTCTGGTTGATCCGTTAAGTTATCCATGTTTCTTTCTTTGTATATTTTTTTTGATATTTCCTAATAATTATCGTTATTATATCAAAACAATTCAAACACCGCCAGTCATTGCGTAATTATGGTCGGTATGTTATCCTTATAATTCTGTTTTCATCTCTAGCAAATGTTAAAATTCTTTTACGCACAATTAACATAAATAATAATGATATCAAAATAACACCTTCTTCTATATAGTTTCAAAGTTTAGTTTAACATTTGGTAATTTCACATTGAATAACTACCGTAATAATATTACGTTGTCTTTTCCCATTCCATAACTATAACTTCGGAGCTCTGGAAGTAATATTCAAATATTTTAATCAACTTTAGAACTTTATATCCACACTTGTCAAGTCGCTGGAGTATCTATTCCCGTGTCTGAACACCCGCCTTTACTTTACGTGTTATTCCTTTTACATGACAACATCGTTAGAATCCATTGGCGACATCAAGCTGGTGTCCGTTATATTGTGTTCCTAAGCTACAGAATAATGCGCATTTGAACAGACGCAATAAAACACTATAGATGTATCCTGTTAACTTCAACAAAATATGAGAAATGTCATCTTAACATACGAAGGAGCAACAAATATCCTACTGAAAGCGACGTATGATTAAAATTTTGCATTCATCATCATTTTATTTGGAATCCGAAATCAGTATTTCCTACAGACGTTAGGTCCACAAATTCACACAGTCATCTCTTCCAATGGTGCCGAAATAAATAGTCAGAAGTATATTTACAACTATTTCGATCTAGCAGCATTTAGTTTGGCGCGCAAAATCTAATATCTGCTACTACTTGAATAGTCTGTTTAATATAATTGTCTCGTGAGATTTTCGTGCTTTATTCTCGCAACGTATTTTCTTTCAATAGTAGAGTTACAGTAGTGATTTTCAATATAGGAATCCGTTATTGCCTAGGCATCGACATTGTTACAACGAGGCGTTATCTATTAATGTTGTACTGTTTTCATTAATAGCGAAAAAACCAATATGATGCGAACGAAGTACTCCTACAATACACCCAGGTCTACAAAGAACCGATATCAAAATTCCTTAATAATCCTAAACTCGACCGTTTGAAATTACAACTAAGAAGCAGTTGAATGTGCTCTTACCTAGCTCTTTGCCATTCGCTTATACCTTTTATTATATGTTTCAAAAGACAAACCTTACTACTATGTATTCTTTCTTGTACCGTTTCAATGTAAATATTACCATTGTGTCAAATATACAGTATCGTACTTGGCATGCTCGTTAACGAATCAAGCATTTGCATTTACACTTAAGATAATCCACTAAGACCCATAAATATTGATTTTTATTGATGGATATTTAGTCAAATAGAATTTTAGGGCATACACTAATAAACATTGTCATTCATTGTAGACAGACATGTATATTTGTGGAAGCCGTAAATAAGTTTTGAATCTTGCGATTCAACATATTTACCATGTATTTGTTATTGACAATGAAATGTATTTAAAATAATCAAGATAGACATACAGTCGCGCTTGCTTTAATTGGATTATATTTGTTTAAACAAATACAATAATTATATAATTAGAGCATTATTTCGGTAATGCATATATGTGTAGTTGATATGCACGGTAATATTTTCAATATGTCTTGTCGAGTTTTCAATTTATTCTTCCAAACGTAGGGTCCTGACTACGTAAAAACGTAATCACGAGCAATTACCTGCTTAGTATCAGCGGTTACATAAGTAGGGCTTGTTATGTACATCATTTCTAAAAGTTTCTAATTTGCATTTCTAAACATGTTTGAACGGTTGTGTTACATTTAAAGTGCCCAAATATTCACCGAATACAAAACATGATACCTACAGTTTAGACATGATTAGGTACACCCATCCATTATAATTTGGCTTGCACACATAAATAAAATTTCTTTGGGTCAATATGGTGGTCAATATGGTGGTCCATTACAAGTACATAAAGCATTATTTTATGTTATTTTTATATTAATGTGTACATGTAGATTCTATCATGCTAGATAACTGGTGTATAATTCCATACATTTTATTCAATGCAAAATTTGCTGTTTGTTTCGCACTTTCTCTCAATAACACTATGGCGTCTAAGGGAGAAAACTGGTATTAAGACACAGATGTTATTCGTTTGGAAGTTAGTTCCCTTGAATATGATAATCAATTTTGCTCAGCGCTCGGACTTTTCAAAATGGGCAATAAGTTTTCAAAACAAGTAAAACGTACAATACATGGATCGATAAGACTTAAACATTTGATTGAAGATTTCTAAAGTGAAACTACATCTTAATGTGTTCTTAATGAAATGTGATTGATTTGTTACCTTTACAAAAGTTCATGTGTTGGAGTAAAGATTAATTAACCGACATTGCTACATCCAATGGCAGACATAGAAGGTTGATCCCAATAGAATATACAGAGAACGTAAGGCCGACATAACGAAAAGCCATGGGGCCAAACTAGAAATGATGAATTTTGCTTTATGTTGTAACGTATCATTAAGGCATACAAAGCAGCGACAACGTCAGCATAATCCATATCAGTTGTGATGTTCCGACGTATCTGATATTAAAGCCGAATACGTGAAATGTCACTTATATTCTCGTAATTCGTACCATTGTGTATCTTAATATGTGAGTACGGGAATATTCATATTAGCACGAAGGTTAATGGTTGGTATTTCTACCGCTTAAACATTCTGGAATCGTTGCAATGATATTTCCTAGCCGTAATGTCATATCAACGCAAGGTCACATATGGGGAGACCGCAATTAACTAGTTAAAACTGTTTGCACAGTTAATAATATATGGTATGTCAACGGATAAAGTGGGGTACATTTCCTTGAACAAAGATGTATTGTTTTTGTTTTATTACAGGTATACAAGTCTTATTGAAGAAAGACTGTAATTTTTCAGGTTGTTATACGTTTCATTATGTTAAACAATATTCTTGAACCATTCATTCAATAGAAACAGCCAAACACAAAAAAAAACGACAAAACAAAGGAAAAAAACTCATTTAAAAGTGCTCAAATGTAATTAAAAAACCAACAACGATAGTAAGACGAAAAACAAGCAAACGAAATGGGATATAAGGCAAGGAAATAACTTTGTTAAACTGAAACCCGTTTATACACCGATTAAGTATTATTCTGACTAAACTTAATAGACCCAGTACATATTATGACTTTGAAAGGAATATTTTAAGATGTTATTACAACAACTTCTAGTACTATAGTACTACACATATATCAATGTTTTGTTGTCGTTATCATATAAATACATTCCCCATAAATCACCATAATGTATGATATTACCATCTTAATTCCACCATAACCGATACCATTGTAAAACTATTATTCACATGTCATTACTTTGTAATCTGTGAAATGCAAATAAAGTTATTGTTCTGTTCTGTTCAAACAACAATGATTTAGTGGCAAAATGTCAGATTCCTCATATATATGTTAGGAAAGCAATACAAAATAATAAAACAGCGGACACCAAAGAATCCAAAAAGTACACCCATACACGACATATTAAAATAGCACTATTCACAATTTACCATGTGCGTCATTTATCAAATCGTGTATCAAGTTATGAATGTCACAGGTAATGTTTTCCGGACTTGATTGCAGTGCCAGTGTTTTAAATAATTGAATGCATTAAGTTTCTTCTTATTGATAAATTTATAGTTTAAAAGATTATGTTAAACTATCGTTCCTGGATTTAGAAACAACCTAGCGAAACAAATACGACAACTCTAACGGAAGTTTGCTTCATCAGTATTTCTTCATCTCATGTAATTATGTACCGTTTTCACACTGTCAATAACACCCTCATAGTAAACATTGACTCCTACTCTTTCATGTAATGATTTGGAGGGTGTGCCCTCTAAAAAAGCTCTGAATTGAATAATTCATAACATTACGTAATTAATCGGAAACGTTACATTCTGAACTAGAGATAGAAACATTAATAAAATTTAATTCAACTTCATGTTTTAAAACATATCACTTTCATAAATATCGTTTACATTCTCTGGTTGTTTGTACTGTTAAATTGATGATACTAATATATGATAATGTTACATTCGTGCGTATTATATTTCTGACAGTGATTGGTAGTTGACTCACGAATGCCTCTGGTTTAAAAAACATTTATTTAATTGACATGTTTGCGGTTGTATAATTCACTATTTTCGTTTGTTTCTTTGTAGCTTTTGGACACCACTGACTTTAAATTCCCCTACCCACTGTGTCATTATTTCTTCGTCATGTTTTTAATATTCAAGATTTCACCACCATGATGTCAAAATATTTTTTTTCTCAAATGCAATGTGCTTCATTCACAAGTTTAAAACCATGAAATATCGATACGGATATAACTACTCATTTTTGGCAATCAATGTTACATATCATTGCAAATTTCAGATACGTTTTCCGCAATTAAAAAAAACCTTCACAACTATCACATGTTCACAAAATAATTTTAGGCGTAATCGGGCCTAAGAAAAATTACCAAGACAAAAAGTATCGGACAGATCCCAGAAGACAGCATGTAACAAAAACAGAAAAACATGAAAGGATGAACATATCAATAAGAGATTTTTTTTTTAAATTCACATGTTCCCTAGAATCCATTTGCATATTAAATACACCAACCTCTAACACATTATTACTGTCGATACAAGCCAAGTTAATAACCCGTAAACTTTGAACGGTCTGTACCTCGAACACATATCCTGCACTTACAGATAGGGCGATATCCAGGTCGTACATGATAAGTTTAACTTCATGTCCCTTTTAAATTTGTCTTAACAAAGAACTTTACGATTTTCCGCAATTTGGTCATGAATATCACTTTTCGAAACAGCGATAAAGACACCGGAATTAAATGGATATCAGTTGGTATAGCCTGATTTTATTATCAGCAGAATATGTTAAATGCCATTTATTGAACAAACTCTCATCATATTCAATGTATAGATGAAGAGGAATATTCATATATGCATATATGCTTATAGTTTATGATTGCATTGGTTTGATATTCTGAAATCGGCAAGGATTCTATTTCCTTGTCGTAATGTAATATTAACACCAAGACACATCTGAGGAGACAAACATTGCATCGTTAAAAGTGTTGGCATAGTAAATACAATATCGTGTTTGAACGGAAAACCTGTGATACATTTGATGTATGTTGTGTTTTAATGAATTATAATAAAAACTTCTATTCAATGTAAACACAACTAACTACATAACAAAGATAAACATAAAAAAGAAAACAGCTCCAATAAGCATGAGAATCCTACAACGATTATTAGAAGGAAACAACACAAAATGAATAACAGAGATGCAAGGCAAACATATGATACATGATGTAGGGGTTAAGTGGCAGAAACCCCTCAGAATCCACATGCATCAGTCAGGAAAGCAACACAAAAGCTACAACCAGCTGACTCCAAAGAATCACAAAAATGCCTTTACATGTTTTTTTTACTAAGATAACAAGTTTAGTATGCGCGAAATTTATCAAACCATATATCAAGTAATGACTGCCAAAGCTCATGTTTTCTGAACTTGATTGAAGTGTCTGTTTTCAGTAATGACAATGCTTATTGAATTCCACAATTCAATGCATTGATTTTCTTTTGATGTTTTTATACTTTACGATTATGTGGAAACCAAAGTTCGTGGATTTACATGTAGAAGCCACCTAGTGGAACAAATACAACAACAATACCGGAAATTAGCTTCATCAGTATTTCTTCGTTGTCTCTTAGCACAGTTGTCACACTGAGAAAAACAACTTCATAGTAAACATTCAATTTGGTTCCTGCTGTTTCATGTAATAATTTGTTAAGCGTGTTCTCTAGAGAAGCATGGATGTGAATAACGCATATTAATCGGAGAGATTATGATGAAGGTTTTCGGTCTGAATCAGAAAAAATAAAAAATACAACAGTTAATTTAACTTCATTTTACAACTTAATATTTTTCTTCATTGTCGTATGATTTCTGCCTTACGTTCATTATCAAAAACGTCCGCCGCGAGAATTAGTTCGTCACGCGAACTACTTATTGAACGATTATAATCGTTCGCCGCAAACAATTTCAAGATGGTAGAGATAGAAGATTAAATGGCCTTCCTTGTTCTGTTAGATTTTCAGCCGTATATTGACAATTAGGAACTCAGTAGTACTTCTTTCGTGTTCTATTTATTCAGCTTTGTTATCCACACTGTATCACGAATGCAAAACACATACAATCTACAATAATGTTTAAATCGCTAAGACATAGACATTAATAATATGGATTAGTCACTGTACCACGTGACCCAGTTGAAATCAGTACAAATCGACTTCAAGTCTCGCGGGTTCACGTTTGTCGCGATATTTGCCGAGATCACAGAGTTTTAGTGGCGAGATTCATCGATCCGCCATCTTTGCTATATGTTTTGTTTTGCAAGAAATTTGCAGAAATAAATCTGCAAATCCAATCAACATTTCAAAATCAATCGAGAAAATGTTACTATGTAGATAAAAAATAAACATACCTTGATAAGTGTGTATGTATATTTCATTGATTATATTGGCTATATGTCCAGTAATGGAGTTTGAATACACAACGGTTTCGAGGGAATATCGAAGCGAGAAAACAATTAATGTCTATGGTTCAAACTATGACAAATTCCTATCATCAGATTGAAAAACATTAAAATCTTAATTGGTGTTTTACTTGAAACATCTTTCGTAAAATATTATAAAATTAGTCCTGATGATTCTTTTAAAAGATATTTCGTAGACTAAATTGAAACGACGTAGCCGCCGCCATTCCCCCCCCGTGTCTCTCGTTTCTTGTTCTAAATCACACGAAATTGTAACTCTGTTGCATGAGACACGCATTTTGTATCTTCTTAATATTTTTTAATTTTGAAAATCGATAAATTATTAATGATAAGGCAAGTTTTTTCGAGGCAGCCATAAAAATTATGTTACCGATCATCGCCATGGCATATTATCGACTTACAGTGTACCGAATACCAAAAATACGATGATTAACGGAAAATGCCGAGTGCGCGCATTGCATTATGGGCGTTTGGTCGTACGGCAGATACAAATCTATTTATAGAGTTGCCTATCCGTTCTAATATATATCTGTGGCTAAGATTATAATAATTTAAATCAAATATTTCTCTATCCGCCATCTTTGTTCGCTTGGCGAGCTACATGTATGTGTAACGGTCGTTCGCGATTGGCAAACATGTTCGTGGCGAACTTATCGTTCATTAACACGAACTCACGTATTGTTCGAGAACGTTGGCGAACATTTTCGTTAATGATCGCATTGCTGGTTGCCTATTTTATAGTGTTACTGATAAAATTGCTGCAATTAATGAATGGTGATGTTACATTCCTTTTGATTACATCGTCGACAGTGATTGGTAGTTGACACGTGAATGCTAAACAATTTGCTATGTTTTTCGTGTTTTGTTCGTTGACGGTGTTGTCTGAGATAGTATAAATGCAATATTCTTATTATGTGTTTTGCTGCTTTTGATCTTTTTGTAAAATCATTTCAACTTTCACATTTTTATTTTATTTGATCCACAATTTACGCGTTTTGGACATTTCTAGTGGAGTTTGCGATTTCGCCTCCAAGATTTCAGAATGTCATCTTCAACAATCAATTCCACGATTGTCTCCAACACAATGCGTTTGATTTACAAGTTCGCACCCAGATAATACAGCCACGTATACCACTACTCATGTTTGGCAATCACTAATACATTTCAATACAAACATCCAGTGCGTTTTATTTCAGGAGTTTTGCCTTTAAAATAAAACCTTTACAACTACCACATGTTCTCAAAATGAGTTGTTTAGACGTCTTTTTTGCTTAGAATCACCTTTGCGACAGGGGTGGGCATATACTAATATTTTTATGTTAATCACGAAGAGGTTTAAGGCAAAATGTATCAACAAGACGTCCCTAATGATTTAAATTAATTCCGTCGTGTTATATAACATAAAATGATAGTCGTTAATCTTTGTTCTGCAAAATTGAAATTTGGGTAAATGCCAAACGAGCTCCACCTGTGGCCTTTTCAAGTGACATTGCATTATACCACATACCTCGTTAGCACACTCCTATGAATGGCTGTCTATTAATTATGATTTATTACATACTAATATATAAACTATCTGCTATGCTTTGAATTACACAGATAGACTAAAAAGCAGACAGTTATTATAGACATAAGACTAAAAATATAAATAAGGAAATATAATACTTGTTACATTGGAAAATGGGTAAAGCATAAGAAAACGCCGATCTAGAAAAGCAGCACTCTCTTTAATTTAAACAGTCGAGCACAGAAAATATTTTTGTCTCAATGCTTTGGCTGCTATTTACGGAACACTAAAAAATAATGCTTTTCATTTTTACTACATATGTAATGACTTTTACCCCACCCTTGAGTATGCAACTAAGGCATATGCATTTCGATTTTCTAGTCATTTCTTTAAGTGTTATTGGGGCTAGGCGTTGTGAAGTCGGTTACTACTCACCTTACCTTCCCAATCTGGCGAACAGTTGGTAATACGGGAATCCTAGACTTTTTCCACGTGCGTAGTAATTAGTGAACTTGTCGAAGTTATTTAATCATATCAAGTCATAATTAAGGAATACAAATAACCCCCATTATATATTATATATAACATTATTTGCGTGTGTATATTTGATAAATCATATACAAAGAACCAACATATACGACTACCTAGTCATTTTCATGATGCGCTAATTGCACGTTATGCTCCTGTTTATGAAAACCTGATATCACTAATAATTGGATAATTCATGTAGAGAAAAAGAACACCGTAATCACGTAAAAATAACTGTCTGTCTACACGCAGTAAAATGAACTGTGGAATTATGACATGTCGCGACTGTTGGGCGGATTAAAAAACTCATAACTGTATTAATTCAAGAATTCATGTATCTAATAGGTAATATATATCAATGGCTTCGATTGAGAAGGTTGTAAGTAAGACTCATACATATTTGCAATCTGCATTCTGAATTTCAAGGCGCATATTATTAACATATTGTCATAAAAATCGGAACTTGTCCAAAGAGTTGGATATTCCATAAGTAAAGAGTAGTTTTCAGACAGTTTTTTTTCTTCTTTTTTAAAACAAATTTAATTTTGTTCTTACGACCTTCTCGTTCTTAGCCAATGATACATTTAAAGCGACAATATGATATCATTTGACAAAGTGTCAACACCAAAATTATGATTGCATCCATTTACAATAATTATGCTTTTACAAAGAATCTGTCTGTTTACTAAAGTTATTTGTAAAACATATTTCACAACCGTTTTTACATTTTTTTAGAATCACATATTTGAGGGTGCACTATACCGGATGTTTATCGTCGATCAATGATTGATATTTTGATAATACACATCCAAACTCGTCACATAACGAATGTACACAAGGCTTTAGCCTAGCTTTTCTGTAAATTTGGCCAGTTCTTGATTTTCCTTATAATAACATGTGTAATTACATTTATAATGTGTAAGGTTGACTGGGCCTAAAAAGAATCCCCTTATGACGAGAACTCAAATTCAGTAATGTTATGGTAAATTTACAAGTTGCCTATGCGTAGTAAGTTCAAACCCCACTGGAGAAAAGATATTTTTTACTCTTTACATAATGCGTTGGCTTCAATACATGACTACATTGCGTATCAGTAGGAGAACGATATTTGTTCTTTTAGTTTATAGTAATTAATGCGTGGTACATAGTGGATACTATGGATTTCTAAAACGTATATTTCCTAAACTGCACGGCAAAACCTTATAATGTTTTATTAAGACAGTACACACATTGAAGTTAATATTGAGAATATTTCAGGTCTGCAAATGGTTAAGTTAATATTTTATTGTCATTTATCAAAATGCTATTTATTGACAATAGGCGAAATCTTGCCTTAATGTTTATTCGTAACATCATTTATACACTATTGATTGACGAAATACTCATTACCAATTGGTTAAAACACAGTCTTGTGTTTTTTGTGTCATCTATTGGAAAGTTAGTTTACTTATTATAAGGCTGTCTTCATTCGTGTTTGCAGTACGTTTTAAGCTCATGGTATGGACACCGGTATAAAAATAGAATTTACCTTATAACTTTACTGGCGTTTATAAGCACAATAAGTATATATCTTAGTGGGTATACATTAGAATGAAACTTTGAATAAAATTGACACCCTGACTTCCTTAAGGCTCAAACTAGTTTTTTGTTCTAAATCTCTTTTATTTTAACAGCAATAAACACTAGGACTGATGCCTATTTTACTAAATGGAAACATTGTGATTTTTAAAGAAAAAGAGGAATTTAACGCTGCGTGGAATTACTTCACATTGTTACGAAACAATACGTGGTTCTCATTCCTATCAACAAATGAACATATGGTAGAATAGGAGTTTATTGCGTACTTATGTAATAAGCTACGTGTTATAAGCCTGTACATCCGCATTCTGACGGCTCTGTTACGTAGAGTACTGTTTTGAAAGCAATCTGGTGGCATTGTTACAGACTTACATGACATTTTGAAGAGTTTGGATAAGTCTGGGTAAGCGCAAAAAACAAAGGATTGTTTATTCGTACAATTAGCTTTCTCGTCCCAGAGCTTTTTGTCTTCACATGGGTTCTTTGAATCCCGGAACTTATGTGCCTGGTTAAAACAATGTTTACCAAACACATCTTGATGTGTTTACATTCTCATAAATAATAATTGTTAAATGTTGAAACTAATAAACATGCAACTTTCCAGCTAAGTACATACTTCCCATCAAAATTAAATTATTTTTACAGTAGCATATGTCAAAATATTAACATCAATTTTAAGCAATATTATGTTTTACAAATGATGCACTTATAATATATAGGCATTGGTCGGTTTACTTTGGTAATTTAAAAACAAATCGCAAAAGTTGTCCACATCAGTTCGTGTTTGTACTTTGTGTAAACATCGTATCATTCTTGGAGCACTTTACCGGGTGATAATCGTAGATCAAACAAAAATGGCGTTTTTAAAGGTTTGAATCTAAATATTCAGAGTAAACACACTGAAAACAAATTCATGTTTGTTTATCAAATAATTGAATTCGTTGAATAAGCTTTTACGTTTCTGAGCTTTTTGTCTTCACATGTGTACTTTGAATCCCGGAACTTACGCGCCTCTTAAAAACAGTGCTTACATACCATATTTTGACATGTTTACTTAACCATTTTACATCGAATTTCGTAAAAAAAGAACAATGTATGAGTGTGGAAACTTTTTAAATCGCAACTTACCAGCTAAGTACATGTTCGATGATATTTTTCGCATGGATTTCGATAAGAATACGCAAAATGACATGAAATTTCCCAGCAGTCCCGCAGAAAATATCACTGGCTGAAGATAAATTGTGGCATATTTTGCAAAATAGAAAAATGCCGGCGAAATATCTTCACCGTAATAGTCAGCATAATCCGCCTCTGGTTGATCCGTTAAGTTATCCATGTTTCCTTCTTTATATATATATATATTTATATTTGCTAATAATTATCGTTATTATATCAAAACAATTCAAACACCGCTAGTCATTGCGTAATAATGGTCAGTCTGTTATCCTTATAGTTCTGTTTTTATCTCTAGCAAATATTAAACTTCTTATGAGCACAATAAACATAAATAACACTGATATCATAATAACACCTTCTTCTATATAGTTTCAAAGTTTAGTTTAACATTTGGTGATTTCACATTGAATAACTACGTTATCTTTTCCCATTCCATAACTATAACTTCGGAACTCTGGAAGTAATATTCAAATATTTTTGTCAAATTTAGAACTTTATATCCACACTAGTCAAACAGTCGCCGGAGTATCTATTGCCGTATCTGAACACCCGCCTTTACTGTACGTGTTATTCCTTTTACATGACAACATCGTTAGAATCCATTGGCGACATCAAGCTGGTGTCCGTTATATTGTGCTCCTAAGCTACAGAATAATGCGCATTTGAACAGACACAATAAAACACTATAGATTTATCCTGTTAACTTCAACAAAATATGAGAAATGTCATCTTTACATACGAAGGAGCAACAAATATCCTACTGAAAGCGACGTATGATTAAAATTATGCATTCATCATAATTTTATTTGGAATCCGAAATCAGTATTTCTTACAGACGTTAGGTCCACAAATTCTCACAGTCATCTCTTCCCGTGGTGCCAAAATAAATAGTCAGAAGTATATTAACAACTATTTCGATCTTGCAGCATTTAGTTTGGCGCGCAAAATCTAATATCTGCTACTGCTTGAATAGTCTGTTTAATATAATTGTCTCGTGAGATTTTCGTGCTCTTACTCGCAACGTTCTTTTTTTCAATAGTAGAGTTACAGTAGTGATTTTCAATATAGGAATCCGTTATTGCCTAGGCATCGACATTGTTACAACGAGGCGCTATCTATTAATGTTGTACTTTTTCATTAATAGCGACAAAACCAATATGATGCGAACGAAGTACTCCTACAATACACCCAGGTCTACAAATAACCGATATCAAAATTCCTTAATAATCCTAAACTCGACCGTTTGAAATTACAACTAAGAAGCAGTTGAATGTGCTCTTACCTAGCTCTTTGCCATTCGCTAAAATATACAGTATCGTACTTGGCATGCTCGTTAACGAATCAAGCATTTGCATTTACACTTAAGATAATCCACTAAGACCCATAAATATTGATTTTTATTGATGGATATTTAGTCAAATAGAATTTTAGGGCATACACTAATAAACATTGTCATTCATTGAAGACAGACATGTATATTTGTGCAAGCTGTAAATAAGTTTTTAATCTTGCGATTCAACATATTTACCATGTATTTGTTATTGACAATGAAATGTATTTAAAATAATCAAGATAGACATACAGTCGCGCATGCTTTAATTGGATTAGATTTGTTTAAACAAATACAATAATGATATAATTAGAGCATTATTTCGATAATGCATTTGTGTGTAGTTGATATGCACGTTAATATTTTGAATATGTCTTGTCGAGTTTTCAATTTATTCTTCCACACGTAGGGTCCTGACTACGTAAAAACAATTACCTGATTAGTATCAGCGGTTACATAAGTAGGGCTTGTTATGTACATCATTTCTAAAAGTTTCTAATTTGCATTTCTTAACATGTTTGAACGGTTGTGTTACATTTAAAGTGCCCAAATATTCACCGAATACAAAACATGATACCTACAGTTTAGACATGATTAGGTTCACCCATCCATTATAATTTGGCTTGCACACGTAAATAAAATTTCTTTGGGTCAATATGGTGGTCAATATGGTGGTCCATTCCAAGTACATAAAGCATTATTTTATGTTATTTTTATATTAATGTGTACATGTAGATTCTATCATGCTAGATAACTGGTGGATAATTCCATACATTTTATTCAATGCAAAATTTGCTGTTTGGTTCGCACTTTACAATAACGCTATTGTGTCTAAGGGAGAAAACTGGTATTAAGACGCAGATGTTATTCGTTTGGAAGTTAGTTCCCTTGAATATGATAATCAATTTTGCTCAGCGCTCGGACTTTTCAAAATGGGCAATAAGTTTTCAAAATAAGTAAAACGTACAATACATGGATCGATAAGACTTAAACATTTGATTGCATATTTCTAAAGTGAAACTACATTTTAATGTGTTCTTAATGAAATGTGATTGATTTGTTACCTTTACAAAAGTTCATGTGTTGGAGTAAAGATTAAATAACTGACATTGCTACATCCAATGGCAGACATAGAAGGTTGATCCCAATAGAATATACAGAAAACGCAAGGCCGACATAAAGAAAATCCATGTGGCCAAACTAGAAATGATGAATTTTGCTTTATGTTGTAACGTATCATCAAGGCATACAAAGCAGCGATAACGTCAGCATAATCCATATCAGTTGTGATGTTCCGACGTATCTGATATTAAAGCAGAATACGTGAAATGTCACTTATATTCTCGTAATTCGTACCATTGTGTATCTTAATAGTGAATACGGGAATATTCATATTAGCCCGAAGGTTAATGGTTGGTAATTCTACCGCTTTAACATTCTGGAATCGTCACAATGATATTTCCTAGCCGTAATGTCATAGCAACGCAAGGTCACATGTGTGGAGACCGCAATTAACTAGTTAAAACTGTTTGCACAGTTAATAATATATGGTATGTCAACACATAAAGTGGTGTACATTTCCTCGCACAAAGACGTATTGTTTTTGTTTTATTTCAGGTATACAAGTCTAATTGATGAAAGACTGTGATTTTTCAGGTTGTTATACGTTTCCTTGTGTAAAACATTATTCGTGAACCATTTATTCAATACAAAATAATAAAACAGCGGACACCAAAGAATCCCAAAAAATACACCCATACACGACATATTAAGATAGCACTATTCACAATAGACCTACTCCGGATCTCCACTAATCTGTAGGTACAAATAGAGTTTTACCGTTATAAGATTTGAGCCTATTGAATATTCATATCTGGACAATAGAGTATGGGGACAGTTGTTTTGCATATGAATGCAAAACCAGTATAACTAGGCCAGAGTTGTTTGTACCTACATGTAAATTAAGGGGAAAACCACTTGCATAGAGTTCTGGATATCAACTATTTAGCATGTGCGTCATTTATGGAATCATGTATCAAGTTATGAATGTCACAGGTAACGTTTTTCTGGACTTGATTGCGGTGACAGTGTTTTAAATAACTGAATGCATTAAGTTTCTTCTTATTGATAAATTCATAGTTTATAAAAGTATGTTATTGTCGATTCAAAGATGTCTGTCAAAACCGCCATAATGTTTCATTTATGAATAGCTTATTGCAGCAAGTTTAACCACTACGCCATAGGACCATCAGCTATTTAATCATTTAAGTGTATTATTGATTGTATATTTTAATCCTGACAAACCTTTAGTAATCGACCGGGTGAATGCTTGTTTACGCGGTTGTGACAGAGATCTTTGAATCAACTATACACAATCGCTCCTGGATTTAGAAACAACCTTGCGAAACAAATACGACAACTCTAACGGAAGTAAGCTTCATCAGTATTTCTTCATCTCATGTAGTTAAGTACCGTTTTCACACTGACAATAACACCCTCATAGTAAACATTGACTTTTACTCTTTCATGTAATGATTTGGAGGGTGTGTTCTCTGAAAAAGCTCTGAATTGAATAATTCATAACATTACGTAATTAATCGGAAACGTTACATTCTGAATTAGAGAAAGAAACATTAATAAAATTTAATTCAACTTCATGTTTTTGAACTTATCGCTTTCATAAATATCGTTTACATTCTCTGGTTGTTTGTACTGTTCAATTGATGATACTATTATATGATAATGTTACATTTGTGCGTATTATATTTCTGACAGTGATTGGTAGTTGACTTACGAATGCCTCTGGTTTAAAAAACATTTATTTAATTAACATGTTTGCGGTTGTATAATTCATTATTTTCGTTCGTTTCTTTGTAGCTTTTGGACACCACTGACTGTAAATTCCCCTACCCACTGTGTCATTATTTCTTCGTCATTTTTTAATATTCAAGATTTCACCACCATGATGTCAAAATATTTTCTTTTCTCAAATGCAATGTGCTTCATTCACAAGTTTAAAACCATGAAATATCGATACGGATATATTACTCATTTTTGGCAATCAATGTTACATATCATGGCAAATTTCAGATACGTTTTCCGCAATTAAAAAAAACCTTCACAACTATCACATGTTCACAAAATAATTTTAGGCGTAATCGGGCCTAAGAAAAATTACCATGACAAAAAGTATCGGACAGATTCCAGAAGACAGCATGTAACAAAAACAGAAAAACATGAAAGGATGAACATATCAATAAGAGATTTTGTTTTTAAAATTCACATGTTCCCTAGAATCCATTTGCATATTAAATACACCAACCTCTAACACATTATTACTGTCGATACAAGCCAAGTTAATAACCCGTAAACTTTGAACGGTCTGTACCTCGAACACATATCCTGCACTTACAGATAGGGCGATATCCAGGTCGTACATGATAAGTTTAACTTCATGTCCCTTTTAAATTTGTCTTAACAAAGAACTTTACGATTTTCCGCAATTTGGTCATGAATATCACTTTTCGAAACAGCGATAAAGACACCGGAATTAAATGGATATCAGTTGGTATAGCCTGATTTTATTATCAGCAGAATATGTTAAATGCCATTTATTGAACAAACTCTCATCATATTCAATGTATAGATGAAGAGGAATATTCATATATGCATATATGCTTATAGTTTATGATTGCATTGGTTTGATATTCTGAAATCGGCAAGGATTCTATTTCCTTGTCGTAATGTAATATTAACACCAAGACACATCTGAGGAGACAAACATTGCATCGTTAAAAGTGTTGGCATAGTTTATATAATATTGTGTCTGAACGGAAAACCTGTGATACATTTGATGTATGTTGTTCTATGAATTACAGGGATATACAAGTGTAATTGAATGAATTGAAAAGTGAAAAATAATATATGTTTTTCTTCAGGTTGTAACATGATTTGTTTTTGTAATGAATTAAAATAAAAACTTAAATTCAATGTTAACACAACGAACTACATAACAAAGATAAACATAAAAAAGCATAAGAACCCTACAACGATTATCAGAAGGAAAACAACACTAAATGAATACCAGAGATGCAAGGCAAACATATGATACATGGTGTAGGGCATAAAGTGGCAAAAACCCATCAGAATCCACATGCATCAGTCAGGAAAGTAACACAAAAGCTAAAACCAGCTGACTCCAAAGAATCACAATATACATTAACAAGAAGGCGTACTAAGATATCACGTTTAGTATGCGCGAACTTTATCGAACTCTATATCAAGTTGTGAATGCTGCAGATCATGTTTTCTGGACTTGATTAAAGTGACTGTTTTCAGTAATGACAATGCTTATTGAATTCTTTTGATGTTTTTATACTTTATGATTTTGTTGAAACCACAATTCATGGATTAAGAAGCTATCTAGTGGAACAAATACATCGGCAATACAGGAAATTAGCTTCACCAGTATTTCTTCGTTGTCTCGTAGTACAGTTGTCACACTGACAATAACACCCTCATATTAAACCTTGAATCCTGCTTTTTCATACAACCATGTGTCAAGTGTGTTCTCTAAAGAAGCATATATTTGCACAAATCATTGCATACACAATCAATCGGAAAGGTTACGGTGAAATGTATGAATCAGAATAGAAATATTAATACCAATTAATTCAACTGCACTTTTTGTTTGCTGGTTGTTTATTAAGTAGTATTACTGATAAAATTGCTGGTATCAATAATTGATAACTGAACATACATTTGCATTAAGTCACATGAATGCCCCAGATACATAACATTTTTGCGATTGTATACTTTATATCTTCTTTTTCGTTTATTCCTTTGTAGCTTTCGGACACCGTCTGACTGTAATGTCCCCTGTCCATTTCGTTATCATCTTTTTGTCATATCATTTCAACTTGGATTCACAGTTTTCAGGTTTGAATATGGTTTAATCGTTATTTTATTAGTTTTCGACACCAGGGCACTGTTTTATCAAAGCATTTTCGCTAGCGTAAACCTAAGATTTCCTGAAATATTGCGTACGTCGATAATATTTGCGTAAATGCGTTTTACAAAGATATTTTAGTTCACATTCTGTCGTAAGTTTTAGCTTATTTCAACGCCAAGGCTGGGCAACCCTAAATGGCAAATATGAACGTAAGTGAAGAGTTTTTAACACGCACTGATGATTTTTGACCGTCGCATGTTGATTTTGACAGTCGTTTGTTGTTTTAGACCGTCACTTGTTGTTTTAGGCGTGATTAATAATCAAATCTTGACGTATATTTATTCATTCTGGTACCCGTTATATTTGTTATATTGGTTATATTGTGTCCCGAATTACGTTCAATTTTCAATATTATTTGCGTAAATGTATGCGAGTACTTGCGATCGTTTAGTAAAACCCACTTACGAGTTTGCGTAAGGTGGATATCTATGCGTAAATATACGCGACATTTACGCATTGTTAGTAAAACAGTGCCCAGGATTTCCAAATAAAATCTTCAAGAACCAATTTCACGATTTCTCCGACACAATGCGCTTTATTTACATATTCAACGCCAGAAAATACAGACACGTATAACACTACTCATATTTGGCAATCACTGTTACATATCAATGCAAACGTTTTATTTCAAGTGTTCTGCTAAAAAGATAAAACCTTCACAACTATCACATGTTCGCACATTTAGTAGTTTTAGGCGTTATTCTACACTGAGCGGCAATGAAAACGCAACACTTTTTAAACTTGAATATTTTCATAATCCGTTAACTTTCAAACTTTTGTATGCTGACTTCGATGTATATTATCTACAGAATGCGGCTTTTTCTATGAAAATACTTTAAGAATCACCCGTCCATAGCGGAATAGCCGTTAACTGTATTATCTCGCGTGCTGATGGGTGGCTAGTGATTTGCTCGCATATTGTGAAAGCATTTTGAAGAATATGGATGGATGAGTCGGAAAAACAAAATAACTAGTAGAAAACATAGTGCATATGTCAAAGGAAGACTCTGAAAGATCGGTCGTCATGCTCAAGTGTGGAGTATACGTTCTAAAAATCACAGTTTCGTTGATTTAAAGTACCGAAGGCATAAGTTCATTCATTTAACACAAGTTTGAATACATATACACCTGTTAAGAAAGATAAAAATGCATTAGAAGTCATAGGATGTAAGAAAAATGTTAGCGTCAAGTGCGATAACTCTTGGATAATGAGTCACTTTTTAAGATTAATTACCGAATTTTTACACTAAATTATATAACTGGATATTACTAAACTAGTCTGCATGCTCAAGTTATGATGTTCAGTTATATTTAGACGTAAATTGTGTTCTGAAGATTATAAGCACGCAATTCAAAAGCGCATTTTTCTCCATTGAGTGCAATAATCAGTCTTAAAAGAATACTTATAACGTCCATGCAATTTATTTCCTGTAACACATGGTGATACTTTCACAATCCTCGGGACAAATATAATACAATTATATTTTTCTCAAAACGAGCAGTTTCGAATATGCGTTTAGAGCCGCTAAATTGGAAGCAGTGTTATAAAGAAACTGGCAAGTTAATTATTTACTCAATTTATTACTCCACGATTATCTCCTTTTGACCATAAAAATATACCAAGGCTATAACAGGGCAAGCTTTACTATTTTAGTGGTTGTGCGCGAAATAGTGCACATGGCCCTTAACAGCGCCTGAAATTCACACAGTCATTCTGCAACAACAGACTAGCATCCCACTAGCATTCCATGAACGTTTCATACGATTAATATGTCGTAGGTGTACACGATGTATCGGTCCAGACGGTGGTTTTAAAAGATTTCTGTTTTATACTGACCCCGAAATATCTGGTACAAAACTATGTTGCTAAACATCCTTTTCTGATTCGATGTGTAATTCATGTGTCACTTGCATATATCTATTCTATGACAAAATTTCGCAATGCTTACACACTTATTTAATGTGCTATGCTATACTATGTAAGTGTTGCGTTTTCATTGCCGTTCATTGTACATTATAATTAACATTTTCGATAGGTGTGAGATATACTATGCTCTTCATATTAAACACTAAGAGTTATAAGGCGATATGTATCAATCAGACATTTCTTTTGATTTAAATTGATTCTATCGTGTTATATTACATGAAATGGTAGTCGTAGTTCTTTGTTCTGTATAATTGTAATTTGTGTGATGTCAAACTCACCAGTGGCCTTTTCAAGTGGTATTGCAATATACCACATACCTTGTTAACACACTCTTATAAGTGGTTGTCTATTAATGCAAGATATGATTTATTACATACTAATATATAAACAATTTGCTATACTTTGCATTAAACAGACACATGTACACTAAAACGTCGAAATAAGACAGAAAACAATTTGACAATCAATGTATATGTAAAAATTTAAACATATATATGCGTAATTCATACACATAATTCATACGCACAATTCACTGATTTGGTCATGGTCTATATTCTTTATAAATTAAAATAATAAGTTGAAAATGTCAATTATTGTAATTTTAATAAATGTTAATTGTTTGAAGCTTATAAAGCGTCGTTTTAGGTTCAGAAAGCAATTTGGGACTACTTGTTTACATGAAAACGCTCGAAGGTGTTCTTCGGTGCATAGTTTAGCCGAATTCAGTATCGAGTCGATTATGTTTTGGTAAAATCATATTTCTAATTTGATAAAAATAATCAACCATTCGTTTTCTTTTGAGATCAACATTTCTTAAATTCGTCACGAAAAAGAAAGTTATTAAGCAAGCCTCGTTTTTCTAGACTCATTTAAGATATATTGATATCAAAAGAAAACTCGTGGTAGATCCTATACATATATATACTGAGTACATCTAGAAACGCAACACTGGGGTCACTGTCAACACTTTTTCAAACGTTTTATGATTGACAACCAAAATGTATTTACTTTATGATATGTTATTCCATGAACTATGCAACTGTAACATTGTTTTCTTAAAGTGCCATCGATGCAACGGGACAGTGCTAGTGTGTATAGTGCGGCTAGAAAGTAACGAAACACAAATTGTTAAAATCCGATTTTTTCAGAATCGCTGTTCTAAGTAAAAAGTTCAAATATTGATTAATTATTGATTGATTGCATATTCATGACGTCCAACCAGTTGTTTAGAAGTGTATGAATCAGTTGTGAACTTGCCTAGAGATGGTACATGAGGAGTTATTGGTCCTGTCGGAGAGTTGTTTCACATGGATGACCTGGATATGGGTGGTTGTAAACGGTGCCAAAGTGCTAGCATAGTGTATCCAAATGAAACATTGTCGGTTCATGAAAATTTATCGAAGTGGAAGCTCACATTTGACGTCCGCGTCATAGGCATCCGAATCGCCCGATTTCGCACAGGTTCAGACCATCCTGACATTTTTAGTCTGAAGCCTAGAATTTTTCTTTTGTGATTTTCTTTCCATTGGCATACCTTACAAAGGATTCGAAGCAATTAACACCAAAATTTATCATGCGTAAATGATGCACGTGGTATTCGTGCGTTTTGTGATTTTCTTGACGCAATGGAGTTACGTAACCCGATCGATAAACTTTAGACAATAGAAATGTTCCTACGCGATTATGCAATATTATTACGCAAAATAAAAACATGTATGACCAATGGAAGTTAGAAACACTCAAGGATCGAAAAGTTGCGTTTCTAGATGTACTGAGCATATAAGTACATCGACTACTTGTTGCATTGGAAAATGGATAAAGCGATCATAATAAAAAGCGGATAGGAAAGACAGCACTCTATGTCAATAGCCTAGCATAGAAATATATTTGTGTCAATGAGTGTGGCAGCCATTTACAGAAAAGTTTAAAGGTTTCTAATAATTGATACCTATGTTTGATACCCATTTGACATGGAATATGAATTTGTCTCTAACCGTCGAATATGCAACTAATATATTTTTATGCTTTATTATAGCCATTTCTATCAGTGTTATTAAAGCAAGGCGTAGACAAATTATTACGAAATACAATAAAAAAATTGTATATTATATATAACATTAGTTGCGTGTGTATATTTGATAAATTATATACAAAGTACGGAAACATACGACTACCTAGTCATGTTCATTGTGCACTGATTGCACGTTATGCTCCTCTTTATGAAAACCCGATATCACTGTAATTAGAAAAATCCTGCAGAGAAACAGAACATCGTGGTTACGCAAAATAGTTTCCTGTCTACACGCAGTAAAATGAACTGCGGAATTATGACATGGTGCGTCATTGTGCAAACGAGACTCAATTTGACTAAGTGTATTTCAATCAATGTCTATCAAATCAGAATAAAATGTATGGCTCCCCTCGAGTTATATCTGAATGATGTCCTTTACAGCGTGAATTAATTAGGTGTTGTTTAAAAGTGCCTCGACAGCTACTCAGTAGCATCATTCAGTATAACAATAGGTTAGAGTACATGTATGAGTAATACATGGGGAAAATGAAAATTCGAAACAAAACCAAGAAAACAACAGATTTACATAGATTTAAATAGACAAAAATCACCTAAATGTAAAAACCGAGAAGATTAAAGGTTTTAGAACACTTACAAAATAACAAATAATCATCTCAACACAATTCAAGTCAATAAAGTAGTACTCAATATTGTGGAGGATTTAATTACTTCTTTTCTTTCAGTACTATCGACTTTTACCGGCAAGTTTATTAATTGTACTAAATTTGTTTAGGCATGAACTATCTCAGTATCCCAATAAGATTATTGGGCGGGTTAAAGAACTCTGAAGTTTTTGCTTTAAATTGTAAAACGATAAAAAAAACTTTTATTCATTTGCGAAGTCATGCATTTGATATATATTTTTTTTATTTCTAATTCCACATATACAATTACAACAGTCTGGTGTAAGCTAATAAGCCCATGACCCGACAATGAATATAATAGTACAAAGATATTGGCGGACATGGTTTACAAAAATGATCAATTACATTTGCATCTAAATATTCATAGTAAAGTCATAATATAGTTACGTTCTTGTTAATATTACTACAATATAATTTTATAGAATAGCTCTAAAATGAAATACATGGTAATAAACGATTAATAAATAATTAACGCGGCATCTTAATGTTCAACATGTCAATAATGCTTGAGGTTTTAAACAGTAGTTTTAATTAATACACGTGACATTAATACATGTTATATGCAATTGTTCAATCTTATTATGTTTCTAAGTTACATATACAATCAATCAATATATTTTGTAAACGGCATTTCAGTATCATAATACGTCTAAACATGTAAACAGATAAATACATAATTTTTATATACATGAAGTATAAACGAATTAACTTGTAAACGACATACATGTATGTAATACAAAAGACATAAAGTGTATACGACATTTCGACATGAAATAAGCTTTAACACGTGACATACTACTTATTTTATAATGTACTATGCTAAGGCTTACGAATCTATACTATAATGACATTTCAATGAGATAACAAACTTAACTGAACTATAATCATACTTAAATTGAAATAACATACAATTTTATACTACATATATGACGGTAGTTCAATACGATAAGTAACGGATATATATATTTCAAGTGACAATATAATACAGTGAAATCATTAAATGTTCGTGGTGGATTACATTTCTTGCATTTTGTTGTTCACCTTTAACGACCCAGCGAAACGGTTTTTACCACAAATTACGCAATTTGTCCCATCAAAATTAAATTATTCTTACAGTAGCATATTGCAATGTGTTAACATCAATTTTAAGCAATATTGTGTTTTTACAAATAATGAACTTAATATATAACATATTCGCACTGGTCGGTTTACTTTAGTAATATAAAAACAAATCGCAAGTTGACCACATCGATCTGTGTTTGTACATTTTGTAAACATCACATCATTCTTGGCGCACTATACCGGATGTTAATCGTTGATCAAACAAAAATGACGTTTTGAAAGGTTTGAATGTAAATATACCGAGTTAGCACACTAATAAAATGTATGTTTGTTTATCGAATAATTGAATTCGTAGAATAAGCTTTCAGGTTTCCGAGCTTTTTGTCTTCACATGTGTACTTTGAGTCCCGGAACTTACGCGTCTGTTAAAAACAGTGTTTACATACCAAATTTTTATATGCTTACTTAACCATTTTACATTGAATTTCGTAAAAAGAACAACGTATGAGTGTGGAAACTATTTAAAACGCAACTTACCAGCTAAGTACATGTTCGATGAAATTTTTCTCATGGATTTCGATAAGAATACGCAAAACGACATGAAATTTCCCAGCAGTCCCGCAGAAAATATCACTGGCTGAAGATAAATTGTGGCATATTTTGCAAAATAGAAAAATGCCGGCGAAATATCTTCACCGTAATAGTCAGCATAATCCGCCTCTGGTTGATCCGTTAAGTTATCCATGTTTCTTTCTTTGTATAATTTTTTTTATATTTCCTAATAATTATCGTTATTATATCAAAACAATTCAAACACCGTTAGTCATTGCGTAAAAATGGTCAGTATATTATCCTCATAATTCTGTGTTTATCTCTAGCAAATGTTAAAATTCTTATAAGCACAATTAACATACATAACACTGATATCATAATAACACCTTGCTTCTATATAGTTTCAAAGGTTAGTTGAACATTTGGTGATTTCACATTGAATAACTACGTTATCTTTTCCCATTCCATAACTATAACTTCGGAACTCTGGAAGTAATATTCAAATATTTTTGTCAACTTTAGAACTTTATATCCACACTTGTCAAACAGTCGCTGGAGTATCTATTGCCGTATCTGAACACCCGCCTTTACTTTACGTGTTATTCCTTTAACATGACAACATCGTTAGAATCCATTGGCGACATCAAGCTGGTGTCCGTTATATTGTGTTCCTAAGCTACAGAATAATGCGCATTTGAGCAGACACAATAAAACACTATAGATGTATCCTGTTAACTTCAACAAAATATGAGAAATGTCATCTTAACATACGAATGGGAAACAAATATCCTACTGAAAGCGACGTATGATTAAAATTATGCGTTCATCATCGTTTTATTTGGAATCCGAAATCAGTATTTCCTACAGACTTTAGGTCCACAAATTCACACAGTCATCTCTTCCCATGGTGCCGAAATAAATAGTCAGAAGTATATTAACAACTATTTTGATCTAGCAGCATTTAGTGTGGCGCACAAAATCTAATATCTGCTACTACTTGAATAGTCTGTTTAATATAATTGTCTCGTGAGATTTTTCGTGCTCTTACACGCAACGTTCTTTCTTTCAATAGTAGAGTTACGGTAGTGATTTTCAATATAGAAATCCGTTATTGTCTAGGTATCAACACTGTTACAACGAGGCGTTATCTATTAATGTTGTACTGTTTTCATTAATAGCGACAAAACCAATATGATGCGAACGAAGTACTCCTACAATACTCACAGGTCTACAAAGAACCGATATCAAAATTCCTTAATAATCCTAAACCCGACCGTTGGAAATTACAACTTAGAAGCAGTTGTGCTCTTACATAGCTCTTTGCCATTCGCTTATGCCGTTAATTGTATGTTTGAAAACAAACACCTTACTACAAATAACATGTGCAACACCATGTATCACTAGTACATGTATTCAATCTTGTGCCGTTTGAATGTAAATATTACCATTGTGTCAAAGATACAGTATCGTAATTGAAATGCTCGTTAGCGAATTGAAAATTTTCTCTTTCACTTAAAGTGTATAGAGCTATATTCTTACAGTCATTTAATGTCAAAATAATTACTTGCATCGTTTTTAGTATGATACTAGACTACCTTAATTTCAAATTAAAAGTTTGGATGGGTTCCGTGTACTTTGATTCAATCGTCGAAAAATAGACGATTCTTATAATTTCATAGGGTGTTCTAGAACACATTCGTATGAAAATGGACAGTTTGCATGTCCAATAAATCACAGAGAGAGTTTCTGTAGCATAATTGTTTTCCAGTTTTTGAAACTGTTTAAAAAAAATATCATCCGATATAGCTCTATACACTTTAAGGTAATCCACACAGACCCATTAAAGTTGATAATTGTTTATGTATCTTTTATAAGACGGAATTTTAGAACATACACTAATAAACGTTATGCCAATTATTGTATGCATACAAAAAAATGTACCTGTATATTTGATCAAGCCGTAGGTAAGTTTCGGAACTGATGACTCAACACATTTACCATGCATTAATTATTGGTAATGAAATGTACCAAATATACTGAGCGTCAAAAGTTTCACAAACGAATTAAAAATTCATTTTTATATTGTTAACTCGAAAGAACTTTTGACTAACACTATATATTTGTGTATGCATAGTGTTAATGTTGAACCCATTACCGTTGGCTTCCGTTACGCTTGGATGATCACACCTTCAAAAATGGTAAAACGTCTATTCAAGCGCGCAAAGTAAGGGTTTTCCTTTTCAACTAAATTTACACTTCCAATTAACTTGATACATGTCTGTGATACGAAATACACAAATATTTAGTCACAATTGTTTGCAATGTACGCTACATCTGAGGGCAAAAATTGACAAATGTGCCATGCATTTCATTCTCAACCACCATTTGTTGTTTAGTTCGCATTTTCTCTCAATAACACTATTACGTCTAAGGGAGCAAACTGGTATTTAGACGCAGATAATTTCGCTAAGGAGTCAATTCCCTTGAATGTAATAAGAAATTGTGATCAGTGCAAACTTTTGTCATCGAATTATTTGCAAAATGGGTAATTTTCAACATCAGCTAAACATAAAAAACATGTACCGACAAGACTTAAATATTGAAATTTGAGATTTCTGGAGATAAACTAATTTAAAATGTGATCTTAATAAATTTGTTTGTTTGTATGTGTTACTTTAAACTCATTTTAATGGAGAAATAATAGTCTAACGACATTACCGCATCAAGTATGCATTATGATATCACATGGATAATGCAGCATATAACATAAACTACAGGGTAGGAAAGGCTGGTGCCCAACTCTGACCGAGACAAGCAAGTCAGACCGTTATATGTATAAAAGTGTTACAGATCATATCATAATGACCGGTTATGATTTCAAAATTATTGCTTAATTTGATATGCATATGTTTTACACGAACTGCATTATTATTATTTCAGCTTATTGTTTTCATTTTAGAAACAACAATTTGAAAATGAAATTAATATGAGAACACGTGACAAATACGTCCGGTTGTGTTTGTGTCTCATGTTATAAGTCTAAAACAAACCTCATGCATTCAAAGAACACCTGACTTTTGTTGAATGTGTATGGTCAATATAATCCGTTTACAGTCTAAATGCACTGACTCAAATATGTCACAACCATGGATATGTCCCACACTAACGAATATCATGATATCAATGTCGTTCATTATTATTTATTTCTACATGACCATTTACTGTATAAGGTTCGTGATTCTCTAAAACAGAAATTATGATATTTGCCTTTTTGTAACGTATCAACAAAACATGACTATATCGCTGTTCAAACATCGATTAAGTCAGCGAAATCTAAAGGTCATTTATTCGAGGGGTGTTTCAGAAAAAATAGGAATTTTCTCATAAATTCTTACGCAACACTCATAGCTTAATATGCGATCTAACGGACTATTCGTATCGGCCTGAAGGCTTAAGATGGATAAATATACTGTTTCATTCCCGAATCGCCGCGAATGATATTTCTTAGTCATTATGTCATATATCAAAGCCATGTCACATCAGTGGAGATCAAAATTGTACCGTTAAAAGTGTTGGAATAGATAATAAAATATCGTGTTTCAAATGATAAACCAGGGGACATTTGCTTGAACAAAGACGTATTATGGTTCTTTTATGAATTATATTTCTTGCGATACCAGTCTTATTGATAGAATTCAATAAGTGGTTATATGTTTTTCTTCTGGTTGTACATCAATATGAAATATGATATATTAAAATGATAATTGAATCATTAAAGCAATGGAATCAGCCAAACACTAAGTAAAATATACCAAAGGAAAAGAGAATAACTACATTTTGAAAATGGCAACAATGTCCATGAAAACAACCAAACAAAATTAACATGAGATAAGCAGCAAGGAAATGACAAATGATTAAGTAGAACAAACATCAGATTTCTCATAAATGGGTCAGGAAAGCAACTCAAAAGCTAAAACCACAGCCGACTACAAATATTATCAAGAATAAGAATAAACCTACACAAAGCCATAGTTACGGAGACAAAACTATTCCGAGGTTTATGAGTGCGTCATTTCCAAATCATGTATTAAGTTATGCATATCACACGTCATGTTTACTGGACTTAATTGCACTGTTTTCAGGAACACCAATGCTTATCGCATTTACTATTTTAATGGATTGATTTTCGTTTGCATTGTACGCTATGTGATAATCTGACACAAAGTACATGTATTTAGAAGCAATCTCGCGGAACAAATACGACAACAATACCGGACATTAGCTCCATCAGTATTTCTTCACCTTCTCTTATGACCATTGTCACACTGACAATAAGACCCTCATATAGAACATTGAACCTGATTTTGCATGCAGTTATTTAGAAAGTGTATCTCTGTAGAAGCAACGAATTGAATTACTCATTACATAAGCAATTAATCGGACACGTTACAGTCTGAATTAGAGAAAAAAACATAAATACAATTTAATTCAACTTCTTCGTTTAGGACTTAGTACTTTTCTTTTACCTCCTTTGTGTTTTCTGGGTGCTGTTTTATTGTGGCTGCTTGAATTTGCTGATATTAATAATTGATAAATGTTACATTCTTGCATATAACACCACTGACAGTGATTTGTTCTAAAACATTTTTGCGGCTGTACCCGATCGTTTGTTTTTGACTGTAGCCTCCGTACACTGCTGACGGTAATAATTTTCCCTGTTCAGTGAATCATTGTCTTTTTGTCATTTCATTACAACCTTTACCATCGCGTCTGAATAGATTTATAATTTCTGGGTTTTCTGTATCATAATGTTAAGACTTCGCAACCTCCACTTTACACTAGCATCTTTTCTCGAATACAATGCGCATTATTCACTAGTTTGAAACCCAGAAATACAGATTCGGATACTAGTATATCTACTAATGTTTCGAAATCACTGTTACATGTCCAGACAAACCTACGATGCAATTTATTGCGTGATCTCTGCAATGAAACACAACCTTCACAACAATCTAACTCAAACTGAAATTAAAGTTTTAGGCGTAATTCCAGGTAAAAAAAATGACCAAGACTAAAATTCAGAAATATCTCAGAAGGCAGCATATAACATAAACAGCAGGTCAGTAAAGGCTGAACACGACATCCTACTCAGAAAACTACTGAATTAGTCATTTAAACAAATCCGAAACAAAGGTTAGCAAGACCGGTTCGTGTATCCATTTTTATTTGTTTGGGACTTCAGTCCCAAATAAATACTGCTAGCATGATTCTCACGTCTATGCCCTCTAACTACAGTCTACAGAAGTAGTCCGTCATTTGCCAGGCGCAATAATTTTCAACAGCAGAAAAAATAATTCTCAAATTGCCTCTTCGGATGTAAACCGTCATTTGGCAGGCGCAATAATTTTCAAGCGAGGAAACGTCCGTAGAAAGGCACTCTACCGTCATCCCGATCTCGCTGACTTTCCTTGCAACCGAGGAAAACTCCTGCAAACTTTTCTCTAATGTGTCGAGAATTGCCTCACCCCGTGTCGACACTCTGTCTAACTGTGTCGGGGCGCCCGTAGGGCATTCCGTTACGCCTTTTTCTGCCTGCAAGTCAAGAATACTTTATAAGTAATGCCATTCACGCAAAATATAGTAAAACTATATAAATTTTCCGTCTGTAATGTACAGCCGTTTATTGGGGCAGTTTATCATTTTATATATACAATATCTTAAATTTGTTTCATAAACACTGCATCTTAGTGCGCCCCTCCGTATTTTTATTATAGGTTTTTACCGAGTTATAAATAGCTATGTGAATTATTTATAGTTATGCGCCGTCGCTGTAACTATAAAGCTCAGTGGGGCCCAGAAATGGATAAGTAAAACCTCGGGTGCTTTGTTATTGTTAGTGTAAACCCCGCACGCGTCGCTAGAAGCGTGATAACAGACTCTTTGTTTGTAAACAAACATGTGGATTAAAATACGTGTACTACAAAACGCTATTCAAGCAAACATGTAAGCCTTCAAGCGTAAACAGAAATAAATTTCGCACTTTTAGCGTGCTACCAATTGTTCTATCCAGGTTAAAGTACATATATCCACATCAATCGGATAAGTAATCCCTCAATAAGTTCAAGGTACATGTACCGCTAATTAACGTGGTACAATTTTATCTTACATCATAATACATGGATTGGGTTTTCAACCCTACATGTGTCATTCAGACAGTGTTTTAAATAACATATTTGACACTCATCGTGTCGGAGTTCATCCATGCATATTGCCATTCAGGCTTGGTTTGTCATTCAGACTTGTTTTGCCATTCAGGCTTGTATACTAATGCCGTAATGGCGTATACTGACCATCGTTTCTCGGAACAAAGATCCGAATAGAAATCCCGATTTAGGATTCATACGATTAGTCTAATTGATTCAATTTTCCATCGAATCAAACTTATATAAATCTGAAAAATAAATTATAATAAAATAATCAAATCTTACAATAATTAGCGTCAGATAATTCGAAATTTTAAAATTATTTATAAGAATTCCCAAATAACCGTTTGTTGTAGCTGCTGATAAGCCTCGTTCTGATTTGTTTGGCTGTGGTAGCTGCGTTATCTCTCCATGGCTAAGTGGTTAGAATCGCTGACTTGAGATCACTTGCCCTTCACCGCTGTGAGTTCTAATCCCCGTCGGTGACATAAAATCTTTATGTGATGTAGCCATCCAACTGGTCGGTGGTACTACCCAGGTGACCGCTCGGGCCTGAATTATGTCTGAAGGGGCACCTGGGTTCTTCCTCCACCACTAGAGCTGGAAAGTCGCCTTATGACCTACACTGTGTCGATGTTATTTAAAACCGAACAAAACAAACAAACATTATACTTGGGGTAGACAATTATACAGATATATCTACAGATGGATATATCTTATTGAAAAAATGCATTCCTTTCCATATATTTTAAAGATTGTACTTTTCATAGTATTGTAATGAAGACAGTGCAGTGTCCAAGTACTTTAACTTTCTTTTGGCAATTTTTCATAATTATGTCTCCCGAAATATTGGTTTTGCCAATGATGTCTGTCCGTAAATAAAATCTTGTCAGTTCCAAATCTTATTTACGCCTGGTCCAATTTTAATGAAACTTTTTAGGAATAATTAGTATGAAGTTTAAATGTGTATATTATTATTTTGGTTTACGCGGATGATTGTTGACGGAGTTATGGCCCTTTAATGGTTATTTTAGAGAAAGTTTGTCTGCATATCTCCTGATCAGTATGATGTCCAGTTGTGCATATCGTCTTTCCGCTTTGATAATTTTTTACGGAGTTATGGCCCATTTGTCCATAAAATCTTGTCCGCTCCAAATCTTATATACCCGAGGTCCAATTTTAATGAAAGTTTGCTGGAATGATCAGTGTGCAGTCTAGATGTGCATATTATCATTTTGTTCCTATCGAATGATTTTCCATGGAATTATGGCCCTCTAATAGTCATTCTAGAAAAAAATTGTCAGGAGCGTTCTTCTTGTTTGTCCTTTGTTTATCTCAAAAGGTTCTGGAGGTATCATACTGAAAATTCACACTACATTTTTATATAGATAAAATTAATCTGTGAAATTGAGGGGCAGCTGATTTTCAGACCCAAACAAATTCAGTGCCTTCAGCGCTTTGATTTAATATTTTATTGTTTTATTTTGAGAGACCATGCATTCTTAGTTTATTATTGATGTTTTAATTATATTTTTCTGACTGGATTATTTTTAAACTGATCAATACATGCTAATGAAAAAGTCCCGAGGATCATATTAAGAAGGGAATAATTTATGTATGGATAGTTTTAATTCACATGTTCCCTAGATTCTGTTTACAGCTTAAAAATCGAAAACATTATTACATTCGATTCAATAAGTAATATGTAAGATGGATCCCTTTGAAAAAATACTAGTAGTCAGGAATACAGTGAAATAAGTAGTCTGTCTAACACACCCTATGTTTAGAAAGATACCTTTTAAATGAACTCTTTTCTCATTAAATTATGTCCCGTTGCACCCTCAAACATAGGAATCAGTTTCATCCAGTTAAACCTAAATAAACATAGTTTGCCTTAAGGAGGAACTATATTATATAACCGATATCATTTCACTTTGAATGAATTGTACCACATATATGTATACCGTACTACAAATATCGCGATATCCAGGTCAGACATGATACGTTTAACTTCCTGTCCCTTTTACATTTGTCTTAACAAGGAACTTTACGATTTCCTGCAATCGTGCCATGAATATTAATTTACGAAACAGCGATAAAAACAAAGGAATCAAATGGATATAAGTTGTCATGGCCTGGTTTTATTATCAGCAGAATATCTTAAATGTCATTTATGGAACAAACTCTTATCATATTAAGAATAAAGATGTAGAGGAATATTCATATATGTATATATGCTTATAGTTCATGATTACATTGGTTTGATATTCTGAAATCGGCGCGGATTCTATTTCCTTGTCGTAATGTCATATATTAACACCAAGACACATCTGAGGAGACAAACATTGCATCGTTAAAAGTGTTGGCATAGTAAATATACTAAGCGTCAAAAGTTTCGCAACCAAATTAAAAAATCAATATTTTTAAATTGATCACTCGAAATAACTTTTAACTAACACCGTCGATTTGTGTACCCATAATGTTACATTACATTGCAAACTATTGTGACTAAATATTTCTGTATTTTTTATCACAGACATGTATCAAGTAAATTGAAAGTGTAATTTTAGTCGAAAATTAAAAGCCCTTACTTTGCGCGCTTGAATAGACGTTTTATCATTTTTGATGGTGTGATCATCCAAGCGTAACGGAGGCCAACGGAAATGGGTTCAACATGAACACTATGGATACACAAATAGACAGTGTAAGTCAAAAGTTCTTTCGAGTGATCAATTTAAAAATATTGAATTTTTAATTTGGTTGCGAAACTTTTGACGCTCAGTATACAATCTCGTGTTTGAACGGAAAACCTGTGATACATTTGATGTATGTTGTTTTATGAATTACAAGTTTAATTGAATGAATTCAATAGTGGAATATAATATATGTTTTTCTTCAGTCGTTACATGATTTGTTTTTGTAATGAAATATGATAAAAACTTCTCTTCAATGTAAACACAACTACATAACAAAGATAAACATAAAAAAGCATGAGAACCCTACAACGATTATCAGAAGAAAAACAACACAAAATGAATACCAGAGATGCAAGGTAAACATATGATACATGGTGTAGGGCTAAAGTGGCAGAAACCCCTCAGAATCCACATGCATCAGTCAGGAAAGTAACACAAAAGCTAAAACCAGCTGACTCCAAAGAATCACAATATACGTTAACAAGGAGGCATACTAAGATACATGTTGTATCACGTTTAGTATGCGCGAAATTTATCGAACTCTATATCAAGTTATGAATGCTGCAGATCATGTTTTCTGGACTTGATTAAAGTGACTGTTTTCAGTAATGACAATGCTTATTGAATTCTTTTGATGTTTTTATACTTTATGATTTTGTTGAAACCACAATTCATGGATTTAGAAGCTATCTAGTGGAACAAATACATCGGCAATACAGGAAATTAGCTTCACCAGTATTTCTTCGTTGTCTCGTAGTACAGTTGTCACACTGACAATAACACCCTCATATTAAACCTTGAATCCTGCTTTTTCATACAATCATGCGTCAATTGTGTTCTCTAAAGAAGCATAGATTTGCACAAATCATTGCATACACAATCAATCGGAAAGATTACGGTGAAATGTTTGAATCAGAAAAGAAATATCAATACCAATTAATTCAACTGCACTTTTTGTTTGCTGGTTGTTTATTAAGTAGTACTACTGATTAAATTGCTGGTTTCAATAATTGATAACTGAACGTTCATTTGCATTAAATCACATGAATGCCCCAGATACATAACATTTTTGCGTTTGTATACGTTATATTTTCTTTTTCGTTTATTCCTTTGTAACTTTCGGACACCGTCTGACTGTAATGTCCCCTGTCCATTTCGTTATCATCTTTTTGTCATATCATTTCAACTTGGACTTACAGTTTTCAGATTTGAATATGGTTTAATCGTTATTTTATTAGTTTTCGACACCAGGAATTCCAAATTAAATCTTCAAGAACCAATTTCACGATTTTCTCCGACACAATGCGCTTTATTTACATGTTCAACGCCAGAAAATACAGACACGTATAACACTACTGATTCTTGGCAATCACTGTTACATATCAATGCAAACTTTTTATTCATGTTTGTGTTCTGTTAAAAAAAAACCTTGAAAACTATCATATGTTCGCACAATTTGTAGTTTAAGGCGTTATTCTACATTATAATTCACATTTTCGATAGGTGTGTGATATACTATGCTCTTCATATTAAACACTAAGAGTTATAAGGCGATATTTATCAATCAGACATTTATTTTGATTCAAGTTGATTCTATTGTGTTATATTACATGAAATGGTAGTCGTTATTCTTTGTTCTGCAAAATTGTAATTTGTGTTATGTCAAACTCCACCTGTGGCCTTTTCAAGTGGCATTGCAATATACCACATACCTCGTTAGCACACTCCTATGAGTGGCTGTCTACTAATACAATATTATGATTAATAACATACTCAAATATAAACTATATGTTATACTTTGAATTATACAGAGACACTAAAAAGCAGACATACATTTAAGACTAATAACAATGATATATATAAAGAAATCGAATACTTGTTACATTGGAAAATTGGTCAAATGATAAGAAAACGCGGATCTAGGAGAGGCAACAATCTATTAAACAGCCGAGCACAGAAAGTAGATGTTTCTCAATGAGTATAATTAGCTGCTATTACGGAACACTTTAAAGAATTTAACAAATTATACTTTCCATATCTACTACATGTATGAAGACTTAAAATTACTACCACCCTTGAATATGCAACTAAGGTATATGTTATTCGTTCTTTTTGCCATTTCGTCAAATTTTATTAGGGCTAGGCGTTGTAAAGTCTGTTACTCCTCACCTACCCTTCCCAATTTGGCGAACAGTTGGTAATACGGGAATCCTAGACGTTTCCACGTGCGTAGTATTTAGTGAACTTGCCGAAGTTTATATCAAGGCATAATTAAGGAATACAAGTAACCCCCATTATATATAATATATAACATGATTTGCGTGAATTATATACAAACGTCGGGAATATACGACTACCTAGTCATTTTCATGATGCGCTAATTGCACGTTATGCTCTTGTTTATGAAAACCCGATATCACTAATAATTCGATAATTCATGTAGAGAAGAAAAAAGAAATCACGTAAAATAACTGTCTGTCTACACGCAGTAAACTGAACTGTGGAATTATGACATTATATAAGTCTAAATTTGCGTATTGTGTTTTGTTAATGAATGTCTGTCCAATCTGATTGAACTGTACGGCTCCCCTCGAACTACGAGAGGTGCCCCACTTATGAACAGTGTTGAACATGAAAAATGTTCATGGAAATTTGGTATAAATCAAATGTTTCTTTTGTACTGTGTAAACATATTTGTTAGGTAACATTTACACTAACTGGCTGGTTTGTTGGAAATATTGAATGACCCAAAAACAACACTTTTGTAGAGGGTGTGGTGTTTTTCGTTTTGAAGGTCAGCCGCTGCCATAAAATTCGTTAAAATGTGTTGGTTGAGCATGGATATTCCATTTCTGTGAACACAACGTACATTTTTGTCACAGGAAGGATACTTGGCGCTCTGTTGTTCTTTTTAACGGAATTAAGCAAAATATTAAAAACTAACAAAAAGTGATGATACCTACAGAAATCTTAAACTTTGGTTATTTTATATCTAAGGGAAATCAAAAGACCAAAATAGTGACTTCTGCGACGTAAGGAGTATCCATTGGAAGTTTCGATATGTTCATTTAGAGACTTATATATACCGAACGCGGGATAAAATCGGTGTTTACCTGCTTAATACCACAAAAAAACAACATAATGGAGACAAATGTCTCTAACGCTGTGTATGCTTCAACGGAACTGTAAATGCCACAACTTTGTCACCTCTGTAGAGGCAATGCTTAATCGCTGAGAAATAAAACATGAACGGACAACCTACTATATGATAAATGTTGATGAGGCTACCCATAAGTTGACATTCGTTAAGCATCACATGTTCCCAAACGTTTGCATAACGTATGCTCTTGCTTGCTATACTGGCTTAATGGAACATATATTTATTCCTAAAAAGTCGAAGGTGAATGCAGATTGCTGTGTACATTACGTTCCAAACCATATTTGGTCAACATGTTAGCCAAAAATCTTTCCAAGAGATCTTCTCTAATTGTAATAACCGACACCATTAAATTTTCTACAACAATAAAAACTCACATCAACACGATTCAAGTCAATAAATTATTGCTCAAGATTTAATTACTTTGTTATGTTTCTACAGGCGAGATATCATTTTTAGCAAATATTTATTTTTAATTTAAACTACTGTATCTCAACATACAAGTGTCATTCTGTGGTGTATTAATGTTCATGTATAGTGTCGAATTACTATTTTTTTGACGAGGCATTAATTTGGCAGATTTAATGGCAATATTTTCCTAATATACAGCCATAGGTAGGAAAATCATTACAGAACACATTTTAAATTGACATTTAATAAAAATATAATCCAAAATGTTGCTTTTGCAATAACATACCATACCCAGGAAATTATCAAAAACACTTATTTCAATGAATTGAACTAATTCCTTCAGCCAATATGTTGTATGAACCCATTTCGCATATAAATCTCACGACTATCTTCTTTTCATTCATGTATTAGATTCTGTTCCACCCTTCTTTGATTCTTAATTATTGAAGAGCAAAGCTCTGGCAGTTAGAAAAATACAAAAGGGCGTCTTATATTGAAACACATGTTGATTTCAAATTGGTATTTTGGGCTCGAGGACGATTGTATACGTCAAATTCTAATTGTAGCAGTACCTAAATTTAAGTTCTCTGCAAATCATTATGGAGTTATTTCTTTCCTCTGGAGCTTTCTGAATGCTTTTGAGGTTTTGCACGTGACCGTGTTTTATTTGCCAATTATGTCTCAAATTCAAAAAAAACTACTTTAGTATGTGTGAACAACTCATACATCGGCAATGAAAACGCAACATAGTACAGCATTACACATTTGATAAGTCTGTAAGCATCGTGAAATGTTGTCATATAATAGATATATGCTAGTGACACATGAATATCACTTCGAATCAGACAAAGTTGTTTAGCAACATAGTTTTTTACCAGTTGTTTTTCAGTATAAAACAGAAAGTCGCAATTTGTAATCTTTTAAAACCACCGCCAGGAGCGATCCATCGTGTGCATCTACAATGTATTAATCGTATGAAACGTTCATTGAATAATTGTGTGATGCTGTTCCGTTGTTGCAGAAGGGCTATGTGAACTTCATGTACTTTTAAGGGACCTATACACTATTTCGCGCATAACCACTACAATAATGAAAACATGGTCAATTATAACCATGTTCTATTTTCTATGGTCAAAGGGAGATAATCGTGGAGTAATAAACTGATTAAATAATTAACTTGCCAGTTTCTTTATAACACTGCTTCGAACCTTGCGCCTCGAAACGCATATTCGGAACTGCTCGTTTTGAGATTAATAAAATTGTATTAAATTTGTTCCATGGATGGTGAAAGTATCACCATTTGTAACTTGAAATAAATTGCGTGAACGCTATACGTACTCTTTTAAGACTGATTATTGCACGAAATGGAGTAAAACTGCGCTTTTGAATTGCGTGCTTTATTTTCAAAACACAATTTACGTCTAAATATTAATGAACATCATATTTTGAGCATGTATACTAGTTCAGTAATATCCAGTAATATAATTTAGTGTAAAAGTTTGGTTATTTATCTAAAAACGTGAGGATAATTATCCAAGAGTTATCGCACTTGACGAAACGTTGATTTTTAGTTTGGATATCCCACAATTTAGCATAACGACCGATCTTTCGGAGTCTTCCTATGACATATGCATCTTCTTTTCTACTAGTAATTTTGTTTTTCCGACTTATTCATCCATATTCTTCAAAATGCTTGCACAATATACGAGCAAATCTCTAGCCACCTATCAGCACGCGTGAAAATGCGGTTTAAGGCAATTCTGCTATGGACGACTGATTTTTAAAGTATTTTTACGGAAATGGCTGAATTCTGTAGATAATATATATCGAAGTAAGCATACAAAATTTCAAGTTTATAAGTTAACAGATTACGGAACTATTCAAGTTTGAAAAGTGTTGCGTTTTCATTGCTGTTCAATGTATATCGATATATTGGATACTTTGTTTTGACACTATACAGGGTCCTTAACAAGCCTGGCGTGTTTGATTAAAATAGTAAAACTATCGAACGAGTCTGATTCTCAAAGATGAATTAATTTTAAAAGCCATGCATTTGATATTTTATATTTGAAACGACAAAATGATAACATTTGACAATGTGTAAACACCAAGAGTATGTACATTTTTATAATAATTATTCATTTACAAAAAATACACTATACATTATACTCGGATGTGTATGTTTGGTTCAGTAATTTGTAAAGCATATTTCACTTAAGTTGACCACATCACAACTTGTTTGTACAATTTATAAGCATTACATCATTCAAAGCGCCTTATACTTGGTGTTAATCGTTGATCAAACAATAGTGAAGATTTTAAAAGTTTGAATCTAAATATTCAGATTAAGCACACTAAAAACAAAGGCTTGTTTATCGAACAACTGAATTCGTTGAATTGGTTTTCTCGTATCATAGCTTTTTGTCTTCGCATGTGTACTTTTAGTCCCGGAACTTACTCGCCTGTTAAAAAAGTGTTTACATACCACATTTCGATATGTTTACTAAACCATTTTACATTAAATTTCGTAAACTGAACATTGTATGAAATGTGGAAACTATTTAAAATATTCAGTTAATGATCAAGTCAAGTGTTGTATTTATCATTCCACATTTCTTACTAGTCAGGGATGTTCGCCACAAACGGCATTAGTCAAGGGTATCATAGCGGATCTTTTGTCTGTCTTGCCTCAATATATGATGGCATCGCAATTCCTTTTTCAAATGCATACTTATAATCAAATAAATAATGCTAGCCCTATAAACAATCAATAAACCATGAACATCGTGAGAAATAGAAAATATTAAAGACAAATAATATTCAATAGTCAAGGTATCCGTAACAAAAACCGCACTTTGCGCGAGTGTTCTGCTTAATTATAGTTCCTTGGAGAAAAAAAGATCATGGGTCGCAAACTAGAAACGAGACCGGGTACTTTGGCCAGCTTGCTTTTATTTAAAACGCCTTACTAGGCAATAAAAAGTCAAGAATTACAAACCGAATTGACAAGAAGCGGCCATCAAAATAGTCAGTGTATCCACTTCCGTATACATACATACGTTACCCCCTTTGCATAAGTAAAGAGTGGCTGTCAGACAGTTTTTCTTGTTTTTCTCAAAATTTTGATTTTGTAGTTTCGACCTTCTCATACCAAGCCAGCGTAATGAGGTTACCGCGTTCCTAACCTTGTCGCCTTGATTTTCAGACTTCGTCGCTGTTCCATTGACTTTCACAGAACATAAGCCATATGTAAATATCAAAATAAATTTGATTGCTTCAAGTTTATAATCACAACACATTTGATTAATCAGTGCCTTTTCGGAGATGTATATTGTTATAAGCACTTGTTTCTCTCAGCGATTGTTTGAATCAATACACAAAGTCTACGTTTAGCGCTTCGAGCATTAGCTAGTTAAAATTAAACGGATTGAAGCATTTAGTTTGGCACACAAAAGCTGATTTACTGTATGCTACTACTAGAATATATCGTTTAAAACGAATACGATATGTTCGAGGGTTTACTCGGAACGTGCTTTCACGAAGATAAGGTTTTGACGCTGTCGGAGAAAAAAAACGGCGGAAGAATATTTAAACAAATTTGTTCTAAAATATATGTTCCAGTCCTCCATTTTATAGAGAATTTATCATCCTCCAAATGAAACAGCCACGTCTTTTTAAATATACCATTATACTAGCGGGTATTTCATCTCATTGCAATGAGGAAAAACAAGTCACAGTTAAAATTCAAAATCATTTGAGATGCAGTTGAGCTCTTCAATAACGCTTTGCAATATTATATTATGTTATGGTACGTACATCTTAAACGCAAACTTTTAAGTTCCATTACTGCTCCTTCAACTTTTCCCGATCATCCGTTAGAAACAATGAATTATGTGACAATTAGGCTGTTTCTTAACAAATGACCAATACTCGACAATAGAATGTTAACTATATCTGTCGAAATAGTAGACTAAATATCGTATTTAGCAAATTGTATGGAGAACAAAATACTCATTTTGCATGAGTGGCTCTTCTAAGACTTTAAATCATGCATTTATTGTTTGAAAATCGTCATTTTGTCAACAAACCATCTGGATATTTAATACATTTTCTTCCATGTTATGGTGTTTTCAACATTTGGGAATCAACTAGAGTGTTCAAATTGCATCATTCTCCAGAGAGGTAACCAAGTTGTAGCTTATTGAAATAGCAGTTTCAGATTAAATAACTTTAATGCAAAAACAAGTGGAACTTCCAGGGGCCTTATTCACCAACGTTGTAAGTATAAAACATAGACTTAGACTTTACATGGTCAAATATTCTATTCGCTCTCGTGTTGTTATAAATGTACCGATTTTGATATAAATTGGTATACATGTTCAGTGGGTGACAACAAATAGTCAGATACAATTTCACACGGTTAAATCTTATTTCAACAAAATGCCAGTGATTATGAATAATGACATTTTTAAGTCTTAGTCTGATTTTTAGACTAACAACGTTGGTGAATAAGGCCCCAGAACAAGATCGTTGCAGTTTCCTATGTTCGCAAACACATGTATTTCTTAACTGAGAATCTACTTGTTCATATTATTTTGTCAGTTCCTAAAACCATGCAGGTATAATATAGGTCGATTAGATTGCCTTAAAATGTTTATATATTATTTACACCAAACAGTATTTTAACTTTCTCCAATTTTTCTGATTAAACATAGAAAAACTCATTTTAATAGTTCGCAGCTTAAAGAGGCATTCCCTATAACTTGCATATTTTTCTCTACTATCACATTTAACGAGCTAAATATACAACGCATTATCAATCATCATACTTTGTCAGAAGAAAGTGTTCGCAAATATGTCTCTATAATGTCAAAAAGTATGGTCAAATCACCAATAATAATGTATCGCTTCCAGTAATTTATTATTATGTGGTCAAAGGGAACCAACTCGTGACTATTTTGGCTCGTTATGGAAATGTATTTTAATTTTTCTCGGTAATGTGTGGAGGCTTTTTATCGAAGATTTGAGGAGTTTAAGCAATAATGATTCTCAATTTTTTATTATATTCCTGAATCGAGTTAAACAATCAAAGTTATAAGAAACACCTCTTTAAGATATAGACATCGCGTTGCTATAGTCAGGTCTCAAAGGAAAAGTAGAATCATAGTTTATCGTTTAAATGCAAATATTGTCATAGTGTCATGGAACCCTAATAATTGGCATGTTCGTAGGCCAATCCGAACAGTTACTTTAGACTTGTATAATATATACCATTGGTAATTGTTTATGTATTTATAATTAGACAGACGTGTTCAGAAAGTGCAGAAACTTTTAGGAGCTACAATAATACACGTAATGGCATCTATTGAAGACAGACGTGTATATTTGCGGTAAGACATAAATAAGTTTTGAAAATTTCGTCTCAACACATTTGTATTTATTTTTGGCAACATAGCATGCTTTAACTCGCCAAGACAGACAGGCAGACACATATGCTTTAATTGGCTAAGATTTGTTTTGATTTCAACGAGCATAAGCTTGTGAAAAAAATGAAGTGTTATTTCGATGGCGAATGTAAATTAAAATCAAAAGCACGGACACGTATAAACATTGTGCCAAGCCCTAACAATTACGAAAACATTTTTGAAATATACACCGAAATGCACAGCAAACTACACACAGTTTAGAAACGTTCAGGCACACCCATTAAGTATTTTGGGCTTACACATATCAACTGGTTTCTCAGCCAATCACAGAGCACCATTCAATATGTTATTTCTGATATTAATGTGCAGATAAAAATTGCCCAGTATTAACTTGGTAGTTTTGAAACATATTACACACTACTATGTACAATTATTTTTCTCAAGAAAGACACGTACATACGGTTCGCAGTTTAACAAACTGGCGTACTTACATCAAAGGATGAAAGATACCGTTTAAATTCAGATGATTATCGCTTCGCAGTTATTCCCTTGGAATAAAAATTAAAACTTTTGATCAGCGCTCGAATTTATCAAAATTAATGTATTTCTTCTCATGTATGAATTGTAACATTAAATTTACTGTACAAAGCATGTAGCAATAAAGTGTCTAGAATATTACATGCGCGAACACCCTAGACAAATCCCGGGGCAAGATCATGTGTCAAACACAGATGTCCTGGTGAAAGAGATACACGAGGTCAAGGAAATTATCGACAGTGAGCTTTTTATACAGCCTATATGTGCACCGACTTCTCGAACGTTCCGGACAGGCATTGACGACCAATGACGTCCATGTTCAACACAGACGAAGACCCATCGTCTTCCTAGACGGACGGATGCATTTTTTCGGCGAGGACTTGGACTTTTAATTGTTTCTTTGGCTTATGTGTAGGCATTGCTCTGTGTAGTATTATTGTGGTGTTATCGATTTCTGTGCTCGGCTGGTTAAGTTGAGTGCTGCCTTTCCTGTCCGATTTCCTCGTACCTTTTTAGTAAGGCAATGTAATTGCATGGGATATTTTATAATCCATGGAAAAAAGTTGTCTTGCTCAATTCAAGATAAATACCAATGGTACACATTAATGTTCCTTGCAGACAAACTTGTCACAATGTGGGATTCGTTTAACATTTTTTAATTAAGCAAACACAGGCAAGGTAGCAGTACAAGATATTTTAGCAACCTAAGCAATCATAATAACTGTATATATATATATAGCATAGTAAAACAATTATGAATAATTTAAATAGAGTGAGTACCAATTTTGTCTAAATAAGTGTAAACACAAAAATTCAAACAACCGTAAACAGTCAATTATTTTGGCCTGTTTCAACCTGTCCTTATCGATACTCAATTTGTTAATAAGTACTATCTACGCAACCTAATAGTGTTTTGGCAAAAGGTTGGTAATTGGTTGAGTCAGTTTTCGGGCAAAATCTAAGACCTCTTGAAAAATAATATCAAGTGACAAGGCCAATACTAATTCTCGGCTTGATATTCGATGATGTCCCGTTAAAGTGATAGATTCGATGATGTCTCATAAAAATGAATTATAGTTAACTTTGCGATCACATAGTTTGACTTGCTTTATTAGTCATAATGTATATCGCAAAACACGCGATATGCCTACCGGAGCTTGTAAACATAACAATGGGTTGATTTGTTCCGTTTATTAACCCATTAAAGCTATATTGTTGATATAAACATTATTTCAAACGATGACCTTTTGATCTAACATTGTAGGAAGAAAATGCTGAATGGACAATTTCCGAGAAAATACATTCACTTGACACTTTAAAGACAATAATCACCATGAAAAGTCTCACTATGAACTAAACTGTTAACAGTATAGTACATTAACACTTGTAAACAAAGGACCTCAAAAGTAAAATTACTGTCCTAACCCTAAAAACAAGATTGCGTTGTTACTTCATTTTGACTGAATTTAAAAAGAAGGAAATAATCACTACCTAAATTACTGTCTGAATGTCAATTATTGTTTGTATGTATGTACGAGTTTAGCCACATTTCTCAAACGTTGTGTCCAACTAGTATTGGTCGGAAGAGTAGCTAGGAATACACGTCATTCCGCCAGCAACCGGCAATGTCTACACATCGATGTTATATTATGGAAATGACCTGTCGAGTTTGGCGTTGCTCGTCCAACGAAGTAACAACTGGACCACGACCTGCAGTACAACTATATCATAGATGAAATTAAACCAAACACGCAAGTATCAATAATTTTAATTCAGCATATCTACATAGGAAAACAAACATACGGCAATAAATACTAGAGAATACATAGCTGGATTAGAAAGAGAAGGTCGTAATAACAAAAATGCCATTTTCAAAAAACTGTTCGAACGTTACTCGACTTCAGTTTGGTCAACATGACAAGTTTTCGAGAAAATAGTCTCATAAGAAGCACCTTGTGGTGAGGATTTTAAATATGTATCAGTCCTAAAAGTTCGTATAAAGTACTACCTTCTCATTCTAAGCCAGTGACATGTACAAAACCATATCACTCAGAGTAGCTAGCATATACGTATGCAAGTCCGAATAACAGCATTTAACCAACTTCTTTTAATTAGCATTATGTAACCCTAAGCATAAAGCAATAATTATACATCCTAATGTCAATGAAATTCAATTTAATATACGTGTACAAATGGTTCTTTATCTTCTTATTTCTATGCATGGATCATCTGCATCATGGTCATATAAAAATGAATATGCGATCTATAAATGCACAAGCGGAAAAAGATGTGAAAATATGTCCAAACGAGTTCAAACAGAATGCACCTGAAAAATTTCACTGGCGTATAAAGCCTATAGCATTGAATACTTCTGCGTCTGGTAGTTTGTTTCAGATGCTATAGTCCAGTTCACAAGCAATTGTATCATCGATAAAACTTAATCGAAAAAAAAGTTTTGTAAAATAAGAAAAGTATAAATGTTACAAAAAATAGCTTTTTTCTCGTTATCAATGAGACAGTTACCTGTGGTCCAGTTAGGTTATTTTGAAAGTAACGTAGCAATGTTTGTGCGTCCAAAGGGTAACAACCAGTACCCTGAACAGTTTAGAAATGTACATTCTTTTTATTAGCCTTTATAAAAGGTATTACACCGCAATAGTGGATTCTACCTCTGCTTCACTCTATTCATACCCTCACTGGACTGTATAGCAATTCAATAACGTTCAATAATGTACAAGTTATACTATGACGAAGTTAGAAAACATCGTCGCATAGGTTATCTTCAGTACAGCTCTGTGCGGTGGATTTTTCTGCAAAGTTGATTTTATCGTATCCTTTTGTCGGAGTCAGTGGGATAACAGCCGTGTGGTGTATGACGTCAGACGTTGTTGAATGAAGGCTTGTTGTGCGACTGAAAACACGGTGACGACTCGCATTCGAACTAGTACGGGATATATTGCTCTTGCGACTTGATTGAGACAATGATCGCAGTCGGGAGACGCTTTGACGAAGTTTCACCATTCCACACGTGACCATCTGAACTAACATCCGCCGGAAGTCGTGCATCATTGCGCAGTAGATCCAGAAATTGGCGTTAAAACTTATGATTAAGACAATCTCATAGACGCATATGATTATGTGATTAACCTTCGGGGTCAGTATGCTCTTGTCACCTTCATGTTGTAGTAGTACAAGCACGAACTTGTAGATACCGTGAGGAAGTTCCGGAATAAGGAAACAAACTACAATCAAAATGGCTGTGGTTGTTATGATGCGTTCCTTGCGTAATCGTGTAGAGCTGTTTGACCTGTGAGACATGGTCGAAACCCGTTTCTGTGCCTTGTTTAATTCTACTAGAGTTTTTATAGTAAGACTCACAAGTACAATACACGGAATAAGATGTTGAAAGGCAACACAGAACCAGAGATAGACACATGTCCTAGTACATGGCTGCTCTACTTGCCAACGACACCTCCTATTGCCGAGCTTGTTATCAACGGCATGGTAGATATGTAGAATGGCGGCAAACACGTATGAGAAGCCGATTGTGATCAAAGTCTTCCAGAATGTACACACCCTGCCTGACACAAATGGATGACAAACGCAAATATAACGTTGAATGCTCAGTATGACTGTCTGCCATACAGATACTGTATGGAACACACGTGATACGTACAGGCGCAGTATCATGTAGGACAAGCACCATTCCCGCGAGACGTCAGTATAATCAGCCGCGTAGATTCCTAAAGAATTCGGCAATAAGGCAACACCCGTCATGGCATCAGAGAGAGCAATACTGACGAACAGCAGGTTGGTCGCTTTACCTCGAGTTTTCTGCGCCAGGAAAAAGCCACAGACGAACAAATTCGTAAGAGTTGTGAGAAATATCAAAATAGGTCGAACGTAACCCATTGTTGCTATTTCAAACTGAAATATCTCAAGATAATAATAATCTTCGTAATAATAATCGTCGTCGCCGTAATAATATCCATCGTAATAGTACGAATAGCCAGAGTCGTTGGAAGTCGAGTAGTAATATTCGTCGTACGCCGAGCTGCCAAAGGCGGTGGTGTTCATTGTCCTTGCAGACCCATTGGTAGAAAACTCGCTTCCGTAGCTAGTGTTAACAGCACTGGACACACCATCTGCGGACGAATAATCCATGTAACCGGCGTAATACGCGTCGTCCATAGTTTTAACGTTGAAATGTCGATAAGTATTATAGATACTATGTTACTACGCCTTGGTAGACTTCCCCTAGGATAGTGACATCAGTGTGCTTCAATGATAGGCCTGCTAGATGTTGCCTGCATGACAAAGTCTTCCGTACTGATCAATGTATCATAACATTCTACTTAAGTTTATACATGTATTATTTAAACTAAATCTTTGAAACTTTGATTTAGTTTCCGTGTGAGAATTGTTGGTTATTGTTGATAACTTAAACATAATTCTTCCTCAGTGGTAACTACTTCATATCACTTTTACGGTATATAGTATGTGAACATATGAATTTTGTATAACACACTCGTTAGAACGTGTCGACGTGCCTATTACCTATGGGTATACGATGATTAAACTCGAGTCGGGTTCCATGCGATGACGTAACGCTTTAGTCAACACTCTTTTTACTGTTTCGCTTCTGAACCAAACGGCCGCTATTCAATTGAAGTCACAACAAACGATTCCGAAGTTTGCTAACCCCCAATAGAATTAAAATGAGTTTTGTAAACAAACACTTTGTATCTTTATCAATGTAATAATGCTCACCAGTCCATATGTAGTTTAATATAATATTGAAACTGTACATGCAATTACCAAACTTGAATAAGCATAGCCTGAAAAAAACTTTAATAATTTCTAGTCTACCAATATGAATATCATATAAGCCCCATATTAACCCTCACCCGGTTGGGTGGGATTCGAACCCACGATCTATGTGGCATTGAAAATCATGTTAAGTGCAACCAATCAAAATTACGTGTAATTAATGGCATTTTTGTTATAGCTTAAAAAATCTTGGAAAAGTATAATGACTCATATAATGTTGTTTACCATAGTAACGTTGTTGTTATTCGATCGATAAATGCGGGTCCCAAGAATGGAAACATTCCTATATCGGATTTGCAAGTAACTGTAACAGTACGAAGGCAGTATTCTAACTTGTAGAATACTGTCATGTCCACTACACCAGAATACATTCTGCGCGTCTGCTAATTTTGTGCACCTTATTTTCCAGATTCATACAAACTCAGCTTTGTCGTTTTCCTTCCGTCCTCAAGTGTTTTTGTGGATGTTACTTATGTGAAGTTTCATAATCTCACAAACGGCAATGGGAAAGTATTTCTACGAAGCATTGACCAAAATCAGTAACAGCGGCGATGTACAGTAGGATATAACTAATGCCAACGTAAGCATGTTGAACAGAATATACAATATTTTAAAATGAGGAAAAATGTTCTGTGTTGTGACGTTCTAACTTTGACGTCACTGTGCACCGCATATGCATACATGTGTACCATGACATTGTGTATAAGTAATGTTAAACTGAAATTTTATTTTTTGATACATTTTCATGAAATTCCGGTGACCTACTACCAACATATTTATTAATCATCAGGGAAATTTTGAAAGGAATGATTTGAATACTTTTTCTACAATGAGAAATGTACTAGATTTACTGGGACAACCCTCGTACGTGACTAGTATTCATGCTCTAGACATTTGCCTAAGTGTCACGCACTCACATAACTGTAAGTTATAAGTTAGTTATAATTGTTGTGTAATGTAACACACGAACATCCTTATTGTCGGCTAAGTGGACTTCTAGTTAGTGATAAGTGTTTTCATGATAAGTATTTTATTTTAATACATGTATGTACACTCCAGCACAATAGATACAATTTTACTACGTTTTACTACGTGTGAAGTTAAAATGTCAAAGGGTGCTTGAGCGGCTTAACAGCTGACAAGAGCCCTAGAAAATTGGTGACTTTACTTTGTTTAACGTGTAGTTTATCTTGGCGGCCATGTAGCGTTGTAATGACAGCAGTTTATTAGGGTTATGTAGTCCGCTGTACGTAAAACCACTTTGAACGTTTCAGAGATATAGCTTGGCTATTTTGACGTGAGCCTGACCTTTATGCAAAAATATATCACACGATTCTTGCTTTGAATATATCAATTTCCGCAAGCAATCCGTGCGATATCGGTATTTCAAATTTGTGTTTGTATTACATCTCGAGCGTCTTCGAGATACTCCCCGATTATGAAAACGTAGGCAATATATCGATTGTTAAATTATGCCAATCAAAAGGTCAGGATCGTGTCAAATTGGCCAAGCTATATCACGAACAAACGCCCAGTTTCTGATAGAGCTCATTTAGTTCTTGGAATGCGTGTCTAGCAAAATAAGTCAATTTAAAAACACGGAAGTTTAACGTTTGAAATCTTTAAAATTGGAAACTTCAATTTTATAATGGTAACATATTTGTACATAGACTGTGATATTAATTATCCACTGGTTTTACCTTAAGCTGTCGTATGTTTCATAGTTAATGGTGAAAAAATAAAACCTTATTGATATTGCTGGTTGTTGACAAATGTGTTCTTGGTTTGATACTACTATTTAGTTCATGAGTCACATGGTATTTATGTACTAGGGTTATGCCGTTTCTAAGCATAAGTGTTCGGTTAAACATGGTGACATATTCACCTAACAAGTTTCCATGGACAGTTTCTTAACCAGTTCTTCATTATCCCTGCATAAGGAACCAGCAACTTCACAACCTGTTGGTGAATGTCGACATTGAACATTGTCAACTTTTCATGGAAGGGTATGTTCTATAGAGGGCATTGGGGCATATCACTTCTGTGTGTGCATGATTTCCCTACGTCTCATATACATTTTGTACGAATTAGTTCCATTTCTTCATTATTCGATGCCGCCAGGAGGCGGCATCGAGTATGAAAGGGTGCAAGCAGATGTCCCAGGAGGATACAAGATTTGATTGGTTATAACGTTGTTGGACTCGCCCGTCAGGGGTAAAATAGGATGATAAATGTTCGGTAGGTACTAAAGTCCAAGTCCCAGGAGGATACAAGATTTGATTGGTTATAACGCTGTTGGACTCGCCCGTCAGGGGTAAAATAGGATGATAAATGTTCGGTAGGTACTAAAGTCCAAATCAGTTCGGAACGGGTGTTTATATAACGGCTACATATGTTGCAATTTGCGGGTCTTAGCAGGGGCTATTAAAAAGTAAAAAAAAACTATTTGCGCGGAGCGGCGATTTTCCTTTCGAACTTTTATGGAACATGTTAAATACTTTCATGTCTGTCAGATATTTTTTAGTTATGATTTTCGATTTTTTCCAGTTCTTAGGTTTTGTCTTAATCTAAATTTGATAAATGCAAGTGTTTTTTTAATCTCTATGTTTCTTTATTTATGTATGTCAGAATAGTTTGTTTTGCCAAAATTTAAACGGGTAATGTAGCTTGCCAACATTGAACTGACACTTCTTATTTACAAAATATTCATATGCGCTCCTATACTCCTGCCAAATGGAACTAGTTCTATGCATATTTTAAACTATGTTGAACGTATTAATTCGCAATAAATTTACTTATCAAGCTCACAAACCACGAAATAACAATGTCCTTTAGTGTCAGTTTCACGTTGTCAGGCTATACCACGTTATTGGAATACACTTTGTTATTTTATGAAACATGCTAAATGCCATCTGTGAAGCATTAATCAATATTATAATGGTGCTCATATTTCTAAAACATGTTATGTTCATTTGAATAAATATTTCAATAGAAAATAGAATGTTTTCATGTTTTCTATTCTTTCCTGGTGTTTCACTGCCTTCAAGTTTTTAACCAGGTTTTCCAAAGGAAAACTCTGGTAATTAGATTGCTGAATGTCGGCGGGCCTTAACAATTTCTTCTGTGCACAACTTCTCCTACATTTCTTCATAGATTTCAACCAAACTTTCAGAGAATGATTGTCATCATGTGACCTGGTGCATATTATCAGGGTTTTATGATTCAACCAATTTTGACGGAGTTATGGCCCTTGAAACAGAAAAAATTGGCCGCTTTCCTTATGTCGCACGGTACTCAAAGTACACGACATAGAGTCATGAAACCTTCACAGAAATGGTCAGGATGTTTTCTCTACACCTGGGGTTTCACTCCCCTTTCAGTTTAGTACATCCAGAGTTATTAGCCATTGAAATGGTGTAAAATAGCCATTTTTGACTTGTTTCACATGCTACTCAAAAAGTATTTGACCTAGGATCATGAAACCTTTATAGAAATGTTTGACAGCATGTACTCTAGTGCACCTGGGGTTTCACTCCCCTTTCAATTTAGTACAACCTGAGTTATTGCCCTTGAATTAGTGAAAAATACCCATTTTCAGCAATCTTAAGTTTTTGCAGCGTACACTCAACACATGAGAATAACTTCCCTTGTGCATCACACATCACGCCGGAATTTTAGTTTGTTTACAAGTTTCTACCAATACCTTTTACTAAATAAAAAGATTTACTTAAAAAGAACTAGCGGCATCTTTGATGCCCAGCATCAACATTTCACTTGTTGCTTGATTTGGATGAGTATTTAAAACAAACATCAACTATGGTTAACGGATTTAAAAACGCGACACTTGGGTATGTTGATATATTTTAGGAAAGCGAGTTCCTATATCAAATATCTTGGTATTTCCGTAAAGGTACATTCAATGTCGTCATTTTGATATCAAATGTATTAAAATCCAACAGGCATTTAATAAATTATAGCATAAATAAGACATTGGTCCAGAAAACGAAAGTAACACCTTTATCGGCGTATTGAGTGCACTGCTGTATAACAAGGTCGAATGTTTAGGTTATGTAAGGACAGTCTTAACTTTATACGAACATTCTAAATTAAACGGAATAAATGGCATATGTCCAAATATTTAAAATGTGTCTATATCGTAGCAGGAAGCAAACCATGTTCCCAGAAAAAGAAATGACCTTATGTTGCAATAGGTTATTAAGGATGCTTTAACACATGGTGTGATTTCATTGATTTATTCCATAAAATGAATACATTTGATTTCACTGAAATGATCACTGATTAACACATATATAACACTAACATGTCACAACATGATGAGTATTTAATACATTTCATCAAAGTGTTAAAATAGGCAGTGTCCTCCACCAGCGTTCCTAACAGCAACACATCGCTGTCTCAAAGACCTGCACAATGTTCGAATAAATGCCTGAGGATCGGTCACCATTCTGTCTGTAGTGCAACTTGGAGGTCCTGTAGTGTGTTAAGATGACGTAGCCGAATTCGTCGCTTCAGATCGTCACATAAATGCATTCGGTCTCAAAGGTTTTAGATGTTTCCTACTGACATAATAACCGCTACAAAAACATCGAATAAATTTAACCATGGGAGCTTCCGTCAAACATAAGCCCGCGCAATTTGAATACATCAGTCGGTGCTATACCTATTGCCAAATGGTCAAAATGCGACTTTCGTTTTCTGGATCGGCTTATTGATTGTGCAATATATTTATTAATACTCGTCTGATTTTTATTATATTGGTACCAAAATGACGGCAATAAATTGACCCTTAACTTGCATTATTCAAATATAGGCATTAACTTGAACCGTCTGCGATAATACAGCATACCCTAGTGTCGCGTTTTTAAATCCGTTTAGTATACTATAATGATGGTATTATTTAGCAATAACAAGTTTAAAAACACAATTTCAGACAGTAATGTACATAATAACCAAACTATGTTATTAATAAAAATAACAGTTTTAGCTAATCAATTAACATATTTTTTCCCGTTGAATATAATCGTGAGCTTGTATTCACAGAATCAATGCATATTTAGAGAAACATTTAAAATACAGTCCAAATGAATAAAGAATAGCCTTCGTTTTCTTTGTGATAAGTGTAGCGTATAATTCTTCTAAACTCTGCTTAGCTGAAACACTTAAGGATACAATACGATTTTATCAAAATTCTAAGTTTGATGATTAACGAGAGAAACTGCTTCATTTATATTATACCCGGAAATTCGTTTACTGGAAAGATCCAAAACCGAGATTAAGTAACAATCAAAGCTTAGCCTATGTACTTCGTGAAACGGACACTAATTTCGCTCACGACCTCAATTGTTGATAATTGTCAGTAATTGTTATATACAAGTGTGTGTACTTAATTGTTTACAGTAGATGATTCAAACCGGGCATTGTTTGATCAAAGTGGACCTACAACGATGAGTAATAATTATGTCAATCAGTTCTCTAGTTCACCATAGACATTTTCAGAAAATACCTTGTAAATACCAGATTATCAGATCAGTCATCATCCGGTCATCGGGTGACGAATGTAGTATTACTTTGGTCGCCAATCGCCTGGACACCGGACCAATATGTCCGTATATCCGAAAATGTACCTGGTGCGGTTACTAAGTATCGTCCGGTCGCTAGCCGATAAGCAACGCGTATATATGTACAAAAAGAGACTTAAAATTACTACAGCCGCAACCAGAGACAGTGACGAGTTTGGAATGATACAGGCAAATCAACCTTGCTTGACGCTCAGCATAATTAGTTTCACAAGGTAGGGCAATTTAAAAAGGAAAATCTTCATTTGACTGAAATATTACTAAACAGTGGGAGTATAAATATTCAAAAACATAATATTCAATCAGCGGTGGTATTCAATATTGATCCTATTGAATTCGAGAAAACCAATAGCCATTCATTTTGTCTGTTACTGAACAAGAGCTTAATGTGGGATCTGATTGGTTGTCTTTATCCTTCAAGTCGGGTAAAAACAATATTGAACACACGTCCAGAGATTAATATATACATACTTTAAGTCAACTATAAGTCTATCACATGCACGAACCTTACTTGTTAATCACTACCCTGTTATATGGTCACTGAATATTCAAAATGTACCCAAACTGCGAACATACCGTATCTTCAAGACTGAATTCAAGTGCGAGAATTATGTAAAATTAGATATGTCTAAACGTGAACGTTCAATTTTGTGTCAATTTAGGACAGGGATTTTACCTCTAAGAATTGAAACCGGTCGATTCACCGGTGAGCGCCCTGATCAAAGACTCTGCAGACTATGTATTTTAAACTCAGTGGAAGACGAAAAACACTTTTTATTTAACTGTACTATGTATAATGAACTTCGTCAGCACTCATTCTCTGACTTATTTGAAAACAATAATGTTGATATTGATAGCAGACTCATACATTTAATACAATCACATCCTAGAAAATTAGGAAAGTTTCTACTTTGTGCATATCTGAAAAGAAGGGATGCGTTATTCCGCTGACCATTTACAACAATTAATATTTGCTGTTTTTTTATATGTTGATAATGTATGGGCTTTTTATTAACGATCATTTATAAATTAATTCTTTCTATGCTGAATATTGGGTTTTGTATATTATACATGTCATAAATGTTATAACAAAATGTGTACTGTAAAATTGTACTGATAATATATATGCTTGTTATGCACAATAAGAACAGTACTATACAGGACAATTTCTAATTTGGGGTTATGTATAACATACACCTTTACAGTGTTTTAAATGTCATACAATCATTACATATCATGTACCAGTCATTTTGGAAATTGTCAATCGAATGTCATATTATACATGTATAAATTGTATATTTAATCACAAATATGTAATTATATTTTCAAATTTCATCTCGTAAGTCAGAATGTTTGCCACAGTATACTGTATATTCTATCGAATGTTACCTTTACCTCTGTTTTATCGTTCATCGTCATTGCAGTGCTGTACATATTGGTTATTATACATGTAATTTGCAATACATTTAAAAATATTTATTTATATATATCATATGAAATTATGCTCAACTACATCATTATTATTTAATAAAATTAATGTTCTTATTCGGAATTTAAATACTCCTATGCTATGGTGACTTATAGGCCCATTGGGCCGGGTGCATCTTTATTTTTGTATTGTAATTATGTTTGTTTGTAAATATATATGCACATGTCACGTTAATAAACAATTTACTTACTTACTTACATACTTACATACAAAGGGGAGCAACTGAGATGAGGTTAACAAAGTATAGAAAGATATTACCTCCCTTTCCATGACGCACGCGCCTTTGTGTGCAATAAAACCCACATGACGCACACTATACAGATAGCATAGGCACATGTTTCCTGCAGGTGACATACAGTATATAATTATAATTATATTACTGAAACTGATTGGTGTTCTATTGTCCAACCGAAGACAAACTGTGGTAACTATAGCAACTCAACGAGTTTCTAGTTTACCCCGCCCACCATCAGTTTTTTTTGTGAATAGTAATTACATTGTATACGTGTACTTTCGTCATATACTGAGCGTCAAAAGTTTCGCAAACGAATTAAAAAATCATTTTTTTTAAATTGTTAACTCGAAAGAAATTTTGACTAACACTATCTATTTGTGTATCCATAGTGTTCATGTTGAACCCATTTCCGTTGGCGTCCGTTACGCTTGGATGATCACACCTTCAAAAATGGTAAAACGTCTATTCAAGCGCGCAAAGTAAGGGTTTTTCCTTTTCGACTTAATTTTCACTTCCAATTTACTTCATATAACTTATATAATGCACAATGAACCAGAACGAACGGGAGGTCGAAGGTTCGAAACCCGGCGGGAACTTGGTTAAAACTGATGTGGCCAGTTGGCGAGCCGCCATCTTGTTGAAACAATGGTAACCGTAGGCCCATCTCAGCCAGGCGCCCAGCAATATGAGAAGGGAATCGGGAGGTACTGTGCGCATGAAAGAAAGAGTGTCTCATAAGTCAATTTAACTGGCCCTTTCAATAGGCGTAACACTATAATGAACAAATACTTTATCTTTTGCCCTTTATATAGCGTACGATGTTTATTGTCTTACTGTAACTGGGCACAAAGAGTTGTTTAGTGACAACGTACACGTTGACGAGTTAACTTATATATCCAGTGGAATCGGATAGGCATCAAACTAACAACTGAATAAAAAAAAAGTCTCGCGAGATAAATGCATAGTGCCCGGATAGAATTCTTAGAATATATTTTATTATAATAGAATCTGCGGATACACATGGCACTATTGTGAAAGAGCATACAATAAGGCACTACTCCTTCACATCTCATAATGGTGATCGTGTGTGCAAGTGTAACTTATTTGTTTCTAAGCGATGCGATACGCAGGTACTGGTGAAATAGTGACACCCTAGTTCCGAGAATATGGTTTCGACTTACAAGTGTTTCTGCTTAAATACTGTTATAGGAACCATTTGTCGTAGGCTGGAATTTTATACATGTGACAGGAATGGTGTGAATGATGATCGTTCGAGTATCAGATGATCAACACTGTAACATTATGCTATATTAAATATCGTTAACACTGACATGTATATATACCTCCATATCGCTGGCTTAGAACAAGAATGTCGTAACTACCAAATCGTTATATTGAGAAAACAAGAGAAAACTGTCTATAATTTACTCTTTACCTATGGGAAAACTCGTTTTTAAAACTTCATTTTGGTCAACATAACAATTTCAGATTTTCATATAAATATGCTCATAAGAAGCGCCTTGTAAAGCAGATTTCAAATATGTATGAGACTTATAAGGTCGTAAGAGGTAGTTACGACCATCTGGTTCTAAGCCATCGATATGGCCAATGTAAGAATTCAAGGGAGCTACATTAACGTAATGCTTGAGGTAGGTTGATTGTGTGATCCGTTGCTCCGTTTGTCTGTTGGTTCGTGAAAATTCGGTCCTTGCAATTTCTCTGCAACCGTTCGCTTTGTATGACTTTTCAATGACAGGTGTACTTTCGCATACACTAGTGGTCGATTAAATTTTAATGCAGATAACTACCTTTTTCCGCTAAGTCTTATGCGTTTGCTTTCGTAATTTATCTGTCGTCAATTGGTTGGATTTCAAGGAAACTTTGATTGACTTATCAGTGCCGAGCTAGAAATGAATGTCGTCTGCAAACGTTGATCGGATAAAAATTATGAGCGTTATTGCCATTTGTTATAATTTTTCCGCGCCATCAAAGACTGGTAACCATTGGTTAACAGTTATAATCCTATTTAAGTATAGTTTCGATACATAATAGGCAGATTAGTTATTCTTATCGGTGCACATGTCTTTATTAATAAATGAACTTGCGCAAGGTAAATCAGTATAGCTAGTTTGCGATAGAAAAAAATCGTGTTTTTTAAAGATTTCTGAAAATCTATTAATCAGATTTTGGTAAAAAAATACACAGAACTACAACAACTTCCTAAATTTCATAATTTTAGGTCACCAATTAAAAGACATTTATTCTTTATTACATATTGAAATTACATGCGTATTTACAGTTTAACGCAGGGAGGTAATCTGGTATTCCATTGATGATTTACTATCAATTATTTAACCGTTACAATCCGTGATCAGCGGGATTGAGATTGCTGTTATACAGACAAGACTTAGGCACTGCGGTATAACGTACACCGGATTTTTCTAGTAAAGTGAGTAATATTTTTAATTTTGAGGAGACCAGGGTGAGTTTAGATACGTTATTTTCCAAATTACTGAATACTTATGCATATCTCAATTAAGTTTTAACTTCTTTCGGCATTTTTGTAACTTTATAGCACACTATAGTATAAAAGATATTCATAGGAGGGTTCAAATGATCTAGTATTATGCCGTTACTCACTCGCAAATATTAACAGCAGTACTGTACACGCTTCTGGAATGACTGTATCACCAAATTGAAGATTTTTTAACTGGCCATTTTGTTTATATTGAACCCAAACGTGTTGTGACCAAATTTCATAAATATTGATCGAAAAACAACTAAGATGTACATCAAAACAGATACAATTGCGTGTACAGAGTATTGCTGTTTAGTGTACAAAGTATTGCTGTTTAGTGTACAGAGTATTGCTGTCTAGTGTACGGACTATTGCTTATTAACATGAGCAAATAAAGAATGTAAGTGGACAGTTTTATCGTATTATTACGTCTGCTCACCAATAAACTCATGTCTTATTAGCTTTATGATATAATAAGAATATTTTTATATGATAATGTTAAAATATTTCAATCTGTCAGGCTGATGAATGCAATGAACAAAATGAAAAACTTATTTTCATACATTAAGTGTTCTTATGACAAGAACAAAGGGATATTTATCTTGAATGTATGTAATTCGTTGAGAGTCATGCATATGGTCAAATGGCAAATACGGGCATTTGCCTGCATAAAGTTTATTTATGCTCAACTACAATTTAGTATGGAACATAATTAGTTCCTACAACAATTACATCACTAATACTATTTAAGAAAATATTATTCTGAAATCATTAAGTCTTATCAATTCGATATTAAAGTTTCAGTAAAACACAACATTCTAATCATTTGAAGCTAGTGCACAGAATTAACTTAAGCATGAAAGGGTTGTATACTGACAATGCAATCTAGGTTTTGGATATTTTAATGTGACACTGTGTTGTACCGGGTATATATAGTCACAAATGGAAAGTCTATCCTTTCCTGAACACAAGGGGAACTCCTAAAGCAATTCCAATAATACATATACTTTAATCTGAGTAATCTTAATATCATGGTTAAAATCTAAACACTAACTTAACAGAAAAGAACTGTTAACTGTATATTATATAAATTACATAACATATAATTTAAATTGTGGCTAACTCTCACCTCAATCTATTCCAGTTAATAACAATAATGATATGTTTGAAAAGGCTAAGATATATTATAAATCAAGAACACACAATTAAGGGTTGCTTAAAGAAAGGGGATGCATCTGCTATATTGGTTTGTATGGTTTTTTGTATTATGTTGTCACAAAAGCTCTAACAGAGAATATTGATATGTGGGTGACAATGCATTTCTATCAGACATGTTTGCCTGACTACAGAAATTTTCTCAAGGGGATCTGGCATTTTCTTTACAGCAGAGGTTAAGCAAATTATTTTGCTCAGTCGGTCAAAAAAGCTATTGTTCTCATGACAGTGTACATATTCCATTCTAAACCCTGTACAATTGATGTACATGGTTAATATCACAACATGTAAAATTCAGGTGGTGGGGTTCTTGGAGCTAGGACAAGCTTGGTACAATTATTGTTTAATGTAGTACATGTACATACAATCCAATCCTCATAGGTACAGATCTATACAATAACAAGTTATTTTTACCAAAATAAATCACTGATTATACCTTGTATTTAGTCAATTGTGTGACAAATAGTCACGACACTTAAAACCAATACTCTGTACACTATATAGCAATACTCCGTACATGATACAGCAATACTCCGTACACTAACACCTGTATTTATTCTCACAATGCACTGTTATTTGCGATTAGTTTAGAATACTACATTTACAATATTATCTTTGTATCAAGAATGACAATTTGCTCGATTCAAGTTGTGTTTTTAAACGAAGAATATAAACAAAAACATCTTGTTTCGACCGCTCGAGCTGACTTTTTTCGTGAGTAACGATACGAGTTTGGTCTTTTAATCACGCTTTAAAGAAATTCCTGGCAATTTACCGGTTGCACGGACTAGGCAAATTGATGGAAGAGATACTTTTGTAGAAAATATATATGAAACACACTCAGAAAGACTAAAAATCGTCTCTGAACTTACTCTTGTCAACACTAGAATGTCGCGAAAATTAATTATTTTACTCATATTGCTAGCAATATCCGGTGTTGGTTATACCGCAGTGTTAGGAGGCCCTTGTGATTCGGTTTATTTAGGTGTGTCGCTTGTAAACAATGTACAGCAATAACATGTACTTCGTCATATTCACAGACGGGCCTCGCATCTCTCAAATTTAGTAGGTTGCAAATACGTAAATATACCGTTATGCGTATCACATGACCGTAAATTAGCTGTTTCATGTATCAAGTCTTCTAACTTGATTTTTCACACAAAACTACAAAAATGTTACATAGAACTTATGAACAAAACTTTTTTAACTCATTTCTGATCTTGCTGAAATTTCAGTGTGCATTAGGTAGATATATTTTATTTATTCGTGCAAAATTTCATACTTGTAGGTGTAGTAATTACAGAGAAATTTTCAAAAAACACGATTTTTTTCTATCGCAAACTAGCTATACCAAGCCTGTCTAGACTAAATTGACGTCATCATAAATTTGATCTGTGCTGCTTGCGTACATCTTTTATGCAGTGGGCGCCGTGGTATTCATCAAGTTATGTCATTTAACTTATTTTATAACCCCATTCAAATGACTAGATGGTGTTGGGTTGATTAATACGCAAATCCATCAATTTTAGCTCGCATTCTTAACCATGAATTTTTACCGCCTGCACTGAACGACTTGCTAACGCTCCCAGTTCAAAAACTGATATAAATAACCGCAATAACTTGCCGCAATATTCTTCGACTTGAAAAATGTTTCTGTGAAATAGTCACTACGAATATTTTACATGGTTTAATAGCTAAAGTTCTTTTTATTGCAGTATATTGATATTAATTTTGTTTTTAATTCAAGAAGTCGTTTAAAGTTTGTGGTAATAAAAGCTGGTTAAATATTTTATCTAATATCGCATTTCAGTTCACTCTAAAGCATATATTCTTTAATGGGACTAAAATCCATTTCGATGGTGAAAACACGTTGTGTAGACGCTTTTTAATCACAAAACTTTGTATAATGAATACATAAAAAAGTATTCTTACAACTTGCATTATGAGCAAACGCCATATTGATGAAAATTCCCCCAAAGAGTTTTACATCCGCTACGATTTTTCTCGGTTTTTAAACTCGCCTACGTTATAATGACGTTGAATTATATATTTTATTGCGTTAGTCACGCAATTGATTTTAGGTGTTGAAAAGGTAATAAACCGACGTTATGCAATTATTTTTCTTCTATATAAATAAATCTAGAATCTTATTTAAATGTATAAGGTCGATCAAGCCAAACAAATTCGATTTTAATGGAGCTTTTTTGGTAATTTTTGCAATTCACCAGCTGGAGTGGAGTCGCTTAAGTGTCTCCGTCGGTAAATTTTCTATAAGTACATGTAGTTTCTTATAATTATGAGAGTCATAATGACAAACATTCTTGTTGTAAACATTTTTGAGAGTTATACTGAAATGTTTTATCATCTCTTATATCATCTTGTATAGCTCCCATTTATCATCTCATATATCATCTTGTATAGCTCCCATTTATCATCTCTTATATCATCGTGTATAGCTCCCATTTATCATCTCTTATATCATCGTGTATAGCTCCCATTTTGCATCTCTGATATCATCTTGTATAGCTCCCATTTATCATCTCTTATATCATCGTGTATAGCTCCCATTTATCATCTCTTATATCATCGTGTATAACTCCCATTTATCATCTCATATATCATCTTGTATAGCTCCCATTTATCATCTTACAATTATATCATCTTGTAAAGCTCCCATTTATCATCTCTTATATCATCTTGTATAGTTCCCATTTATCATCTCTTATATCATCGTGTATAGCTCCCATTTATCATCTTACAATTATATCATCTTGTAAAGCTCCCATTTATCATCTCTTATATCATCTTGTATAGTTCCCATTTATCATCTCATATATCATCGTGTATAGCTCCCATTTATCATCTTACAATTATATCATCTTGTAAAGCTCCCATTTATCATCTCTTATATCATCTTGTATAGCTCCCATTTATCATCTTACAATTATATCATCGTGTATAGCTCCCATTTATCATCTCTTATATCATCGTGTATAACTCCCATTTATCATCTTGCAATTATATCATCGTGTATAGCTCCCATTTATCATCTTACAATTATATCATCTTGTATAGCTCCAATTTATCATCTCTTATATCATCGTGTATAGCTCCCATTTATCATCTTACAATTATATCATCGTGTATAGCTCCCATTTATCATCTTACAATTATATCATCGTGTATAGCTCCCATTTATCATCTCTTATATCATCGTGTATAACTCCCATTTATCATCTCTTATATCATCTTGTATAGCTCCCATTGATCATCTCTTATATCATCTTGTATAGCTCCCATTTATCATCTCTTATATCATCTTGTATAGCTCCCATTTATCATCTCTTATATCATCGTGTATAGCTCCCATTTATCATCACATATTTCATCCTTTAAAGCTCCCATTGATCATCTCTTATATTATCTTGTATAGTTCCCATTTATCATCTTTAATATCATCTTGTATAGCTCCCATTTTCGAAAACGTAACGTCGCTAGCTTAAATTTTGGTGTTGTTTTGACCCTGTAACTATGGTAATGTGATAAAAAGACACCGTAATTTGTTGTCTTTGAGATCAACATTTTATAAAAGCGGCACGAAAACAAATTATTTAGCTCAACGTAGGTTCGCTAAATAACGTGTGATTTCTAGACTCGTTTAAGAAAATGTTGATCTTCAAAGACAACTCATGACGGATCCTTTATAATTATGTTTAATGTGTATAGTCCAGTAAAGATATTGAGACTGTGACATCATCATTTATGTATACCCAAAATATTGAAACCATTGCTCAAATAGGTAGTTTAGTTGGTATTGAACTGTTGTTATAAGCATTTATACTTGTTTTTACACTGCAATATTGGACTGGACTGTATGTATTATCTGTAATATGTTGCCGAGCTGTTTAATAAACCTTCAAAGTATATTATTAATATTCCTCCTGGTGACGTGATATGTAAGTAGTTGAGGACATAAATGTCTGATACAACAACCAAACGTATATAGTTCGTCGGGGATAACTCTAGCCTTTGCTTACAATAAAAAAATGAAATAAAATGCATTTCCGGTGATCATTTATGTACACGCATGTGAGAAATTACTTTAAATACATTTAATTATTCAATCCATACAGAAACAAGCGACCTGTCGCACTGATTGTGTTGTTTTTAGACATTTTATGTTTGTAAACAAAGCTAGAGTTATCGCCATGGATTTATACATATATTTACAGCAGTTAAAGACGTAATGTGACTTTAGATATTCAGCAATAATTCGCAAACTGTTCATGAATACATTTTAAGAGCAGTTCATGTCAAAAGGTTCATTAACCAAATTCAAGAACTTGGTGTTATGTCACGATCTGTTCATGATGGGAATGAAGACTTAGTGTTCCTGAAGTCATGAACAACATTTCGCAGTTGTCATGTAACATGATATGAGGTAATCGGACAGGGAAAGCAGCGCTCAACTTAACCAGCCGAGCACTGAAAACAGAAACAGCACAACACAACTACACGCACCAATGCCAACACTAAACCCAAAGAAATGATTAAAAGCCCAAGTTCCAGCTAAAAAATGAAGGATAACCCAATTTCATAAAGAAAAAACAAAACAAGCTGATCCCAAGTAACAGAAGGAAGATCCTCTATACCTGTTTTTTTTAAATAATGTTTTAACAAATACAGTCTATATACTGATAGATATATTAACCACGTAATGATGCGTCATAAATATATTTTCAACTGCAATTTTATCAGGATGAGTCTAATCACGGATGCTATAGCCATAGCAATGACAAACTGAATATTGGGAAGTTTTGTTGTAACTTGTTTCAGATGGCCATAGTATAATATTTAAATGGATCGATTCCAATAGTGTTTTATTGGTACGCTCTATGGAGAGAGCAATCAATTGCTGGAGAGATACACATGATATATAACCGATATGTAGCTTAGTATATAACGTTAGTGTGACTTGTGGTCATAGGAAAGACAACAGTTTTATCTTAACAGGAGTTCTTACAGACACAAAAACTCATTTTAGCGCTGTTAGTTTAAAAATGCTTTTCAATTTGAGTGCAAATGAGGCTCATATTGATGATGTGAATGATACTATAAATAGAACGGTTTTAGGAGATGGTGTTACATATCAACTTCGAGTGACGTCACATGTGATAAACGCTTTAATAAGCGTCTTAACGATTTTCTTTAATAGCATACTCATACACAGTGCAATGCGATTGAAAGGGAAATTATCGGATGTAGTTCGTAAACAACTAATAAGCATGGGGACGAGCGATCTGATTGCCGGGTGTACTCCCGGTATTTGGTGTTTGACTCTAATTCCGACTGTTAACACCAACATTAACGTTTGTTCGGCGATACATATTGTATTCATATCGGCACAATATGCGGTTGTGTTAAATATGTGCGCCTTATCAATTAGGCGGTGGAAAATACTCATGAATAGAACCGTGTTAGGGGCAAGTCGTAACAACAAGTTTCAGATTGTGTTTGCATCGGTAGCGATTACATGGACATTGAGTTTTGTGGCCCATCTACCTATGTTGTTGTTTTTTACTTCGAATCAACGCATCAATGGGTGTTTATCGCCACAGTTGATACCGAATCCGGTCGGTGGAAGTTACGTAGTGGTGATGTTTGGAATGACACTATTGGTTCTTGATGTGCTCTACGGAAGTAGTATGTACATGCTAAGGCAATCAAGGCGTCGCGTCCAACACGTACAGAATAATAATTCTGTAGAAAGGAATATTCATCGAAATCAACATCAGACTCAGACAGAGGTTCACATAACATCAAACAGTGATCAACAAAACGTTAACATCAGAACAAACACACCACGAACTGCTGCCATCGACAACACCGCTTCAATGATTGGTCAAAATGCTGTACAGAAAACAGCCTATAAACATTTAATTATTGCGTTATTCATAGCCAACCTAACTACAATACCATTCGTGTGTGTTTTGCTTTTGTTTTCCCAAGGCATGTATGACACGGACCCAACACAAACAGACATGTACGATATGCAGATTGTGGCTCTTAATTCGATGTTGAATCCGATTGTGTATAGCATCCATATTAAAGAAGTACGGCATTTTATACAAACCAAAGTCACACAGTACACTTGAGACACTTGTATCATGAACTGTTTCGTACGAAATTATTTACACCAACAATAGCTGTTGATACCATTTGTTGATCCCCAAAAACAACTGGCAACGGGTCCGATAATATCCTTTATCTCTGGACTAGACTTTACATAAAGTGAAACCACTGAAGTGCTGCTGTATATGAATACGATGTAAAAATTAGTTAGTATGACAATAGTTCTTCTAAGACATGATATACACGTAGATGCAAAGAAACAAGACACAACTTACGTACATTTCATTTTCTCCTACCAAAACCGTTTTTGCCGAACTGTGACCCTGCTCCAACAAGACATGTATATAAAATGTTGGCCAATGTTTACGCCTTTCCCTTCCGACACGAACGTTTGACCCAAGATCCAATATTGGATTATTTCTTTTTTTAAGTTATACAAACTATATGATGTTGCATTATCAATTTGAATGGCATGATCAGAGAAGCGATTATTTAAACGAATTCATAGGATTAAATAATTTTCAAAAAAAATTAAACACCCTAACGTCACATTGGTAGTCAAGCAAATGTAGAAACAACAAAAGACAAATCGACACAGTATAAAGGACTGCAATTCAATTCATCCACCTCAACATTAATAGTATATACGCAAAGTTTGAAAAGAATTGAGCTACACTTTTGAAAATAAACGATCTTGATGCAACGGGATAGAGCGATTTTTAAATATAATATTCATTTTATTTTGTGGACAAAGTGTTTAAGTTACAAGATTACTCTATATTTAGAAACAAGCAGACATAATATTATACAGTATTACTTGGTGGTTGAGTTTTACTTGTTTTATTATTGATAGTTTCTCTCGTGTCAAGACTAACATGAAACATGTTATTCTATCTGGGTTGACATAACAATGTCTAATCAATATCTATTGAATGGTCTTATTTATCGTCGCCATCGGACAATCCATATGGGCGAGGCCCCCAGAAGAGTTTCAGTAGTTTTTGGGGGATAGTGCATGATACAGAAGATGCCCCAATTCCAGAAGCATCTCTGGTTCTTTTACATGGCAGTGTATAGCACCATACATGGGTCCTCAATTTTAAGTCTCATCCGAAAGACTATTAGTAATTTTAGTTGGGCATGCAGCCAGTGATGACTACTAGTCTCGCGCTCTACCGACTGAGCTTAGCGGGCTGGTAATGTCTAATCAAAAAATGTTGTCTGCTTTTATTGGCCTTCACTACACCAGCTGATCAATGTTGTTAGGTTCTCTCAAAGTTGACAAAGTTATATCAAAGAAAATATTTTCCTTCAACATGAAAAAGATATGTTTGTGTTACTATTTTTACTTTATATTAATACGGTGGAAATGATTTAAGATAATACGTTGTTTGAGAACAAGAAGTCTAAATGAAGTTAAATTGGTACTTTATAGTATGTTGGCTTTTTATAGTGTAATTTAGTTTATATCGCTGTCTAAGAATGAGATGGTCGTAAGTGCCACTTACGCCATTGTAAGACTTACACATACTAGTATTTGAAATCTACACCATAAGGAGCTTGTCATGTTGACCAAACTGAATTTGAAAAAGCTTGTTTTACCAAAAGTAAATAGTGATTGTCAGACAGTTTTTCTTGCTTTCTTAATATGTTGACTTTGTAGTTACGACCTTCTCTTTCTTAGCCAGCAATATAAGTAAATGCTATTCATCAGTAAGAGTGCTGAGTGTGACATTCGGTTCAATAATTATAGACTGATATACTTCATTGACAGTACACATTTGAAAAAAAATCCGCAACGCACATATAACAAGTTTATACATTTCCCTATAATAATAATAACTTCGTCTTTATGAACGTAATATATTGTACGTGTATACACATTAACAAGCTATGAGGAAATCAGACAGGGAAAGTAGCGCTAAACTTAACCAGCCGAGCACAGAAATCAGAAACACCGCAACACAACTACACTGAGCAATGCGCACACATAAGCCAAAGAAACAATTAAAAATCCAAGTCCCCGCCGAAAAAATGCTTGATGACCCAATTTCACAAAGAAATTATAGAATAGCGGTCATTGCATGAGACCGAATGAAACACAGCCAAGACCCGACCAAGTTTATACATTACGTGAAGGTTTTGCAATTTAAGACAATAATAGCTACCCACATAACAATCTCTAACTTCCTGGCACAGAAGTATGAACTATGTCTCGGCTGATATTACAGACGTTCTATTTCAGTAGAAGACTATGACTTCAGGAAATATCGCGAATAGTATCGCATTACTTGAAAGGTTTCAAGTATTCATAAAAGGATTAGACATAAAGTCATCCATTAATTCCGCACTTTAGTAATTCCTTTACATCACTATATATTGTGTTACCTACATAGTACATACATTTGGCAATGTTGAAAATGCAATATACGTAAACTGTTTTGCTAATATGACAGAATTTGCCAAAGCATAAATGAATATAGCTTGGCCAATTTGACACGAGCCTGGCCGTTTGATTAGCATACTTTTACAGTCGATACATTTCCTACGTTTACAACACCGACTGTATGTTTTCATAATCGTGGAGTATCACGAAGACGCTCGAGATGCAATACAAACACAAATTTGAAATACCGATATCGCACGATTCGCTTGCGGAAATTGAGATATTCAAAGCAAGAACCTTGTAATATATTTTTGCATATAGGTCAGGCTCAGATCAATATAGCCAAGCTATACAATTCAAATCATCCATCTCAACAGTAGTAACCAATATAGTATGATGTTTGAAAAGAAGTGAGCCAAACTATTCAATGGCGTCATCAACAATGTAACTTGAATTTAGCATTTTCAAGATGACAAAAAAGCGAAAATCATACAACTCTAGAAATTGGAAAATCTCCGGTTCTGGTGAAAAGAAAACTTGTAAAACTGTATTTAAATATACCCGTTCCAACAAGCTCAATTTGACACATTGTTCGACTGGTGGATAAGTTTGAAAGAGCAGAACAAGCAACACACTCCCGACCGAGCAACAAGCGACACACGAATGCTAGAGAACGGGTGTGAAAATAGAGCAGGTGCACCAGATTATTGAAGCGACACATAATATTATATGAAAGATGTATTTTGAAATCATTGACATGCTATTGTTTGCATACAAAGGGTCACTAAAAGTTGGCGGATAAACTATCGCTCCCTTGCACTCATTTGTTTATAAAACTAATATATATATGATCTATAACCTATACTTATAGCGTATTAACCAAGACGTAAGATGAGCTACAATAAACATGTATAGCCACATGGGGGAACAATCATGAAAAGAAGAAATAGAAAAAAATAGATAAAATGACAAAAAGTCAGCAAATAAACAAAGCTGTCAGTAGGCTGTGTTCTCGACTATTCGCAGACATTTTTCAGTGAACAATTAAAAGCGTTAAAATAAGAAATCGTCGCAAGAGTAGCCATATTAACATGTAAGGGATTTGTTACCATAAAACAAATAGTTGTGTTTTTTGCATAAGATATATGTGATATAAATGTCAGGTGTCGGTTGAATAAGCGCGCCATTACCTTCTCCACACCTGTGCTCTAAAGTCGAAGATCATTGTTTAATGCGCGAAAATTGATTGATTGGTACTTTTCCTATACAGTTGTGCTCCATAATTATATGCGCCAGTGGAAAAAGACACTATTAAGTAAGACGAATGCTTTAGAATAGTGCCTTGCCTCTTGAGATGCGGTCAATTTATTTGATAATTTGGAAATTAAATATTTATTGTCTTGATTAAAATATAAGAACTTTATGAAAATTAGAAATATTAAAAGTGTTAAATTGATAAGTGTACATGTACATGTAAAAGGGCACAAAAAATAAAACAAAAGAAACAATTCCAATGTGACAGAGAAAATTGAAACTTTGATAAAAATATTTTGTTAAAACTATTATAGAAAATCGACCAGATAATGCAGCACTCAATTCAAACAGCGTGGACACAGAAAAGATCAAACGCATAACACCATGCATTTCCACAATTACACGGCGCAATGCCTAACACACAACTAAAGGAGACAATGGAATTAGCCACTAACGAACATGTTTCAGCAGTCGACATTATATGAAGACATCGGGCAGGGAAGGCACCACTCAACTTAACTAGATGAGCATAGTATTGTATGGAAAACCTGTAACACATGCAAAGCCGAAACTGACGAAAGAGCGACTGTTATACCTCTCCATATTCTTTGAATACCAGTTACACAGTGTAGAATCACGTGATCAAATGAATAACGTTTACACTCAAAACTGTTGCGATTTCGTCTGCTAACGCTGAGTTTTTTTCTGGAGTATAAAAAACGATCGTGCATTTAATATGGTTATATGATATAGCCTAAAGTACATCCAGTATACGTAAAAATACGAGGCAAGTACCGGTGTAACGTAACATTCGTCCGACCGTTATATCATTCCGACCGGAAGTATAGCTGACAAATTTTATTCGGTGTGTACGCGCTATTCACACACCAATTTTGTAGCTAACTTCAATTTACTAACAATACCTGAAATAGAGGTAACTTCGAATTCAGTTAATATATAAATCATCATTATACATAAATGATCACTTCCACCAATATTACAGCAACATATATAAAATCAACCACTTGATTTTCTGTAGCATCAATAATCATTGAAGTATGATATTATAGATTGACAAGACATAAATATACCAGCATGTAAAATCATCATTATTGTTTTAAATCTGCACCAAACGTGTAATTACTTCATGACAGGTGACTCAGCACCGAGCACCTAGCCTCATACAGGCATGTACATGCCAACATAGTTCCCGATGTGAAAATAATAAAAATTGGTGGGTACACTAAACAATGGGGTAAACGTATTGGGGCGGAAGTGGATACACCGACTATTTCAATGGCCGATTTACGTCGATTCGGTAAGTAAATCTTGACTTTTCGTTGCTTAGTAAGGCGTTTGAAATAAAAACAAGCTGACCAAAGTACCCGGCCAGGTTTCTAGTTAGCGACCCATGGTTGTTTTCCCTCCAAGCACCTATAATTAAGCAGAACACTCGCGCAAAGTGACGTTTTGGTTACAGATACCCTGATTTGTGAATATTTTTATCAGTAATATTTCCTATTTCTCCCGATTTTCATGGTTTATGGATTGTTTATGGGCCTAGTTTCGTTATTTAAATGATTATAAGTATGCATGTGCAAAAAAATTGCGATTCCATAATATATTGAGGCAAAACACACGAAAGATCCGGTATGATACCCCTGATTAATGCCGTTTGGGGCAAACATCCCTGACACGTAAGAAATGTGGTATAATAAAAACAACATTCGACTTGATCATTAACTGAATATTACGCGCAAATGATAAAAAATGTACATTGTGAATACTAGATAAATTTATATAATGCCAAAACAGGAATATGTTTTCAAGCTATACACATATATCTACTTGCCATACACATTTAATATGCCACTGTGTTAAATTTTAAATTATATATTCACACTGTTTATGGTCATTCTAAGAGTGTTTTCTAATTGCAGAACAGCCCGTAGACTGATCACGTGATGTAGTTGATGCTGCGTGCTAAGACCTGACAAAGAACACATAGCTACAACAGTGGATCAAGCATTTCAACGATTAAACAGTTGACAATGACATGGATGATGGAGTTCGATAGAAAGTGTGAAATTCTATACTAACATGAGAAATATCAAATAAAACCCTTAAAAATCCACTTTGTTTTGATAATTTTAGCATGTACATGTTTGTGTGTGAGAACAGTTCACGGTGTCTATCCGTATTGGCGCCCTCTCGTCAGGAGAGGTACGAAAACCGACGATTTTGCCAAAGATACAGAAAGTCCTTGAACCAATCAGGCCTTTAAATGCTTTAAATATTGCAACTTTCATGAAATAACATTAAAAAGAGCATACTTTCCGTTTCGTTGTAGCACCGGAACCCTCTCTGCTCTGGCACCGGCACCCTATCTGTGATATAGTAACTGTGAGCACAGCGAGGATTCCCGTGCCAATCAGCTGAACCACACAGAGAGGATGCCGATGCCACCACAAACCGAGCGTAGGTATTTTACGTAATTTGATACGATACAGCGTTTTGCAGACAGTGTGCCAATACGGGTAGGGGACACCAGGGCAAGTGAGAACGGACATTTGTTTTTTAACGAGTGCTTCTCACAAATTCTGCAATTGTGCAAATTAAATACGTATTTTTTATCAAGCATGGACTCTACTCACATAATATAGAGGCACTTCATAGACTGGACGATTGGTTATCAAAATATGAGCATCCAAATTGACGGGGCAAATCGGAACACCGTCGGGGTTAAGATGGAAAAATACTTAAATCATACTCTGTCCTATCGTGTATCTACTCCCACCGGACAAGTATCTATTCATTGTAGTAATAGGTATACAGCAATCCCTGACGTATTCGGATACTCACCACCACGGAACTCAAGTAAATACACACTATTATTTGAAACAAATGCTCACACAACCCCTTAATGCATACATAGCATATCCCATTTTGGTACTTAACACATCAAACTCAAGTCACACTATGTCCTACGAATATTTACAACCACTGGATACAGCCAAACAATGTCGTTTACGGTAGGTTGCCACCCTATAGATCAGTTTTATTAATCCCTATTTTAGTTGTTCGTACTTGCCACTACCGCAAACACATGCTATAAAAATATACAACGAATTGGTATTCACCACCATCAATTACAGCCATATCCAGTGCAATCCGGTGCTCAAACCAACATAGGACATTCACTCCCGAGACTGGGTACTCGCAAACATCAACTTCAACCATATCAGACTCGAAGGGGTCTCACAACCATATACTACCCATTTTTTAAAATCAGTACAACCATACCTTATGCATATTTACCCACACAAGAATAGCAATACCCGACTAGACGTATATGGAATAGCTACCAACCATGCGTGCGGTACTTCCTCTTTCTACAGACAGGATCATAACAATGCATACATGGTTTGTAGCTAGTCCATATAGTCGGGTATGGTTGTACCTGAGGGAATAGGTTGGCTATAGTCGGTGGTTGTTCGAGATTGAGAACCCTTTCTTACCTAGAATGGGTTAAGTGTGTCGAATAATCACCACATAAACCCGGGTATGGTTGTTCCCGGTGGCAATGACGACCTGGTGTAGCTATGAGTTGATTTTAAAAAATGGGTATTATATGGTTGTTGTGAGACCCCTTCGAGTCTGGTATAGTTGTAGTTGATGTTTGCGAGTGCCCAGCCTCGGGGTGACTGTTCTATGTGGGTTTGAGCACCGCATTTGACCTGATATGGCTGTATTTGTTGGTGGTGAGTACATTAGTTGTATATTTTTATAGCTAGCATGTGAGTGTGTATGTGACAGTGGCAAGAACGAACAACTAAAATAGGGACTAATAAAACTGATTTCTAGGGTGGCAATGACCTTGTTCGGCTGTATACAGTGGTTGTAAATATTCCTAGGACATATTGTGGCTTTAGTTTAATGTGCTAAGTACCAAAATGAGATATGATATGTATGTATTAAGTGGTTGTGTGAGTAGTTATATCTGGAGGTGAGTATCCGAATACGTCAGGGATTGCTGTATTTTGTTCTGATGAGTACCTATTACTACAATGAATAGGTTCTTGTCCAGTGGAAGTTGATCGATACAGGATAGGACAGAGTATGATTAAAGTATGTTTCCATCATAACCCCGACCATGTTCCGATTTGCCCCGTCCATATGTATGCTCATATTTTGATAACCAATCGTCCAGTCTATGAAGTGCCTCTATATTATATAAGTAGATGCCATGCTTGATAAAAATACGTATTTAGTTTGTACAATTGCAGATATTGTGAGAAGCCCTCGTTAAAAACAAATGACCGTTCTCACTTGCCCCGGTGTCCCCTACCCGTATTGGCACCCTGTCTGCAAAACGCTGTATCGTATCAAAATACGTAAATTACCTACGTTCGGTTTTGTTGTGACACCGGCAGTAGGCTCTTTTTAATGTTATTTCATGAAAGTTGCAATATTTAAAGCATTTAGAGGCCTGATTGGTTCAAGGACTTTCTGTATCTTTGGCAAAATCGTTGGTTTTCGTACCTCTCCTGTCGAGAGGGTGACAATATGGATAGACACCGTGAACTGTTCTCACACACAACAACGTACATGCTATTATCAAAACAAAGTGGATTTTTAAGGGTTTTATTTGATATTTCTCATGTTAGTATAGAAATTCACACTTTCTATCGAACTCCATCGTCCATGTCATTGTCAACTGTTTAATCGTTGAAATGCTTGATCCACTGTTGTAGCTATGTGTTCTTTGTCAGGTCTTAGCACGCAGCATCAACTACATCACGTGATCAGTCTACGGGCTGTTCTGCAAATAGAAAACACTCTTAGAATGACCATATACATTGTGAATATATAATTTAAAATTTAACACAATGGCATATTAAATGTGTATGGCAAGTAGATATATGTGTATAACTTGAGAACATATTCCTGTTTTGGCATTATATAAACTTATCTAGTATTCACAATGTACATTTTTTATCATTTGCGCGTAATATTCAGTTAATGATCAAGTCGAATGTTGTTTTTATTATACCACATTTCTTACGTGTCAGGGGTGTTTGCCCCAAACGGCATTAATCAGGGGTATCATAGCGGATCTTTCGTGTGTTTTGCCTCAATTTATTTTGGAATCGCATTTTTTTGCACATGCATACTTATAATCATATAAATAATGAAACTAGGCCCATAAACAATCCATAAACCATGAAAATCGGGAGAAATAGGAAATATTACAGATAAAAATATTCACAAATCTGGGTATCTGTAACCAAAACGGCACTTTGCGCGAGTGTTCTGCTTAATTATAGGTGCTTGGGGTGAAAACAACCATGGGTCGCAAACTAGAAACCTGGCCGGGTACTTTGGTCAGCTTGTTTTTATTTCAAACGCCTTACTAAGCAACGAAAGGTCAAGATTTACTTACCGAATCGACGTAAATCGGCCATTAAAATAGTCGGTGTATCCACTTCCGCCCCAATACGTTTCCCCCATTGACTTAAGTGTGCAGACATAAACTGTCAGTCTAGACATTCTTAAATTTTCAGTCTGCATGGCAAAGGTTTAAGAAAACACACCCTTGCGAGTTACCAAACATTCTGATTTTCACATTTCCACCAAGCTACTCACCTGACCAGTTAGTGAGCTGTGGCAATATTATCGATTAATCGTGAAAGTTGTTTTAACAATACAATGATCGGGTATCGATAAAGGACATTATCTTTTCTCCGCCTCCCCTCTTGGGATTGCTTTCTGGGCTGCCTTGAGGACGCATGTATTATACTCGTTCACAACTTTGTTTATGTCTCTTCCATCTACTCTGATGTCTTTGCAGAGGTCATCACTCAGATATTGATATAAGGTCCAGTCGGCCTAGGTTTTCTGTAGGGGTTACCTCGCCCTTAGCCTTCGCCGATCCAATGACTAACCACAAGGTAGTGGTTTCCTACACGACCCACTAGGCGGGGAAACCTTATAACCCTGGGTATCACAGGGGACATTTAACCCAATGTTTGGGGAACCATTAGTGGGCAGTTGACGTGGCGCTACTGCCTCACCTGTAGGAGTGGTTCTCTTCCGAGCCCTCCATATAGTCTAGCCGGGGGTCGTAAGGTGCTCTTGATCCATGCCACCACGGAAAGGCACCATGGTAGGACTCGCTATGGAGAGGCTATGTACTGACGGGCTTGGACTTGGCCAGTTGGTTACCCCACTTGTCAGCGGCCAGAACTGAAGGTTTGTAGTGCTAGGCACGACTCACCCCACTAAGGCACTAGCTAGAGCGCATCCTGTAACCATTTGACACAGGTGAACGTTCTTCATTTCAAATAATTTGAACACGTGATTCTACACACTGAGTTAGTCTAAAGTAAGATAAGATAAAAAACAAACATGTTTTATATGAAAAGATTCATTATAGACACGTTATTTCCATTTGTTTATTCATTTTTGTGTTCACAGTGACAGTATAACGTCTGTTATTAGAACGAATAATATAAAAAATATGGCTTATTTGTTGTATAATTCCCTGGCAAAACTAACCATTCAGCGGCTTAATTAAAATTATCTTCACGGAAGGATTTTTGTATTGGTGTTTATCACGTTAATAATGCAACAGGTATAGATATAATTACAGTTGCATTCTCATCATTATGGTCCAAATCAACGTTGTTAACGTTAACTATATCATTTAGTTTCTTCGTAAAAATACCGGAAAATAACAGGGAGTTATAAAAAATGAGTTATACCATGTAGTCGAAACCTTCAACACTGTAGGCATAGTGCAATCAGTGTAATTAAACTTCACAGTATAAGGGACGTTTAAAAATAAACAGGATTATTGTCATAAAACCTGTATTGTTAAACACTATGACGTAACGCACGGTATTGAGTACGTTTGTGTAACGTCGTGTTACGTCAGCATATTATTAACTAACTTTGCGTAATACTAGTCTTATGATCTAAACATTGATATTAATCTCTGCAAATGTTTACAATGTCGAAAACTACAGTACATTTATCTGTCAATAACATCTTTTTTTAATTAAAAAAATATTGGGTGTCTTTCGTTAGCAATTTCTCCCGTTTGTTCAACTTAACGCTTATTCACTCGTATCACCGGATGTCTATCTGACAAGTATATTACTCACTCACGCATTCAAACCCTAACCACTTATCTATTTACTGTTTCATGAAAAACAAAACACCACATTGTACTACAATATACGGGTACAAAATGCATTGCATGCCTATGCATAATATCGCTCAAAATAATTATTTTGGTTATGTAGTTCGTCCACTATAAAAACTTGCGTTGCATAAAACGTCCAAAACGTTGCAAAATTGCGCCGTAGGACAATCTTCCTCCACACATTGAATCAAGTGAGTCGGATTTATTTTAAGAGCAATCGTATAGAATTTTTAAAAGTAGAAATTTCACTCTGATGATATTTCAAAATTTTTTTTAATTGTACGTTCTATGACTTATAATAAAATTATTTAGTTTTGAAAATGGTCTGTGCCACAATGTATCGCTAAAACGCGCGAGTAGGACAATTTTCCTCCACATATTCTATTCTAATAATCTCGATAAGTATTGGCTAGAATGCATTGGGATTTTATTATTTATCATAAAACAAAAATAATATTTTAAAAACGAAATCATAATTATTTTATTTATAAAAATGAAAAAATAATTGCGTACTAAGAATGCGTCTTCGGAAAATTTTCAGCATTTTTTTGCAAATTTGCACTTTTTTTGTGTTACCAGTTTATTATTTAACTTTTTTATTTTTTGCAACCGTGATTTTTCACGACAGTATGTTATAACACGTCACTTCTGGTGTCACTCAGTGAAGTATCCCACAAATTTAATGATATTTTGAATAAAACGGCTGTTATTTTATGCCGACGACCAATATTTTGTGTTACAAATTGCACACGGATTTTTGTATATCTGTCGGGCATTGTCTCCAATTCTACGGCTACATATTATTCTACATGAACTCAAATTAAAATGACAATGTAGACAATTCTATAATTAATAGTTTGGTATATGATATGTAATGTATCGAGTGAAATAGAAAGAAGTATGAACTACTGTTTTACAGCGAGTGTGCGAAATTACGAACGTACTCAGTTACGTGCGTTACGTCAATATAAATTAACACTAGTAAATTTAAAGTATTTACTCTTTAATCAAAGTTTTTTTTTCAAAACAAAAACCTTACAAAGACTTTCCTCTACATTGTCTTGGCATTAATGTCAGCCATTTTGAAAATAATGGCACACACAGGAACTGGGCGTAAATAAATACGCGAAGTGAGAGTAACCGGAGATTATACCGAGTCACTTACGCCGAGCCGGTGCACAAATGACGCCGAACTATTATACACGTCGTTGTGTTGATTTTAGGGCTATGGGATACGCTGTTTATAATGACAATTGTGATAAATACATTCATTTTCCACTCACAGCCACACATTAGACAGTCATGTAAATCATTTGTGAGAGTCGCTTGTATTTTCCTGATCTCAAGTTGAATATCTCGGCGAGAACGCGTATTTGGAAAATTTCCCGTGGTAACTGCATGACGTCACAAACATTTTTGCAATGTCTTATTGCTACCCTGCCTTTCAAACATTTGTGACATCCTGAAACCTGAGAACAACTTGCAGAACTATGCCCCGTAGTAGTCACGATAGTTTCATACCATGCATATTGCTGACATAAAATGTTCAGTTTTACCGGTACGTTCTGATGACGTCATTTTGGCGTTCTGATGTTGTCAATCATTAATTTCATCTTCTTTTAAGTTTAACAACAAACGTGCAAATGTCGTCGTTTTTGTAGATGCACCAAGTACTGTTTCAGCGATGTTCGAAGATGTACTAGTAACAAAATACAAACTCGAAGTCAGTGATTAATCATCGACTGCACTGTGTTACCATGGTTTTGAAATGGACTGTTTTAACAGACATGATGTAATTAAATGATAAACTGAATATCATATTTATGCCACTGAATTCTGATTCATTATTATGTATTGATATTAAATTTTGTAAAAGTTTTTTAAAAAATGCTCCCGTGTGGGCCCCGTCCGATTTATTTGTGAACGTCCCAAGAATGAGTACTGTATAGTAGATATGTGCAGTGCTCTGGAACATACTGTCCCAGATATGGCTGTAATGTGCTTGGTGTGAACATTATAACCAACGAATAGGCCTACTCCGGGTCTGCACTAACATGTAGGTACAAACAGAGTTGCGCCTTTATAATCTTTGTGTCACTTGAACATTCATATCTGGGCAATAGTGTTGTGGTCATTTTGTGTTTGCAAACTGGGCCAGATTAGTATTTTACCTACATGTGCAGATCCCCTGAGGGAAAACTTGCACAAATTTTAGGATATCATCTAGGAAGCATTCTGTTTTGTTCTGAAAGGAACTTGTTCAGTCCGTTTCAATTCAATGATGGAAGAACACCCAAAACGAATATAAACGTACCTAAACAAAGTGTTGGTTTATGACTTCACGTTTACTGTAATACTGTACGTATCTTGTTTATGTACGGAGTATTGAACAACACTATTTTAAAAAGACATTTGTATTATTCTAATACTCGCAAATCCCATGGGTAAACTAAAACTGGTAATACTATTAAAAAGTGTCTGGAATATTCACTTGCTTGATGATCAGTAATGGGTAGACTTGACAACCTGAGCTAGAATCGGGGTTTTTAGGTCTGCGTACAGCGTAATGCACCAGCCAGTTGCATCCACGGCCCCTACATCCGGGGTTGGGCGGTGGATAGCCGGCGAAACGGTCGTGTTTTAACCTTCGAGCTTCGCCGCTCTGTCGTGAAAATGTTGGGGTTTTTTTCTCCGAACCAATACCCCGGGACAAGATTTAGTTGTTAGGGGCCAGGGAAATACAGGGATATTTTACCAGCACCTGTTTCCCCATGGGCTATGACAGGGCGGGGTTTTGACAACTGAAACGTAAAAATCCCGGTCCATCCGCGGAGTGGGAGACATGGATGCAATTGACTGGTGCATAACTGCACAGTTGAATCCCAGCAAACAACCTAATCCCATGCCACAATCCATGAAATCAAAACAATCCATGACACCTGCATACGAACATGTGATATGATAGGAAATATAATGGCATGCTAACCCGACAAGATAAAACGATACAACAACATGAATATATTGACCGTATTTTTATACACACTTAAAACAAACAAAAAACTGTTCAATAACATGCATATATTAACCTTTTTTATACTGAATCCAAAGCAATGCAGCAACACGATCGTGAAAATGACTCAATATATCTTAGCAATCATGAATGCACTGTCTAGTTAATGATGATGCATATGCATAAACCAGGCCAATTTTAACTTTGTTCGAGGCCAGTCTGTCAGCTTTAGTCCTTTCATTTTCTTAAATAATCAGAATTCGTGTTTACCATGACCTCCCACTTTTGTTCTCCCTCCGTTGCCTTAACACAATTTTGTGGTTTATTTTCACTATTTAATAGATAAGTATAATAATTGAGAATTCAACAATAACACGTATATATTTTTTTTATAGATAAGTATGCAAATTCGAAGGTCATGTTTGAACAGACTACAAATGAAAGTTGTAATCTTCAAACCGTGCTTAAGTCTGTTATCTACGGTCACACATTCAAGTGATATGGCATACATCATATGAATTAAACATGTCGATTAAAGAGAGACTTTCAATGTTGATACATGAAGCTGAAAATGTAAAAATTTGGAACATTCCATTTGGGTTCCGAATTACCAAAATACGTGTTGTCTTTGAAGTGTTTCCTTGTGCAGCGAAAGATACACTCTTCTAAACGAGGGCGTACCGAATCCTGCTGAACAACTATGGTTCATGCAGATGCCACATACGGTCACACAGAGGAAGCAAGCTGACAATGTTTATTCATATCAAAGTGGATAATACAGAACAGAAGCTCGGACTGACGGACTGGCGAACGGACGGAATCACGCCTAGCATTATCCTATCCCCTTTGCCTTCGGTTGAACTGGTCCCGCAGTCTCATTTCCACTTCAATCAGATACATGCTAGATCGCCTCTCAACCGTTTGTAACGGCATATTTCTTGTCGTTTTAGAGCTGTCATTTGTAAACTTTGAAGAGCACTTCCGCTCAGTGAGGTCAAGGTCAAATTACCGCATACCTGTCTTAATCTTAGAACACGTGGTACCAGTCTACCTTCGGTGTGGACGATAAGAAGAATACTGACGGCTAGTATTGTCTTACAAAACCATTATATCCTAAAGCCTACTCTTATAGCTTGGCAATTTGACACGAACTTGACCTTTTGATTAGCATAATTCAACAGTCGATATAGTGTCTATTTATAACCTATAACCTTGGTTGTATGTTTTAATAGTCGGAGAGTATCACGAAGATGCTCGAGATGCAATACTCGTACATACACACATGAAGTACCGATATTGCACTTTTTGCTTGCAGAAATTGACATATTCAAAGCAAGAACCTTGTAATATATTCATGCATCAAGGTCAAATTCGTCAAGCTATACTAATTAAAGATTGTAATACTACTCGTTTGCCTCGAGTATATGAGGTGTACAATGAACGTCTTAAAGTGTATAGAGCTATATTTTAACAGTCATTTAATGTCAAAATAATTATCTGCATTGTTATAAGTATGATACTAGACTACCTTAATTGTAAATTAAAACTTTGGATGAGCTCCATGTACTTTGATTCAATCGTCGAAAAATAGACGTTTCGTATAATTTCATTGGGTGTTCTAGAACACTTTTGTACGAAAACGGACAATTTGCATGTCCAATAAATCACAGAGAGACTTTTTGTTAAAGCTGAAGCGAAAAATGATCTAATGGATATAAAAGCATAATTATTTTTCAGTTTTTAATTTTTGAAAAAAAATATCGTCAGATATAGCTCTATACACTTTAAAGTAGCTATTGGTCAAAATGTGTCACGTTTGCCATAGCGACATGATTTATCAACATTGTCTCTTTAACACCATTTGATATACAAGACAAGATAAGAGGTGCCTATTGTATGTCAAACTTTGGCTAGATATTACTTGAGTGAGTGGAATTTGATAACCATGAGGTAGGTTCTTTGGTATTTGAAGTTTTGTTTTGTTTTAAAGGCGTTAGTAGCAGTTATATTTTTGTCAAATACAGGGACAAAGAAAAGTAACAAGTATAAAAATATAGAACTCAGTTACGGACAAACTCAAAATTACTACTGTAACAGTTGTTTAGGGTATAACGGATCACTATCGACATAATGATATGCTTTATTTTGTCAAACAATAGTATCTACATTAACTTAATACACTTTTCTATTGAGTGATCCGCTATACACAAACCGACGCGGTACCTTTGAACCCAATTTACCAATAGTTACTGTTTATGAAGTAAACACGTATACTATATATGTTAACATAGTCAAAATGGTTTAAATTTACGCTGATTTGCTACATATAAGTTCATGTTGTCCTCATTGTACCGTATGTCTTTCCCATAATGCAGTAAGCGAAGAAACGTTTTAAAAAACGCAGTTAAGTGATATTTCAACGTATATAATTATAAATGGCACGATATCGAGTTTCCAACACACTTTTGTTTAAATTTTCAAAATAATAATTTACAGGCATACAATTAAAATATTCAGTATCGAATAAGGTGGCGTAAAACGCTTCGTCAAATGACTTGGTCTTGCAGTTGCAATTATAAATTCAACTTCATGTCGTCACTATACATATCAGCAGTTATGACTTGAACCATGACTAAGTAAGAGGGTCTAGACTAATTTTGTTTGGCGTATAAAGTTCGTAATAAAATCATTGAAAGTGAATGAATGTTGCCAAACAGATGGCAGTTTGCTTACTTCATATTTGTATTTTACTGATATATGTACTTTATCACATAAACAACGGTGCGGGTGTTTAATAAAGCCCATTTGATAAAAACACTACTCAGTAATATAATAACTAATAGTATGCAAATGAGGCGGCTAATCACTATTTTTTATGTATTCATACGCGCTGACAAAAATATACATAGACAGACAGGATACATAGACAAAAACATGTCCGTGACATGATTACGATTAAAACATTTCCGTCTCGCTCAAATAATTATGCATCACTGTAACGGTTATTGAAATACTGTACTATGTTTATTTGCTCATTTATTTTTAACCGCATTACTCACTAACTTTATTCTCTTCTAAAGGCAAAGCCTGAGGAAGTTTGTTTTCTCTTATCACATTTACATATTACATATGTTGTTTATGTGATAAAAAGAATCTTACATTCGTGTCTTTTCATATAGAATTCATTAAACTCGTTGGATAAAAGTTATAAAAGAGCCTCGTTTTTTATTCCTTTATCCAACTCGTTTAATACATTCACTATGAAAATACAAAATGTTCATCCGTGTTATGCCCTCAATCTATAATGTTTGTTCGACAACTCCGCGCTCTACTTGTTGACAGTCGCCTTCCAACATAATTCTCAGTATGGTGATTGTTCCAACCTGTGTGTATCATGAGAGGGCTAATATAGGCTATGCCCAATCCCATTTGGTTGGAAACAAACTAAATATTAAATCGAATTAATATTTGTGTGTATTTCAGTAAACTTTGGAGTCCGGCGAAGTCCAATCTTGAGGAGCTTCCAAATGATGAATTTTCTAAACTGTCGTTGGCTACAAAAGCTGCATCTACCCGTATTGTTCATCCGGGTACAGAACCACTGGTTCTACCAATAACCCACTCCAGTACCTTTATTATGACAAGCGTAGATGATTACTTACGCATTCTACAAGAATCGGGATACATTTATGGAAGGCTAGGAAATCCAAATTCCGATGCAGCCGAATGCGCTATCAACGCTATAGAAGAAGGGGCGGGAACGTTGGTATTTTCTGCCGGTATGGCCGCCATTAGTGCCGGTTTCCTTTGTTTTCTTCAGGCTGGCGACCACGTGGTTTGTCAAAATCCTTGCTACAGCGGCACCTTTGATATGCTGAGTAAAATTATGGCAAAATTTGGCATTGAAACCTCGTGGGTTCCCGCAGGTTGCAGTGTGGAGGTATATAGACAAAATATTAAACCTAATACAAAAATGCTTTATGGAGAAACGCCATGTAATCCAATGATGACGCTGCTGGACTTAGAAGAGTTCGGAAAGCTTGGAATGGCTGAAGGAATTATGACGATGGTAGATGGCACGTTTGCAGGGCCTGTATGTCAGAAAGCTATCAAGTTTGGTATAGACATTTCAGCCCAAAGTTGTACCAAATATCTAGGCGGACATAGCGACCTTACAGCAGGATGCCTAACGTTTAAGGACGTAAATCATTGGAAAGAAATGAAACGCTACCAGAGTACCCTTGGAATGCAGTTGTCGCCACATGATGGAAGCTTATTGCTGCGAGGTATCAAGACGATTCACGTTAGAATGCCACAGCATTGCACTAATGCAATAAAGATTGCAACCTTTTTGGAAGGCCATGAGAAGGTCTCCTTCGTTCGATATCCTGGCCTTCCTTCCCATCCACAGCATGACGTTGCTAAGCGACAGATGGAGGGGTTCAGTGGAATGATAGCGGTGGAAATCAAGGGTGGTGCAGCTGGAGGAAAAGCTTTCGTGGAAGTGAGTATTAAAGTTCAAATCCAGTTGTCACAAATATGCATAGTTTATTTTCATTTATACCATTACGATTGTGTGAAGGACTTAGCTTGTTCCTGTTGGTTCCGTTTCGGCTAGTGCAGTAGTGTGCTGGCCAAGTGCCCTGTCCATCAAACAAAATGTGTTGATGTTTTAGAAAGAAAAAAAATTGCCCCCTAGTCGTCGTGTGTTAATATAACAGGTCACATAACGAACAGGTACTTGCGACTGTTCTTGTTGTTTGATGTCGTGCATGCTGTGAGTGGTGTAACCTTTGTACCTGTGGAGGCTCGTATATGTCTGTTTCGCATTATGTACATTGAGTGTGACTCCTGTGGTAAGCATTGGATACATCGAGTCGTTCGGAGAACTGTTTACTTATGGCTGGTTGGTTGTGAAATCTATGTTTGTTCATAGTGTGTTGTGCTTTTAAATTGTTTGCTATTTTATACAATTAACAAATGTAAGCGACGGATAACTACATGTTGTATACCATTAATAACGATACAAAAACACGAAAAAAATATTTTTTTTTTTTGTAAAATATCTTTTTTTCTTTATAGAAAAAAAAATACAAAATTAATATTTACTTTTCGCTTAAGCCTTTATCAATGATACAGTTACCTTTCATGTAAGCTGTTTTTTATTATGCATTGTACATGTTTGTCGTTATATTGTTTCTAGAATTTGAGTTTAGCTCAGCTGGCAGTATCGCTTGGTGGAGTAGAGACTTTGGTAGAGCATCCAGCAACAATGACACACGGACCAATGATAATGTCTGATGTGGAGAGAGCGGAGGCTAATATTACACCGGGACTGGTTCGAATCAGGTAATGATCCAATAACTACATTCACTTTACCCTACCACCCTTAACTCTAGCTTGCAAACTTGAAAACAATGTAAAAATCCTCTCTACACATGGAAGATGAAGTTGCTTTGCTAGATCAGTTAGTAAATGGTAAAGTTAGTACATGCACTGGCTAGTTGAGAGACTATTGAAATCAGATAGATGAATTTGCCGTCTTATTTAAATGCAGGTAACGGAAAAGAATATTAAGAATCGACGTTAACTCCGCGTAAACTTGGGTTAACGACACTGATCTACCAGGCATGCACTAGTGTACTAGTCGGAGCGTTCACCACAAGAAAAACGTTTGAGCTGCAAATTGCATACGATTATTGATTATTTTACGAAATGATTGCACACGTTTTCAAGAGTATACGGACTACAATGGTTTTTTTCAGTGTTGGCATTGAAGACGCAGATGACCTGATACGGGATTTCACCAAAGGCCTGGAACATGTGAAAGTTTAAGTGAAATATTCCACACACCTTGTAACAGTTAGAGACGTAGAACATAGAACAGTTCACTATTCATTGCCAATGTTTACGTATATATGCATATGCCACTGGATTGAAACTGAAATTGGACATGTTCTGATGTAATGTGATTGTCTTATTGATATTTCAGTGGTTGTGAACTTAATATCAATACAATGTACCTGTAAACAGATAATGTACTGTTCGACTTGTTTTAGCTCACCTGTCTCTTTAAATAATTGAAATCCTTAAATAACTCTGGTTACCTCTGGTTACGATTGGATCAAATAACTAGAAACAATCAATCACCAGTATTATTTCATAACATCATTACAGAAATAGATTCCAGCGATTTATTATTATGTGGTCAAAGGAAAACAACTCGTGACTATTTCGGCTCGTTACGGAAACTGCTCGGTAATAAGATGGAGTTTTATTTGAAAATTTGAGGAGTTTAAGCAATAATGATTCTCGTGTATTAAATGTATAATATTCCTGAATCGATTTAAACGATCAAAGATATAGGGAACGCCTCTTTAAGTCTTCATTGGTAAATACTTCAACTGGCACTTATCACAACAGCAGGTAGTTAGTGCCGTGTGGTGGGCGTACTTCATTTCAGTGTATTTATCATGCATAATCTGGTAGCCAGTCGTTTCGTACTCTTAGTCTTATACTTTCGTGCATCATAATTACCTCCCATCATGGATAGTAATGTAATAAATACAAAGTACACCGTGTGTTATTCATTTTGGAGTGAGTATAATTGTATAGGCTTGCTTGCAACTTTCATTATATTGGGGGAAGTGGACGGTTCGTCTTGCGTGAAACGCTAGGCGATGCCGCCGTTCGTATCTGTGTGGATTTGGATTTCAGTACATTGTATTTAATTCTAGTCATACACATTACTTCGGATTTCAATCTAGTAAATCGTTCATTAGATGAAATAAAACGACACAAGGGCACTGTTTTATCAAATCATTTACGGAAATCTTTAACATGTTTAACTTACGATCAAATTTACATTCTTTATAAAACTGCTACAACTGTAAATGTGGAAATTCGAGCTGTAATACTAATCAAGAATAAGTTAATGAAGTCTTACAGACAATAACTGTTCCCAATGTGCAGCTGTTAAATAATTATACTGAATTTAAATTTGAACGTAAGTTAACGATTTCCGTAAGTACGTTGATAAAACGGTGCCCTGATGCATTGATAAATTAAATAAAAATACATCATACAAATGTTTAGCTCAAAGTATTAAAATGCTTTTTACATCAATATATTGACCTATTCGTTACTTGTAGCAGCATTTTTCTTCTAAACAAACAGCGACGATACTGTATCGAGATCTGACAGTAATATGATAATTTCGCATAAATGTAATGTTCGCACAGAGAACATACTTTGTACAAGTAATGTAATGCATCAGGAACGGTATAATCTACCAGTGTTTGTTCCTGAATGCGTGTAGCCAGTTTACACAGTTATTAAAAAACGTAAAATTATACTATAACTATAGTTACATGGTTACGAAATAATACCAACGCCTAACAAATGTAACAAGTCGGTGATTGGAATGTAAGCAGTAGTGTAGACCAGATTTATTTGCAGATTTTTCACAAAATTATTCTTGGCCAGTTTTGTTCAGAAAAAATCGTGGTCAATTACAGTTAAACAATCACTTTATCGATTTTGTATGAACATGAACAACGTCAATGCAGCCAAGTCAGTAGCCAAGTATCCTTAGATTGACGTGAGTATTAATTTCCTGAACATTACCAAAAGTTGAGCAGTATATTTCAACAATAAATTTTAGTTTGATGGTATGTGTTAAGATTTCGTTTGCCAGATGCTATTTTAATATGTTTGAATTGATAAAAACAATTCAGAACGTTTATCTGCAATCAAAATATAGTACCTCCAAGTGGTACGTAATATTTTCACCCGTACCGTGCAATTTTATCTATATAATGTACCACTCGCAGAACTGTTTCAAGAACGATGTTAGAACATAATGACAAGCCTACATCGCTCACCCGGGTATAATGTTTGTGTAAATCATCTGCATCCCTTCTAGGACATTAAGACATTCTACCACAGCTCACCCGTGATCTCGATCTCAATCCACCTGCCAGGCTTCTGGTGCCTTATTCACAAACGCTGTCAGTCTAAAACTCAGACTTTAACTTTATATTGCCGAATGTACTATTCGGTCTCATATTGTTATAAATGTATTGGTTTTGATATAAATGGGTGTACATGTTAAAAAACTTAAATATTTTGACTGAAATTTAAAACAATGAGTTACATATGTTTCCCAAGTAATGAAGAACAACTGAATCAAATGTGTTCTTCATGGTTATTGTAGCTGTTTACGTAATGCTTAAAATAAGGTAAATAATAGATAACCTTGACTTTCATAATTAGCTGATACACCTTAAGACATTTTCGGATTTTAAGAAAATCTATGTTTTCCCAATGAAATGTCCTTAATATCTTTTGTTAAAACCACCCCAGTCACATGCACCCGTCCGAAAATATCTTTAGGTGTATCAGCTAAATATGAAAGTCAAGATTATCTATTATGTACCTTACTTTAAGCATTACGTAAACAGCTACAACAACCATGAAGAACACATTTGATTCTGTTGTTCTTCATTACTTGGGAAACATATGTAACTCATTGTTTTAAATTTCAGTCAAAATATTTAGGTTTCCCCTTATATTCTTATGGTTATTTACGAATACCGCGCCAGGTTCCTTATCGGTGTATGACAGACTCGAGTAATATAATAACCGTTTTAACACGGTTGACTTCATACCGAGCTGCAATTTTTATACTGTTATTTTCTAAAGTTTGCTCTTATTTCGCGACTAACCGATAAGTTATCATCTACTTATAGGCAACCTTATAAAACCATGCATGAATATGATCCTAATATGTTGTACGGGCCCGTGTGTCTCAGGAAAACTGCCCATCTTCGATACTGGTCAACTATGAAATCAAGTATCCACTGACAAAACCAATTGGTAGAGGAGGGACAGCGCCGTCAGTTTACACTATCCGCATTTCGATCGGTCAAAACTACTGAATTCGTAATACCCGATTGAAGAACCGTTATATTATTTGATTTCACGGAGTAACACACGTCTGCACTTTTGTTGGGTCAATTTGACACATAGACGGAGGATTTTGTAGCGATTCAGTTTCATAATGATCATGCTCCTAGTTCTCAAGAGAGCTACATTCGCATTATCTGGGTACTTAAAATATTTTAAGCATTAATACGTTTATTACAAAACGTTGCCAAGTCTATATCAGATACGTTTAATATAATAAAGCAGTTACCGTATATGCAAGTTACTGGTACGGGTACTCACATTAAAAATAAAAAAATACAATTATTTAGACAAGTTGAAATCTCAAAAGCGCGTTCCTAGCTGCAATTATCAGACGTGTTTCCAAGATTGTACAGTTTCCACAAAGAAGCAAAATGTTTGTGTTATTTTTCGTGATGGTAGTACTTCTCGGTTTGAATATGGCTTTTAAGTTAGAACCATCTTCGTGCTCTTCGTTTCATTATGAAGAACAAACTTTAGAGAAAATGATCCGTCTTCAAATATTTGTGGAGAAAATGAAGGAAGAAATGGACTCTACCAAAGTTCAGGTTCGTGATGAACTGAACTCTTTGACACAAGAACGTGCAAAGATTCAGACAGAAATTCAAGAAATAAAGGACGTACTTACGAACATGACAACGGGTATAGAGGACTATTTGGAGAATATTCAAATGCAACACGTGGATGGCATTAAACAGTTCGGGGACGAGATGATGAAAATAAAAGGTATGTGTATATTGCTTTTGCTTGTTCCGTTAAAACGCCTTGTTTGAAAAAATCGTACACAGACCAGTTAGGGTAAGAATACAGTGTACCCGACAAATATTGAAATTCATATTTTCGAACAAAACTAAATAGCCTAAGAGCTGAGGGCGATTTATTCAAAATTTGAGCCCATCGATTAAACTTGCACCACAGTTGGTCATATGACCGAACATTAAGAAAATCCATTTCTTACAAATTTTCTCTTTCACAACCGCTCTGCATCCAAGATGGCGTCCAAGATGGCCGCCGTTTTTCTGCGAAAATGGTTCTGTGCACTTATACGGACCCGTATTGTATAGTTTTTCACAAATATGTTTTAAAATGTACTTATAAGTTGAAAAACGGAACAAAGTGATGTTTAAAACTGTTTTTGAAATAATTTTTGTCATTTCAGAAAAAATTCAGGCACATTTATGCTCAAAATATCGCGTTTTTCAGTGTATTTTTCTTCTTTTTGTCCCGTCAATTGCTTAAAAGTATATTTTTCTTTGCAAAAATTATGTCTAAATGGGTTTATTCATTAGATAATTATATGTTTAGGCAAATTAATGTCTAAAAAGTACAACTTTGTGTGCCTTTACGCTCTCAGCAGTGCATAAAGTGGGTGGGGTAATTCTACCCCTGAGGTGAAAAAAAACGAATATATTTGTAAACACCAATTCTCTTTTCTTCTTGATAAATTTTGATACTATGTTGCCTATTGATTGTAATGTATGCACTTAATTTGGTATATTTTCTCATTTTTTGTAGACAATGTGTTGTTTTTCCGAAGTGGGTGGGGTAATTTGTTTCAATTATAAGAAACATACAATATTGCTTTTAGTCTAAGTGTTGAGTGCTGTTTATTTACAATCGTTATCCACATCTATAATTGGTATGCATGGAAAGCATATAGTGTCTTGTTTACGAAACCCATTTCTTGAAAATGTCTGCTGTCACAACGCTGAGAAATCCAAGATGGCGTCCAAGATGGCCGCCATTTTTTACAATTTCACCTCTGTGACATAATACACAAACTATAAGTACCAGTTCTGTCTTATATCAAGTTTTATGTGTTATTGTGATAGGAAACGCGTTAAAATACACAAATAAAGCTCAAATCATGATGTTTTTGTATTGAATATTTAAAATTTAAGCTTTTATGACGTAAAACATGCCGAAAAATCGGTAAAACATGACATATCGTTTATTATACTCAGTATTATTGTTGTAATTTTGGCCAAATGATTATTCCAAAAAGTTTTAATTATAGTATTACAGATCAAACAATATTTCATTTACTTTAATGTGGTGTGGTGGTGAGATCATAAGCATACTTTGAATTAAAGTGGGTGGGGTAATATTTGAAACCCAAACATGAAATTTCGTTTGTCATTCAAAAATTATCATTTTTACCAGGAAAATTTATTGGTGTAATCTTTTTAACTGCTATACACATGTAACATTGTATCTGTACGCATGTTTTTTAATTGTACTGTATAAAGATAAATGTTTCCAAATAGTTAGGGTTAAATCACTGCTGACAATGACAAAAATATTGACAAACACAGAATGCCCCTGGAATGAAAGAGATTCAACTTGTGGATTTATTTAGGAACCCATAAGCTTTAGCTTAATATATGCATTACCTTTTAATTAAGTGACCATTGATATGTTACACCTGAAAAAAAATCCAAGATGACTACCTTTTCTATCGGCAAATGTTAAATTGTGTTAAAAATAATATCAGCGTATGCTATTGTTTTCTCCGTTTTAAAATCTATGTACAGCTGTATTGAGGTTTCTCAACAATGTTTTGTAAAACTGATTCTAATTATTCAAAGTGATGTACGCATATTTTCAGCTCGGTCGGCTCTATAAAGTAAAACTGCTATTACTGGGTTCAGTCTCTATGAGGTACTTTGGTACTTTTATCCGGCTATTTGAGACCCGGATAGAGCCACACTCAGGTATTTCTGGGTTTCTGGTGGTACACACCACTACTAGGTACTGTCATATCTCTCTGGGGCACCTTTCACTTCCAGATCAATTCCTGCTCTCTACTCTAGGCACATACAAAACAAAGCTTTTGAGGTACGTACAGCAGCCCGATAACCCTTTACTGACCACACAAGGTTACCTATTTCCTATAAATTAAATGTCAAACAATCTTGCTCATTGAGGTTCCTAACACTGCTGAATAAAATCTTCTAGCGAAACCAATACTGCTTATATCCCTGCCTAAAACATTTACGTGTGTGTTTATATTTCTGGCTCTATGATGTACCTTACACTTTGATTTTGTATTTTCTGGTTTAAAAGAGTATACAATACTGCCTAGTACACAAATATGTAATACTATACGTGTAGCTGGCTTTCTGTCGTACCAATACATTGTGTACTACACCGTACAGTCACATTAGCTCTCTGCTGTACCTACCACAGCCAGCTACAGCACATTTAGGCTTGCTGTGGTACATACTGCAGCCATGCACAGCCTTTTCTGACTTACTGAGATAACTACTAATGCCGGACACAGCCAATGTTAGGCTTCCTGTGGTACCTACCTCATCTGGGCAAAGTCATTTTTGCTTTCTGAAGTACTGGCCACAGCTAGATACAGCCATGTCTGGGTTTTCATGTACCTATCCTAACCAGATACAACAATTTCTGTACCTACCACAGTCATACACAACCAGTTCTGGGTTTCTGAGGTACTTACCATAGCATGATACAGTAATTTCTACGTTACTGAGGTACCTTTTACAACCAAATACATCTATGTCTTGGTTTTTATTAACCAACCACAGCCTGATACCACCAATACTTGGTTCTTAAGGTGCTGAGCACATCAGTACACAGCCAATTCTGGTTTCTGGGGTACTAACCACAGTCTGATACAGCTATTCACTTATAATACATTAGTGTATGTTTCTGAGGTATCAGCATAAGACGGTTATTTCTGGGTTTCTGAGATACCTTCTCAAGCCAGATGCAGCAATGCTTTGCAGCAAGTTAAGCCATTTATAGGTGTCTGAGGTACCTGTCACAGCCGGATACAGCCATTTCTTGCCTTCAGTGGTACTATCACAGCCAGATACTGCTATTTCTGGGTGTTTAAGGTAACTATCACAGCTGGATATTATAATTTCGGACTTACTGAGGTACCTACTACAGCCCAATACAACAATTGCCAGGTTTCTGAGATACATACCACAGCGAGATACAACCATTTCTTGCTTTCTGTGGTTCTATGCCAACAAAATACAACCATTTCTGTGCATCTGAGATACCTATCATAGCCAGATACAGCCATTTCTTGGTGTATGTGGTAACTATCACAACTGGATATAGTCATTTCTGGGTTTCTGTAGTACCTACCACAGCCGAACACAGCCAGTTCTTGGTTTCTGAGGTACATAACTCAGCATAAGACGGCCATTTTTGGGTGTCTGAGGTACTTTCCACAGTCAGGCACAGCCAGGCACAGTCATTTCTGGGTTTCTGAGGTACTTACCCCGGCCATAGACAGCATATTTTGGTTTCTGAGGTACCTACCCCTGCCGGACACAGCCAATCGTTGGTTTCTGAGGTACCATCCACAGCAATATGCAGTCATTTCTTAGGTACATGTATATTTACTTACCAAAGCCTGATACATACAAATAATAGCTGGATACAGCCATGTTTTGGGCGTCTTAGGTACTTTATTCAACCAGATAAGCAATTTCTGAGATACCTGCTTGTGCCATGTGCAGTAATTTCTAGTTATATGATGTACCTATTACTACCAGATACAGCCTTTTCTAGCTCTGCAAGGTACCTTACAATGCCGAATAAAGCCTTTTCTGGTTTTAAGAAGTACCTTACTCTGCCTAAAACACCTATTTCTGGTCCCACCAGTTATCTGCCACAGCCGGATACAACCTAAACTCCGTCTATGACTTACCTTACACTGCTTGATACAACCTTTTCAGTTGTCTACTCTTGTTGTAATTTTTACCAAATCGATAAAAAATATCATTTGTATAAGTTTTAATTAAGAATTCAAGTGGAATCCAAATCTTTACCAACTCAATTGCTTTTCTCAGCCAACCCTTGCCCAAGAACAAATAGTGGAAAATGTGTACATGTTTATTTAAAAAATGTCCATGTAATTCTGACATAAAATAACTGTACTGCAAAAAAGCGCGAGTATGTATGTTAAAACGTATTGTAGCCTTCATATACAGTTTACAGTATACATGTAGTATGGTAAATGTTATACCAGTATTTAAACAGAAAGAATCATTTGAGTAGAACATTTTAAAATGTCAGAACAAATATGAAAATGAGCTATCTTTAAAACTCAGAAGAATAGCACGAATATAAAAGTTAAGGTTATTAATGTATACACACATCTTTATTGATACCATTGAAATCGGATGAAATAAGCTTATGAATAGTAACAAATATGAGACGAATCAAGTACAATTAATGAAACCTGTATAAATGTAGTTCAGTTCACTGGTTTACTGAATTACCCCCACTCACTTATTAGTGACTATGCTTTTATATAGTATAAACATGTGTCATTGGCACATTCAAATTTATTTCACGTTTATAACTTTATTTACAAAATATACGGTAACACAAATAAGATTTACTCAGCTAAATTGACCCTTGCATCACTTTGGAAGCCATCTTGGATTTACAGAAGGCACATGTATGGTATACATGTGCATTTTTTCTGCACTTAATTAAAAGTAATAACTTAATTTAACAAAGAGCTGACAAAACATATCATTTGAACGTTTTAGACTCTTTGATTCGAGTGACATTCAGTGTTTGACTAAGGATGTGATATTGTCAATATTTTTGTCATTGTCAGCAGTGATTTACCCCCAATCTATTTTGAAACATATATCTTAATATAGTATCACAAAAATAAAAAATGCATACAGATACAATGTTATTTGTGATTAAACGTTAAAAAGATTACACCAATAAATTTTCCTAGTAAAAAAGATAATTTTTTAATGGCAAACAAATTATCAGTTTTGGGGTTCAAATATTACCCCACCCACTTTAATACAAAGTATGCTTATGATCTCACCACCACACCACATTAAAGTAAATGAAATATTGTTTGATCTGTAATGCTATAATTAAAACTTTTTGGATAATCATTTGGCCAAAATTACAACAATAATACTGAGTATAATAAACGATATGTCATATTTTACCGATTTTTACGTCATGTTTTCGTCATAAAAGCTTAAATTTTAAATATTCAATACAAAAACATCATGATTTGAGCTTTATTTGTGTATTTTAACGCGTTTCCTATCAAAATAACACATAAAACTTGATATAAGACATAATTGGTACTTAAAGTATGTGTATTGTGTCACAGAGGTGAAATTGTAAAAAATGGCGGCCATCTTGGACGCCATCTTGGATTTCTCAGCGTTGTGACAGCAGACATTTTCAAGAAATGGGTTTCGTAAACAAGACACTATATGCTTTCCATGCATACCAATTATAGATGTGGATAACGATTGTAAATAAACAGCACTCAACACTTAGACTAAAAGCAATATTGTATGTCTCTTATAATTGAAACAAATTACCCCACCCACTTTGGAAAAACAACACATTGTCTACAAAAAATGAGAAAATATACCAAATTAAGTGCATACATTACAATCAATAGGCAACATAGTATCAAAATTTATCAAGAAGATAAGAGAATTGGTGTTTACAAATATATTCGTTTTTTTTCACCTCAGGGGTAGAATTACCCCACCCACTTTATGCACTGCTGAGAGCATAAAGGCACACAAAGTTGTACTTTTTAGACATTAATTTGCCTAAACATATAATTATCTAATGAATAAACCCATTTAGACATAATTTTTGCAAAGAAAAATATACTTTTAAGCAATTGACGGGACAAAAAGAAGAAAAATACACTGAAAAACGCGATATTTTGAGCATAAATGTGCCTGAATTTTTTCTGAAATGACAAAAATTATTTCAAAAACAGTTTTAAACATCACTTTGTTCCGTTTTTCAACTTATAAGTACATTTTAAAACATATTTGTGAAAAACTATACAATACGGGTCCGTATAAGTACACAGAACCATTTTCGCAGAAAAACGGCGGCCATCTTGGACGCCATCTTGGATGCAGAGCGGTTGTGAAAGAGAAAATTTGTAAGAAATGGATTTTCTTAATGTTCGGTCATATGACCAACTGTGGTGCAAGTTTAATCGATGGGCTCAAATTTTGAATAAATCGCCCTCAGCTCTTAGGCTAAAAGCATAAAGTACAAGGTGAAATTTAAGAATAGTCTAATTGGAACATTAGATCAGTATCAAATGAATGCTAACATAAACAGCGCTGACCATTACAGCAGTTAAACAGTTTATTTCATGTGTACATTGGACATTATCCCCATGAGTACTACTGATAAAAAAAATCTAAAACTTATTTTTAATCATTTGATATCGACCGGAACTTTTTATTTATTTCAGAATCGGCAATGCTACCACCAGTTGCATTCCAAAGTTCTAAAGTAGAAGATACCACGATGGCTGACAGAAAAGTGGTTGTATTCACATCTGTCATGATTAACTACCAAGATTCGTACGACAATCAGACGGGTGTTTTTACAGTGCCTCTAGATGTAATATACATATTCTCTGCACAAATATATTTCCCAGGCGAGGAGTCATCATATTTTGGCATCTTTGTCAATGAGAAATTCGTCCAGCATGGTCTGATGGCGGATAAATATTACACTTCCATTTATACTCTGGTTGCTGTAGTAGAGGTTGCTAAGGGCGACGGTGTCACAGTTCGATGTAGAGCTAGTTGTGCTGGAGTCAGCTTGAATGAAGGTACGCATTCTACAAGTAGCTTCTCTGGTGTACTCATACACGGAAAATAGTGCGTGTCACGTGTGCATGAACATCCTCATACGGCATTCTGATTACCTCGGTTTTTATCCAATGGAATTACCTGAGACAAACGGAAATGGCCGAGCTTTTACGATTGCCTCATACAGCAACTTATCTGGTGTACTTATACACGAAAAGTAGTGCTTATAAGTTATGTGCTCATGAACATCCTCAAACATCAGCTTCTCTGGCGCTCTTTTACATGGAAAATAGTGCTTATAAGTCATGTGTTCATGAACATCCTCATACATTAGCTTCTCCTGCGTACTTATAAACGGAAAAAAGTGCGTGGTCACGTGTTCGTGAACATCCTCTCATCAGCTTCTCTGGCGTACTTATACACGGACAAAAGTGCTTGGTCACTTGTTTGTGAACATCCTCATACATCAATGGTTGGACGAGATTCTGGAGAGGTTAAAGACTAAGTGAACGAGAATGTCCCAAGATACATTAAAATTACTTCATGGAATTGACAAAATACGCACCGAACGCGGCTTGTTATATAATCACCGTTCAGTTTAGCAGTTGTAAAGTCCTTAAAACCGTGAGAAACAGGCGAGTAGTAGCTAACCCAACAGTTTTTTGTATTTATTAAATTGCTCTAGTATGGAGTCCGGGATATGGTGCTGCTGAACGTTTTGAGAACGAAACGACACTCGTGTGCGTCCTGCACATTTGGAGGACCTTCATTAATGTACACAGTTTGGGATAATAAATCTATAATTTTACCCTTTACTCAGCAAATTGCTTCTCTGGAATAGAGCACGGATTACGTACATTGTTCTCCGAAATAGAACACGGATTATGTATATTGTTTCTCCGAAATAGAGCACGGATGATGAAGATTGTTTCTCTTTAAGTGAGCACGAATTACGTATATTGTTTCTCTGAAATAGAGCACATATTATGTATATTGTTTCTCTGAAATAGAGCAAGCATTATGTATATTGTTTTTCTAAAATAGAGCGCGCATTATGTATTTTGTTTCTCTGAAATAGAGCACGCATTATGTATATTGTTCTCCGAAATAGAACACGGATGATGTAGATTTTTTCTCTGAAATAGAGCACGAATGATGAAGATTGTTTCTCTGAAATAGAGCACGGATGATGTAGATTGTTTCTCTGAAATAGAGCACGGATGATGTAGATTTTTTCTCTGAAATAGAACACGCATTATATAAAGTTTTAGATGTGTATGCGATAGATCCAGTTATATTTAGCATTTAATACAACGACGGGTAACGTTTGCTGTAAGCATGACATTAACCCGGCGTATTTCATATTGTGTAAAATGCGCCTATACAGCTTGAATTGCATTTCAGTATGTAAATTAATAATTTTAGACATGTCTTTTCTAAAAAGATATATTGATATATTTAAATTGCTGTTTATATGTGTCTTTGTTTACCTAGGCCATTTTTTTTCTTCTATGTAAATGGTTAAAGGTATAGTTATATGCCGATTTGCTATAAATAAATGGTAAATGGTAAATGGTCTAAAAATAGGATATCGAAACAAACAAAGTAGATCTATGTTATGTGCGTACATTATATATAATGTTTATGAACCCCTGTTATCTTATAATTGTATGATATAATATGTGGGATGTTCTCGTTGGAGAAAAAAAATGAAGTAATAGTAAAATAAATAGTCTATAGATATTTCTCAATGCAAAGTCAACTGTTCAAATGTGTTTTGGCTGGAGCGCGTTGTTCTGTCCATAAGCTCGGACAGACTATCGGATGGATAGACGACTGTACAATCAGATGAACGGACGGCCGGGCTTGCGGCTGGGGTGGGTTGTTCTGTTTATGTTTGCTAGCACGGACCGACGAACGGGCGGATAAAATAATTGAGAGGCAGACGTACGGATAGATCTGTGGATGACCAGAAGGGGTCAATGCAAACACACTGGATACATATAACTTCTTGTAATTAGATGCTTGCATTCCTTTTCTCAAGTCTGTGTCAAATAAGTATAGTATAGGGAAAATACCGCACCGACTTTTCACCATTGAGTGAGGATAATTATCGAATCCAATAAACATTTCAAAAGTCATTAGTACTCATAGTTAACCAATTTCACCGGAGTCAATTTTAATCCAAAGCTAGAAATACAAGCGAAATTGGTACAATTAACAATCCTAACAGCGCTTACTTCCCGTTACAATCGGTAAGTTAACAATATCATCCGCCCGAAGCTGAATTTGTAATCGAACGTATAGACGTCGCGTCACAAGTTGGAGCTATTGTGCGTAACGTCAAAAACGCCGTTATTTTAGCTAAATATGACGGACATAAGGCGTACAATTGACAGAATAACTAAATCATGGGCGTACAACAACCTTAAACACATAAGTTGTGTAGCTATGTGTATAGGGGGTATATTCAGCATCCTTCGGAATACCAGAACTTAGATTTAGGCAAAATAATATGTACGTAATTAACCATATTGATGTAATGTGTGCATTTATCCCTTTGCTCTTTGTACAGTTTAGACTAGCTTGATGTAACCCCAATGAACAAAGAATTCAAAATAAAATCCCTTGATGAATAAAGTACTGTATACATTTCCTAGTATATAAAAAAATCATTTTCGAACGAATCTTTAAAATTTCGATTTCAATTTTGCATTGAATTATCGAAGCTACAACATAAACACTTAAGATATTGTGACGTTACCTAGTACGTAATTTTGCTGGTGGGACATTTTGTGTCGACATTGAAAAATACTAATAACTTCATCGTATATTGAACGATTTTGATAAACAATATACTATTCAACAGCATGGAAAAAACGTATTTTATCATTTCAGTGACGAATATTGTTTAACAGAGAATTTCACGTTCGATCAAATCGAATTTCAAGTTTAATTCAGTTTTTAGTTTTAAGCACTGGGTGGGACATTTTAGGTAGACAAAGAAAATTTGAAATTATTTTTGATTTCTTGACTCAAAATCTAAAATGAGTACCGTATTTAATAATATATGAAAAACGTATTTTTTATAGGAAATTTCAAAGAGAAATTATTAAAAATAAATATTGCAGAACAATTTTATCAGTGTAATAAAAACTTATTTTCCTGTAATTTTGAAATCTCTACACAACTGTTCCCGCAACACAGAATCAAAATATTTGACTTTATGATGATGTCATTTTCTTTTACGTTAATGACATCAACTTTTAACGTTTAAGAATCATTTTTGCGTAAAAAATATAGAAATTTTGCGTATGGTTTTTGCTCTCCACACATTTTTCTCAAGCCCAACGAGATTGGATGTTACATCTCTACAGTGATATTTCACCGTATTCTGGTTCTTTCGAACCCTGAAAGTGTGGGATTTTGTAATAAAACTCAAAACATATACATTCAGGTCGATTGTGCTGATTTTCTTCGTTCGATTGATATATAACATATTATATTTATTGAAACAAACAGAATTACATTTGCACCATTTGGCAAATAAATTACGCGAAATTGAAAATAGCTCCAACTTGTGACGCGACGTCATAGTATTATCCATAAAGTCGTACACAAACGCTTACTCATTCAGCATTGGTACGCCAATTATTATTGCAGACGTTGAAATGATTGTTTGAACAAATGTCAACATGGTGTATGCGTTCAGAAAGTACTCTTATGCGTCCTACTGCTGTATTCTGAAAACATACAAAAATATCGATGCTGAAGGTAAACATGGTAATACTGCATCGTAGTCTCGTGATTCTGATGGTTGTAGATTTTGGATGGAAAACATCATTCCAGAACGGTTATCCACAATAAAAAAACAACACATGCATACCATTACCCTGAATCATGACAGAAGCCTATATTATCACACGGGGTACAGTTACAATATTGAGATTCATGTTTACCTTATATCACTCACCTGATTATATCGGTCTTTAAACATGAAAGTAGCAGGTGGATCTTTAAGAGCAAGGTGCAATTGTAATGGACAAACACTTAGCATTGCTATACATTTTATATCGAACATTACTACTATTTGTATATATACAAAGCGTGCATTCCATCAATGCGACACCAGAAATTGAATGGTGCCAATAATTACCCCAGTGCCAATATGGTATTCCGCACCATACGAATAATATGGTGCATGCCATCTGTATAATATGTTATCAAACCGTGTTGTTTTATCCTATTGAAAGCCTTCTTATTCTTCCTTCCTTGTCCGCCATTCTCTTATCTTTTAGAGTAGATAGTTGCTACCGATTTCAATATAAACAAACCACTGACGACGAAACGGAAAGTCATAATACGAACATTCATCTCTAATTCAGGATACAACTTTAAAATGTGCATATAGGATCAAACAGATGCATGTATATTAAACTATATATTCCAATACGTTTTGAATTCAAGTTACAATTATTATAGCGGATTAGGAGAGTTCATTGATAGAATGGTTAACGACCGTTGACGCTGGAAGATATAGTTGTTACAACACTTTGCAAGTTTAATTAGTACGTAGCTAGAGTCTAATACATGCAGTTCTTTAGAACAAAGTTCTGCTCAGACGAGCTATGTCGCCAAATAAGTATTCATATTTTCATGGTTAGTCAGCAAATCTTGTCTTACAAAATCCTGCTGTGGCTGTGGCTGTTGCAGATATATATACAGATGTGCGCATTCATAGATGAATATAACGATCATTATTCTAAACGGTTCACGTTCGCTCTTGTTAACAACAATCTTGTCTGAAGACGTGTTACAGAACTTTGTGGAAGTACCTGTATACAGCAAAATGTTAGTGTTATGTTTCGCAATTGTGATATTTCTCGGTTCTAATATGGCGTTTAAACTGGAACCATCTTCCTGTTCTTCGTTTCATTATGAAGAACAAACTTTAGAAAAAATGATCCGTCTTCAAATATCTGTGGAGAAAATGAAGGAAGAAATGGACGCTACACAACTTAAGGTTCGAGATGGACTAAACACTTTTTCAACAGACCGTGCAAACTTTCAGACAGAAATTCAAGAACTGAAGGCTGGACTTGCTACCACAAAAGCTGACCTGGAAGATGATTTGACGATCACAAAGATGCAAGACTCCATTAAACAGCTTACAGATGATGTCTTGAAAATCAAAGGTATGTGTTTTATACCAATTTATTGAATTATAGCAACACACGTTCGAGTGCAACACTGGAACCACTCCGTAAATACCGAGTGTCGTCCTTTACAAAAAAAAATAATAACTACACTGAGCGGCAATGAAAAAACGCAACACTTACATAGTATAGCATAACACATTTAATAAGTGTGTAAGCTTCGCGAAATTCTACCATAGAATAGATATATGCATGTGGAACATGAATATTACTCCGAATCAGAAAAAGTGGTTTAGCAACAAAGTTTTGTACCAGTTGTTTTGGTGTCAGTATAAAACAGAAAGTCGCATTTTTTAATCTTTTAAACCACCGTATTGTGTGATAAACCGTGTGCATTTACGACGTATTAACCGTATGTAACGTTCATGGAATGCTAGTGTGATGCTGTTCCGTTGTTGCAGAAGGGCTGCGTGAAGTTCAGGTACTTTTAAGCGGCCGGTACACTTTTTCGCGCACAACTACTAAAATGATAAAACCATGCTCTATTATAACCATGGTGTATTTTCTATGGTCAAAGGGAGATAATCGTGGAGTAAAACATTGAGTAAATAATTCACTTGCCAGTTCCTTTATAACACTGCTTCAAATTTAGTGGCTCTAAACGCATATTCGAAACTGCTCGTTTTGACATTAATATAATTGTATTCAATTTGTCCCAAGGATGGTGAAAGTATCACCATTTGTTACTGGAAATAAATTGCATGAGCGCTATAGGCATGCTTTTTAGACTGATTATTGCACTCAACTGAGACAAACTGCGCTTTTGAAATATTCAAGTTTAAAAAGTGTTGCGTTTTCATTGCGTCTCAGTGTATATTATATCAAGTTAGTATGCATGAATGATATTAATGCAATTTGAAAGCATGGACCATATCCAGTGGAATGGTATATATAAGCCTGATTAAGAGACAAATTCATTTTATGATGTCGACTAGAAAAATGTATTTGTATAATCATAATTTCTCTTCGTGTGTCATTACTTGTATTAGGGCATACCGAATGGTCATTATGTTCAAAAAAGCAATTACAGTCGAACTTCGATGCCTCGAACAGTACTTGCCTCGAACACCCCAGATGCCTCGAACTCGTTCTCCGGTCCCGTCAAAATTCCTTCTTTATTCGTATAGAAAAACCATAGATGACTCGAACAGTACGAGGGTCGAACACTCGAACTGACTTGCTGGTCCCTTGCTATGATTTACCAGTAGATGACTCGAACAATGTAAATTTTCGCACCTTTCATTGATTGTTAAAATCCAATGTTTGTCCACGGGAAGTCGGTAAAATGTGTTATTAACACCTTGTGACAATTATTGTACTGTTTTCGGCTGTATTGTATTACATGTTTGTGAAAAAATCTTATCACTTATAGGTCCTTTAATTACTTAATGAAGGAAATTATAACTGATTTATTGTTCATTAATTTAAATGTTTGCATTCTTTCAAACAAACTTAACTCGATTTATATTGCAATAAAATAATAACTCAAAGGTATGTTTTAACTATCATTTTATTTATTGATTGACAAACTTGACATATGAATTGCTAGTTTATAATTAAAACATTGGTTAAATAGGCAACCGTATGGAGCGATTAATAGAACAGGGAACTGTTTACAAATGTGAATATTTGAAGAGCTAGTCGACGATTTCAAGTCAATTTTGCCAAACAATATCATGTTTTATTATGCTTATGCATATTATTTCACAATTTGATACAAATGCATTAAATATGCATTTAATATGAAATACGAACGAACACTAAAATACGACATTTACGCACGATTGACAGGTACACGTACCGATAAGCGTTCGAACTTATACATATACAGTGCATATATACTCGTACCCTTGAGGCCTCGAACCGGTAGATGGCTCGAACTATTTTCCCGGTCCGAAGGTAGTTCGAGGCATCGAAGTTTGACTGTAATATAATATTATGCAAGTGAACCATGGAAACAATTAGTATACAGAGATTCTCTATGCATACTAGTAGATTCGATTATATGGACTATATATAACAGTGGGGGTTACACTGTACGATACAATATCTACAAGATGACAGTTGATAAAACTTAATGTTATTCACTTATTATTGGTTGCATTTTTGATGAAACTTTAAAATATTTTATGATAATCATATATTTGCATAATACACTTTATCTTGCGTAATAAGTATGCATGTATAATACAATATTAATCAACAATTCTTTAAATCAACACACTTTATTTCAAATATATCAATGATGAAAATTGAGCACGCGACAAATACTCTTACTATGTAACTATCAGGTTAACCATATACATGTATATTATATACATGAAGTTCTTTCCGATAAAGAAGGTTTATAAAGTATCAAATACTAGTATATTATAACTGTATTCATTTTACAGCGCCCTTACTGAAAGTCTTCTTCATTTCAGAATCACCAGAAGTACCACCTGTTGCTTTCCACAGTCACAAAGTAGAGGACGGGTCCATGGCTGACAATAAAGTGATCAAGTTCACAACGATTATGATCAACTACAAGGATGCATATAACAAACAGACGGGTACTTTCACTGTTCCTGTAAGCGGTGTCTACATTTTCTCCGCACAGTTATATGTGGCGTCTAGTAAAGGTCAATCATATTATGGGATCTTTGTCAACGATACATACGTTCAACGTGGTCTGTTAGGGGATGCAGATTGGAACAACGTTTATACCCTGGTTGCCGTAGCAGATGTTACAAAGGGTGATCTTGTGACAGTTCGGTGTTTAAGGAGCTGTACAGGAGACAGATTAAATGAAAATTCGTATTCTACCAGCAGCTTTTCTGGTGTTCTCATTCACAGAAAATAAAACGCGGTCATTAACCCTTACTATTGCTATCCTACCAAGGCGAACCAAATATAGTCTTTGTTTCCTCTTCCCCACCAACGCAGATTTAGCATTTGGTAGGTGGGATAAGTATTTTTGGAATTGTTTCAGAATGAAAGTTATTGGTCAAAACATTCAATTAATAAAATTTAGTAAAAATGTTTTAATAAATTCAAAATAGGTACCAAATTTACTACATTGTAGTTAGAAAAAACTAATTGTTCATGCCATGCTTTTATAAAAAAAAATTATTTTAATTGGGCAAATAAAATATTTTAGGGTACGGACATTTGATAGGGAAGTAGTGGATGAGGAAACAAACAATATTTAATTTCAACCCTTTCTTACTTAGAATGTGTTACCATATATCGAAACAAAATGTGTTATACTTACAGTATGTACATGTGAATATATTTACTGTATTTGTATGTTATATTTTAAATTTGTTAGAACAAAGTAATGTTTTAACTTAGGAGTCATTTAAAAGCAGTCGATGTGAGCGCTTGGGAAGCTTCACGAGAGTGTATGAATAGATGTAGGAACAGATTACCCACATGTCATTGACGTTTGTTTTCGGTGCTAGTTAAACAAGAGCACCGCATACGAATGCTGGACGCTCGAATTTCTCGCTGTTGATAGTAACAAAGGCAGATAAATCAATAAATATAGGTCACATGGTTAACTGCCTTGTTAGTATGGAATTTCTCTTAGGATGATGAATAACTGTGCTAAGTTTCAAGCAGATACCCTTGATAGTTTTTTTAGAAAATGACACTGGCAATAAATTTAACCAACGCACACGCAGACTACATGTATCCCGTCACGACGACAGCTGAACTTTTTCTCTCGAAAAGTCGAACGGCTATACACACAAAAGTTGACATGTACATGTTGTGATTCAATTGGGTACCATTGAACGTTCATGATTCATAAAATTAGAATAAAGCCGTATAACAGTGAAAATGTTTTTAATAGTTTCATGTAATGATAAATGCAGCAGTCATATACCTGTATACAATATAATCATACTCTCTAAATAAAGAAATTAACACAGTCAATTAAAGCAACATTACAAACATAGACATTGTAAAATATATAACCCTGTTCTATAAACTTTTAAAACGGCATACAAACATAACCATAAGAAATTATACAGAATATAAGCTGGTCCCGTTTCATAGACATATCTTAGCTTAGACCGGACTTTTCCACGTATACTTCCTCATATAGTGATAAGTTAAATTAGTGATTTATAATAATTCTAGTTCATAGAACTTTGCTTGAATGAACTAGCTGTTTTATGTGCATTACAATGTAACATGAAAGTCAAATCACAGCTGACGACTTGTCTATGAACGTTGAACTGGCCCCTGGGCTCGTATTCATAAAGCATCTTAGTCGAAAACTTAAAACATTTTCATTTAATTCAAATATTTGTGTACCAAAAATATCCAACACATTGCATATTAACCCATTCACGTTTTCTTAGCGATTGTTGTAGCTTTCTGCACAATGCTTAAGCCCTATGCAAAAATCAACACTCTTAATTGCCATGTTTAGCTGACACACTTAAGAAAATTTAACTTTTTTAAAGAAAATTGTAAGCTTTCTACTAAGATACATTGTGAATACCAGCCCAGTTAAATAATTGTTTAAGAAAATAGTATCACAGATAATAAAACAACATACATACATGCATATATAGTCATTAATGGACACAACATAATTATCTACAGCTATATATAGCTAATTATTTGAAGCAAGACTTTGAGCAATAAACGCTTCATGTCCTCGTTGAGAACGGTGTCCGCAAAAAACCACTCTGTTCTTAAAGTGTATAGAGCTATATTGGATGATATTTTTTAAAAACGTTTCAAAACCTGAAAAACAATTATGTTTTCATATCCATTAGATCATTTTTCGCTTCAGTTTTAACAGAAACTCTCTCTGTGATTTAAAGGACATGCAAACTGTCCATTTTCATACGAAAGTGTTCTAGAACACCCTATGAAATTATAAGAATCTTCTTTTTTTTCGATGATTGAATCAGAGTACATGGAACCCATCCAAAGTTTTAATTTGCAATAAAGGTAGTCTAGTATCATACTAAAAACGATGCAAGTAATTATTTTGACATTAAATGGCTGTTAGAATATAGCTCTATACACTTTAACAACAGTATCAACCAAGAATGTTGGCGTACACAGTACAGAATGTTGGCGTACACAGTACAGAATGTTGGCCTACACAGTACAGAATGTTGGCCTACACAGTACAGAATGTTGGCCTACACAGTACAGAATGTTGGCGTATACAGTAAAGAATGTTGGCGTACACAGTACAGAATGATGGCCTACACAGTACAGAATGTTGGCCTACACAGTACAGAATGTTGGCCTACACAGTACAGAATGTTGGCCAACACAGTACAGAATGTTGGCCTACACAGTACAGAATGTTGGCCTACACAGTACAGAATGTTGGCCTACACAGTACAGAATGTTGGCCTACACAGTACAGAATGTTGGCCTACACAGTACAGAATGTTGACCTACACAGTACAGAATGTTGGCCTACACAGTACAGAATGTTGGCCTACACAGTACAGAATGTTGGCCTACACAGTACAGAATGTTGGTCACACAGTACAGAATGTTGGCCTACACAGTACAGAAGTACATTTGTTGGACACGTCTGAAGATTAGTTGTCCTTACATTATGGAGGTAACATGACAAAAAGCTGTGTTGCTTTTTTTGCAGAAGAGTGTTAGCAATTATAACACAGAACAAATGTTGTCATATTCTAACAGTAGCCATGTTACTGTTTGAAAAGAACTGATTTTTCTTACTTTCATTAAAAACAAACCAATAGTGCATAGCATCACATGGAATATTGCAAAACATGGTCAATTACTGGATATTATTAAATATATTAAAAATATACATACTGCAAGTTAAGTTTGTTGACAAAACACATAAACTATCAAAGTCAAGATTAAATAAATTATATGTGCTTAAAATCAAACAAATATGTACGAAATATAGATATAATAACAATCTGTTTATAATCCAAACATGTGCATACCTTATTAAAACATGTGCAAACAAATATAATACATTCTATAACTGAGTTTAGCATCCAATCAACATCAACATTTATGTAAAAGTACGTTCTTTGCTGCGAATGATGTGTGATGCTACATATTTGTATTTACTTGGTACTCCTATGAGGTATTTTATAATTTGTTGCTGCTGTGTTTTTATTTGCCAGATATTCTGATAGTCTATAAGATTAGATGGGTGATCTTATTATTTCTTCAATTTCTTCAAGAACATACATTTAACACTTGACCTGAATCACAAATCCAATCTGATCCCTGTTCTATGACGGGACGGCATACTTTGTTCTCAGCGGCGCTTGGGCCAGACAGGGGATCATCAGATCCTCCGCAACCAAGTTTAAGTCTCTATTGAAATATGTATTGCTACTCATCTGCCATTAGTTGTATGATGCCTAGACATCAGGTATACATAACATACATAGACCTCATCTGATTTCCTGGTGATTTGTGACGCAGGTGTTAATACCGGTATGTATTTAGCAATAAGATCGGGTGAATACAGCACGTAAGACTACTTAAAAAAGCATTAAAACTTTATATAATAACAAAGTGATTGGAATAAGCTATATGTTGTCATTGTCATCATAAAACAGATACATGTTCATTTACATTCCACACATGTTTGACTGTACAGTATAGGCATAATGCACTTGCCTAAATGTCGTTTTATGTCCTGGATGTATTGTGATAATATCACATACTGATACATTAAAGACATGTACACAGGCAGTAGTGATATAAGGCAAGCCTCTTTAGAGTGCCCTGTCTTACATGAATCAAGCAAATAAGGTTGTACAAGCACTACATGAAAACATTTCAAATCAAAATACTGATTGATAAGTAGCGATGGTTATATACATTCATACATCAATGCAGTCCTTAATTCACTGAAATTGATGATTGCTTCTTGTCTCTTGCAGATTGTTGAGCTAAGTATATTTGACGATCTTTCTTCATTTTCTCCGTCTTGTTCTGCTTGGATGTTATATGCAGAGGAGGCAACATCTTATCCAGTTTGGGATTGTTGGGAAATTTCAGTAGATTAGTGACCTTGTTTAACAAAGAACTGAAAAAAAACACAATAAGTGTACTTAAGTTTATTTTACTGGGAGAAGTAAACTCTCTTATAAGGGCAATAACTCCGGCACAACATGCCTGACAGTATGCTTCGTGCCGAGACTTAGTATTCCAATAAAGGTTCATTGTAATCGGGTCATTGTTTATGCATCAGTCAGTTGCATCCACACTGCCCGTCCAATGGGATGGGCGGTGGATAGCTTAAGAGAAACAGCAATGTTTCCCCCCACTGCCTGGGAAATATTAGGAATTTATTCTCCGAACCAATACCTCGGGGACAATATCTAGTTGTCAGGGGCCAGGAAAATACCAGAGATTTGACCTTCAGGTGTCCCCACAGACAACCTAAACCCAAGAGTAAAAATCCTGGCCCATGACAGGGTTGGAGGCCGTGGATGCAAGGACTGGTGCAGTTAGGCGAACAAACATGAATAAACTTTGTGAAATCTAGACGAACAAATCACTTCTCCACTACATGTGGTAAATATCAAACTTGCCTCAATGAAGGATTTATTTAGAACTGTACATTTTTACATGTACAATACTTGTACTTATGAGTGTCTTATGTAGGTTGCAACAGAACATTGTGGAGAACCACTGATCAAATGAATAACATCTACACTCAAAACAATTGCAATATCGTCTGCTAACACTGAGATTTTTTTCTTGACTATAGCAATTGTGCATTTATTATGGTTATATTATATAGCCTAAAGAATATCCCGTATATGTAAGAATACGCCTATGTTTATGAGAAGTCTGGTTGTAATCTAACCCATGTTAGGGGAACAAACACAAACAAACGTTTTGACATTCATTCAAATAGACACTATTGCAACATACAAGACGAAAATATGTACTTACTCCACTAAATTCTTCTTTTCTTCTAAGAATATATATTCTTCCTCAACCTCCTTCAATGGAGCATTCTCTGGTGCTACAAGCTGTAAGACAAATATGAGGGTGGTCAAACAGTTCCCACACAGAGACATTTCTGAGGGGTGATCAAACAGTTCCCCCAAAGAGACATTCTTCATGTCACAATAATAATGTTTTTAGAGTGTTTTATGCTTCTGCAAACTATGTTTTATCAAGGCAGGCATATAGGTACATTTGTACTTCTCGTATTACCTAGTAATCTATTAATCTATCAGCTTACATTTGTTTTTAATTATTAGACAAATCATTTATGTGTATACAATGAATATCTGCTGGTATATAGTCTCTTACAGCTCCAAATTGATCAGCAAAGTACTTTTATAAATTCACAAGCTCAGAATGAGAAGGTTGTTAGTGCTACTTATAAGAGAAATTGCAATGTTTATATGCACAATATTAACAAGTGACAAACCTAAATCGACTAACAAATTTAGGTAACAAAGGTAAACAAATAAGCTGTTTCAATGATATATACCTTTAACCGTGAACCCATATTGAAGCGACAACTTCTCTTGTTAGCGCTGAAAGTAAGTGCGATGTTTTCTTGGCTCATTACACGAACTCCTATGTTTTTGTTTAAACCAATGCAAATAGGCTGGAATGGGGGCGCATGAACATGGGTCACTTGATCTTTCCAACTCCACTTGCGACGTTTGCTACCATAGTTATCTAATTCAATACCCCCATACTGATCCAAATATAACCTGAAAAATATTACAAATTTTTCTCGATATTAATTGATATTGTATGGTACTGAACCTCCGTAGCTCAGTGGTTAGTGCGCTTGCCGCCTAATCTGGCGACCTGGGTTCAAATCCAGGTGGAGGTATATATGCCATGTTTCAGTAGAAATAAAGCAAATAAAGGCTATGCCGTGCATAAAATTATGTTATAAAGCAGAAAAAGAACATAAATTTTTAACATTGTTTAAGATATACTGTACTTTTATCAAGCCAATCTGAGTGAACAGTTTAAGAAATTAAATACAAAACGTAAATCAAATAGCTAAAAATTGGAGAGCGATCACAGACACAATTATTTTTAAATTTTAAAGCCCATAACTACAGCAATAATCATCCAAAACAATCCACAAAATATGCACAACAATACTTGGTACCAAACATTCAATGTGAAATTTCACTGTTAATCGATTAGTGGTTAAGGAGAACAAGCATGGACAAATTTAACTTTGACCTTTCAAGGGCAATAATTCTGGAGAAATATTACTCAACCATAAATTTCTGAGAATATTCACGATGAGGCTTTGTACCAAGTATTGATATGAAGTATTGAAATCCAACAAATTGTGAAGGGGAATAAACACAGACAAACTTTGAGACATCCATTGAGACATGTGAAGGTAGGCCCCAATCTGGACATGCAGCGCAAAATCTATATGTCTCCCCCCAACAACACTTATGTTATCTTATGTAAGTAAATAACTGAACATACCGCACATCACCATTTGGAAAGTAGCAGTATCCGTAACCATTTGGTTCGAAGGCAGCAGCAACACTGGCTCGTTTGAAGTCATTATGTATGGTGTAGTAGTAGTGACCTAACTTCACAGATGAAATCAGTAAAGCCAAATTACCGGAAGGATAACTGTTTACAGTGTCAAAGAAAAAAACAACATCTAGAGTATACCGTAAATACTCAGCCATAAGTCGCATGCAGCCATAAGTCGCAGGGAGACTTCTGAATAAAAATTCAAGGTTTTTGTCTAAACCCTTTCATTGGTCGCATGTATAGTTTTCAATTTTTGTGAAAGCTGAAATCATGTTCCCAGTGTCAAAGTCGGTGGAAATGTGGTGATTTTCAGATAATGTCGGGAGGAGTGTAATAAACTCTTCCATAAGTCGTGGGGTGACTTTTAAATTATTTTCGGGACCATTTTTGTACGACTTATGGCTGTGTATTTACAGTACACATAGTGTAATTATAGATATACAACAAGCATGCTTTTGTATTCTATCTCTAAAGGGGTTATAATCGAGAGGTCATGGTAGATCTAAGTAGATTAAAATCCCCAATTCACAGTTTGGAGTCTATGTAATAATAGCACACATGTTAAAAATCAGGGGGACATCTGTTTTTAAACTTCATGGGGTCCTTGCATACTGTGAAACATCAGGACAGGCTGAATATTGTTGAACATCTGGGAGGGTCAATGTTCTTAAACATCAGGGAGAAGTCAATGTTGTTCAACATCAACATGTTAATTATTAGAGTAATATGAAGTTATTAAACATTAGAGGGAGTTTATGTTGTTGAATAGTTTGGGAAGTAAATGTTGTAAAACATCAGGTTAGGGATCAATGTTCCGAAACATCAGGGAGGGTCAATTCAAAACATCTCTGGAAGCATATGTTACCTAAACACACCAGGAAGTTCCAATGTTGTAAAACATCAGGAAGGGTCATTGTTGTAAAACAACCGGAATAGTCATTGTAATAAAACAACCGGAATAGTCATTGTTGTAAAACAACGGGAATGATCCATGTTGTAAAACAACAGGAAGGGTCATTGTTGTAAAACAACCAGAAGAGTCATTGTTGTAAAACAACAGAAATGATCCATGTTGTTAAACAACCGGAAGAGTCACTGTTGTAAAAGAACAGAAATGATCCCTGGTGTAAAACAACAGGAAGGGTCAATGGTGTAAAACAACAGGAAGGGTCAATGTTGTAAAACAACAGAAATGGCCAATGGTGTAAAACAACGGGAAGGGTCAATGGTGTAAAACAACTGGAAGAGTCACTGTTGTAAAAGTACAGAAATGATCCCTGGTGTAAAACAACAGGAAGGGTCAATGCTGTAAAACAACAGGAAGGGTCAATGCTGTAAAACAACAGGAAGGGTCAATGCTGTAAAACAACAGGAAGAGGACAACAGAAATGATCCCTGGTGTAAAACAACAGGAAGGGTCAATGCTGTAAAACAACAGGAAGGGTCAATGCTGTAAAACAACAGGAAGGGTCAATGCTGTAAAACAACAGGAAGAGGACAACAGAAATGATACATGTTGTAAAACAACAGGAAGGATCAATGTTGCAAAACAACAGGAAGAGGACAACAGAAATGACCCATGTTGTAAAACAACAGGAATGGTCAATGGTGTAAAATAACAGGAAGGATCAATGTTGTAAAACAACAGGAAGGATCAATGTTGTAAAATAACAGGAAGAGGACAACAGAAATGATCCATGTTGTAATACAACAGGAAGGGTCAATGTTGTAAAACATCAGGGTAACCCAAATCTTCTTAAACATCTGGGGGGGGTCTTTATTGAAACCAAAAGGATACAATACGTTGCCAGTTCCATCTGGAAACATTGTCAAGAATTTCTGTCCATGCTCGTAAAATTTCTCAATCAGTGGACGTTCTCTCAACTGAAATATACAGAGTAAAATGATAGAATAAGTTCAACTTGAAACAATGATAGTATAATGCTACACATTCTACTATAAAGTATTTTATATTAGATACTTGTAAACTTGGAGACATATTTTCTTTAAATTACATGATACACTCACAATATCCTATATCAAATGATCAATAATTTTTTTTTTGTATTTCAACTTTTTTTTTTAATTTTAAAATCAACAAATATGTTTCTTTGTACAATTGTATATATTATTCCTGTTTACCAAAATTGATTTAATGTATTCACAGAAATATTTATAATAAATGATTTTAATAAATATATAAAAGAAAAACTTGAAATTCAGAATTATGAGATTTAAACGGGCCAATCCACATTGTATGAGACTAAATTGCATTTATGAAACTTTGAAGTCACTGAGTTAAAACATGACAATGATATATAGTAAAAAAGCTTATATAATTGAGGCTAAATAGGCAGATAAATACTGTAAAATAAGAATTTTTGCGAGGTCAAGTTTCTTGAATCTGTTTTACTTTTTATTTATCCCTCACAAAAATTCCTTATCTTGCAATATAGAGTGATAAAAAATCAGATACTTATAATCAGTGTGGGGAATCCCGTGAACAAATGATTTGAAATGAATAACGTTCGCGCTCAAAACATAGGCGGTTTCGTCGGCTAACGGTGAGTTTTTTCTTGATGATAGCAAATGTGCACTTTATATATGACTATATTATACAGCCTAAAGTATCTCCTGTATATGAAGGAACACTAAACAATTCCCAATTTTGCTTTATATTTAGCTGTTCTTTACTGATGCTCGACCAAATTATTAACTACGCTCAGTTGAAAACTGCATTTGGTCGAGCATCAATTAAAAACAGCTAAAGATAGAGCGAAATAGGTACTGGTCGGGTGTTCTTACATATACAGGAGATACTATAGGCTATAATTATAATATAACCATATTAAATGCATGATCGTTATAATCAAGAAAAAACTCACCATAATAGCAGTTGAAATCAAAATCATTTTGAGTGCAAACTTTATTCATTAGATCACATGATTCTACACACTGATAACAGTGCAATCAAAACTGAGTAAAATCAGACATGTTCATAATGATTTTTCTAGGTTTGTACATTATAAAAACAAGAGCTGTCACTAGACAGCGCGCTCGACTATTCGCAGCCATTTGTCAGAAAAAATATAAGTTCAAAACAGGCCATTTAAAATTTGTATTATATTGAAACGTGAGTTACGCTACTTAGTTGACTACATGGCAATGAAAGCTAATGTACAATGGTTGTTGAGGCATGGCAATTATCTCAACACTGGACTATTAACAAATATTTGTCAGTGAAAATGATTTTAAGACTTCAAGCGGCACTGTACTCTATTCAAGAAATGTGTATGTTTAAAGGGAATTGTATACATCCACTGACATAACAACGTTTCTACATAATAATCATATGAGTAAGATATGATTTGTTAAAGGAGTCAATTTTAAAACAATGGTGACAAATTAAAATAATAATGTAGAGGATACAGTCATGTAATAAATCAGTGATGAGTTAAACTTTTCAATGCAATATCATTGATAGTAGGTGAGATATGGTTTGAATGTAACTTGCATGCAAAACTTTAACCAAGGAAAGTCTAAGTTAAAAGGGGCATAACTCGAATTAAACTAAAAATGGACTTATCACAATTAACCAGTACCATTGACTAATGATGATAAACAAGTGTTATAAGTTTCAATGCAATATCATAAATAGTAACTAAGATATGGCGTGAATAGAACTTGCATGTAAAACTTGAACCAATAAACTCCTATGTTAAAAAGGGGCATAACTGAAATAAAAAAATAATAGTTATTATAATAAGAGTTATGCCCTTGACTGATACCATTGACTGATGATGGTAAACAAGTGTTGTAAGTTTCAATGCAGTATCATGGATAGTAGCTGAGATATGGTCTGAATGAAACTTGCATGCAAAACTTTAACCAAGAAAATTCTATGTTAAAAAGGGGCATAACTCAAATAATAATCTTAATAGAGCTATTTCCCATGACCAGAACCATTGCCTTATGATGGTTAGTAAGTGTTGTTAGTTTCAATGCCATAGCACAGATACTATTTGAGATATGGCCTTATTAGTAACTTGCATGCAAAACTTTAACCAAATTTTCTAAGTAAAAAAGGGCCATAATTTGCATTAAATTCATGCAAGAGTTATCTAACATGGTTGATTACATGACAGGGAAAGCCAGTGCAAAGTTTCAATCCAATATATGCACTGGTTATTGAAATATAACCAAGGTTAAAGTTTTGCATGTAAAACTCTAACCATATGCAACGCCGACGCCGACGCCGACGAACAAGTGACTGTAATAGCTCTCATATTCTTCGAATAGTCGAGCTAACAAGACAGCATCCAGTAAACGCTTATGCCCAGCCAAAGCCTTGTCCATAATAAATAGCTTTAAGTCATTCAGGGGCCATAATTCTGTTCAAATATAGGATAGTGTTACACAGCTTTGATAATGTATTGTGTTTATGATGGTAAACAAGTATGCCAAGTTTTAAAGCAATGCCTTGATGGACTTAAAAAATATTTGAGTTTTAACATGTTGTAATGGATGCACAAATGGCCAGGTGCATTGCTAGTATGCATGTAGTTTTCTTGAGAGATGAATCATGTGCCCAAATAGTGAACTGACATGAATTGGCTTTATGAATTGCTCTAAATCGTTTGAATCTTACAAAATTATAACTCAGTGCCAGTTTGTGAAACATTGTAATAATCACGAATAAATCTGATTTTACAAGTAAATGTATAATATAATATACAAACTATATACAGAATAACAAATAATAACAAAACAAAATATATCTAAACTCAAACTCCTACAATAAGCGGGCCATAGTAAATGCTTGTGCGATATAATAATAACTGGGGTTCAAATTGCAAGTTGGTTTATGCATCTATAATGTATCTTACATGTTGTCTGTAATATTCTGAGTCTGGTGTGTAAACCTGCAACATGTTTTAGCAATACCATTATACAACTTACATCTAGCTGTATCTTTGACAACGAAAAAACGAAGAAAAAAAATTTATATTTTTCTTTTTTTTCGTTTTTTTTTTCGTTTTTTTTCCGTTTTCAATGATACATTTACCTGTGATACAACTTATTACATCTATATTAAATGTTAGGTTCAAAGCAAATAAACATGTACTTTAGTTAAATCCTGAAGCATAAGTCTCAGAAATTTCTAATCACATAATAATTATTACAACAAAACTTGTTTAGATATATACAATGTCATGTATTATACCAGTTTAAGTCGATTTTTTTCAACCTGTCACAGGTGTTTTGACATTGAATATTTAATGGACTGGTCAAATATTGCAAGTGAAAGGTAAAATTTTAATGGCTGTTGTTAAATGTATAATGAAAAAAAATCATGCAAAACATGATTCAACTTGTGTTACGGGCACATACCCATATGTAAAACAGGCTGTTCTCATAAGTAACAGTCAAGCAGATGACCTGCGACAGGTTATAAAAATCAGACTATACAAAATATTGCCCATAAGTTTTTTGTCACATCCCATTAAAAACCAACACTTAGCTTTCACCACATGTAAACATTTATCTTTATTCTTACTCCTTGCTCGCTGGCTACAGGCACAAACACGAAATGATGACCGGCCTGTCATAAAATAATCAAGTTTTAATCATTTCTTTAACTTTTTTAATTCCTCATAAAAAGGCTTACAAATTACTTTTCAATATAGAGGCTTTAATATGAAAATCAAACACTCTTTAATAATGGAGTTAAACAAAATTTTCATACTTTAGTTACTCAGTACTCAATCACATTACATTAAATAAACATATAAAAATATATATATTATGACTTATTGCATACATCCTTACTATAAATAAAATATTTGATTTTTCTAAATGAACAAACTAAAATTCTTACGTTCTTGCTTTGATAAACAGAATGCTGCAATCTTGCCCCAGTAAACTGGCATTAAAAAGAAACGGCAAACATGTACATTATGTAACAAATTAAATCTCTCAAATAAGACTGCATTCAATAAATGCTTATAGATGCGAATGCCATTCAAACATAATTCAACATTACGTCAACAAGTATTTCTGACTCGTAATTTCACAATTGGATCATTGTTATTATTCTTGACATAAACTGTTCAAAATAGCATCACGTTTCAGAATTTTCTTTTAATTTTTTAAATATGTATCAAAATCGAAATTATTTGCATTCAGAGATAGGCTTTTACTGTTTGAAACAACTTCCTCCTTGTTTTTCCCAATCAGAGCTCTTTTCAGAAATTGGTCACCATAGCAAAAACGTATGTGATTTTGATTTTTGATTCATAAGAATTTGTACAGCTAAATTATATAGTGCTATATGGGTAAATAGCTTAAAACAGAATCAAAACTATGTTTTCTTATTTTGTATTTTTTTTTCAAACCATGTGTTATATTGTAATTGCATAATGTCAAAATAGCAGGTTTTCGTGGAGTATGGCTCATATATAATATAAGAATATAATTATATTGATTAGCAGATTTTGACAAATAAAATCAACTTTTTTACAATCTGTCTTTCATTAAATACAAGGCAAAACTTTTCCTGAGTGGAGGATCTTTTGGGAGTCACACTGCATGCGTTCTCAAGTCAAGTTGATAAAACGAAATCTCAACCTTCATGCAAATGAGATCACAGCAAAACTTGGATTAATTCTGATGTCCATAAAATTTTGTTACATGTATATTGTAATACAATTAACTTTGCTTACCCAAACTGTGATTCTAAAGAATTAACATGGATTCCGACAAGTTAACATGGATGCCGACAAGTTATCATTGCTGTCGACAAGTTAACATGGTTGTTCACAAGCAAACATGGCTGTTAACTTGTCGGCATCCATTATTACTTCGCTGTCGACAAGTAAATATAGCTGTTGACAAGTAAACATGGCTGTTGACAAGTAAACATGGATGTCAACAAGGAAACACAGCTGTAAACATGGCTGTCGACTAGTAAACATGGCAGTCAATAAGTAACCATGGATGTCGATAAGTAAACACAGCTGCCAACAAGTAAACAGAACTGTCAACAAGTAAACATGGATGTCAACAAGATAACACAGCTGTCGATAAGTAAACACTGCTGTCTACAAGTAACCATGGATGTCAACAAGTAAACACAACTGTCGACAAGTAAACACAGCTGTTGACAAGTAAACATGAATGTCAACAAGTAAACATGGATGTTGACAAGTAAATAAGACTGTCAAAAACACAGCTGTCAACAAGTAAACATGGCTGTTGGCAAGTAAACATGACTTTCGACAAGTTAACATGGCTGTCGACAAGTAAACATGGCTGTCCACAAGTAAACATGGATGTCAACAAGTAAACACAGCTGTTGACAAGTAAACACAGCTGTCGAAAAGTAAATGTGGCTGTCAACAAGTAACCGTGGATGTCAACAAGTTAACACAGCTGTCAACAAGTTAACACAACTGTCGACAAGTCAACACAGCTGTTGACAAGAAAACATGAATGTCGACAAGTCAATATGACTGTCAAAAACACAGTTGTCAACAAGTAAACATGACTGTTGGTAAGTAAACATGGCTGTCGACAAGTAAACATGGCTGTCGACAATTTAACATGGCTGTCAACAAGTAAACATTGCTGTCGACAAACAAACAACTTTAAGGCTGTTGACAAGTGAACATTGCTGTTGACAAATAAACAAGGCTGTTGACAATCAAACATTGTCAACAAATTAACATGGCTGCTGACAACCTAACAGCAAATGAAAATTATTGATCTGTATTAACTTCTAAGCTGAAATATGGAAACTTTTAGTCACCAACATATTCTAAGATAAAAATTCTACAATAAAAACAAGCATGCATAGTTTACTTAATTCCAAAAACAATTCTAATTATTTTTAATGATCTAGGCCTATAAATTATATATTATATCACTTCAACTATTTGTTGGGCTGTTCAGATAGATATTAGGAGATATTATTTGAGGGCACTGTCATTATAATCAGCACATTTGAAAGGTTGACCTAGATAATGACCCCATATAACTTACACTTATATAACACATATACTACATATGAGAACTAAACCTAGACATCACTGAGACCAATATCATAAATCTGACCAAGTTTCATGAAGATCAAGCTGCTTTCCATGGCATGACCTGTATAGAGCGAAACAAGGATATAAGATTTGACAAGCTGACCTGGTATTTGATCCCATGTTACAAATATTCAAACTTGATCTAGATATCACTGAGTCAAAAATTATTATCAAATTTTGTAAAGATCAAGCTGAAAACGTCACATTCATTTGACATAAAGTTTTTGACCAGCTGCTAGCTATATTCAAACGTGGCCTAGGTATCAATTAGACAAAATTCATATTCTGACCAAGTGTCATCAAGATTAAGTTGATAAAATATGACCTCTAGGGTGTTAACAACTAACTGTGGACATACGACTTATGCACCTGAGTCAATATTTTGCCTGCATGGGGTGGAAGCGGGCAACCCTGGGGGATTAGACATTTTGATATTTTGAATTTGAAGTCTAAATCCTCACCCTGGAGACAAAGCTTACTGTCTAAATCCCCCCGGCGGGCATAACATTGACTAGTCAGCTTACCATGAGCATCAGGGCAAACAAGGTGACTTAGGGAATTGGAGGGAAATCCAGTAATTCTTCACTCTTATTGGTTTAATGTAACACTTTGCATGCAGTGTAAAGAAAGGCACAATCTATTAATCATGAATCTGTACTAGGTAGAAACAATTAAAGACTTTTACATAAAATACTACAACAGCCTTCAAATTGTCAATCATCAGATCAACAATTAAATTGTAAATAAAATACTGTATGTAAATTCATTTATACAATGTAATTAAGTAAACTAGAAACAAAAACGGGACAATAAGTTAGCAGTTTTGAATTTCACACATTTAGTGTGAAGAAATATTAGAGATGTTTTTTATAATTGTTAAAAATATAGCCATGCAGGCCTGACTGAAGTTAGAAACTAAAAAAAAAGAAGAGGAAATTCTATTATTTGTAAATTTGGCTAATTTGCAACATTCCATGTTGACAACCACTTAATACAGGACCTGGTATTAATTACCAAAGTCTTGAAAGACTTGCTTGAAATCAGGTAAATGAAAATTAGCTATGTTTCCAAAAAGTACAAATTCATGGTTAACTTGTAGTTTATATTATAAAACGTTCATCGGTTCAATATCCACTAAGTTCCTTACTAAACTATCATAATATACTTCAGAACTTCGAGAGAGACTTGTCTCTGTCTAAAAACAATAAAATTATTTAGAAACAGTTTTATACATTAATTAAATGTTTGCTACAACCAATATACATGTATATATCACTGACTTTGAATGAGAAGGCCGTAAGTAATACCTTATTTAGCAAAATTTAAAATTTAACAGTTAAATGTAGTAAATTTGACAACAATTTATTATTTTTAAATTATATCATCACTTAACGTTTTGGCATTTCGCATTCTTCAGAGTAATAACAACATACAACAACAAAACAACAGATTGTGACGTCATGACGTCAACGTAACATTTTTTTATAAATATAACAGTTGAAATAAACTGGAGGTTACGTTACTCTTCTGGGTACTGTTTTATCAAGGCATTTAATGATTTATGGAAATCTTAAACTTACAATCAAATTTAAATTATTTATAACACTTTAACAACCATAAAATGTGGTAAATTAAGCTGTAATATAAATCAAGATTCAGTTGATGAGCTTCTACAAACAATATCTGTCCCCAATTAAAGTAGTTGTAAAAGAAGTATACAGAATTTAAATTTGGTCGTAAGTTTAGAATTTTCGTAAATGCATTGATAAAACAGTAACCAGGGGCCCAAAAGAAAAAAAATAGTGCCAACAGCGTATTCTTACCTTATTCTCATCAATTAACTCAGGGTTTAAAGGCTCGGGGATAAACACATCATCGCCATCATCATCAATTAGTGGGGACGGGGCACGTAACGTCCAACCCTCCTCTAAACATTTCTGAGACGATAACTGGTAGTTTATTGTCTTCATTTGACGTGCAACTGGAAAAAATATATTTTCAAAAATTATGACAAATTCTTTTCTATGTTTTTAAATTTTTTATTTTGTCATCACACAAAATCCATAAAATCACCAAATTTTTTATTTTTATTTTATCACAGGTAATAAATCATGAACAACATATAGTCGAATCATTTAACATATTAAACAGTTAACATTTTATTACAATACTTTTTGTTAACTTAAGAAACACTGATATTTAAGATCCGATAATATGTAATGTAATATTAGTAGCATAGTTTTTTAAATGTACAGTGAAATATCAATTGGTCATTCTGAAAGTTACAAATATACAATAATAATCTTAATGTTCCAATGGACACAATCATTATAATCATGATAGCATTTATACACATTTCAAAAATATTTTAATTCAAGAGAAACTAAAATAGCATCAACATATTTGTAATAAGTAATTACATCAAATAACTAAAATTTATACTGAATATATTCAATTATATATATACAATTTGATTTTAACATAAACCAATAACAAATAAAAATCTTAAAATTTTTTCGTCGCAATGTGTACAACATATGGAGACAAGGAAGTTCGACATATGAAATTATGCATAACCCATTTTGGTATTGATATGTTGGATCCCCCAGTGTGATAATGCCCCATTATAATTGATAATGTAGTAAGAAAATGTAATATAAACAGTTTCTAAAATTTATAAAGCATATGCATATAGATTAAAAATTCATAGCTGTACGCAATTCATGCTATACAGGGTGTTAAAAAAGTTCATCATCAATGTTTATTTCAATAGTTTATTTTTCTAAATGCCAATTTTTTTAAAAAAAACTTCATGTTGAATCCCAGAGGGCTCTACCATTAAATTTAGCATTAAATGAAGATATTAGTGTAAGAAAATAAAGTGTACACTTTGTTATATAGCTCAGATAAATCAAGAGTATGAATTTAAATCCGGAGGAAAACTTTTAAACACTCTGTATATGATGAATTTTGTAAAAGGGCTGTGGAAGTGGTTTTTTTTATATTATAAATGCAGTTTTAAATGTGTTTAAATGTTTTCATATTTGTTCCTGTATCATACGTGTCCTTATAATAGGTTTGACAATCCAGTAACTTTATACTGTATAGCTTGGCCACTTTGACATGAATCTGACCTTTTGATTAGCATACTTTAACAGACGATATATTGTCTTCTCGGGGAGTATCACGAAGACGTTCGAGATGTAATGCAAAAACAAATTTGAAATACCGATATCACACAATTTGCTTGTGGAAATTGATATATTCAATGCAAGAACCTTGTAATATATTTTTGCATAAAGGTCAGGCTCACGTCAAAATAGCCAAGCTAGACTATGTCTGTAAAAACAAAGTAGCTACTCAATTATTGATAATTTTCTTATCGTTGAATAAGACATATCAAGGGTTCAGTGCAAAACTCTGGTAAATGCCTTTATAAATTGGCGTACTTACCATAGTTTAACATTAAGCTCTCAATATGGTATTTAACTCTAGTGGGATAAACACATAGGACAAAGGAAACATGTAAACATGCAAACAACGTGACAAGGGGGGTAGCGTGAAGTCAGGGAAACGAGGAGCAACATCAGAAATACTTGATAAAAATTATTTTGTGATTTTTCACTTCTTTTTTATTTCACATTCAATGGTGAACAGATTAATATATGAACCACAATTTTGTACCATGATCGAGGCATGATCACAATTAACTGACCTATTTGTTTCACAGCCATGAACAGTGACTTCATTTTGATTCTTGCACTGAGTTGAGACTGCGGCCATGGAGCGCTGCATGCAGTTTTATAATGGGCTTTGATAAGTTCACATTAATTATACCAGTAACCTTTGAAATTACACTTGTATGAATTTAAATGCAGTTAAAAATGTACATATATCAACAACACTAATAAATAATATTATATAATGCATAATGAAGCAAGAAATTGACTAGTTTTTTTATATTAAATGCATGTGCAACCTTGATTATTAAGCTAATGCAATTATTTTGATAATAAATCCAAGTGCCAATTTGCAATATTGAAAATGCATATTTAACAAGACTGAATATATTGTTTTAAACTAATATCAAGCATTGTTCCTATTTGGAATGAAATGTGCTCCAAACATTAGAGGGTCCTTATTACTTTGTAACAATGCTTAGGGGGCAGAGCAGACAAGTTATAATGTATACTGTAAAATCCTTAATTTTCATTTGGGGTTAAATTTTGTGGATTTCATGGGTCACATTTATCCGGGATCTCAAATTCCCTTGAACACTAATTTTGACCATTGTATTTATTACCTGAAATGCAAAACCTTATAATTACTAAAGGTCTCATTGAAATGGGTTTTTTTACTAAAACCACGAAATTTTGTCCCTTCAAAATTAAATGATTTTACAGTAAATATGTTTTTGTTAAGATTGTATAACACATAAATCGGTGCTTTATCAAACACGGAGAAAACTATCCACACATACATGCACCACCGCTTTCAAGGAAACGTCTCGGGGAACCTGCTGTAGCTTTAAAACAAAATAAAATCATCAAATAAAAACAAACACTGGCACATAGCACAAGAAAGATAATCTAAATATCTATATCGCTGGCTTAGAATGAGAAGGTTGTAACTACAAAATCAATATTTTGAGAATCAATATTTTGAGAAAACAAGAAAATTCTGTCTGAAAACTACTCTTTTCTTACAGTAAAACAAGCTCTTTCAACTGCAGTTTGGTCAACATGACACATTCCAATTTTCACGAAAATAGGCTCATAAGAAGCGCCTATATTGATGTAGATTTCAAATATGCATTAGTCTTTTAAGGTCGTAAGTGACACTTACAACCTACTCATTCTAAGCCAGGGGTTTATAGGACAGTTTCCTAACAAGTAACCTGTGAGACGAAAAGCTAAGACTAACATGAAGTCGACCATGATTGCATACAAAAGGACATTCACTCAGAAGTAGCATGATGCATAAAATAATACTGGGTCAAGGGGGTTTCAAAAATGATAATAACATCTTCATTTTCTGTGGATAATTAACACAGACCAATAACCATTAAATAGTCCACAAATGTTGCATGTTAATATTCAATTGCCTTTGCAATTTGACCTAATTACAGCAAATGGAAGGAAAACAAGGTCTGGGAACCATTAAAATCCTATATTTTTGTGTTAACATGTCATTCTCAAAATGACTGAAAAGACTGGGCCTTGTTATAATCAACAAAAAATATAGATAGTTGGTAACTCGAATTTCGACTTAGAAAGGTTAAAAGTTCTATTTACAATTTTATACTCATTATGTTATAATTTTTTAATGCCAATATATTTTTTATATACATTGGTATTGGTATACTTGTACAGCTATGTGATATCAACAAGTTATATGAAACAAAATCATTGGTTAAGGAACATAAGAAAAGAAATTCTAGTCTACCGTATAACCTCGTATTATCGCCCCCGGGGGCGATGCATTTTCTGAAAAAATAATTCCATACACAGTCGGACCTCGTATAATCGCCCCCCCCCCCCCCACGGAACAGAACGGTACCGTATAGTACGGCACTTACCCGTTACCTTAACCAGTACGAATTACTTCCCCTTCATAAAAATACCGGACTTTGTTTTTTTTGCCTATCGTCACAAAAATCGCTAATAAACATGTAGTCTACGCTATAAAGACCGGTATATAATTATTCAGCGGTAATTAATTGTTCGTTTTAATGGATTACCGTATCATGACTGACTATTATTCTGGATTTGTGTGGATACTTTATTGGATTACTGTAGGACCAATTATTGAAGGTGAGATTTTTGTTTCAAAAATCATTGGGGGGGGGGGGGCGTTAATTAGAGGGGGAGCGTTAATAGGAGGTAATACGGTATTTAGATTGTGCATATTATAATTTAGGTCTAATAAAAAATCTGACTGTCTAAAAAGGTTGGCAAATATGGACCCAGATGAAGAACTCCTAAGACATTATGAGAGTATTTAATCACCTTAGGCATATTATATAAATATGAACTACTGGTATATACATCAAAGTCAACTAGAGACGTTTGGAAAACATGTATGCTCCCATGCATGGCAGTCTAATTGTCGAAAATGGTGAAGGTCACAAAGACACTGGCATTTGACCTACTGACCTTGATATCAATAGGGGTCATCTACTGTTGCTAGCCAACCTCCATGTAATAATAGTTTGAAGATCCTAGGGCATAGCTTTCTTGAGTTATTGAACGGAAACCATTTTGGTCTACCGACAGACTGACTAACCGATGATCTACCAACCAACATGTGCGAAGCAATATACCCATAATCAAAGAAAGGGGGCATAATTAACTAAGTAATCTGTGTTCTGGGAAAATCAAACAACTGTTACATTGGATCTAGACTGTGGTACTCAGTACTCTGGTGACAAAGAACCACAACTCTGAATCAAACCGCTCAGCTTGACTTACTTAGTGTATATTTGGTCTCCGAACGTATTTGCGTATCTTGTATGCTCCATGCATCTATAAGGGATTTAAAATAAGCGAGGCTCTATACACCAACGTTTTATCTGTCACAAAACTCATGCAAGATTTATTTGAATTATCTAGTAGGCCCCGCCCATTATTTCATGATCCGTTTAATCAGTTTTTCACCAATGGACCCAAATATTAATTGCAAAAGAAAAGTTAACGAAAAGTTTTCAGTCCAAAATTAACATGGTCATTTTTAAAAAATGGACCCAAAACTCTCTGAAGCATTAAAAGTATTGATTTGATTTGCGATAGGTATAGTTATATTCTTGAGGTGTGATCAAAATACCCAAAATAAATAAGATTCTAATAAAGTTTAAATTTCTGTCAACCATTTTTAAACCTATTAAGCATAGTTATAACACAAAACTATAAAAAAAATTATACTTCAAAAGCTGGAAAAATCTAAAAAAAATAAAAATACTGATTTTTCTTATAAAAAGGCATCGATTCTACAGATTAGATTCTAATATGTCTTATTACCAACAGGATAGGTACTCTTCAATGTGGCTGGTGTGCTTTCTAAAAATTCAAATACTAAATTAATTCATAATCATTATTTTGATTTTATAGCAAAAAATACATCAATACATACATTGAAACAATAAAATCAAGCACATACATTTTTAATACTACCTGCAAACATCATGCGCATACAAACATACAATTTGATTGTGTTGACACAATTTATCTAGTATAATTTTGTGGTATAATTATTTTGAACAAATATTTTTGAAATCTATAATGGTACTCCTTGTAAGTCTAAGAGTTTGTAACCTGGCCCAAATCACACAGATAATCTCAAATAGAAATCTCATCTCAAATAGTATGAATTTGAGATTAATCTGAGGTTCAAACTCTTGAAATTTTACTGTAAAATACTAGTTAAAAAATTCAATAAAGCTTCTTGTTTTGTGATGCAAATTTTGTATCCATGACAACCACCCAAGGAAATTATCTTATTAGTGACACATGGCAAACTATTAGATAAAACTCAGATTGAGATGTTTAGGAAGATCAGGGGCAGAGTAGTTGTGATTTATGTAAAAAAAAAATAAAAAAAATTGTCAGATACAGTCTGGGACATAATCCTATATCTGATATCACTAACAATATTAAACATGAATTACACAGAACCCGTGCCAGAACTGTGTCAGAACTGTTCCAACAGCATTGCCGTAATATGTGGTTGTCCATTGACCATAACAGTTACAAAATATATTAATATGCTTTCCTTGTTATAGCATTAAGCACATGCTTAGCACATACATGCAATAATAATCTCTTTGTTGCAATAATTAAGGCAGTATCTTTTGATATGGTAAGATACAATACTGTTGCACCAAAAGGGACAAATTATTGGCACCACAAAGTATGGTAACCATAGTAACCAATGACAACAACACTGTACACAGACAGAAGCACCATAGCCCACTAATTATTATAAAATAAGTTACACAGATAAGCTAACAGACAATGCAGACTAGCAACAATTGAGTAAATAAGCAAAGCCACAAAAACAATGGGTGTCTTTGGGGTGTTCAAATACCACTTTATCAGGGCTTTCACTAGGATCCAAAAGTGAAGAGTCTAAATGGCTCTTGACGCTTAATTTTCAAGAATCATCAAAATATTGCACAAAAATTTTGTATTATCAGTGCAGTAAATTTGACTCTTGGGCTTAAAATTTCAAGAGTCAAAAATAGGCAGTTTTGTCAAATTCAAGGGTCAAAATGCAGTTTCAACAGTTAAATGAAAGCCCTGCTTTATGTTTAAATATAACACTTAGTCTAACAAATATAAGATGCCAAGATGGCCCTATATTGCACATGTCAGCTGATCGAGCTTCTTCAATGGTAAAGTTTTAGAACAGAAACTGACTAAAAGTTTAACGATAATGTCAGTTTTACTGTCTCTGTTACGTTCCCAAGAAATGGTAAATGGAAAAAACCTAGTCACTCCATGATAGGAGATTAAGCTATTAACAAATAATCCATTGTTTCAAGGCAAACAAAACACTCAATAACATGGACATCAACATTCTATATGAAACTCAGAGTAAGACTGATACTATCAGCCAAATTTAGTACCCAATACTTCACAAATATTAAAAACAGGAGCTGTTTGTAAAACATGTATGCCCGCCCCATAGCAGCCTAATTGTCACAAATGGGAAAGGTCACAGTGACCTTGAACTTTGACCTACTGACCTCAAAATCAATAGGGGTCATCTACTCAGGGTGGCCACAGTAAATGAAGAATGAAATTCCCTGATTATTCCCTGATTTTTCCCTGACCAAAAGGTTATTTTCCATGAATTGTGCGGTGTTTGCTACCATGGTTTAGTAAAGGCAATTTTATTACTAAACATAAAACCTAAAGGCAATATAGGATATGGTGCAAACTTGATCTTATTATTTCTTTTTGGAACTACCTGATAAGATGTTTATATAGATTCAAGTTATTTTGCGAGCGAAGCGAGCACAAAAATTAACATCTCGTACTTTTTCACCAAAACAAACGGCAAATTAACAATTACAAGACGATTTGATTTCTCCAATTTGTATAATTCCCTGATAATTCCCTGATTTTTGCCCAATTTTAAAATTCCCTGAATTTTCCCTGCAGGGAATTTATTTTGGGCATTTTCCCTGTTTTCCCTGTTTTCCAGAGTCTGTGGCCACCCTGTCTACTGTTGCTGCATTACGGAACTCCATGAAGATCCTAAGTTTTCTTGAGTTATTGAACATAAACCGACAGACCGACTGACTGACTGACATGTGCAAAGCAATATATACCCCCTCATCAAAAATGGCGGGGTCAATATACTTTACAACAAATATACTATACAACAAATATACTATACACATACTAGTAATACAGTTATCACATTTTCAATGAGATGAACGATCGGTTAGATCAAGTCCAACCTAGCATTAATCTATACAGATATATAGTCCTGAGAATTTGAAATGATCCTCAACCCTTTAGCATCAAAATATATTCATGCATAAAGGTGAAGAATTTTCAGGATCATATCAAATTCTGTAACTTTCTAACACAGAGCAGCCATATAGTTTAATAGTTAAAAAAATTAACAAAAAAAATGTACAGAAAAATCGCTTATTTCCAAAATGGCTGCCCTGTATTTTCTAGCCAAACCAATCACACTAAATGGTACCTTCTATTCGTGCAGCAGCTAAAGATGATATAAACCAACAAAATATTCTGAATAAAATTAAACATGCAAAATAAATATGGATAAAACTTTGCATACAATTAATTAAGCACTATAACGATACTTAAGCACATGCAAGAATTAAAATTGTCTACAAATCTAAGATTTTCTGATCCCTATCTCATTGACTGATTTTTCTGATCTGTGAAGTTTGTTTTAATGTCACCTGTGCCATGATTGGCTGGATTTAACATGTTGAACAGTTTTTCACAAAATTGGACCAATCAAATTGATGCTTACGAAATTTAGTGTCATACACTTAATTGAGCAAGAAGAGGCAAAATAAAAATATTCAGTCATATTTTTGTAATATTCTAAAACAGCATTTGAGTTAAGTCTAAAAGTTTTGAAAATCACAGCTTACTATAAATGTATGTTACCTGAAACAAAAATTGTGAATAGATGCTGCTAATTGCTAAAGTAACAACCAATTTGATTGGTTTAGATTTCTTCATGAAATCACGCAACAACCAATGAAAATACAGAACTTATTGAATATTAATTTGAATAATTGATACCCCAAAGGTGACATAGAGAGCAACATAATAGATTGATGCTGGATATCATTATTATTATGTAAAGTTATAACTACTAGCAGCTAAATGTACTACACATGCGACCAATGAAATTAAAACAAGATAAAATATGCAAAATAATGGTCAAAGAAAAAAACAGCACCTACATAATAATATTTGGGAGGAGTAAATAACTATTATTCCAACGAAATTAAAATGTTATAAATTAATATTATTTCTGAGATGTAGCAGTGCTTTTGTGCCACATATGTTTATTTTTAACTGATACTTTTGGAGGGATTTATGTTTGTTTTAGCATCAATTGTACAAAATTCATAAAACACCATTGCCTAAAAGCAGGTGAAGATATCAGTAACAAAATAATTTTAGTATGTATTACAAGGGCTGGTGGTGAAATAACAGTTCAAACGTTTGTGTTATACAAAATATGAACAAATTTACCTGAGTGTATATATGGATTTCTCGACAATCCAACTTTCAGAAATCATGAGCGCACTCCAAGAATGTGCAGGCTTAATTATTTATTATATACGGTTTGAATACCCTTGACAGTCTTTTAGAAAATGACCCTGACAATGAACTTAACCAATGCACAAGCAGACAATCCCGTCACGACAATAGCTCAACTATCTTCTCGAAAAGTCAAGCTAAAAATGTAGACATTTTGTATCATGGGAGACGTATAAATATACTACCAACATGATTGACATTACGCCAGAACAGAAATCGCTCCAAGTGATTGTTTGTCGAAGACTACTTGTAAAAGTTTTCAAGTCAATCCATTGGACCATGTGATTATAACTAACTGTTAAAATTGATTTTAAGGGTATAAGTTTATAAATGGTGTAAATGTCAATAATTGTTGTTTGTTGTTTAACGTGTAAATTTGGCTGAAAACATAAAAAAAACATAAAATACAAACAGTACAACAATCAGACTGAGGTATAACCAAGGTATAATGCATGCCTCAGTCTCCATGGTAACAAAGTATTTTAATTATGTGTCTAGGTATAGGAATCATGCATACAATAGTAGTAGAATGGTGCAGCTGTGTCATACATACCAAACATATCTTTCATAGTGGTTGTCGCACCGGATAAACCGCCAATTTTTGTAAAACCTGCAGCTTTAGGCGTGCCACCTTGTCCAGCTATACAGTGTGATGGGAGGAGAAAAGTTGGAGAGAAAAAAGAGAGAAAGAAAAAAAAGAATAAACACAGGATTAGTACAAAAAAGAACATTATGATGATGTTAGTTAATATATACAGTGCAACCTCTCCAGAGTGGACAAATATTTATTTTTTAAAACAGTCAAATGAATGAAGTTATTGTTGTTTATTGTTTAAAATATTTACCATCTAATGAAGCGGCATAGGGGAAAAATTAACCTTATTTTAGTTTTATCCGTGTTTGGTGGTTTATTTTTTATTATAATTTTTTTTATCTTAGGTCATGTATATTTTTGTACGGTAAACAAATATTGGACTGATCTGACTTAAATAGATATACTAAATAAACATGTTGACCTCTATTGTGGAAATGGATTATTATTAACTCAGCGCCAAAGCATGAATTTCAGAGGACGAGACTATTATTTGGATGTTATCATTTAATGTTACTTATAAATTTGTAATAATCGGAGGCCAATTATCAAATAAATATAGAATTCGATCATCCTAGTTCAATATACACCTATTCATGCATACACAGACAATTTGAAACTAAACAGGAATGGCCGCCGGGCAGCGCCTATAAGCGTCCGACCCAACATACAGATGCAGAAAGTACCATAAATTTGTGAATGATTAAAGAAGTAAAATCATTGTTCCTGTACATGTGTCATGTGTCAGGTGTTATGTATCATATAACCATGACTTTGTTTGAAATCCAGTAATCCATCTCAATTTCTATTCTCAAAATGCAAGATTTACATTATTTCTGACTAATAAACTTTAATGAGAGTAAACAATCATCTGGAGACATTGCACTGTATTACATGTTATAAAATATCATATTTGCTCCATTAATTTGCTGCACCCTAGCTTTTTATTTACTGCAAAATCATTTAATATGAATGGGACAAAAGTTCATGTTTTTTTGTGAAAAAAAAGACCATTTTGTGGGGACGTTACATGTATATTTTCAAGAAAACTTTAACCACTAATATAAGTCAGATACTATAGAATCATTAATATTCATTCGGGATTTAATTTCATGGTTGATGTCATCCACAAAATTAAGTCCCCCATGAATACTAATGATTTAACAGTACTACAATGCTGTGCTTTGTTGCATAATATTATGTAATAGGGTACAATATGGTCAGATATCTTAAAAATCAGTAACCTCATGCTGAGAAAACTATGACCAAATTTGGTAGGCCCAGTGCCAAAATCCAGGCCTTTAATGATAATGATAGGTGATAATACTGTATCATTACGTGTGTTCTTCCAAGTAAATCCCACATTTCATTATTGACTTTGAATCAAAACCAACATCTCAATCATATTAAATCAGATCCTAACATTTTATCCATCCCTTTACACTGTCGGAGATCTGACTACGCCTTGGGGCGGTTCAGTTGGAGCAAATATGATAAAATATAATTTTATAGCAAAAACACACAGACCTCCACCAATACAATATATTATGCCAGTTTAGCCAAATGAATAAAATTGTGACATCATATTTTTAGAGTATTAATACAGCTGAATGAATACTTAAGTTAAACGTTCTTGACAAACGTGTTTTGAGAAAACCATGGCAAGCAATATTTTTTAGTCAGTTACCACTGTTCACTATTTCAGACTCTTCACCTATTCTCAACAATTTTTCAGTTTGATATTATCAGTCTGTCAATTCACCTTACCAGTTTTCCTGGACAGTATCCTAACCAATACTTATATACTTACTAAGTGAACCATTCATAAGGAAAGGGAAACTTCTCCACATGTGGAGAAAAATAAAAAAATCAAGCTATTGCCAATTTTTCCAGCCCATATTTCAGAATCAATACTAGTAAGTGATGTCACAATATTTTAGTAAATTTCCACTTTTAAGACCACTTTATTATTAAATATTATGCAGAAAATTAAATTTTAAAGACTGCATATAATATTTCATGAACAAAAATAGTCTGCTTTGAATATTGAATTGCCAGCACGACCAGTTGCTATTAAGACTAAATCTGATTAAGGCTGAATCGCTAGTAAAAGCTAATTTTCTATTGCCACTGTCATTTTGGATGGTCTTAAAATTATTGGAAATTTACTGCACAATCAAAATGCATCACACAGTTTTATGATTAAACAAGAAATAACAACAGTTTGGCTTTAATAAAATAAAACTAGCAAAAAAGTCATGTTAGCCACCACAGAGGATCCAGAAAGTTACAATACTCTTGGAAACTATACAAAATGTATTGGACTATCAGCAGGCCGCAATGTTCAGAACATGATCAGTTTTCAAGATTGGGCTTAAATAAGCTAGGGAATAACTTGACCTACATGGAAGTGTGGGGTTCATTTCTGTCAGTATCACTTTTCCCTTAACCCCCTAGTTTTTACTGAAGATTGAGAGATTCCAAGGTAACCATTTTGAAGAAATTAATATCAAAATGTATACTATTGACAAATTTATAAAACCATGTTCGAGGGTTCAAAAACTATTTCATGATTTTTGGGGGTTTTAGCGGAGTATCACTATATTTCTCAACATATTCTTACAAGGCATACATGGCGGCAGGTTGACCTAACCAGTACTCCTGGACTGTGTGCTAGCCAGTACTGTCATTGTTACCTTCCCAAAGGAATAGGTAACTTCCTCCGGATGTGGAAGAAAATCACAATTGTTGTCAAATTTTTACGGAAAGCAGGGTTGTCATTTGGAGGTGGCAGGAGACCAATTTGACTGCCTCAAATGATATTTGGGCCTCAAATTTATCCCCAGCTGCCTTCCATATTCAGTGTGCTGGACCTTGGCCTCCTCAAATGTACAAAAAGCCTCTTACATGAAATCCTAGTGAAAACCCTGGAAAGGTATTTAACCAGCCTAGACCAAGAAATGAAATATGTATCGCAAAATTACAAGTCCAGTATATACACTAACCACTGTACAGTATGGCTCCATTCCCTTTATTAGTTTTCAAAGAATACTTAATATGGACACTGGATTAAATCAAACCGAAAACATCCCACAACCATGTGTTAATCAGATAATATAAGGATGGTAAGAAATTGTGAAAAGGTACTACATAATTGTAGCGAGGTTGTGATGGACAAAGCATAGAAAGACAAAGCCTTGCAGTGCCTAAGGTTAAATGTTCAGTGTACAGATTCATGGCAAAATATATCCAGGGCTTAGTGTAAAACTATGGTATGTGCCTATAAAAATTGAGGTAGTTATCATAGTTTTGTACTGAGCCCTCAATATGCTTTATTGTGCTACCTAAAATCTCCCACAATACTATAGTGTTCCCTTCACAATATGCAAACAAGAGGCCCTGCCAATAAAACAAGCCCATGAGAGTACAAGATGATGAAAGGCCAGTGGATGACTTCATTTTATGGATATGAAAATATCGGCAGAAATATGAGATTTTTTCCTCCGAGTTAAATGAGTCACTTACAAGCAAAGAAGTTCTGTTGCATGCCGCTGGCTTCTTGTTGCCTTCTTTGAAGTTCTCGTTCTCTCATTCTGAAGATAAACAAAATAATAAAGTGCAGGGAGTATTTCAACGTTTACCGTGTTACGAGGTCAGTTACGTCATCTTTGAAACAAGATCAACTCATTTATCCAAGGCATTTGAAAACTATTGCCAGTCAAATCAGCTAATTAAAAAATGCTACACATACAAAATGCTTTCAGTCCACCAGGAAACTGAATGCAAAATTTGGTCCATATATACCAGTATCGATCCATTTTGAGTACAATAACTTTTCAAAAACTGGAACAAACTTTCTTTACATCCTTTATATGTCCTGAGAGTGAGGATCCTTAGGCTTTAGAATCGCTTTTCATCTAGAACTGATATTCATCATCCATCCACCCCGACCCTCCTCTCCCTCTTTGACAAAACAATGTTATAGTGCATTAGATAGCAAATTTAAACCTTTGAACAGCCTTCTCCTTTGCAGCATTACGTTCCTGTTTCGAGCCGACATGCTCATGTGGTTTAATGTCAATCAATTTGTTCTTCTTTCTCTGTTCTTCTTCCATTTCATTGTTTGTACTCAGGACAAACTCCACAAACTCTCTGTACTCATTACAACAATATAGTACCTCCGGAGCCAACTAGAATCAATATACTTCATGTATACTCAAATTGTTTCATAAAGACATTCAATTTGATCGTTTTCATAAATGGCATAATTTACAAGATATCTTTGATAAAAGACAAATTCAAAGACACATTTCAAAACAAGAGATCTAAAATAAAACTCAAGACCTTTTCAAGGGCATAGTTCCACATATAATACCCCTGAAACAAGATTCAATGACTTTTCAAGGACATATTTCACTACAAAATATGTATGATGAAATCCAAGGACTTTTAAAGGACACTTTTTTTTATAACATATACTAAGACAAAATTCAAGGACTTTTCAAGGACAATATTTCACTACAAGATATCTGAGACAAAAATTAAGGAATTTTCAAGGAAATATTTCCATACAAAAAGGAATTTTTAAGGACATAATTTGGTGAAAACAGGTCCCAGTCACTGGTAAAGTTGTCCTTACCTTCAGTTGTTGGTCTACAGTAGGGAATGGTCGTATAGGCTGTTTACAGAACTCACAATTCCCGGAGAACATGCCATGTGTCATACCCGCCTCATCTTTATCATAGTCTGGTCCCTCATAATCCATTCTTGTTTCTGGGTCATCCACAACAATGTCATGCTTTTCTGATTCCCTTTGATACTTAATAATTAAACAATAAAAACAAGTTAATTATCATAATGTGTTCAATAATATCAAATAATTTTGACTAAACTTGAATTTTTCAAGCAACCAACTTTTAACCGATATTTTCCAGAAAAGTTCAACTTCTAAAAGACCTAGATTAACATTTCTCATTATTGGAATATGAAAATATATATTAACATCTTTCATTTTTTTCAAAATAATTAGTTTTCATATTAAATACACTCAGTATCTTACAGTGCAACTCTTTAAGCCAACAGGGATCTGAACCAGGGTCATCTAAGATATGATGGCAAGCAGGCTAACCACTAAGTTACGACTGCTACGACCAGTGGTTTTAGTTAACCACCAAACATTGTTACTAATATTTACCCTGTTGAGATCAGGGAGGTAACTATAGTCAACTAAGAAAATGAGGTAAAAGATATCCAACTAAAAAACCTGAAATTTGAAAAATTGTTAAAGAGTATAGAGTTATATGGGAAGATATTTTTTTAAACAGTTTCAAAAACTGAAAAATAATTATGCTTTCATATTCATTAGATCATTTTTCGCTTCAGTTTTATAAGAGACTCTCTCTGTGATTTATTGGACATGCAAACTGTCCATTTTCATACGAAAGTGTTCTAGAACACCCTATGAAACTATAAGAATCGTCTATTTTTCGACGATTAAATCCAAGTACACGGAACCCATCCACAGTTTTAATTTGCAATTAAGATAGTCTAGTATCATACCAAAAACAATGCAAGTAATTATTTTGACATTAAATGACTGTTTAAATGTATAGCTCTATACACTTTAATGTACATGAACATACAAAGAGAAAATAAAGCTCAAGTCAATTTACGTACACGAAAAATTCTGAAATTCCTGATTACTTTTACCCAAAAAAGAACAATTTGCACAATGATAATTCGACGATAATTTAAAATGGCATGACTATAATAATTATCTAGTGCAGAACTAATAATAGATTTTAGTAAAACTCACCTTCATTATCAAAATTATATAAGAAATTTCATATCATAGCCAACTTGTGGAATATTAAGAAAACATATTTGTTTTGGACATTTTTCAAGTATGACGAGGTCATGCTATATATAAACACATTGCAATTATTGGTAGATTGTAAGATTATTAATTCACATAATGCTGGCACTCATTAGTTAATTGTCAGAGATTGCAATCTATTTTAGTCTAATTAAATTAAAATAATTATTCATTTCCTCGACCATGGTCTGTGAGCACATTCATATACACAGTCCTTGCCGGTAATTATTAACTTTTCTCAGTCTCATACTCAAACTCTGTTATCAACATCAACTTTTAGCAAATTATCTGATTAAGAAAATGATCGCCCATTATATAATATGTTTCCATTCTAAGTGAGAAATAAATTAAAGAAGTTTAATTGTAATTTAGAACATGCTCCAAATTACTGTTGGAATATGAGTTAAAGCATTGAGTATGTTCTCCAAAGTTTATAATCATGGAGGTCTGGTGTCTGAGACCAACAATTGAAGTGTTGAAGAAGGACAAGACACATTAATATTGTGGTTGTGGTAACAGTTGCTAAGCGTCACTTCCAGCAAAATGCCAAAATGATATTTGGAGCAGGTGCAAAAGAAAAGCTTCATTCGAAGGTATGGGAACAAGAACCAAATGTTATCTTGTTCTAAAGTAACAGTAACTTGTTGTTTTTGCGAGGAAATCTTTTTAATTATGAAATTTGCAACCAAAATTTTGTCACACTTCCTTTACAAAATTGAAACCAAAAGTACCACCCCGACGCCCCTTAATTCCTGAGCTCAAGGGTCCATAAAAAATACCTGGAGATAGTAAATTCTCGATAATAAGTATAATATTGAGATCAAAATATGGTAATTATTACATTTATAGTATACAACATAATGTGTTATGACATATAACAGTCAAGCATTTACAAGCATTAAACAGGATAACAACATTATGTGTCCAACCATTCATATAATTATACAGAAAACATGCATGTTCTTTAAAAATTGTAAACTTGTCATCTTCCTAAACCTAATGGTAAAGGCTGATTCACCATAAGATAGAGAGAGAGAGAGATCAAAGGTTCAAGCTCCGGCCAGACATGGGTCTTATATGATAGGCATATACTGTTAAATCATTAATTTTTACTAACTTGCAGATGAACTAAATCGCAAAATTAAATTCCCTTGCCCAAATCACCTAGAAAAATTGTACAAGAGACTATTTTTTAATTAAATAATTTAAAATCCAAGAATATAAGAAACCACCAAATTACCATTTAACAAAAATCTACAGAATTTAATATCTACAAAAATTAATAATTTACAGTATGGCTATTTGCTGAGCTTTCAGTTTAGGCCCAATTTAATGGCTTATAATAGCCTATTGGGTGCCGTCCTGACTGGTGTCCATTGCCAAACCAAAGCGCTACCAAGCGCCTTCATTCAGTTACCTCCCATTCAATACAATATATAAGGCATGGATTACCTCCCTTGGCAAACATTACATAACGTTTGCTTAGGAAACAGGCACCAGTCCTGGTGTTTGGAAGTAAGGGACAAGAGTCGAGATTAAATGTGCTCAAATAAAGAGATGTCTGTCTGTAAAACATTCACAAACTTGACATCAACATGAGAAAAGTAATAATTACATTTAATTAAGTCAATGAATACACTGTGTGCGGTGTAAATATTAAATTTTGTAAAACTTTACATGAATTGTGACTTAAGAAGTATGAGAAAGATAAACAAATACTGTAGCATGATAATGTCAAAAGAGGTGAACTTTGCTAAAACTGAAAGTGCTATGTAGTGCCTTTTTGAAGTTTTCTCTTAAATGTTCAATACTGTTCCATTAAACATAGAAGGCATGCATTACGTTCTAAGAAAGTTTTACAATAATTATTGTGCACTTTTCAGTCATACCTACAAATAATGAATATTGTTCAATTACAGATAGATTCGGCATGAATTACCTCCCCTGGAAAGTTTTTCAGGCATTCATTGTATGGTCGTCAGCAAGATGAGCAGGTAAAACTGGAGGACCACATTACATATGACTGATTGACTGTCAGACAAATGCAAAAATGGAATATATCTCAAGATTTTAACATCTTTATCCTAATAATATTGGTATTGTCAGATCACATTAAAATGAGATTCTGAGCCTATGCTTGCTCAAATTTGACGAGGCTCAGTTTAAAGTGATTCCCTAAATTAAATATGGTTGGTCTTGAATCAGACAACAATAAATGGTGTGAATAAGGTCAGAGCATGCACATGTGTGATCTACAATAAATGGTGTGAATTAGGTCAGAGTATGCACATGTGTGATCTATAAAATATACAACACAGTTTACGATTTACCTAATACAAACACGCCTAGAGCAAAACACACACGCCTAGAGTAATACAAACACGCCTAGAGTAAAAATAAAATAATTGAATGAAAATACAAAACACAATCTGCTATATAGAGGATCTTGCATGAGTGCTCATTACATACGAGTTTAATTAAAAAAGTGGACAAAACTATAGGACATGAGGTGTTCCGAGTGTCATACTGTTTTTGTCGAGTTTAATAAAAGTTGTATGTAATTAGCACGAATGTAAGATTCTATTTATCACATAACCTTAGAGAATGCTCGTTAACGTTCAAAACGCTGATGTTCAACACAGGGTTCCTTCAAAATTTAGCGTTACAATGCGTATGACATCATGCCGACGTTTGTATTATACTGACGTCACGGGTCGATTCGTTACATTATCCTGAACCAACCAACCAATCAACGTCAAGCTAATTTAAATGTTTAATGAATGGGCTGGGAGTGGATTACGATATTTCCGGCGCGGTTTAAATGCACTCCCAGACCCCAGGTTATGTGATAAATAAAGATACACAATACAACTAAACTACAGGTTATTCTGGATATAAGTACAAATAGATGTATTAAGTTACCAAAGATATAAAAACTACACAGATAGGAAAGATGCATAAAATCTCTTGATATCTCGCTGCAGGCCTTCTGAGACCTAACGAAATCTTGTTGTTTTGTTATTACTGGTAATACCCTATATCTCCTGTTTTAATGTACACAGGCAAAAAAATAGAATGTTTGTGCAATACGTTTATTATTCACCTTTAAAATGATACATCATTTATTGAAATCAGTCAATAAATAAAACAAGAGTTCAATAAAAAATACCTGTGTTTTTTCAAATCATAATTTATTTTAATCTAAAAGTAACCTCATGCAGTATGCATTCTATTTGTATTTTCTCTAAATTTTCAATTAAGTGTCCAATCTGTGTATTTTTAGATCTTTGAATTCATTAAACAATGGTGAAAATGCATTGTTGAATTTTTTCTAGTATTAAGGTAGTGGGTGGGGTAACATATTATGCTAAAATTTTGTAATATAATGAGTTTGATCAACTTCATAATTCAAAACACATTTTAAATTCATAAGTTAATTCCTAATAATGTAATTTGTTTCAATATTAATAAGTAAATTCCATACAATGTAATTTAATTCAGTATTAATGAATTATTGTTTCAAATGAATTTTGTAGGCTTTCATACTTTTGTTTTCATTTTAAAAGAACCACATAAACATAATAATCACTTGTGGACTAAATTTACATTCAAGCATTTAACAATTCTACGAAACATCCAAGCCAATACATCTGTCGGAATAACCAAATACGTTTTAAAAACTCCTGACAAACTGTTGATACATTTAAACAAATTGTATCTCTGCCTAAAATAAACCTTACACTTCAAGCTGAAAGATCTCTGAAGATCAAGCACAGTAGAACCTGAATATTTTGTGAGGCCAATTGAAATAATTCAAATCAATTTTCAATTTGTTGAGGTGTTTAAATTTGGCTTTTTTACCATAGCATTAAATTAAAACGTGAAAATAATTAGTGTTTAACTTTTTTCCATACAAATGTTAACATTGCGATTGCCGAATAATTCAGGAAAAAAATGCCCCACAAAAAATATCAGGCTTTACAGTGCATATAGTGTTATGCAGATTATTAAATGGTTAAAGCTGAAAATAAACCCTTAGCCATAGCAACTATATGTTAGTAGTATACAATCTACAAGGGTTAGCTTGGGATTTCACAGCATGCTATTTTCTACCTGCAATATATTTGGTGGACCGACACTTGGCAAAAATGTTCGGTCATCTTTCATTTTCCGGTGAGAAGTCTCGTCGTCCGAACTCTGTCATAACAGTGAAAGTGTTTCATTGAACATACAAAGTCATGAACTACAGTTGTATCAATACAAGATAATGTATTTGACAAGGTATTTTTGTAGATCAAATACTGTGTTGTGGCACCCAATAATACTTACAATGTCAGAGGTAGACACTTACTAAATCACTGGTCCAACAGTAAAGGAGGGTTAAATTTGTTAATTTAAAAACACCTACTGATCCTTCAAGACTTTTACTGGTCCTTCTTGATTTTTTTTCACTGGCCTCGGGCCAGCGGACCAGTGTTATTGTCAAGACAAGGATGTAACAATTTGCCAGCCAAATGATATAGTATTACAATACTGGTACTTAATGAAACAAGACTGGGACCTTCCTCAACATAGAATTCTCTATCATGGTAAGTACTATAAGCAGTGATGGAAGACAAACATAATCCATAAAATTTAATCTGGTTGGTTGAATGTCATCTGGTGGGAGAGTACCAAATTGAAATAACAGCCAATATATCAAGCTCAAATATGTCTAATAATCAACAAACATGAAAACAGCCAATATTTCCCCCTTAAGTATACCTAATTATCAACAAACATGATTATGACCTTGAACCTGATTGATTGAATTTCATCTGGTGGGAGGGTACCTAATGGAAAGAACATCCAATATGTCCCGCTTAAATATGCATAATGAGTAACAAACAGGATCCTTGAATCTGATTGGTTGAATATCATCTGATAGGAGTCTCAGAGTATCTAATTCAAAAGATTAATTATTTTGGTAGATAGAATAAAATCATAAATTTTAACAAATTAACGAGGATGATGAACTTAAAGAGGCATGCCCTATAACTAGCATACTTTTCTCTGCTATCACATTAAATAGGCTAAATGTACAAAGCACTATCAATTATCATAACTTGTCAGAAGAAAGTGTGTGCGAATATGTCTCTAAAATGTCAAAAATATATTTAAATCACCAATAATAATTTATCGCTTCCAGTGATTTATTATTATGTGGTCAAAGGGACAACTCATCACAATTTTGGCTCTTACGGAAATATGTTTACGTTCCTTTCTCGGTAATAAGTGGGAGTTTTTTGTTGAAAATTTGAGGAGTTTAAGCAATAATAATTCTCATTTAATGTATAATATTCCTGAATAAATTGAAACTATCAAAGTTATAGGGAACGCCTCTTGAAGGCAATATAATAAACAAGGAAGTAAATCCATGTACGTACATCATCTGTGTCACTACTGAGGTCAAGAATGGGTATTCCATACTCGTCATTATAAGGCATGTGAAATGATGACATGTCGGCAGTCGTTTTATCTTCCATAGTATCTGGTCTGCTTGAAGCTGAAAACAAATAAAAATTCTAATTGTTTAAATTTCTTGCAGGGATTTAACTAGTCTTTAAATTGTTTATCATAAGTATAGGCCTGGGTAAAAAAATGACTGGTCACACACTGTTTCTAATCTCCTAGTCGGCACAAATAATAATGATTTTAAAGTATTTAATATATCAATTCAGTACCCTTTAGAACAAGTTTAATCTAAAATTGTGTAAAATATGGTCATTTGAATTCCGCCAAAATGTAATCAAACAACAAACAACAAACCAGATTTTGGGGACAGAGCTGTTTTATCCTTTCCTACAAAACTTCCAGTCTCTGAAATACAGAAAATACATTTTACATATATGGTTACTTTAATTATGAAACAATGACATCTTGAATAACTTGATTGAACACAACTTATAGTTAGAAAATATATGATTACATGCATAAGCTGAATGTATCAGCCAAATTCCCACTTGATGATCAAGTACGCTAAACAGAACAATCATGTCTCTAAAGTAGGCTTTAAATTTTCGCTTTTTTATTTAATAGGATGCTTTTCAGTGCCATTTCTGTTATATTTGTACACTGATTCACCTAACCAGTGAGTTCCCAAAGCAGCATCCAAACTAGGATAAACTAAACCTTCCACAAACAACTGGTAAGTTCTCCACATGTGGAGGTAATTTACTATTATAATTTATTGTTAAATTTTCATGGAAGTGTATGATATGACAAATGTCTTGACCGGGCCTCAAACCCAGGTTACGAATCCTGCAAAATGCAAACTAACAAGTGGTTACTGCTTTATCAAAGTACTTAAGGAAATCTTCAACTTACGTTCAAATTTAAAATCTTCATAATTCATTTTATTAAAAAATTACAAAATTTTGAAGTGTGGTAAATGCATAATTATAAACAATATATACTTATAACTATACAGTCAATGAACTCCTACAAACCATTCAAGTCTCAAATTTGATGATTTAAAAGAAAAAAAAAGAAAAATAAGTTAAACTTAAGTTTTAGACTTCTTTAAGTGTTTTGATCAAACAGGTTTCGTCGACAATATCACTTACTATCATCGAATGTTCCTGCAGTGCCGCTTGTTTCAGCTTGCTCGACCCAGTCCCAATCTGTCTGCGTATCCAGCGTAACAAATGTGATCTCTCGACCATCATATGTTCGTCTTTTACTTTTTGTCCCAGCACTGAATCAAAATAATGTTTATTTTTACAGTTAGGTGGAAAAAAATGTGTTTCTAGTATTCTGTACCTTACAATTTTGCCGCATCATCTAAAGTATGTATTATGACAATGACAAGCACAAAACAATGCTAATGCTATTTTAAAATCCATTTAGGGAAAGCTGCATTATTCTAATGAACTATTTCCTGCGATCCTGGGTTCGATCTCCATATTAAGCAACCCAAGAAGAAATCTCATCTCAAATTGAGATTTGGTCTCAAATTGAGATTTTGCTAAAATCTGAGTCTGCATTACAAGTAGATGATTCTGAAGTTTGAGCTCTACTTTTTACTGTAATAAACTCAGAATAGTGTGTGTATTGTATTATGCCAGTTGCGAGTCCAGCCTCTCATGTTATTTACTTCTAAGACAAGTGACAATAATTTGAGATGAGATTTAGCTCAAATTGAAATGCTTCGGGAAATCGGGACCTGGGCCTCATATTGTAATTGTTATTGGAAAATCCCTGAAAATAAACATAAAAGATAACAGTACAATGCACTCACCTATTATGAAAAGAAACAGATCTCTGTGGCTCATCATCATCATTTTCATCGTCTGTTATTGCTTCCGGGCGAAATCCTCGTACAATTCGAGGCCGGGCGCTTCCCTCACCAGGACGATCCAGGGCTGCAGATGAGTCTAAAAATAAATTTGAAACTCAAATTATTTTACATTATAACTTAAAATATTAAGTTCCTACAAGATTTAACATTCATTTGTTTAGATTTTTAACTATCAACTAAAATAAATAAAACTAAATATTTTAAACACCTTTTCTTAGAAGATATCCAGATTTAACCATGTCTTATAGGGGTAGCTGTGAGTCTCACATATTGATTTCTAAGTGTCTGAATCAATTTTTTTTAATTAATTCTTATTTGAAATTATTAACAATATGGTAACAAAAGTTATAAGTAAAATTATCAGTAAAACAGAAAGTAGGATGTCAACCTTAGCTTCTGAATACTATCAGTCTTGCTACAAAAGTTTCAAAGTATTTTATTAATGATTAATTTTTGTTCAATAAAAAGTATGTTTCACAAAGTTTGAATCTTTAACCTCCCAGTCATTATCAGTAATTGATAGTTGGGAGTATCCCCGTAGATGTTTATACAAATCATTAAAGTCCATGTGATTAAATTAAAAAGTTGGTAAGCATAAAAGTTATTTTCTTTCCTCATATGAAAAAACATTATTCCTGTAAATAAACAGATGTAATCACAAATTGAAAATAAATGTTTAAATTTACCTCTGTATTTCCATGGTGGGAAATCAATATCCAAGGGGTCCATTATTAATTAAATAAATGGACATAAGCCACGCCCATACCGGACTCAAAGCCTCACAACACAATCTCTGATTTTATGGTGAATATTAAGCTATGTAGACTCTAGTATATCACTATAAAACTTCATTCAGTCCCTTAGATACACTTGTGACGTCATAATGCCTTCTATGACGTCATATGATGTCATAATGCCTTCTATGACGTCATAGTGACACTGTGACGTCATAAGGCTTTCTATGACGTCATAATGACGTTGTGACATCATAATGTCTTTTATGACGTCATAGTGACATTGTGATGTCATAATGCCTTTTATGATGTCATAGTTATGTTATGATGTCATTAATTATTTCTTCTATGATGATGTCATAGTGACATAATGGAATTATAATGCACTTCATGACATCAAAGAGATGATGTTGCATCATCATTATGACACATGCTAAAAAATGTTTTGAACTAAAATTAATTAGATTCTTTTTAGTAATAATTGATGATGAATTGGGAGGCTTTTTATCTAGTTTTCAATCCAAAATAGGCTTCAATCAATTAACATGAAATTAGAGAATGTATCTATAAATTAAAAGGATAGGCCCTGTTCATTTTATAAAAATTGCTCTTAAATTAGTGGTATCACAGTATACATAATAATTTAATTATATTATACCATTTCATTTTAAGGTGGACCTCGAAATCCATCAATTAAATACCCACAGAATATAATTAGGAGCCGTCCTCAAGGAAATTTGATCTTTTGTGATAAAATTATAAATATCATGATGGAAAAGGTAATTTAGAAAGAAATTTAAAGATTATTTTGAACATTTCAGCAAAAGTTTGAAAAAATATAACATCTATTCACAAAGTAACATATCCTTTAAAACAAACAATTCCCATCTAATTTTTGAGTTATGCCGCAAATATCATTCATACATTATTTTAACATCTTATCACAATTATTACTGCCTATATCGCTGGCTTAATATTATAAGGTCGTAAGTGCCACTTACGACCTTTTAAGATTCTTACATATTTAGAATAAGCATCACAAGGCGCTTCTTATGAGCCCATTTTCATAAAAATCTGTACTTGTCATGTGACCAAAATGAAGGCGTTAAAGTTTGTTTTACCATAAGTTAAGAGTAAATGTCAGACAGTTTTTTCCGTGTTTTCTCAAAATATCGATTTGGTAGTTACGACCTTCTAATACTAAGCCATCGATATGTGATGTCACAAAATCCAGTTTTCTTGGACAAAGTACATATTATACATGTAACATCATGCATACTGTAAAATCATTTAATTTTGATTGGACGAAATTTCGTGGTTTTTGGTAACAAGGACCATTTCCATGGGACCTTAATTCATTGATTTTACATTACAGATAATAAATATAAGGGCTAAAATTAGTGATCTATGGGATTTGATTTTGTGATTAAAGGTGAACCATGAAATCCACGAAATTAACCCCTGTGAAAATTAAGGGTTTTACAGCATTTATAATGATCTTACTTACCATTCGATTTTTCGTCATCTTGTCTTCTACTGGATGCATTAGATGCCGCAGATAATGCTCTTTCACCACCTGTGTCAGAACCTTAAACGTTTCAAGAAAAAAATAATATCAAATATCAATGATACCTGAAATCAGCTGTACAGTATGATAACTACAAAGAGGATCTATTTTCAGTAACAGTTTTCTGTTGTCCATTGATATATCAACTTATATTTAACAAGTTCTGGGGTGGTATTCAAATTCAATATTGATCTTACCTCTTGGTTTTAGGATTATAATTACAACAAATCAGATCACACTATATCAAACTCTTGGTCAGTAACAAGCAATATGATTGGCTATCCTTATTCTTAAATTAAAAAAGATCAATAATGAATACCGCCCCTGGAAGTTTTATTATTTTATTTATTGGCATTTGTAACAATTTCTTAATCATTGATCTGGATGATCATGAATATCTATATCTTGATATCTTGACTGGTCACCCTAATCAAACTTTGTGTAGTAGATACGATAAGATAAGATATTGTTTATTTTCCAATTTTGGGCCCACATATGGGCATACAATTTTTAATATACATGGCCTAAAGTTTGAAATATACATTAACAAATAACAAATAACGATTCTTACACTACTAAACAACACTAATAACTACAACTAAGAACATATAGAACAGTAAACAAATGAATGTTAAAATCCAAAGCAACAGGAGGTATATCAATATAATTCTAATTCAAATTCAATTTTACAATCTATCGTATGTGTGCAATACTATTTCTTTTCTGAAAGCAATCAGATATATAGTTTGATAGATATATTATAACTTCTTTATTTTCATTAGACATAAGCCAAATAAATTTATAGTATAATTTACCTATAGGTGGAAGAGGTTTTGAAGATGAAAAGTCTACTGATCTAGCTGTAGATTTATTAGTGTCCACTTGTTCCTCCATAGTCTCCATACAGTTGTTACCAAACTATGATGTTAGCTTTCATTATACTGTATTCTGAAATATATTGTAATAGTGGTTTAATTAGTATGTAGAAAAAGGAAGACTGCATGGTCTGGAACTGATCAGTCACAACGTGTCAAAAAGTGGTGTATAGAAATGTCAAGATAGAATCTATACACATGCATACACATGAATAAGCTTAACAATAAAAACATACTAGCTACTAGTAATAAATATAATTGGTTTACCAAGTTAAATTAGTATCTACTGGCAGGAGTCCTAATTCCGGACACTCTATTAGGCATATTTTTAAAGAAAACTCGGAAAATAATATACATGGAAATCTAGTTCTTGAAATTTCACCTAAACCAAGCTAGGTTCGTCAAGGGTGTTTTGGGGCCTAAGAAGGGGTCACTTCATCACCTAGTTTAAAGCCAAACAGGTTCTTTAATCCGGAAAGCATGATCAATGTATCTTGGCATTAAATGTCAATATTTTTAAAGGGAAAGCACTTTTGAATTTAATATATATAAACGTAGGGGTTATCTCCAATGAATCAGGAAAAATCCATATCAATTTTGCCATGGCCAAATAAAAAAACCTACGCTTTTCGTAGCCGGCATTTTGGATACAAACTGACGTTGTATGAAGTTTTGAATCTTGGCAAGTACTTATCAAAACAATATTTCCGTTCGTAAACTGAAAACAAACAACTCATCAGCTTACCTCATAATTAGCACAAGGGCCTTAGATTACATTTCTGGGCAGTTCAGTTATATTGCATAGTTAAGAGATGTTCGACTTCCCTGAGCTTTTCAAGTGCAGACAAAAGTAAATTCGGCTTTTCTCTTTAAATATTTAAGTTGAATCGTTGTAACTTCGTAGTAAAGGTGATTAAAATTAATGGCCGCCATAATGCGTTTTCGAGACTGTCCAGATTAAAAGACGCCTGCCAGTAGAGTGCATACTGCTTGCATAAACAATCAATTTTTTTACCTAGAACAAAATGGAAACTGAGTAAAATTCACTGTGAAATCATTACTAAATTGAAGCAAAGTTAATAAAAATAAGACATGACATTTTTGTGCATCACTCAGCCAGTTGCATCCAGCCTGGGGAATGGGCGGGGATTTTACTTTGGGTTGTAAAACCCAATATTCCTATGCCCTAACCATCCCTAACAAGCCCAAACTCGAAGTTAGGGCAGGTCATACTTATTTATGACCCTCTTGTACGCTTAAATACAAAGTTTGACCAAAAGTTAGGGCTGCCCCAACCAGGTAAGGGCTGAAGTTAGGGCTGCCCTAACCAGGTTAGGGCTGAAGTTAGGGCTGGTCTAACCTTAGGTTTTGGAATTTGCTTGCTGAATATTTGACCAAGCATTGACTTCGTTACAAATTACACATAAGTATTATATATGCTTATATTATTTCTTCCATATTTCACCAGTTTGACCAGAAGTTAGGGCTGCCCTTACTAAGTTAGGGCTGCCCTAACCAGGTTAGACCTGATCTTATTAAAGACCCTTAATGTACGTCACAGCATGATATCAGCAGGAGGCGAATATATGATTGTTTATCTAAGGCCATAAAACACTGCAACTTGTCACTATCATAGTTCAATGTAATTAATAAGAGATCACTATCGTTGTACATCTAGGGTCATAAAACACAACAACTGGTCAGGGATCAGTAATCTACTGAATTCCCTGCTGTGATCTGTGATAGCCACAGCATGGGGTGTAATGGCAATTGTCTTGTGGAAATATTGGTTAAATCATTGCAGATTCCAATTAAGTCTTAATGCGTACCCTATACTTACCCTTTGAGAGCAAATCAACCTGCCTGCATAAATTAGTCACGGCTCAAAAACATGGTTTATCTATACTAAATGCGTATCTAGTGTCCTTGAAATAAACCATACACCGGTAAATTGCTTTTTAACACATTTTTGTCGCATTTTCGCGATTAAAACTAATAGAAACCGTAATAAATATACTTATCAATAATCTAAATACACAAATTAAACAAACGCATAATATAATCGCTACTGTCTATTGTATACATAAATAAGAATATGTTCGGAATTCAGTAGAGTACTGATCTCTGACCAGTTTTATGACCCTAGATATACAATTATAGTGATCTCCTGTTGACCAGATGCTGTGTTTAATGACCCTAGATAAACAATGATAGGCATCTTCTGCTGCTATCATGCTGGGGCGTACATTTAGGGTCTTTAATAACATCAGGTCTAACCTGGATAGGTTAGGGCAGCCCTAACTTCAGCCCTAACTTAGTATATAAGACCTGCCCTAACTTATGGTCAAACGTTTCAAGCTTACCCCGTATATAACGGCGTTTTTGATTGGATTGAGTTTTTCGCGTGACTGGTACGAGTTAAAGTCGATATATCCGATAAGTTAGGGCTGCATGGTTAGAGCAGGTCTAACTTAAATCAGGTATAACTTCACGCGTACGGAGACGGTCTAAAATACCATCTTAAGTTAGGGCTGCCCTAACCTGGTTAGGGCTGCCCTAACCTGGTTAGGGCTGAAGTTAGGGCTGCCCTAACCAGGTTAGGGCTGAAGTTAGGGCTGCCCTAACTTAAATTGACCCTAAATGTATGCCATAAAATATATTGACTGGGGAACTGGTTTGGAGAAAAAACTGCCACATTTCCTCGGCAGTGCCGGGGAGTTGGATGAGTTGGGGGCAAGATTGCAACACTGACCTGTGCATTAAATTAAAGCTCTTACATTAGTGAATTTTAGCTTTTTTCATAACCACGAATCAATAGGAAGCCACAGATTTATAGAAATCGATCAGGCAAAACTTTGTACTCAGCAGATCCGATAACGGAGCTACTAAAAGCAGTCGAATGCCGTCTAATGCCGTCGAATGCCGTCGAAGTAGGAAAAAAAGGTTTTGAGGCATGTAAAGGTTATGTTTTGGGTCATTTATATGTATATGTACATATGTGTAACTAATTAAAACCAAAATACCTTAAATATATGTAAAATGATGACTTTATACCACAAAATCTATATGACGACCAATTCACGGGAGAGAACTTCGGTTGGCTTAAACGAGACTCGTATCTTGAGAAAAGCCGTCGAAGCGGGACTTAACCATTTTAACACAAATTAAACGATATAATATTGTCATATAAGTCTAGATATATATTTTATTAACTAATTAAAACGAAAATATAACAAACATTGAGTAAAATGATGACTTAATTCACCAAAAACCACGCCACGCCGAATCCACGGGAGAGAACTACGGTTGGCTTAAACAACAGTCGTATCTTGAGAAAAGCCGTCGAATCGGGATTTAACCATTTTAACACAAATTAAACGATTTATCGTTGTCATATATGCCTAGGCATATGTTTTAGTAACGAATTAAAACCCAAATAAATAAAATTGTATTTAAACTGATGACTTTATTCACCAAAAACTATGCCACGCCGAATCCACGGGAGGGAACTTATGTTGGTTTAACCAGTCGTCGTATCTTGGGAAAAGCCGTCGAATCGGGATTTAACCGTTTTAACACAAATCTAACGATGTATCGTTGTCATGTATGTCTAGATATATATTTTAGTAACTAATTAAAACCAAAATAAATAAAATTGCATTTAAAATGATGACTTTATTCACCAAAAACTATGCCACGTCGAATCCACGGGAGGGAACTTAGGTTGGCTTAAACAGTCGTCGTATCTTGAGAAAAGCCGTCGAATCGGGATTTAACCGTTTTAACACAAATTAAACGATGTATCGTTGTCATACATGTCTAGGTATATATTTAGCAACAAATTAAAACCAAAAGAAATAAAATTGTATGTAAAATGATGATTTAATTCATCAAAAACTATGACACGCCGAATGCAAAAGAGCCAAATTATGAGCCTCGTGTTTTGTTTTTTAAATCATGGGTACTTTGCCTATAATATGGTAAAATTTCGTCTAAGGTTTCAAATTTACCCTTGAGATTCCGATATTATTACAATAATATCATATATGTTATAAGATTGAATTAGAAAAGTCGAAAACCGTCTAAATATTAACAACACTTTTTCTATGCGATTTCATATAGTGATTTTATCTGTTTGTTTATAAATACGTGTGAAAGATAATATATTGATGTTTATGAATCTGAAAGGTTTACTTATATATATATATATATATATATATATATATATATATATATATATATCATTTATTGTGTTTCATTTATCTTTTCAGATACCAAAGGTGTGTGTTTGAACGTCTTTGCAGATACCAATGTCAGCCAGACATGAAGAAAAAAACAAAGCAAAGATCTTCATTGCCGGGAAGGGATTTTTTTAAACATTAACATGCATCGACCCATTTGTAAAACTTTTAATGTTTTAAAATACTGATTATTTTTATAACTAGACATGTACATACATCTGAAAAAAAGTCAAAATTCAGAAATATTTAGTTTCACTTTCTTTTGTTGATCCAGTATAAATGTCACTCTTTATTTGTTTGTCATGGTCTAAATGGTGGTAACAATTATGTAATCTCCGATTGATCACTATCTTTAATCAACCGGATGCTAATCCCAGCAGTAGGTCCTAGTGACAGCTTTAATTACCGCGGGGCAATAAAATTCTATACACAGAGTGTCATTTATTTGATGGTGAGAAATATACAGGTCACTTTGGTATTTTTTACACATGATTTGACAGAAGAAGCAAAGTGTTGGTCCCATAGTTCATAAATGTGTTTTTATTATAATTGTTTTAGGTTTCTTGTATAGAAAATTTGACGATTGATAATAAAATAAATAAATGAATCATACTTAAATAAATATCATATGTATGAATACATGTGTGTTAGTAGTAATAATATAATATCCCAAGATGACATCTTATTTCATTTGAATATGCTTGTTTCAGTTGACTAGCCACTGATGTATGAGGATAATTCTTACCAGTGTGTTATAGATTCATCCATGGATTACACAATATGGAACCCCGAATCTGCCGACAATCGTTTATCACTTTATTAGAACATACAATATGTTTCACATAAATATATAATATCAAATTTACAAGCTACATTGAACAGGCTACACTTTTAATATGTTGGTTATAGTAACGTCTTGTCTCCGTCAATTCTTTTCTTCATGGTAGTATTTATGGTCTTTTGGTTTGACCTCGGTATCTGAAATTTTATAATACAACATTCTAAATGAATCAAATACGAGCCGCGTGCTCCGTGTAATCGGGATTTATATTAGGTTTTCATTTAATTAGCAAGCTGGTATGGTCATCATTAATACTTAAATATATAAAATGAGGTTACGTATTTAGTTTATTCTCATTATTAAGCGGACTAGTCACTAAATATGTTATATATTATTTTCTTAAATGCCAATCCCAAACACTGTTCACACGCAGTACTACACATATTCATACAAACCATCATTTGTAAATACAGCTATATTTGGTCAACAGAGTTTTTTTTACTTTATGTATACATATGACATCACACAATAGATGAGTCGATTATATCTCCTTGTTCTATGGATCTCGACCTGAAATGAGATATAATATGTTTCAACTGCAAAACCAATAATGTAATACAAATGTACATTTATCCACAGACAAATAATTATTATCTGTGATTCTTCATATCTAATGCATAGCGTATATCGTACACGAACATAATGCATATAATCAGCAAAATGATAATTCTTATCTAAATATACACCCCTTAATAAACAAGTGATAGATTTTCCTTGCCCCGGGGCATCGCAATAGTTAGGTAGCATTGTTAGACACATTCACCTCATTTCAGGATTTTTGGTTAAATATATGTATCTAGAAAATATAGATCACCACATCATGTAATAATTCTGAAGTTAAAATGTTTAAACCGTGTAAAGTAAGTATTCAACGGCCTGCTAATTTTGACACTTGAATATGGACATCGTAGTTTAGGTGTTATAAAGTCGCCATGTTACATATTGTTTGGATTATTTATACACATCTAGATTACAAACACAATAACACATCATTAACTTGGTTTAAAAATGCATTTCTCAAGATTCGACTCTTGTTTAAGACAACCGAAGTGTTCCCTCCCGTGGATTCGGCGTGGCATAGTTTTTGGTGAATAAAGTCATCATTTTAAATGCAATTTTATTTTGGTTTTAATTAGTTACTAAAATATATTATATCTAAACATATATGACAACGATACATCGTTTAATTTGTGTAAAAACGGTTAAATCCCGATTCGACGGCTTTTCTCAAGATACGACGACTGTTTAAGCCAACCGAAGTTCCCTCCCGTGGATTCGGCGTGGCATAGTTTTTGGTGAATAAAGACATCATTTTAAATGCAATTTTATTTATTTTGGTTTTAATTAGTTACTAAAATATATATCTAGACATATATGACAACGATACATCGTTTAATTTGTGTTAAAACGGTTAAATCCCGATTCGACGGCTTTTCTCAAGATACGACGACTGTTTAAGCCAACCGAAGTTCCCTCCCGTGGATTCGGCGTGGCATAGTTTTTGGTGAATAAAGTCATCATTTTACATGCAATTTTATTTCTATTTGTTTTAATTAGTTACTAAATTATATACCTAGACATATATGACAACGATACATCGTTTAATTTGTGTAAAAACGGTTAAATCCCGATTCGACGGCTTTTCTCAAGATACGACGACTGTTTAAGCCAATTTAAGTTCCCTCCCGTGGATTCGGCGTGGCATAGTTTTTGGTGAATTAAGTCATCATTTTACATGCAATTTTATTTATTTTGGTTTTAATTAGTTACTAAAATATATATCTAGACATATATGACAACGATACATCGTTTAATTTGTGTTAAAACGGTTAAATCCCGATTCGACGGCTTTTCTCAAGATACGACGACTGTTTAAGCCAACCGAAGTTCTCTCCCGTGGATTCGTCGTTTTTAGTTTTTGGAATGTAAATATCTCATTTTACATATTTCTTGGATTTTTTCGATTTTTATAAGTGACAAATATGTATATACATCCATATAAGACCTTAATATAACACATATATGCCTCCAAACCTATTTTTTCTACTTCGACGGCATTCGACGGCCTTCGACGGCATTCGACTGCTTTTAGTAAGACCCGATCCGATAATGATTGCCATGCGGAGACTTGAAATTGAACATTCCAGAAAAATAGCAATTGAATAAAACTAACCAGATGATGTTAAACTTGAACAACAGGTCGTTTCTACACTTGAAATTGATAATCAAAAGGTCAACTGTCACTTGTCAACAACGTAAAACTTCGACTTTTGAAAAAAACTAGACTCACTAACAGAGCAGGAATTTACCTTGTTTCAATTCTTATTTATCGAACAAAGTTAAATTGATTCTCTCTGGAGTCAATAATACTTACTTCTTCTCAATTGTTTCAACAAAGAAGTGATAAATAACCTGTTTAAAAACTCTACTTTTTCATGGTTACATGCACCTTAATCCGCCATGACAGTTTACATTGGTGATCGTCACGTGATTCCTCGTGATTGGTCAGTCTTTCAATTAGGGTGTAACAGAAACAAATTAGTTAGGCGTTAGGCATCTACTCGCATTGGAAAGTGAAAACAAATCTTATGAAGAAGGACCTTCACCAATCGATAGAATGTTTGCTCGTTATATGTTTACAGTACTGTAGACTAGAATCTAATATTCTCGTAATGTTTGATTAAGCTACTTTTAAAAAATAAATAATAAACAACCAATGTGTAGAACCTATTGAATAAAGCCCATTCATGTGTTCGTTAACATCGTTAAATGTGCATAATAATAAACGTTAACTTTAAATTAGACTTCCGCGATATGAGCTTGATAAGATGACGTCGTTGATATGACGTCATCATAACGTTAGTGTTGGGAGAATAATACGAGCTATTGAAAATGTGGATAAGACGACGCTGTGTCTTACTTAAATACAAATTAAGACTATTAACATACATGTAAGCCATGACTATGTCACACTACATTGTAGTAGCAAGCCATGTGCAAAATGTACGGCTACGAGGGATCCTTTCATATTTACTTACTCCACCCACTTCGGTCAGAAAATCACGTTTGTAAACACAAGTGTTAACGTCACTGAACTGAGGTTTACTGGGAGTGTACGTACGCATCACGTCTTAATAGTCAATCAGAATGCAGGGATTTGCCAACTTTTGAATTATATTATGTATAACAAATGACGTAATTTGACGTTGGTTTTTACATGAGGACGTCACGAAATGTCTCTGGTGCTTATGTCATATGCAGTGTATACAATGTTTTATTTTATTTTTAATAAAAAACTAATGCATGTAGTTTCTAAAAAGCAGAACAAATCACACCGTGGAATGCAGGGCGACGGATCACATTTTTCAGGCCATATGTATACATGTCTGGTTTTCCCAATGTCTGACGTGTAAGATTTTTCTATAACTTGAATATGCCAACGTCGATCACGATGACGTCATGACGTTAACACAATTTTTATGAACGGACGTTGCGTTATATGCCGAAAATATTCCGACGGTCTTGACGTCAATGTTTACACATTGAGCGAATACGGCAACTAATCACTATGTGAGATACCTTGGCAGTGTTCCAATGACAAAAATAGCGCATCAGTTACTATGGCTTGGTGTGTTTTTAAATGCAGACTGTACACTTGTTTTATGCGGCCTTTGCTGTAAGCTATGTTAGAATCGGTTTTTTTAAATCATGGTATTAACTGCGTTAAAACTCAGCTAGTGCTTATATATTTTAAAATTGTTGGCTTATTCACATAAAATAATTTATTAAAACAACAAAGGCGCCAGGCTAAATACAGTCCCAAGAAATTATTATCTCAAAAACAGAGTTTGACATTTCTAAATTTCACCATTCATGGGAAAAAAGAATATGAGCTCTGAGCACTGTGCGATTTCCAACCTCTTAAAAATATTGATTTTTTGGAAAACCATATTTAGTTCAGAGCAGATATTTTTTGTAAAAAATGGCGAGAAATATTTTTTGTTTGATGATGTCACACTATGTGTGTTTTGTACCATACTATATATCTAGGTCCATACATGTGGACGTCTATCTAATTTTGGGAGTCGGTTGATTCAGGAGCTCTTCAAAATATTTATAGAGAAGATCTTGGTTGATTACAATGGCATTAACAAATATTTTTGAGAATTTTAACTGTTGTATGTACATAGTGCATCGCAGTTTAAGATATTAAAAATATAATATTAGATTATGTTGCTAAATGATAGTCTTTTTTGGGCAAAACATAAATGAAAAGTGAGAAGTGTGAGAATTGGTTAATTATTTGTTGTGTTTACCCGCAAAAAATCTAATACCAAATAAGATTACAACACATCCCTTATGTGTCATGATCCAACAAATCAAATATGTGTGTTTATTTCTTTTTTCCAGCAAGGCGCTTATAATGGGACCAACTGCACATACGACCTCACCATAATTTTATTTGTTTATTTTTGTGATGTCAATTAATGACGTCATTTTTAGCGTCAGTTTTATTTTCATATCTGTAGCATTATATATCGATGGCTTAGAATAAGAAGGTCGTAAGTGCCACTTACGACCTTTTAAGATGCATCTACATATTTAGAATAAGCATCACAAGGCGCTTCTTATGAGCCTATTTTCATAAAAATCTGAAATTGTCATGTTGACCAAAATGAAGTTTTAAAAACGTGTTTTCCCATCGGTAAAGAGTAAATTACAGACAGTTTTCTCTTGTTTTCTCAATATATCGATTTGGTAGTTACGACCTTCTTGTTCTAAGCCATCGATATATAGCTTACTGAAAAAATGTGAAGATGCAAAATTTTTACATCAGGTTGGAAATCCCACAGCACAGCTCATAATTATGCACATTTGTTTGCTATATTGAATAGATAGATGCAAAATTGGGGAAGTAAAAACTCTACTTTGTGATATTATTTTTGTATTATTTTTATTAGGTGTGTGGGTTAATAATGAAATATTTAGGTTTAGGACTACTTGTGAACTCTCCCCCCCCCACACTCGAGGCATAATATGAGGAGTACCGTAAAAATCTGAATCGGAAATCTGAATCGGAAATTTTGGTATGCAAATCGGAAATACAAAATACAATATATAGTAGTTTAATATGCTTGAGCGTGTCATTAAAATGCTTTATTGTGTCGAACGAACATATCTTAATAATAACAAGATATAAAATATAAAAATGTTTACAAAAATCCGAATTAAATCTGAATCGGAAATCTGAATCGGAAATTTTGGTATGCAAATCGGAAATACAAAATACAATCTACAGTAGTTTAATATGCTTGAGCGTGTCATTAAAATGCTTTATTGTGTCGAACGAACATATCTTAATAATAAACAAGATATAAAATATAAAAAGGTTTACAAGAGTCCGAATTAAATCTGAATCGGAAATTTTGGTATGCAATTCGGAAATACAATATGGTGGTTTAATGCTTGAGCGTGTCATTAAACTGGTTTATTGTGTCCAACGAACATATCTTGATAATAAACAATATATAAAACATAAAAAATCAGATTTGTAGCTTAATACATAGAGAGAAAATTTCCGATTTGGTGATGTAAATTTAATTTATTTTATTTACTTATATAGTTAATTATAGTATGTGATTTTTGTAATTAAGAAATGTAATTAAAAAAACAGCTAACAAATATTACTTACATATATTTCACATTGATGCGTCTGTAGTGTTGAATCAATCAGCTTTACCCGTGTATTGCATTCCACAACTTTGACACGCTAGAATAACATGGTAGTTGGAAGCATTTAACGATAAACCCGTTATCTTGATTAGATAATTGGATTATGACACCTTTAAATACCAATAAATAGTATATGGGTTAGAAAGCTAAAGTGATTAAAAAATTAAGACCATGCAAATATTAGTTGTCAGTTATTGTTATTATATTTATGATATAGTTGATCAAGAGCGTTCAGTTACCATTCATCACAAATTTAATATCAATATGCAAGTTTAGATTGTACATTTTAAATTTAACATTAAAAGACACTTGTGATAAATGATATCCAGGCCACACCAACGAGGAGGCTCTCAAATCATAACCCACACATTAAAAAAAAATGTTGAATTTTCACTATTTACACTGGTTTTTTTTACCTCACATTGTCGTTGTCTTTATTGTTGGATTAGCCTTCTTTTAGATGTGGGTGTTTGCGAACGTTCAGCGCGCTTTCTCTTTACTTGATTTGGTTTTTTCTCGAAGTTGGTGTCCGAATTATTGATCTTTGGCCACTGGTTGAAACTATTGCATTTTGATTTTCCCTTCCCTTGTCTGATCTAAATTTCTTGATTTTTTTGATGTTGGTCATTAGTCAAATTCGCCCAATAAGAAATGTCTACTGCGTGATGGTGAAATTGGTATGCTAACTTATAATTCCCTGCTCCCCTAATGACCCGTTCCCGCTCTTTTAACTCATTCTCCGCTATGCCCTGCCCTGATGTTGTAGTTCATGTTTCAATTTCGCTGACACAGACTTTTTGTGGTGATCAATAAGGAAGGGCTGTAATTATAATCCAATTAAAATTGGATTATATCCAAATAAGATTGGATTAGATCCAAAGATAATTGGATTAAATCTCGACAAAGAAACATTCACTCTATTGATGTACCGACAAAAGACAGCGACATTCTTTACGCTCACACTTACAGTAACTTGAGTGATGTTAATAATTCTGCTAAGTTACAAATCAGATTTTGTAAGCCTTTTTATATTTTGTATCTTGATTATTATTAAGATAAGTTCGTTCGACACAATAAAATAGTTTAATGACACGTTCAAGCATTAAACTACTATATATTGTATTTGTATTACCCATTTGCATAAATTGGTCCATACCAAAATTTCCGATTCAGATGTAATTCGGATTTTTTAAACCCTTTTTATATTTTATATGTTGATTATTATTAAATATGTGCGTTCGACACAATAAACCAATTTAATGGCACGTTCAACTATATATTGTATTTTGTATTTCCGATTTGCATACCAAAATTTCCGATTCAGATTTAATGCGGATTTTATATCTTGATTATTATTAATTATGCGCGTTCGACACAATAAACCAGTTTAATGACATGTTCAAGCAATAATATACTATATATTGTATTTTGTATTTCCGATTTGCATCCCAAAATTTCCGATTCAGATTTCAGATTCAGATTCAATTCGGAACTTTTTAACCTTTTTTATATTTTATATCTTGATAATTATTAAAATATGTGCGTCCGACGCAATAAACCAGTTTAATGACACGTTCAAGCATTAACCCACTATATATATTGTATTTTGTATACCAAAATTTCCGATTCAGATTTCCGATTCAGATTTCCGCTGCGCTTATTAGTGATACCGCCGTAATATGGGTACGCATAAATGCAACGCGATCGTAGAGTAAACAATTTAGAGAAAATCGCTGTGCGGATTGTTCTCACAAACAACGCTTTTATTCATAAAAGTTCTGATGAATTAACATTTAAACAACAATGAATCCACTAACGTAAGTGTATCCATGATTCTACATTGCTTTCACGAGACAAAAATCTCGTGTGCACGCGCTTGTTATCAATGTTCAACTAGAGTAGTTTTCGGATGGGCATATTAACTTTCGGACAAAAAGTGATTATGTTGTATAATTTATAAATTATATGATCACATGACGATTATGTTATTATATGTGTTAGATGTTAAACTATATGTCACCTTTTAAAAGCAAACTTTATGTAAGTTCAGCTAATCAGGACAGTTCAACATTCTGACCTGGATGACAGTCAACCTTAATTGTCTACAATGTACTGATGTTAATGTTTTACTTTGAACAAAACCCATAAACAAGCTGGCAATTTCAAGTGGGTAGGGTTGGATTTGGTGGATTGGCAGGTCAGGTAGCAGGGGTTGACATAGTTTTAGCCAATAACTTGAATGTTGCGGTATAAATATGCTCCATTCTGCCTAGTCACATGCACTGCAGAGAAACATACTGTGAAACATACGTAAAGTCTAACATTAGTACTAGGGTTGACACTAACTATTTTCTAGTCACTGGTCCCATAGTGAGGAAGCATTAAATTTGTAAAAAAGAAACCAGTTATGGTCGGTCCTTCACAATTTTCATCGGTCCATGGAGACCAGTGTTAGTGACGAGCCATGGGTAGATTAGATGGGTAGGTAAAGTTTATTTGACAAAAATATCACATTTTCTGTTGAAGTTTTGTTGTCTGTTTACTAAATGCCAGGCTAATATAGTAATAATGAAAAATTGTTTTTTTAGGAATATAAAAAATCAGCAGAAGTTGAATCAGACTGAGTTGGCACTTGGACTTACCGGGAAGAAATCTTGGCATGATCAGTATAAAGACAGTGCTTGGATCTTTGTAGGCGGATTACCATTTGATCTCACTGAGGGAGATATTCTTAGTGTATTTTCACAGTATGTATAAACAGGGCGCAAGAGTACTAAACTATGAAGTCAGTTAGAATTATTTAAGATTAAGATAGAGAAAAATTGTTTTGTGATAAAAGAAGTTTCCATTTATTTTATTTTAAATATTAAAGATTATTAAAGCGTATTTTTATGCCCTGGCATCTACTGATGCCGAGGCATAAACTAGTATAGTGATACACCTGTCCGTTTGTTAGTTTGTCTGTCTGTCCATCTGTAATTCTGTTGCAAAACTTTCCAGTCGATTGACTTTGCTAGTTGATAATATATAGACAATGCTACCAAAGAGCATAAGCGTTTACTGAACGCCATCTTGTTTTTGAATGAATTTTATAAGCCTAGGAAATATTATTTTATAAATGCTTGTTTTTCAAATTTTCAGGTATGGTGAGGTGGTTAATATAAACCTTGTTCGCGATCAGAAGTCTGGTAAATCTAAAGGCTTTTGTTTTATATGTTTTGAGGATCAACGTAGTACAATTTTGACTGTGGATAACTTGAATGGTATAAAGGTGAGACTCTTTCAGTATTCTTACATTAATATGGTAACTAGCATGCACCTATATTGCACAGACTAAGAAATTTTGCTTGAGGGACCAGCGAATTGCCCTTATGCAAGATCCTCTTTACAAGTCCTGATTTAGTGCCTGGTTTGGTACTCAAGTTGACATGTTTTGATACAATACTAACCAGAGTATATGACAGAGGTACGAGGGTCATTCAAATTATTCGTAAACACTCGTTCTCATTTTATTATATTTGTGTTTAAATAATATTTTCTTATATCATTATAAACATTTATCTATTACCTACCGCAGATACAAATGTATCTTTGATTATGCAACACAGTAGCATGCCAGCAGCCGTTGTATTACCATAGTAACGCGCTACCACCCCCGACCGACGTAACGTACCCTTTTCGATAATTCAACTAGTTATAAATTCCGAATTAATTAATTTACATTCCCATATGTTTGTCAGATTATTGCAAGATATTATCATAATATTTGGTAAAATTATTAAGCTGTTTAGACGTTTGAGCTTGAATTGAGAAGTGTTTGATCTATGCCTGTCATGTTGCCATTTACGTCAAAATGCCGATGAATTTACGCAAGGAAATTCATGCAACAATTGAATTGTGCACTTGTCTTGGAAATACACAACAAACACACATAAGCTGCTAATAAGAGCAAACGGAGAACATGCAGTATTCAGCGTCCCTGTGTTTTAGTGACAAAAGCACCTTTCTGAAGAGCAGCATGGTATTAAAAATGATAGAGGGATCGAACAAAATTGGCAAACGTAGGGACGTTTGAGGAAAGTCCAGTCAAAATTTACGAGGCTTTCAATTTAGCATACAATCATTAAGTCCAGCTTAATACTTAACTTTGAATATCATAAAATGTTGTAGTAGATCTATATAATAATATAAAACATAAATATTTGTGTTCATTCCATATTAATGACATAATTCCATTCGGGTTTACCATTTGAAAAATAGCAAAACGTCAATAACGTCGCTGACGTCAGAAATATTTGCGTTGTGTGGTGGTTGCGGTAAGGTTTTGTTTTGTCCATATCTTCTTCAAAATTGCGTCGATTCGAGCAATATTTTCTGCACTTGTGTCCGAAAGGCTGTAGTTTAGTGTGGTATAATTAGTTATTATATGTGCCAATGTGTATTAAAATGACGAGTCAAGTCCACAAATTTATTGAATGACCCTCGTAGATAACTGGATTTGCATTTTATCTTCAGTTACTTGGTCGTATGATTCGTGTTGATCATGTAGAAGATTACAAAAAGCCGAAGGAACATGGAAATGAGGATGATGTCACTCTGCAACTACGAGCAGTAGGCTGCGCTCCGAGAGTACCGGATTCACCAGAAAAAATGTCAAGTGAAGAAGAACCATTGCAAGTCAAAGTGAAAGTAAAAAAAGGTACTCATTTTGCTGATCTGGGTGTTTGACTACCCAGTTAAGTTATCCCAACACCAAGCACAGGTGTTTTTTTCAGGTGATTTTATAGCCGAATATGGGCTATATATGTTCCCAATTGAAAATCATATATTTTTTTTCCCAAATTCAAGCCACAAATTCCCAATTCAGAGTTAAAAAAGAAATTGGGGGAAAAAATGACTAATTTTCCTGTAAAAACAGTCAGCACAACTGAACTTGAGCATGAATAACATTTAATTACAGCATATTAAACATAAAATTTAAGTTAGTGTACACCTATCAACTTTTAAGGCTTGTGAATTAAAATTGTTCTTTTCCCAATTTGGACCAAATGCCGCTAAAATTCCCAAACCCAAGGGTATGAGTCATGTTCCCAAAATACTGAAAAAAAACCTGGAGCAATGACGTCCTAGAACTCCCCTCAAACACTTAGTATCAGTCTATAAATCAGTGTTCTGTTTCACACAAATCAGTATACTGTAATGTTTGCTGAGACTTAAGGCCTACCAACCCTGTTTAATGGAAAAGCATGCTCACCCATCAAGGGTGGTTAATTACCTAATTAATTACAACCCACAGAGGTTCCAATGTGCATATTAGACAACCCACTGTAAGCATGTGAATCAATTAAACTGTAACCGTTACAATACTGTTCACATACATCAGTGGAATGTTCCACATAAATTGGTGTATTGTTACGCATAAATCGGTTTTCTGTAACACATAAATCGGTGTATTGTTCCACGTCAATCAGTGTATTGTTCTTCATAAATTTGTGTACTGTTCCACATAAATTTGTGTACTGTTCTTCATAAATCAGTGCAATGTTCCACATAAATTTGTGTACTGTTCCACATAAATTTGTGTACTGTTCTTCATAAATCAGTGTACTGTTCCACATTAATATATTTACTGTTCTTCTTAAATCTGCACTGTCCACATAAATTTGTGTACTGTTCCACATAAATTTGTGTACTGTTCCACATAAATTTGTGTACTGTTCCACATAAATCTGTGTACTGTTCTTCATAAATCAGTGCACTGTTCCACATAAATTTGTGTACTGTTCCACATAAATTTGTGTACTGTTCCACATAAATTTGTGTACTGTTCTTCATAAATCAGTGCACTGTTTCACATAAATATGTGTACTCTTCTTCATAAATCTGTGCACTGTTCTTTCCTTTTTTTTAATGGTCTTATTTATTCTCGCCACCGGATAATCCATATAGACGAGGCCCCCAGAAGATGTTTAGTATCTTAAGTTTTTGGGGGATAGTGCATGATACAGAAGATGCCCCAATTCCAGAAGCATCCCTGGTTCTTTTACATGCCAGGTGTATAGCACCCATACATGGGACCGCGGTTTAAAGTCTCATCCGAAAGACTATTAGTAATTTTTAGATGGCCAGCCCGGGATTCGAACCCACAACACTGAGATCTGTTCTACATTAGTCAGTACTTTATACAACCAGTTTTAACAGCAGTTTGAACTTATTTTGTGCTAGACTTGTTGATAGATTGTCCATCTTGGTGTCACAATGCCTGCCCTTGTTCTCCTTATGACTGGTCTGATTCCAATGAAACTTCGAATGAATATTTGATACCAATCCTAGTTGAGTATGTTCATTATTGTCAGGAATTTTAGGTCAGATGATTTATTTTGGTTAAGAGTTATCGCCCTTTGTGTGAGAAATATGTTTTTGTGTCAAAAAACCTTTTAACTTATTTAGAACTTTTCATATCAGTTAAAACTGTTTCATTTTGCTAAAAATACTTATTGCAACTTTCGTGTTTTCTTCAGAGAAGAAAATGAAAGTTAAGAAAGAGAAAAAGAAGAAAAAGAAAAGACAATCATCAAGTTCAGATAGTGAGTCAGATTCTGAAAGTGAAAAGTTAGAGAAGGTAAAAGTTAAGAAAGAAAAGCATGATGCTGGTTATGACAAAGCATTGAATGCAGGAAGAGACAAGTTCAAACTATCTGGTTCACCTTATGACATGGCAGAGAGAAAGAAGTTCTCAATGGATATTAGTAGAGATTTCTCTGATAGAGGGAGAGATCGAGCTAGGGACTATGATGCTGATACTATCAGTGAGAGAAATCAGGACAGAGGAAATACTGTTGATGATGATAGTAGCAATGATGACCGTCATAATAGTGCTCATGGAAGAAACAGCAAGACTGGTAGAAATAGAGACAGGAATTATGCAGACAGAGATAGTGATGAACCTGTGAATAAGAAAAGGGTTAAAGGTAGTGACCAAAGTTATGAAAGTAAAGGAAGAGATAGAGACTTCGACAGAAATAGTAGGGTCTTCGACAGAAATCGAGATGAGAGGGACTTCGACAGAAATCGAGACGAGAGGGACTTTGACAGGAGTCGAGATGTTAGGGAAGTCAATAGAAATCGAGATGATAGGGACTTTGACAGAAATCGAGATAGTACGGATAGAAATAGTAGGGACTTCAATAGAAATAGTGACAATACTACTAGGGACTTTGATAGAAATCAGGGAGGTAGGGACATGGATAGGAATCGTGATGGTCGAGACTTTCGGAATGATAGAGATTCCGGGTACAGTAGAGGCAGGAAGAACTATAATGATGAAATTGATAGAACTTACAATAATGATAGAAAGGAAAGAGTGAAGGATAAATCAGACAGTTCTAGAAATGATAGACGAGATAAATATGATTATGATGATAGGAGGCAATCTAGAAGATAACCCATTCAATTCAAATGGCAACGTCACCTAAGCACAAATTGAACCATTTGAATTTAGTGCACAAGTCAATATTATGCCTGCCTTGCGTATCTTTACGACAGATGGGAATTTGACAACCTTATCAAATCCGAATCCCGGGGAATAGACTTTGTTGGGTTCCAAGACCCGGGAATTACTATGTGATTATGGGTGCCGACCCCGTGGAATGAGACGGTAAGCAGAATCTCCTGGGTGGGGATTTAAACATAAACAGTTAAAAATATCTAATTCCCCTCGGTCGCCGCCACCTCGGGCAGGAAAAAGATAGACTGGTGCATAGAGGTCATCTGTTTCTGTCAGTATGAAATAGAAGCAAAATAAAACACAGGTCATTTGAAAATATATACTTTATTTTTCTAAACAAACATTTAGTGATTTACAACTTGTGTACTCCCGTCACCATATACCAAGTTCAATATATCCCTAGCTTAGAATGAGAAGGCTGTAAGTACTACTTACTACCATATAAGAATAAATATTTGACATCTGCATTATAAAGGGGTTCTACTTTTCCGGAATAATCTAGAAATCCAGATTTTCAGAACTGTTAAGAATGAACTTTTCTGCAGAAAATAAAATGCCAAGTATTGACTGAGTTATGGTTATTTGAAGTTTCATTTGCTAAATTTAATAATAAAAAACAATGTTTAAAACAGTTTTGAAATCTAGGGATGTGTGATAATGGCACCCAAAGAAGACTTTGCAACTCGTTTTCAGGATTGGGCAATATGTCTCAGTAGATCCCCTGATTATATGAGCCTATTTTCCTGAAAATCGGAACAGGTCAATGTCATGTTGACCAAACTGAAGTATAAAAAGCTTGTTTTTTTTCATTTTAAGTATATAAAGAGTATTTGATAGCACAGTTTTTTCTTGTTTTCTCAAAACATTGATTTTGTACTTACAACCTTCTCATTCTAAGCCAGTGATATCGTCACCATGTAACAAGGTCAATATATATTAGATGAAAACACTAGTCTGTGTATAAACAATTAGGCTTTTGTCTAGTTATACTAGTGCATGTCATTTTCACTAGGATCATTGCTAATTTGATACATATAACATAAGAAACGAGTGGCTATTTATAATTATGTTGAAATGGACAGTGTAAGCCACTATAACTTGTTTATTCAATCAAAGGCCACAGAAAATAATATACTATAATGGTACATGTGCCATTAGAACCCATCCCTACACTAAAATAAATTGTTGTCTCAAAGATGGTTCAATTGTGTAATTTCAGCATGTACTATGAAATTGCAAGTGACCATAACTCAGCCACCATTATCATCTTTTCCTGAAATAACTTTCAATTTTCTACAGACAAATAATTCTTAGACTAGGAGATACTTATGTCAAACATATCTTATTATACATATTAGATACATACACATAGTGCATGAAAAATTATACACACATTTCATTTATTAAGTTGCATGCACTCTCAAAAATGTTCTTCAGGGTGCAAATTTTAAAAGTTTGATCCCAAAGTGCACAGAAGGCTTCCAGGTGTATAGATCCTTAGAAAGGACACATATCAGTTCCAGAACATCTGAAAGACATGCTGACTCATCCTGATTAGACTAATTTGGTTTCAGAAACCATTTTCGGGGTCCTAGTGGACGGCTGCTTTAACATGTACCCCTATGGTGAAAATGTATTATATTATGCATTTCTCAATTTACTCAATGTAATATTTCAAGGTGTAGTATTTCAACCCATGTTCATTTACCTATAGATGCTACAGAAGAGGCTACTTGGCAAATTAATAAATGTACTTCAATCATACTACAGTAGCAAATACATGTTTGTTTCCCCGAAGAAGACAAAAGTCAAAACATTGGAAAATTCATTGGAGTTTGTCTTGTTCTTCACAAAAATCGTATTATATAGCACAGTGTAGTAATCCTGTTACACTGCTTCTTAGTTCAGGAGGAGAAATGTGCTGTTTTCATTATGGCTATGATAGAACTGAAAACCGATATAATTTATAAAGTTATGTGCATGTCATTTTAGTTTTGGCCAGTGCATTCTAAACTAATATACACTCTAGAAATTATGTAGGCTGTGACTATGTTATCAGTTCAGTCAGAGAAATATACATACCTGCCCAGTTAGTAAAATGCAAAATAGGAGTGATCAAGCGAAACATGACACAAGATGCACTTAAATGTGATTTAAAAGGGATCTAGATGCATAAACAAGAAATGTATTAATTCTAGTGGTTATTAATATTGTTGATCATAAAATGAAGCCAAATGAACTTTTGTACAAGGCAGGTGAACTTGGAAACCAGAAATATATCATGAACATAGGAGTAACTCCCCTTAATAGGAGTACATGGCAGGTATCATATGACATATACCGGGTATATGAAAACAGTACAATTTGCTGTTTCAAAGGAAGGTAGAAGTGTAGTAGTATCAGGATCACTATGTTACAACCTGATTAACATCTAGTCGGCAAAATTGGCACTTGTGCAGTAATCCTTGATTCGGGGCAAAAATTGTGTATAGAGTATGAAGGGAAACTTAAGTATCAGGATTCGGGCAAGTAGTTACAAATTCACAGACTGAAAATCATCTCAATTAAAATTCTTCACATAAGGTTCTTGAGACGAGCTGTAACACTTTACAGCCAACATTTTATTATATCTAAACTACATTACAACATAAACAAACATACATGTACAATATTGCACTAAAATCACATAATTATGAAGTTTCCAGTGCATTCTGAACTTATATACACTATTTAGAAATTATGTAGACTATGAATTTTCTTATAAAACTATTTTGGACTATTTAAAATAATTTTTTAGCATATCATCCCCACTCATCCCTTCTTTTCCTCTAGACTGTTTTATGCCCTAGCATCTACCGATGAAGGAGGCATATACTGTAAACCTAGAAATTATTTCGCGCGATTTAAGTTTGCGGTGTTCGCGGTTAGTAAAAATCCGCGAAAGTAAATAGCCGCGAACATGTCCTGGACAAAAAAACACGGAAAGTTTCTCGTTTGAAGGAAATTCATCATAAGTGCTATTTTGTCAAAATATGGAATGTTAAGTGTATGTACGTTTTCTGAATAAAGCCTTTTATGATTACGGTACAATAATGAAAACGCTTTTAAAAACATTCTTGAAAACGTGTTTAACAATACACTCAATATATGAACATGCGTGTAAATAGCGCTGTTTATTACCGGGTATGTCATAATACAAAATGACTGACAGTGTCAAAGAGTTTGAGAGGGTTTAACGAAGATGAGAAGTATAATTAAGAAGCAATTATATACGATCCGAGCAATGTAAGTGACGGTTATAATATTAATAATTTTGACACTATGCGACTTAGTGTTCGCGGAGTTCGCGGGAGACTAAAAACGCGAAAGTTTGTAGCCGCGAATATGCCGACAATCGGCAAAACGCGAAAATTTGTAGCCGCGAAAGTTTCTAGGTTTACAGTGGTGATTTACAGTCTTGTCCATCAGAAAATGTTAATCAAAACTTTTAAATCCATCAAGACAACGCTTAAGCTTTGTTTACCGTGCCATCTAACACTATCCAACAAGTCAACATAATAATGGCCCTTTATTGACTTGTTTTTTATGGACAAGGCTTCTACTGGGACATAAGCTTTTATTAAACGCAGTCATCTTATTTCACCAATTTCTAGTGGCCTGATAAAAAGGTGACTGTGTGAGTATAGTGTTAACCGAAGTTTTACATTCTATTTTCTAAACATCTATCAGAAAGACACATTAATAAATAATACACAACTACCATAACATGTACAAAATTTCAATGATTTGTATTTATACGCAAGGGTACTGTTGAATCAAAGCACTCGTAACATATGTTGAAAATTAAATTCTTCAAATAAATGAAAAACCAATGAATTATGGTAAAGGATTGTTCAATATTTATAATAATTCAATTACGAAATGTTTACTTCACAGCATATAAATGAGTAGGTATCAATATGGTCTCCATACATTGAATTAAGGCCTACACGTTGAATAATACAGTATGCCAACCAGTCATACAGTGATTTTACATGACTGTGCTTTTAATTGCAATGATTTATACAAGTTGATTTGTTTAGTATCCCAATAAGTCATACAGTGATTTGGTTTATATGCTGTTACATAATATATCCGTCACCAAAGTCTAGATGTTAAAGAATTCAAATTTTAGCTTAAGATTTTGACACATGCTTAGATAAACAGTACCAAGACGTATTGTAAAGGCCACTTTGAATAGTAATGAGCAAAACAAGTTCCTGATCAATCAAGTCAAAACTCTACGAAAGAAAGACAACTAAATAAATAAATATAACACATTTTATACATGTACAAGGAGGTATCCAGAATTAACTGGACTGATAGTCCCTGTGATGCTATATTTTACCATGTTCATAATGCTGGATTGAAACTTTGAAAGGATCAACATGTACAATTACATAATGACATCTGAAAGCTGTCTCTTTTTGTTAATATAGCAACCCACTAAGTAAAGCATGGCCTGGACAATTCATATTAATTTCAATAACACACGAAATGGCAACTTATTTAATACAATCATATAATTATTTAAATAGTTCTGTAGCAATCAACACAGTCTAGTTAATTCTGGATACCCCCTTGTACCAGGTCACAGAATATAATGATATCTTGGCAATGTCTATAAAAAGCTGAAATCATATGATACTTAAAACCATGAAATATTGCGCCTTTGTGAGATGATGCACAAAAATGAAAAATTTATTTTTTATCAACAACTATGTCCTCGTATGAAGGTTTCACAAGAAGGATCTGACATGTAACTCATAGATTGAATCAAGTTTGGCCTTCGATAACCATAAACAGTTATCTTTTTCAGAACTGAACAATTTTGGTCCATTGGTTGGCAAGAATCTGAATGAATGATACTAAAACGAAGAATGCCATTTTAATTGTTATTTTTGCCTATTTTTTCTGCAGGCAAAAGCCACTGCTATATCCTTCAACAGTTACCAAGAAACCCCACACCATAAGCTGAGAACACCAGTCTGAGTCAAGATATAACTTCACTAGACTAGGTATTCAATTCAAGCACTTTCTGTTTTTATTTTCCTGTAGCACTTTCAACACTTCATGGCACAGAGCAGACTTTCCCAAGCCAAACCAACAGAATAACTTTCAGCACACCAGCCAGCATTGAGGTCAAAGGTGTGGTATCATACCATTCATTTCCAACATCACTGTTTATATGATGGCATTCTGACAAGGCACATTTTTTCACTTGAAACTAAAACATCCTGCTCTTTGCTTGTAATAAATTATTTAGAGCTGTTTTAATTTGACATGCTGTTAGATATTCACATAATAAAAGAGATTTGTAAAACATGTAACCCCCAAAGGCAGTCCAATAGTTAGAAATGGTATAGGTCACTGTGACTTTGACCTACTGACCTCAAAATCAATAGGGGTCATCTACTATTGCTTGCCAATCTCTATTTGAAGTTTAAAGATTATAGGGCAAAGCATTATTGGGTTATTGAATGGAATCTATTTGGTCTACCAACTGCCATGTGCAAAGCAATGTACCCCTTCATAAAAGATGTGGGGCATGATTATTTATTCGGCAAGGAAGTACCCTATTACATTCCAGCTGTCCGTAAGAGCTTTTCTGATTTTACATTCTCACTGGCAGGGTCTTAGACTGTATCCACCGCTCCCTGCAAAGTTTGCAAACCAGATTAAACTCTCCTTTCCATGTGAACATCTTATCTTTTTCATTTTCCTTTCTTAAAACACTAAAGAGTCAGTTTTAAACGCTTGAACTCTTCTGTCCATGTAAACACCTTACCCTTTTCATTTTCCCTCCTCTAACACTGAAGAGTCAAATATCAATTAATACACACTATCACAGCTTTTCCCAACATCAGGAGTATAGTTTGAGGCTCATTGTTTTATTCATATGTAACGGGAGGGTGCTTGAGAGTGCTGATATTTCCCAATATAAACTACGAGACAGAAATAAACGATATAACAGCGCCACTGCGACCGACTGACATAATACTACACTCATCGTAATTATCTGAAAAGAAAAACGAGATCGAGTTAAAATCAGACTATAAAACACAAACTCACAATTAACAAAACTGCTGCAATAGATGCTTATGCCCTGATGGAAGCCTTGTCCATTAAAACTAGCTTGCCGGTAGTCAATCAGGGGTCAACATTCTGTTGAAATGTTAGATAATGTTACACAGCTTTGACAATGTTGCAGGTTTTTATGATGGTTAATGCATTAATAACTGGCACTGCAAAAACAGTTAATTTTTAACAACATGAAAGATATGGTCACCATTTTTGACAGAGTGAGAGGACAATAACTACATACTGTCTGTGGCCACATCAGTAACAACTAATGTTTGTAAATTGTACCATTTTTATATGACGTTGCCTGTGATCAAACTTGGGACCTCCAGCACTCAAAACAGATGCTCTACCACTAGGCTATAGAGAAGGCAGTTGATAATGCTAGAGATTTGAGAACGGGTAAATCCATGCGGTTGATAATGCTAGAGGTTTGAGAACTGGTAAATCCACGCGGTTGATAATGCTAGAGGTTTGAGAACTGGTAAATCCACGCGGTTGATAATGCTAGAGGTTTGAGAACTGGTAAATCCACGCGGTTGATAATGCTAGAGGTTTGAGAACTGGTAAATCCACGCGGTTGATAATGCTAGAGGTTTGAGAACTGGTAAATCCACGCGGTTGATAATGCTAGAGGTTTGAGAACTGGTAAATCCACGCGGTTGATAATGCTAGAGGTTTGAGAACTGGTAAATCCACGCGGTTGATAATGCTAGAGGTTTGGGAACTGGTAAATCCATGCTTTTGATAATGCTAGAGGTTTGAGAATTGGTATGTCCATGCAATTGATAATGTTAGAGGTTTGAGAACTGGTAAATTCATGCAGTTGATAATGCTAGAGGTTTGGGAACTGGTAAATCCATGCGGTTGATAATGCTAGAGGTTTGAGAATTGGTAAATCCATGCGGTAGATAATGCTAGAGGTTTGAAAACAGGTAAATACATGTGGTTGATAATGCTAGAGGTTTGGGAACTGGTTAATCCATGCGGTTGATAATGATAGAGGTTTGAGAATTGGTAAATCCATGCGGTAGATAATGCTAGAGGTTTGAGAACTGGTAAATCCATGCGGTAGATAATGCTAGAGGTTTGAGAACTGGTAAATCCATGCGGTAGATAATGCTACAGGTTTGAGAACTGGTAATACCCTACTAAGACCATTTACCTTGTATCTGAGATATTCTGTAAATATCCACGAGACAATAACAATCACTGGATAGCTGAGAAACCACAACATACAACTCTGAAATAACAAACATCAGCCTGGTTATCAAACACAGCGTAAACTAGGACATTTAGCTTCTTGACAGCTGAAAGTTAATCTTTGATCTCTTTGACAGCTGGAACTTAATATTTGGTATCTTTGACAGCTGGAACTTAATATTTGGTCTCTTTGACAGCAGGAGGTTGAACTTTTGTCTCTCTTTTCTACAATCGAAGCTTTTTTCTTGAAACACATATATAGTCTATACTCATAAAAAATTAAATTCACTGTAAAAACTCATATGTCAAGAAATTCAGTGTAAGTGAGCAAAAAAGTTAAGTGTCGACCCTAGCATACCTTCGTAAATGAGAGGTAAAACTCTCGTTTCATGATGCTTCGTTCTATAGAGACAGTTGCATACAAATTCCAGCCAAACAATCCAGCTAGTATCATCCGTAGTATAAGCAATGCGAACCCAGCGTATGTTCTGTGAGCATGATATAACCTATGTGTCTGATCCTGATATTGTTCCCATAGAAACAAGGCTCCCTACAATAACAGAAAACAAACAAAATTTACTTAAAAATCATTTATTTATATGGGGCATTAAATTTCGTGGATTTCATGGTTAACCTTCAACCACAAAATCAAATACCATTGACATAATTTTATCCCTTGCATTTATCACAATTTTGTGGCAGCTAGAGCTACATGTTTAATCTTATTTCGCTAATGAACAGAAACATCCTTAGTTTGATGCCACTTTTAATATAGTCTATTGAATACTCTCTGTATATAATAACCTTTTTAGCTTTAATTCTTAGCAATGCATTCTGATTATTTACTGAGAATTTTTTCAGTTGTACAAAGCAGCCAATTCATCTAACCAGTTTTCCTGAACTGTTTCCTAACCAGTACTAATTTCCTTTCCACAAGGAACTGACAACTTCACCAAATGTGGAGTTACATCAAGTTGACAAATTTTCATGGAATTTTCTGCGACCAGGAATCTAATTGGAATTGCGAGTTACAAAGAGTAATTAACTACGACATGGCCGCGGCTGTGTCTATATGGAGTAAAGAGTTGAACAAGTTAGAGATGTTTGTAAAACATGCATGCCCCCAAGGTAGCCTAATGGTGGGAAATTGTAAAGGTCACAGTGACCTTGACCTCAACAGGGGTCATCTACTGTTGCTTGCCAACTTCCATGTAAAGTTGAAGATCCTAGGATCCTGAGTGGAAACCATTTGGTCTACTGATAGGCTGACCAACCTGTGCAAAGTAATAATACCCCTAGGCATATCCTCAAATCAAAGATGGGGGGGGGGGCATATTTAGACTAATGCATGACAAAATAGAATGGATCACTTACTTGCACAATGGCTAGAACTCCAACAACTCTAGCAGCTGGCTTTTTACTTATAGTTTTAAGATGTGTGTTTTTATATGTAGTGCCCAGGGTCCAGCCTAGGCTTAAACTTAACAACATGTATAACATGGCAAACTGTGATAGGACATCAAAAACTGGAAATAAACAACACAATTCAGATAATATACATACATACTATACAGGGGGATTAGATTTCGTGGATTCTGTGGTTCACCTTCTGCCACGAAATCAAATCCCATCGAACAATAATTATGACCCATATATTTATTGCCTGAAGGCAAAATCTACTAATTAACATCCCATCAAAATGGTCTTTTTTATGAAAACCACAATTTTTTGTCCCATTGAAATGAAATGATTTTACAGTATCTGTTAAAAGTTTATTTTTAGGTACAGTTAAAACTCTCTAGACAGCATGCACTATTCACCATATGGGAAAGAAGAAACTGAATCAAGAAAGTCAAATACCTGTACAGAGCAACAGCCTTTTGGAAACATTAAAATTTGGTTGTTGTACAGAGGTTGTTGCTCTGGAGAGGCATTAATGGTAAATGGTTACTTCTGGAACAAATGATCAGGTTGGTTAAGACAAGTTGTTTGACTTTGGTTGACTGCTCTGGAGAGGTTGTACATTTAAAAGAGGAAACAGGCACATATATATTCATATATGCTTGTTGAAATGGTCATTTTTAGAAACAAGGTAATGATTTAGTGATGGTATAAGCAATGTAACTTTAAGTTATTTTTTTTATAGCTAACCTAAAACCATTTTGATAATGTCAACTAATAATAAAGGTTAATGGTAATAATACAAAATTATACAGAAAAGGTATAATTATCATTTTAAGCTAGAAAATTATGCATCTAAAAAGTTTTTTGGATGAAAAAAATGGAAGTCAGGCCCAGATCTCTTGAAGGATCTTAATATGAGCTAGCTCTGTATCTGAGCCTCATATCTTGCATTAATTTCTAAGCAAGACCAAACTCAATAGAAACATTGTCCTGAGTTTATTAGAATAAACATTTAAGAATGTCAACTTAATGAATTGGTAAAAAATTCAGATCTGATTTGAATAAAAACTCATTTTGAGTTAACATTTGGCCATGAGATGCTTCGCGAGATCAGGACCTGATTTGGGTGAGAATTATACTTAACTAAATAACTACTCACATTCAGATAACATTTCAAACATCGGGGAACCTATACCATCTCTAGAATACCTGGAAGTACATAGATCAAACAAATAAACTACTTGTTATGTTAATCTCCCAATACCTGCTACAGCAAAACTTTATCATCCTGAGGACTCATCTGGACCACAGGTAACTGTATCATTGATAAAGACTAAATCGAAATTAAAAGTATCATACTCCATGAAATGTGACCTTCACTGTTGTTTGTTTCAATTGTTCTATTCAAATTGTAACGATCACTATAGTAACGTAATAAACTTGTATGTAATCGCAAAATCCTCCCTAAGTTTATCGCTGGCTTAGAATGAGACAATTGTAAGTAAAAGAACCCGCTTTGCTGAGAAAACAAGAAAATGGCTGAAAATTACACTTCACTAATGGAAAAACAAATATTTTTAACTTCAGTTTGGTCAACATAAAATGTACTAATTATCATGAAAATTATTATTCTGGCCTTGCGCTTGGAACGTAAATTTCAAATATGTCTTATCAGGTTGTAAGTTATAGCATTTAGCTTATAAAATTCTAAGCTAGCGATATATAAATGCCACATACAAGGGTGTCAATGGAGCCAAAATTGAAATCAGGAAAATCATATGCAGCTATTTTTCACAGGTGAGAGGTATTTAACCACATAATTCCATATTCAAATCAATTTTTATAAAGAAATTCCTTCCAAATATATTAAATTTAGTATTTTAAATTAAATTGACCATAACTTTGTCATTTCTCAAAATATTTTCATCAAATAACTTTTATTTTGGTCACAGCATATGTAAATCCGGAATGCCGGATTAATCTGAAAAATTGACAGCTCTGCACATGTGTAAGAAATGACAAATGATACAGTGTACTTACTTTCTTAAATGCATCATCATAATGAAAGCACCAATAGCTTGTAAGAATGTACTAGCACTCAGTAATTGTATCACAAACTGCATCGGTCCTCCACTGCTCAAAGGTTCCAGTAATCTTGGTATACAAATACAGCCTAGTACAAAATATGCTAAAGCCAGTAGTTGATAAAATCTCAGCAAACCTGAAAATAAACCATATTGCACACTAGTAATCATCACTTTTTTTGTGAGGCAAACTAGCGCTAACACAAGATCAAAGAGTTCATGAATTTTTTTATGCTGCTAATCATATACATTCATAAAATTGTCAAAGAAGTTGTACCATTGTGCAACGTTACCTCATTTTTGCTCCAACGTGATGGCACTTTGACTCCAACATGACGTCATGTAAACATGGGTAACATAGTTTGCGGCCGATTATGATTATGGGATTGCGGATTGGGCAGATAAGCAATAATCAATCATGTGATGGTCATAATCAGCCTGGAATAGGCTCAATTTTGTTAGTATATATAGAAACAAGTGTTTCAAGGGGGCATTATAACTACAATGAAATAGTGTGATTATACCATTATAAACCAATGGAGAGATTCTCTACTGTATAAATATATATAAATAAACTTACCTGTTTCTTCATCACTGAAATGTTCTACGGCATTACCCAAAGCATCGGGATTCAATAGTTGAATGTTGTACTCGACAAAGTTTAGGGGCAGCTGGGATTCAAAAGGGTCATGTTCAGCACATGTATGATCATCAGCAAACACAAGATGCCAAATTCGAGGCTCCCGAAAATTTGCAACAGTTGTATTTCCTACAGGCCCTTTTATATCATCTGTGTAAAACAGTAAAAATTAAACAGAGAAATATAGAACTTGGTACATGCCATACTCTCGTACACAGTTACTAACAATAGGCCTACATAGTATCTTAAGAGATTTTTTGTATTTGCTGCACAGTCTAGAAATTAAAGAATATGGATGCTGCAAGGAAAAATATTAAAGAAGTTACAATATTGCAGGCCTTTCATTGACAATCGTTTTTCAGAATTTCAGTGCTTTAATTCTTTGGTAATCAGTACCACCAGAAAAGTTTAATGTAGAGAACTAACTGACAATACGTACATGAAGCTCTAGCTAATTCAAACTTTTGTGAACATGGTGTTTTATCTGTAATTTCTCTCCAATCTTCACTGAGGAACAGGAACACCTTACCACCAGATGTCATGGACACATTTAGTGTGTACTGTATGATTGCATCACCTGAAATCATGGTGAGATATCAATTTAAATTTTGGCATACATGTTAATTTTCTTAAAGCCGAAACTGAGTGAAGGCACATGTGTGGGGCTATCGTGCGCAATAATCACATTGTGTCGATTGCCTAAAGGGACTCAACTCCAGTTGGAAAATTGCAAAATTTATCAAAAAGTTCTTTTAAAATCGCCTTTTTTTAATTGACCAACCTAATACATTTTTTTTCTGTAAGAACCTGGACTTATTCATCTAGAAGAAAAATAATCGCATAACGTCAGTTTATTACAATTAAAACCCTTAAAATCTATTGCATGACTAGCGCAGGAATTATGTATAAATGCAGTGAAAAGCAATCACCTTCCAATCAACGGACGTGAGTTTTCATCAATAGCGCCTTTGATCGTAATGTAAGTAGCAAGTGCACATGGAAAGACTATTTTATGTATTTGTAAAACATAGTTTTGTGATTACATGTAATATGTCCACAAAATGGAATGGAGTTTAGTCCCTTTAACACAAGTGCTTGAAATGTGGATTTGACCCCCCTATGACCCACTGTACAACCCACAAAAAATATTTAAAAAACATTCAGATCTCTGTATTACTAATTAATATATTTTCTTTCAGAACATTTTTTTGGGTTCTAGAGCGGCCAGATGGGCTGGTCATATCCACATGTCAAGCACCTGTCTACCTCCGACAAACTGTCAGATGATAATAGCTAAACCTATTCGATTGTTGTGAATGCTTCTATCTATCTTTGTATACTGCTTAAGCCCCTTTCGGGTATACTAGCAGGTAAAGGAAAGGTGTGATATTATATATACAGTAAAAACTCTCTAATCCGAACTCCCTTCGGACCAGCCAAAAAGTTCGGATTAGGGAGGATTTCGGATTGGAGAGGTTTTACCTATTAGTAGTGTTTATAGGGATAATTTATATCGTCTGGTGTACACTATTGTTGGTACAGTATGTCTGAGTCTGAAGTCCATGTTACATTAGGGTTTCCGCTGCTATTCACCATTTCCGCTTTAGGTGGATTTTTTTTGAGATTGGCGAAAAAATAATTTCAGAGCTTAGAATTTATTTTTCAAACCTATTTTTTCATTTTGGTGTAAAGATCTGTATACCGGAAAGACCTGTAGACACCAATAAACAACTGACTACTGGTGATTGCCTCTGGCTACACTGCAAACAGGCATTTAATCCCCCTGTCAGGCAATTAATAAATTAAAAGGTGTGATAACGATCTCCATTTCTGCTCTTCGTATCGGGTCGTGTTTAAAATCAACCTGTGTGGTCGTTTGATTTAACCTCATTCCGACTATTCATCGATAAAAAAACTGTCAATAATTAGGGTATTACGAATCAAATCTTTGTTTATGTGAGCCACAATACATTTTAATGTACGAATGTAATTGTTTTTAACACATAAATGACAAATTAAGTTGAACTTTTTTCTCCATGGTGATTTATTTACAAAATGACGAATTATCAACAAATTTACCCGTGCCCTACTATACGGAAACACTCAGGTTGATGCTAAAAGCAATTTCACGAGTAACGGAACATTTGCCGATCAAATAAACCGTTTGACATATTTTGTATAAAATCATAATAATTCCGGATCAAGCGTTAAATTCCGGATTGGGGAGTTTAAATAACACTGTATATTTCATTCCGGACCGTAAAAGTAGTCCGGTCTACGGAGTACGGAGGTTCCGGATTGGGGAGTTTTTTTTCACTTACCTTTAAGAAGGAACGAATCGGGACCGTGAAAAAATTTCGGATTGAGGGGGATTCCGGATTAGAGAGGTTCCGGATTGGGGAGTTTCTACTGTACCTGTTTTTGATGTACTAACAGCACTTAAATTAGGATACAACAGCAGCAAATAATGAGAATTTCTCAGCGGTTACACTTTGTGGCAAATTATCTAAATTTTGATTGCGAATTAATTAGGCATCAAGCACAAATGCGTAAAATTGATTTTACCTAGAACCTGTTCCAATTAACAAAACCGCTACACAACATCGTTATCACAATGAATGTGCTTACCTATACCAATGCAATATCATTAATAATCAACCCAAATAAGCAGAGACCCCCTGATTCCATGACCGATGAATTCTGCATACTGGAAACCGGGCTCAAATTAAGTTAATTAATTAAACCCTGTCCCATATTTTCCTCTTTTTGCTTTGTCCGCCATCAAGCAATTTTTGAAATCAAGCTGTTTCCTAGCAAAGTGCGGTAGCACATTAGTAAGGTAATATGCTCTAGTCCTAGGACCAGCAGTGCCATGGTTGTGGGGTTGAACACAACATCAGGCGTGACTGCCACTCCCCCCCCCCCGCCTAGTCAAACAATCTCAACTTAGAGTATCCACTTCTGCAATGGAGATAAAGGTCAGAAATTAAAAAATCTCCTAGCAGATTGCCCCACATCTACCCCCCCCCCCAGTTCATGTCATCACAGATGACCCCTAAACATTCAATGGTATCCAGGTGATTACTATTAATTATATAATGTGTTATTCACGTATAAAAAATAGCAAAATTAACAAATTTACCATGAAAACAAAATGAAGACAAATATTGTCCCTTCTCCTGGATCGTTCCCAGACTGGAGATTGTTCCCTTGATAGTTTTACTAGTAATACACACGAAAATTGATGTCAGACAAAACGCAGATATATTAATGCTGTACTTCCAGCTACCACGATTCATAATTGTACAGAAAATACGCTGTCATCCTACACAAAACAATAAATAACAGTCGATCAACAGCGTCGCGAAAACTAGTTATAAACAAAATAGACAGACGTGTAATGTCGTAAAATGTATTATAATGAAATATTGCCATAAAAAGCTGGTATATCACCACTAAGTTGACAATCATTTTATGAATTATTCGTTTTGACATATGACGAATATTTGGAATTTTGTTTTTGATATTTTTACGACAACAAACAGACTTGTAACAAGGGGAGATACTAGATTTTACTACGCAAATTTTACGCACATCGGTTAGTTCCCCTTGAAATACAGGAAGAAACCATCATCTTCATTTATCGTCTGGTCAGTTTTGTAGGCCTATACCACATCTAAATTGTCTTTTATTTACACTGCTGTCGAGTTCACATAGGATGACGAACCAGAGAAAAATGAACCCTACGAGTAACCAGAAAGTGTTTATCAAGAACCCCTAGATATATCTAAAATAAGTATTTATTACTTTTTTTTTTAAAATAGGCCTACTATAAAAATGAAATGTAAGATTCGATTTGTGGTTGCTAAACAGGTTAGTAGAAAGGGACGTATTTACTTCAGTTATAATTATCCAGTTTTGGCGGATAGAGATAGCACCTGTTCTCACTTTTTGTGTCTGTCTATTGTATTGCGTAGTTTGCACTGTGTATAAACGAGTCGATTTCAAGCAATCCGGCAATGAGTAGGCCTACTGTACACGTTGAATTATATAGTGCGGCAATAATGAGAAGAGTGGTCAGATTTTCATGTGCTTCCAATTGCAATAAAGGATACTAGTTGAATTTTATAGTAATCCGATGAGTACAGTGATTTGGTTTATACACTGTAGTTTGTACATCTTTGGATGGTTTGCATGAACAGTAACTATATATATATTGCATGACTCCTGCTTCTTAAAATACACAGTCATGCGCCAAATTAAAGTTCCCAAAGCAAAAAATCGGTAAGTAACATTTTTCACATGTACAATACGACGACTTGTTCGAGAACATTTTATGAGGAACAAAAAAGATACAGCTGGTGATAGAGTAGAGTAACAGAAAGTTTTGCTGATGTAATTGGATATTAACATTACTTGAAAAGAAATTCATGACAAAATTAACGTATGAACTGAGATTTTTAATGTCAATGTATCTTTTACGGATAGAAGCTGCTTAAATTTGAGCAAGCTTGGTCTGTAATTGAATCGTCTTGATAAAAGTTGTCCAGGTTTTTCATTGAAATACGGACAGATTTATAGATAGTGGAATTCGTCTCCCCGTCGCTCGACCAAATTGCAAAGGATGCACTTTCTTTGATATACAGGTATGAAGAAATTCAATGAAAATTCTTGATATATGGAATAAGACGAGTTGCCATGGTTACATACTTTTAGTATATTTTTGCCAAGCATACAGAAATATAAAGGAGTAATTGACATTCTTAAAAATTAACTTCATTTGTTTTTAAAATGTAAGTTTGTAAATGTAAAGTCATTAAATCTCGAAGTTTTTGTATAACAAAAAATGTAGTTCCCATTGACTCCCATGTAAATTTTGTTATTTTCACGTTAAAAAATATTAAAACAAAATCAAATGTTTGTTATTTTAATATTAAAACTATGATTATCTTCGGATAAAACTATTCAAACGAATAATCTCCTGTGGTAAAAGCATGTATCTATATCTACATGCGTAGGTAAAAGTCAACATTAATTCTAAAATATTAGTTGGTATGTTTTACCATGATAACGTTGTCAAATGGACTAACCATCAATTTTAGTGGTGTTCTAGAATTGCTTAGCAACCGAGAATGGACTGTGTAAATGAGTAAAGTACATGCCTGTTTTATCAGAAATTGATTAATATCCTGTGATAGTAGTTATAGTCTAATTGTTCTTATTTTACAATTATTGTGTTCTTCTAGCTGAAGAAATTAATGACATTTATATATTTTGTGAATTTTTCACTTTGTGCACTTCAATTTGGCACGGGACTGTAGTACAAATATTACACAATAGAATTATTTAATACATTATTTTTTAAATACTTCGTACATTTAACAGTACATATCGTATACATACGATCAGGTACACTCTCTTCAAACAAAAGACAGTTTCTTAAACAATTAGCAAACCGACAGTTTAAACAGCGTTTCAATACAAGAGTACATAATGGTCGAGTTATTTTGTATAGGTACTTGGCATGTTTTGCCGACATGCTTGTGAGTTTTTGTGCGCGTCCTTTAATTATTACTTAAGTAGTGATTTATCATACAAGTATATTACAAAAGTAATGTAACTCATAAAATACTAATAAGGACATGATACTGACAATATCATAAGTGTACTAATAAAATCATACGGAAGCGGATCCTAATGAATTTTTCATTTAATTCCCAAATGTTTAACATGACTTAATTAACCAGGTGACTATCAAAGCGGATTTACGAGTGTCTTCAAGAATCTAGGTATCTAGTTTATCCATTTCACTTCAATATCGCATTATTATATCTAAGGCTTGGGGCCTAATTCACCAACGTTGTAAGTCTGAAATATAGACTTCTAAGACTTAAAATTGTCAAATATTCTATTCGTTCTTATGTTGTTATAAGTGTACCGATTTCGGTATAAATTGGTATACATTTGTACATGTCCAGGGGGTAACAGCAAGTAGTCAGATAAAATTTCACATGTTTAAATCTAATTTCAAAGGAATGCCATGGATTATGAATAAAGGCATTTTAAAGTCTAAGTCTGTGTTTTAGACTTATAACGTTGGTGAATAAGGACCCTGGTGATTATAAACTTGCTCTCATTCTAATACAAAATGTACTCAAAACTCCAAAACTTGAAAAACAGTTTTTTTTAGAATTTTGCATTAAAACCAACAACAGCATGTGGCAAAAAATCTAACTAAGAAAATGAATCCCATATAATATGCTTCCAGCCGGTAATAAAAACGTTTTTGTAACTAAGAAAATGCTCCGATTGGAGTACAGAGTGCGAGTTTGAGCATTGAGTACGTTCTCCAAAGTTTATAATCACAGGCCCTGAATACACGTATGTTTTGAATGTCTAAGTGCTGTTTGGTTGTTTTGTTACCAAATTTAAGGCACATACGGGTTCAATTTGAAAAAAGAAACACTCACACCCACACGTTTACAAGTTTACAAGGAGAAATGTTAGTTCAATACTCTAACAATATTAAACTTTTTTCTTTTCATTTACTCGTATATTATATTCACTCTTCGATTCACTCTCATATTTAAACAAATTATAATATAACCTGATTTCCAGGGCATAACATGAATGGTCTTTGTGTGATTTTTTCTACAAACACAAATTGAATGTTTCCTATTCTTTGTTCCATTCACAATTATAAGCTGACTGAACTATGGGCGGGTGTTACAGTTCGGATCTAAATAAGCCACCAACAGTGACACGACCAGCTAAAAGATTACACCAATCAAATCAAGTAATTCTAACCGAACTATCGGACGACGAAGAAGAAGGCGATGTTGTGTCGTTTCCTGAACCAACAGTTACTACATATAGAGGCAGAGATAGCAATAAAGTGGGCGTCATTCAGGTAAATAGTTCATGTCAAATGCACAGGTCAATTGAAACGAATTTTGCATCAAAACCAACACAAACTTTTAGCAAAATTAATGATCTAATGCAGGAAATGAGCCCCATATAATTGCATTTATTTTTCCATTCAGTTATAAAGAAACTACCGCAGTTTTTTTGTAACTAAGAACATGCTCCAATTGGAGTACGGAGTATGAGATTGAGCATGGGGTATGTTCTCCAATGTATATAATAACGGGACCTGTGTACATTTAGTGGTACAGCTCCAAATACCGCGTTTTAATAATACACAAAGACCGTTGTTGCATTCCGGTCGTATTGTATAATAGTTTTTGTATACATTATTGTGACGATTGTATTTACTATTATTTTAGCCTATACAGAGGGTCAAAGTGGAAAAGGAATTACGACAGATACGGAAGGAAAACAACAAGGAATTGAAAAAGAAACAAGAAGTTCAACTACAGGTTTATTCATTTTATAAAAAAATGCGATTTGTTATTATGAGATTAAGTATCATCATCAATGTTAATGTATACAGTGAATCTCTCTTCTTTTTGTCTTTATCAATTTGAAATAATTTATTGATGAGCACCAGTCCTTATGTGGAGACGCTTAACCCATCTCAACGTTTAAACGTAAACTGCGTACGTCCTTCATATTGTATCTGAATATAATTAATTGAATTATATGATTTATTTAATTTTTTATAGAACGCTATAAAGAATAACTTTATGTAAATGTTAATCTTTTGTTTGAAATTTCAATATTTCGCATGAATAAAATAAATATATAATATGATTTCCGATGTACTAAACCATCTCGATAAAATTTAAATCTTATTTGTTGTATGTCTGGTGTTTTTTTGTTTGGAATAACACCATCTCATCTTTGGAAGGTTGGTCATGTATTGGTTGTGTGTTATATATAATATACGCATGATTTGATCCCATCTTTAATCAGGCAAACTTTAAAAAAAACTGTTGTGGTTGGTTTCTATAATGATAATGGAATAGTTAGACCTACTTCATTAGTGATTCGTTTAGTTGATACTAATTTATTTAAGGTCGATTGCGAAACAAGTTTTTATTAACTTATAATGATTAAACAATCTTGACACCTCATTCCTGATGCTATCCATCGCATAGAGGGTATGAGAGAAGAGAAGCAGGTTTCCCTTTAATGCTGAGCGTCTAGCAAGGGAATTTTTGGGTACTTTAATCAACATAATTAACTTAATTTTGTTCAGGAACAATTGCGCAAACAGAAACTGAATTTTAACCTCCAAAAAGAAGAGCAGATTCGATTCAAAGAAGAGCAGGAGAGACTACATGCCGAAGTAGCGAGGAAACAGCAGGAACTGCTCAAGATGGAAATGGAAAGACGAAGGGAATATTTCAAACCAGCAAATGGTATAGAAGCTATTGAAGAGCATTCAAAAGTTAAATTCAAAACGGTGTCTTGGGCAGAAGGTCAAACAGAGGACAACGCCAGATTACATGCAAACAGAAGTAGCAAAAGTGTGAGTATTTTTTTCTGACAGTCCTGCGTTTCACGTTTGTACTGATTTATTTTTGGTCGAATACGAAGTTCTACAATTTTTGGCAACACGTTTGTAATGCTTTCCATGATCGCACAAAGCTGAAACCCGCGGTAACGATATTTTCTAGTGGCGAAATCTTGGTGTGTAATAAGTTTATAATTTTACAAATTTGTGTACCATCCTGCGTTCGTGCATGTAGCTGCAAAGAAACTCAGACCCCCGCACCTATCACCCCAAACATCTCAATATGAGCAAAATCTAATCTTAAATATGTCCATGTGTCGATTGGATAGTTTCCATGAGAGGATGGATTCAAAATTAACATCAAACAGCAAGCATTAATCTTAATTTCTTTACTTTTATTACTCTTAATTTTTAAGAAGTTCAAACTTCCGATTTATCTCAAAATCAGACTCTGATTTAGACAAAATCTAAAACCGAAGTTCAAAAAGTAAGTTTTCCCACAAGTAAAGAGTAGTTTTCTGACAGTTTTTTTTTCTGAAAATATTGGTTTTGTACTTTCGACCTTTTCAGTCTAAGCCAGCGATCATTGTATACTATTGACATTTGCTTACAGAAATTTAACCTGACTGGTGTAACAAACTCTGGTTGGGGGTTTGAGGACATGACAGTACATGATATTGAAGGTGAACCGGAACCTGCTCCTCCCACTTACCGCAAGAAAGACATTGTTCCAAACATCAACGAGTTCAGTCTATTTGATAAACACGCAGTTAAGGTAATTTTAAAGCTCAATCCATAACATTAAATCGTGTAACTGATTTCCTATGGCGATTTCAACATTTTTATGAAATTTATTTTATCCCTATAATCTATATACTGTAATCGGCGGCCACAACTGACCATGCGTGCAAATACGTGTTGTCTAAGTGCAAAAACGTAGATATAACACGTAGGAGTTAAATTAATAACCTTTCATTTTACATAATGTGTTAAGTGACTTGTCTTCATTTTAGAGTCTAATGTTTATATTTGTGGTCATCTTCAATTCCGGTATCATTTTCATATTGATCAAAACGTAGTTTAAAAATTATCTGTATTCAGGCACCTAGGTCATCGAAATCTTCCATATCCAGTTTAGTGAATTATCTGAAGCATGGTTCGGAAAATCACTTCCAGCTTGTCCGCATGTTCTACAGGTGGATCACATTCAACGTCAGGTAATTGTCTCCTATATAAACTTGTAAACAAAATATTTGAAATAACTGAGCTGATACTATGGTTCCTTTTTGTTCCTTTCGCGTTTACATTTTACCTTTTCCCTGTCCAAGTAATAATTATTTTTTGTTGATAACGTTAAGCAACCATGAATGCAGCTATACAGTTTGTGGTTCTATTTATGTTTAATGTTCGTCCTTGTGACATGAACTTCTGTGTGTACTTTAAAGTGTACCTTTCGTGCTCTGTTGATCATATATTCATCACCTGCATCTTGTACATTCAGTACCAGCCTTATTAGATGAAGTTTCAACATTTCCAACTTGGTTCGATTTCTACTCTGCTAGTAATTCACGAATTTCGCATGTATGTGGCAGTCTCTTTGACTTTTAGTTTTCTGCATGCAGGAAGTTGTAAGAATTGTTCATAACTAAAATATTTTAGACACATACCTACGTTATTTTTGATATAGTTTCGACATAGAAGGCTATTTTGGCGAAGATAAACTTCAATCAGTAGAAGCCGACGATGTTTTACAAACATGTCAAACAATCGCGGAAGGATACGCAAACCTCTTTGCAGCAATGTGCAGGTAATCACCAAAATACTACTCGTCCGAAATAGTTCCCTTAAAATGTCATTATTATGTGTAGAGCTTTTCATGTATAGTCCAGTTAGAATATTTTCAAAGTGACGAAATCGTTTATGTGTACCCAAAAGATTAAAACTATTTCTTAAACAGTTAGAGTTTAGTTTTACATCGAACTGTTTTGATATAAGCATTTATACATGTTCCCTGGCTTCTAGTTAAATATACATCAACCGTAGTTTCTCCTTTGAAGAAGCTTCCAATGGACGGGGTATTCTGTGTCTTGGATTCTAGTTATTCATACGACAAAGGTAGTTTTCTGCACGCTGACACAGGTTTTTATCAGTCGTTTTAAAAGCGGTTTCCCTCTACCTATTTTGATAACAATATCATTTTACTAAGAACACATGTATGATATAAACTTTATGTAGTTCTTTTCTAACTTTGCCCTGGTTGGGACATGTCTTATTAAATGGACACTTAATATACGCCATATTTCGCTGCAGCTATGAAGGGATCCCGGTGAAGGTTATTCATGGACTCGTCAAAGGTTACGATTATCAGGTTGGGGATATCATCAACTTTACCGAAAGCCGCATCATGCATTCATGGAATGCTGTTTACATCAATCGGAACTGGTTTTTCGTCGACTGCGCATGGGGTGCCGGTCACGTGGACAGGAAGAGAATTTGGCGTCGCCAATATCAGGTTAGTGTATCACTGTGTATACCCTATGCTTTTAGAACTGGAAAAACCGTTACTTGTGACGGCTGTTTTTTTTTTAGGTAAAAAAATGATTTTCGACCTTCCACATTGTGATCCATAAAATCATGTAGCACAGAGTACGCATTAAGGGTTGCCACGATATGATGATCATCATTTGTTCTGAAAGGATTCCTCTATTAAACAAAATAGCCGGTACCAAATAGTTCAAACACGAATGCAAACATGGTACCGGCTATTTTGTTTAATTGATAAATCGGTTCAGAAAAAATAATGAGATTCTATATGTGGCCACCATTTCTGAGTGGCTTTGGATTGTCAATGCGATACAGTATGATATGCAGCGGTTACTTAGGGTACTACATGTAGGTCGGGTTTAAGCTTCGTTCATACGGTCACTTGGGATTAACGCTTTTTGTTATTTGTAATTGTGAAACTAGGTCATCCTGCTCTTTTGCAACGGAGACTTAAGCTTTTAATTATTTCGTTGGATTATCCGAGGACATTGCACCGTGTAGTTGTGTTATGTTGAGTTGTTACTGTTTTCTGTACTTGGCGGGTTAAGTTGAGTGCTGCGTCTCTGTCCGATTTCCTCACATCTTTTATGCATGCATAATTACAATTGTCTTTTTCATCACGAATGATTCAGTGAATTTAACTGAATGCTACACGTAATGATAACTATGTCTTACTTTCTCTTGCAGGAATTTTACTTTATTGTAGATCCGGATAAAATGATAGTGGATCATTTTCCATTTATGGAAGAAGATCTGAGATCTAGTGCTAGATGGCAACTTCTGACGTCACCAATTAGTGCTAACTCATTTAATCAAAGGTAGGATGTGCTACATTGTATATCTTTATCATATTACAAATAAGATAAAAAGAAAATCGTACTGGAAAGGTATATCACTCAGTTTAAACAGTCGAGCACAGACAACATAAAAAAAACCCGTCACATATCACTATTAAACTGCGCAATGCACAACACTCAAAAATCCTCGATTAAATGAAAATTTTTGAACGATAGCTTAGATATCGGGACATAATTATTGAAGTGAAGTAGGGTACGTGTAAATCATCATTATTCAGATTTTGTATACAGAATCTGATGTATTACCAGTACTTTTACTGAGATTTGATGCGCATGTATGTGCTTCTTTTTAAAAGTAATGTATCATAAGCAGGTGTGTAATTTCACTTGAAAGCTCCATACTATATTTATATTTACTGGATTTTAACATGTAACAGCCTCCTCGATATCCTAGTGGTAAAGCGTCTGCTTCGTCAGTCCCAGGTTCGATCCCATACTGCGTCATACCAGCAACGAAATAAAATTGGCATAGACTCTCTCTTGCTAGACGCATAACGTCCAAAGAGCTTACCCACGTGGCGATTATTACATCAGCAGGCTGATTGATATAGGTTGGAAAAAACGTTTTTACAAAATGAACATTTTGTATTCACATTACAATGTATATTTTTAGACTCAAAATGGAGCGTGCAGCCCTTGAATGGGAGGTTAAACCAGTGACACATACACAACATCATATAATAACAGTCCGTAAAGAACTCATTGTACAACTTGAGGAAGTCGGTGACATACTGGATGAATATACCATTCAATTCCAGCGTAAAGACGGCAGCAAGAATTTAGATAGATTTTATTTTGCTTGTAAGCTTAACGAAAGGACATTGAAGATTTTCCTGAGGCCGCCCGAAGAAATTGATTATTTGTTGAATATATACGCACAGAAAAGCATCGATGCTGCTGGGAAATCAGAACTTTTAGTAACATATATCTTGAAGTGTGTTGAAGCAAAGCGTAACCTTAGACATTTCCCGCCAAATTTTCGATTATACGGAGCAGTTCCGGACTATTCCAAATATGGCTTTTGTTCGGATATAACCAAATGCTGTGAATATACCTGCAACTCCGGTGAAATGGTATTGCCGTTTAAAACCAAGCGAGACGTATCGTGTTTGACCAAGCTAGAACATATTGACGAGCAGAAAGACATTACAAATTATTGTTTGGTCACTGCTAAACATCGTGGAATATCAATCAAACTCCGCTTTCCTTTCTTGGGCTATTATCGGTTCACTTTATTCGGCAAACTAGATACAGATGGTGGCTCTAGACCAGTTGCTACGTTTCTGATCGATTGTACACAGACTAGTCACGTACATTCCGGATTTCCAGTGGCATTTGAAGCAGCCATTGACCTTAAATGTACTTTATATAAACCATTGTGGAAAGACCTACCCGCCAATTCTACTATAATCATTGTCATGGCGTGTCCAAATATAACCAAAGCTAGTGTGATGTATCAGGATTTAACAGCAGATGAAAACGGCATATTTGAAGGGACAGTGACTACCCCACCTGCAGGACAACCCTTCACCATTTACGGACAGAAATCAGAAACAAGCCCGTTAGTTGGTTTATTTCATTTTACAATATTTTGAAATACAAACGTACCCAGAAGTCAACCCTGTGTTCAACGAAAGCTACTACAATCCAGTCATTTTGGTAAACTACATGTCATAAACTAGTAAATGCATACGCGAACTGAAATCAAATAGTCCTATCGAAAACTTCAGTTTGACTATATGGTGATATATCTTGACAAAATGGAACTAGAATCGTTTTCCTGCGATCAAATATAGTGCATACATGTACATTTCGGTGATAAGTCAACGGGCTAAATCTTGAATATTTTGTAATATTGGCATATTTACCAAAGCAAAAGTAGGATAGGTTAAAACCCAATCGTGATAGCTCGGTCATTTACTTTTGTTAATCTACTTACACACATTGTTTATTGCTAGTTAGTATTATTGTTAATTATCATACTTAAAACATGCAGTTCAATTAAAATACTTTGACTACATGTATACATATATTTGGCCTTCGTGTGGATGTGTTTATTGTTATTGGAAATCCTGGCTATAAACCCATTTGTCCCAAGTCACATAGTTAACGACAATACAAACAAAACAAAGAATGCTTGCTACATGAAGTAAAATCTCGAATTTAATTGGTGTAACAATTCACATAATAATATAAAATGAAATATCAAACAAACATAACAAACATTTGCATAAAAGTACCGGAGAAAAACTACTGACAGTAAAAACAATTTACATAATACATAATAATATGCATAATTATACAACCTTTTCATCACATCCAAGATTATGCAATTTAACAAAACCTATCATATGATATTGGTTATGCATCAAACAAGTAGGTCATTATAATACGTTTCTATGAATTTCAAGATAATACAAAACTATCACCTAAAGGGAATCACAATGGTATATGTAGATAAATCACTCTTTAGGCTCCATATTTCGACCTCACGGTCTTCTTTAGGAGATAAGTTACACTCTAAATATGTTTTACATATTTCAGTACTGATGGAAACACGATGTCATGTGACAGAAAAACCATCATTAGTACTTAGGGCAGCATTTTGATGTAATTGCCATTAATACACTGCTGAAGGCTTAAGTGTTTAAGCCGAAACATAGGTAAAAACAAACAGATAAATACCTCTAATGTTTAGTGGTGTGGTCCCACTTACTCCTTTCATTATTGTTCCCAATCTTGCAGTTCTGTTAACTTGATAGTATAATTTGTTATGACGTTATGATGCATCTAACATTAAGTACCACGGCGTCATAACTAGTTATACTATCAAGCTAACTATACTGAAAGATGTAAACTATTCAGAGTGTAACCTATCAAAACAAGTTGTGAAGAAGACCGTTATGTCAAAATATTAAGCCTTCAAGATAATGTTAAAACATATACAATTTATCTATAAATGTTATGTTACTACAGATCAAACAGACACATGACCCTTGAAGCAAACGGTCAAATCATGCAATTTAACTAATTATTAGTACAAAGCAATACGCTCAAATCATGCGCGTCAACTAATTACCAAGCAATACGCGCCTTATTTTCCTTTTCACTTCTACTTCTTCGTCATCCGTTGTGTAGTTGATAATTGTAACATCCGGGTCATACAAGATTTGAACAGGTATCTCAATGTCTTTGTCCAGTTTCAACAAAATCAGATCCCTTCCTTGGCGTCTTGTTGAATGTATTAAAGGAATTATACAACTCATTAATTGTACATTAGTACACATATCGTCTTCAATGTAATGTCTGGATAGTATAATAATAAACTTCCTAGATTGTTCAGTGGCTTTAGAGAACGAAACGAAATATGACAAGTTCATTTCATGGACTAAGTCCCTAGCAGGAAAGCACACATTCATGTGACAATCTGTCTCGAGAAATGTAACCATTGACATTGCTAGGACGCAATCTTCGTCACTGGATGATATATACACGTCATATGTAATGTTAACATTGCCTTCTATACCTGCTAAAGGTGTGTTCATTACCATAGGTGGGTGTGGCATTTTGAATGTACCAAACAGTATCATGTTTCTAAATGGCACAATTGCAATACGACAATAATAGCTAATTATCGAGTTAATGCCCCACGATAACAATGCAAACACTGAGCCAAGCACGAAGAATATGATTGTGTTGAACAAAAACGAAACATTCACTTTCAGTTCTGGAAACCACAGAAACGGCGGAACTAGAACCTCACAATATGATTCAAGAATCGATCTAAGTAGGTCATTAGATACATTACTTTCGTATAACTCATCATTTATAAGACTGTCGTTTTGTTTTGAATGAAAGTAGTATTTGATTGGGTGAGCTATTTCTACAACAGTATCTTTTTGTATTGTTCTGTTATAGAAATGGCGATAAATGGTAATTTCATGCAGACCGTACATGCTACTACACATGCACACCGTTAAATCAATTTTATTTATCGAATAATATGCAATTTTACTATAAGTAACAACTAATTTATTTTCAAATACCTTTTTATAAAACAAGCGTTTGATCAAATACTGTTTCCAGCCACACGATGCCAAATCAGATGTACATACATCATGGACGTCTACACCATTTACTGTATACTTGATAGTTATGTCATGTTCCTTAGCCATAGAAAAATATGTAAAAGTTCGGAACGACATCAATGATCCTACGCCAATATAATGATACTCCTTGAACGTTGTTATTGCTGGTGGCACCAGTCGATGAATCAGACTAGAATTAACAGTATAAATAATGCGTTCTATTTTCATAACAAGTAGTTCATTCCCTACAAGATAGTGAACGAATATATAGCGATAATAGTCTAGTCTGCATTGATAGTCACCATAATCCGAATGCTCTATTAAAAGAATATTGATGTCAGAGCAGTATTTATTGATAAGGATTCTTTCAGAACCGTTTTCATTTAGCATAGTTCCGTTGTGAGTCCATTTTACGCGAACATTTAAGCCTAACGGAACGTTGGCTGGAACCTCTAAATTGCACCTGAAGTCAACATCTTCATACAAGTGCTTCTCATTGATTTTCGATGGAAAGTTTGTTATGATTGAGGTTACATGCATTTCGGGATCAAATTGGGTGTATAGCAAGCTAGTAGCCCTTGAGCATAGCCACATGAATAAACCAGCGCTGACGAAAACAACGGAGAGATACTTACAAAAACGCTTTATGTCATAATGTCGTATCAAAATTATACGGAGCATTTTTACTTTGTTTGTTGTGCTACATGTAATTTCGTTCAACAGTAAGTTCACAATACATTTGAAATCTGTACACATGTATACTATATCCGTAAAATCATTATTGCTTCGATATCGATCAATGTATTGTCTATTTTTAGTTTGTGTTATATGAGAAAAAACATGAACACAACATGAAATCAGATGGTATCGTGTCATAATTTCTGAAGTAGTAGATGAGACTCCATAATGAGGAAAAATGCCTCTCATTACCATACCTATGACCGAACGGTCAATAAAATTGATATATATATACCACCATATACTACCTTAAGTGTAACATCCACGTAACTATACCCAAGAAAGAAAAGAACAAGCATACTGACGTATGTGATCCATAGTACTGACGTTCCTGACAAAATACTAAAACGAACTACATCGATTTGTCTCACTATTGAACGCATTCGAAACAGATCAATACAATTGAATGCACTTCTGTTTTCGTGGATTCTTATCAGCTTTGTTAGATTTAAATGCATTTTATCTATTTGGTTCAAGGGTAATACATGTAACATTGACGATTCATATCCTAGTACAACACACATTGTTTGTGTCCACGTTAGATCTAATGTAACGACCCATATTACTATAGTTCCATCTTCTTGTAAGAGTCGCCTAACTATTTCACTTCCTAACACCACTGCCACGAATAGTAAAACAGCTTTAGTTACGTTAACAATCATGCTACGTCTCTTATCCATATAACTTCCGATATAATAATACACTGCTGCTAAAATAAGATATCCGTTATAAACGTCACAAATACCGGCGTATTCCTTGCAAGACGATACAAGTTTCATTAACGGCACAATTATTCGAAAAAGAGATGACTGAACCAGTAACATGATGATAGTACAGTTATCAAGTTAAAGGGACGTTCCCAATAACTTTGATAGTTTTTATCTATTCAGGAATATTATACATTAAATGAGAATTATTATTGCTTAAACGCCTCAAATTTTCAACAAAAAACTCCCACTAATTACAGAGAAAGGAACGTAAACATATTTCCGTAACGAGCCAAAATTGTCACTAGTTGTTTCCCTTTGACCACATAATAATAAATCGCTGGAAGCAATAAATTAACATTGGTGATTTAAATATATTTTTGACATTTTAGAGACATATTCGCGAACACTTTCTTCTGACAAATTATGATAAATGATAGTGCTTTGTACATGTAGCCTATTTAATGTGATAGTAGAGAAAAATATGCTAGTTATAGGGAATGCCTCTTTAAGACAATGTGAGAGTCATATTTCATGTTATGTGAACACAAAATGCTCCAGCCATTGTCTCAGAAGGAAAATCAATTTAGCTTTTCATTGGCATTATGGATGTCTGGATAATTGGTTTCACACCGTTATATATCAGTGGTATGGACCATTGCATTACTCTGTTAGTATCCTTACTACAGCCCTTTTAATATCAAATGATAGCGGTTATAAACATAAGCTCGCCTGTCTTGTAAACTATGCTAGGGTTAGTTATGTGTACCTGAGATAACAGTAGTCTCCGCGAATCTCTTGAATGAAACAGCTCCCTGTTTGGTATTGATACTTATTAAATAAATTGACAGTAGGCAGTATTGGTCAGTCGCTTATCTACAATATAGTTCGTACATAACATTGTGTTTTTTCTTACCAATATCTTATTTTCATACATATGTGTGTATTGTGAATAAAGTATAATACTGAATAAACGTTTTACGTTAAGGATATGACGACAATCCGCTAATTGATGGTCATTTAGCTTATAGCAAACGTTACCTTAGCCAACCAGCACTCTCTTAATACTTGAAAGTCAAATTAGAAACGTACAATACTTCCAGTAAATATCAACGATTGAAAAGAATGGCCAAACAGTTAAGCTTAAAAACACACTCATTAAGTATCTTGAAGCTGTACATGTTGAACGTGCAAAGCATTCGTTTTAAATCCACACTCACGCTGTATCAGAGAAAAATAGTCACAGTGGAAAGTCCAAGATTAACGAATAAAACTTTGAATACGTTGTCTTCAGATCTTGAAGGCGCGAATGTCGTGTAATTTGAAAATATACACACTAGTCACCTGATTACTTCTGTTATGTCTATATGTACATGATTCGTTCAAAGTTAACTGATAACGGTTATAAACAATAGCTCGTCCATCAGGTAAACTTTGTTTATATGGTTGTAACTGGGTATGTTGAGTAAACGGTAGACACCGCTATTCCTTCAAATTGAATAGTTCCCTCATTAGTATTACTTATTGAATCGACAGTACATAGTTCGTTCAACCATTGCTCGATTGTTTTTATTTCTGACATGAATTTAGTTTTATCGAACAGATCTTCAGCTGAGGTATTAATACCAGGTGTATATGCTTCAAATATAATCTCAATATGTTCGCATCGAACCAGTGTGATCGCAATCAGTCCGAATCTTTCACACTCCCTTAGAACAGCTTAATTTATCAAAAAAATAGTTCATAAAGTGTTAAATTTTTAAATATTCCTTTGATAATGTATATAACTATTTCATTAATCTGCACTTTATGTTATGATCATGTCCGAATCTTTCCCAACTAAACTAGTTTGTTTGCAACCGTTTCCTTTCGCACAATACTGATTTTACAAAAGTTACTTCAAACTTGATTGAAGTCAGAATTTGTTTTACTAACAAATAACACATCCAGATGAATTACTGGTAAGGTTTCATTTATCCACTGCAATGTAAAACAGACATTCGATATTCATATTCTAAAAATAACATGCAGATCAATGCACTATTGATTTACATTGTACGTAGAATAGTTTGTCACTCTGTTATATCAACATGTCAGTATAGCATACTTGTATGATTGCTATATATATATTATTTTTTAAATCAGACGAGTGTTCGATTTATACATAATATTACATACTTGTTTAAACAATGTACACAGTCATTTGTATGCGTCTGACAGCGTATAAACCAAATCACTTTATGACTTATCGGAATCCTAAAAAGTTCAACTTGTATCATTTATTGCTATTGAAAACACATGTAAAATCTGATCGCTGTACTCATTATTGCCGTACTCTATAATTCAACGTGTACTCATTATTGCAATTGCCGGACATCGGTTCGTTTATACAAAGTGATTCTGCCACAATACAATTTTAAAATAAACGACACCGTAGTATTTAGTACATTAAGTTGATTTTGCATGTGGAAATCTGTTTTAAAATGGTATTTATCACATAAAAACAGTTTTAGTCCATGTGATAACAAATCGAATAACATTGTTATACATCACGTGTGATAACAAAAATTTGACTAATTCATGCGCACAATTCACTGATTTAGTTATGGGCTATATTCTATATAAATTCAAAATATTAAGTTGAAAAAGGTCAATTATTGTAATTTGAAGAAATCTTTTAAATTGTTTGCAGCTTTTAAATCGTCGTTTTAGTGTCTATATACAGAAAGCAATTTGGGACTACTTTTTACGTTGAAACGCTCGAAGGTGTACTTCTGTGCATAGGTTAGCCGAATTTGACATCGAGTAGCTTATTTTTGGTAAAAATTTTCAAATGTGATAAAAAGTTCTAGCATAACTTCACCAGAGGCTCGCTTAATAACTGTTTTTTTTCTAGACTCATTAAGGAAATGTTGATATCAAAAGAAAACTCGTGGTAGATCCTATATCTATACATAATACCTCTTTTGTTCAGTGGTTATTTTCTTAATCAATTAATCAGTATATCCAATGACCGATTGAATTACCTGCATGTAAAAATGAAACACTTTATTTTAAAAAACGACATGCTTATTTTAGTAACTTGCAAATGTTCACTTAGTCAAGAGAAATACGGACAACAGGATTGGAAAACGAAAAACACAGCAGGCTTAAAACATAAACAACTTTATTGTCATATAAGCAGGTTATACTTCTTCCGCTATTGTAAATGTAATATATACACCACTTCCATAGAATCATTCCAACCTTATCTCACACGGTATATATGCATCGGAAGAATCATTGAAACATTGAATTGTTTGAAACCAAATAAAATGGATTAAATACCTACACATGTAGTATGATATCATAACTCTTGCGCAAACTGAAGCGAAAAACAATATGCATTGAATAAAAGGCTCCCATCTCCCTCTTTCATATCTTCTCCCATCGTCACTTCTGTTGTCTTTATTGATCACTATATTAAACCCTCTTTAAAACAAGTGGCCTATTTTGTTTTAAATAAACGAGTCAAATAACATTTTCGTTGAGATCATGGTGTATAGTATAATGTACTATATACACGTATCGAGGAAGGAAGTGAATAAAATCATTTATTTGGTAAAAATGCAGAATTTTGATTTAGAACTTTTGCCCACGGAACAACCAAATGATTAACCAATGTCCTAATGTTGTTACATTTGTTATACCAGTTTCTACACACGTTCACACTAAGATGGAAAGTTGACAGCGGTACTTGTTTGAATTAACACGGCTGTGTTTGACACTTAAATGCGATTTTTCGTCAATATAGGAAATATTTTGCACCTCACTTTGAAAGTCCTTGAACCAATCTGGCCTCTTAATGCTTTTAATATGAATATGGTTACTTTAATCAAATTACGAAACAACAGTCTACTTTCGGTATCGTTGTGGCACCGGTACCCTCTCTGTGCGTTGCAGCTGACTGGCACAACAATCCACAATAAACATAGCACAGAGAGGGTACCGGTGCCAGAACAGAGAGGGTACCAGTGCCAGAACAGAGAGGGTACCGGTGCCAGAACAGAGAGGGTGCCGGTGACAGAACAAACCCGAAAGAAGGCCGTGGTTAACGTAAGTTGATGAAAGTACCCATATAAAAACATTTAGAGATCAGATTCGTTCTCGGACTTTCCATCTGGGGTGCGAGATATTTTCTGTATTGCCGAAAAATCGCATTTAAGTGTCAAAAACGGGACTAAGTGTTCATTCGAACAAGTACCCCCGGTGCACATTCCATCTTAGTCCGAACTTGTCCTACTTGAGGACAGTGATTAATCATTGGGTTGTTCCGTGGGCTATCGTTTTTAAGCACAAATCTGTAATTTTGTAAAAAACCCAATGCCTTTCTTACCTATCCTGTCAACTGGTTTCCTCAAAAGCATTGTTTTGCACAGAGAAAGTCCCCTGCCAGCACAGAGAGGGTGCCAATACAGCGTTTTGCACAGCGAGGATGCCGATGCGGGGTATGCTATTATAACGGGGTCTTGTTTAGCTGCTAAATATAAATGTTACCATTTATGGTTGTATTATAATTATAGATCATTGCCTCCTTTGGTCACTAGAGGTTACCGTTTTGGCCTGGACTTATTGGTCATTTTGTGGTTGCAGTTTGGCATGTTTATGTGATCTGGTCTTTGGAGGGCATAGTTCTGTTGCTTGATTTCGCAGTTTTGAGAATGGTACTTGGAGTCTTCCGAGATCTGTAACTGGATCAAGTCACAGTAAAGTCTGGTATTGTCACTTTGGGTCACTGTTTGGCATATCTTTATGAAACTGTGTTACATGTATCCAGCTTTTTACTTCTAGGACTTGGGCATTTCATTTTCTCGTCAACTTATGTGTGGGTTCTGTGTCGTGGATTTGTTTTATTTATGTTTTCTGTGCTCAGCTGGTTCCGTTGAATGCTGTATTACCTGTCCGATCTCCTCATATCGGTGTCATATGACAGGTCCCCACTTTATTGAAGATTTTACTATGTAAGTTTATGCTAGCCGTTGTTGTTAACTCCTCTGTGTTGTTGGTAGATCTACAATGGTATTGTAATGACCGTGTGTGAGTATTCTAAAACCTGTTGGATACATCATCAATCAATTAGTGATATGCACCAATATAGCGAAAACTAGTAAATATACTGACAGCGTGTATGGCAGATTGGAGGAGGCTAACCTGATAACAGAGATCAACAGAGCGTCAACCAACTGTGCCCATTTCGGAGATGAATTAATATAGACCACGGTCTAACTACAACTCGGACTAATAACAATGTCGAAAACCGGTTACACTCAGAACGTCTATCACACTTTGGAGTAGGAGGCTATCCGATTGCATAGGTCGGATAGCGTCAACCAAATGTGTGGCAATTGCCAAGAGCAAGGTAAAAGAAAAACAAATGTAAAATAGTACATACTACATTCATTTCGACTAAGCATGAATTGTATAAACTTTTTATAAAGGGCTTAACAAAGATACTAAAGGGGTATCTGACCAAATACTAGTACTAAATGAATTCGAAAGCAAATCAGATGATGCAGACGACAGAATGGTGAAATGTAGACCCAAATTACACGACCGCCAAATGTCAAATAACGTTGCAGATATTGACCTCAAAACAATACTCGTTTACTAAATATAATTAAACTTTTTATTTTAATTTCCAAATCTTGTTTAAAATAAATTTTTATCAATTGACAACTCGTGATAAATCCAATATACGTATATTCACAACTAATACTTGTTACGATCACTAATAATAAACATGTGAGATAATATATGTTCCAGAATACGAATACCAGTATGTCATCATTAAAGCATGATTGTTGTATACATGTACAACATTAGCATATATACTAAGAATTTATAACAACTTTTCAAACGAAAAACAACACATTGATATATATGACTGACATAGATCTGTACTATACGTAACACTATACGATTATATAAAACTAAATTATGTTTTGTAATGTTTCCAAAGTTCGAAACACAACGACTAGCATAATATGTTACACTACTTACTTTTCTATCTAATTATTTATGTTCTGATCCAATTCTGTGTAGTCATGAGCGCATTATCAAGGTCACGTGGTCATGTTTTTATTTTCCACGAAGAAGCACACCTGTGAAACTGCTCTTAGTGTAAGTCTCTCGGTACAAACTGCTGCCTCCACCACAGCTTGATGTACATCGAACAGTAACACGGTCACCCACAGTAACATCTGCAATGGTAACCAGGGTAAAAATGTTGTAAAGATCTTGATCCCCTATCAGACCTGTTTGTACCAATGTCTCATTAACATATATTCCAAAATAAGCATAGGCATTCTGTGTCAGACTTAGCTGTACGGCGAACATATATATGCCGCCTATTGGTACAGTAAAAGTACCGGTCTTAGTGTCATATGACTCTCTGTAGTTGATGGTATGACTTGTAAAAACAATCACTTTGTTGTTAGCCATCGTCATGTCTTCGACAGTTGAACTCTGGAAAGCAACCGGTACCATAGCTGATTCTGAAATAAAGAAATTGTACTGTTACCAGGCTAAACACCAGGTGTTTGCTGCTTTGGAACGCAGGTAACAGTATCGTTGGAAAAGGAATTAAAATCAAAATTGAAATTGAAAAAACATTTTTTCTCGAAATTTAGGTATTATATAGAAGGTATATTTGCCCTAAAAACACGGAATTTCTAGGTATCAAAAAAATTAGAATTAGCTTTCGATACATTCAATAACTAATTATATTCTTACACAACATTGTTTAAACTACTCACAAAATTCCATCGAAATTGATCAACTCATTAAAAAGTTATGCCATCAAGTTTAGATCCTTGTGTCCAGCCGGTTCGAAAGGTGCACTCAAATAAAACCAAACAATACAAATTTCGAACAAATTTACCGTGGTGAAATATGCGAGCTTCCGTATTTGCCGCGAAACGAAACGTCTGCACATTTTATTTAGTCAAACTATTTTTATTTTCACCATGTTTGTCCGAAAGTTGCGGATGATTTCCAGTTTGTGACAACGGTTTTCATTGGTTATAAAAAAACATTCAGAATATCTTTAGTCGTCGGACACTCTAAAAACCACACCGGCCGTCCTTACCGCGTAATTCAAATGACGACATCGAGAGTTAAAATAAAAGTTTTAACGATGAATTTGATCGTTTTGAGGTAAATGTAAAGCGTGATTTCAAATGTTTTCAATGCATTATGCTGTATTTGTCCCAAACACAGCCTTTATGTACATGATACACTCACGTAAATGCCATAGTCTATGAAAACAAATTGCACTCTTTCGATTTGGCTCTCAATGTCCTTGCAAATATACCTTCTATATAATACCTAAATTTCGAGAAAAAATGTTTTTTTCAATTTCAATTTTTTAAATTTCTTTTTCAATGATACTGTTACCTGTGCTTTGGAATTGTATTATTATGTAATCATGTTTGCACCTAATTGTTCAAAGTGAAACTATATCAATTCTAATTATTGGCTGTACCAAGCACTGCGTATGAACGACTTGACGCTAATTAGGATGTTAAAACGACGAAAAACAAAAACACAGCAATATTGGAATAGTAATTTCTGAGTACTTAGCAAATATTATACACAAACATTATGACAAGTTTTACTCTTTAGTATTTCGAAGTTACTCAAAACATTGTTGAGCACATTCGTTGACCATGTTACTTTGATTGTAATTGACTGATAAACATGGTAAACTATTTTGTTGGTTTAAATAGAGTCAGGAATATTATTCATTAAATGAGAATCATTATTGCTTAAACTCCATAAATATTCAACAAAAAGCTCCCACCAATTACCGAGAAAAATATTAAAATATATTTCCGTAACGAGCTAAAATAGTCACGAGTTGTTTCCCTTTGATCACATAATAATAAATCGCTGAAAGCGATAAATTATTATTGGTGATTTAATTTTTGACATTATAGAGACATATTTGCGCAAACCTTCTTCTGACAAATTATGCTAATTGATAGTACTTTGTATATTTAGCTCATTTAAAGCAATAGAGAAAATATGCTAGTTATAGGGAATGCCTCTTTAAGAATTCTGAAAACCTACTTGTAGGAGGAGTTAAACAGTCACCTTAAGACGTACCCAAGACTAACAAACACATATCGTTATTAAATAACGATACATTGAGAGTAAACTAAAATACATACGGATTTCGAGGACATCATCTGCAAGCTGCTTAATGGATTCTTGCATATTTGTGATCGGCAAATCAGCTCCCAGGCCAGTTTTCGTGGTAGCAAGTCTTTCCTTCATTTCTTGAATTTCTATCTGAAATTGTTTACGCTCTGCGGCAAGAGTATTCAGTCCATCTCGAACCTGAACTTTTGTAGAATCTATTTCTTCCTTCATTTTCTCCACAAATATTTGTAGACGGATCATTTTCTCTAAAGTTTGTTCTTCATAATGAAACGAAGAACAGGAAGATGATTCTAGCTTAAACGCCACATTAGAACCGAGAAGTACCACAATTGTGTAACACAACACAAACATTTTGCTTATCCACGTACACACACTTGCATGAATTTCTGAAACACGTCTATCGGCAAGAACGTACAAAGAACTTTTGAGAATTGAGCTACATTTTTAGATCGCAATTTGGTATGTTAATTATTTTTATTATTCTTATCATGTAGCCAACAGGTGTTTATAATGAGCTTAATACTGAGTTATCTTGGTAATTCTTTAATGATGTTGGCTAATTACTCGGCATGTGGCATGGAATTTGCTCGTCTGACGAAAACGCATTTATAATCATCTACGTACTAGTATTCAGTGTATTAGTTTGCGTCTTTGGGCAGTGTGCATTTACCATTTGATATTTCGATGGTTAGGTGGAAAGTTGATGTAACCAACTTCCTTCTTTGGTATAGTAACCAAGCCATCAACTTGTATATCGGTTTCCTCGATACTGTAGCAGTAGGATTTTGAATGTTTTTGTTCAGGTCTAATAGGAAAACTTTGATACAATACACAATGCTAGATTCTGGCACTGGGCAAACAAAATTTGATCATAGTTTTCTCATCACGTGGTTCTTGATTTTTAAGATATCTGGCAATATTGCACCCTAATATGTTATATTACGTAACATTGCACAGTATGTTAAATGTAAAATAGTTACCAAGAAGCCCCGGAAGTCCAAAAATGTAGAAGTAATAATTTAAGCCTTTAAATATACGAGGGTCAGTCAAGAAAAACTGAGAGTTGTTGAATTAAGCCTTCAAAATGTATTTACAAATATAGTTTCTTCCAATAATCGTCAACAAGTATCCATTGCGAATATTCTGATGAATTCTGTGATCGGATATAGGCTTATAAATAAAGTTGCCAAGCAACCAAAGAACATGACTAAAGGGTATGCGTTCGCGCCAGCGACGGGGAACCTGATTTTGTTGTCAATTCGAACGTTTATTTCAACTTATATAGCGTTATTTAGTACAACTAACATGTGTATCTTGTAGAATCGTATATACCAAATAATAATGTAGTCTAGGAGCTGGTGCAAGAAATTCAAAATCTATTTACCCCATCTGGTAGAAAAAGTCCATTGGTATTTTCGAATAATAGATACATTCAGGCTTCAGAAAAAGGTGGATGCCAGATCTGAAAGTGGTGCAGATTTTTTTAACAGGGGCAACAACTCTTGCTTCCGAGCTAATTTACGAATACACATGACCTTCTTAATTCTGGTGTGAATTTTTTGTTTACGTATATATTGCCATAAACGAGGGTGGATATTATTCAATTAATGTTGTGCATCAAATGGACATACAAAACTGACCAGTTTGAGGTCAATGTCAAGGTCATTTCAAGGTCAAAGTGAGAAAAATAGCTAAAAATTGATATTTCACCTCAGTTCATTCTTCGTATAGCATATGTTTGGAACCAAATTTCGTTATTTGAACGATAGCCGTGTTGGTAAGTACATATTCTTTCATTATAAGCCATTTGTTTAAGGGAAATAGTCATTCCTTTGTCAAAATAGCCATTTCATACAAATGCATGCTGGCCGAGAAGGCATTCTTTCGACCACCCCTGGTATTCTATGATCTAATATGATTAAATTGTTCTTGTATATATTGCTACATATTTGCATGAATATTATTCATTTGATTATGGACATTAAATGGACAAACATAATTGACCTTTATTGGGTCAAGGTCAAGGTCAATTTAAGGTCAAATCGAGAAAAAAAGCAAAAAATGGACACTTCTACTCTGTTTTTCTTCGTATAGCATTTGATATGAATGTAAGTTGTTTATTAAAATGATAGCTGTGTTGGTTAGTTCATATTATTTTATAATAAGACGTTTGTTTAATGAAACAATCATTTCTTTGTCAAAATAGCCATTTAATACATATGCATGCTGGCCAAGAAGGCATTCTTTCGACCAACCCTGGTTTTCTATGATCTAATGTAATTTAAATGTCCATGTATATATTACTACACATTTGCACGGATATTATTCATTTGATTATGGTCATCAAATGGAAAAACATAATTGACCTTTTGGGGTCAAGGTCAGGTCAAGGTCAAATCGAGAAAAATAGCAAAAATGGACATTTCCACTCTGTTTTTCTTTCGTATATCATATGATATGAATTTAATTTGCTTATTTAAATGATAGATGTGTTGGTTAGTTCATATACCTTCATTATATCTCATTTGCCTAATGAAAATGTTCATTTTCATTGTTCAAATATCCATTTTGTGCATGCGACAGTTTACGAAAACTTTTACGACAGCCCCTGGGATTCTATGATCTAATATGATTTATATTTTATTTATGAAGTGAGTCATATGTTCACCAATACTATTCATCATATTATGGACATCAAATGGACAAGCATCTAAATCACTTTGGGATTAAAGTCGTTTCAGGATCAAAGTGAGAAAATAGCTAAAAATTGATTTGTCCTCTCTGTATTTGTAATTCTCACGAATGCTTGAATTCAACTTTATTAGGAAACGACAAATTTGATTTGTCTCACTTTTTATTAAATGGACTGTACACAATTTTGCCTAACGGCCATCAATTTTGTTTAAGTTCAAGCAAGTATGCAAGACTACTTATAAATGCTTGCAAAATCACTATGCCTGTATGTTTTATGCCAGTCTTGGACTATTTATATACGCCGTTGTTTCACAGGGGCACTGGTTGGAAGTGTTCTCATGTAAATGCATATCATTAAATCCATCAGGATTTCCAGTCTCTTTGGAGACCCATTATGAGCTACTTTTTGTAGCTCTCTACGGCACAATAACTGTTGATCACATTCACAAGGACAATATGGCGTACCTCCAACACATTATACAGCAATACGTATGGCCTATGACGGGTGTATCCAGTGGTAGTTAAATATCAGTCATGAAATGACTGAATAACATGGTGATGAGCACAGCATCGGAATAGGATGGCAGTTGTTGCGCGTAATAATGCACCAGTCAATGTTTTGCCCGCCCGGGGGATACAGGGGTTTAGACAGACGCATCCTGACCGGTGGAAATCGACATCATCGACTCCTAGTCAAAATATTCACTTGTGCATAACACATAACTTAGCATTCGATGCCTGTATAGTTCTGTGGTGTGTATTGTATAACGCATAAAGTCTAGCTGCTATTAAGTATCACTACGGTCTGTGGTGAGATATTTCATATGTGGTAGCTAGTACTGACTTGGTTATGATATGTATATTCCTTACAATGATATGTACGAACATAGACATCTGATACCCGTACTTAGTAGTAATGAGTATCTCATAGATCCTGTGAAAGCTGTAACTGGCAGTGTTTTGAACCACACTAGATTCTTATGTGGTACTCATAACCATGAAGGGCAGACATTCCTGGTCCTATGGAAAATACTTCTACATCACTCCTATAGTGAAGTCACCACTGAAATGACCAAGTGATTTAGCAATGCAATAAGTAAATAATGTCACTGATACGTGCATTTAACACAACGGAATATAGGCACCCCAGACAATGTAGTACCAGCACTGTGTATAACCATCTCAGGCCTAATAGCGTACATGTATCCACTACGACATAATATTCTAGAAGCCTTACGGCATCATACGCTGTACGCACCACCACATAATTCAGCCATACCTGGTTCTACAGGATACCCATTAATACAAAATAGAACCCTTCCAATTCCTAAAAGATAGACATGGCTACAGGATACAGATACCCCCGACCCTTGGGAATAGATAACACAGCATTGCATGTCCATACCAGGACATAATGGTTGGTCCACTTCGCGGTGTACTGCCATTTTCAGGTTATAATATATGCGGTACTCCTCATTGCCAAGTACATGTACATGTATAGCTATCCAATGTCACACATCATCAGGTCATGAGCCAGATATCATTTGATACTGAATGATACTTAACACACAAAACATCCTGGGACACACAGGGTGTCCAAATAGTACTTTAACAGTTTCTTTGCCTATTTACCAAATGTCTTCGTTCTTTTTTCACATAGCAAACTTAACTTAGTGGGGACATTCGAGTATCTATCATTGGTTTAGCAATTCTAGATTTCAAACTATTTTATTGAATTCCAAATGGATACTCAACTAGTACAGTACTATCTTGCTTTATCTGATATGCTTCACTGCAAAATACAGGCCCTACTAGTATGGCGTATGAGTGTACCCACTATCACTGAGTACAGCTACCTCATACCACATTTGGTAATCACTACTGTATTGTACAGTTATTCAAAGCTTACCACCAAGTAAGCCATTATAGACTTGACCATAACGGGTTACCAATCGCTAGTTTGTGCAGCTATCCTTATCCTAGGAGGTAAGCATTACCATCTGCCAGATCGGTCAGCAAATGCTCCATCGAATATACACCACAATCATGTACCGCCCCATCCATATCCGACTTTAAGGGGTTCTCACTACCATCCAGTATACCCATCCTAGTAGGTTGACTAACATATTTGGTACATCCATTACATTCCTTATTCTTGGTACAAGGAAATTTGTAATCAATGTGGCATCTAATGATGGTGACCAAACTCTACTTAATATCCAAAGTCCAATCGTTTTGGATTTATTGGTCGGAAACCATTTGGTGTGTTCATTCATTTAAAGACAATAGTGGTCCTGACATGCTGATATCAGGTTCTTGCTATCTGATGTTTCATACTAACCAACTAACCAAAAGACTAAGGATAGTAGGATCAATCATTGTGAAGGCGTTTGCTCGGAAACCGTTTCATCTACCGACAGGCCGACACACTGATTAACGTGTGTTTTAAGCATACTTCCTCATTAAAGATTTTCATAATGTGGTGAGCGGTTGCCTAGAGGTAGGGCGTGCGATTCGGGATCCAGAGGTCCCGGGTTTGATTCCCCTAAGGACCACTGGTTAATCTATCTGAGCAAGACTCACATGCTCAACTACACCAGGTGTAAAATGGTACCTGTGAGGGCAGTGTCTATTCATGGGCGCCGCAGATCGATGTTGGCTGCCAAACCACAGGAGAGAAATAGTCTCCCCAAGAAAGACACGAGTGTAGATTTCCATAGGTAGCCCAATGACCAGGAGAAGTTAAAATGTCAAAGGGTGCTTGAGCGGCCTAACAGTTGAAAAGAGCCCTAGAAAATTGGTAACTTAACTTATAACACTCGCAGCTAATAGAATGGATTTCAATACATTATTATACACCCAGCCAAATTATTACGTCTACAAGTAAACACAGGTACAAAATGTTCCGTATTGTTTGTAGAAAGAACAAATGAGCAAACACATAAATTGTTACTGCATCATTACAAAACAGTTTTACATTGAAAGGACATTGATACTGACCTTTTAATGGTCAGTATTTTAAACAACTTTCCATACGATATTAATATTACAATGTTCATACATATATTCAATAACACCAAAACATACATGCGGAAAAGAACTACAGATCTGAGATGAAATATCATTTTTGACGCTATTCTTCTAAAATGACCTTGACCACAAACTTATTTAAGATGTATGTACATTTGATGTTCATAATCAAATAAATACTGGTATTATCCCGGAATATACATGTATATCTCACTACATACACAAACACATACATCACATTATATCATAGAATGTCAGGGGTTGTCGTGCAAGGTTTTCGTAAGCTGTCATATGCAAAATAGCTATTTTCACACAAAAAACGAAATTGTTTATTTAAGAAATGGCTTATAGTGAACGAATATGAACTAACCAACACAGCTATCATTTTAATAAGCAACTTACATTCATATCAAATGCTATACGAAGAAACATAGAATGAAAATGTCCATTTTTGGCTTTTTTTCTCGACTTGACCTTGAACTGACCTTGACCTTGACCCAATAAAGGTCCATTATATTTGTCCTTTTGATGTCCATAATCAAATGAATAATATCCATGCAAATATGTAGCAATATATACATGAACAATTTGATAATATTAGAAAATAGAATACCAGGGGTGGCCGAAAGATCGCCTTCTTGGCCACCATGCATATGTATTAAATGGCCATTTTGACAAAGAAATGACTATTTTCATTAAACAAATGGCTTAAAATGAAAGGATATGCACTAACCAACACGGCTATTATTTAAATAACGAAATTTGATTCCAAACATATGCTATTCGAAGAAAGAACTGAGGTGAAATATCAATTTTTAGCTATTTTTCTCACTTTGACCTTGAAGTGACCTTGACCTTGACCTCAAACTGGTCAGGTTTTTATGTCCATTTGATGCATAACATTAATTGAATAATATCCACCCTCGTTTATGGCAATATATACGTAAACAAAAAATTCACACCAGAATTAAGAATACCATGTGTATTCGTAAATTAGCTCGGAAGCAAGAGTTGTTGCCCCTGTTAAAAAAATCTGCACCACTTTCAGATCTGGCATCCACCTTTTTCTGAAGCCTGAATGTATCTATCATTCGAAAATATCAATGGACTTTTTCTACCAGATGGGGTAAATAAAAATCCATTTTAAGGCCTTTTTGAAACCTGGCTCCTGGACTAATGGGCGTTTGTAACAGAATGGTCACTAATGCTGTATTGCTTAGTTGCCTAGCAACAATTTTATCCGTATTTTGTTGATTTTCGCGGCATGTGTTCTTTGCGTTGCCATGGTATTCTAAAACTAATCACTGAATTAACAATTTCTCCTCAGGAGGATTATGAATGTATTTAATGGAGTCCAGTGACCATAATAGAAATAAAAAATATTATAAGCATTTTCTCATTCTCGCTCTCAAGCTCCATACCCCATGCTTAAGCTTAAACCCCCCAGAAGTTTTAGAATTTTGCCTCAGAACCTAATAGTCGAAGTACGAAAATGAACCCCCATATTATATGTTTCTTTTCAGTAATAAAGATGTTTCGGCAGGTTTTGCAACTAAGAACATGCTCCAATTGGTGTACGGAGTACGGGATGTAGTTATACCTCATTTGGTCGCTGGTTTGGCATGCATTTGTGAAACTATGTCGTCCTGTTGTGGGGCCTTGTTCTTGGCTGCTGCGTTTCATTTAGTCTCATGGAATCACCGCTATTCTATAATTTCGTTGTAAAATTGGGTAATCCTGCCTTTATTCGTCAGGTCTTGGACTTGATATTGTTTCTTTGGCTTATTTATGGACATTGCTCTGTGTAGTTGTAATGTGGTGGTACTGGTTATGTGCTCGGCTCGTAAGGTTGAGTGCTGCCTTCCATGTCCGATTTCCTCATAACTATTTTGGAACATGGATTACATGTACATACTCCAATATTTATAACCACGGGGCCTGATCAATTTGTAAAATCCATCATCGGCAGCATAAACGCAATTCAAAACTTAATTAAAACAAACGTACATCAAAATGTATCAAATCGTATTATCCGCGAAAAAGACTGTGTATAATTTCATACAGAGCTAGAAAATAGTATATTGTATGTCGCCATCCGTTTCTAAAGCGTTACATTTTAACACTACCCACCTTCTTGTTTTAAATGCTAAAGTGTGCAGGTGAGCGATGCAGGAATAGTTGATCTCATCCTAAAACTGTACCCGGGGTGATAATATAGATTTATGGGACGATTCAGTATGAAAATATTCATGTGTTGTTTGAGTGCAGATAACCGTTCTGAAATCTTTTCATACATCCGAAGTGAACAAACCATCCTCTGGCAAACGCAAAACATATGGTAGTTAATTAAATAAATGTTTTCACGTTTGAAACACTAGACGACTCGTTATTACCAGTAAGCCTATGTACCAGACGTTGAGTCTACGTATAAATCCAAACAACAAACACTCGGTGTAAACTGTATGTGCAATTGTGTATACATAAAATTAGTATAATCCAAAAACGAATAGCAAACACAATACTCAACAAGCCTCTTAGATAGCCAACAGCAGGATTATTTAAAGAGTAGCATGGACTTTCATTTATTGAAAGATGTAAACATCACCCTGCAGTTTTGGTGTATAAAATATTAAATGATATGGCACCTGAATATATATCAGACATACTAAGATTTTCGAACAACTCAAATCATAATCTTAGATCATTTGAACATAAAGATCTCGTTTTACAAAAGACACCTCGTACGAACTATCTCAAAGATTATTTTGCTTATTTCAGCTTAAAAATATGGAATGATATTCCTTAGAATATAAGAACATCTTTAACATTGTATTCATTTAAAAACACGTATAAAAACTACTTATTAAATTCATTGAAATTTATTCGAAAAAAGTTGCACTTGTTCTTTACTATTAAAGCTATATATACATTATATATACATTTCATGCATGTGTGTAAGTTTTTTTTATTTACACATAATTTGAATGATTATTTCTTCTATGTGTCTGTCGACAAATGTGTTTATTTATTTGTGTGTTATATTGTAGTTTTACTTTATTTGATTTAATTGTGTATGTTTCATGTAAATACTGGTTCTGTCCATAAGACATCATAAATTTCTTTTGTTATTGCTTTATCATCTTATTTCCTTTAATTATCATTATACTTGAAGACCATATGAAAATAAGATGTATATTGTTTTAAAACTCTGTATATTTTATTTGTAACCTTCGTTAAATAAAGATATTATTATTGATTGATTGATTGCTTCGCTCAGCACTACACTTTCCCCGTCCGAAATTCAGTGTGCATGTAACAATACCAAGTGGCTTGGGACTAAAGAACCAACATCAACTTTGCTTTTGTATTAATCAATGTTCTTTTGTTTGTAGCGATGAGCTGTTTACATTTTGTTTAAGTTGAATAATCAGTCTAATTATCAGACTAATACATAAAATCAGCAGCACAAGGCGCTTCTTATGGAACGTCGGAACGTGTCATGTTGACTAACATGAAGTTTGTTTTCCCATAAGTAAAGAGTAATTTTCAAACCTTTTTTCCTTGTTTTCTCAAAATATTGATTTAGTCTTACGACCTTCTCATTCTAAGCCAGTGATATAATCATTGTAATGGGTTTCAATGGAATTTCTAATGCGTGTCTGATCATTTGAGATTGTATCAATGCAACATCTACCGTTTCATGTTGATGGACAATCTATTCTAAATATTGCCTCCGGTGCTTTAAGGTGTTCCATTCATTTATTATATTACGGTAATCAATTGTAGTCACATTGTTGTAGCACGAAACGGTTAGTTTCCCAAAGTGAAGTACTGACTTGAATCAAATACTCTTGTAGGGTTAACGCATGCTATTTCGTGCTATTACAAGTTCGTCAGGGCGAGGGCACAAACACTCCCGAGGGATTCTGCAGATGTATTAACGCGAAAAGTCTTGCGTAAACGCTATTATAGTATAAACAGAACAATTAATGAGTATGTTTTTCAAAATTATGACACTTTGGCGGGAAAGTTTGGGCGACGTCGGGAAACAAACGCGACGTCGCTTAGCAAACGTTACGTAACATACATGTTTTTTTGTTACGAGCATTGACTTCCGGTATCCGCAAATACCAAGAAAATAGTGACATTGGCGGTTTGTTACTATAATAGATAAATGATTAGTGGTTACAACTAAAATGTGAATTACAGTTCATATAACGCTGGGTCCTTAAAACTGGACATCAACAGCGCGTGAATCCTTTTTTTAACGTATGAGCAAAATCACCGTTTTATGCTATAATACAAATGTATGATAGTCGTCCGTTATGCTCGTTTGCGCATTATAGTATAATTAACAAATAAAACTTACTTTCAGGTATATAAAATGGAGTTTACAGAAAGGGCAAAAGCGAGCTTGGGTGTCAAATACCATCTTACTCAGAGCTTCCAGCCCGTTTACTTCGATATACATCAAATGCATGTTTTTGTATATTATACCGAAAGTATTTGGAGTATATTTGATAGTGCTCGATCTATAAAACGCACATTGCCCAAGGGCAGAGACCTCTCCTGTCACAGTCCTATCGGATAAAGTTCGGAAAATTCTCTGACCTTGGTCAAAATGCGTTTAAAATGGACCAACTGAAGTCACATTAAAATAAAGAAGGAACATGCAAATGAGGTATAACATTGTAAAACAAATTATATAAACTGTTGCATTCACATGTCTCGTATAAAACGGCAATTTCTAGTCTGACTGGAAGCAGAAGGAACATCCGTGGAATAGACTTCTAAGCAAGGGACTTTGTTAAACACATTAATATTATTATTATTATATACTGAATTACGAACTTCTACTAAAAAAAATAAATGAACGTCTTATTTGATATTGATTTCATGCATCACTTGTTTGTTTCGTCATTCCATTTACGTCACATTATTGCTTTGCCAAATACATGTACATATATGTATCGACCAGTGAGTTCAACAATAAATAGACTAAACGAATTTCTTTACAAATGTGACAAAATCGATCGTCATTATAAAGGCTGAATTCAATTTGCTTCAGTAAGAAATTAGTCAATTTATATTTCGGATTTTCTTAATTATTCAAAAACAGAAAAGTCCATTTATTTGTCTGTAAGTCCACAAACACTTCCAGTACTTGTACGAGCCGTAATTGTAGTCATTTAAATTCATTTGGTATTTGCATATTAATTGAAATTGGATTTCCTATTTATTGGAATAAAATGTCACTTCGATTATTTACATTGTATCTGCAAAATGTCGCCTCCGGCTCACAAGCCACGAACTCCACCGGTTGTTTCATATATCATGAGTGCACTCGAATCATAAGATACACAACTTGTTATTATCGGATCATCGATTATCGTGGAATTATTTATACGAATTAATTGATAGTGTTTACAATTCATTAAGGAAGGACCATATTGAAAACCAAGTCTGGTAATTTGACGAGGACATTTATGCTCCATATTGTTGATAGGAATAAGGACAATTAATTTTTCTAAACTGAAACATATTGTTATCAACAATAATTAATTCTATGACAACAGTAGATTAAATATTTGTATTCGTTTCTATCTAAATAGTTAATTGATACCGTAACACCAGCATCTGATTGTTTTGAATAATTAGCGCATAGTTGTCATACAATCCACGGCACGGTCGGAAACATCGACAGTTTATGAAAATAAGACTATCTAATGTATACTGAAGAAGATTAGATGCTACTTCGTTCATACCTCTTTTTATTCCAAGGAGAAATGGGATTTTTTAATTTGATGCTTATGTAATCAGTATGATACGATGTTTTTCATACATGTTTTTATCATAACAACTTGGATGTTAACATGTCTAGAAGGCCATAACGAGGCACTGACTATCGGTTAGTAGATGTTTCACTATAATTCAGTTATTTATACATAAAGTATTATGTAGCAATACTGATAATCTTATAAATTAATACATGTACCTTCCCTATCCGATTTCCTCTAACCTTTTTAGCCTACTTTAGCCCTCTCTATATATGTTACTAACACGTATATCCATTACACCTTATCCCCTTTGATCATCATCTGATCGTAAGTCCGCCGCAATATTTCTTCATTCCAGTTCTTTGGTTTGGTTCACTGGATAATTCTTACTGTCTTTGCTCGGTCTCTGTTGTTCTGTACCAGATCGATTTTGTTATTCCTCTTTGTCTCTTAAACGGAGGTGTCCATCGATTGGTAATGCTTGTGTTTTTTACCCTGGCATCCGAAGGACGATAGTGAGGCATTTATAACTATGCAGTTTTCAATTCCTAATAACTGTTTCGTTTGTGACTATTTGTGAACGAAACTTTGTGTTTTTGATTGTTAGTCAACACACAACGTAACCCATTGAATGTGACCATTAAAATAGAAAATAACGATTTGCACGAGAAATGTTTGTGAAGCAGGAGGAATTTGTTAGTTATTTGTTTGTTGTAGTTAGTGCTAGTTCAAAATGTTCTGCAGAATTGCCGTATACATGTTTTACAGCTGATTAATATAAACTGTACATCATCGATCTATACCCTCTGTCTATATCCGGCAATTACAATATAGAGTGCACGTTGAATCATATAATTTCTTCGTCGCACGACGCTTTTGTTTCTACGTCTTAATGTACCGACTTACGTATGGAACAGATCATTTTGTGGAGCGGTCACACTTGTCGTACGGCGGACGAACGTCGGGCATACGATGTAAATTTGTGGACTCTCAGTGCATAGTCACAAAGAAATACTGTGTCCGTCGTACGTCCGTTGCATGTCCATCGCACGTCCGTCGTGCGACGACTTAGAGCATCGCACAACGGACTTACGACAGTCACTCGACGCAGAAAATTTTGAACCTATCCACAACTCTTTGTCGAAGGTCAACGGTGATACTTTCTGTCGTACAACGGACGCACGACGCTTAAGTTTCTTATTTTCGTCGTGCGACGGACATACGATAGTCCCGAAATTTCCGTCGCACGACCGTCGTACGACAATTGTGAAAGGGGTTTTAACGGTTTTCACCGCAATTCTTTTGAATTCTTATTAGTATTACTTATTTAATCGACAGAACTGTAGTGTAATAAATTTCACATTTCGAAATATTTACCATATCCATTTATTGTAGAGAAATCATGAAGATATGGGTGTTTCATCATTACATTATTACGGTATGTATTTACTAAAACATAGCCTACATGTACTGGTCTAATTCGATCATCGATCATTGTTACTATGGTTTGTCTATAGTCTGGTCGAACATATTATAGTTAGCGGATCTGACGTATTTTAGTCGACTATGGTTCATGGAATTGGGTCATCCTGCATTTTTCTGTCACTTGGACTTTTCATTGTTTCTTTGCCTTATGTTTGTGCATTTCTCAGTGTAGTTTTATTGTGGTGTTTCTGATTTTTGTGTTCGTCTGGTTAGGTTATGTGCTGACTTCCCTGTCCGATTTCCTCATATTGTTTTCAACCCTCGGGTGTAGGATGGTTTCTCTGTTTCTGGTTGTGTGTAAAGCACAGTAATTCGGATGTATGCACCAGCTTTGCTTTCAAAGGGAGACACAACTGTTATGAGCATCAACTTCAATTTGTAAGACAGTAACCTCCCTTTTACGCTAGAACTATGGTTCCGACTAAAGTGCGTTCGACCACACGCATGCGCATCAACACGTCCTATAGTCTACCAGACTAGACAATTGTTGATGGTTGAACTCGATCATTGTAAATCCCTTCAACACAATTTGGAATTAAACACTTTATAAAGATTATAAAATATGGCCAACAAGACAGTATGGAACGTGAACAGCCGAATACAGAAAACATAAATTATACGACACATTGCCATATTCGTACCTAAACTAATCAACACATTGACTGTGCTGAAATGGGGATTGTTATTGAAAAAAACATTTTGAGATACCATTTGAATACTATCTTATTGCAACCTACATTGTCAAAACAGAGCAGTTCTGTTCTGTTCTGTTCTGTTCTGTTCTGTTCTTCTGATCAAGTAGAGCAACGGTCGTGAAATTTGCTATCATGGAACTTCTATAATTGTTACTGTACCTGTTACACATACGAAAACCGTATGTTGTTCATTGATTTGTCACGTAAACATTTTTTGAAACAATTTATATTTTAAAATATCATTTAAAAATACAAATAACTTACAAAGTGTATAGTACACTTTACTGTCTAATTCCTTAAATTCGTAATTTCATGTATGTCAAGTGTTATGCTTTTTGAACCAAAATTGTTTAGGGGTTGACCCTAATCTGTAACTTGGAAATGTCTCATTTGGTAATTTGAGGTTACCTTTTTGGTATATTTGTGTTGCTTGATCTCGCCGATTTTGGTATGGTATTTGGTGTCATCCAGTGCCAGTAAATGGGTCAAGTCACAGTAATGCCTCGTATGGTCACTTGAGGTCACTGTTTAAGTATATATTTATGAAACTATGCTATTCAGCATTTTACTGCAGGAACGTGGGCATTTCAGTTTCTCGTTATGTTATGTATGGGCATTGTGTCGTATATTTGTGTTATGTGATGTTGCTTATGATTTCTGTGCTAAGCTGGTTCCGTTGAGTGCTGCCTAACCTATCCAATCTCCTCATATCTTATTCATACGACAGGTCGCCACTTTGTTGAAGATATTACCTTGTAAGTTAATGCTTTGTTGTTAACTTGATTGTGTTGTTGGTAGATCTATAATGGTATTTTAACGACCGTGTGAGTATTGTAAAACCTGTTGAGCTTCATCGTCAATCAATCAGTGATATGCTCGAATATGACGAAAACTAAAATCTAATAGATACATTTGTAGCGTGTATGGCAGACTGGAGGAGGCTAAACTCATAACAGAAACCAGGAGAGCGTCAACCAACTGTGTACATTACTGTGACGAATTAATATAAACCACAGTCTAACTACAACTCTGACCAATAAGCTGTCAAAAAAAACTGATTAGTACGCTGAAACGTGTATCACAGATTGGATGAGGATGAGAAGGAGGTTATCTGATACATGTAGCATAAGGCCAGGTAGCGTCAACCAACTGTGTGACAATTGCCAAGAGCAAGGTAAACGCAAAACAAATGTAAAAGAGTACAGACGACATTCATGTCGACGTAACGTAAATTTTATTAGGTTTTTGTAAAGAGCTTAACAAAGATACATAAGGGGTATCTGAACAAATACTAAATGATTTCGAAAGCAAATCAGATGATGTAGACGACAGGATGGTTAAATGTAGACCCAAATTACACGACCGCCAAATTTAAAATAACGTTGCAGATATTGACCTCAATAATATACTCGTTCTAAAAATATTATTAAACTTTATATTTTAAATTTCCAAAATTTGTTTAAAATAAATTAATGTCACTTGACAACTCACTGATATCACTGATAGATCCTATATATATTTACAACGAATACTTGTTACAATCACTTATAATAAACGTGTGTGATAATACATGTTCCAGAATACGCGTACCAGCATGTCACCATTAAAACATGATTGTTGTACATGTATACATGTAACAGAGACATATACTTAGAATTTATAACAACTTTTCAAACGAAAAAAACCACTATACGATTATATAGCACTAAATTATTTTTTGTAATGTTTTCAAAGTTCGAAACACAACGAATAACATATTATGCTTCACTACTTTCTATCTAAGGGTTTATGTTTCGATCCGATTCTGTGTAGTGGTGGTATTCGAGAACATGTATTATTTTCCACGAATAAGCACACCTGAGAAACTGCTTTTAGTATTATTCTCTCTATACAAAATGTCCCCTCCACCACAGCTTGATGTACATCGAACAGTAACACGGTCACCTACAGTAACATCTGCAATGGTAACCAGGGTAAAAATGTTGTAAAGATCTTGATCCCCTATCAGACCTGTTTGTACCAATGTCTCATTAACATATATTCCAAAATAAGCATAGGCATTCTGTGTCAGACTTAGCTGTACCGCAAACATATATATGCCGCCTATTGGCACAGTAAAAGTACCGGTCTTAGTGTCATAAGACTCTCCGTAGTTGATGGTATAACTTGTAAAAACAATCACTTTGATGTTAGTCATCGTCATGTCTTCGACAGTTGAACTCTGGAAAGCAACCGGTTCTATAGCTGATTCTGAAATAAAGGAATTGTACTGTTACCAGGCTAAACACCAGGTGTTTGCTGCTTTGTAACACAGGTAACAGTATCGTTGGAAAAGAAATAGAACAAAACTAAAAATTTAAAACACATTTTTTCTCGAAATTTAGGTATTATATAGAAGGTATATTTGCCCTAAAAACACGGAATTTCTAAGTATCAAAAAACAAGAATTAGCTTTCGATACATTCAATAATTTATTAGAATCTATATTCTTACACAACATTGTTTAAACTACTCGCAAAATTCCATCGAAATTGATCAACTCATTAAAAAGTTATGCCATAAAGTTTAGATCCTTGTGTTCAGCCGGTTCGAAAGGTGCACTCAAATAAAACCAAACAATACAATTATCGAACAAATTTACCGTGGTGAAATATGCGAGCTTCCGTATTAGCCGCGAAACGAATCGTCTGCACATTTAGTCAAAATGTTTTTATTTTTCACCATGTTTGTCCGAAAGTTGCGGATGATTACCAGTTTGTGACAACGGTTTTCATTGGTTATAAAAAACATTCAGAATATCTCTAGTCGTCGGACACTCTAAAAACCACACCGGCCGTCCTTACCCCGTAATTCAAATGACCACATCGAGAGTTAAAATAAAAGTTTAAACGATGAATTTGATCGTTTTGAGGTAAATGTAAAGCATGATTTCAAATGTTTTCAATGCATTATGTTGTATTTGTCCCCCACACAGCCTTTATGTACTTGATACACTCACGTAAATGTCGTAGTCTATGAAAACAAATTGCACTCTTTCGATTTGGCTCTCAATTTCCTTGCTAATATACCTTCTATATAATACCTAAATTTCGAGAATTGTTTTTTTTTCAATTTCAATTTTTTTTTCAACGATACTGTTACCTGTGCTTTGGAATGTATTATTATGTAATCATGTTTGCACCTAATTTTTCACAGTGAAACTATATCATTTCTAATTGCTGGCTGTACCAAGCACTGCGTATTGACGGCTGTACGCTAATTAGGATGTTAAAACGACGAAAAACAAAACACAGCAATATTGGAATAGTAATTTCTGAGTACTAAGCATATATTATACACAAACTTTATAACAAGTTTTACTCTTTAGTATTTCGAAGTTACTCAAAACATTGTTGAGTAAAAATTCGTTGACCATGTAACTTTGATTGTAATTGACTGATAAACATGGTAAACTATTTTGTTGGTTTAAATAGACTCAGGAATATCATTCATTAAATGAGAATCATTATTGCTTAAACTCCTCAAATATTCAACGAAAAGCTCCCACCAATTACGGAGAAAAAAAGTAAAATTTATTTCTGTAACGAGCTAAAATAGGCACGAGCTGTTTCCCTTTGATCACATAATAATAAATCGCTGAAAGCGATAAATTATTATTGGTGATTAAATTTTTGACATTATAGAGACATATTTGCGTAAACCTTCTTCTGACAAATTATGCTAATTGATAGTGCTTTGTATATTTAGCTCATTTAAAGCAATAGAGAAAATATGCTAGTTATAGGGAATGCCTCTTTAAGCATTCTGAAAACCTACTTGTAGGAGGAGTTAAACAGTCACCTTAAGACGTACACAAGACTTACAAACACATATCGTTATTAAATTACGATACATTGAGAGTAAAATAAAATACATACGGATTATGAGGACATGATCTGTAAGCTGTTTAATGGATTCTTGCATATTTGTGATCGGCAAATCAGCTTCCAGGCCAGCTTTCGTGGTAGCAAGTCCATCCTTCATTTCTTCAATTTCTGTCTGAAATTGTTCGCGTTCTGTGGCAAGAGTGTTCAGTCCATCTCGAACTTGAACTTTGGTAGAATCAATTTCTTCCTTCATTTTCTCCACAAATATTTGTAGACGGATCATTTTCTCTAAAGTTTGTTCTTCATAATGAAACGAAGAACAGGAAGATGGTTCTAGCTTAAACGCGATATTAGAACCGAGAAGTATCACAATTGTGTAACACAACACAAACATTTTGCTTATCCACGTACACACACTTGCACGAATTTCTGAAACACGTCTATCGACAAGAACGTACAAAGAACTTTTGAGAATTGAGCTACATTTCTAAATAGCAAATTCGTTGATGAATTATTATTATTATTCTTATTATGTAGCCAACAGGTGTTTATAATAAGCTTAATACTGAGTTATCTTGGTAATGCTTTAATGGTGTTTATTAATGACTTGACATGTGGCAAGGAATTAGCTCGTCTAACATAAACGCATTTATAATCATCTACGTACTAGTATTCAGTGTGTTAGTTTGCGTCTTTGGGCAGTGTGCGTTTACCTTTTGATATTTCGGTGGTTAGGTGGAAAGCTGAAGTAACCCACTTCCTTCTTTGGTATAGTTACCAAGCCATCAACTTGTATATCGGTTTCCTCGATACTGTAGCAGTAGGATTTTGAATGTTTTTGTTCAGGTTTAATAGGGAAACTTTGATACAATACACAATGCTAGATTCTGGCACTGGGCAAACAAAATTTGATCATAGATTTCTCATCACGTGGTTCTTGATTTTTAAGATATCTGGCAATATTGCACCCTAATATGTAATATAACGTAACATTGCACAGTATGTTAAATGTAAAATAGTTACCAAGAGGCCCCGGGAAGTCCAAAAATGTTGAAGTGATAATTTAAGCCTTTAAATATACGAGGGTTAGTGAAGAAAAAAAACTGAGAGTTGTTGAATTAAGCCTTCAAAATGTATTTACAAATATATTTTCTTCCAATAATCGTCAACAAGTCTCAATTGCGGATATTCTAATGAATTCCGTGATCGGATATAGGTTTATAAATAAAGTTGCCAAGCAACCAAAGAACATCACTGAAGGGTATACGTTCGCGCCAGCGACGGGGAACCTGCTTTTGTTGTCAATTCGAACGTTTATTTCAACTTTATATAGCGTTATTTAGTACAACTAATATGTGTATCTTGTAGAATCGTATATATCAAATAATAATGGGCGTTTGTTACAGAATGGTCACTATTGCTGTATTGTTTAGTTGCCTAGCAACAATTGTATCCGTATTTTGTTGATTTTCGCGGCATGTGTTCTTTGCGTTGCCATGGTATTCTAAAACTAATCACTGAATTCACAATTTCTGCTCAGGAGGATTATGAATGTATCTAATGGAGTCCAGTGACCATAAAAGAAATAAAAAATATTACAGTAAAGTTCCGCTAATAAGACCGCTTTGATTATTTTGAAATCATGCAGATTTTTGCCAGTTTACGGTCCCAAAGTATTAAATTTAGAACAACAAAGGTCCGCTGATAAGACCGAATCGCTATTAAGACCACATTTTGACTGGTCTCATTAGCGGAACTTCACTGTATAAGCATTTTCTCATTCTCGCTCTCAAGCCCCATACTCCATGCTTAAGCTTAACCCCCCCCCAGAATATATAGAATTTTGCATCAGAACCTAATAGTCGAAGTAAGAAAATGAACCCCCATATTCTATGTTTCTTTTCAGTAATAAAGATGTTTCAGCAGGTTTTGCAACTAAGAACGTGCTCCAATTGGTGTAAGGAGTACGGGTTGTAGTTATACCTCATTTGGTCGCTGGTTTGGCATGCGTTTGTGAAACTACAGGGTGTTAAAGAAGTTCGTAGACACTTGACTTTGTTCAATAAATTCAAAACCATTCAACATACAGTTTTAAAATTTGGTAGGAATGTAGAACTATACATTATCTTTATGTTGTGTGAATTAAGTGCTAATATCCTTGAGCCAAACGAGCAAAAAGATTTTGTAAGGCAATCTTAGGAAGATAACGTTCCATAAGTGATCAACGCCAATAAGAGCGCAAAACGCTGGTTTTGGGAGCAATTGACAAATGTGGCCGGAAAAAGCTCAATATCATTTCCGTTGGTACAATTGTTACATCTGACTATAGTGAGGACTTATACTTATGAAATTTTCAAAGTCGAGAAGAGGTTACCATGGTGATATTACAAACATGCGTCTAATCCGGTACCGAGATTGGACTGATTTTGTGGGGGATGTTACCTGTCACGAACCCCTGCCAGGACCCAGTTAAACATTCCTGATAGTGTTTACCACCGTATACACAAAGAAGAAAGACCTGGCAACTCACTCGACCAAAATAAATTGAAAAACTCTTGAGTATATTGGACTCTCACATTTGCAAAGATCGAATACCTAAAGTCGTGACGTCATTTTGACGTCTTCCACATTTTGCGTCGTCACGTGTGTCTTTTAAACCCATACGTATCTCATACATTTCACGTCAGATTGACTTGATTAAGATTAAAATAAACAAAGGATGTCATTGTAGTTACTTATGTATAAAAAAATGTGAAAATGTTGATTGAAAATAAAATGACAGATAAAATACAAATGTCTACGAACTTTTTTAACACCCTGTATGTCGTCCTGTTGTGGGGCCTTGGTCTTGGCTGCTGCGTTTCATTTAATCTCATGGAATCACCGCTATTCTATAATTTCGTTGTAACATTGGGTAATCCTGCCTTTATTCGTCAGGTCTTGGACTTGATATTGTTTCTTTGGCTTATTTATGGACATTGCTCTGTATAGTTGTAATGTGGTGGTACTGGTTATGTGCTCGGCTCGTTAGGTTGAGTGCTGCCTTCCATGTCCGATTTCCTCATACCTATTTTGGAACATGGATTACATAATCCAATATTTATAACCACAGGGCCTGATCACTTTGTAAAATCCATCATCGGCAGCATAAACGCAATTCAAAACTTAATTAAAACAAACGTTGATCAATATGTATCAAATCGTATTATCCGCGAAAAAGACTGTGTATAGTTTCATACAGAGCTAGAAAATCGCATATTGTATGTCGCCATCAGTTTCTAAAGCGTTACATTTTAACACTACCCACCTTCTTGTTTTAAATGATAAAGTGTGCAGGTGAGCGATGAAGGAATAGTTGATCTCATCCTAAAACTGTACCCGGGATGATTTGTAGGACGATTCAGTATGAAAATATTCATGTGTTGTTTGAGTGCAGATAACCGTTCTGAAATCTTTTCATACATCCAAAGTGAACAAAACATCCTCTGGCAAACGCAAAACATATGGTAGTTAATTAAATAAATGTTTTCACGTTTGAAACACTAGACAACTCGTTATTACCAGTAAGCATATGTAGGCTACCAGACGTTAAGTCTACGTATCAATCAGAAAACAACAAACACTCAGTGTTAACTGCATGTGATTGATTACTTGGCTTAGCTTTCCCCGTCCGTTATTCAGTATAACAATACCACGTGATTTTGGAACGTATGGGCCGGTGGCCTTTAAGATGTTTTAAATAAACTATAAACTATGGACTAAAGAACCAACACGAACTTTGCTTTTGTATTTTTTAATGTTCTATTGTTGATAGCGATGAGCTGTATACAATATTATTCTGGTTCCCGGCATCCAATCTGTTCAGTATTAGATTCTGGTAGCCGGCGTTTAATGGCGGACGCGCTGTGTCAACAACGGTAAGCATTTCCTTATTGAGTTATTTTATAAGTTGATCATCGGAAAACCCTTTTGGAAAACGAATAAGGTAATTTATCGCAATATTACTGGGGCTTTAGTTTTTGTTGATCTGATTTGGTTTTGCATAAAAAGCAATCGTTTGTTGTTGCATAGTTTTCGGATAGACACGCTTTCCATTACATTTCGGATATCGCGTTTGCTGATTATCTTAATTTTTCTTCTGTATATGTCTGGGTGTGTACAAACAGGTTCATTTATAGCGTGTATTAGTAGAATTAGCTTGATCAGGCTAAATCGGTGCAATTTGTGAGTTTATTGCATTCATTTCGGCGAGTGGTTGTCGTCTATTTCTAATTTTGATCAGCAATTTCCGAACACTTAAGCAAGAAGTTTCCTCCATCGAATTATAATGGGTAATTCCAAACACTTTTGATTTGGAGTTGACATAAAGCCCTGTGTCAAATGTCCCTATATTCGGTGTCAACTTAGGTGGTTATGGTTGGATAGGTCATAAATATGAACGTTCAATGGAATAAAATATAAAAATACATTATTACGTAAAAAAACGTGCTTAAATCGGTACCATTCTGAATTAGATTCTGTTCGGCAAATTTGCAAAGGCCGATCCCACTCCAAATATGGGGTTCAATGGGCTGAATTTGCCATTTTTTATTATCAAGTTGCCGTTCAAAGCTGGCGAAGAAACTTAATATTTTCCCTCTAGGGTACCAATAAATATTTGGTCTTTACACTTAATAAACACAAAACATTCCTTGTCTTCAAAAACACTGTTGCTTCTCTGATCTGCTTGTGTAATAGGTTGTACTTCATTAATGTTGTATTTTAAGAGTTGGAAGAAAGACAACTCTGCCTAATTTGTGTCTAATTGTGGTTTGATTACTTCCCTGGGACCATTACCCCTAATGCTAATGATATGAAACACCATCTAGACCCTATTTATTCACCATGTTCATTAATATTGCAGTAATAACACTGAGAAGGATGTGCGTGTAAATAGAATGTCAATATGAATACAGTCGGAAGAGCATAATCCACAATTGGTAGGTATACCTGTGTGAATTTATCTGTGATGTATTTGTAATGTATCTGTAATCATAATGTTTTAATAGTCACATGATATGTGTATCGGTCACTGGATTGGAGTCCTTGGACCAGCCCAGTTATGACTATACTGTGCAGTAATATAATTTGTATGTATTAATGCATGTATCGAATAACCTGTATATATTGTCATGACATTGTATTAAGTATTGTTTAAATTGTCAATATTAACTTTAGATTCTAAAAACTTTTCAAGATATTTTGACAGTTTTTATGATTTTCCTTTACATATATATTTTAGGAGTGTGGCTGTGTGGCTGTGTGGCTGTGTGCTGTGTGGATTTAGCATTTGTACTACTTGAAAGTAAGTGTGGACAACATTTGTACCAAAGGAATTTGTTCAATTCACATCAAAAAGTGTTTTTGATAGTTTCGCATATATGCACTTCATTTTTTTTTTAAAAAGCAACATCTGGGAATATCATTGTATTATACAGTGCCTACCAAAAATAAATAATCACTTATTTAACAGATGCACAATTGTAATTGTCGATGTTTACTGTAACATTTTAGTTTGAGAATATATATATATCCAAGTCCTTGTCTGTTGCTAAAAGACCTGTTCAACCACAAGAAGATTATATTCAGTAACTTAAGTGATATCATCAATTTAGAAAGCGACACCATTGCTACAGTATAATCAGAGAGTACTGCACGGTAAGTTACATTGGAATAAATACAGTTTAAAGCTTCACAAGTATTAATACATTCATTCAAAATTAATAAAAAAGTGTCTATCACCATGTAGTTCGTGTATGGAGATATTGCATACAGTATCATTTGAACAATTTTAGATATGTAGTGAAGAGTACTATAGTTGTCTCATTTTGTCACTGACAACAGCCTCCATGGAGTAGACGAGGGGCTGTCTAATAGGAGATATTTTTTTTAATTTCTGATTTTTATCTACCGTTAGTAGTCTCTAAGTCAAGAGTGTTTGACTACCCATTTAGGACAACTATGCAATACATTTGATCCGTAATCTGCCAGATTATGGAGTTTTCAGGATAACAAAATGTTGCAGTAATGTTAACCATTATAAATCTTTTAATAATTAAAATCACCATGACTCCTTTAAAACTGAAGTTTTGGAGTACTTTGTCTCATATGGTCAAATTATTTTTATATACTGTACATTATGTATATAAATGATATATTATTGAATATTAATGGAAATCCAGTTTCCAGCCTGGTAATATTTGAAAAAAAAACATTTATAAACCTTATCAAAATAATACTTCTTAGGATTCCTTAATACTTTTGATTTTCATATATTTCATTATTAGGTGTTCAGCATCGATGAAAATTGAGGTGATAATGCATATGTAGAAGACTACAAGGAAGGATCAGTCCAGTTTTTGGATTGATAGGGTAACTACAAATGTTTATTAATATGTTACTCATGTAAATTTATAGAGAAAAAACATCAAAACACCTTGCACAATTAGGGCTTCAATTCAATTAGGCATATTGTTTCAATACCAAGTTACAAATATTCATCAAACTTGCATATATTACGGATATGATGCATCATGGGATTGAATCCAGGACCTACTGGGTACCACACCAGAAGTTGGTGCGTAACTACTATGCTATTGAGGATGTTGGCAAGTGATTGCCTTTAATATCCATAATCTGGCAACAATGAGTTGGATGGAATCCAATGATACCCCTGCAATAAGCAGATAATACTCCATGATTGCTACATATTAATATATTTAAGATATAAATATTGCAATACATGGAGGGGGACCAGAAACCAAGGACATGATCACATAAGTTTAGAGCAACTATTTTTCAATAATATTATATACATGTACCAATTTGCATATGTTTCGGATATGAATGCATTTAGTGTAAATTCGGACATCATTGTGGTCGTAGTTATACAGGTAGTTGATGTTCGGGTCGTGTGGATTTTCATGCATATATTTTATGTTTTTCGAGGTTATATTAATTAATATTACATTTGAATATTTAAAGATTACCATCAGGGTGGCCACAGACTCTGGGAAAACAGGGAAAAGGCACAAAATGTGGAAAAATCACGGAAATTTAAGAATAGGGCAAGAAAATGAGGGAATGTTAAAAAATTGGTGATCTTAAATAGTTTTCAAATAGGTAATTTGCCTTTTCTTCTTGTTAAAAAAGTTTTGGAGAAATGGTTGTTATTCCTGCTTGGGAAAGTACCTTTTATGGGTACTTTATGAAGAAGAGAAAAAACGCTGTATCCTGTTAGTCAATAGTAGTCATGTTTTACTAATGAGAACATGTATCTGCATAGTTGTAGTTTCATTGGCTATAAATTGTGAATTTCTTTGTTAACGTTATTTGTATAGTTTATATGTTTCTTATAAATAATATTTGCATATATTTAAATATCTGATTTCTTTGTTATGTTGAATATAAGCTTGTAGCTTATGTTTCTTATGTTAAATATAACTTGATGTTAAATAAAGTTTATCTTATTTTAGTTTGGCCTAGTCAGTTACACTTTTATGTAAACAACTACAAGGAAAGGATACAAGGATGAGATCTGTAATATGGAAAGACACATCTTATCCTTCAAATCATGCTAAACTTTTAATTTTTAATTATATAAATTTTTAGCTATCATTGAGTATTATCTGCTTATTGCAGGGGTATCATTGGATTCCATCCAACTCATTGTAGCCAGATTTTGGATAATCAAGACAATTACTTGCCAACCTCCTCAATAGCATAGTGGTTACACACCAACTTATAGTGTGGTACCCGGTAGGTCCTGGGTTTTATCCCATGTTGCATCATACCAAAGACGAAATAAAAATGGTACCAAAAATTCATTTCCTTGACACTCAACATTTAAAGGAAACTGGCTTCTCTTCTCTTATGCGGATGGGCCGGAGAATAACATCAGGAATGAGGTGTTGTAAACTTGAGAGCTAACATAATATAGCTAACTAGGTGACGCTTGTTACAAAATCTACCTTAAAAATTACTTAGTTTAAACTGTTACATAACATAAAAAGAATCCTACCTCACTCATTTCGTTGCAGTGATAAAAATCATCCACAATTCTTCTGTAAACTGTGGAGTATAGGTATATTCAGGTGGTAAGAACCTGAAAGTAAATACAACTCATTATAAATTCTCCTGTGCACCACTTCAGGCACCCAATCAAACATGTTAAATCAGGCTTGTGTCATTTTTCAACTAAACTTTCAGGAGAAATGGTTAAGGTGGTCACAGAAAATGAAGAACAATATTCCCTGAATTTTCCCTGAACCCAAAAGGTTTTTTCCATAACCTTTGTTCACAACCATGAGTATGGGGATGTCTGAATTAGAAGGGGATTAGTAATTAAGGTTTTTTAAAATCTGAAGTCAATATGGGATATGGTACAAACTCTATCTAACAATTTCTTTCTCCAGTGTTTATAAGCTATTTCAACAGCTACATGCATGATAACTAGTTAACATACTGAATTACTTATGATAGATTAAAGTTATTTTTTGATTCATTGGTAAACGATATACATGTAGTGCCTATCAAAATAAGTATACAGAGGGTTTTCTCCCATGTACTTGCCTAGTATATAACACTACTTGTGTAATAGTGTCAGTACCAGATGGTAATAATACCCTTGTGGTGGTACCACTATGTTTAAGTTGGTTCAGGACCCAACAAGACCAAACACCAAGTTCCAGTTCTACTTTCTTTTATTTTTGTAATTCAGCAAAATCACACAAACTATTCTATCAGACTTATCAGTATCAATTCAGCAGGCCAGTGGCAAAATACCCAGCGATGGGACCAAATTGCTTATAAGCACTCTTATTGTCTTAGTAGAAGGTCAAACCCTACACACAATGTCCATTTACAATTTATTTTAAGACATAAACAGGATTTCTTTTTTGACCAAGTGGAAACCCTGCAAACGGTTACGAAATAGCCGAAAGTGCAAGCCTACGAATAAGTCTGGTTACGAAATGACCTGTATAACCCCAAAACATATGCATAAAAATCAACAAAACCCGAGCATCAACCAACTGTAAAACTACGACCACAACGATGTCCGAATTTTCACTAAATGCATTCATATCCGAAAACTATGCAAGTTGGTACATTCATAATATTATTGAAAAGAAGTTGGTCACAGGCAATTTAATGTCATATTTACTTTCAGCATGCTTTCCACACGTCCTGGCTCTTTGATTTCCGGATGATCAATAATTTAAAAAAATCCCATTAGTTTGTTAGTCCATCGCAGCCGACATAAAATGGCGTCTACCTGACCCAGATAGCGTAGCATCAAGGCTAGGGAACTCCAGACTATATACAATATGTTTAAGCGAAATAAACTGTTTGTTATGTTCTGTTCCACAAAATACTTCCCACTAGAGAAGTGGTTTACGTATCGTCTTCCAATGTTACATATGATAGTTTTGCTTGTTTTATGTTGCACATATGATACACGGTACAAAAAAATGTAACACTCAAACAAATTTCGATCGTATTTAATTTTTGAACATTTTCCCATAAGTTTACACAACGACTGACGCTGTTATCATTGCCGCCATAAGCTTCATAATTCGCTGGCTTTGACTACTACTAAGTGGGACCTTATCAGACTTATAAATAAAATGAGCATCACAGGGCGCTTCTTATTGGCGTATTTTCATGAAAATCCGAACTTGTCATGTTGACCAAAATTGAAGTTTAAACAGTTTGTTTTACCATAAGTAAATAGTGATTTTCAAACCGTTTTACCTTGCTTTCTCAAAATTTCGATGTTGTACTTACGCGCTTCTCATTCTAAGCCAGCGATATAATCATTGTAATCATCTCCAAATGGAATTTCTAATGAATGTCTGATCATTTTAGATTGTATCAATGCAACATCTACCGTTTCATGTTGATGGACAATCTATCATAAATATTGCCTCTGGTGCTTTATGGTGTTACATTAATTTATTATATTACGGTAATCAGTTGTAGTTACACTGTTGTAGCATGAAACGGTTAGTTTTCCAAAGTGAGGTACTGACTTGAATCAAATACTTTTGTAGGGTTAACGCATGCTATTTCGTGCTATTACAAGTTCGTCAGGGCGCGGGCACAAACACTCCCGAGGGATTCTGCAGCTGTATTAACGCGAAAAGTATTGCGTAAACGCTATTATAGCATAAACAGAACAACTAATGAGTATGTTTTTCAAAATTATGACACTTCGCCGGGAAAGTTTGGGCGACGTCGGGAAAAAAAACGCGACGTCGCTTAGCAAACGCTACGTTATATACATGTTTTTTTTGTTACGAGCATTGACTTCCGGTATCCGCAAATACCAAGAAAATAGTGACATTGGCGGTTTGTTACTATAATAGATAAATGCTTAGTGGTTACAACTAAAATGTGAATTACAGCTCATATGACGCTGGGTCCTTAAAACTGGACATTAACAGCGCCTTAATCCTTTTTGAGCAAAAGCACCGTTTCATGCTATAATACAAATGTATGATAGTCGTCCTTTATGCTCGATTGCGCATTGTAGTGTTATTAACAAATAAAACATGACTTTCAGATATATATGGAGTTTACAGAAAAGGCAAAAGCGAGCTTGGGTGTCATATACCGTCTTACTCAGAGTTTCCAGTCCGTATACTTCCATATGCATCAAAAAGAATGCTTTTTTTATTATACCGAATCAAAGTATTGATAGTATATTTGATAGTGCTCGATCTATAAAACGCACATTGCCCAAGGGCAGACACCTCTCCTGTCACAGTCCTATCGGACAAAGTTTGGATAGTTATCTGCCCTTGGTCAATATGCGCTTAAAATGGACCGACTGAAGTCACATTAAAATAAAGAAGAAACATGCAAATGAGGTAAAACATTGTAAAACAAATTGTATAAACTGTTACATGCACATGTCGCATATAAAACGGCAATTGCTTGTCTGACCAGAAGTAGAAGGAACACCCGTGGAATAGACTTCTAAGCAAGGGGCTTTGTTAAACACATTAATAGTATTATTAGTATTATTATATACTGAATTACGAACTTATTCTAAAAATAATTAAATGAACGTCTTATTTAAAATTGATTTCATGCATCACTTGTTTGTTTCGTCATTCCATTTACGTCACATTATTGCTTAGCCAAATACATGTACATAGTTAATATCGACCAGTGAGTTCAACAATAAAAAGACTAAACGAATTTCTTTACAAATGTGACAAAATCGAAAGTCTTATAAAGGCTGAATTCAATTTGCTTCTGTAAGAAATTAGTCAATTTACATATCGATTTTTCTTTATTATTCAAAAACAGAAAAGTCCATTTATTTGTCTGTAAGTCCACAAACACTTCCAGTACTTGTACGATCCCGTGTTTGTAGTCATTTATATTCATTTGGTATTTGCATATTAATTGAAATTCGATTTCCTATTTATTGGAATAAAATGTCACTTCGATTATTTACATAGTATCAGCAAAATGTCGCCCCAGGCTCACAAGCCACGAACTCCACCGGTTGTTTCGTATATCATGAGTGCACTCGAATCAAAAGATACACAACTTGTTATTATCGGATCATCGATTATCGCGGAATTATTTATACGATAATTGATAGTGTTTACAATTCAATAAGGAAGGATCATATTGAGAACCAAGTCCGGTATTTTGACGAGGATATTTATGCTCCATATTGTTGTTAGGAATAAGGACGAATAGTTTTCTAAACTGAAACAAACTGTTATATACAATAATTAACGCTTTGACAAGAGTAGATTGAAAATTTGCATTCGTTTGAAGTTAAATACTTAATTGATACTGTAAGACCAGCATCTGATGGTTTTAAATAATTAGCGCATAGTTGTCATACAGCCACGGCACGGTCGGAAACATCGACAGTTTATGGAAATAAGACTATCTAATGTAAACTGAAGGAGATTAAATGCTACTTCGTTCATACCACTTTTTATTCCAAGGAGAATTGGGATTTTTTAATTTGATTCTTATGTAATCAGTATGATACGATGTTTTTCATACGTGTTTTTATCATAATAACTTGGATGTTAACATGTCTTGAAGGTCATAACGAGGCACTGACTATCGGTTAGTAGAAGTTTCACTATAATTCATTTATTTATACATAAAGTATTATGTAGCAATACTGATAATCTAATATATCAAGTGTACTACAAAACACCTATCTTTGCAGCTACATATACATTGTTTATTTCTTCTAAGCAAACACTTTTTGTGTCGCCTGAATAGGCGACATATAAGTGTTACTTTTGTCGGCGGCGGCGGCGGTGGCGTCGGCGGTGGCGGCGTCGACGGCGTCCGGATTAGCTTGTCCGGACTGTATCTCTTTCTTGTATTAACACGACATGCATTTATGCATTAACACGATTATCGACCTCGTCCGGGCCGTATCTCACTCATGCATTGACACTTTTTAAAATAACTTGCTCAAATGTCAAGGTCACACATAGAGGTCAAACGTCAAAATGACCATTATAGACCTTACCATTATAGACCTTACGAATTCGTTTGTCCGGAACATATCTTTGTCACCATAAGTTTGAATGACTTGAAACTTTGTATGCATGTTTCTTGTAATGATTCAAAGTGCAGTGCACATGTACCGTAACTCACAACTCACAATTTTCCAACATAATTGCTCATATTTTGTCAGGCGACACATCCAGCTCGCGGAGCTTCTAGTTAAGCTTTATATTAAATAACATTATATACATTTATTATTAGTTATAATATATTATACCAATGTACATATATATTTTGTTTTCCAAAGAAATGGGACTCGTCAACAGGATTTCTATGCACCTTCCCTATCCGATTTCCTCATACCTTTTTAGCCTACTTTAGTCCTCTCCATTCATTACTAACACGTATATCTCTTATCCCTTATCCCCTTTTATCATGATGTGATCGTAAGTCCGCCGCAAAATTTCTACATACATGTTCTTTGGTTTGGCTTCCACTCTTTACCAGGATAATCCTAACTGTCTTTGCTCGGTCTCTATTGTTCTTTACCAGATCGTCTTTGTTCTTCCTCGTTGTCTCTTAAACGGAGGTGTCCATCGATCGGTAATGTTTGTGTTTTTTACCCTTGCATTCGAAGGACGATAGTTTACGATTTGAGGCATTTATAACTATGTAGTTTTCAATTCCTAATTACTGTTTTATTTGTGAATATTTGTAAACGAAGTTTTGTGTTTTGATTGTTAGTCAACACACAACGTAACCCAGTGAATGAGACTATTAAAATAAAAAATAACGATTTGCATGAGAAGTTTTTGTGAAGCAGGAGAAATTTGTTAGGTCTATCATTTGTTTGTTGTAGTTAGTGTTAGTTCAAAATTGTCGTATACATGTTTTACAGCTGATTAATATAAACTGAACATCATCTATACCCACTGTCTATAAACGAGTCGATATCCGGCAATTGCAATATGGAGTGTACGTTGAATCATAGAATACGACAATAACGAGTACAATGAACGAATTTTACATGGGCTTCCAGTGGAACTAAATGAAACAAGTTGATTTCTATAGTAATCCGATAAGTCATACAGTGATTTGGTTTATACGCTGCGAGGTAATAACATTTAATCACACTCTGATTACAGCAAAAACACATTAGGAGACATTCAACGCCTATTATGCACTACTTTCAAAGTCTATCTATACTGAGCGTCAAAAGTTTCGCAACCAAACTAAAAATTCAATATTTTTAAATTGATCACTCGAAAAAACTTTTCACATTTGTCAATTTTTGACCTCAAATGTAGCGTACATTGCAAGCTATTGTGACTTAATATTTGTGTAATTCGTATCACAGACATGTATCAAGTAAATTGGAAGTGTGAATTTAGTCGAAAATGAAAAACCCTTACTTTGCGCGCTTGAATAAAGGTTTTACCATTTGTGATGGTGTGATCATCCAAGCCTAACGGAGGCCAACGGAAATGGGTTCAACATGAACACTAGGGATACACAAATAGACAGTGTTAGTCAAAAGTTCTTTCGAGTTAACAATTTAAAAAAAATGAATTTTTAATTCGTTTGCGAAACTTTTGATGCTCAGTTAGAACGGGTGTAAATATACTATCGTCCGACAGGTAAGCTATGTTTATCTGGGCACAAGCTATATACCTGAGTTAAACCTTTTTACAATTGTCGGAGGAATTTCTTCGTCGCACGACGCTTTTGTTTCTACGTCTAAATGTACCGACTTACGTATGGAATAGATACTTTTGTGGAGCGGTCATACTTGTCGTACGTCGGACGCACGTCGGGCCTACGATGTAAATTTGCGGACTCTCAGTGCGTAGTTTAATATTGTAATAAAAAAGAAATACTGTGTCCGTCTTACGTCCGTCGAATGTCCACCGCATGTCTATCGTGCGACGACGCAGAGCATCGCACAACGGACCTACGACAGTCACTCGACGCAGAATTTTTTTTGAAGATATCCACAACTCTACGTCGAAGGTCCACGGTTATATTTTCTGTCGTACGTTACACGACCGTCGTTCGACAATTGTGAACGGGATGTTAACGATATTCAATGCTCTTCTTTTGAATGAGATAGTTTCCTCATTAGTATTACTTATTTAATCGACAGAAATGTAGTGAATTTTATTTTGCATTCGAAATATTTACCATATCCATTTATTGATACATGTTGTAGAGAAATCATGAAGATATGGGTGTTTCATTATTACATTATTACGGTATGTATTTACTAAAACATACATGTATTGGTCTAGTTCAACCATCGATCATTGTTACTATGGCTTGGTTATAGTCTGGTCGGACTTAGTATAGTTAGCGGATCTGAGGTATTTTAGTCGACTATGGTTTATGAAATTGGGTCATCCTGCATTTTTTCGGGCACTTGGACTTTTAATTGTTTCTTTGGCTTATGTGTGGGCATTTCTCAGTGTAGTTTAGTTGTGGTGTTTCTGATTTTTTTGTTCGTCTGGTTAGGTTAAGTGCTGCCTTCCCAGTCCGATTTCCTCATATTGTTTTCAACCCTCGGGTGTAGGACGGCTTTTCTTTTAAAGGGAGGCACAACTGTTATGAGGATCAACTCAAATTGTAAGGCAGTTACCTCCCTTTTACGCTAGAACTATGGTTCCGACTAAAGTGCGTTCGACCACACGCATGCGCATAAAAACGTTATATAGTCTTCCAGACTAGATACTAGTTGATGGTCGAACTCGATAATTGTAAATCCCTTCAACACAATTCGGAGTTGAACCATTTATAATGATTATAAAATTTGGCCACGAAAAGTAGCACTGAACGTCATAAGCCGAATACAGAAAACATAAATGATTCGGCACACTGCCCTATTCGTACCTTAATTATCAACGCATTGAAAGTGCTGAAGTGGGGAATGTTATAGAAGATGCAGAAGCCATTTAGAGATACCATTTGTATACTATCTTATTGCAACCTACATTGTCAGAACAGAGAAGTTCTGTTCTGCTCTTTTGATTAAGTAGAGCAATAGTCTTGGAATTTCCTATGGAACTTCTATAATTGTTACTGTACTTGTTGCACATACGAAAACCGTATTGTTGTTCAACGATTTTTCACGTAAATATATTTTTTTGAAAAAATACATATTTTAAAATATTATTTAAAAATACAAATACCTTACAAAGCATATAATATACTTTACTGTTTGATTCCTTACATGCGTAATTTCATGTATGCAAAGTTGTATGATTTTTTAGCCAAAACTGTTTCGGTAAAATACATTTTTCAGTTTTTAGGGTTTGTCCCCTAAATCTATGAATATCTTAAAAACAAGCCGAGCAAAACTGTTGGCATTATGGTTGTCATTGATCTGATCTTCATAAAAATAACACGACTGGTTTTTTATACCTTGTACAGAAAATTTCAAAAGGAGCGAAAGTCCTTAATGGGTCTTGTTTAGTTGCCTTATATGAGCCGTTCTCCAGGAAAACCGGGCTTAGTGACAAAATTGTGAAAATGTTGATGAATATATGGTTAGAAAGAAGAGACTCTTGTGAACAGATTCTGAAAATTTAAACACATTATTCCATACACGTACAAAGTTATAGACTTTTTAAATCAACCACTACCGCCTACTTATTGAGTGACGTCGCGAACGTCATTCTCTGCGTTTTTGACGTAACGTAAACTGACATTTTAACGAGACAGTACCTTATATTTTTTGACGTAAACTTTTAAAATTGTGAAACATTATAGAATCATATTCTTATTTTAATAAAACGTGTCCAATTTGTGAGTTTTTGCTTACAGAGAAAAATTGCTAGTGTTTTTAGCCACTTAACCATTGTTTTCCTTGATATGAGTACTGTTGAGAAAACGATCACCATAGCAACGACAGAAGTTATTTTAACACAATTTTAAGGAAAACTTGAAGCTAATGGATAGTACTATAATATCCAATTACTTAAATATGAAATCAAAGAACACGACTTTTTTCTCATTTTAGACATTTTTCAAAATCTTATTGCATAATTACAATACAATGTCATTAAGCCCGGTTTTGCTGGAGAACGGCTCACATATATATTATATATGTTACCATTTGTTGACATTATGGTTGTATTATAGATCATTGACTTCATTGGTCACTATAGAGGTTACCGTTTTGGCTTGGACTAAGTGGTCTTCTTGTGGTTGCATTTTTGCATGTTTTTCGTGATCTGGTCGCTGGAGGGCATAGTTTTATCGCTTGATTTCGCAGTTTTATGCATGGTTTTTGGTGTCATCCGAGATCTGTTATTGCGTTATGTCTCATTTGGTCATTTGAGGTTACCTTTTTGGTAAATCGTGTTGATTGATCTCGCCGATTTTGGTTTGGTATTTGGTGTCATCCAGTGCCAGTAAATGGGTCAAGTCACAGTAATGCCTCGTATATTCACTTGAGGTCACTGTTTCAGTATATATTTATGAAACTATGCTATTCAACATTTTACTTCAGGAACGTGGACATTTCAGTTTCTCGTGAGGTTATGTGTGGGCATTGTGTCGTGTATTTGTGTTATGTGATGTTGTTTATGATGTCTGTGCTCAGCTGGTTCCGCTGAGTGCTGCCTTACCTATCCAATATCCTCATATCGTTGTCAAACGACAGGTCCCCATGTAAATTTATGCTAGCCGTTGTTGTTAACTTCTCAGTGTTGTTGGTTGATCTATAATGGTATTGTAACGACCGTGTGCGTATTCTAAAACCTGTTGAGCTACATCATCAATCAATCATTGATATGCTCGAATATGACGAAAACTGGTAAATATACTGGTAGCGTGTATGGCAGATTGGAGGAGGCTTATTATATAACTTATAACATAGATCAGGAGAGCGTCAACCAACTGTGTACATTATTGTGATCAATTAACATAGATCACAGTCTAACTACAACTCTGACCAATAACCCTATGAAAAACTGATTAATACACTGGAATGTGTATCACAGATTGGAGGATGAGAAGGATGTTTTCTGATACATGTAGCATAAGGCCAGGTAGCGTCAACCAACTGTGTGACAATTGCCAAGAGCAAGGTAAAAGAAAAACAAATGTAAAAGATTACAGACAACATTCATTTCGACTTCACGTCAATTTTATTAGTCTTTTGTAAAGAGCTTAACAAAGATACATGAGGGGTATCTGAACAAATACTAAATGAGTTCGAAAGCAAATCAGATGATGTAGACGACATGATGGCTAAATGTAGACCCAAGTTACACGACCGCCAAATTCCAAATAACGTTGCAGATATTGACCTCAATACTATACTCGTTCTGAAAATATTATTAAACTTTATATTTTAAATTTCCAAAATTTGTTTAAAATAAATTTATGTCATTTGACAACTCACTGATATCACTGATAGTTCCTATATATATATTCACAACGAATACTTGTTACGATCACTTATAATAAACGTGTGTGATAATACATGTTCCAGAATACGCGTACCAGCATGTCATCATTAAAGCATGATTGTTGTACATGTATACAAGTAACAGAGACATATACTTAGAATTTATAACAACTTTTCTAACGAAAAAAAAACACTATACGATTATATAGCACTAAAGTATTTTTTGTAATGTTTTTAAAGTTCGAAACACAACGAATAGCATAATATGCTTCACTACTTTTCTATCTAAGGATTTATGTTCCGATCCAATTATGTGTAGTGTTGGTGACCAAGAAGACATTATCAACGTCACGCGACCATGTTTTTAATTTCCACGAATAAGCACACCTGAGAAACTGCTTTTAGTATTATTCTCTCTATACAAACTGTCACCATCACAGCTTGCTGTACATTGAACAGTAACACGGTCACCCACAGTAACTTCTGCAATGGTAACCAGGGTAAAAATGTTGTAAAGATCTTTATCCCCTATCAGACCTGTTTGCACCAATGTCTCATTAACATATATTCCAAAGTATGAATAGGATGTCACTTTCAGGCTTAATTGTACCGCGAACATATATATGCCGCCTATTGGTACAGTAAAAGTACCGGTCTTAGTGTCATAGGATTCTCCGTAATTAATGGTATATCTTGTGAAAACAATCACTTTTTTGTCAGCCATGGACTTGTCTTCCACATTTGAACTCTGGAAAGCAACCGGTACCGACGCTGATTCTGAAATAAAGGAAAGGTAATATTACCAGGCTAAACACCAGGTGTCGTAAATTATGCACGTATTTTGATTAATGTATTATTTAGCTTTTTGCCTCTTTGGAATTTTATTATTATGTAATCATGTTTTGTACCTTAACGTTTAAAGTAAAAATATATCAATTCTAATTGTTGACTGTACCAAGCACTGCGTATGAACGACTGTACGCTAATTATGATGTTAAAACGACAAAAACAAAACACAGCAATATTGGAATAGTAATTTCTGAAGACTAAGCATATAACATTATACACAAACATTATGACAAGTTGTACTCTTTAGTATTTCGAAGTTACTCAAAACATTGCTGAGCATATTCGCTGACCATTTAACTTGGTAACTTTGATTGTAAGTGTCTGATAAACATGGGAAACTATTTTGTTCGATATTTCATGTCCACCGTATAACTCTTATATTTTAAAGAGGCATTCCCTATAACTTTGACCGATAAATTATTGCTTAAACTCCTCAAATATTAAACAAAAAGCTCCCACCAAATACCGAGAAAAAAAATAAATTATACTTCCGTGATGAGCCGAACTAGGCACGAGTTGTTTCCCTTTGACCACATAAAATTAAATCGCAAAGAAGCGATAAATTATTATTGGTGATTTAGATATATTTTTGACATTATAGAGACATATTTGCACACACGTTCTTCTTACAAATTAAGATAATTGATAGTGCTTAGTACATTTAGCTCATTTAATGTGATAGTAGAGAAAATATGCTAGTTATAGGGAATGCATATTTAAGAATTGTGAAAACCTCATTGTAGGACGAGTTAAACAGTCATCTCAGATTAACTTACACTTATCTTTATAATACTTCGATACATTGAGAGTAAACTAAAATACATACGGATTTTTAGGACATCCTCTGCAAGCTGTTTAATGGATTCTTGCATTCTTGTGATCGGCAAATCAACTTCCAGGCCAGCTTTCGTGGTAGCAAGTTCGTCCTTCATTTCTTGAATTTCTGTCAGAAATTGTTCGCGTTCTGTGGCAAGTGTGTTCAGTCCATCTCGAACCTGAACTTTGGAAGAGTCCATTTCTTCCTTCATTTTCTCCACAAATATTTGTAGACGGATCATTTTCTCTAAAGTTTGTTCTTCATAATGAAAAGAAGAACAGGAAGATGGTTCTAGTTTAAAGGCCAAACTAGAACCGAGAAGTACCACAATCGAGGAACACAACACAAACATTTTGCTTATCCACGTACACACACTTGCACGAATTTCTGAAACACGTCTATCGACAAGAACGTACAAAGAACTTTTGAGAATTGAACTACAGTTCTAGATCGCAAATTCGTTGATTAATTGTAATTCTTATTACTATTATGTTGCTAAACAGATGTTTATAATTAGCTTAATGCTGAGTTATCTTGGTCATGCTTTAATGCTGTTGGTTAATTACTTGGCATGTGGCATGGATTAAGCTCGTCTGACGAAAACGTATTTATAATCATCTACGTACTACTATTCAACGTATTAGTTTTCATCTTTAGGCAGTGTGCATTTACCATTTGATATTTCGATGGTTAGGTGGAAAGTTGATGTAACCAACTTCCTTCTTTGGAATGGTAACCAAGCCATCAACATACATATCGGTTTCCTCGATACTGTAGCAGAAGGGTTTTGAATGTTTTTGTTCAGGTCTAATAGGGAAACTTTTATACAATACATTTTGTACATAATGCTAAATTCTGGCACTGGGAAAACAAAATTTGATCATAGTTTTCTCAGCATGTGGTTCCTGATTTTTAAGATATCTGGCAATATTGTACCCTAATATGTAATATAACGTAACATTGCACAGTATGTTAAATGTTAAATAGTTACCAAGAGGCACCGGAAGTCCAAAAATGAAGAAGGGAAAATTTAAGTCTTTGAGTATAGTATAGAGAATATAATGTCAAAATTGTATCTGTTCTAAAATGATATTATATAGATCAGGCCCGGTGATTATAAACAATTCTCATTCTCATACTCCAACTCCATACTCCAAACTCCAACTTGAAAAACAGTTTGATTTAGAATTTTGCATCAAAACTAACACCAACTTGTAGCAAATGATCTAATTAAGAAAATGAACCCCCATTTTATATGGTTCCAACCAGTAATAAAGAAGTTACAGCGAATTTCGTAACTAAAAAATGTTCCAACAGGAGTACGGAGTACGAGTTGGAGCATGGAGTACGTACTCCAATGTTTATAATCACCGGGCCTGATTCTCGTACTCAAGCTCCATGTTCTATGCTTAAGCTTGAACCTCCCCCAGAGGTTTTTGAATTTTGCATCAAAACCTAACGGACGAAGTAACAAAATAAATCCCCATATTCTATATTTCTTTTCAGTAATAAAGATGTTTTAGCAGGTTTTGTAACTAAGAACATGCTCCAATTGGTGTACGGAGTACGAGTTGTAGTTATACCTAATTTGGTCGCCGGTTTGGTATGTGTGTTTGAAACTAGGTCGTTCTGTTGCGTGGGCTTGGTCTTGGTTGCGTTAGTGCAGGTGAGCGATACAGGAATAGTTGATCTCATCCTAAAACTATACCCGGGTGATAGATTTCTGGGATGATTCTGTATGAAAATATTTACGTGTTGTTTGAGTGCAGATAACCGTTCTGAAATCTTGCCATACATCCAAAGTGAATAAAACATCCACTGGCAATCGCAAAACATTTGGTAGTTAATTAATTAAATAAATATTTTCACGTTTGAAACACAAGACAACTCGTTATTACCAGTAAGCATATGTAGGCTACCAGACGTTAAGTCTACGTATCAATCAGAAAACAACAAGCAATCTGTGTAAACTGCGTGTGATTAATTGCTTGGCTTAGCACAATATTTTCCCCGTCCGTTATTCAGTATAACAATACCATGTGACTTAGGACCGTATGGGCCGGTGGCCTTTAACATGTTTTAAATAAACTGTAAACTATGGGCTAAAGAACCAACACGAACTTTGCTTTTGTATTTTTTAATGTTCTATTGTTGATAGCGATGAGCTGTATACAATATGTTTAAGCGAAATAGAAATAAACTGTTTGTTCTGTTTTGTTCCACAAAATACTTTCCATCAGAGAAGAGGTTTACGTATCGTCTTCCAATGTTATATGTGATAGTTTTGCTTGTTTTCTGTTTCATAAATGATACAGGGTACACACAAATGACACTCATACAAATTACGATCGTAATTAATTTTTGAAAAGTTTACCATCAATTTGAACAACGGCTGACCATTGACGCCATTATCATTTCCACCATAAGCTTCATATCACTGGCTTAGAATGAGGAGGTCGTAACTAATACTTAAGACATTATCAGACTAATACATAAAATCAGCATCACAGGGCGCTTCCAATGGGCCTATTTTCATGAAAATCGGAACTTGTCATGTTGACCAAATGGAAGTTTAAACAGTTTGTTTTTACCATAAGTAAATAGTAATTTTAGACAGTTTTCTCAAACTATCGATTTTGTACTTACGCATTTTTCATTCTAAGCCAGCGATATAATCATTGTAATTGTCTCCTAATGGAATTTCTAATGAGTGTCTGATCATTTTAGATTATATCAATGCAACATCTAGCGTTTCATGTTGATGGACAATTTATTCTAAATATTGCCTCCGGTGCTTTAAGGTGTTCCATTCATTTAATATATTACGGTAATCAATTGTAGTTACATTGTTGTAGCATGAAACGGTTAGTTCCTCCAAGTGAAGTACTGACTTTAATCAAATACTTTTATCAATTTATGATAGCCGTCTGTTATGCTCGTTTGCACATAATAGTGTAATTAACAAATAAAACATGACTTTCAGGTACATAATTATGGAAGTTTACAGAAAGGGCAAAAGCGAACTTAGGTGTCATATACCATCTTACTCAGTTTCCGTATACTTCCACATGCATCACATGCATCATTCATTTATTATATTACGGTAATCAATTGTAGTTACACTGTTGTAGCATGAAACGGTTAGTTTCCCAAAGTGAGGTAATGACTTGAATCAAATACTCTTGTAGGGTTAACGCATGCTATTTCGTGCTATTACAAGTTCGTCTGGGCGAGGGCACAAACACTCCCGAGGGATTCTGCAGATGTATTAACGCGAAAAGTCTTGCGTAAACGCTATTACAGCATAAACAGAACGATTAATGAGCATGTTTTTCAAAATTATGACACTTTGGCGGGCAAATTTGGGCGACGTATGGAAAACAAACGCGGCGTCGCTTAGCAAACGTTACGTTATATACATGTTTTTTTTTGTTACGAGCATTCACTTCGGTATCCGCAAATACCAAGAAAACAGTGACATTGGCGGTTTGTTACTATAATATATAAATGATTATTGGTTACAACTAAAATGTGAGTTACAGTTCATATGACGCTGGGTCCTTAAAACTGGACATCAACAGCGCGTGAGCAACGTTTGAGCAAAATCACTGTTTAATGCTAAAATACAAATGTATGATAGTCGTCCGTTATGCTCGTTTGCGCATTAAAGTATACTTAACCAATAAAACATGACTTTCAAGTATATATGGAGTTTACAGAAAGGGCAAACGCGAGCTTGGGTGTCATATACCGTCTTACTCATAGCTTCCAGCCCGTTTACTTCGATATGCATCAAATGCATGTTTTTGTATATTATACCGAAAGTATTTGGAGTATATTTGATAGTGATCGATCTATAAAACGCACATTGCCCAAGGACAGAGACCTCTCCTGTCACAGTCCTATCGGATAAAGTTCGGATAATTCTCTGACCTGGGTCAATATGCGTTTAAAATGGACCAACTGAAGTCACATTAAAATAAAGAAGGAACATGCAAATGAGGTATAACATTGTAAAACAAATTATGTAAACTGTTGCATTCACATTTATCGTATAAAACGGCAATTTCTATTGTGACCAGAAGCAGAAGGAACATCCGTGGAATAGACTTCTAAGCAAGGGGCTTTGTTAAACACATTAATATTAATATTATTATTATTATTATATACTGAATTACGAACTTATACTAAAAAATTAAATGAACGTCTTATTTGATATTGATTTCATGCATCACTTGTTTGTTTCGTCATTCCATTCACGTCACATTATTGCTTTGCTAAATACATGTACATAGTTTATATCGACCAGTGAGTTCAACAATAAAAAGACTAAACGAATTTCTTTACAAATGTGACAAAATCGAACGTCATTATAAAGGCTGAATTCAATTTGCTTCAGTAAGAAATTAGTCAATTTACATTTCGATTTTTCTTAATTATTCAAAAACAGAAAAGTCCATTTATTTGTCTGTAAGTCCACAAACACTTCCAGTACTTGTACGATCCGTAATTGTAGTCATTTATATTCATTTGGTATTTGCATATTAATTGAAATTGGATTTCCTATTTATTGGAATAAAATGTCACTTCGATTATTTACATTGTATCTGCAAAATGTCGCCCCATGCTCACAAGCCACGGACTCCACCGGTTGTTTCATATATCATGAGTGCAATCAAATCAAAAGATACACAACTTGTTATTATCGGATCATCGATTATCGCGGAATTATTTATACAATAATTGATAGTGTTTACAATTGATTAAGGAAGGCTCATATTGAGAGCCTAGTCCGGTAACTTCACGGGGGTATTTATGCTCCATATTGTTCAGAATAAGGACAAATATTTTAACTGAAACATATTGCTATATAAAATTATTAATTCTATGGCAAGAGTAGATTGGATATTTGCATTCGTTTCAAGCTAAATAGTTAAATGATAGTGGAAGACCAGCATCTGATGGTTTTAAATAATTAGAGCAAACTTGTCATACAACCACGGCACGGTTAGAAACCCGCGTAAACAATGCTTATCTGCAAACAATTGAAAACATGGGCAATTTATGGACATAAGACCATCTCATGTATACTGAAGGAGATTTGATGCAACTTCGTTCATACTTTTTTAATCCAAGGAGTTTCAAATATTCGAAAAACCATCAAATGGACATTTTGCATGTGACAATGCGTCATGTTAAGAGTGGTAATATTGTGTTCGTGAAATCTTTGATATTTTTGTTAGAAAAAACGAGAGTTGAGATTTTATAATTAGATGATTTTGTTATCAGTATGATAACATGATTCTCATACGCGTTTTTATCATAACAACTTGGATGTTCACATGTCTAGAAGCTCAAAACGAGGCACTGACTATTGGTAAGTAGATGTTTCACTGTAAGTCAGTTATTTATACATCAAGTATTGAGTAGCAATACTGATAATCTAATAAATTACTTCATGTACCTTCCCTATCCGATTTCCTCTAACCTTTTTAGCCTACTTTAGCCCTCTTCGTATATTACTAACACGTAGTCCCTTGTTCCCTTTGATCATCATCTGATCGTAAGTCCGCCGCAATATTTCTACATTCCGGTTCTTTGGTTTGGCTTCCGCTCTTTCCCAGGATAATTCTAATTGTCTTTGCTCGGTCTCTATTGTTCTGTACCAGATCGTCTTTGTTCTTCCTCTTTGTCTCTTAAACGGAAGTGTCCATGGATTGGTTATGTTTGTGTTTTTTTACCCTGGCATTCGAAGGACGATAGTGTACGATTTAAAGCATTAATAACTATGTAGTTTTCAATTTCTAATAACTGTTTTGTTTGTGAATATTTGTGAGCGATATTTTGTGTTTTTGATTGTTAGTCAACACAAAACGTAACCCAGCGAATGAGACTATTAAAATGAAAAATAACGATTTGCATGAGAAATGTTTGTGAAGCAGGAGAAATTTGTTAGGTCTATTATTTGTTTGTTGTAGTTAGTGTTAGTTCAAAATTCTCGTTGTACGTTGAATCATAGAATACGACAATAACGAGTACAATGAACGAATTTTACATGTGCTTCCAGTGGAACTAAATATAACACGTTGATTTTTATAGTAATCCGATAAGTCATACAGTGATTTGGTTTATACGCTGCGAGGTAATTACATTTAATCACACTCTGATTACAGCAAAAACACATTAGGAGACATTCAACGCTTATTATGCACTACTTTCAAAGTCTATCTAGAACGGGTGTAAATATACTATCGTCCGACAGGTAAGCTATGTTTATCTGGGCACAAGCTATATACCTGAGTTAAATCCTTTTTACAATTGTCGGAGGAATTTCTTCGTCGCACGACGCTTTTGTTTCTAGGTCTAAATGTACCGACTTACGTATGGAATAGATACTTTTGTGGAGCGGTCACACTTGTCGTACGGCGGACGCACGTCGGGCCTACGATGTAAATTTGCGGACTCTCAGTGCATAGTTTAATATTGTAATCAAAAAGAAATACTGTGTCCGTCGTACGTCCGTCGAATGTCCATCGCACGTCTATCTTGCGACGACGCAGAGCATTGCACAACGGACCTACGACAGTCACTCGACGCAGAAAATTATGAAGATATTCACAACTCTACGTCGAAGGTCCACGGCTATATTTTATGTCGTACGTCACACGACCGTCGTTCGACAATTGTGAACGGGATATTAACGGTATTCACCGCTCCTCTTTTGAACGAGATAGTTTCCTCATTAGTATAACTTATTTAATCGACAGAACTGTAGTGAATTTTATTTCACATTCGAAATATTTACCATATCCATTTATTTATACATGTTGTAGAGAAATCATGAACATATGGGTGTTTTCATTATTACATTATTACGGTATGCATTTACTTAAACATACATGTATTGGTCTAGTTCAACCATCGATCATTGTTAGTCTGGTCAGACTTAGTATAGTAAGCGGATCTGAGGTATTTTAGTCGACTATGGTTTACGAAATTGGGTCATCACTCATTTTTTCGGGCACTTGGACTTTTAATTGTTTCTTTGGCTTATGTATGGGCATTTCTCAGTGTAGTTTAGTTGTGGTGTTTCTGATTTTTGTGTTTGTATGGTTAGGTTAAGTGCTGCCTTCCCTGTCCGATTTCCTCATATTGTTTTCAACCCTCGGGTGTAGGATGGTTTCTCTGTTTCTGGGTGTGTTTAAAGCACAGTAATTCGGACGTATGCACCGGCCTTTCTTATAAAGGGAGGCACAACTGTTATGAGGATCAACTCAAATTGTAAGGCAGTTACCTCCCTTTTACGCTAAAACTATGATTCCGACTAAAGTGCGTTCGGCCACACGCTTTCGTCTGCCTGATAATACATCCAAAGCGAAATTTAACGATAGTGTTCTTCAAAATAATTGTATTGAAATATTGCACCCAGCGTTTAGGTCTTTCATGTAATATTTGTACACACATATATAATAATAACATTTCCCTGTGGTTTGGGAAAATTATTTTACCGTCTTTGTGAAGAGCAAACCTTCTAGAATAAGCATTCATATGTGTTGTTAGGTAAATATTTTGAAAAATTGGATAAAACTGAATTTGAATGTTGGTAAGTAGAGGCGTATATTTGAATAAGTCTTTACTGTAACGGGGTTGTTTCATTTCTTAAAATATGATTAGATACAATGTTTGGTTTACGTTGGACACATACTGTTGTACTGTGCACAAGACCTTAATTTCAACCTCATGGGTCCACAGGTTATTTATTACAAACTTATTTAGTCGGAATAATTCCTTCATGTAACAGTCCTTCCTGTAACGGGTTATTTTGTTACAGGAAGGACAGCAATTGATACAGGATAGACATTGTTGTATTGAACTACACAATATAATAGTATGCTAATGACAAATGTATTGTTTCGATCAGATATTGCAAAATGTCTGTGTTAGTTTAAAATAAGATATCAACAAATGTCAACATCAAGCTATTAGTGACTTTTTTTGCCTGTTATATGATAGACCATATTTGTTACAGGAAATACTATTACTTGTTTGAAATGGACTCATACTATATGTGGTACGGTATATATATAAATATATTTTAGTTAATTGGTTAGAATCTTCCTCATAAGTCAAAGCTAAACGCAATTTAGAATGCATCACATACACATAAGAACGTTCAATTAATTCGTTTGATGTTATGTTACTGGTAAGACTGTGGTGATTTGTGTTTTACTTTTCTGTTGCCACAAGCATCCTAGACAATTCTCTGAATACCACAGGTTCTCCCAGTGAAACCAGAGGCTACATTGTCAGAGTAATTGTCAATGTACTCTGACAAATATGGAGCAGGATTCACAATTTTGCTTTAGACCTTTGCGATTTCGATTTTTTTATATACTCTAACCTTTCTTCTACATTATATATAATTATTATGTTATATAGCAGAATGCACAAGTGTCCAAGTCCAAGTGCCCACTAAGACCTTCACGATTTTCAAAATTATCAATGTACCCTAACCTTTCTTGTAGATTATACATAATTAATTTGCTATGCAACTTGTTTGATGAAATTGCCTACCTACTGTTCTACGTATTTTAAACATAAACGATAATACCTGCTACATGTATTACTGTTAATGAGAATACTAAACCGGCAATTTTTACAATTTTTCTGATTGCATAACAAGTGATCTGCTGCTGACCTACTGCTAGTAATTTTTCAACACACTTATTTAGATATTGACTGGCCCAACTGACAAGACAGCTATACCTGTCTTATGTCGTGATGACTTATGATATGTTTGGCACACTGCCTGACCAATTGCCAAAATATCGACTGACATAGTGCTGGTCCGCCAATGACCCACTACTAAGATTCTTTCAGTATAATATCAACCCAATTGGCAGACATACAGCCAATAAAATGACCGATGTCAACAGGCTGTTTAAACAAAGACATACATGCTGCTGCCGCATGCTGGCATACTTAGAACACACTGATTGACACTCAGGCGATCTATTAACTGACATACTAAATGTACATCTACTGACATATTTCCTGTTTGCTATGAACCCACTGATTAATATACAGGTATTGACTAACACACTGACTGAATGCGGATCTGTACTGATCCACTGATTGTGGTAAGTTTTCAAGACAATGTGGATGCAAATGTCACTGTTGTCAAACCATAAATATTCATTTTTCTAACAAATCACAACATTTATGATGAAACGAGTTCCTTTGCTAATAGTTATACAACGGATTTTGTTGTAATTGATTGTAAATACATTTATTAAACTTTTAAATGCTTAATAAAACTATTAAAACTTAAATAAATGACAATAGTATAATTATGTTAACAGTAAAAGTGTTTAAAACTGCATTCATTGTTGTGAATTACAGTTTTACCGTGGCTTTCATATAAATCCTGACACATACATACCTGCGAAAAAAAACTGATGTGGTTTTCGCGTGAAAATATTAAATGTATTTTGAAGATTCATTATCACTTCATTTAAATAAATAAAAAATATCAAATAGAACCCTTCAACTGATAGTGGTTAATGTCAATGATGCAAAATATAATGACTCTAATAGTTTTTCATGTTACATGTCATGAATTGTCTATTTTCCAGTTGTGATACACGTGGCTATTATAGTCATTGTTTGTAAGCACAACTGTGTATGCTATATACTTTACTGTTTTGCTTCATATTCAATGAAAAGTTACAAAAAATATACTCATTGCCCATCACATAGTATGTCATTCCTGTAACATACATGTCCCTACTGTAACACCATATATTAAGTTTATTATATGTTGCTATACCAGTGATTTTGATGAACAAAAGCTGCCTTTATACCAAAAGATCTTAACAGATACAACACAAAAGTTTCTATAACGAACGGGTGAGAATTAAAAAGACCACGATAACTTAATTACGATCAAATGGCATATTTTCAAAAACGTTTCTCCAAAAATGCCATATGTTTTAACCGTTTCGTGTTTATTAAATACAAATGCACTTTTATGTTAAATCAGTCGAGGTCCTTTCAAAAAACAAGAACATTTCTACCTTTGTTTATAAGTGTTCAATATGTAGCATCATACAAAGGCGTTACAGAAAGGACATTTCAACAAACCAAGTCAAACAAATTACAGCATCCTTATGAAATAATGATTTTTTGATGTGGAATTTGTGTGCTATAGCATAGGTTATACATCAATACATCATTTAAACAAGAAAACATATTAAATCTAATACTTTTTTAAAGGAAAACCTTCGACCTCAAATGTTGCAAAAATAAATATTGACTCTTATAATGATTATAAAATTTGGCCACGAAAAGTAGCACTGAACGTCAAAAGCCGAATACAGAAAACATAAATGATTCGGAACACTGACCTATTCGTACCTTAATTATCAACGCATTGAAAGTGCTGAAGTGGGGAATGTTATAGAAGATGCAGAAGCCATTTAGAGATACCATTTGAATACTATCTTATTGCAACCTACATTGTCAGAACAGAGAAGTTCTGTTCTGTTCTTTTGATTAAGTAGAGCTATAGTCTTGGAATTTCCTATGGAACTTCTATAATTGTTACTGTACTTGTTGCACATACGAAAACCGTATTGTTGTTCAACGATTTTTCACGTAAATATATTTTTGAAAAAATACATATTTTAAAATATTATTTAAAAATACAAATACCTTACAAAGCATAAAATATACTTTACTGTTTGATTCCTTACAAGCGTAATTTCATGTATGCAAAGTTGTATGCTTTTTGAGCTAAAACTGTTTCGGTAAAATACATTTTTCAGTTTTTAGGGTTCGTTCCCTAAATCTATGAATATCTTAAAAACAAGCCGAGCAAAACTGTTGGCATTATGGTTGTCATTAATCTGATCTTCATAAAAATAACACGACTGTTTTTTTTTATACCTTGTACAGAAAATTTCAAAAGGAGCGAAAGTCCTTAATGGGTCTTGTTTAGTTGCTAAATATATATGTTACCATTTGTTGACATTATGGTTGTATTATAGATCATTGACTTCAATGGTCACTATAGAGGTTACCGTTTTGGCTTGGACTTAATGGTCTTCTTGTGGTTGCAGTTTTGCATGTTTTGTGTGATCTGGTCGTTGGAGGGCATAGTTTTATCCCTTGATTTCGCAGTTTTGAGCATGGTCTTTGGTGTCATCCGAGATCTGTAACTGCGTAATGTCTCATTTGGTCATTTGAGGTTACCTTTTTGGTATATTTGTGTTGATTGATCTCGCCGATTTTGGTTTGGTATTTGATGTTATCCAGTGCCAGTAAATGGGTCAAGTCAGAGTAATGCCTCGTATATTCACTTGAGGTCACTGTTTCAGTATATATTTATGAAACTATGCTATTCAACATTTTACTGCAGGAACGTGGGCATTTCAGTTTCCCGTTATGTTATGTGTGGGCATTGTGTCGTATATTTGTGTTATGTGATGTTATTTATGATGTCTGTGCTCAGCTAGTTCTGTTGAGTGCTGCCTAACCTATCCAATCTCCTCATATCTTATTCATACGACAGGTCCCCACTTTATTGACGATTTTACTATATAAGTTAATGCTAGCCTTTGTTGTTGACTCGTCTGTGTTGTTGGTAGATCTATAATGGTATTGTAACGACCGTGTGTGAGTATTCTAAAACCTGTTGAGCTACATCATCAATCAATAAGTGACATGCTCTAGTATGACGAAAACTGGTAAATATAGTGGTAGCGTGTATGGCAGACTGGAGGAGGCTTATTATATAACTTATAACAGAGATCAGAAGAGCGTCAACCAAGTGTGTACATTATTGTGATCAATTAACATAGACCACAGTCTAACTACAACTCTGACCAAAAACCCTGTCGAAATCTGATTAATACGCTGGAACGTGTATCACAGATTGGAGGATGAGAAGGATGTTTTCTGATACATGTAGCATATAGCCAGGTAGCGTCAACCAACTGCGTGACAATTGCCAAGAGCAAGGTAAACGCAAAACAAATGTAAAAGAGTACAGACGACGTTCATTTCGACTTAACGTAAATTTTATTAGGTTTTTGTAAAGAGCTTAACAAGGATACATAAGGGGTATCTGGACAAATACTAAATGATTTCGAAAGCAAATCAGATGATGTAGACGACAGGATGGTTAAATGTAGACCCAAATTACACGACCGCCAAATTTCAAATAACGTTGCAGATATTGACCTCAATACTATACTCGTTCTAAAAATATTATTAAACTTTATATTTTAAATTTCCAAAATTTGTTTAAAATAAATTTATGTCACTTGACAACTCACTGATATCACTGATAGATCCTATATATATTCACAACGAATACTTGTTACAATCACTTATAATAAACGTGTGTGATAATACATGTTCCAGAATACGCGTACCAGCATGTCACCATTAAAACATGATTGTTGTACATGTATACATGTAACAGAGACATATACTTAGAATTTATAACAACTTTTCAAACGAAAAAAAACACTATACGATTATATAGCACTAAATTATTTTTTGTAATGTTTTCAAAGTTCGAAACACAACGAATAACATATTATGCTTCACTACTTTCTATCTAAGGGTTTATGTTTCGATCCGATTCTGTGTAGTGGTGGTATTCGAGAACATGTATTATTTTCCACGAATAAGCACACCTGAGAAACTGCTTTTAGTATTATTCTCTCTATACAAAATGTCCCCTCCACCACAGCTTGATGTACATCGAACAGTAACACGGTCACCCACAGTAACATCTGCAATGGTAACCAGGGTAAAAATGTTGTAAAGATCTTGATCCCCTATCAGACCTGTTTGTACCAATGTCTCATTAACATATATTCCAAAATAAGCATAGGCATTCTGTGTCAGGCTTAGCTGTACCGAGAACATATATATGCCGCCTATTGGTACAGTGAAAGAACCGGTCTTAGTGTCATAAGACTCTCTGTAGTTGATGGTATAACTTGTAAAAACAATCACTTTGTTGTTAGTCATCGTCATGTCTTCGGCAGTTGAACTATGGAAAGCAACCGGTACCATCGCTGATTCTGAAATAAAGGAATTGTACTGTTACCAGGCTAAACATCAGGTGTTTGCTGCTTTGGAACACAGGTAACAGGATCGTTGGAAAAGAAATAAAACAGTATAAAAAAACAAGAATTAGCTTTCGATACATTCAATAACTTATTATATTCTAAGACAACATTGTTTAAACTACTTGCAAAATTTGATCGAAATTGATCAACTCATTAAAAAGTTATGCCATAAAGTTTAGATCCTTGTGTTCAGCCGGTTCGAAAGGTGCACTCAAATAAAACCAAACAATACAAATATCGAACAAATTTACCGTGGTGAAATATGCGAGCTTCCGTATTAGCCGCGAAACGAATCGTCTGCACATTTTATTTAGTCAAAATGTTTTTATTTTCACCATGTTTGTCCGAAAGTTGCGGATGATTACCAGTTTATGACAACGGTTTTCATTGGTTATAAAAAACTATTCAGAATATCTCTAGTCGTCGGACACTCTAAAAACCACACCGGCCGTCCTTACCGCGTAATTCAAATGACGACATCGAGAGTTAAAATAAAAGTTTAAACGATGAATTTGATCGTTTTGAGTTAAATGTAAAGCATGATTGCAAATGTTTTCAATGCAGTATGCTGTATTTGTCCCCCACACAGCCTTTATGTACATAATACACTCACGTAAATGCCGTAGTCTATGAAAACAAATTGCACTCTTTCGATTTGGCTCTCAATTTCCTTGCAAATATACCTTCTATATAATACCTAAATTTCGAGAATTGTTTTTTTTCAATTTCATTTTTTAAATTTGTTTTTCAACGATACCTGTGCTTTGGAATGTATTATTATGTAATCATGTTTGTACCTAATTTTTCAAAGTAAACTATATCAATTCTAATTGCTGGCTGCGTATTAACGACTGTACGCTAATTAGGATGTTAAAACGATGAAAAACAAAACACAGCAATATTGGAATAGTAATTTCTGAGTACTAAGCATATATTATACACAAACATTATGACAAGTTTTACTCTTTAGTATTTCGAAGTTTCCCAAAACATTGTTGAGTAAAAATTCGTTGACCATGTAACTTTGATTGTAATTGACTGATAAACATGGTAAACTATTTTGTTGGTTTAAATAGACTCAGGCATATCATTCATTAAATGAGAATCATTATTGCTTAAACTCCTCAAATATTCAACAAAAGGTCCCACCAATTACGGAGAAAAAAAAAAATACTTCCGTAACGAGCCAAAATAGTCACGAGTTGTTTCCCTTTGACCACATAATAATAAATCGCTGAAAGCGATAAATTATTATTGGTGATTTAATTTTTGACATTATAGAGACATATTTGCGCAAACCTTCTTCTGACAAATTATGCTAATTGATAGTGCTTTGTATATTTAGCTCATTTAAAACAATAGAGAAAATATGCTAGTTAAAGGGAATGCCTCTTTAAGAATTCTAAAAACCTACTTGTAGGAGGAGTTAAACAGTCACCTTAAGACGTACACAAGACTTACAAACACATATCGTTATTAAATTACGATACATTGAGAGTAAACTAAATACATACGGATTTTGAGGACATCATCTGCAAGCTGTTTAATGGATTCTTGCATATTTGTGATCGGCAAATCAGCTTCCAGGCCAGCTTTCGTGGTAGCAAGTCCATCCTTCATTTCTTGAATTTCCGACTGAAATTGTTCGCGTTCTGTGGCAAGAGTGTTCAGTCCATCTCGAACTTGAACCTTGGAAGAGTCCATTTCTTCCTTCATTTTCTCCACAAATATTTGTAGACGGATCATTTTCTCTAAAGTTTGTTCTTCATAATGGAACGAAGAACATGAAGATGGTTCTAGCTTAAAAGCCATATTAGCACCGAGAAGTATCACAATTGTGTAACACAACACAAACATTTTGCTTATCCACGTACACACACTTGCACGAATTTCTGAAACACGTCTATCGACAAGAACGTACAAAGAACTTTTGAGAATTGAGCTACATAATGTTGTCCAACAGGTGTTTATAATGAGTTATTTGGTAATGCTTTAATGCTGTTTGTTAATTACTTGGCATGTGGCATGTGGCGAAAAACGTATTTATAATCATCTACATACTAGTATTCAGTGTATTAGTTTGCGTCTTGAGCAGTGTGCATTTACCTTTTGATATTTCGATGGTTAGGTGGAAAGTTGATGAAACCCACTTCCTTCTTTGGAATAGTAACCAAGCCATCAACTTGTATATCGGTTTCCTCGATACTGTAGCAGTAGGGTTTTGAATGTTTTTGTTCAGGTCTAATAGGGAAACTTTGATAAAATACACAATGCTAGATTCTGGCACTGGGAAAACAAAATTTGATCATAGTTTTCTCATCACGTGGTTCTTGATTTTTAAGATATCTGGCAATATTGCACCCTAATATGTAATATTACGTAACATTGCACAGTATGTTAAATGTAAAATAGTTTCCAAGAGGCCCCGGAAGTCCAAAAATGTAGAAGTGATAATTTAAGCCTTTAAATATACGGGGGTCAGTCAAGAAAAACTGAGAGTTGTTGAATTAAGCCTTCAAAATGTATTTACAATTATATTTTCTTCCAATAATCGTCAACAAGTATCCATTGCGGATATTCTGATGAATTCTGTGATCGGATATAGGCTTATAAATAAAGTTGCCAAGCAACCAAAGAACATGACTAAAGGGTATGCGTTCGCGCCAGCGACGGGGAACCTGATTTTGTTGTCAATTCGAACGTTTATTTCAACTTTATATAGCGTTATTTAGTACAACTAACATGTGTATCTTGTAGAATTGTATATATCAAATAATAATGGGCGTTTGTCACAGAATGGTCACTAATGCTGTATTGTTTAGTTGCCTAGCAACAATTTTATCCGTAATTTGTTGATTTTCGCGGCATGTGTTCTTTGCGCTGCCATGGTATTCTAAAACTAATCACTGAATTAACAATTTCTGCTCAGGAGGATTATGAATGGAGTCCAGTGACCATAATAGAAATAAAAAATATTATAAGCATTTTCTCATTCTCGCTCTCAAGCTCCATACCCCATGCTTAAGCTTAAACCCCCCAGAAGTTTTAGAATTTTGCCTCAGAACCTAATAGTCGAAGTACGAAAATGAACCCCCATATTATATGTTTCTTTTCAGTAATAAAGATGTTTCAGCAGGTTTTGCAACTAAGAACATGCTCCAATTGGTGTACGGAGTACGGGATGTAGTTATACCTCATTTGGTCGCTGGTTTGGCATGCGTTTGTGAAACTATGTCGTCCTGTTGTGGGGCCTTGGTCTTGGCTGCTGCGTTTCATTTAGTCTCATGGAATCACCGCTATTCTATAATTTCGTTGTAAAATTGGGTAATCCTGCCTTTATTCGTCAGGTCTTGGACTTATAATTGTTTCTTTGGCTTATTTATGGACATTGCTCTGTGTAGTTGTAATGTGGTGGTACTGGTTATGTGCTCGGCTCGTAAGGTTGAGTGCTGCCTTCCATGTCCGATTTCCTCATAACTATTTTGGAACATGGATTACATGTACATACTCCAATATTTATAACCACGGGGCCTGATCAATTTGTAAAATCCATCATCGGCAGCATAAACGCAATTCAAAACTTAATTAAAACAAACGTACATCAAAATGTATCAAATCGTATTATCCGCGAATAAGACTGTGTATAATTTCATACAGAGCTAGAAAATAGTATATTGTATGTCGCCATTCGTTTCTAAAGCGTTACATTTTAACACTACCCACCTTCTTGTTTTAAATGCTAAAGTGTGCCAGTGAGCGATGCAGGAATAGTTGATCTCATCCTAAAACTGTACCCGGGGTGATAATATAGATTTATGGGACGATTCAGTATAGAAATATTCATGTGTTGTTTGAGTGCAGATAACCGTTCTGAAATCTTTTCATACATCCGAAGTGAATAAACCATCCTCTGGCAAACGCAAAACATATGGTAGTTAATTCAATAAATGTTTTCACGTTTGAAACACTAGACGACTCGTTATTACCAGTAAGCCTATGTACCAGACGTTGAGTCTACGTATAAATCCAAACAACAAACACTCGGTGTAAACTGTATGTGCAATTGTGTATACATAAAATTAGTATAATCCAAAAACGAATAGCAAACACAATACTCAACAAGCCTCTTAGATCGCCAACAGCAGGATTATTTAAAGAGTTGCATGGCCTTTCATTAATTGAAAGATGTAAACATCACCCTGCAGTTTTGGTGTATAAAATATTAAATGATATGGCACCTGAATATATATCAGACATACTAAGATTTTCGAACAACTCAAATCATAATCTTAGATCATTTGAACATAAAGATCTCGTTTTACAAAAGACACCTCGTACGAACTATCTCAAAGATAATTTTGCTTATTTCAGCTTAAAAATATGGAATGATATTCCTTAGAATATAAGAACATCTTTAACATTGTATTCATTTAAAAACACGTATAAAAACTACTTATTAAATTCATTGAAATTTATTCGAAAAAAGTTGCACTTGTTCTTTACTATTAAAGCTATATATACATTATATATACATTTCATGCATGTGTGTAAGTTTTTTTTATTTACACATAATTTGATTGATTATTTCTTCTATGTGTCTGTCGACAAATGTGTTTATTTATTTGTGTGTTATATTGTAGTTTTACTTTATTTAATTTAATTGTGTATGTTTCATGTAAATATTGGTTCTGTCCATATGACATCATAAATTTCTTTTGTTATTGCTTTATCATCTTATTTCCTTTAATTACCATTATACTTGAAGGCCATATGAAAATAAGATGTATATTGTTTTAAAACTCTGTATATTTTATTTGTAACCTTCGTTAAATAAAGATATTATTATTGATTGATTGATTGCTTCGCTCAGCACTACACTTTCCCCGTCCGAAATTCAGTGTGCATGTAACAATACCAAGTGGCTTGGGACTAAAGAACCAACATCAACTTTGCTTTTGTATTAATCAATGTTCTTTTGTTTGTAGCGATGAGCTGTTTACATTTTGTTTAAGTTGAATAATCAGTCTAATTATCAGACTAATACATAAAATCAGCAGCACAAGGCGCTTCTTAAGGACCGTCGGAACGTGTCATGTTGACTAACATGAAGTTTGTTTTCCCATAAGTAAAGAGTAATTTTCAAACCTTATTTCCTTGTTTTCTCAAAATATTGATTTAGTCTTACGACCTTCTCATTCTAAGCCAGTGATATAATCATTGTAATGGGTTTCAATGGAATTTCTAATGCGTGTCTGATCATTTTAGATTATATCAATGCAACATCTACCGTTTTATGTTGATGGACAATCTATTCTAAATATTGCCTCCGGTGCTTTAAGGTGTTCCATTCATTTATTATATTACGGTAATCAATTGTAGTTACACTGTTGTAGGATGAAACGGTTAGTTTCCCAAAGTATAGTACTGACTTGAATCAAATACTTTTGTAGGGTTAACGCATGCTATTTCGTGCTATTACAAGTGCGAGGGCACAAATACTCCCGAGGGATTCTGCAGATGCATTAACGCAAAAAGTCTTGCGTAAACGCTATTATAGCATAAATAGAACAATTTATGAGTATGTTTTGCAAAATTCTGACACTTTGTCGGGGAAGTTTGGGCGACGTCGGGAAAACAAACGCGACGTCGCTTAGCAAACGTTACGTTATATACATGTTTTTTGTAACGAGCATTGACTTCAGGTATACGCAAATACCAAGAAAACAGTGACATTAGCGGTCTGTTACTATAATAGATAAATGATTAGTGGTTACAACTAAAATGTGAATTAAAGTTCATATGACGCTGGGTCCTTAAAACTGGACATCAACAGCGCATGAATCCTTTTTTTAACGTTTAAGCAAAATCACCGTTTTATGCTATAATACAAATCGATGGCTACATATTTTAAATCTGCTTCACAAGGCGCCTCTTATGAGCATGTTCTCATGAAAATCTGAAATTGTCATGTTGACCAAAATGAAGTTTTAAAAACGTGTTTTCTCATAGGTAAAGAGTAAATTACAGACAGTTTTCTCTTGTTTTCTCAATATATCGATTTGGTAGTTACGACCTTCTTATTCTAAGCCAGCGAAATGTATGGTAGTCGTCCGTTATGCTCGTTTGCGCATTATAGTGTAATTAACAAATAAAACATGACTTTCAGGTATATATGGAGTTTACAGAAAGGGCAAAAGCGAGCTTGGGTGTCATATACCGTCTAACTCAGAGTTTCTAGTCCGCATACTTCCATATGCATAAAAAAGCATGCTTTTTATATTATACCGAATATAAGTATTGAGAGTATATTTGATAGTGCCCGATCTATAAAACGCACATTGCTCAAGGACGGAGAACTCTCCTGCCACAGTCCTATCGGATAAAGTTCGGATAGTTCTCTGCCCTTGGTCAATATGCGTTTAAAATGGACCGACTGAAGTCACATTAAAATAAAGAAGGAACATGCAAATGAGGTATAACATTGTAAAACAAATTGTATAAACTGTTGCATTCACATGTCTCGTATAAAACGGCAATTCCTAGTCTGACCAGAAGCAGAAGGAACATCCGTGGAATAGACTTCTAAGCAAGGGGCTTTGTTAAACACATTAATATTATTATTATTATTATTATTATTATTATTATTATATACTGAATTACGAACTTATACTAAAAAAATTAAATGAACGTCTTATTTGATATTGATCATGCATCACTTGTTTGTTTCGTCATTCCATTTACGTCACATTATTGCTTTGCCAAATACATGTACAAAAAATGTACATAGTTTATATCGACCAGTGAGTTCAACAATAAAAAGACTAAACGAATTTCTTTACAAATGTGACAAAATCGAACGTCATTATAAAGGCTGAATTCAATTTGCTTCTGAAAGAAATAAGTCAATTTACATTTCGATTTTTCTTAATTATTCAAAAACAGAAAAGTCCATTTATTTGTCTGTAAGTCCACAAACACTTCCAGTACTTGTACGAGCCGTAATTGTAGTCATTTATATTCATTTGGTATTTGTATATTAATTGAAATTCGATTTCCTATTTATTGGAATAAAATGTCACTTCGATTATTTACATTGTATCTGCAAAATGTCGCCCCTTGCCCACAAGCCACGAACTCCACCGGTTGTTTCATATATCATGAGTGCAATCAAATCAAAAGATACACAACTTGTTATTATCAGATCATCGATTATCGCGGCATTATTTATACGATAATTGATAGTGTTTACAATTCATTAAGGAAGGATCATATTGAGAACCAAGTCCGGTAACTTCACGAGGATATTTATGCTCCATATAGCTTAGAATAAGGACAGATATTTTAACTGAAACATATTGCTATATAAAATTATTAATTCTATCGCAAAAGTAGATTGGATATTTGCATTCGTTTCAAGCTAAATAGTTAAATGATACTGGAAGACCAGCATCTGATGGGTTTAAATAATTAGCGCATACTTGTCATACAACCACGGCACGGTTAGAAACCCGCGTAAACAATGCTTATCTGCAAACGATTGAAAGCATGGGCAATTTATGAAAATAAGACCATCTCATGTATACTGAAGGAGATTTGATGCAACTTCGTTCATACTTTTTTATTCCAAGGAGTTTCAAACATTCGAAAAACCATCAAATGGATATTTTGCATGTGGCAATGCGTCATGTTTAGAGTGGTAATATTGTGTTCGTGAAATCTTTGATATTTTTGTTAGAAAAAACGAGAGTTGAGATTTTATAATTAGATGATTTTGTAATCAGTATAATAACATGATTCTCATACGCGTTTTTATCATAACAACTTGGATGTTCACATGTCTAGAAGCTCAAAAGGAGGCACTGACTATTGGTAAGTAGATGTTTCACTATAATTCAGTTATTTATACATCAAGTATTGAGCAGCAATACTGATAATCTAACAATTACTACATGTACCTTTCCTATCCGATTTCCTGTTACCTTTTTAGCCTACTTTAGCCCTCTTCATATATTACTAACGCGTAGTTCCATTATCCCTTGTTCCCTTTGATCATCATATGATCTTAAGTCCGCCGCAATATTTCTACATTCCGGTTCTTTGGTTTGGCTTCCGCTCTTTCCCATGATAATTCTAACTGTCTTTGCTCGGTCTCTATTGTTCTGTACCAGATCGTCTTTGTTCTTCCTCTTTGTCTCTTAAACGGAGGGGTCCATCGATTGGTAATGTTTGTGTTTTTTTACCCTGGCATTCGAAGGACGATAGTGTACGATTTAAAGCATTTATGTAGTTTTCAATTTCTAATAACTGTTTTGTTTGTGAATATTTATGCACGATATTTTGTGTATTTGATTGTTAGTCAACACAAAACGTAACCCAGTGAATGAGACTATTAAAATAAAAATAAAAACGATTTGCATGAGAAATGTTTGTGAAGCAGGAGGAATTTGTTAGGTCTATTATTTGTTTGTTGTAGTTAGTGTTAGTTCAAAATTGTCGTATACATGTTTTACAGCTGATTAATATAAGCTGAACATCATCTATACCCACTGTCTATAAACGAGTCGATATCCGGCAATTGCAATATTGAGTGAACGTTGAATCATAGAATACGACAATAAGGAGTACAATGAACGAATTTTACATGTGATTCCAGTGGAACTAAATGAAACAAGTTGATTTTTTATAGTAATCCGATAAGTCATACTGTAATTTGGTTTATACGCTACGAGGTAATTACATTTAATCACACTCTGATTACAGCAAAAACAAATTAGGAGACATTGAACGCTTATTATGCACTTCTTTCAAAGTCTATCTAGAACGGGTGTAAATATACTATCGTCCGACAGGTAAGCTATGTTTTTCTGGGCACAAGCTATATACCTGAGTTAAATCCTTTTTACAATTGTCGGAGGAATTTCTTTGTCGCACGACGCTTTTGTTTCTACGTCTAAATGTACCGACTTACGTATGGAATATATACTTTTGTGGAGCGGTCACACTTGTCGTACGGCGGACGAACGTCGGGCCTACGATGTAAATTTGCGGACTCTCAGTGTATAGTTTAATCTTGTAATCAAAAAGAAATACTGTGTCCATCGTACGTCCGTCGAATGTCCATCGCACGTCCATCGTGCGACGACGCAGTGCATCGCACAACGGACCTACGACAGTCACTCGACGCAGAAAATTTTGAAAATATCCACAACTTTACGTCGAAGGTCCACGGGTTTATTTTCCGTCGTACGTCACACGACCGTAGTTCGACAATTGTGAACGGGATGTTAACGGTATTCACCGCTCTTATTTTGAATGAGATAGTTCCCTCATTAGTATTACTTATTTAATCGACAGAACTGTAGTGAATTTAATTTCACATTCGAAATATTTACAATATCCATTTATTTATACATGTTGTAGAGAAATCATGAACATATGGGTGTTTTCATTATTACATTATTACGGTATGTATTTACTAAAACATACATGTATTGGTCTAGTTCAACCATCGATTATTGTTACTATGGCTTGGTTATAGTCTGGTCGGACTTAGTATAGTTAGCGGATCTGAGGTATTTTAGTCGACTTTGGTTTATGAAATTGGGTCATCATGCATTTTTTCGGGCACTTGGACTTTTAATTGTTTCTTTGGCTTATGTGTGGGCATTTCTCAGTGTAGTTTAGTTGTGGTGTTTCTGATTTTTGTGTTTGTCTGGTTAGGTTAAGTGCTGCCTTCCCTGTCCGATTTCCTCATATTGTTTTCAACCCTCGGGTGTAAGATGGTTTCTCTGTTTCTGGGTGTGTTTAAAGCACAGTAATTCGGACGTATGCACCGGCTTCTCTTTTAAAGGGAGGCACAACTGTAATGAGGATCATCTCAAATTGCAAGGCAGTTACCTCCCTTTTAAGTTAGAAACTGTGGTTACGACTAAAGTGCGTTCGGCCACACGCATGCGCATAAAGACGTTATATAGGCTTCCAGACTAGATAATAGTTGATGGTCGAACTCGATAATTTTAAATCCATTCAACACAATTCAGAGTTGAACCATTTATAATGATTATAAAATTTGATCACGAAAAGTAGCACTGAACGTCAAAAGCCGAATACAGAAAACATAAATGATTCGGCACACTGCCCTATTCGTACCTTAATTATCAACGCATTGAAAGTGCTGAAGTGGGGAATGTTATAGAAGATACAAAAGCCATTTTGAGATACCATTTGCATACTATCTTATTGCAACCTACATTGTCAGAACAGAGAATTTCTGTTCTGCTCTTTTGATTAAGTAGAGCAATAGTCTTGGAATTTCCTATGGAACTTCTATAATTGTTACTGTACTTGTTGCACATACGAAAACCATATTGTTGAATCACGAATTTTCAAAAAAAATACATAATTTTATTTTAAAATATTATTTAAAAATACAAATACCTTACAAAGCATATAATATACTTTACTGTTTGATTCCTTACATGCGTAATTTCATGTATGCAAAGTTGTATGCTTTTTGAGCCAAAACTGTTTCGGTAAAATAAATTTTTCAGTTTTTAGGGTTTGTCCCCTAAATCTATGAATATCTTAAAAACAAGCCGAGCAAAACTGTTGGCTTTATGGTTGGCATTGATCTGATCTTCATAAAAATAACACGACTTGTTTTTTATACCTTGTACAGAAAATTTCAAAAGGAGCGAAAGTCTTTAATTGGTCTTGTTTAGTTGCTAAATATATACTGCCAAGGGAGATGATTCCGGACAGGAGAAGTTCCGGACAAACGGTCGTAGACGGTTTATTTAGTTAAATAATTCATTGATATTGGTATCAAATCACTCAGGTGCGTATTTAAAGGAAATCTGGAAGAAGAAAAAATCAAAATCAACAAATAATTACTCATATACCGAAAATATCGTCTGCTGTTGTGATTTTGACATCAGCACCGCCGGGGGGTAAACAAATTTAGTGCGCATGCGCAGTATAGCGCGTGCACAGCGCGAGCGACAATGATTTTATTTTGTTCAATTATTTAGTTCAAAATTCCTAACGAGATCGTGGTCGAGTGGTTAAGCAGCTCGATTAGTAATTATCTGATGCTGAGGTCCAGCGATCGAATCACGGCGGCGCCAAAAAACTTTTTTTTTTAATTTTTATTTTTTCTTCCAGCATTTACTTTAGCGCAATAGACGGAAATTTGTCCTCATTATCTGTTGAGAATTTTTTTTTGATATCTTGTCAATAAATCTGAAAAACTTTTTCCACATTTTGTTTCGATTTTCGGCTAGTAAACAAGATACGGTATGGATTGGAATTTAACCTGTCACGAGCGCCCCCTGGGTTGAAAACATGTGCGTCACGTGTTGTCATGTCGTAAATATTGACATATTTTTGCATGATTGTGAAGAAGGAACCCTGTTCTAAATATTTCCTGGTAATATGTTTCTAAATATTCGTCGCGGAATATTCGAAGCAGACTGTCCGGTATATCTACGGTAATATCGTTGAAAATAGCACAAAAGAGCCCCTTTTCAGGCCCCAATATTTTGCTGTTCACGTGACGTCATTTTTCGGGAAACCTATTTTTAGCAAAGATCCTGAACCAAGGTATTTGTAAACACAAAAAAAATCTAAGAAAAAATCTATTTTTAACTCCAGGGGAAGCTTTTTATGCGATTTCTGTCCGGAATCTTCTCCTTTGCCAGTATGTTACCATTTGTTGACATTATGGTTGTATTATAGATCATTGACTTCATTGGTCACTATAGAGGTTACCGTTTTGGCTTGGACTTAGTGGTCATCTTGTGGTTGCATTTTTGCATGTTTTTCGTGATCTGGTCGTTGGAGGGCATAGTTTTATCGCTTGATTTCGCAGTTTTATGCATGGTATTTGGTGTTATCCGAGATCTGTAACTGCGTTATGTCTGATTTGGTTATTTGAGGTTACCGTTTTGGTATATTTGTGTTGCTTGATCTCGCCGATCTTGGTATGGTATTTGGTGTCATCCAGTGCCAGTAAATGGGTCAAGTCAGAGTATGGTCTCGTATGGTCCTTGAGGTCACTGTTTCAGTATATATTTATGACACTATGCTATTCAACATTTTACTGCAGGAACGTGGGCATTTCAATTTCTCGTTATGTTATGTGAGGGCATTGTGTCGTGTATTTGTGTCAAAGGCATTTCACATGCCGATTATACCAATAAAACTGAAAACTGTGTTATGTGATGTTGTTTATGATGTCTGTGCTCAGCTGGTTCTGGTGAGTGCTGCCTAACCTATCCAATCTCCTCATATCGTATTCATACAACAGGTCCGCACTTAATTGACGATTTTACTATATGTGACGTGGACTGCAGAAATCAGGCCAGATGCGGTAACGTCTATTTTTAGAAAAATGACGTCAAAAACTTGCGCTGTTTTTTCGCGGATTTTCTAATTTATCAACTTATATTTTCAAGTGTAATTGTATAAAAAAGGTTCTGCTTAAGAAAATAAACAATTAAGAAATATTTGCAACATTTCACAACCACTTCACGAAAATTTTAGTGTAGTCTAGCCATTTTAAGGAAAGTTATTCCCCTTTTACTGTGTAAAGGTAAAGGTCACGAAACAAAAATGGCTGACTGTTGAATGTTTATTTTGAGTGCAGTTTGTAAGGTTTAATGATGAGAAATGACGCTGATGTTGGTTTGACCTGGGTGTTATCGAATTATAAAGCTTTTATTTGGAGGTAAGCATAGCTTTTATTGTCTGCCATTGCTTAATTGTTGTGAATTATAGGTTTAATTGCGTTGATAACATTGACTTTGAAAGCGAAAGTTGACTTTAAAATGCCACAAAACAGTTTATTTTTATGTGAATGAGTCTATTGTTTACTCGCTTCTTCATAGCATAGTGTAAATTTTATGTATGTAGATAATGAGTTAACATGAGAATTGTTCATGACTGATTTTATGGATGTTTTCATGTTGTTTTTAGACATTCCCCCACCCACCTTGCTTTGTACACATCAAGTCAAATGACTGTCATTTGTCTTCATTTTTCATTTTTTTGAATGCATAGATCCAACTTACATGCTCAGTAATGTTCATAGATCTACACTACTGTTTACTAAGGAAATATGTCTGGTTTAGGGCTCAAACCCATGACTGTCTGAACTGACAAGTAAATTTATTTGACACTTAAGCTACTGTATGCTTCCATCCCTCCAAAAATGTAAGCGACTCAAATTAACTAGGCCAATTCCCTGCCGGGTTACTTAGGAATAAATTGGTTTAATTCATGTGCATACGGTTCATCCGGGCTCAACCGCACAGCCTAATAACTGCACATCTCTACAACAATGTAACAATTTGGTATATACAATGTACACATACATCTTGTAGCTGTTCTATTTATAACCACAATGTAGTAGGCCTACTGAGTTCTGGGAAATCCTTGATGCATCTAATATTATAAGTTAATGCTATCCTTTGTTGTTGACTCGTCTGTGTTGTTGGTAGATCTATTATGGTATTTTAACGACCGTGTGTGTGTTCTAAAACCTGTTGAGCTACATCGTCAATCAATCAGTGATATGCTCGAATACGACGAAAACTAGTAAATACACTGGAAGTGTGTACTTGTATGACATACTGAAGGATGCTAAACTCATAACAGAAACCAGGAGAGCGTCAACCAACAGTGTACATTACCGTGATGAAGTAATATACATGTAAACCCCAGTCTAACTTCAACTCTGACCAATAACCTGTCGAAAACTGATTAATACGCTCGAACGTGTATCACAGATTGGAAGAGGATGAGATGGAGGTTATCTGATGCATGTAGCATAAGGTCAGGTAGCGTCAATCAACTGTGTGACAATCACCATAAGCAAGGTAAACGCAAAACAATTGTAAAAGAGTATATACCATGTTCATTTCGACTTAACGTGAATTTTATTAGGTTTTTATAAAGAGCTTAACAAAGATACATGAGGGGTATCTGAAGAAATACTAAATGAGTTCGAGAGCAAATCAGATGATGTAGACGACAGAATGGTTAAATGTAGACCCAAGTTACACGACCGCCAAATTTCAAATAACGTTGTAGATATTGACCTCAATACCATACTCGTTCAGGAAATACTATTAAACTTCATAGTTTAAATTTTCAAAACTTGTTTAAAATAAATTTATGTCACTTGACAACTCACTGAGCAGCAATGAAAACGAAACACTTTTTAAACTTGAATATTTTCGTAATCTGTTAGTGTGTAAGTTATAAACTTGAAATGTTGTATGCTGACTTCGATTTATATTATCTACAGATTTCGTTTTTTTTCTATGAAAATACTTTAAGAATAACTCGTCCATAGCGGGATAGCTTAAACTGCATTTTCCCGCGCGTTAAGAAAGATAAAAATGCATTAGAAATCATAGGATGTTAGAAAATGTTAACGTCAAGTGCGATAACTCTTGGATAATTATCCTCACTTTTTAAGATTAATTACCAAACTTTTACACTAAATTGTATAACTGGATATTACTGAACTAGTCTACATGCTTAAGTTATTATGTTCATTAATATTTAGACGTAATTTGTGTTTTGAAAATTCAGCACGCAATTCAAAAGCGCGTTTTTTCTCCATTGAGAGCAATAATCAGTCTTAAAAGAATACATTTAGCGTCCATGCAATTTATTTCCTGTAACAATTGGTGATACTTTCACCATCCTTAGGACAAATATAATACAAATATATTAATCTCAAAACGAGCAGTTTCGAATATGCGTTTAGAGCCGCTAAATTTGAAGAAGTGTTACAAAGAAACTGGCAAGTTAATTATTTACTCAATTTATTACTCAACGATTATCTCCCTTTGACCATAGAAAATACACTAAGGCTACAATAGAGCAGGCTTAACTATTTAGTGGTTGTGCGCGAAATAGTGCACAGTGCCCTGTACAATATCTAGACTTCACATAGCACATCTGCAACAACGGACTAGCATCCCACTAGAATTCCATTAACGTTTCATACGATTATTACGTCGTAGAAGTTCACGATGCATCGGTCCAGACGGTGGTTTTAAAAGATACAAAAAATGCGACTTTCTGTTTTATACTGACAGCAAAATAACTGGTACAAAACTATGTTGCTAAACAACCTTTTCTGATTCGAAGTGTTATTCATGTGTCACTTGCATATATCTATTCTATGACAAAATTTCGCGATGCTTACACACTTATTAAATGTATTATGCTCTACTATGTAAGCGTTTTCATTGCAGCTCAGTGTATATTCACAACGAATACTTGTTACGATCACTTATAATAAACGTGTGTGATAATACATGTTCCAGAATACGCGTACCAGCCTGTCACCATTAAAGCATGGTTGTTGTACATGTATATATGTATACATGTAACAGAGACATATACTTAGAATTTATAAAAACCTTTCAAACGAAAAAAAAACACTTTACGATATATAGCACTAAATTTATTTTTGTAATGTTTTTAAAGTTCGAAACACAACGAATAGCTTAATATGCTTCACTACTTTTCTATCTAAGGATTTATGTTCCGATCCAATTCTGTGTAGTAGTGGTAATCGAGAAAACATTATCAAGATCACGTGACCATGTATTATTTTCCACGAATAAGCACACCTGAGAAAGTGCTTCTAGTCAGAGAATTTCTATACAAACTGTCGCCATCACAGCTTGATGCACATCGAACCGTAACACGGTCACCCACAGTAACATCTGCAATAGTAACCAAGGTAAAAATGTTGATAAGATCGTTATCCCCTATCAGACCTGTTTGCACCAATGTCTCGTTCACAAAAATTCCAAAGTATGCGTAGGATTTCACTTTCAGGCTTAATTGTACCGCGAACATGTATATGCCGCCTATTGGTACAGTAAATGTACCGGTCTTAGTGTCATAGGATTCTCCGTAATTAATGGTATAACTTGTGAAAACAATCACTTTTTTGTCAGTCATGGCCATTTCTTCCACATTTGAACTCTGGAAAGCAACCGGTTCTATAGCTGATTCTGAAATAAAGGAAAGGTACTGTTACTAGGCTAAACACCAGGTGTTGTAAATAATGCACGTATTTTGATTAATGTATAATTTAGCTTTTTGCTGCTTTGGATTTTTATTATTATGTAATCATGTTTTGTACCTTAACGTTCAAAGTAAAAATATATCAATTCTAATTGTTGACTGTACCAAGCACTGCGTATGAACGACTGTACGCTAATTAGCATGTTAAAACGACGAAAAACAAAACACAGCAATATTGGAATAGTAATTTCTGAAGACTAAGCATATAATATTATACACAAGCATTATGACAAGTTGTACTCTTTAATATTTAGAAGTTACTTGTAATTGTAATTGTCTGATAAACATGGGGAACTATTTTGTTCGATATTTCATGTCCACCGCATAACTCTTATATTATAAAGAGGCATTCCCTATAACTTTGACCGATAAAATCGATTCAGGAATATTATACAAGATAAACTCCTCAAATATTTAACAAAAAGCTCCCACCAAATACTGAGAAGAAATAAATTATACTTCCGTAATGAGCCAATCTAGGCACGAGTTGTTTCCCTTTGACCACATAGTAATAAATCGCAAAGAAGTGATAAATTATTATTGGTGATTTAAATATATTTTTGACATTATAGAGACATATTTGCACACACGTTCTTCTTACAAATTATGATAATTGATAGTGCTTTGTACATTTAGCTCATTTAATGTGATAATAGAGAAAATATGCTAGTTATAGGGAATGCATATTTACGAATTGTGAAAACCTACTTTTAGGACGATTTAAACTGTCACCTCAGACTAACTTACACATATCTTTATAAAATTTCGATACATTGAGAGCAAACTAAAATACATACGGATTTTGAGGACATCATCTGCAAGCTTTTTAATGGATTCTTGCATTTTTGTGATCGGCAAATCAGCTTCCAGGCCTGCTTTCGTGGTAGCAAGTTCGTCCTTCACTTCTTGAAATTCTGTCAGAAATTGTTCGCGTTCTGTGGCAAGAGTGTTCAGTCCATCTCGAACCTGCACTTTGGAAGAAGCCATTTCTTCCTTCATTTTCTCCACAAATATTTGTAGACGGATCATTTTCTCTAAAGTTTGTTCTTCATAATGAAACGAAGAACAGGAAGATGGTTCTAGTTTAAAGGCCATATTAGAACCGAGAAGTACCACAATCGCGGAACACAACACAAACATTTTGCTATTCGACGTACACACACTTGCACGAATTTCTGAAACACGTCTATCGGCAAGAACGTACAAAGAACTTTTGAGAATTGAGCTACATTTCTAGATCGCAATTTCGTTCATGAATTATCATTATTATTCTTTTCATGTTGCCAAACAGGTGTTTATAATTAGCTTAATACTGAGTTATCTTGGTCATGCTTTAATGATGTTGGTTAATTACTTGGCATGTGGCATGGATTAAGCTCGTCTGACGAAAACGTATTTATAATCATCTACGTACTACTATTTAGTGTATTAGTTTTCATCAGAGTCCAGTGACCATAATAGAAATAATAAATATTATAAGCATTTTCTCATTCTCGTTCTCAAGCTCCATACTCCATGCTTAAGCTTAAACCCCTCAGAATTTTTAGAATATTGCATCAACACCTAATGGTCGAAGTAAGAAAATGAACACCCCTATTTTCTATGTTTCTTTTCAGTAAGAAAGATCTTTCAGCAGGTTTTGCAACTAAGAACATGCTCCAATTGGTGTACGGAGTACGGGTTGTAGTTATACCTCATTTGGTCGCTGGTTTGACATGCGTTTGTGAAACTATGTCGTCCTGTTGTGGGGCCTTGGTCTTGGCTGCTGCGTTTCATTTAGTCTCATGGAATCATCACCGCTGTGCTATAATTTCTTTGTAAAATTGGGTCATCCTGCATTTATTGGGCAGGTCTTGGACTTGTAATTGTTTCTTTGGCTTATGTATGGACATTGCCCAGTGTAGTTGCAATGTGGTGTTACTGGTTATGTGCTCGGCTCGTTAAGTTGAGTGCTGCCTTCGATGTCCGATTTCCTCATACCTGTTTTGGAACATGAATTACGTACTCCAATATTTATAATCACGGGGCCTGATCAATTGGTAAAATCCATCATCGGCAATTCAAAATTTAATTAAAACAAACGTACATCAAAATGTATCAAATCGTATTATCCGCGAAAAAGACTGTGTATAGTTTCATACAGAGCTAGAAAATCGCATATTGTATGTCGCCATCCGTTTCTAAAGCGTTACATTTTAACACTACCCACCTTCTTGTTTTAAATGATAAAGTGTGCAGGTGAGCGATGCAGGAATAGTTGATCTCATCCTAAAACTGTACCCGGGGTGATTTGTGGGACGATTCAGTATGAAAATATTCATGTGTTGTTTGAGGGCAGATAACCGTTCTGAAATCTTTTCATGCATCCAAAGTGAACAAAACATCCTCTGGCAAACGCAAAACATATGGTAGTTAATTAAATAAATGTTTTCACGATTAAAACATTAGACGACTCGTTATTACCATTAAGCCTATGTACCAGACGTTGAGTCTACGTATAAATCCACAAACAACAAACACTCGGTGTAAACTGCATGTGCGCTTGTACATAAAATAAGTATAATCCAAAAACGAATAGCAAACTCAATACTCAACAAGCCTCTTAGATCGCCAACAGCAGGATTATTTAAAGATTTACTTTGGCTTTCATGTATTTAAAAAAATTATCACCCTGCAGTTTTGGTGTATAAAATATTAAATGCTATGGCACCTGAATATATGTCAGACATACTTAGATTTTCGAACAACTCAAGTCATAACCTTAGATCATCTGAACATAAAGATCTCGTTTTACAAAAGACACCTCGTACGAACTATCTCAAAGATTATTTTGCCTATTTCAGCTTAAAAATATGGAATGATATTCCTTAGAATATAAAAACATCTTTAACATTGTCTTCATTTAAAAACACGTATAAAAACTACTTAATATTAAATTTATTGAAATTTATTCGAAAAAAGTTGCACTTGTTCTTTACTATTAAAGCTATATATACATTATATATACATTTCATGCATGTGTGTAAGTTTTTTTTATTTACACATAATTTGATTGATTATTTCTTCTATGTGTCTGTCGACAAATGTGTTTATTTATTTGTGTGTTATATTGTAGTTTTACTTTATTTAATTTAATTGTGTATGTTTCATGTAAATATTGGTTCTGTCCATGTGACATCATAAATTTCTTTTGTTATTGCTTTATCATCTTATTTCCTTTAATTACCATTATACTTGAAGGCCATATGAAAATAAGATGTATATTGTTTTAAAACTATGTATATTGTATTCGTAACCTTCGTTAAATAAAGATGTTATTATTATTATTATTGATTGATTGCTTCGCATTCCACGTCCGCTATCCAGTGTAACAATACCAAGTGGCTTGGGACTAAAGAACCAACATCAACTTTGCTTTTGTATTAATCAATGTTATTTTGTTTGTAGCGATGAGCTGTATACATTATGTTTAAGTTGAATAATTAGACTAATTATCAGACTAATAAATAAAACCAGCATCACAAGACGTTTCTTATGGAACATCGGAACATGTCATGTTGACTAAAATGAAGTTTAAACAGATTGTTTTACCCTAAGTAAAGAGTAATTTTCAAACCGTATTTCCTTGTTTTCTCAAAATATTGATTTAGTCTTACGACCTTCTCATTCTAAGCCAGTGATATAATCATTGTAATGGTCTCCTTATGGAATTTCTAATGAGTGGCTGATCATTTTAGATTGTATCAATGCAACATCTACCGTTTCATGTTGATGGACGATCTATTCTAAATATTGCCTCTGGTGCTTTAAGGTGTGCCATTAATTTATTATTTTACGGTAATCAATTGTTGTAGCACGAAACGGTTAGGTTCCCAACGTGAAGTACTGACTTGAATCAAATACTTTTGTAGGGTAAACGCATGCTATTTCGTGCTATTTCAAGTTCGTAAGGGCGCGGGCACAAACAATCCCGAGGGATTCTGTAGATGTATTAACGCAAAAAGTCTTGCGTAAACGTTATTATAGCATAAACAGAACAATTTATGAGTATGTTTTTCAAAATTATGACACTTTGGCGGGAAAGTTTGGGCGACGTCGGGAAAACAAACGCGACGTCGCTTAGCAAACGTTACGTTATAAAATTATACATGTTCTTTGCTACGAGCATAGACTTCCGGTATCCGCAAATACCAATAAAACAGTGACATTGGCTGTTTGTTACTATAATAGATAAATGATTAGTGGTTACAACTCACATGTGAATTACAGTTCATATGACGCTTGGTCCTTAAAACTGGACATCAACAGCGCGTGAGTCCTTTTTTTAACGTATGAGCAAATCACCGTTTTATGCTATAATACAAATCGATGGCTTAGAACCAGAAGGTCGTAACTACCTCTTACAACCTTATAAGACTCATAAATATTTGAAATCTGCTTCACAAGGCGCTTCTTATGAGCATATTTTCATGAAAATCTGAAATTGTCATGTTGACCAAAATAATGTTTTAAAAACGTGTTTTCCCATAGGTAAAGAGTAAATTACAGACAGTTTTCTCTTGTTTTCTCAATATATCGATTTGGCAGTTACGACCTTCTTGTTCTAAGCCAGCTAAATGTATGGTAGTCGTCAGTTATGCTCGTTTGCGCATTATAGTGTAATAATAATTATTAACAAATAAAACATGACTTTCAGTTATATATATGGAGTTTACAGAAAGGGCAACAGCGACCTTGGGTGTCATATGCCGTCTAACTCAGAGTTTCCAGTCCGTATACTTCCATATGCATAAAAAAGCATGCTTTTTATATTATACCGAATCTAAATATTGATAGTATATTTGATAGTGCCCGATCTATAAAACGCACATTGCCCAAGGGCAGAGAACTCTCCTGTCACAGTGCTTTCGGATAAAGTTCGGATAGTTCTCTGCCCTTGGTCAATATGCGTTTAAAATGGACCGACTGAAGTCACATTAAAATAAAGAAGGAACATGCAAATGAGGTAGAACATTGTAAAACAAATTGTATAAACTGTTGCATTCACATGTCTCGTATAAAACGGCAATTCCTAGTCTGACCAGAAGCAGAAGGAACATCCGTGGAATAGACTTCTAAGCAAGGGGTTTTGTCAAACATATTAATATTATTATTATTATTATATACTGAATTACGAACTTATACTAAAATAATTAAATGAACGTCTTTTTTGACATTGATTTCATGCATCACTTGTTTGTTTCGTCATTCCATTTACGCCACATTATTGCTTTGCCAAATATATGTACATAGTTGATATCGACCAGTGAGTTCAACAATAAATAGACTAAACGAATTTCTTTACAAATGTGACAAAATCGAACGTCTTTATAAAGGCTGAATTTATTTTGCTTCTGTAAGAAATTAGTCAATTTTCTTTTCGATTTTTCTCAGAAAATAAAAAACAGAAAAGTCCATTTATTTGTTTGAAAGTCCACAAACACTTCCAGTACTTGTAAGAGTCCGTAATTGTAGTCATTTATATTCATTTGGTATTTGCATATTAATTGAAATTCGATTTCCTATTTATTGGAATAAAATGTCACTTCGATTATTTACATAGTATCAGCAAACTGTCGCCCCAGGCTCACAAGCCACGAACTCCACCGGTTGTTTCGTATATCATGAGTGCACTCGAATCAAAAGATACACAACTTGTTATTATCGGATCATCGATTATCGCGGAATTATTCATACGATAATTGATAGTGTTTACAATTCAATAAGGAAGGATCATATTGAGAACCAAGTCCGGTATTTTGACGAGGATATTTATGCTCCATATTGTTTAGAATAAGGACAAATATTTTAACTGAAACATATTGCTATATAAAATTATTAATTCTATGACAACAGTAGATTGGATATTTGCATTCGTTTCAAGTTAAATACTTAATTGATACTGTAAGACCAGCATCTGATGGTTTTAAATAATTAGCGCATAGTTGTCATACAGCCACGGCACGGTCGGAAACATCGACAGTTTATGGAAATAAGACTATCTAATGTAAACTGAAGGAGATTAGATGCTACTTCGTTCATACCACTTTTTATTCCATTGAGACTTGGGATTTTTTAATTTGATGCTTATGTAATCAGTTTGATACGATGTTTTTCATACGTGTTTTTATCATAATAACTTGGATGTTAACATGTCTAGAAGGTCATAACGAGGCACTGACTATCGGTTAGTAGATGTTTCACTATAATTCAGTTATTTATACATAAAGTATTATGTAGCAATACTATAATCTAATATATCAAGTGTACTACAAAACACCTATCTTTGCAGCTACATATACATTGTTTATTTCTTCTAAGCAAACGATTTTTGTGTCGCCTGAATAGGCGACATATAAGTGTTACTTTTGTCGGCGGCGGCGGCGGTGGCGTCGGCGGTGGCGGCGTCGACGGCGTCCGGATTAGCTTGTCCGGACTGTATCTCTTTCTTGTATTAACACGACATGTATTCATGCATTAACACGATTATCGACCTCGTCCGGGCCGTATCTCACTCATGCATTGACACTTTTTAAAATAACTTGCTCAAAGGTCAAGGTCACACATAGAGGTCAAACGTCAAAATGATCATTATAGACCTTACCATTATAGACCTTACGAATTCGTTTGTCCGGGACATATGTTTGTCACCATAAGTTTGAATGACTTGAAACTTGGTATGCATGTTTCTTGTAATGATTTGAAGTGCAGTGCACATGTACCGTAACTCACAACTCACAACTTTCCAACATAATTGCTCATATTTTGTCAGGCGACACATCCAGCTCGCGGAGCTTCTAGTTAAGCTTTATATTATATAACATTATATACATTTATATTAGTTATAATATATTATACCATTGTACATATATATTTTGTTTTCAAAGAAATGGGACTCGTCAACAGGATTTCTATGCACCTTCCCTATCCGATTTCCTCATACCTTTTTAGCCTACTTTAGTAGGCTAAAAGTCTCCATTTATTACTAACCCGTATATCTCTTACCCCTTATCCCCTTTGATCATGATCTGATCGTAAGTCCGCCGCAAAATTTCTACATACATGTTCTTCGGTTTGGCTTCCGCTCTTTACCAGGATAATCCTAACTGTCTTTGCTCGGCTCTTTTGTTCTTTACCAGATCGTCTTTGTTCTTCATCTTTGTCTCTTAAACGGAGGTGTCCATCGATTGGTAATGTTTGTGTTTTTACCCTGGTATTCGAAGGATGAAAGCGTACGCTTGGAGGCATTTATAACTGTGCAATTTTAATTCCTAATAACTGTCTTGTTTGTAAATATTTTTAAACGAATTATTTTGTTTTTTTTATTGTTAGTCAACACACAGCTTAACCCAGTGAATGAGACCGTTAAAATCAGGAGGAATTTGTCAGATATATTATTTGTTTGTTGGTGACTTTGTTAGGAAAACATATTCTGCAGATTTGGATTTTACAATAATTTCACTTTCCAAATATTTACCATTCGTAGATGACTATTTACACATGTATCAATATAATAAAATTCGCTTAGGGATGTCAGCACTGAACGTGAATAGCCGAATACAGAAAACAAAGATTATACGACACAGTGCCCTATTGGTACCTAAACTAAAAATGCACTCAACTCCAATAGCAGGTCACTCTTGCATTGATAAACTGTTAAAGAGGCATACCCTTTAACTAGCATATTTTTCTCTACTATCACATTAAATAGGCTAAATGTACAAAGCACTATCAATTATCATAACTTGTCAGAAGAAAGTGTGCGCGAATATGTCTCTAAAATGTCAAAAATATATTTAAATCACCAATAATAATTTATCGCTTCCAGCGATTTATTATTATGTGGTCAAAGGGAAACAACTCGTGACAATTTTGGCTCGTTACTGAAATATGCTTACGTTCCTTTCTCGGTAATTAGCGGGAGTTTTTGTTGAAAATGTGAGGAGTTTAAGCAATAAAGTGTAATTCTCAGTTAATATATAATATTCCTGAATAGATTAAAACTATCAAAGTTATAGGGAACGCCCCTTTAATATTAATTATTTCAGGCATAATCACACAAGCTACATCTTGTGTACATGGGACCATACTGGACATTGGTCATAACATCAGTATAGAAAGTTACATCATTGATACCAGAGAAGTTTATCAGCTGTATAAAACAGGTAAATATTGATTGTCCTTGGATAAACGTACATGTACATTGTATTTTTTGAATCGAAAACTGCGTTGACCAATATTTATAATGGCGACATACGAGGGGTGTCCCACAATTACGTAGACAGACTTTTGTCTTAACTTTTGTATTTTATAACAAAAAAAGTTAAGTTACCAATTTTCTAGGGCTCTTTTCAGCTGTTAGGCCGCTCAAGCACCCTTTGACATTTCAACGTCCCCTAGTCATTGGGCTACATATGGAAACCTACACTCGTGTCTCCCTGGGGAGACTATTTCTTTCCTGTGGTGTGGCAGCCAACATCAATCTGCGGCGCCCAGAAATAGACACTACCCTCACAGGTACCATTTTACACCATGGTGAAGTGGAGCTGTGGGTCTTGCTCAGAGAAATTAACCAGTGGTCCAGAGGGTGTCGAACCCGGGACCTCTCGATCCCGAAGCGCACGCCTTACCTCTAGGCCACCGCTCCCCACACATAGGCATAATAGGCATTAATGTTCATCAACTTTGCTTTAGAAAAACTTTTCAAGAGAATAAGCAAAGCAATTTTCTAACAGATTATTAGAACGCTATTTAAAAATGTAATATATCGCTATTTAAAAAAGATCAATATTGAATACCACCCTGACGTCTGGGTGGGTATTCACAAGGCAACTTAGTAGAAAACTAAGTACTTTCTAAAACACATGCATATTCCTTAAGTATGTCAGTTAAACATAACAACTAAATTATTCAAACCATTGTGTAAAGAGCTACACTAACCATAAAAAAACATTGATTAATTTTCTTAAATTGAAAGTTTTGAAGATTTGCACTAAAATGCTTTGTGAATTCATTTGTATTACCCCTAGTCAATAGTCCATTGAATGTTACTCTAAACCATATAACTACTGTTTTCAGTTCAAATGCTTGACAGAAATAAATCCATTGATGTCATTCTATTATTTGACGACAATCGTATACCGGAATCATCAAGACATCTACTCACACCAAGTAATAAGAAGCTCATTAAATGGGGCAAAGAAGGAGGAATAATAGGCATGGTAGATGTTTTTTGTGTATTTATCTGCCGTTAGAATGGTAGAGGTTTTATTTTTTATTTTTGTTGTATATTTATCTGCCGTAAGAATGGTAGAGGTTTTCTTTTATTTTTGTTGTGTATTTATCTGCCGTAGGAATGGTAGAGGTTTTGTTTTATTTTTATCGTGTATTTATCTGCCGTAAGAATGGTGGAGGTTTTCTTTTTACTTTTGTTGTGTATTTATCTGCCGTAGGAATGAATGTTTGAGATTTTCTTTTATTTTTGTTGTGTATTTATCTGCCGTAAGAAGTTAATTTAAGAATAATTCATATTTGAAATTTCGTCACCGTCACGTAGTGTCTTTTATGAGCCTATATTCATGAAACTCGGAACAGGTCATATTGACCATATTTAAACTTGAACAAGCTTGTTTTCCATAAGTAATGCGTATTTGTCTGGTATGTATATGTATGTCTGAATTACAGCCAAGTTACCAGCCAGTAGAAATCAACAGCAGGAAAATATCGACAACTTGTGAAAACTACCATGGATCTAAATTACCAGACGGTCCATACTGTGTTATGGGTCTCAATTCAACAATCATTAATAGGTATCTTTTTGGAATATTTATAAATAGAGATGTGCACACCTAGTACTATATGGATATCCGTAAATTCGAAACGTTAAAAACCGAGGGATTGTTTAAAATGAATTTTAATATAATATAAAGCAGACGAATATTACCATGTGTATTGATGGTAAATTAATCCATTGAATTAGTAGTAGTCATATATACCTTTGAGAAAACCCCTAGTACATTTACGGTTAAATACATAGAATCTGACATCCGTGTATCTGTGCACATCTCTAATATAACCCTATTATTATATATATATATATATATATTGTAGAAGGAAGAAAGAACCCGTCACGGGAAATGTATATAGAAAAATTGCAACGAAAAATTAGCCGCCTCCGCTGGGAATCGAACCCAGGTCCCTTGGATTACCGGTCCAGGATGCTAACCGCTACACCACAAAGACGGACGTAATTTGACGTTGCTATTTGGACTTATAACCTTAATGAATCTATTTATAGATTCTATTTTTAACTTTGTTATTTTCGTCGTCAACGACGTCGTCCTTGTTAGTAACCAGAATTATGGCCTCTCCACACACCCAAATGGAGAATTTTTTAGTTACCATAAACTGGCGACTTCGCCGCTGAACTTCTACTTTTGCGTCCCCTGTTGCCCTGTTATTTATTTTATTATTAAGGTATATAAGTCCCCCCTTGACGGAAGATTAAATTGTAGAAGGAAGAAAGAACCCGTCACGGGAAATGTATATAGAAAAATTGCAACGAAAAATTAGCCGCCTCCGCTGGGAATCGAACCCAGGTTCCTTGTTATATATATATATATATATATGTAAATTGATTATACGACCTTATCTAGTCTAAGAATTACATATTTGTTCGATATCGCACATAAATAGAAAGTCTGTCACATCTACATGTAGTAATTACTTTTGATCGATCTTTCTCAGTTTTTATTTTCTCAATAATTTGTGATTTCAATAAACGGAGACATTAAAAGACATAACGGTTTTTATATCGGTCTACATACATCTGTATACGATATATTATATAAAAAAGGATCAATAACAATAATAACAATAATCACTTTTTTAACGATGAAGCACCCATTTAGCCAAAGGCTTGTCCCACATGGAGTCTTCTAACGTATACAGAACGTATTAATGTTATGTATTGTTGTTTTTATCTTTTCTGTGCTCGGCTGTTTAAGTTGAGTGCAGCCGTGACTTATAAATCTTCTCTCATCTTTTTGTACGAAATTCCTTCTCCCACTTCTGGTTAATTATCCATCCATAAAGAGAATGGTGTTGCACAATTATAATAGTAGTAAATACATTTTTGTCGTATTTCTATTTCAGAAATGAAGGCATTGTTACACTGGTCCCCAAAATAGTGACGTCAGCAGTTTTAGCGTTGTCGTGGAAACACGTAATCATATTTTACGAAACTGCCACAGGTATAGATATAATAAATTATAGTGAACAGAAAAGGCTTAGCGTATTTTGTTGTGTTAAATTAAATTTAATTGACTAACCCTGTTTTTTACCTAAGATATGCAAAATACTTGTAAAGGCACACACATGTTGTATCGTTATATTTTCTAAAAGTCGCAAGAGTATCTTTTGTATGGGTTTGGTGTCCTAAACAACAGGTGAAGTAAACACCAATTGTTGTTAGTTTGGTTCTTCCAAGTTAGAGCATTTTGTCGCAACGATTGTAATTATGCAAATATTATTAATTTAAAGTGATTAATAACAACGGCACGTAAATCAATACGAATTATACAGTGGCATATATAATTATAATATACCGGATTATACTCTAGAGATGTGAATATTTTCTTCGTGATACCTAGAATGACAATTACATTTGTAACAGTATCGAACTCATTAATTCACAATTAGTATAATCATTATCGTTTCATCATAACGCCATTAGAGTTAATACGATCCAGTTAACTTAATCGATTAAACCAATATTTACTGTTAGGCTTAATTCCCGATTAGACGCGTTAATTTTATTCATGAAATGAGGTTCCGGACAAATGGTGTAATATTCGCATTTCTTGATATTTTTTCAGTCGACTTTTCTTAAGTTTTGCTTTCCTATTATTAAAGAATAATAGGTTAGTGTCGGGGATGTGTTTATCTGACAAGGCGGAGGAATTTATTCGGGTGAGCAGTAGACAAATCGGACAATTTACCCAGCCTAGACGGATAAACGTATACGAAGTCACCGTCACTATCCTATTATTCTATTGTTACAGTAACTGAATTTGCTTAATTAAGGGACACAACTTGGGACTTTTACAATTTTTTTTGTAACGCCATGTTCGTTCAATAATACCACTATAAATGACGACTTTCGGCCACTTGATTAAGTATTGTGCACGTCCGTAAGTCACAGAAAACTAATCGATGCACAAAGCTCATTTTAGACAGACAAACCTCACGTTCGGATATAAATTTTCAACCGGCTACTATGTTGTAGGAAGAAGTCCATCACGTGGTCAGGTTACCTCATAAAGCTGACGAAGTACACTTTATCAGGCATCCTGTTGTCATGTAGTTTCTGCCTGAAGTAACCTGATACACTATAAACGGACAACTATTTAAAAGGGGAAAAAACACAAATTCCCTTTTTGGGTGCCCAAAATGAGCAAATCAGGGTCGCAAATGTCGACCTAAATTGTAAAAAAAATCAAAAGAGGTCAACAAATGTTAACCTCAAAAGTAAATAAAATAAATACAGGTTGAAATTTTCATACTTTATTTGGCAAATATCATACAGAAATGTTTGGACGTCCAAACAATTTGATCAAATATACTATCAATGAAGAATCTTTATTTTGAAAAGCAAAATGTCCAAACATTTTGCTTTACTGGCAAAAGTAACACTAATGGAACATAATTGTTTGGACGTCCAAACATTTTGTTTTTCAGAGTGTGCTGTTTTTGCGAAACAATGTATTTGATAGGAGACAATAATTGACCGAAATGTTTGGACGTCCAAACAATTTTGTTTCCAGAGTTTACACATAGTGAGCATAATTTTTGTCAAATGTTGTTCAAATACCTCAAAATGTGTATATTCTGGAAAGAAAAATGTTTGGACGTCCAAACATTTTGGCAAAACATAAGTAAAAAATGAAAAATATACATTTTGATAAAACTTAATATAGAATCTAAGATACACAAAATGTGTAAACTGGGAGACAAATTGTTTGGACGTCCAAACATTTTTTTTCAAATTTAGTTAGACTATGCACATTTTAGAACAGAAATGTTTGGACGTCCAAACAATTTTTTTTTCCAGAGTAAACATATTGCGAGCATATTTTTTTCAGATGTTTGGACGTCCAAACATTTTGTTCAAATAAACTCAAAATGTATCTATTCTTGAAAGAAAAATGTTTGGACGTCCAAACATTTTGGCAAAAAATAGTAAAATATGAAAATATACACATTTTGAAACAGAAATGTTTGGACGTCCAAACATTTTGATAAAACTTAATATAGAATTTAAAGATACTCCGTACGTTTACACTGGGAGACAAATTGTTTGGACGTCCAAACATTTTTTTTCAAATCCAGTCAAACTATGCACATTTTGAACAGAAATGTTTGGACGTCCAAACAATTTGGTTTTCAGATTATGCACACTTTTTTATTACATTGACCAAAATGTTTGGACGTCCAAACAATTTTATAAAAATATATAACGTATATACAATAATGAAAAATTATAACAAATATACTCAAAATGTGTACAAACGGACTCTGGAAACAGAATTGTTTGGACGTCCAAACATTTTGGCAAAAAATAATAATAAATGAAAATATACACATTTTGAAACAGAAATGTTTGGACGTCCAAACATTTTGGCAAAAAATAATAATAAATGAAAATATACACATTTTGAAACAGAAATGTTTGGACGTCCAAACATTTGATGTAGAATCAAAGATACTCAATACGTTTACACTGGGAGACAAATTGTTTGGACGTCCAAACATTTTTTTAAAATACAGTCAGACTATGCACATTTTGAACAGAAATGTTTGGACGTCCAAACAATTTGGTTTTCAGATTATGCACACTTTTTAATTACATTGACCAAAATGTTTGGACGTCCAAACAATTTGACAAAAATATAATAGTATATACAATAATGAAAAATTATAACAAATATACTCAAAATGTGTACAAACGGACTTGGAAACAGAATTGTTTGGACGTCCAAACATTTTGGCCAAATATAGTAAAAAATGAAAAATTAATATACACATTTTGAAACAGAAAACATTTTGATTAATGTTAACATAGAATCAAAGATACTCAAACATTTTGGCCATTTATAGTCAAACTAAACACATTTTTGAAACAGAAATGTTTGAACATCCAAACATTTTCATACACTTTGAACAGGCAAATGCCAGGACTAAATAGAAGAGTTCAATATTAATATTATTAATTGTGACAACACATTGGGAGTATAACAACTAACACTGCTTTTAGATCTAAGAGCTAGAGGATATAGATTATGTGGAAAATGTAATAAACATATATAACCTGAAATTAAAGCAATGACCATAATCAGCTGCAAAAATGATAATGGTGAACAAGTGTTGCAAGTTTCAAATCAATAGCCCAAATAGTGTATGAGAAAAGTGGAACTAAACACAAAACTTAACCAAAAACATTTTTAAGTCCAAAAAGGGACAATAACTCTTGCAAAATACTGATCAGAGTTATGATTCTTGCTTGACATGGTCAGGTGTCGATGGTGAACCAGTACAATAGTCCACATAGTGTATGAGAAAAGTGGACATAAACACAAAACTTAACAAAAGATTTTACTAAGTCCCAAAAGGGGCAATAACTCACATAAAATGCAGATCAGAGTCATGGGTCTTGCTCGACATGGTCAGGTATTGATGGTGAACAAGTGTTGAAAGTTTCAAAGCAATAGCCCACATAGTGTATGAGAAAACTGGACCAAAACACAAAACCTAATCGAGGAATTTTCAAAGTCCAATAAGGGGCAATAACTCATGCAAAATGCAGATCAGAGTTATTATTCTTGCTTGACATGGTCAGGTATTGATGGTGAAAATGTGTTGAAAGTTTCAAAGCAATAGTCCACATAGTGTATGAGAACATTTGACGTTAACACAAAACCTACCCAAGGCAATAATTCTTACAAAATGCATATCTGAGTTATGGGTCTTGTTTACAGGCTCAGGTATTGATGGAGAACAAGTGTTGCAAGTTTCAAAGCAATAGCTTTGATAGTTTATGAAAAAGTTTACCTAAACACATAACTTAACCATGCAACGCCAACGCCGACACCAACGATGATCAAATAATGACAATATTAAACTCATATTTTTTTCAAAAATCAGATGAGCTAAAAAACTATATATTAATTCATTATAGGAAATATAATTTAAAATGGTACAAGAGTATGGCATTTGTGTACGCTTGACTTTTTCGTACTTAATACTAGTACCCTTGCTCATCCGCAATTGTCATTTTTGTGTAAAAAATCTAAGACAGAAAAGGGGAATAACTCTTACTAGCAGTTATGAGCAACACTAGCAAAATGTCACCATCCCAAGGGCAATAACTCTGCTTTTATGGTTTTATGAAGTTTGAAAACTGTAGCACATATGCTTTTCAAGTTACAATGGACAACATTTTGGCACATACTGACTAAGAGAGATCTTAAAATGTACTAGGGTGATAAAAAAGTAATGAAACGAATGCTCGGACTTTTAAAGTTAAGTATGAAAGTATCATATCAGTTTTGCTGCATTTAATCCCATGTTTATTTATACAATGTTCAACAATAAGTAGTTCCTTACTAATGTAAGGTCAAATTGGGAAGATGTTGCTCTATGTCCCCTCCCCGCACATCAAAAAGTCCCCCTTTTCGCGGTGTGTTATGGAAAAGCATTCAACTTATTATATTTTATTAAATATCCCTGGAATATTTCATCAAATTAACAGGAAATGGGGATTAAAACCGCATTGATGTAGGTTTGTTCGTTTGTGACTTGAAAACTAACAGTAGCGACTTGAAAACTACACAATTACCCATATTTCAGCATCTCAAAATCATTAATTTTTTCCACAAACTAGGATTAAGTTCAAAACATTTAAAATGAGAAAACAAGCAGCAGAAGAGAATTCTTCAGACGGAGGATCCATTTTTATTTGAGATAAAAACTTATTTTATTTATATCACAAAGAATTGTCATTTAGAGCGTTTGCCTCATTACTTTTTGATCACCTCACTTTCAACTATGTGTCTACATGTGGGCATCCAAACAATTTGATCATTATTAAGCAGTTAGGATGTCCAAGTATTTAGATGAAAGATGAACAACCGGCAGTGACAAAGAGTTCACCATGCTAACACTTATACAAAGAAATTAACTAACCAGAACACAGAAGCTTACCATGCAAACTTCAAACATTGAAATGTTTCAATAATGAACCTCAAAGACACTGAATATATTCACTAAAAAATGACTTCAATGTTCAAGGTCATAGGATAGGATTCTAAAATTCCTGGTTCAGAACTTCACATGCTGAACATCTACATATTGACATGAAGCACTGTCCACACTTTCACTCAAGTTTAGACACATCAAAATAACTTTAGATAATGCTGGTAGTTTGAATTATATTCTTTTCACTGGAATCAACAGTGATATAACATTATCAAATAGTATCCGGCAAATGAATAGCTCTGATCGTACAAAAGGCTGTTCTCTTCCAAATGAACTGAAAATAAAGGAAACAGACAATATTAATATACAGTAATAGCTTCTTTTTATGTACATTTAACAGTAATCATTTTACCCTACTAATTGATGGATTATAAGGGACTGTTGATAATATACAGATCATCAATTAATGTTACCAAATTGACTGAGCTACATAACAAATAAATTAAATGCAATAAATTTTAATTTTCCTATATTTTTTGGAAAATAACACAAACAGGCAGGATGGCAAGAGTACTGGTAACGAACAAGCGGGCCATGATGGTCCTATATCGCTCACCTGATTATAAATGAATCCAACAAATTTTAACACAGGGGCACAATTTGAGCAATCTTGGTAGAAAACCACTAGATAATGCTACATACCAATTATCAAAGTTTTAGGCATTGTAGTTTTCGACAAGAAGATGTTTATATGTTTTCCCTATAAGTCTATGTAAAAACCTGACCCCCGGGGCAGGGCCAATTTTGACCCATGGCCATAATTTTAACAGTCTTTGTAGAGGACCACTAGATGATGCCAACATACCAAATATCACAGCTCTAGACATTGTAGTTTTAGAAAGAAGATTTTAAGATGTTTTCCCTATACAAGTCAATGTAAAACTGGTGACCCCGGGCCGACCGATTTTGACCACAGGGGCATAATTTGAACAATCGTGGTAGGGGACCACGCAGTTTCCTCAAAAATTCAATTCATGGTAAGTTTTTCTTCCATTTTTGCATAAATTATTAATCATAAGACCCGTCCCAAAGGATCGAAAAAACTGGTATTGTTATAAGATCACCTACCTTATTCAAAACAATTGTAGATATGTTGAGTACATGACAAACTCACACAAGGCGATAAGTGCTAGTTAACATTATCATACTTCCTGAAAAAAAACATGGTTACAATTATATACATGTAGATAAAGCATGAAAACTCACAACAATTCAAAGCAAGTACATGTTAAGGTGTGAGAGGGTAGTAAACACTGCTATTAGTTATGTAACAGATGAGAAATATATGCAGCTGGATTGGGGCTCGATCGGACCTTGAACCATTAGCTTACAGGGTGAACATAAAGATAGCTGCTTATACATGATTCAGCTTTGTCAGCAATCGAATCTTACACACACTACCACATAAACACCTCAAAACACGAACCAGCAATTCCTGCAGTTAACAGTTCTTACCTTTTAGAGACATTATAATAAGGGAGTAAAGTCTTTGAAGGCCACATTAGGAACAACCGTATACTTTTGTCATATTTTCATGACTTTTTGCATTTTACTTTTTTGTATTTGAATCCTCTCTCGTTTAATCTGTGTGCTATTTACAAATGCGTTTAGTCCGGCAGCAGGGAAGATGAACCTTGCAAAACATGGCATAGAAAATTTTTTGATGAATCTTGTAGAGCACACCTTGGAGGTCAAGAAACTGATTGGTACGTGTACGTGTCTGGTATCTTTCGAGATAATTTGTAATTTACGTTACTAGGAATATGTTAGCAAAATGATATACATTTATATATAATAATCAACCAAAATCAAACGCAATCTGGTATTAAAAACATTATTTTATTAAATAAATAACAGTCTTTAATTACCCCTTTTATAAAAATTTGGTATAAATATGATACTTTCGAATTAAAGTTTAAGTAATCTACATGACCTTTATATGTTGCCAAATTAAAAACATATAACATGTAACCAAGTGAATAAACACCTACAATATGCATCATTTCTTTCATAAAATTGCACATTATAAACTTGCTAATCGTTTAACTTTGGAAAAGATGCATACTTTTGTCAAAAATTGCTTCTTCTGTATGTTGATGAATAGGTACACACATTCTCAAAATGTTTGCCAATTCCCTGTCATAGCTACATTACACCCTCCAATCACTATATTTGTGTATGAAAGTACCATTAATTGGTTGCTATCATGCAGACTATAATTTTGACTACATTGTACACACATTAAATATAATGTATGTTTTAAAAAATAGGCTATCATACTCAACATATGCTGGCAGAAGCACAAAACACCTTATTTAGATCTTGCCTACAAACATTAAATTGATTTAAACTCTAAATGCTGCTGTTAATTTGCATACATATACGTCAAGGAATGCACTAAATGCTGGACGAGAGTGGCACAGACTGAACGAGTTAATGCGTTTTGAAATGAGTCTTATAATAGACTAGAGTAATTTACGTGACAATGTTTTGCGGATGTGATAACTGTGCAAAAACTTGCGATAATGCTTCAATTTAAACCAGGATGTCCACAACTTTAAGTATCAAGTAGCGCATACATTGTACACTAAAACACGTCCAAATCATTTATAATGCAGTCTATTCCATGTCTAAACGGGGCAATTCATGTTGTATTCTAACGTGACGCCCAAAAATGGCATACTTTTTTATCTTTTGAGGACTGTTCATTTATCCTTGTTCTGACGTCATTTGAATTAACTGTATGAAAATTTACACAGTAATTTGAAATTGACAATAGCTAAGAAAATGCACTCACAGGCTACAAAACCTATTACGTGGCTGTACATTTGCGCGACGTTTTAAAAAAAGACGTAATGCCAGGGATAAATGTGATATAAAGTAAAGGAATGAAATTGATATTGCTCAACAGAAATTGTCAATCATTGACGTATCGGACATAATATTATGTCTACCGTTTGTTCAGCATTATCTTAGATCTAATTCGTCACGTAAAATACAATAATGGTGTCCCGTAAAATTTAAGTTCAATATTTGGATTTCTTACGAACTTTTATGTAACAAAAACTTCAGCAAAACAAGCACCAGAATATATATTTTTGATATATGAAACAATAAAATAAACTGATAGGCTATGGCTAATGCCCTTGTATGTTCAAGTGTTGAATGCTTTAATAACTATTTGGGAACAAAATGTGATTTCTGTATTGGATAGGAAAATAATAATTATTACAGCACTAGATACATGGAGTTAAGAGTGTGCAATTATATTGTGATAGCTGTACTTATTACTTAATTGTATGGTTTTGAAATATATACAGGTGTTTTCTAGTCTCTACACACTGCCTCTAGTCACTAATTAGCATAATTGGACCAACTGAATAAGAATAATTTATTGCGTTGAAAATAATGTCACTCATGTAGCCATGCTACTTTTTCATATGATGGTTTATTATCTCCCTTAGATCACCCATTTTCACTTAAATTGTCTTATCATCATGTTTCAATATTTAGAAAGATAATATCAAGATGTATAATTGGACATTTAAACAAATAACCATTTATATAAACATGCTTCCTTACCATAAACAATTGAAAGTATTCTGTATGTATTACATTTATCTCATTTAGATCAGATTACCTCCCTTTTGACATATTTCTATGAATACTGATGACAAGATTAAACTTATCAAAGACTACTAATGAGTGATTAGATAAAATTATGATTTAAATATATGATGTTTTAATATTGAAGCTATTTGAGACCAATAATGGTTAAATATATATTGAAAACAACTATTGGCGGCCATCTTGGACGCCATCTTTTTTCTAAGGAGTTCCCCAAAGATATCAAACATGTATCAATCGGTTTCAGGACCTCCAAGGTATACTCTATAAGAACCAGCAAAAACATTTTCTATGCCAGATTTTGCAAGGTTTGGTTGATATTTCAAGTTCTGCTGCCGGACTTATTCGTTACTAAGGTGGATACAGTATTTGTGCAAATTTTAAGATAGATGGTCCGAGAAAGTGAAACAGTATAGCTAGTTTGCGATACAAAAAATAATGTTTTTGTAACATTTCTGAAAATCTATTCATCAGATTTTGGTAAAAAATTACACACAACTACAATAACTTCCTACCTACTCCGATTCCGAATTCCATAATTTAAGTCACCTATTACAATACATTTATTCTTTATTATGTATTGAAATTACATGTGTACATGGACAGTTTAACTGAATTCTGATGTTGCTGAAAATTCAGTGTGTATTAGGTAGATATATTTCATTTATTTGTGCAAAATTTGATACATGTAGGATTAGTAATTACAGAGAAATATTTAAACAAGAGGGCCAGGATGGCCCAATATCGCTCACCTGATTATACATGAACCCCTGCACATTTTCACCCAAGGGAATAATTTGAACATCTTGGTAGAAAACCACAAGATGATGATACATACCAATTATCAAAACTCTAGGCAGTGTAGATTTAGATAAGAAGATTTTTAAATGTTTTCCCTATATATATAAGTCTATGTAAAATAGTGACCCCAGGGGCGGGGCCAATTTTGACCCCAGGGGCATTATTTGAACAATCTTGGTAGGGAACCACTAGATTAAGTCTTTGTAAAATGGTGACCCGGGGGGGGGGGCAATGTTGACCCCAGTGGCATAATTTGAACAATCTTGGCAGGGGACCACTAGATGATGCTCCATACCAAATATCAAAGCTCTAGGTATTGTAGTTTTTGACAAGAAGATTTTTATATGTTTTCCCTATATAAGTCTAAGTAAAACAGTGACCCCCGGGGCTGGGCCAATTTTGGCCCCAGGGGCATAATTTGAACAATCTTTATAGGGGACCAATAGATGATGCTACATACCAAATATCAAAGCTCTAGGCATTGTAGTTTCAGACAAGAAGGTTTTTATATGTTTTCCGAATATAAGTCTATGTAAAATGGTGACCCCCTGGGCGGGGCCAATTTTGACCCGAGTGGAATAATTTGAACAAGCTTTGTAGAGGACCTCTAGCTGATTCTACATACCAAATATGAAAGCCCTGGGCCAAGCCGTTTCAGAGAAGAAGATTGTTTAAGGTTTTCCCCTAAATAACTCTGTGTAAAACTAAGGGCCCCAGTTATGCGACGGACCGAAATCGTTTAACAACTTTGGTAGAGGTCCACCTGAGGAAGATTCCTGTAAAGTTTTATCAAATTTGGCTAAGCAGTTGGGGGAGAAGTCGTTTAAAGAAATTGTTGACAGACAACGGACGACGGACATCTCGGTATGACAAAACCTCACCATGACCACTTTGTGGTCAGGTGAGCTAAAAACACAAGTTTTTCTTTCGCAAACTAGCTATAGCTCTTTCTTTAAATTGATGAAATAACCACTTTTTACCTGCACAATATGATAGGATTGTTGGCTGATTCAATGGTTTCTATAATATCTTCTCTGAAGCATCATTGGTTCAGTTTATTGCTAAGCACCTGAAGTATACCATTGGGTAGTATAATCAAATATGGTCCGATCTCAGAAAACCTGCAATAAAATAGAATATCAATATTTGTCTTTGACCTACTGACGTCAAAATCAAGAGGGGTTATCTACTGTGGCTGTCCAACCTCCATCTTAGGGCAAAGTGTTCTTGAGTTATTGAACAGAAGCAATTTGGTTGGTCAGACTTCCAAACAGTTGCCGAACATCGCATTGGAGAAACTGACAGACCCTTAGGAAATCTGTAGGACAGATTTTCCCCTGGTAAAACAACAAAGAGCAAATTTAATATTTCCAATTTCCCTTCAATGCATCTTACACACAGTGAAACATGGATTTCCATGTTTCCATTAGCACTTTCATCTTGAAATCAGTTTTTTAAACTTGTAGTTCTGTGGCTATTTTTCTTTCTGTAACAGGGCCGTTTAGTGGCCCCTTCCCTCTGGAAAATTCTTTTAAATCATGCAGATTTCCCCTAAAATTAAATTTACATCAAATTTTTCCTTCCCTTTTGCAAAATTATCTGTTATTTTTACCTAAATTAAAGAAAAGACCCCTTCCCCTTTTGTTAAAACAAGAGAGCCCAAAGTCGCTCACCTGTTGCACATTGGTATCAATAAAACTTACATTCTGACCATATTTCATTAAGATTGTATCAAAACGGCGACCTCTGGAATGTACTCTGTAGACAAGGTTTTTCTAAGATTTTATGGAGAACAACATTCTGACCAAGTATCATTAATATTGGATCAAACTGTAACCTCTGGAGTGTACACAAGGTTTTTCTAAGATTTGACCTATTGACCTAGTTTTTGACCCCTCATGACCCAGTTTCAACTTGGCCTTGATTTCATGGAGAACAAAATCCTGACCAAGTATCATGAAGATTGGATGAAAACGATGACCTCTGGGAGTGTACACAAGGTTTATCTAAGATTTGACCTAGTGACCAAGTTTTTGATCCCTCGTGACCCAGTTTTGAACTTGGCCTAAATTTCATGGAGAACAACATCCTCACCAAGTTTCATGAAGATTTGATCAAATTGGAGACATCTAGAGTGAACACTATGTTTTTCTAAGATTTGACCTAGTGACCTAGTTTTTGAGCCCACATGACCTAGTTTCGAACTAGGCCTAGATTTTATGGAGAACAACATTCTGAACAAGTTTTATAAAGATTGAATCAAAACTGTTGCCTCTAGAGTGAACACAAGCCATTGATGACGGACAGATGACGGACGAAGAGTGATCACAAATACTCACCTTGTCACAATGTGACAGGTGAGCTAAAGAAGGTCTGATTTACGGATAATTCAATTAATTTTATCCACATTTTCCCTCGAAAAATTATCGAGACTCTTCAGAACAGGAGTAGAAGAATGCAAGTTAGAATAAGAAAAATCTTTCCTGCTTTAGGATTGGCTTCCAAACTATCGACCAATCAAAATATGTCTTACAAAAGACACGCGGCAACTACCAAGACAAAAACATACCCTGATGATAACAAATCATCTGGCAGGTGGTCTGACAGAAAAGTGAATTGCAACAGACTGAGGCCTAAGCTATCAGGAAGTCTATCAACAGGCAGGCAAGTCGGCTCTCGGAAAGGCCCCAAGCTCTATAATTCACTGACGTGGCTGAACATTGAGCAGCAACATGACATATTGGATTTGTGACCCAAGCATAAGCCTGGCAATATAGGTTACTGCTATGCCCAAAAGATCGAAGGTTAAGATAAAGTGTTATATTTTCAAGATTTATATAGTCAACATGGTCAATGCTATGACTATGACTTGAATGAATGTTTATAGCACATATAATAATGTGTATTATATAGTATGAAGCACTTGCATCTACTACACATCATTTTAGCCTTTTCTTAAGATTGAAAGGTCACTAGATGTCGTACCAGATACTAGTCTAGGAAATATCTTGAAAAAAGCTTAGTAGTCTGAAGACTGAAAATGCATGAAACAAACAACAAGTTACCTGTAGTTCAATATATGCACAATAGCATTATCACCAGCATCCATCTCTTCTATTACTAACATTTTAATGTACCTCAGCTACCTACAAGTTCTGGTGTCGTTAGACCTGAAAGATTATTTGAAACATCAATTATCACTGAACAGTCTCCTAAACAAGACACAATCCTACCTATAAATTCCTGGGTCTTGGAACTGGACCTAAGTCTATTCTACCGGGACCAAGAGTTGATAATGTCTGGTGCACAGTAAATGGGCAAATTGTGTTAAACTAAGCATCAAGGGTAAAGATTTATGTAATAAATATTTTGTAGTAATCGAGGTACATGATTCTCAATCTCAAGGTACATGATTCTATTTTATGATTTGCATAGTTTAAAAAAGTCTTTCCCTCAGTTTTTGTAAAATTTAGCATATATTATATGGCTAGTCAGGTAAAGGAACGGACATTAAATCTATAGGAGATATTTTTTAAAGAGACTTGTTTGTTTCATAATTGAACCTTCTTAATTATGCTCTGTGTACTAAGTGGTTTTTAAAAAATATCACAAACATCAATCAAATAGGCTATTTGTTTAGATTTATCATCATGTAAATCCAGTTTCAGTTTCCCCATTTTCTTAAGAATTTTGAAAAGACTGTTGTCTTTCACAAATTATAGGACCGATGGACACCCCTATGAGAAATAATAGAATACCAGGACTGGTATCAAAGTTATATACATCAAATCAATAATTTTATCATGGTAACAAACTTTCATCATTTTATATAAATATGATTCTGAAAATTGGGGACCTGTAGAGGTTTCATTTATAGAAGACGGACATAAAAAAAAATTACACATTCACATATTGTCTTGTTCTCTTCATTTTTAAACACATAATTATAACTCAAGCGTGTGTAATTAAATTTAATACATTATTTTAGATACATCAAATACATTTATTCGAATAAAGGATATGTCAATCAAACATAATTATTATGATTTTAAACCACAGAATTAGATATATTAATGAGTTTTGACACATGTGCCTCCCTAGCTCAGTGGTTAGTGCGCTTGCCGTCTAATCTGGCGACCCGGGTTCAAATCCGGGTGGAGGCACATATATATGCCTGCCATATTTCAGCAGAAAGCTGACTGGCAAATAAAGGCTAAGCTCGGCACTAAGACTAGTGATAATTATTACAGTAAGCAATTTCATGTGGCATTACTATTAAATCCCTAAATTTTCCCTTCTATATTTCTGGACCAGAACTTTATAGGGGGAACAGCAGGAGATCATTATCAGTGTTTATCTAGGGTCATAAAACACAATGTTATTAACAGGAGGTAGCCATTTATCTACAAAATATCAGTAATTTAATGTGCTACTGTATACTACACACTATAAAAATTTGTGTCATATGTTTTGGTTTTTATTAAAATATTAAGATAAATGTATTAATTTATTGTTTTATTCCCAAATGTTAATAGATTTAGTAAAAATTGTATTTAGTGAAATATTGTTAAAATATATATATGCAACAGTATAACATGTGTACACACTAGAACTAGAAATGCATAAAAAGAAAACATTCAAGTGGCTGTATTTTATTGATTATAAAGTTTCCTCTTTTCATTAAAATAAAAAGTATACAATTTTTACATGTCACTGACTTAGAATGAGAAGGTCATAACTACAAAATCAATATTTTGAGACAACAAGAAAAAATGTGACAATCAGTCTTAACATATTATCATAATTATGATAAAACACGCTTTTTCAACTTTAGTTTGGTCAACATGGCAAGCTCCGATTTTCATGAAAAAAGACTCATAAGAAGCGCCTTATGATGTAGATTTCAAATGTGCATGGGCGGTTCCAGGATTTCCTGTTGGGGGGGGGGGCGTTAGAAAATAGCTGGGGTCCATGGGGCCACATGGCCCCTGGTGGGTTTGGGTAAAGCCCTGGTAGGGGGTCCCGGGGGCAAGGCCCCCAGAAGGTCCTGAAAAATATCCGTTAAAATGTCATTTGAAAGTCATTACTTAAGTACTAGTTTAATAGTACACTTATTCTCGATTATCAATGTTATTAAATTAGTATGGGGAGGGGGGGGGGGCAAACAATTGGGATGGGAGATGGGTGGGGACATTTAATGTTATTAGCGTTACTATGGTGAATGTTTATGTATAAAATTAAAACTACATAAATACACTGCCCTCCAAAAGTTCAATCACACTCTTCAAATTATATGATTTACTTTCATTGATTAACACCCATATAACGCATCATAATTTAATAAATAATTAAATATTCATGTATGATAAACACCCATGGACGGATCCAGGATTTCTCTTTGGGGGGGGGGGGTAAGAAAACAGCTGGGGGTCCAGGCCTCCAGGGGGCGCAAGGTCCCTCACGGGTCAAGGGAGGTCCCCTGGTAGGGGGCACTTTGCCCCAAGATGCTCCTGAAACGTAGCAAATTATACATCATTTGGAAGCCATTTCGGAAGTGGTGACACTTAATATGATAAATGCTGTGACTATTGCGCGAAATTATTAAATTATGCTGAATATCAAATTTTCAAAGCAAGGAATAAATCTGACCAGTGCATTCTGGGTGGTCGGAGATACAAAACCAGGCTAATTTAAGTCTTTACAATAATAAATTGTAAATCATCTTACTTTTGTTTGCACAACTGCACAAATTCTGAAATCTAATCTAAAGTAAAGAGGAAGGGGTTTAACCAGCTGTTTAACATGTAAATGAATGATTTAATCTGAAAAGCAATATTGAAATTTCATCTGGCAATTTCTTACATGCAAAACACGTTCGCTCGCATGAAAATTTCACATTATATTCTTTTGCACCTAGATTTAAAGGTAAAATTCAAATAATGAGACTACTTCAGACAGAAAAAAACCCTTAAATTTGGCGATTTTAGGGGGGGGGGGGCGTATTTCGTCCCCCCCCCCCCTCGCCTTTGGATCCCCCTATGAATACTCGTTCAAAATTTGGGGTAAACCTGGACCACATAATATATACTGGTACGTAAATCACAGTGTGTGTATTAAAAAGTTTTAGGCACAGATAGATCTGTAATTAGTTAAATAAAAAAAAATTCATCATTCTGACTGTAACATTACGCCCGAGGGTACAGCATTTGGCATATTAACTAACACCAAGTTATGAATACACACTGGTCAAAATATGTGTACAAATGTTCACAAACCTTCAGATATTATGTCAAGATCCATCAATATTACCTGACTAAGTCATGTACATGTAATATACTGTCTGGGTGGTTAATGATACAGGAAATATATACTTAATTAATAATTATTAATAATGTCTGGGATGTTACTGATATAGAAGGCTTTCTGGTCAAGAGATTAGTTAGTAACCAGTAACTGGACACGAAAGGGTGTAGTTGGCCTATGAGAGCCACAATGATGTGGACTAACTGAGCGAGGACTAAGGTCTGTATAAGACCTAAGCTCAAGTGTACATGTCCATAAGCTAAAGTGTATGTCCAGTTCAAAGTACCGTATTGAATATAATTATGGAATATGTTGAAGTACTATGCTAAGAACTATTAAACTACTATACGATCAGCGACGGTGTTCTGTTGTTTTAATGACTACGTAACATGCATGACATTCAATGACACAATTACATGTCTGTGATTTTAATTAGAATTAATCTACAAGTTCCAGAAAGTCAAATTCCTCCAGTTAATAGGTATACTATAGTATACATATATAGATTGTAATTAGAAATCTAGTTGAACAAATTCTTCTCCGTTGGAGAATACCATATGAAGGCAGCCACCATGTCTAGTTCAAAGATAATTAATTCTACAAAATATTTTGTAATCTAACGTTACTCAGTGAAAAGAAAAAAAACTTACCAACAAAAGTCCTCATTGTAAGCATTCTCATTCAAACGGCGTATTTTCCGTCCAGGAACTAGTTGTGTAATCTCCGATGTATATTATACATAATGATGACCATCTAACTAATTATCTACCGAGTGAAATTTCGCCACCCCGTGGCGTAAGGTTACTGGTATATGTACAGCCACCGTGTGTAATCAGTTAACCAATTAAAATCTTGGACTCTTCCATTTTACTACACGGGCAATCAGGATATTATGTCAATGTGCTATAAGTAGAAAATCTAATACATAATCGATTTTAATTTACGTATACATATATATAACAATAAAATAAACATTTCACGCATATTATTATTATTATTTTAGGTAAAAAATGGATTAAACAACTATTATTAAAAAATTTAAACTTTGTTTTGTATATACAGTACGCTGTAATACTGTGAAGTGTGGACTCGTCCAGCATATATCGGTAGATTGAAATCTTAATCTGGATCTAGCGATAATTTAGCGATAAATGCGTGGCCTTTTTGTGAAATAGGTACTGGTAACATGGTTACAAATTTTATACTTAGTTCGCTAAATATGGAGAGGAGAAAATTTAATGCACTTGATTCGAAAAGGTGCTGGATGAGATTGAGAAGTCAAAATCGAGGCTGAGCAGGGGTAAGTTTTTTTTCTGTTTTTAGTAGGCCCTATCTACAATCTATGCCTGCAATTTAATGTAGGTGGACCTTCTAGACTGAATAATCTATGAAGTTCAGAATGTCTAATTTCTTTTGGGAGAGGGACGTGTTTTTACTTTCCAGCTTCCTGCGCATTGACGGGGAATAGTAGACGTCACAAGTTGTTTTTTTTACAATTTCTGATTTTTATGTCCACATAGTCCCTATTTAAAGTCGAGTGGATGTTCGATGTAATTTGATTGAAGGCATATCGGCCACTTCCAACTGGCGGCTTGCTGTTGATTTTTTAAAACTCTTTAGCGATGAGTACTCAGGTTGAGTGTCGGCCTACAGTGCTAGAGGTCCCGGGTTCAATCCCTTGTACGCACTGGATTTGTATCGCTCCCTAACTTACCATAGGATACTTTTCCAAACTTATACCCTGGGGAATTGTCAGGGGGCTGGGAAATACAGGAGGTTTTACCATCAGCTGTCCCCCGCAGAGCCGTGGAAGGGCAGGATTTTGACAATCCAAAAGTAAAATCCAGGCCCATTTCTTCAAATTCTTACCATCAATTTCACCATATTTTGTATGACAATATCCAGAGAGGGACATGTTCAGTATTGGGAGAAGAAGGTGGGGGCCCTGGATGCAAGAGACTGGTGCATAATGATTGTGGTAGTCAAACAACTTTATGCTTAAACTTTTCACTGTGCTTGAACTTTAAATTAGAATCAGAATCAGAACTTGCCATTTTAAGATTGGGTAACCAAATGTGTAGCCTCATTAAATAAAGTCTCAACTTACTTACTTGCAGGTGACAGCATGTGTGTCTAATAATTGCAGTAGATCTTAAATGAATTATAGTTGTTCATGGTTATAGCTGCTGAACCTGATCTTCATACATGTGTGAATATAATTGATTATAGATATAGAAGGTTCTTGCTTTGAAGTTTGAATATATCACTTTCCGATTGCAGGAAAATTGTGCAACATCAGTACTTCAGATTTGTGTTTATAATTCATTTCGAGCATCATCGTGATACTCGGCAATTATGAAAACATACAATTGGTGAGACAACATATTGACTGATGAATAAATTATGCTAATTAAAGGGACTCAACTCCAGTTGGTAAATTGCAAATTTAAAAATAATTATATAAGAATCTGGACGTATTCATCTAGAAGAAAAATAAGGGTAATGTCAGAAATAATGAAGCTTTATCTTTCAACCATTCCCCAATCATTATAAACTCTTAAATTTCCTTATAAATGTGTCCACGATATTCACTTAGTAAATGTGAAGAAAATTGCTAAGTTTCATGAAATTTGAATGAGTACAAAAAAAGTTATGACAAAAAAGGAGGTAAAAAATGTCATGAGTGTAACAAATTTCCGTGACATTTTTAAAAAAATCTTGTTTTGTAATACTTACTAAGAAAATTCAAGGTCTTCAATCATGACAATTGCAATAGTTTTGCATTGTAGAATATGTTGGCTTTTACTACATATCCATTTCCATGTTCAGATAGTTATAAATAAGATTTAACCAACATGATTATAAAGTTGCTGCTTCGGGAAAAACACCTAAATTTTGCTTTGAATTTTTACTAATATCACGATTTCTTCTAATATATGTACAAACGAATCCTTTGCATGTTTCAAACATTGTCTTTGATGTATCTTCTATATAGAAACGTTGATATATTTTATGTTGGACTATCGTTGTCGAGTAGGGGACTTATAACAAAATTGTACATGAAAGTGTCATGAGTGTAACATTTTGAGTTTAACATACTATGTTGAAATCAGACAACTCTTTATACAACTTTCAGCTTTCTGATATAGTAGTTTGTATCACAGAGATGCTATCAGTAACAATTATTCATGCTTTTACCCAGTATTTATTTTTCTAACATGGTCTTAGGTTATGTCATGAGTGAAACGCTGAATTTGAAGTTTTGTGTTGTTTCTTTATTCCTGTCTACCGTTAATACTTTTTCGATTAGCATTTGATGTTCTGCATTTTTTATCAGGCAAGGTATGGGAATTTAATTAATTTATGCTGAAAATATGCTTAAGTGATATATCATTATTTTATTTGGCACTTTAAAATGAAAATGCACATTATCACAATAACAAAACAGAGAAAAATGAGAAATTTTCAAAAGATTTCCCATTGTTGTAACTGGATTGGTATAATGTTGTTCAGTGTACATAAAAACGCACAAGGAAACTGAAAGTGTTACACTTTTTATCTGTCATGATGTCATTTCTTAGTCTATCCATAAGTGTTACACTCATGACATTGTTTTATAATTTATGTGTTTGCTAAAATTTAAACTTGTTTAAGGCTGCAAATTTTATTCTTAAAAAAGAATTGTCATCACTTATCCAGTATTCACTAACAATTGAACGTCTATATTTAACTCAACCATTAATAACAAATCAAACCTTTCATTTAAAGAAAGATAACAGAAAAAGAAGTTCACCGATGATTCTGTGATTTTTCACCGACTGAAAGGGGATTTCTCCTGACTATTCAAGGTGTTCGCAACTTAGATACACCTGAAAATATGGCATTCGACCTCGCCTTACGGCCGTACCTTCATTGCAAAACTCAGTGTTGGTATGTATGATGTATCTTACAATTCATACATGTTGCTAACAGTATTTTGAAGAAATATCTATTCTATAAAGGCATGAGAAGAAGCTACCAGTAGAACCTAATCATGGTCTTTGAATTTTTATAAAACTCCCTGACAATTCCCTAATTTTTGGCCAATTTTGAAATTGTATGTTTTCCTGAATTGATTTGTTGACCAGATTTCCAATGGAAGAGGTGTTTATAAAACTCATACAGGTATGCCCCCATGGCACCACAATAGCTTAAAATAGTAAATGTCACATTGACCTTGACCTTTGATCTACTGACCTCAAAATGCATAGGGATCATCCTGACCAAACTCCATGTGAAGTTTTATGATTCTAGAACAAAGTGTTCTTGAGTTATTGAACAAAAACAATTGGTCTAAATATGGTATAGGTCTAATAGACCTTGATCTTTGACCTACTGACATCAAAATAAATAGGGGTCATCTAGTGTCGCTAGCCAACCTCCGTGGAAAGTTTGAATGTCCTAGGTCAAATCAGTCTTGGGTATTTGAACGGAAACCATTTGGTCTATTTACGGACATACAGTAAGGGACAGACAGACCGTCAGACATGAGCAAAGCAGTACATTAATAAACCATCATCAAAGATTGGGGGGGGGGGGCATAAAATAGTAACCATACTTTAAGATTTTTTCTAAGAATGTGGCAACCCTGACAATGTACGAGAACCAACAACTAAATATTCATTTTAATTTTATAGCAGGTGGATCACCAATAGCCAAATTGGTAAATGCATGCCTGGATAACTATAACATAATCTACATCAACAAAATAAATCAGACTTTCTAATACACTAGCACATAACAGCATCTGCATAAACTATCAACAGCATTTTAACCACGTTAATTTAAAGTGGCACTGTGTTTGAAATACTATAAACTCTGACATTTTAACTCACGCTAAGCATATGAACATTTTAAAATGTTTAGTGTTCGTTCTAATGAGCTTTGCATTAAAAACATGTATGCATCAATACTTTATTCTTATCAAAATATGGTTAAATGCCAACAATATTCAGATTGGGAATATAATATATTTGAAATATTATGCATGTAAAGATTCCAGAACAAAATGACGGAAATCAAATTAAATGTTTGATTATAGTAAATGATGTCTTTTACATGTTTGGTTTGCAAAGCATTCCAATTTTTTTTCATATTTCATATTTGAAGTGTCATAAGTGTAACAGTTACATGCTTACAAAGTAAGTTTCAAAGTTTATAAATACATGTAGCTAAATATTTTCAACATTGGATATTTAAAATCAGTTTAAAAGATGCCAATACATGTAGGAAAGAACGTTAAGGTTACATCCAATTATTGATTATATCATATACGAAAATGAATGTAATTGTTACCCTGGTAATTTGAAATAACGAAGTGCACAATTTTATGTTTCTTATTTGTTATAAAATGACAATTTGGCTATGTAAATCAATTCTTATACTTTTTTAATATCTGTAATGATGTTTTACAACAAAACAATGGTCAATGACAGTAGTTCATATAAGTTTTCGAAAAGTCTTAAGTTCAACTTTATTGTGTCATGAGTGTAACATTTTTTTTTAAATCTTAAAATTAAATTTGACTCGCTGTCATTTTCTTTTGAAAACTAGCAGTATTTAGAAAATTTCAATACCTGTTCAGTTATCATCAATAAAGATTGTTACAAGTTTTTATTAATTTTGTGTGAAAAATGTCTCTTCAGAGAAAAAGTTTGTTAGTATAACCAAAATTTCAGGGTCATAAAAGACACAAAATTCCATTTTTTTCTGAAACAATAACTTAAATCGATGTAAAAATGACATTTCTAGGAACCTTAATACCATTTTAGTCAAAATACACCATAAATACATAATAACTGGCTTTGACCAAGTATTTGACTTGATTACATTGTTGCATGATATTTTGCATTTTTTTATGAATTAGTTTAAAGTAAATTGTAAATAATTAATAACGTGCAGGTTTGCCACAAAACCATATTATCGTACATAAACTGCAGATACTATCCATTTGCTTGGAACAAAAAAATATTGACTCATTTCATTTTGAAAATTTTCACTCCATGTCATTCTTGGCTTCATTATTTCTGACATTACCCATAATCGATAACCTTGGTTTATTACCTTTTCAACCCCTTAAATTTATTGCGTAACTAACGCTGTAAGTGACAAAATAATTATTTAACAGTGGGAATGTATAATTTATAAAGCCTAGAAAAGCCGTAACAGACAGTAAAACATGTTTGACAATTTTCATCAATAGGGCCATTGATCGTAATGTAAGTTGCAAGTATACATGATGTATTTTGTATAGTTTTATGATCAAAATGTCTATAAAACATGTTTTATCATCGAAATGGAGTTTAGTCCCTTTAAAAAGGTCAGGGTAGTGTTAAATTTGCCAAGCTAAAGCCAGATGAGAACCTTGAAGTTTAGTGTGTGATTTGCGATCACTGTCACTTCAAATATAAAGCCCAGACAATTAACCCACACCCCGAGGAAAGGTGGGGGATATTCTAGCGTTTTTACCTTTATGATCAGATGTCCCCGCTTTAAATACCGGTAGGGAGTTGGGCTAAAAGTTGTCTGCCAAATATAGCAGGGACTATAAATAATATAATATTTCTCTGATTAAGGTCAAAAGCACAAATCAAATCTCTGCTTTTCCACAGGGTTGAAGGACAGGATTTCAATTGACTGCATGGTGCAATTTAGATGTACATATAAAAATTATATATATTTTGCGTGTACTTGTTTTAACCTTAGGTAACTATATCATTGAATTTGATAGAGACTAAAACTAAAACAAACCTTTTTCAAAATTTGTAAAATGTATTCCTTTATATATAGGTATATTTGTTCTAATATCAGGCACATTAACAGGGTGGACATACCACGTGGTGTGTGACGTAATTTTTTGCTAAGACGACAAGAAGAAAACTGTCAACAAAACGAGAAAAACAACCGTAAGTATTTTATTCGTTGATCAATTTTCACGAGACTAGCCCCACGCTCAAGCCCAGAAAGAATAATATGCATGTCACTGAATGATTTAGCACAAAACCCAACAGTTTTTTCCCGAAAGTGGCTCAACGGTTAGAAATTGACAAAATCTGAAAAGCAAAGACGACAAGAAAATATTTATTTTATCATTCATAGCTCTTTTGAGCATAATAATGCAAAATGCGTACTGCCGACATGTATAATAATGTATTAGTAACAACCTGTTAACATAATTAAGCATTATATGGTCCATTTCATGAACTATTTTGTGAAATACATAATTCGTCTGAAAATGCTAAGACGACAAGAATGGAAAGACGACAAGAAGATTTAATACTCAAAATTTAAAACTGATATTAACCCCTAAATCTATAGTATGGATGGCTTACTTCAGTTAACAGTACTTTCAATGCATGTATTGAAATAATTAGAACACGCACTGAAGTTAAAACATGCCTACCTGAACATATTTATTCTTAACTATTTTTGCTTTGGCTCAATCTATATCTTAATCTTTACATATGAAACCTTGAAATGTCCGCGTGAATTTGCTATTTGTTATAGCATGTACTCAGTCTAAAGTCGCAACCACTGTATAAAGTTCGTTTACTGTTCTGCTGCAGTTAAACAATCCACTGACGTAAATAAAAGGATCAAGTATTTGCATACAAAATATATAGTCGATTCAATAAGTGATACTAATGAGGTAACTATCCCATTCGAAAGAATAGCGGTGAGTACCATTAACTCGGGTATATCCAGTCAAACCCACAGGTGACAGTATCAGTTTTTGGTCCGCAAACGATTAAAAATAAAAACAAGAGGGCCATGATGGCCCTATATCGCTCACCTGATTATAAATGAAGCCCTGCACAATTTAGACTAACAAAGGTAGAGCGTAAATATAGAAACTGGTGACCCCCGGGCGGGGTCAATTTTGACCTCAGGGGCATAATTTGAACAATCTTGGTAGGGGACCACTAGATGATGCTACATACCATATATCAAAGCTCTAGGCATTGTAGTTATAGAGAAGAAGATTTTTATATGTTTTCCCTATATAAGTCTATGTAAAACGGTGACCCCCGGGGCGGGGCCAATTTTGACCTCAGGGGTATAATATGAACAATCTTTGTAGGGGACCATTAGATGATGCTACATACCAAATATCAAAGCTCTAGGCATTGTAGTTTTAGAGAAGAAGATTTTTATATGTTTTCCCTATATAAGTCTATGTAAAACGGTAACACCCGGGGCGGGGCCAATTTTGACCTCAGGGGCATAATATGAACTATCTTGGTAGGGGACCACTAGATGATGCTACATACCAAATATCAAAGCTCTAGGCATTGTAGTTTTAGAGAAGAAGATTTTTATATGTTTTCCCTATATAAGTCTATGTAAAACGGTGACCCCCGGGGCGGGGCCAATTGTGACCCCAGGGGCATAATTTGAACAATCTTGGTAGGGGACCACTAGATGATGCTACATACCAAATATCAAAGCTGTAGGCATTGTAGTTTTAGAGAAGAAGATTTTTATATGTTTTCCCTATATAAGTCTATGTAAAACGGTGACCCCCGGGCCGGGGCCAATTTTGACCCCAGGGCCATAATTTGAGCAATCTTGGTAGGGGACCACTAGATGATGCTACATACCAAATATCAAAGCTGTAGGCATTGTAGTTTTAGAGGAGAAGATTTTTATATGTTTTCCCTATATAAGTCTATGTAAAACGGTGACCCCCGTGGCGGGGCCAATTTTGACCCCAGAGCCATAATTTGAACAATCTTGGTAGGGGACCACTAGATGATGCTACATACCAAATATCAAAGCTCTAGGCATTGTAGTTTTAGAGAAGAAGATTTTTATATGTTTTCCCTATATAAGTCTATGTAAAACGATTAGTAAGGTTGCATAAGACTATAATTACAGCTTAATAATTGTTTAATAGTTTGTAAACATACAATCACTGTAAATGATGATAACCCTAATATCAACATTCTGCATTTAATTTAAATTAAAGCCTCAAAGCTGCTAACAAGTACACATTTCGTAGTTCTACAACTAAAATATAGTAAGAGAGACAACTCTTACATGATCACAACCAGTATAATTACAGAGTACACTCCCTTTGATACAATGATGAACGAGGTTTTTCTATTACTTGACCTAGTAGCCTTATTTTTGACCTCAGATGACCCAATATCGAACTTGACCTAGATTTTGTTAAGATGATCATTGTGACCAAGTTTCATAAAGATTAGGCCAAAATTGTGACCGCTAGAGAGGACACAACCCAATTGTTGACGGACAGACGGACGGACGGACGGACGGACGACGGACGAAGAGTGATCACAAAAGCTCACTCTGTCACTTTGTGACAGGTGAGCTAATTAAAAAATATAAAGAAAACTGTCACTGACCTAATATACTATCAATGCATAAAGCGTACTATATGTCTATATGCCAAAGATTGTGGAACATCGCATCTCGGTGTTTCAGCATAAAATACGGGCGCTGCAGGAAAATCACAAAGTCATTCAAATAAACTATAAGCTATTCATTCTTACTGAAAATCTCGTTCAATTGTATCTTATAACTGCGAAACGGCAAAACAGTGATCGTTTCGTTATTTAATTTCGCTCTAGGCCATTTTAATTACGCGCTGGATACCGGCTCCACTCACAGAACGTAATTATTGTTAGGAACCAATTCTATTTTTAGATGCGATGTTCCACAATCTTTAGACATATACACGTAGTACGATTTATACCTTGATATAGTTCGATTTCGAGCATTGAGCCGTGACTGCACTTTTAAAGTTTAATCCATTCGCCGATAAAGATTGGCGTGGGATAGACCATTCAGATATGTATAACACAATTTAGTAAGTAGCATATCTTCAAACCATGACTATTGAAATCAATAAATCACGGGTTACCCGCACAAATAGACTCATCTAAAAGGTCATGGCTCAGGGTTCAAAATTGAACTATAGTGTACTAGCTCAGTGACGGATTTTTTAAATATTTTATTTTCCAAACACTGATACTCTACCTGTGGTCAAACCTTGATAAACGAAGTATATCTCCTGGACGATAGTATATTTACAACGCTTCTCGTTTATCTTTGAAAGTACTGTCCATTTCTTGGTTTCTTTCTGTCGCTTTAAATACAAGTATTGTAAAACCTTTAAATGTAACTTTCGAAGTGCGTAATTCGTTATTCGGGTACTGAATGACGTTTCTTCTAACTTCGCCACATCCAATTACTTATACACGAGCTCCACGTGCAACAGCGAATTTTGAGATAAGCCTAGTGCTAGTCCCGCTACCTAATAGTCGTGCTGCAGTGTATCGATAAACCACTGCTGCATTTGACAACAGCTGATTTCTTATCACCCTATTGAATTGTCAGCTCGTCATCACGAACTCCATGGTATGTAAAACTTTATGTCTATATCATCAAGTCTTATTTTGATGTTAAAATTGCTTTTGATATCAATTTTTAAATATTTAAGTGTATTATTATACCAATGTTTCGATAAAGTATACTTGACGGATTTAAATACGCGACAGTGGGGGGAGGGTTATGTGGTTTTTTATCGAACACTAAATTATTTCTTATTAGTATGTTATCATGAAACATCGTTAATGTGAACTTGATGTCGACATTTTGGTACCAAGATTATAAAAATATTGTATTCAATAATGCATAATAAAGACCTCGTTCGAGAAAATGAAATTCATACTTTTTTGCCAATAGGTAATTGTTAGTTTGGTCAAGATGACAAGTTCCAATGTCCATGGCAATATGCTCATAAGAAGCGCCTCATGATGTAGATTTGAAATATGCATAAGGTCGTAAGTGGTACTTACGACCTTCTCATTCTAAGCCAGCGATATTGTGGTATCGTAATAAAAGCAGCAAATTAAGCAGGTAATGTAACACGTGATGAATTCTTCTAGACCTAAATGACCATGAACGGGAATCACTTCACTTACTATACTAATCAGACAATGAATTAAGGAGTTTATACCAGTTTTAAATGTTGAGTTATAACTCTTCTTGACGTCTTTCCATTCTTGTCGTCTTAGCATTTTCAGACGAATTATTTATTTCACAAAATATTTCATGAAATGGACCATATAATGCTTAATAATGTTAACAGGTTGTTTCTAATTCATTGTTATACATGTCGGCAGTACGCATTTTGCATTATTATGCTCAAAAGAGCTATGAATGATAAAATAAATATTTTCTTGTCGTCTTTGCTTTTCAGATTTTGTCAATTTCTAACCGTTGAGCCACTTTCGGGAAAAAACTGTTGGTTTTTGTGCTAAATCATTCAGTGACATGCATATTATTCTTTCTGGGCTTGAGCGTGGGGCTAGTCACGTGAATATTGATCAACGAATAAAATACTTACGGCTGGTTTTCTCGTTTTGTTGACAGTTTTCTTCTTGTCGTCTTAGCAAAAACTTACGTCACACACCACGTGGTATGTCCACCCTGATTAAGTAAAATTTGCATTTGTAAGATAGCATGCGAGTTACTTACTCTTTGCTTTCAATGGTAACTGCTATATACGATACAAAAGACCCTTCATTTCCTAGCTAATTGATCAAATACTGGTAGGTAAAAATTGTAGGACAAAATCCCCAATCATGAATGGACATAATACCCACTGCTCATTGGGCCATTGTAAATTTTACTGGGTGTCAAAATTCCCATCCTATATTTTACAGGGTGGATATAATTCCCACTAAAATAGATTTTATAATACCGGTATGAACAGAAGTGACATTTGTCGCATAAAATTGTTTGTGTAAGCCCACAGCCTTTCAAAGATGATTGATATACATTTATGTAAGGCCTTTTTTATGAAAAACAAAATACATCAAAGTGACCGGTTTGTTAATTTCATAAAAATGGACATTTAAAAAAAAAAAATTTCAACATCAATGACACAGCTACCTGTGGTTTTAAACAATAAAAATAAAAGTAAAATGTTGCCTTATAATCTTTCAGCAATAATTGTTATTGAAAATTTTATATACTTTTTCTCTGGCAGGGCTTTTTCCCAAAATTGTGAAGAGGCCCTAGCCTTTCTGATTTGTGAAAGACAAGCGCGATTTTTCTTAAAATTGTGAAATTCTAGCAATATATTTTTTTTAAACTGAATTTTAGAGGAAATTCAATATTGACTTAAATTAATTGGTGAATAGCAATTCATTACTAAAATTTCCCTTTATTTTGTAAAGAAATTATTAAAGGCTTGTACTATTTCATCATGGAATGTTTTTTTACTTACAATATACTGTTTACTTATAAAATGGTACAGTCAACTTCCAGTATCATACTAAAAACAATGCAAGCAATTATTTTGACATTAAATGACTGTTAGAATATAGCTCTATACACTTAAGTTCCAATACATTATTTCTTATCTCGCCCTTTATTAAGTAGAATGTATTTCTCAGATTATAAGTATGCACCAGTGTAAAAAGTTATTTTTATAATATCTGTTTTTATTTTACTTAAACCTATTTTATTTACTTCAAATTAAAATCCCCTTTTTTGGTCCCAGTTTGTAATTTCTCTACATGGCCCCTAATTATACAATTAAATTGAATACAATATAAATCATTTATTGCATTCAGAGCTCTACTGTTACAAAAATCTAATTAGTGATGATCCAATATACAACCACTTTCAAGTCTAGGCAGTTTAATACTCTATATCCTGCCTCCTGCAGCTTCAGTAAGTTCATAATTAATTCCTTGTAAAAACATAGACAGCTGTCATCACAATATGACCCCTTATTATGCAGCTACTGTCCCCAAAATTAATAATTAAAAATATACCAATATATTTTTCTTTCAAGTCAAGGAGTTTTATTATCCATTTTCTGCCCCCCCCCCCCCCCCGTAGTTTTGCAACAATACTTTTCAATTTCTCTCCCTGTAAGGATTTGAGCTAGGATTATGCAATATGACCTAATAGGGAGGAGTTAATTAAAACCTGTGAAGATAATTCCACACAGTGACACTAGTTAACCAATGGGAGGGGCTTATTATCTCTGACAGCATGGTTCTGTGAATTATGGGAGGAGTTCCATATTGATTGATTGGACTAATATTTTAGAGTCTTGTATAGATATGATTATTGAAAATATCACAATTAGCAATTAGTCCAAGACCTAGAATTTTACCTGAATTTCTGGTCCAGTACTTTATAGATGGAACAGTATGTTATCAACATTGTGCCAGCATGAGATCACTATCAGTGATTATCTAGGGTCATAAAACACCAGTAACTTGTCAATGTAATTAACAATAGGCCCCTTAAGCTACTGATTATCAATAATGTGCTACTGTATGCAGGTACCCTAAAAAAATGTTATTAAATAGTTATTAAAGTGTTATATTATGTGTTTGTTGAATTTGGATACTTAAATATAATTATTGACTTTTAGTTTCCATCTGGTTTGAGTGTGTAACAACTTTCCGAAATAGTTTTTTTGTTAGCTCACTCAAGGTGAGTTATTGTGATCACTCACCTTCCGTCGTCCGTCTGTACGTCCACACTTTCAAACAACATCTCCTCTCAAACTGTTTGGCCAATTTTGAGGAATTTTGCCAGATTGTAGGTGGCATTAGGGGATTAAGTAATTGCTCAAATTATGGCCCTGGAGTCAAAATTGGCCCCGCCCCGGGGTCACCATTTTACATAGACTTATATAGGGAAAACATATAAAAATCTTCTTGTTTAAAACTACAATGCCTAGAGCTTCTGTATTTGGTATGTAGCATCATCTAGTGGTCACCAAGATTGCCCAAATTATGCCCCTGGGGTCAAAACTGGCCTGCCCCGGGGGTCACCGCTTTACATAGACTTATATAGGGAAAACATACAAAAATCTTCTTGTCTAAAAGTACAATGCCTAGAGAGCTTTGATATTTGGTATTTAGCATCATCTAGTGGTCCCCTACCAAGATTGTTCACCAGTTTTACATATACTTTTTCTACCAAGATTGTTCCCAAATTATTCCGTTTGGTGAAAACTATGCAGGGCTTCACTTATAATCATGTGACCGATTATAGGGCCATCATGGCCCTCTTGCTTTTTTTAAATCGAATATTAGTCTTATAACTCTCTTACAATATCAAATGAAAAAATTTATTAATAATTAATCAATTTTCTTATTAGATCTAATTCAATAAGTTGTTCAGTTACAGATATATTTTAGTCATTTTATTCGCCCGAAGGGGTGGTATAATGTTCGGGTCTCCATCGTCCATTAATGTTAGCAAATTCCATGTTGGGACTGTATCTTCCTCACTTGATATAGGATTTTAAAATAAATTGGCACAAATGATTACCACATGGCGACAATGTGTCATGCAAATGACCCAGGTCCCTTGGTGAAAGGTCAAGGTCACAGGGGGGCTTTGAAATTTTGCACTCTTATTCTGTGTCCGGGTTGTATCTTCCTTACTAACAGTAGGATTTTAAAATAACTTGGCAGAAATGATACCCACAGGGCAACAATGTGTTATGCACATAATCCAGGTCCGTAGGTCAAAGGTTAAGGTTACAGGCAGACTTTGAAGTTTTGCACTGATATTCATTGTCCAGGTTGTATCGTCCTTACTTGCAGTAGGATTTTAAAATAACCTGGCAGAGACAATTACCAGAGCTAGACAATGTGAAATGCACTTGATTCAGGTTCCTTTGCCAAGGTCACAGGGGGACTTTGAAGTTTTCCACTGCTATTCGGTGTTCAGCTGTTGAGTCATTGTTTTTGTTTTGGGCGTATAATGTGCCGCCCAGGGATGATCTTGTATGTTCTGGTATGTTCTTAATGGTTCAAGTTCATGACAATTTTAATTTAAGTGTACTGTACCGAAAAAACCTTGGCCAGGAGAGTCCTTTCAGTGCCAACTCCAGAGTCTCTGCCCCCTATCAGACTGTTCTCTTCCGGATAGGATGCCACTGAAGATTGTGTTAAAAGAATGAAAATAGTTTTGTCATGCACGGATACTTACCCTTTTAAGCACGCTCATGGCTAGGGGAAACCGTGTTAAAATGTTAAATGTAAGCATAGTAATATATGATAATTTAAAGTATAATATTCCTGACTATGAGTATAACTATAAAGAAGAGTACATCTATATATAGAAGTATAAAAGCTATGATTCGTGTGATTACAACTGCATTGTATTTTATATTTCAGTACCTCACTCTGCAAGTCTTAACAGAGCAAGTCTAGATGTTCAACTGTTGTGATTTAGACAGACCATTTAGTGGTTCATATTGAATCTCATGCCACACACTTATCTCTGAAGTAAGTTCACTTCAACATATATACAGTCCATTGCATAAAGGCAATTGTGGATCTTATATATCTTAAAGCCATTGCATATACAAATGTATCATATTACAGCTGTCCTTGCCATGTGCCAAACCTAGGGTTCAATTTACTACAAATTATAGGTCATTTTATACTGTCTTGGATTGAGTACCAATGTATTTTTAAATATGCTCCCCAATGTTGTATTGATAATAATGGTGCACATTGAAAGTAACTATTTGCATTGAAAATGGCAGTTCTTGTCCATAATGACAGTTTATGTTTATAATGAAAGGTTTGTGTTGAGTGACAAAAATGAAAATGACAGTTTGTGTTGATCATAAATGGCTATTCTTTGTGATTTTTCAGGTTGAAATTATTATTCAAGACGTCAATGGTATACACATATTTCCATGCTCAAAGAAATGGTTTATAAATGACTTTACTATAATTGTTACCCAAGGACCTGGAGCGGATATATGGTTTATATTTGCTGAAGATGGTGATGCTGGACGTAATTGGGCAATTAAATATGATATTTTACGTTCCACAAATGAAGGTCAAAACATTTAATTTTCCCTAACAAAGCGATATCATATGTATGGTGTTGTCTAAGCAAAGTGCTACCAAGTGCCTTCATTCAGTAACCTCCCATTCAATTAGATATATATATATATATAGAACTAAGAAGGCATTGGTTACCTCCCTTGAAAAGCACTAAATAGAGCTTTACTTCAGTAACGAACACTTGATTAACTTTGAAATATATACTGAAAACAAAAGTTTAGTCAGTGTATTTAAATTGCAATTTTAATTGCTGATTTCTTACCAGAACAGTCAGAAATTGTTATGACATGTAAAGAGAGCATATTAAATGATATGCATGTTAATTTTGCATTTACACTGTATGTGTGACGTGTTTTCAGCCCCTGTGTCAATCAGACATGCATGTCATGTGCAGGTCATTGTAGTTACAGTAACAATGCTGGATGGGTTGTTCTACATTATTTTAAGTGCACAGGGTGCTCATTTAAAAACTTCCAAACGTCAATATGGTTGGTTGTCCTGCATGACGTTCAGTGGTAGGTGACCACTGTCAACAGTTTTGTGCAGCATTCTAACAGTTCATCATATACTGGTCCGGTATGGACAAAATATCGAGACAACCAAAGTAAACGACACAACATTTCGAGTGACTTCATTCTGACATAATCTGAAAATCAATGCCATTGACAATAGTAAGAAGAAAGCTCTATTGCCGAGATCCTTTTTTGCAAAGTCATAGAGTGCTAGGATATTATTGCACCTTATTTTATGATGATAAATTAAAATAGCTTGTGTATTTTTTCAGGCACTTACATTTCTTTGGTTTTGAAACACAGCGTTTGACGCCAGCTAATGTGAGTCAATTCCTCAATCATGGACATACTTGTGATAATGGAGTGAATCCTAAGTTAGGTTATTGTTCAGTCAAGATCACTGTCGGCAAAGGTGTACCGGACCTTAAACTCAAATGGGATGTCTGCTTTCTCTTGTATAGATAAATGAGGTAATTAACATGGTGTACTGTACAGTTTTATGGACATTACATGTATGTAAATTCTATTATATCAAGGGGCTTTGAATCTATTGATTACACAAATATAAAGGAACAATAAAAATCCTTCAAATTTGAGATGTGGACTTATAATGTCCCAATGTCTGCCGGTCTTTTTAATATTTAATTTTATCAAGTTTCGGGAAATATAGGTCACAGTGAATACTACAGCAACAAAACGTTATGTTCATGATTTAATGCTTTAAAACATTAAAATTTTAATATTGTATTTACTATTTTACGATAGTCTGCTCTACATTAACTTTCAAGTCACAGATTGTTGGTTCATTTGACTATTACTGTAAATCAAGAAATACATATTTTGCTAATGACAAGTCTTACACTGCTGCTATGTCTAAATTACCATGGCCTTACCATTACAATCCTTTTTGCAGATCAAAGAACCAGTGTATTGACAATGGTGGTTACACTGAAAGATCTGCAAATATGAAGAAGCAAGTATTAGGTACGAAATTTGTATTGTGACATAGTGACTTTTGTGATCACTCTTCGTTCATCATTCCGTCCGTTCGTCGTCATGTTCACTCTAGAGGCAATAGTTGTGATTTAATCTTCCTGACACTTGGTCAGAACGTTATTCTCTACGAAATCTAGGCCAAGTTCAAAACTTGGTCATGTGGGGTCAAAAACTAGGTCACTAGGTCAAATCTTAGAAAAACCTTGTGTACATTCCAAAGGACACTGTTTTGATCCAATCTTCATGGAACTGAGTCAGACTGTTGCTTGCATGAAATCTAGGCCAAGTTTGAAACTGGGTCATGTGTGGTCAAAAACTAGGTCACTAGGTCAAATCTTAAAAAAAACTCGTGTACATTCCAGAGGTCACCTTTTTGATCCAATCTTCATGAAACTTAGCCAGACTGTTGTTCTCCATGAAATCTAGGCAAAGTTCGAAACTGGGTCATGTGGGATCAAATACTAGGTCACTAGTTCAAATCTTAGAAAAACTTTGTGTGAACTCTAGAGGTCGCCGTTTTGATCCAATCTTAATGAAATATGGTCAGAATATAGGTTGTATTGAAATTTGATACCTAGACCAATGTGGAAATGGTGAGCGACCTATGGCATTTTGAGCCCTCTTGCTAGCTCACGGAAGCTATTGTGATCACCCCCATTTGTCCTGTGATCGCCCACATTTGTCCATTGTCAGCATCAACAATTGGACTGTTAACACTCTAGATATAACAATTTTCACTTAATCCTTTGAAACTTGGTCATAATGTTTGTCTCTATATGAATTAAAGGTCAAGTTTGTAACTTGGTCATCTGGGGTAAAAAACTAGGATACTAGGACAAATCGCAGAAAACTTGTTTACACTCTAGAGGTCAAATTTTTTACTTCATCCTTTTGATAGTTGATTAGGAAGATTGCCTCTATGAAATCCAGGCTTAGTTTTCCCACAAAAATATGTGATTATGCAGTACTTGCTTACTACCAACAGTTAACAATATCATATATGGGTCAAATGGCATTGTTTAAAGATATGAATCATTAGTCAAGGACTGTTTATTCATGTTTGTCATTCTGTATTTATCCCAGACGCAATTTTTTCTATTTTATTTTTTCCCTAAAAATAGATTATGACTTTCAGTTATTTATTTACTTATATAAATTGTTTAATTTCAGTGGACCATGTTGTATCCACAGATGGCAGCACACTGAAGGATGTAAAAATAAGAATCTACAGTGATACAAACTTAGTAGTTAGCATAGGAATTTAATTTGTGTGTTTAAATAGATAAAGTGGACAGAAACTACAGTTTTCACTATGACATGATAAGGAGAGAAGCCACAGTATTCACTATGACATGACAAGGAGAGAAGCCACAGATTTCACTGTGGCATGATAAACGTTGAACATTTATTTTGCTGTACAGACCTTTAGTTTATTCAGTAGAATTGTCTTTGGCACTTGAACAATAGTCAATTTGTGTTATACCCCTATTTAACTGTGTCTTGTTTTTAGCTCACCTGTCATATACTGACAAGGTAAGCTTCTGTGATCACTCTTCGTTTGTCAACTATTTGCTTTGTTGCACTCTAGAGGCAACCGTTTTGATCCAATATTCATGCAGCTTTGTCAGAATTTTTATTTCCGTGAAATCTAGGCCTGGTTCAAAACTGGGTCATGTTGGGTCAAAAACTAGCTTTTCATGAAAACTAAGTTTTAATTTGGGTCATGTCGGGTAAAAAATGTCACTAAGTCTAATCCTAGAAAAAGTTTCTGGAACTCAAATACTTTCAAACTGAATCAAGGCATTGTTTCCAATCTCGACATACTTGTTAACCATAAAACATAACTTACATTGTCAATGCCATGTATCACCAACCAATATTTCTACAGAACTATGTCCCCTGTCTGGTTCACTTAGCTAGTTTTAATGTACAAGGCTTGCACCAGAGCATTTATAAGCGTTTACTGAACACAGTCTTGTTAACACCCATGGTTATGTCTGCTCATTCTCAGTAACCATTTATTATATATTAACAAAATATTGTAACAATATCACTACTAAGCATGGTTATGCATATTATCCATGCATGTAGGTTAGTTAATCTTCGCTGTCCTTCCATTCGTCCGTCACACTTTTGTCTGGGCCATATTTGAACAGTTTATAAGACATATCAATTTGAAACTTCATATATGTGAATACATGGATAAGAGGAAGTGCAGTTTACAAGAACCATGACTCTTCATTGCATATTTTTGGAGTTATTCCCCTTAGTATTTTTTCATACTTAATTCTTGTCCGGGCAATAACACATACAGTATAACAGGTATCAATTTGAAACTTCATAGGTGTCTAAATCTTATTGAGGGGAAGTGCCGTGCACAAGAGCCATAACTCTTCATTTTTGGAGTTATTCCCCTTTGTATTTTTATTTTTTGGTGACAAATAACACCCCACGGGGAGCATCACCAGTCTGTGATGGCTCTTGTAATGGAATTTCCCCCTATGGTTTTAACAAACAAACTTATATTACACAGTAAAACTCTTTATAATTTTGTTATAGCTATTCATCTGTTTGCACTTCGTTTTTTACACCAACAAATTTTGTTCAGACTTTTTGCTTGTTGGATTTCGACTAAACTATTTTGAGTTATCAGTACTTAGTAAAGTATATCATCGATTCGTATTAGTTCAATATGGTCAGGTCATTAGCAAAGGGTCAGATCCCATAACTGTGATTTGATAATTTGCTGAATAATGCCCCTTTATGGACTTATATATTGTTGTTAACTTAAGACAAGCTGGTGTCTGTGTAACCACTGGAAAGAATATTTTGAAACTTCACAAACTTGTTCACTGTGAATATCTAAACATAAAGGGACATGTCCCATAACTGTGAATTATTTTATTTTCAGAATTATGTCCTTTTTTGGACTAAGAGTATTGTTTTAATTTTGTGTATAAGCTGGTATCTGTGAAACCACTGGAGGGATTGGTTTGACACTTAACACAATTGCTCTCTGTGAATATCTAAGCATATAGGGACAGCTCCCATAACTGTGATTTCTTTTTTTTGCAGAATTATGCCCCTTTTTGGACTTCGATTATTAACTTTATGATTTTGTGTGTAAGCTGGTACCGGTGTAACCACTGGATGGAATAGTTTGAAACATGACATACTTGTTTAGTGTGCATATCTAAGTATACAGGGACAGGTCCCATAACTGTGATTTGTGTATTTGCAGAATTATGCCCCTTTTAGGGCTTAAAATATCGAGGTTAAGATTTTGCTGTTTGGGAATGACTTGAAACTACCAAAGACCTAAATTACACAGATTGGACACTCCACTGAAAATTTAGAGGAAACGCAAAATAACAGGCAGCAGATTCAGTTATTGTGCATAAAACTTTTTTTAGTCATCCAATTTTAATGGACATTGTATCATGTTGAAGAGCTAAGATTCTTCTTCTACTTGAAGTAACTCATTTTTGTCTACCTTTTAACAAAAACAAAAAAATAGAATTTAAATGAGGCAAATCAGGTATTTTCTGATAAACTTGGAATTTACATTAATTTGATAAAAATGAGAGTAGGTCTGGCTCTTCGGGGTCTATTGTTTTATTCCTTGACCTATTTCAATAAATGAGGTATCATTTGAAAGGTGAATAATAAATCTATTGCATAAACTTATTAGTTTTTTCGTAAGTGTATTAGAAATTGAGATATAAGATATTGAAAACGAACGAGATTTCGCGAGATTTTATTGACCTGCCACGAGATATCGTGAGAGTTTGTACATGTTTCCAATCTGTGTAGTTAAGGTCTTTGAAACTACACAACCTTGTTCAATGTGATATCTAAGCATATGGGGACAGGTCCCGTAACTGAGATCTAATTATTTGCAGAATTATGCCCCCTTTTCAAAAATGTTTGGACGTCCTTACATTCTTTTTCAAAATATAGACACTTTTATTAAAAAAAATCTAATCAAAATGTTTGAACATCCAAACATTTTTATACGCCCGTTGAAAAACGGGACGTATTATGTGAACACCCTTGGCGTGCGGGCGGCGTTGCCAATATTTGTCTGTACTCTAACTCAAACAGTTTTTGTCCGATCGTCTTCAAACTTGCTGACAATGCTTATGAGTGTAATATCTAGGTCAAGTTCAATTATAGGCCAAATCGGTGCAGGCTTTCTTTGGTTATGGTCCTTCTTTTACCAAACAAATGTGAAATTGGCCTTGTCTGTACTCTAGCTCAAACAGTTTTCATCCGATCATCTTTAAACTTGCTGACAATGCTTATGGGTGTAATATCTAGGCCAAGTTCGATTATAGGCCAAATCGGTGCAGGCCTTCTTGGGTTATGGTCCTTCTTTTACCAAAAAAATGTGAAGTTGGCCTTGTCTGTACTCTAGCTCATTCAGTTTTCATCCGATCGTCTTCAAACTTGCTGACAATGCTTATGGGTGTAATATCTAGGTCAAGTTCAATTATAGGCCAAATCGGTGCGGGCTTTCTTTGGTTATGGTCCTTCTTTAACCAAACAAATGTGAAATTGGCCTTGTCTGTACTCCAGCTCAAACAGTTTTCATCCGATCTTCTTCAAACTTGCTGACAATGCTTATGGGTGTAATCTCTAGGCCAAGCTTGATTATAGGCCAAATCGGTGCAGGCCTTCTTGGGTTATGGTCCTTCTTTTACAAAAAAAATGTGAAATTGGCCTTGTCTGTACTCTAGCTCATTCAGTTTTCATCCGATCGTCTTCAAACTTGCTGACAATGCTTATGGGTGTAATATCTAGGTCAAGTTCAATTATGGGCCAAATCGGTGCCGGCTTTCTTTGGTTATGGTCCTTCTTTTACCAAAAAAATGTGAAATTGGCCTGGTCTGTACTCTAGCTCAAACAGTTTTCATCCGATCATCTTCAAACTTGCTGACAATGCTTATGGGTGTAATATCTAGGCCAAGTTTGATTATAGGCCAAATCGGTGCAGGCCTTTTTGGGTTATGGTCCTTCTTTTACCAAAAAAAATGTGAAATTGGCCTTGTCTGTACTCTAGCTCAAACAGTTTTCATCCGATCTTCTTCAAACTTGCTGACAATGCTTATGGGTGTAATATCTAGGCCAAGTTCGATTATAGGCCAAATCGGTGCAGGCCTTCTTGGGTTATGGTCCTTCTTTTACCAAAAAAATGTGAAATTGGCCTTGTCTGTACTCTAGCTCAAACAGTTTTCATCCGATCATCTTTAAACTTGCTGACAATGCTAATCATTTCAAATCAATTATGAGCAAAATATTTTCACTCTGGAAACAAAATTGTTTGGACATCCAAACATTTTGACTATTTTAATCAAATACATTTATAAAAAAGTGTGCATACTCTGAAAACCAAAATGTTTGGACGTCCAAACATTTCTGCTCCAATATGTGCAGTTTAAGTATTTTTGAAAAAAATTTGGACATCCAAACAATTCTTTTTTTCAGAGTGATCAGTCCCTTTTTCCAATTTACATTATTGTATACTATATTTAGTTAGTTTTATCAAAATGTTTGGACGTCCAAACATTTTTCTTCTCGGAATGTACACATTTTGAGTTATATTAATAATTAATATCTATTTTATGCAAAATATGTACAATCTAGAAAACCAAATTGTTTGGACGTCCAAACATTTTGGTCAATGTAATAAAAAAAGTGTGCATAATCTGAAAACAATTTGTCTCCCAGTGTAAACGTATTGAGTATCAAAATGTTTGGACGTCCAAACATTTCTGTTTCAAAATGTGTATATTTTCATTTTTTATTATTATTTTTTGCCAAAATGTTTGGACGTCCAAACAATTCTGTTTCCAGATTTGTACACATTTTGAGTATATTTGATATAATTTTTCATTATTGTATATACGTTATATATTTTTATCAAATTGTTTGGACGTCCAAACATTTTGGTCAATGTAATACAAAAGTGTGCATAATCTGAAAACCAAATTGTTTGGACGTCCAAACATTTCTGTTCAAAATGTGCATAGTCTGAGTGTATTTGAAAAAAATGTTTGGACGTTCAAACAATTTGTCTCCCAGTGTAAATGTATTGAGTATCTTTAAATACTATATTAAGTTTTATCAAAATGTTTGGATGACCAAACATTTCTGTTTCAAAATGAGTATATTTTAATTTTTTACTACTTTTTGCCAAAATGTTTGGACGTCCAAACATTTTTTTTTTCAGAATAGACACATTTTGAGTTTATTTGAACAAAATGTTTGGACGTCCAAACATCTGAAAAAAATATGCTCGCAATCTGCATACTCTGGAAACAAAATTGTTTGGACGTCCAAACATTTCTGTTCTAAAATGTGCATAGTCTAACTTAATCTGAAAAAAAAATGTTTGGACGTCCAAACAATTTGTCTCCCAGTGTACACATTTTGTGTATCTTAGATTCTATATTAAGTTTTATCAAACTGTTTCAATATGTATATTTTTCATTTTTTACTTATATTTCGCCAAAATGTTTGGACGTCCAAACATTTTTCTTTCCAGAATATACACATTTTGAGGTATTTGAACAACATTTGACAAATATTATGCTCACTATGTGTCAACTCTGGAAACAAAATTGTTTGGACGTCCAAACATTTTGGTCAATTATTGTCTCCTATCAAATACATTGTTTCGCAAAAACAGCACACTCTGAAAAACAAAATGTTTGGACGTCCAAACAATTATGTTCCATTAGTGTATACCGGTTACTTTTGCCAGTAAAGCAAAATGTTTGGACGTCCAAACATTTTGCTTTTCAAAATAAAGATTCTTCATTGATAGTATATTTGATCAAATTGTTTGGACGTCCAAACATTTCTGTATGATATTTGCCAAATAAAGTATGAAAATTTCAACCAGTATTTATTTTATTTACTTTTGAGGTTAACATTTGTTGACCTCTTTTGATTTTTTTTACAATTTAGGTCGACATTTGCGACCCTGATTTGCTCATTTTGGGCACCCAAAAAGGGAATTTGTGTTTTTTCCCCTTTTAAATAGTTGTCCGTTTATAATGTTTTATTAGCTGTTTGTCGAAACGGATTCTCTTCTCTCATTCCCTCGAGACAATGGGTAATACCAGAAATGAGGTGTCGTGAGTGATTAATATAAGATGGACAAATTTGTTTCACAATCGACCTTAACTGGATGCGTATAAATCAATTCATGCATTTGTTTAATCTGTAACAAAATAGTATTTGGGCCTAATAAAATAGTCTGTAATAAAATAGTATGTAACACAATAAGACACATATCGGAGACTATGACTGATGTTGTTGTATATCTCGCGGTGTGACTGAATTTCATTTCTAGGTATAAATCGTACACGTACGCTTTTGTCTCCTTTCTGTCAAAAATAAAATGATGTAATTTCAAGGTTTTTATAATTTCAGAGTATGAGACTTCTACACTGGTCGATATGTTATCACAAAAGCGAATACTGTTTGTGATGTTTAATATTGAACATGTCGACGACCTTAGCGTGTTACTTCGTAGAATATACGAGACAAAAACAGAAACAGAACAATCCAACCCAAATGTGAACATTGTAGTCCTTTGTCAATCGAATTACACAGAATTGATACTCCGTAAGGTTAGTATGTTGATGCAAATACGTAACGCTCAATCTCCCGAAACATATTGTAAAGAAAACTCAAATTGACAATTTGCTTAAAAATATATATATATTAAATTAAATCTTGATTTGTGATAAATCTGAAGTTTTAGTATTTGAATAAGTCTTGCTTCTGTGTAATGATACCTCTCATGGAAATAAACAACACGCATCTTGCCAATATGCGAGATGAGGTCCTGTGCCGATGGAGCTGCTTTGTGGAGATCATGGCCCGTTGAGGCTTTCGTGATATGTTTTATGCATTACATGTAATCACATTTTTGGTACGACTACGTAAATCCCGGTTGACAGCTGATTTCTTGTTCTTGAATTAACGATTTCCTTCGTTTAATGAACTCTCATATAAAACATTGTCTCTATCATTTTCGTTGCATTCAGTTCTTAAGTGTTTTGGGAACACGCCTTTTCATGTTTTTAATTACAAACAAAATATGATGACAATTAAAAATGTGCATTGGAATATAGGGAATATAGTTTGGTCAACATGAGAAGTTCCGATTTTCATGAAAATAGGCTCATATGAAGCTCCTTACGATGTAGATTTTAAATACGCATTAGTCTTATAAGGTCGTAAGTGACCTTATCATTCTAAACTAGCGACATGTATAACACCTCCAGTGAATGTTTCAGCTTTACCGTACGCACGCGATAAATAAAATATTCCCCATTTCTCCTCTATGTCACAGTGCATGTTTTCATTATAACCACAGGCAAATATCTTTGACAAGTCGTCGATAGACAGGAAGACATTGATGAAGAAATTTTATAAATGGTTGGTTGTTGGATATGGGTATTGTCGTTATACAGCTGACCATCTACAGGTATACGCTAACGACCTTGATAACGTCGCCGTCATTGCCATGCCAACGGAATTCTCATCGTCTAAGGTAAGACGTTAGACGTTTTTAGATTACAGTCTGTATTACAAAATGTATATTTGTCTGCCGAACGGTCATGCTTTCTACATCTCTTACTTTCATAAAATAAGTCCAGAGCTGGAGGAGAATTAGTTTTAATAGGGGTGTATAATACCATCTGACGTTTTCACACATACTTCTGGAAAAAGGGTTTCGGCTTTTGACCTTTTGGCAACTGAAACTTGATCTAAGTTCATTTTCTCGTTAAGTTATGTGTCCGCATTAAGTCGTGTAATTGTTGTATGTGATGTGGCTATTTTTGCTACCTTCCATGCAATGTGCGATTTTCAATATTTATTACCTTTTTTGTAAACAACTCATGCCCATGACGTCATAACTTAAATAGGCGTGGCACGAAGATGCGCGCGCATGTTGTTGAAGTTCTATAGTATATTTGTACTTTTATCCATTTTAGGACTTTGCTGCTGTTTTAAACGACATCATATTTGACGTACACAGGTTATACCCAGAGGGTAATGATACTCTTTTCAATTCAGCAGTGGTCGATCGCATTGAAGAGGTACGTTCAAATATTTGTGATGCTTTTGATGTTTCTAAATTCAATAAATTGCTGGCTCAGAATGAGAAGGTTGTAACTTCTACTTACGACCTTATATGTCTGTTACATATTTGAAATCTGCATCATAAGGCGCCTCGTGTAAGCCTTTTTTCGTGAAAATCGGAACTTGTCATATTGAACAACTGTTATGTAAACTGTTTTTTAACCAGAGAAAAATAAAAAAATTAAATAGGTGTTTCGTGATATATCCAAATATCGATTTTGTACTTACGACCTTCTCATTCTAAGCTTGCGATATATTTTTAATCAGCAGACACGAAGGGAGTTCATAACGATGAACGCTTAAAACAAAAGGTGCACGGAATCATGACTTATCTAAAATACACATTACACAAGAGAAAATATCACACGGTCTTTAATAGTGTTTGTGAAGTTGGTCGTGAACTTGCATATACAAATGTACTGGTAAAGTGTTCTCAAAGATTGACAACTGGCATAATGTCAGTGACATTGAACATGTACATGTACTTGAACTAACTTATTTATGTGTTCTTTCTGAATATCTCGCGTTAACGCCCAGAATATAGATTGTATCCCTATATAGTGGGTTTTGTTTGAATGGTTAAAAAATGGGGTCCAGTTTGAAATCTTCTTGTACTCTAGTTTTTAGTTTCATTTTATTATAGAGACCATATACTGTAAGAAAAGTTTTGCCCTCAAATTTTCATGTCAATATTTTGGCGGCCATCTTGGATTCAAAATGGACGCCATGCATTTTGTTGTTCGATTACTAAAACCTATACAGCTTGGTCAATTGTTAGTGGAAATGAGCCAAAATGATGTCAAAATGATTGTAATGAATCACACTGCATTATCACTTGTTCTGACCTGTTAAGGCGATGTCAAATGGTTACAGGATGCGCCCTAGTGTCTTTGCGGTGTGAGTCGTGCCTCGCACTTCAAGCCCTCAGCTCTGGCCGCTGACAAGTGGGGTAACCAACTGGCAAGGCAATTTTGTAAGACAAAGCCAAAGACATACATTTTGAATCCAAGATGGCCGCCAAAATATTGACATGAAAATTTGGAGCAAAACTTTTGTTCAAGTACAAGGCTGAAGTAACAAAATAAAACCAAAATATAAGAGTACAGGAAAATTTCAAACTCATTCACCATTTGACACCGACTAATAGTCGTATTAGTCAAATGTCCCATTGGAAAACTCGGTATACGTCAGATTATTACAGACGACAAGATTGCAAAACCTGATAATATTTGCAAGAAAGATGTTTCCATTAAGGATTCGCAGACCACGTTTAATTCTAATGGTACAGAACGTCCGTATATTCCTTAGAGGGCGGACCATGTAGTTTGCAGGTTGTTACAAATTTGAAACAATAATACATACATAGTCTAGGTGTGGGTAGTACTAGAGTGACGCATTGGCTATATAAGTCCATGGTTACAGTGTAAAATCATAAAAAAGCAAATGCATCCATCTATATTTCCAATTTAGATCTAAAATACTATTTTGTGGCAGTCACTTTACCTATATAGACACTGGTTGTAATATTTGATGTAAACATAAACGATTACGTCACTTCATGATATCACAAGTGAATGTTTAATTTTAGACAACAAGAAGTAAATGTGACGGCTATATTATCGATACACTGCTCTGGACAACCAACGGACGACGCTTCAATCGAGTTGGTCACATCGGGCGAGATGGAAACGTGGCGTTAGATACAGATATATTTCCAAATACACACTATGGGTACAACAAAAAAGAATTTATAATATCCACGCTTCCGGTAGGTTGTATCATAAATACAAATATTACACAGTAGCACTGCACATCAAACATGACGCCAAGTATCAGTGACGTCATTATGGTCCGATTTGCATCAATATGTTGCACTATGTTTAATTATTTATATTATATAATCGCAATGAAGTCCAAACATTAAACAATTATTATCTAAATAAAAAAATAGCCTGGCTATGACCCCATATTGTGAAAACATGTTTGCCAACACATTAAATATCGACGGTGCCGAACCAAAACCCCGTAACTCTATTTTGGCGCGAAAACATTTTTTGCAGCTTCCGCAACTGCTAGACGTTCCGCGCATTTCTGTCTTGTCGCCATTTAAATAGCCAATTGCGTTACTTAGATGGCGACAAGACAGAAATGCGTGGGACGTCTAGTAGATGCGGATGCTGCAAAAAAGTTTTATTTGTAATTGAGCAATTGAGTAATTGAGTTACGGGGTTTTGGTTCGGCACCGTCATTTTATAATTATATTCTAGTATGTTTCTTGTTGAATTATACCACACTATGCATTTACTGTACTTTGGTATTAATTCACTGAAAAGTTATATATCGTATGTCTGTTTTTGTTTCCAGTATTCACCTTTTGTCATAATGGTAGAAGTTAATGGTACTGTAAGATATGAGGGACTTTGTATTGATCTATTGGACGAACTATCTCGTATTCTTAATTTTACGTAAGTTTTTTTAGCAAAATATTATTGAAACTTCTGTCTTGTTAGGATACTGAGAGTTGTACGATTCATGTTTTGTGTACACAAAAGATAGCAACCAACCGTTGTATGATCATATGAAGTGTTTTAGTTTAGGAGTTATAGAAATCACAGTTGATACAGTCTGCAAGGAAGCCTTCATAAATTTGTTGTACACTGAAATAGTGGACTCGACCACGTCGTCACTCTATTAATATCCTAACTTTACAGTGATGTCACAGTTTTGAATTAAAATTGGTATCTATAAATACAGTTATATTGCTTGTACAAAATTTGACACTATTTTTCATCGATTCATGTAGATGTTTAATGGAAAACATGTTTCCTTGTTATTTTATCCGCACACTATTTTTCTGTTGAATGCTTCCATGCCCGACCGAGTAATTTCTTTTGTAGTAGGACACTTTATAACGTTACAATTCATTTAATCTGTGTCTCGACATTATGTTACCATTTATTTCATCGAAAAAAGGTTTTTATCTCATCGACCAATTAAGCATTTACGGAGATTACGAGTCTGGAGTGAACTGTTTATTTTTAATTTCATAAAGTTTATTACAATGTGTTTGTGCCTTTTGTATTCCTCTGTTAATATGACATTCCATATCGTCTGGCCCAGTAATTATATAAACATTTCAGTACGTACTCCATGCTCCAACTCATACTCCGTACTGCAATTGGAGCATGTTCTTAGTTACAAAAAAGGCGGTAACTTCTTTATAACTGAATGGAAACATACGGAACGGGTATTTATTCTCTTAATTATATAATTTGCTACAAGTTGGTGTTGGTTTTTGATGTAAAATTCTATAATAAGCTCTTTTTCAAGTTTGAACATGGAGAATGGAGTTTGAGTATGAAAAAGGTTTATAATTACAGGGCCTGATTTGTGATTATGTTTTAGTAGCTTCCTTCAAGTGGCGGTCACCACAACCCGCCGTACGTGTAAGTAGAAGCTACTGTATGATTATGTTCCAGAACGTGGGAAAAAATAGGAATCCGTATGTCTTTGAAATGTAGACAGCGCGTGCTTAAAAGTACGCCCAGTTGTGACCGCAGACCTAGTTAACTATGAATTTATATGATGTTCATTGTTTCAGATATAAGCTTTCACAACCGGCTGATGGCTATTGGGGAACCTTTGTAAAAGATGGGGATACCTTGAAATTTAACGGACTTGTAGGACAAGCACAACGCCAGGTATACACTAATCATGCATACTTTATTACCAACCTTTGAGATAAGATAAGCTACAACATGTTAATCAAGATTATACATAATGACAAACATATAAATACAGAAATTAAATGGTTGTAAAGTAACTAAAGCTTAATTCTTATTGGTATAAACACAATTAACGGAGGCTTGAAACTTTAAGGTATTAAACTGTTAATCACATTTCCCATAAAAAGTATACATGTAACCCCATCCCCTCCCAGAAATGTTTACCCTAATTCAGTATGCGAACAAACACATGTTTTTAATGCGGAGAAAAAGGGGAAAATGCAGAATGTTTATATGGTCAATTATGCACAAAAAATAAGTTAATTTATTAAGTTCACAGTATGTCATTCACTGGGGAGTGCGTATAATTATGGGCATGCTTGGAATTAAAATTTCTGAACTTCACCTATAGTCTTTCGGCTGAGACTTTAAAAAACATTGGCTCTGTGTATAATGATACACATCAGTCATAAGTAAAGGAATCAGGGATCGTGCTGGAACTATGGAATATTTTGCATTATCATGCATTATCCCCCTATACTAAAATGACTACGACCGCGTCATATCTAAGTTAATGGAAAGGTGCCTGCACAGGTTAAGCGCTAATTCTGGAAGCTGCTAACCATACATGGTTATGCACAGGACGAATTGATCCGATATCGTGACTAATGGACGGCGTTAGCTTCCATAAGAATAGCATAGTGGACATGCGATTACCCTCCCCAACGAGACAGCCCTAGATGGTCATTCGATGTTGGCACTGTTGAATTGGCCAATGACCTACGGCTTTCATCGAACACTTCTCAGATAAATGTGTATAAGTATGAAATTGATAACTCATATTTGCTTATTCTTGTTACCGATTGTTACTGTCGATTCAAGAAAAAATTACTTATGAGGTAACTATCCCATTCGAAAGAATAGCGGGGACTACCGTTAACTCGTGTATATCAAGTTAAACGTAGATAAACATAGTTTACCCAACGAACGAGCTAATGTTTACAACCGTTTTATCACTTAACTTTGAACGGACTGTAAACATCGAATTATTACTAGTGTATGTTTTGTAGGAGGTGGATATAATAGCCGCACCATTAGCAGACCAGCCGGAGAGACGACGGGTGATGGACTTTAGCGTGCCCTTCTATTATGAATATGTATCAGTTATTTTCAAGAAACCTAATCCAAATGCAAGTAAATGGCGTAAATTAGTGGATCCACTAAAATGGAAGGTTCTGGTCTTGATTGGTAAGTATTGTTTTTGTTGGATTTACTAGATATGTTTGTGCAAATTGTTGTTTGCAAATCGGGTGGAAAAGGGGAAAATTCAATATATCAATATAGAGAGACTGTGAGTACAAATCGGACAAAAAATATTCAACAGAAGCATCAGCACATGAAATGCAAATTATATAATGAACAGACTGTGAGTGCAAGCAACACAAATGTGCCAGGAAAACAACATGAACAGCTTAAATCATGACCTCAAGCGTAATTGCAGCTTGTATTCGAACGTTTATTAGCTTTTAACAGTTATTATAAAAAGTTACCTTTCTGTGTTTTAACATGTGAAGCTTCGCTTAGCAGTGGATAAGTTATAATGTTACGTTGTTGGTAGAGGTATCGGACATAACACAATCGCTTGTTTATTGTAGGGGTTGCACTACTTCTTGTTACGGTATTGACGTTTATCTTAGAGAAAAACAACCCATTCTACTTGATCCATGAGCACGCTGAATTAAGGAACAGGATGGGAGGCCTACATACTTTACCCAGCGCCTTCTGGTACTTATATGGAGCATTGCTATGTCAAGGTAATAATATATTTAAACCAAATCCCTGCCTAAAGCAAGAGCATAATTATTATACTATGTCGATTATGATATTGTGATATATCATTAAGGGACGTTCCCTATAACTTTGATAGTTTTAATTTAATCTTTTCAAAATCGAAGGTAATTTGTTTTATCAAGAACATATTTTCATTTTGTTAAATTGCTAATTCAAAGTAAATTACTCTGACTAGAATTTTTTTATCATATTTCTCAAGTGCGACGGAGAGCGTTATTTTTATCCTAATATGATCCGCTTTATATACAAATATACCAATTTGAAAGTGATCTGCGACGGACCTATAGAGTGACGTAACGGTTTCACCTATCGTAAAATTATTTACCAGCACTTTCAAACAAAATCTGATTTGAGTCTGATTTGAGAAGCAGAAGAGTTTGGCTTTCTTACTGTTCAAACATATTTTTGTGATGAATGTATTTCTGAAGCACAATACGAAATATATCACTTCATGATCCACTTCTTCCTAATAAACTGTATTAAGAAACTAATAAGTTATTGCTAGTTATGCAGTGTCTGGTGTGTGTATTGTGCTTTTACACCTTAGATTAATTACTTTCCTTATCCGATTCCTAAATAAATCTTCATGTTATGTGGGACTATTTCATGTCATTTCCGATACGATACAATCTCGGCCTACTACAAGTCTATGGAGACGGTAATCGTTGTTTTATAAATAGTTTGTGCCACTGTAGCTCAATGGTAAGCGCACTTGTCGTCGTATCTTATGACTGGGTTTTAATCCGATAGGAAGCTCTAATATGCCTGTCGTATTCCATAAATAAGCTGACTGGCAAATACGGCTATATTCGGCATTAGAAAAATGAACAAGTTACATGTAATATGCTTTCTTGTCTTATTATTTTAGGTGGTGTCCATTTACCTGGGTCAACTACAGGTCGCACCATTGTCAGTTTCTGGTGGTTATTTTGTATAATCATCGTCGGTACGTACTGTGGAAATCTGATTGCCTTTCTAACAGTAACAAAAGAGGTACCACCATTTAACACTCTTGCTGAAATGGTGGAACACAAAGGAGCATATACCTGGGGCACACTTGGTGGAACGGCGTGGGAAATGATATTGAGAGTAGGTAGTGTTACATTGTTCGTTCCAGAAATGTGTTCTATTCATTTATAAAACACATACCAGAGCCGTATCTGGAGACAAAAAGCACCGGAGGCAATTAGTTTCTAGGGTCTATTTGATGCATTTTTTCTTCAAATAGATGTTTATATTTAGGTAATTTCAAAAATGTTCAACTTGGCAAACGCCTGTGTCTGCCTAATCGTGACTGTGGAAATGCATAAAATCGCTGGCTTAGCATGAGAATATTGTAAATATAAAATCAATATTTTAAAAAAACAAAATAAACACTCTCTGAAAACTACTCGTTTGCAATAGACAAACCAATTCTTTAAACCTCAGTTTGGTCAACATGACAAGTTGCGATTTGTATGAAAAAAGGCTCGTAATAAGTGCCTTGTAATGTATACTGAGCGTCAAAAGTTTCGCAACCAAATTAAAAATTCAATATTTTTAAATTGATCACTCGAAATAACTTTTTACTAACACCGTCGATTTGTGTACCCAAAGTGTTCATGTTGAACCCATTTCCGTTGGCATCCGTTACGCTTGAATGATTACACCATCAAAAATAGTAAAACGTCTTTTCAAGCGCGCAAAGTAAGGGCTTTTCATTTTCGTCTTAATTTCCACTTCCAATTTACTTCATACATGTCTGTGATACGAAATACACCAATAGTTAGTCAAAATAGTTTGCAGTGTACGCTACATTTGATGGCAAAAATTGGCAATTGTGAACATAAACGCTTAACTACGTTTTTTGCAGTGGAAGGGAGGTAATTTAATGGGTAATTGTACCAAAATGATCTCCCTTTGACCGCAGACAAGTCGGGATGTCGTAATCGACACTGTACGAAATGTCACATTTTAAGAAATAGCGCACTGGTCACAACAATGCAAAAAAGGAAGTACCCCATAAGTTTTAATGTTGGGTGGACTACGATTAACCAAACACAATGTCATTGAGTTTGGTGTTTTAATTATAGCAGCATTTTTCTGTCTAGGTCAGCGGCATTGACCCTTGACCTGTTGTCACGTGGTACGTCATATACACGGTCCGTATGTTGGATATGATCCAACAGTCTTTTTATGATAGAGACATGTCAAATGTATCCGACACAAAGTATTGTTAGTGAAACGCCAGCCTCTTGACTGACTGTTATATACACGATTATGTTCACATTTGTCAATTTTTGCCCTCAAATGTAGCGTACATTACAAACTATTGTGACTAAATATTTGTGTATTTCGTATCACAGACATGTATCAAGTAAATTGAAAGTGTAATTTTTGTCGAAAATGAAAAGTCCTTACTTTGCGCGCTTGAATAGACGTTTTATCATTTTTGGTGGTGTGATCATCCAAGCGTAACGGAGGCCAACGGAAATGGGTTTAACATGAACACTATGGATACACAAATCGACAGTGTTAGTCAAAAGTTATTTCGAATTAACAATTTAAAGATATTGAATTTTTAATTTGGTTGCGAAACTTTTGATGCTCAGTATATATTTCCAATATACATGAGTCGTGCTTACGACCTTTTCATTCTAATTAAGCCAGCGAAATGTACAATACCAAACATTTGCAATGAAAGTTTCCCTATAGTTATTTTTGAAAATACTTACTCGATATATGCATTTCTTTCAGCAATAGTGTTCAATCGTTTCTTTAGTGTGGTCGACTTTCAATAGAATAAGTACAAGGCATACAATATGACCAAACATCAGCGATTAATCGAGACAGTGATGATTATTTAATTGCACGTTTCGTACCATTTTCAGACTTCAACAAACCCAACCTTCCGGTCCGTTGGCGACGCTATGATCGAATTTAACCGTTCAGATCCGGAAGTTTTGAGTCCAAGCGTACGTGAGCAGCTAGACAAAGTCAGGAAAGGTGGTTTTGTTTGGATAGGTAAATCAGATCCTTGTACACTATTTGAGTTTCATCAACAATCAATCCGATTAAGTACCAGCCGTACTTGTGGAAATTAATCACTTAAAACCGTGCAGTGCATATAATCTGCAATTATGTCATATATCCAAGAGAAAAACTGTACTTCTCTGAACCACTTGTGAGCAGAAAGCATGCAAACATAATGAACGTACAATCGTACTGTTTCTCAATTCAGTAATATATACTGTAACAGTATTAGTTTTTGATCAATAGTGTCCTCTTACAAGCGTTATAGGATAGTTTTGTGAGGACAAACAAGAAATTGTCCGAGAGGAAGCAAATCTGAAATATTTAATTTGAAGCTTGAATTGACGAATCATTTTCTGAGTAAATGTCTCATAAAAGTGTCCACTTACGGAAATAATGTAAACCTAAGAATGGAGTTAGTGGGCATGTCGGAGTATCACTAAACATAAAATGACAAAATTAGCCTTAACTAATTGTAAATAGTGTGATCACATCAATTTTCATTGGATCATTTTATGACACATATAGGCGACAAGACATCTATAGAACTGGAAATGATGACGGAGTGTGACCTGATGTCTACAAAGGAAGAATTTATGCCATCAAAATATGCATTTGGATTTACCAACAACTCACCGCATGAATCGTTGTTTTCAGAACAGTAAGTGAACATTCAAGGTTTCTTTGTAAATCTCAGGTATGTCGATCTATACATCTGTCACGTGTAATCCAATCACCAAGTACATGCATGAGTCACAAGTTCACAATGGGTGACTCGATTTGCGATATAAAATGGACATTGTTATATTCATTTGCTAATCAGAACGGTATAAAAGTATGCCAATAGATTTTCCAAAACTAAGATTATGTCACAATCCAAGGCCATGCCCCCCCATCAAGAGTTGTAATGTCGACTCTATTTGACCATTCAAACAAGTGAAACATATGAAGCTGTCTATAATTTCTGATTTAATACTTGCAGCTCATTCAGGATGATGATTTGGAGATATAAAATGTTTGTTATTCAATGTAATTCTTTGCAGACTTATGAAAATCGAAGAAAGTGGACTATTGCAAATATGGAAACGAAAATGGTGGCCGAAAGCCAACTTCTGCGGCGGAAATACTGTTACGGAGGCCAAACCAATATCCCTAGAAGACGTGCAAAGCGCATTCTATGTGTGCTGTATTGGAATATTTGTTGGATTTGTTGTTTTAGCGTTTGAAAAAATAATTCACAAGTTACTAGTATGCAAGAAGAACAAATAAAACGTGATAATTATTTGACCAATGACAGCCAAACAGAGTGTGACCACATATGATAACATGTACAACATGGATATTTTGGATTGTTTTTTGTGGTTTAGTTGAAAACTGTCTTAAAGTTTATAATTGTAATGTTGTTATTTAATTATTGCAGTTATCAACAAAAACTTTCAAGCGCAAATACAACAACCAAACCAACACAATTTCCCAATGTTATGTATCAAAACTCACAAAGTGTTTATATAATTTAAGAACTATAATATGTGATGTAGAATGTTTACTCATGCAGACAATTGTCATGTGGTTATATGTATTTGCAAATATCCCAATTCGAATATATGTTAGTGGTCACCTTGTTGCCAAGTTTGCTATTGGAACTATGTCATTCTTTTTATAGAATACAAGTCATTTTAGGGTTTGTGTTACTGTTTTGCAAGATTGAATATTATATACTACTGCCATATTTCAGTAGAAAACTGACTGGCAAAAAAGGCTATGCTCGAAATTATTATACTTACTAATATGTACATGCAGACAGAGGGTATTCAAAACACGTTTCACATTAATACCAAATTTCTTGAAATGAAACAGTTTTAAATATACTACAAAATGTACTTCTAGGAAAAATGTTCAGTCCGGAATTATTGTCCGTGGATACGCACACCAGAGAAACTGTTCGTAGAAAACGAATCTTCTTTTAAAGTATCGCCGACACAGTCAGAGATACATCTAACAGTCACACGATCCCCTTCATTGACACCTGTTATAGCAACCAGGGTATAAGCAGTGGAATATTCACGATTCCCAATCCGACCATGTTGAACGGAAACCTCATTTACATAAATCCCATAATATGCTGCACGTCGATTGGGCAAATATAGTTGAACTGTTAAAATGTACACACCACCCCGAGGTACAATGAAAGTGCCGTTCTGATTGTCATATGCACCATTGTAGTTGACCATACTGTTTGTGAAGACAATCACCTTGTTATCAGCCATGACCTTATCCTCTACTGTACGGCTTTGGAAGGCAACGGGCGTTACTGTCATTGATTCTGAAATGAACCAAACCGTCACGATCAACTCGATATAAAATACATATATGAGCCTAGTAGATAGGGGTTTTTCACCATAGAACAGATTGAAGTAATTTTAGTTTTTGTTTAGTCTTTTAAGAAACAATTAAAACGATATTTTTGTTGCATTGTTTTATGTGAAATAAAGTAATGATAATAGTGAAATTGAAGTTTCAATGAGTGCAAAAGCATAATAACTATGCAATGGATGTATTATACGTAACGCGACTGTTATTGCAATATGTAACATTGCCATAAGTAGTTTCTTAAAGTAAAAATAAGTATAAAACTGCTATTTTAAAACGCTATAATTTGTTAACCTCTCTACAGAAAGATGCAATTGAGCACTTAGGTTGATTTCCAAATGTGGAAAACAGCATAAGTTGGAAGAAAACGTAATAAAAGAGGGATGGTTTGTTGACAAAATGACAATTTGTAAACAATAAATGCATGATTTTAAGTCTAAGGGAAGCAACTTTTGCAAAATGAGTATTTTGTTCACCATGCAATTTACTAAATACGATATTTGGTCTTCTATTGTGACACATATAATTAACATTCTACCGTCGAGTAATGGTCATTTGTTAAGAAACAGTCTAATTGTTCCATAATTCATTGTATTTAATGGATGATCGGAAATTAGTTGTGGGAGCAATAATGGGACGTTAACGTTCCGTCCACAACATAACACTTCATTGCTTTTTTCAAGTTTTGTTTTGTGTTTGATTTGACGGTCAACGACTGCGAATGACATTTACATCAGACATGGCAGGAAAGTTGTATGATTAGCGTCGTTCATATTTGTTCTAGTTATGTGCATTTACAACTAACCATTTAATAAAACATAATATAATGAAATAGTACGGTAACCGTGATTTATATTATTCGTATGTTATACTTTGTTAAGTACGATTTTGAAAAATGACATATTTTAAGATACACGACGTCCACAGGTAAAGCATTTCGAGGACTTGAAATAATAAATAGGAAAATGTCTTATATAGGTAAAATATTTCAGACGGTAATAAACTCCGGATGATCCTGCTACATACATTATCGAACACAACACTATCAAATAATCACACATATCGACGAAACAATGAACATATTTGTTGACTTATTGCATATCAACATAATGTAAGATGAATGTTTAATTTGTTACCTAATTTCAGGATAAATGACACATTTCATGATGCAAATGGCAGACATTTTACTTACACAATACATTTCGAAATTGCTCACTTCGTCATGCAGCCATACTATTTGACCTCAGCCTGACCTTAATGCAAGATTATATTACAAGGTTCTTGCTTTGAATATATCAATTTCCGCAAGCAAATCGTGCAATATCGTTATTTTAAATTTGTGTTTGTATTATTTCTCGAGCGTCTTTGTAATACTCCCCGATTATGAATACATTTAATCGGTGTTGTAAACGTAGGCAACATATCGACTCTTAAATTATGCTAATCAAAAGGTCAGACTCGTGTCAAATTCGCCAAGCTATCCACTCATAACAATTATAAATAGTGATAGTAAACACATACCCCTGATTTTCAGGACATCACCAGAGAGTTCTTGTATGGTTTGTTGCATCTTTGTTATCACCAAATCGTCTTGCTTTATGTTGTCAGCTTCCGTTCTCGCAAGTACGTCCTTGATTTTTTGAATGTCGGTCAGACACTGTTCAGGTACGGTGGAAATAGTGTTAACGGTATCTAGAACCTTAAGCTGGGTAATGTCCACTTCTTCCTTAATTTTTTCCACAAATATTTGTAGACGGATCATTTTCTCTAAAGTTTGCTCTTGATAATGAAACGAAGAACAAGACGATTGTTCTACCTTTATAGCCATATTTGAGTTAAAAAGTGTCACAAACGCGAACCAAATCACAAACATTTTGCTTATACCTACTGATACTCGACACATATCTGAAACACGTCTGTCTAATAGAGCGAGAGAAGAACTTTTGAAAAATGGATTGTGCGGAATAAATTGGCCATAATTTGTTTATATGATTGCGTGAATATTTGTTTATAGGAGTTACAACCACGAGAGGTGTTAACAATGAACGTAATACTGCATTTATCATCCTGTTTAATTATGTTTATATTATGTCGATTGTAAAAAGAACTTTTCAGACTAACATCAAACACAAACATATTCCTGATGTTGATGTAATCCATCGCAACGAGGTTACAATGTATGAAAAAAAGATTCCAGCTTTCCTTGTATAAATGCTGAAGAAGGGAACTACTGGTACCATTTGTATTTTGTTTATGATATGACACAGTCTGTGTAATAATTAGGAAACTTCGGTAATCGAAGCGAAGACACACACAAGTCATGTTCTTATGTAGGTTTTTACACAGGCCTAAGAAATTATATAACAAAAATGACACAGTTTTAATGAATGAGTGAAAATTTGTGAAAACACTGTTATTTTTGTGTAATTTCTTAACCTGTGGTTTTAAAGTTAGAAATACTACACTGAAATAATGCGATATGGTATTTAGTTACATTTATTGCATAAATGGTAAAACACAATTTCCTATGTCTTGTAGTCTATATGAATACTGGTAAAACGTCATTTTTAGATATGATGAATTTATATATCTATGGGGCCTAAAACACAATGCAGTCTGAAGTGACAATTAAACATATTGCCGACCGCCATAGATTATTTTGCTTGAACGAGTACGCCGGAGAAACTGCTGGAAGAATGTATATGTTCATACAAACGATCTCCACCACAGTTAGCTATGCATCGAACAGTAACACGGTCGTTCTTCGTGACGTCTGCTACTGCAATCAGGGTATGCGTAGTGTGGTAATCTTTCTTACCGACGTAACTATGCTGCACGAACGCCTCATTCACATAGACCCCATAATATGCCCCTTGCGAGGCATGCGATGATAATTGTACGGTGAAAAGGTACACTCCATCTAAAGGCACATTGAAAACCCCCGTCCGATTGTTATATGCATCGTTGTAGTTGATCATAATCGTTGTGAAAACGATGACCTTATTGTCAGCCATGGCCATGTCCCCTACTTCATGACTGTGGAAAGCAACTGGTTCTTTCGCCGTTGATTCTGAAATGACAAAACACGATGTCAAACATGGCTCTTGTATGCGTTTGTTTATCGTCGCATTAGGCGACTAACAAAGCTGATACATCCTGAAGAGGATAGTCAGTTTAGTTTTTTGGGGAGGAGGGGGGTAGTGCATGATACAGAAGATGTCCCAGTTCAAGAAGCATCCATGGTTCCATCGGGTTTTCCATTGTTACATTGTTCTCAAAACATTTTTTCACCAACCGTTACACAGAGATGATATTTACATGAATAATTGATTTCTTTCCGGAAATCGTCAGATTTGTCTAAGAAATGATCAAATAGCACTGCGTTAGATTCAATGATAAAATATACCGGATGCTATCATATTTGAAGGATAACCAAGTGTTAATACCTTCAACACAAGACACATGTTATATATTCATATTTAAATGATATCAGAATCGGGCACATTCTCCTTGCTTAAAAGTGCCAACTAGTTGTGATCGTTAACAAACAATCGAAATTATTTAGTCATAGATATAGAAGAGGTGAGAAGGAATAGAGAAAATGGAAAATAACAAAAATGGTAGGCAGAACTTTTATTGAAATCATTTTCGTGTTACGTCGAATGTAAGTACCAATTTCAACCAACGACACAAATAGTGCATACCTTTGACTTCCATGACATCATCTGCAAGCTGCTTAACAGATTGCTGCAACTTTGTGGTCACCAAATCATCCTCCGTGTCTGATTTTATTGCCTCAAGTAAGCTCTTCATTTCTAGAATATTGGTCTCAACCTTAAGTTGTGTAGCGTCCACTTCTTCCTTCATTTTCTCCACAAATATTTGTAGACGGATCATTTTCTCTAAAGTTTGTTCTTCATAATGAAATGAAGAACATGAAGATGATTCCAACTTAAAAGCCATATTAGAACCGAGAAGTATCACAAACGCGACCAATAACAAAAACATTTTGCTTATAAACGTTTCAAACATCTGCAACACGTCTATCGATTAAAATAAACACTAACGTTTACAAACTTCAAAACGAAAGAGCAAGTTTCTAAATAGAGCACAGAATCAGTTTATGACTGAATGCATCTGTATTCCGAAACTGAGCTTGCTTTCCCATGCAGACGGCTTTTGTAATCAACATTATAGTTGAACTATCCTGATAATGCTGAAACGCATCATGCCTAGGTTCCACTGTATTGTTTGCCTCCGCGATGTACGCTCGTACTACCGATTTAATAAATGGGCAACGGATGGCATCGGGAAAAGGGCCATCGTGGTCTAGGGGAAACTTTGAGGAAGTCATTAGAAATTTGTTAAACTCCTGTTCCCGATGCTTAACAAAGCTAATATATTCAAATCAGGAGTACATCACCGAGGCTCAGTGGGACCTAGACATTACTTATAATTAGGCATCAACAGAGAGTTCTACTGAGATCAAGGTATCGACGGGAAACTGGTAAACATATGTAAAACGGAACTGTGTCTGTTATTGTGCGTCGGGTGGGGATCTCCATTTCATGTTCTTGGGAGAAGTCGAAATTAATACTTCGTTCTGCAAAGTGACTACCAAATAGTGTTGTTGGCATAGCGCTGACTTAGAATGAGAAAGAAATTTACAAAGTCAATTTTCGAAAACTATCAACTGTTTTGTGATCCGAAGACTTGTTAAGGTGAGGTAATGGTTTGGCTGTCTGTTACACAATGACGTGTCACTTAACACAAAATTATTGCCCACTTAGCTATTCCCTCAACCTTCTTGATTCAGATAATGTATACTTTTATATTTACCACGCATATCCTGGTTCTCTTTGATTCACACGTTGTGTGTTTATCAAGTATTCTGGTGCATGTAATCAAACATTGTTATCAGTCATAATTACCTCCCTTTATTGTTAAATATGTACAATATCCGAAGCCTACAGTTTGTCGTTCATGACGGAGAGGGGGAAGTGAGTATATCGGCTTGCTTGAAATATCCATTTTTATGGGTATGGGTGTTTCATGCTATGCATGACACTTGTATGGGTGGCTAGGCGACGGCGGCGTATTGTGTGGCTATGGCTTAGTGTCTGTGTTCTACAGTATTTGAATTCAGGTAAGGTCTTTAAGATACAAACGGTAAGGGAAAATTTATAAAATTAAGCAAGTTTGACATTGAGCCGTGTAGTATGAGAAGTTTATATGGTAGACTGTATATAAGTTGATTGCTGCTTTCCCTGTATGATTTCAATTGTCTTTTTTAAGTATTACCAACTGAGCTCATGTGGGCGATGAAACACATTCAAAAGAAACACTATCCGGAGAGATAATACTGATGTCTGGCATGGGTCAAGGTGAAGCTATTTACGCGCTGTTCTGCGATTGCAGATAACCGCTTTACATGCTTGTTATCCACCCAAACCCAACTAATAAAATATCAGTTGGCAAACGTAAAACATGATATGAGGTAAAGCACAGGATACGTTCACATTAACATTGTTATGTCCATGTGTTTACAAGTTATAGCGTCTAAGTATACTTCATAATTTACATCTACTTGCACTGCGTTGGATTCTGTCCAAACAATCAATACAATCTCTACGTTATACATTAATCACTTTCAAAATGCTCATATTAAAACCATGTATATCATTGCAAAAGTTATCAAATTAAAAACAAACACGTGTCACTCATCAGAAGGACTCTGTATTATAACCACCAAAACTTGACAAACATTTTTTATTAGAAATTTGCATCCAACCACCAACTTGTTGTGAATTATCTAAATATGAAAATGAACCCCATTTGATATGTTTCCATTCAGTAATAACGCAGTTTTTGCAAATGAGAACATGCTCCAGTTGGAGGAGGGAGTATGAGTTTGAGAATGAAGTAAGTTATCCAATGTTTATAAATACGAGGCATTGGTAGTAATTATAAGCAAATGGTTTGCCCCCCTCTCACACAAGAAACTGTTGCGAAATTCCTTAAACCGAAAGCTATATAAACAGACTAAAATTATATATTTTCTAGACAAAATTTATTATCAAAATGTTAAGACAAGTATGGCTGATACTACAATAGTTACAATAGATATGCTAATATTAACAGCGCTAGAACACACATTATTTAACAATCTATAAGACTCGTGGGCATAAACATTAACAGCATCAATATACAGTGGTATCAAATGATTAGCCTCCTCGTCACATTCATCCTCAATGTATTCCTCCACACAATCTCGAATGCTGAAAAAAAGACAGAAAACAAGTGGAAATTGAAAATCAATAACTTACTATAATAGTAATTTAATTAATACTGATGCCATCCGATTTCGAGGGTAGAGACATACCTTTTTCGGATATTGGGAATAATACACCGGTGCTAAGCTTATATCCTAGCCCATCGGTTCGTTAACACATACAGTTTTCCATATCGTTGGAATTCGCTTATGTCCAGAATGTAATTTAATCTAACTTGGGCATTTTATCTTCTCGTTTTGTTATGTGTGGACATTGTGCCATGTATTGGTGTTATGTTATGTTGTTATAATAAAATGTTTTCTGCGATAGATTGACTTAGTCGAGTGCTGCCTTCTGATGATCATTCCAATTTCTCATATTCTTTTTTAATGTAATGTTTATCATTTGTTCACTAATTTGGCGATGTAAGTATTTGACAATGTTTGTTTGTACGAGCGAATCCTGTTCATACGTTTATCATATAATTGCTTAATTAATATCCACAGATATAGTATGCTTGACCATACTTAGAAGTAAAGAACTTAATAAGAAAGAAACGAGTTTAATCACCGCACGAGTTACAAAAAAAGTATATTCAATGCTTTTTCAACTTACTGACAAAGTTTGCCCTTTTCCTGCAAATGGTTGGCTTTAGTCACGCATTCTCGGAACTCGTCTGCATTAGAGTGCTCTTGTATGCATCTGTATTTCTCCTGAAAATCTATAACACAAAACACAAGCAAGTTAGTGTTTTTCTTGTTTAAGACTTGGACACAACTGTTAATTTTATTTAAATTGTTCACACATAATTCCCGTTAATGGTTGGACTTATTACATAACAAAATGAAAGACGTGATAAAAGTAGTGTCCTTTCAATTAGCGTTTGTCAATAAAGTTGAGGAAATAAAAGCAGATTTTTTTAAATATTACAATATAAATTGTTTGAAAAAAGTCTATTAGAGCCTAATAGTATTAGAAACGTTTCCCCATATCTCACATTCATCTCAAACTTACCAGTTTTAGTCACTTCACTACAATGTTCCTTATTGAAGCTGTAAAAACGTTTAATATCATCTGCATCCTCATTAGTAAAGTCATCTCCGTACCTCTTTGTGAGTGGTGATTGACATTGTCTAAGATTCTGACGAACACAGCCGATGTTTCTCGAAACGCTAACAACAGAATTTCAATGTATTAGTACTATTATATGTACAGGTTTTGCAATAGCACGGTCAGAATGTTAAGCGCCATCAACCGTATTATAGCCTTGGATGGATTATTCTTAGCATCAAGCATTTAGTTAAATAAACAGCATGGAAATAATAAGCATCATGGGGAAAAGTAATCGGTACATCAGTAACAGTATAACAATTATTAGCTACATGAAAAGAAGCAACATCAGTTCAAGATACCCGTAAGTGATTAATTCTTACAAATCAGTCACCTGGTCACTGTGACAAACAACTGTACAACAATGAAACGATAGAGATGTTTGTCCAATCGTCGCAAACGTGTAAGGTCACAGTGACATTTGACCTAATGATCACACAATCGAAATAGTGGGCATCTGTTGTTGCTTACCATCAAGTTTAAATATCCCAGAGCAAAGCGTTCTTGAGTTACTAACGGAACCATTCGGTCTACCGATCGACCGGTCGCCCAAGAGACCATCCGAAATGTATAAGGGGCATGTAATTATTTACCTCTTATCACAAAGTAATCTCAGTTTCGGCATTCTCCATGGGGATGTTTTGCTATCGGCATAGAAAGTGGTTACTCGTTTAATTTTGATAAGCTCCTGTATACAGGCCAGTCCGGTAACGCATGCTGAAAACGTACAAGTACATGTATCGTAGATTATTGTGTATGAGTGCATACGAAATAAATACAGTACAGTTTCGCGTATAAGATCATTTACTTTCGATTCCTATTGATAGCTGTAACTAATGATAACCAACTTTTAGTAGTTCATATCTCTTTCTTTCTGGAATACTAACGACGTAGATCTAAGAGGACAGCAACAGCTAGCAGAGACCAAGGTCGATTAATCTCGTGGAATTCGAGATGGTATTTTAAAGAGGAATTTCAACAATTCTATTTAGTTTAAATCAATCCAAATTAAATATTTATTATACCCCGCCATGTGTCAGAAAACGACTCACAATTGTTACCGATTGATCAGCCAACCTTGTCGTAAGAAATTTAAGGTGCTGTTTATTATATTTAATAAACATGCAGAGTTGTTTCCCTTCTTTTATAATCACTTTTTTGAAAGCTGACAGTGTGTAAAGTGTTATTCGTAATTTGGATACATTTACGTATAACAAGTGTTTTAGTATATTTATCCATATCTCCGCACATTCTCTTTTACAAATACTTATATGTGTATATTTCGCGCATTAAATGCTCTATGCTAGACATATGAAATCATTCGGCATATTTCAAGTCATGCGATTAAGGTAAAAGTGTATGGAAAGCAAGAAACTTACAACACATTTGATCGATCCTGCTGAAATACGTGACATCTTTTATATGATATGGACCGAACTGTAAAACTGTTACTTCCGGTCTTGTGAGGAACGCCGGGCAATCCCGGAAGTGACGTTGGAGACATTCCATGTAGGGCTTTGACCCATTTGCACTGAAACAAATGATAAAATTGTTTCTTGTATCACATATTTTTTTTATTTGTTAAAATTACTTTCTTTTCAACTTCATAACGTTTTCTCTTTTCAGATTTTTCTTTGATCGCATTGAGACTTTTGTGTAGACTTTATAATAAATCAGTATATTACGTGGGGTGCTCAAGCATTTTGACATTTTGTTTATTTTATTTCATCATTATGTAGTATGTGTATTATATAAAGTGACATATTTTCACCAACATGTATTCCAAATTTTTCAAGCACGCGCGCAATATTGCCTTACAATTACTAAGTATTCTACGATAGAACATTTATATTAACAGTTACTGTATAGAACAAGATGCGACGTACCACAAGTCGCAGAAGGTAACGGTATTTAGTCATATGTAAACTACTAAATCACATTATTCCGACACTTAACTTTTTGAACCAGTAGTTACCTAGAACTAAGCAAGGGATATATGTATCAACATCATTTTAATTGGTATGGCGCGGTCTTGTACATGTATACCGAACAAAATACCTCTTTGACTCAAAGCGGAAGCTCAATCCCTACGCTATCGGGGCACCTTCTACCTATACTTACTCGCACATATCGTCAAGAAACCCAGACTCATTGTTGGCCTCTATAAAAGTCATCGCGTTATCACCTAAACGTTCCATGCAATGTATGAAGTCATCTTTTCTTGACACCATACAGTTTTCATGCTTATTTGTCCCGGTTTCCATGGTAACACTATCCGGTGAAGTTGTCGTTATTTCTGTTATATTTAGTGACATAGTCGTGGATACACCTTCGGTTATGTTCTCGATTGTCAAATTGCCGGGTGTGCTAGAACTCGTCACTGTTTCTATGACAAATGTCTCTGAAGTCGATGTGGATTTAGTGGTCGTTGACCCATTGATCTGACTACCTGACGATTTGGTGGTGTTAGACCAATCATTGTTTGTATCCGAGATATTCTGAGATTGGGTGGCAACGACAAGAACTGAAATGATACAAAGCATTTGTAATAAGATGTCATTTAAACAGCAAAACAGATGTTTATAAAAATCATATTATAAAATCAAAAATTATTTTCGCGCCAAAATAAAGATACGACGACAAATATGTATGTTTGTGTAATTGATCATCAGCTGTCAATCAAGGCCTCATTTTACCTGTTATATATGATCTGGTTATGTTTTATAACGGTACATAATCTAATTGTTATTGCTTGATATACGGACGCCTACATAAAAACTAGAAGTCATTGGTACACAATAAACGGGGCATGCTATTCTATAGGTTATTTGTGAAATTGGGTCATCCTGCATTTTTTCGGCGGGGACTTGGACAGTGAATTGTTTCTTTGGCTTATGTGTGGGCATTGCTCAGTGTAGTTGTGTTACTGGTTTCTGAACTTCGCTGGTTAGGTTGAGTGCTGCCTTCCTTGTTTGATTTCCTCATACCTTTTATGCTCTATTTTCAGTAGTCGAGTAGTTATGACCGGGTACTTTAGAAGGTTACTCCGGGGTTCGAAATTGTGAAAATAGTATTCATGGTATTGGCATCTATCCTATGCTTGACACTCGAAATTTATAACGAGAGTATTTTAGGTAATTGCTGATTGACCCAGTGTCCGCATAATGTGACTTAGAAGTCTCAATATGACAGGAATACAAGTGGTAGGTGGTGCTTAAACAATATATAAAGGACCGACAGGCTTGACTTAATACAAGCCAGTTGATGGATTCCAGTCCTGTAGAAGGAAGAAGAAGCTTACCATAGTCTTTGAGGACACACATTGTGAACGTAGTCTCTCTTTCCAAGTTAACTATTGTATGAATTGGCGTGACAGCTCTATTGTGATTGAATGATATATTCTGTTCATGTGACAGTCGGTTGTGTGTGTGTGTAATTGTTGGGGCGTAATTGACATTACATAAACATTGATATGACATACACATCGAAAAATATCAAAATATATATGTTTTGTCGGTGATGAGTTATTCTATTTTTAAATGTTGCCTCGCAGACAGACACGCCTAATGACTTTTGTGAATCCATCAGACGGTTACTATTCATTAAATTTTTAATAGATGACCACGATCCCAAATAAATGTACGGTTAGGGTTCACACACGACGTTTAAGTATAATAATTTTGCTGACAATACATGTACGCGCGTACACTGCATTTTTCCGGGAAATCAAAAAGACATTAAAAATAAGCTTTTATAATTTATCAGATGAAAGTGTGCGCGATTATGTCTCTAAAATGTCAAAAATATAATTAAATCACCAATAATAATTTATCGCTTCCAGCGATTTATTATTATGTGGTCAATGGGAAACAACTCGTGACAATTTTGGCTCGTTACGGAAATATGTTTACGTTCCTATCTCGGTAATTAGTGGGAGCTTATTGTTGAAAATTTGAGGAGTTTATAAGCAATAATAATTCTCATTTAATGTTTAATATTCCTGAATAGATTAAAACTATCAAAGTTAGGGAAGGCCCCTTTAAAGTCTCATCCGAAATACTAGTTTAAGCAATTTTAAGTGGTCAGCTCAGGTACAAGTACAAGTGCAATGGCATATTGACCTAACATTATATACTTGTAAAGCATATATTTCTGTTCAGGTAAAACACAAAATTATGAATGTACTTACATAACAACACTATAAAATTCCCGAGCACAACTTTCAAATCCATCGTGAAGTAATAGTTAACATGAAAATATTGTTTCACATAATCAACTTTCCCTGTGCATCACCAACACGAATACATGTACATGTATGCACTTTAACAACATCATATACAAGCCTTTCGTTACCCTGAATGTCTGAATGACAAACGAGACCATGCGTATTGACAGCTAGCTGCCAAAATACACGATTTATTAATGATTTGTAGTTTAACATATCAATTGACCGCTTAATTGACCAGTACTCTGTCAAATAGCGGGCCCTTGTAACAGTAACGTTATAATATAAAGCTGTAAAGGGTACGCAACGGAATAATTATTTTCATATTTTAGAACTTATCATATTTTAGTAATTAGCGTGACAACTATCATGGTTCTCTGTTTTGTGCAGACATTGTGCAAGTAAAGTTATTTGGATCATACCATTGGGCTAAGAAAGCAACCCAAGATTTGTTTCGCTTATCTTAGGTGACTGTTAAATACCGGGTTTGTCCGGTTTATTGTGACCGACGCATAAGGCCGTCTGTACGAGCTCTTCGGTATTTTGTGTTCCGGACAACTTATAAAGGATAAACTGTTTAATGAAGTAACATATACATTGATAACACTGATTACTAGCAAGTGTGCGAAATGTTTGGGTTGTTGCTATGGTCGAATGATAATTCACATTACTTGGTGATGGCACCGAACAGTATTACCGTATATCAAATGTTCTTATCCTTTTGTACTTCGTTATGATAGTCATGACGCCAAACAGTACAGGTTCGTATCCCATTTTGTCTGACACTGTGACAATATACAAATGTATAGTACAGCCAGAGAAATTCCCTTTAGGAACGACATTTAGTGGTTGTTTTATAGAGGTCATTCCTTTGAAGCGGTGCAATTATATAAACTGTTACTTTTGAAAAGAGATTGATTACATTGCCTCAGAGAGCGTGTTGCGTTTTGCTCTGAAGAGAGCCGTTTCTGAGAGGTTGTTCTCTAAAAGTCTAAAGTTATATAATCAATCAATTAATCATTGTTTCTAAGTCAAAAGAATACAAGGAGCAGCAAGGAACGGTATTACATGGCAAGATACATGGCAAGAAAAGGCAAGGCAACACAATGCAATCGTTGTTCTAAGCCGTATGTGCACCGTAACTACACCGAAATTACCAACAGTTTTTCAACCCAACATTATCTGTAACGTTCAGCAACACAGTTACATTCGGTTCATAATTGATAATAATTAAAATCTAATCAGTTTGTCTGGTTTTCACCACAAAAAGTAAGACACCTCCGTAGAAGACTTGACAATAAACAGTTATAATCGTTATCTATATTTAAGGTCATTTCACACGTCATGTAAGATGATACAAGATTATATATCGACACGATCAAAATTCTTACCATTGTGGAAACCTAACGTCAAGGTTACAGAATGCCCCCCACCCCAGACAGTCCATAATCCAAGGTCAGTTCAAAAGCCATTTTGGGTGATATAAGATTGCAAATCGCGGTGTTCTAAACACTTTCCATGGGCGAAACCTTGATGTCAAGGTCACAACAGGCTTCCAGACAGTTGACCTGTACTGCAGCATGGCCTTGGGCTAGGTTATGCACCAGTCAAATGAAACAACGTTCGACCCAAACCTTGGGGAAAGGTGGGGAATTGCGAGGAATTATAGTGCCGGGTCTTTACCTCTTCTGATGAGAAGGGGTGTTTCTGGATTCGAGCAAAACTAGTGGGGAAATATAGCGGGGAAAGTGTTTAACTGGTTTACGGCGGTGACAAATGGTGTAGGGTTGTACAGTTTATATTTCGTCAAATGCATTTAAAACATGACGTGAACATATACACGTTTCAACGGAGTGACAAACGGACGCTCTTAGTCTCGGAGCGTTGTGCACGAGTTATCAATGAAACCAAAGTCGAAACATGGCTGAATCTATATTTAATTAATACACTGTATAGTAGGATGTGAACACTACCACATGTACATTGTTCATGTGATGTTGGTGTAAGTTGAGTCTGAACAGTTTATGTTATCATTGTCAGACGATAACTAATGATAGCGTGTGTACTAAGTGGCTTCGTGAATAGTAATGATATTGTACATTGTATATGTACAAGTAATTATTCAAAATAGCGTTTCATTAATAAAATGACAATAACGGGCATTGCCGTTTTTAAATCCCTTACGATAATTATTTATGGATTGAACAATATTTTTTTCCAAAATAACTGGGCCCCAATGTATCGATAATAATGTGTAGTTTTTAAATCTAAAAATAATATTTCGAAATAACTACACTGGCCCTCAATGTAACAGTAATAATTTTTTTTAAATCACTCTTAATAAATTTTATCAATTGCACAAAATAAACTACAGTGTCGATGGCTGACGTTTTGAGCACTTTTGTAATAATCAGATAAGTGAGCTTGTTGTACATGTTGTCTATCATTAAATGGTCAACAAAATATTGTATCTGATAATATTCTAATATAGTGACCAGGTGGTCAGACAGACTAGAAAGGGGACATAACCTTTCGTAAGTTCGGCCAAATTGGAACGAGGTAGCCTTAGGTAGGGGTACTTTTACGGTTCATGTTCTGACATTGCGCAACAAAAAATGGCCCCTGTTATATATAGCCATACCAGATTAAACTGAGACTCGATCCTTGTATAATTCGTAAAAGTCCGGAGATAACGGTATATCGTAAATTAATATACAAATCGAATACAACCGAGCATGGCCGGACGAGCTTTACGGACTTTGATGAGCGTCAGTTAAATCTGGTCAAGCTATACCACGTAGTATGTACTCTATTGTATTCACACAACTTATTATGCTACAACGGTGAGAACCAGTGAGAGCTATTATTACAGTTAGCTCAAAGTCAAATGATAAAGGTTATAAACATTAGCTCGTCCGTCATGTGAGCTATGTTTATCTAGGCTTAATTACCTTCAAGTAACTTTTAGTTGGTGTAACTGAGTTAACGGTAGTACTCGCTATTTGTTCAAATGGGCTAGCTCCCTCATTAGTATTACTTATTAGATCGACTGTACTAATAGTAAACTAGTATTTATGCATCAATAAAGCAGCAAATCCTGCATTCTATTCTAGTATACTATAAAAGAAGCAAAAAGAGGCACAGTGACACTACAGAAGAGGATGGCAAGACTTGCGAAATTCACGACTACGCCAATTTCACATGTAACACAAATCGTCTAACTATTTCATCATAATCATGAAGTCCTTACACAAACTCTGATATAATACAACTGACAAAACAATCAGAAAATTAGAAACAGAGTCAATATTCTTGTGTGAGCCGCAGCCTCTCTTTGTTGTGGTCACAAAAGCTTGCACCACTAATTCTGTACATTACACGCCAACATGATTTCATTCGAGGGACGCAGAAATCATGAGTTTGAAAGTGGTTTATAATGAAGAAAGCTTCCCTTTTACCGGCATTGTACGAAAATTATGCCGATTTTAGTACTCATTCCCCACTTGAGCGACTACGGTCTCTTTATATATTATGTCAAGGAATTCTAATAAATACTTAAGATAGTTTTGTTTCAATGTAATATCTAAGTCCACAAATTTAAGAAACCATAGTGGATGTTTTCCATTTGTTTAAGATTCCGCGAAACTAAATACCCACGAAATATAATGATTGCAAAGTAGTGTCCAGATAGAAATGTTGTCTAGTGTATTTATATAAATACTTAAACAAGTACGTTGTTATATACATGACATCGAACCAGACCGTCCGACCGAACAAAGTGCGCTCATTGACATCAACTCTTGTTTACAAACAATGTCTGTTTACACTAGAAGTCTACACCATCCCAGCCTCTCGTCACTGATTGATCATCCGTCTGTCTGTCCGTACGTGAATCAGTCACTCATGACCTTGAGACAGCCAGACGGTCAACTGATAACATATTATTATAAAAACGACTGATTTTCTAATTAGCCATATCATTAGTGAATGTTATTTTGTGAAGTAATCATCGCTTCAATTAAGTTAAGCTACGTACACTTAATTGCCAAATTATTGTGACTCATTGTTGTGAAATATGAACAGATTAGTGATAGTGAAATAGCGAAATAAACTGGAATCAACATTATTTGGAAATAAAACAAAATAACAGTTATACTTTTTATTTGCTAAGTTTTAGAAAAGTTTGGAAGCATATTTAGTACTAGCGGAATCATAGACCAATCATTGTTGGACTGAATTCAGGACTAACAATGGAAGGAACTACTTTGACCCGGGTTCTTCAACATCCGTGTTTTGATGAAATGAACAATTTGTTGTATGCCGGACAAATACCGTACAGTAAGTTAACATTATAGTTATTTCTAATTGTTTGAAATCTTGATTGTAATATGTATTAATGCAATGCATGTGGATGCATGAACCATTCAAAAAGGTGTGGTCATTCCACTCGGGATCCCCTTTTTCATTGGCCAATGACTTCCTACTTGATTGGTGTATTATTTCTAATCTTCGTTTTACACAATATAATAGTATGTTAATTATGTAATTTTAATATTGTCAAGAACATCTTCCTTTTACTTCGGTATTAACATCCGCCTAATGCCTGCCTTATGATCCTGAGGTTGACGGGTTTTTCATGTGGTAGAATGAAAATGACACATTTTTCACCTTTATGTGATTCTCATCCTCAGAAAAACTAGCCGCACTTTTTTATCTGAAAGAAGTCTATGGTGACGTCATTATTTGCATACTGTTTATGAACTGGCCAATTAGGTAGTCTGTCGAAATTACTTTTAAACTTAACTAAGAAAACGTTGATCGTATACTCAGTATAACATTTATAACATTTTAAAAGAGATGTTAAAAATTGTAAAAATGTCTAAATCAAAATGTCAAAAACTGTAGGATAACCATAGCAATCTGCTATACGTGGCATGGCGTGATAATATGACGGGATAGCCACGTCATTTAATATAAATGTACAATATTACACGTATACACATTTCAACATTGTCCTCAGTGACATCATGATACTAGTATGATAACACGTGATATAACTACAGGACTTTGAATGTTTGATTATTGTCTCATCAATTATAATTATAATGATAATGATAATTTATCACCATGATAATATAAAATTATGATTATGTTATAAAGTAAGACTTCGTGTTTTTACTTACGGGTAACCGTAATTAGGGACACTTTTTATTCTCCCTTTATTAAATCAATATGTAGTATCGGATAAACGGCTACATGCCTGCTAATAGACTCTAAATTTAGTGCTATACTTTTTATGTTGCGCATCGACTCCTGAAGTCAGTTGAGAGTTCCTTGGACATGCTAAGATGAGATTCAATGTGAAGATGGGAAAATTGCCAAATAAAAAAATTAGGTATATCTCTCTCGTATGATGCTATGTTTGAGACGTAATATAATAGTAATGTATATAATATCATGCTAATTTTTTATGAATCAAAACTGGAAGAAAACTATGTTTCCATCAACGGACCGGTTAAAACATCATTTACTCACAGTTGTTGTTAGTATAAATGTACATGTAAGTTATGAGTAAAGATCTATCAAAGTCCATCTATCAGCAGATGGTTCAAGTGAAGTGGTCTGACATGTATACTATATCAAGTATATATACTTAATCTATACTCAACATCAATATAAACGCGACGCACTGTCGATTCAATAAGTAATATTAATGAGGGAACAGTCCCTTTCGAAAGTAAAGCGGGGATTATACTTAACAGTTACTTAATTATATACACACTGTAAAACTCAGATGAACATAGTCTACCTGACGGACGAGGTAATACTTACAACCGTTATCGGTTAACTTTGAATGAACTCTACTCCTATATAAAAATATTATTATATACAAGTAGATTGTATAGATAGATAGCTTTATTCAGAAAAAGGCTAGTAGCCTATCATTCCACAAACATATACAAATATAAACATAACATGTCAATGGTGGTTGTATGTACACAAATAATATATATATATATATATATATATATATAAACTTTTTTAACGGAGACGAACAATTTCATCGTGTAATTTCGAAATTTAACACATAATTAGTATAAAATATACTAGATATAAACATTGGTAGATTCTATTTAAAAAATGAAAAAAGAAAATCTTACAGTGTTAAGGGGGGAAATCAGTATTATAAGAAGTACATTTGAGACCTTATTTCGAAACTTTTGTAGACGAACAATGATAAGTTTTTCATGTTTTTTTGATTTTCACTGTTTAAAAGTTCTGCAAATTTCAAAACATTCGGATTTTTCCAATAGTATTTTTTAATGTATATGTTTCTTAGATCTTTGTATACTGGGCACTCTAGAACAAAATGGAATTCATCTTCTAGAGTGCCACAGCATCTGCATTTACGTTCTTGAAATGGTATTTTGGCAGGCTATATAAGTGAGATAAAACTTTGCTAATTCGCCTTTATTCGTTTCTGCACGCGTTCATATACATGTATCTCATTAATATGTTTTGCATACATTTCCCGTACGTTAGTTTTAGCATGCGTTCAATTTCTCGTTCAATCGTAAATTATCATGAATAATAGATTGATGATACATCCCTTTTCAGCTTATGAACTTTTCTATTTTTCATGCTAGACATTGAGAGTCTATATCCATTATACCTTATGTTTATATCTAGCTAGTGTATGGACTACACCCAATGAATATACTAACTTAAAAAAATAAATAACCCCTTTTTATCAAAGAAAATAATTTGATACAAATCGTCTAAGTTCGTGTATTTTATTGCTCAGTATACGCGTATACAAGCATATAATCATACAATCATAACATCTTAAATAAACATGCATAATCGTAAATATACATGGCTACAGTAGATTATATACATGAATCTAAATATGGAATATGAAATAGTGTAAAATAAGTGCTGAATTTATTCTAAAACTAATTGTGTTTTGTTTGTAGTTTAAAAATAATTTGATACGATGGAAAATGAACACATGGGTTAAATATCTGTTACTTTTATGTGGTTGTACCTTCTAATTTTCTCATAAGACTGTGAACTAGATAGATAAACTAAACGTTTATAATTTGTGACAATCTGACAATGGTTCCGACTGAAATAATTTGAAATTAACGTGACAATTATTGTGTTCCGTGTTTTGAGCATAGATAAAATTAGGCTGTGTTAATGACAGAAATGGAATTACCAGTGTACAGACAAGGTACCTGATCTTTGTTTACTGATGTGTGCATGATTTCTATTACCGGTTTATGCAAAACGCCGATTACTGAGTTATCGACCCTTTGACGTTTCGCTGGCAACACTTAAATTAACGGTATCATCCTAGAGTCTGGCATCGTTATTTGAGAGGGTACTGGAACTTTGTTTACTGATTTGTGCATGATTTCTACTCTCTACAAAACGCCGAATACAAAGTTATCTCCCTTTTGACGTTTCGCTGGCAACTCTTAATTAACGGTATCACCCAAGAGTCTGGCATCGGTGTTGTAGGGGGTACTTGAACTTTTTTACTGATTTGTGCATCATTTCTACTTTATACATTTAACGCCGATTACTGAGTTATCTCCCCATTACGCTTAGTCAGCAGTTAGCACGTAGAGTCTGGCATCTTTGGTACGCTGCACGGTGTTGGAGGGGATGTTAGTGTGTAAAACGTGGGTTCCAGCCAGAATGCGATTCCTAACTGAAACGCCTGCGATTTTCCTGTCTCTAGATATATAGATGCTTACATAGATATGTATAAAGCTAGTACTATTTTATGTATTACCCTGATGAAGGCCATAGCGCAAACCGAAACGTCGGTGAAATAAATGGAGAACCACATCCGTTGTAATTGTTATTAGTTCCACATATTAGTATTCAATTATTTTGTTCAAAGCTAGTACTTGTACAGAACAACTCACTAGGTAGGTGAATCAGCAAGCAGCAGTATTTGTTATAACTGATACAAAAATCTTCAAAACTAGCAGTGATTTAACGATGTCGTTCGTTTATTTCTAGGTCCGTGTATGGTATCTGTGGTTAGCAAGGTACTCGGATATGTTCTAATTGGTACGATGACAATAAGTAAGTATACTTATATAATAATACCTTATACATCCTAACTAATGTACTCATTAAGACATGAATATCAACATAAGATAATTATAGATCTTATTATTAATAAGATAATTATGATACTAGTAATTAATACTGTCGATTCAATAAGTAGTCCGTATTAATGAGGCAACTAGTCCAATTGAAGGGGTGGGGGGGGGGCTACAGTTGAATACAGTTGAACCACGATAAATACCGTTTACCTGAAGGACACTAATGTTTATAACATTTCTCATTTATCTTAAAGTTTTAACAAAAAACGTAGTTAGCCGTAATAGATATGAAAGCCAATTCAACATGGCGTCAGGAATTCAATAGTAATAATACACAGTCATATTGATTGAATAAAAGGGATCATACTTTATAATTTGATCGTATTTATTTTTGCAGGTCAAGTACCACAAATAGTGAAGATATTACGTAAGCGAAGTGCGTCTGGTGTGAGCTTTGTCAGTATATTGTTGATGTTAGAAGCGTCATCAGCAACTGTCGCTTATGCCATACTAAAAGGATTTCCCGTTAGGTATGGACTCGTTTATTTTCCTGCTTTACTGGCAGAAACTGACATGCAATGACAAGATGATTAACATGTTACACCGTAATTATTGTACCTGACTGCGTTAAACAGAAGCGATGACTGTTTTATTGGGTTGACTCTTTTTGAGGCACAGTAAATTGTGATACTTGATTTCACTAACCACTCGCACACAAGACGATGTCTAGTCTAACGCGGAACGATGTTCGGGTGCGACCTTGCAATCCTGGTCGTATGATGCCGGAAGTTATTATGAAGCTCGTTTGATATCTTTCTCACACTGTACCTGCATGCATCTTCATGTTTTCGGCAACATGTCCATGCAGGCTAAAAGTGTTACTAGTAGTACACTGCAAATCAAAGCTAACGTACATATTTTATGCTAAGGCCTAAAATTATTATAAAACCTTTTATTTTTATTCCAAAAATGTCACCCTAGTTGTTGTCAAGGAAAACACCGTATTATTATAACAGGTATTACATTATATTTATTCCAGTGCTTGGGGTGAAAATCTGGTATTAATGCACATGAACGTCGTGCTGATATGCCTGCTGTTAAGATATACTAACAAGCTAAAAACGTCAATCACATTCCTGACAGTGTATATTATACTTATGTTAGTATTATTGTGGCCCACAGTACCCAGTCAGCTGGTCTGGTACCTGTACATACTCAGTATGCCGGCTATAGTCTGCAGCAGGGTAAGTCAAAGTTTGCTTCACTACTTTTAAATAAATAAGAAATACTGTAAAATCATTTAATTTCGATGGGACGAATTTCCGTGGTTTTGGTAAAAAATACCATTTCGATGTGACGTTAACGTAGATTTTTGAATTTCAGGTAATAAATACAAGGGTCAAAATTATTGTTCGATGGTATTTAATTTCGTGGTAGAAGATGAACCACAAAATCAACGAAATTTACCCCCACGAAAATTAATAGTTTTATACTAGTTAATGTTGTCATTAAGGGACTTATCGCCGCCTAAAAGCGAACCATTTATTGATGCAAAGACATACGTTTCCATTCGCCGATACTGTAACTTTTGTAGAAATATGATTTATATAACACAAAACATATTTTTTATGCACTTCCCTCTCCTCAAAGTTACGCAATGCGGTATGACATGAGAAACAAATTATATTCTCTTTTAAGCCTAACCAATCAGAACGAAAAGTGTATGACACCCAATCTCATTCAAATCAGACCAATATTAGCTCCACTACTTAACACTGATATAAGATCTGACTTCACCCCGTATGTGGTCATGTCGATATGAACTTTACACCATCCGATCAAATCGCTTCATTCACAAATCTGAAAGTGCAGATAATCTCTACAGTGAGACCGATGTTTAAATGTTATACATTTAGAGCAAAGGTAGACTGACTATAGTACACTTTCTATACATACCAGATGAATAGCCATAATACAACATGCACTAGAGAGGTCATTAGAACCTGACATAGTATGCAGTGTATCTAGCTAACATCCTCAAGGATTGGAGCATATGTTAGGATATGATTTTATTGATATTATATTGAACCGAAGTGCAAATGGTATGCCTCTAAAACTGATATGGTACGTCTTCTATGTATTTTCAGTTGATACAAATGTACAAAAATCACAAGACGAAGGACCCCGGACAACTCTCGGCAACGACCTCTTTTCTGTGCATATTTCAAGGCGTCGGGCGTCTAACGACGTCATATTTTATGACGGGCGATCACGTCATGATATATACATTTGTAGTTGTTACGCTATTCAACATTTTATTATTCGGACAAGTGATATACTACCGTCGACGACTCAAGAAAACGTCTTGAAATTAATTAATAAAATAATTAATAATTTGATCAATCTCAGAACGTATTTGATTGTGGACGGAATCTCAGTGACTAGAGGAGTACGATACTTCCGGTGCATTTTGCTGTTTCCAGAACTGAACTGAACAGAACAGACCAGCTGTTTTATTCTCTCCAAATACATGTACAGAAAATGCAAAATATGGGGAACAGATAATAGATCTAGTAATGTGATTAGTACTTTCTCATGACAGACATGCGTACGCGCAGTTGTCTTTTTCGCAACATTTACACGTGACAAGGTTTGTTAAATAGACAAGCCAGTATGTGATTTTGTTAAATAGACAAGACGGTATGTGATTTTGTTAGATAGACAAGCCGGTGTGTGATTTCACGATGCCATCATAAGCACACGTAATGGCAACATGTTACGTCAGCCATATTCCTGGATCAGCAGATTCAACCAAAGATTCAACCCAAATAAACCAAAATACAAAATAAAATGGAGTACTAATCACCCAATTGAAGAAATAGAATGGGAAATAATTCTCACACAATCCTATAACATTACAATAGACACGAAACTAAGAGAATTCCAGTACAAATATCTCATGAACATAATACCAGACAACTCATTCCTACATAAATGTCATCTTGTCCAGTCAAGTCTTTGTGATTTTTGCACCATGCATCCAGATTCAATATATCATATGTTCTGGGAATGTCATATTGTACAAGGTTTTTGGTCGGAAGTAAAGTTATTTTTAGAAGACAAATTTTCAAAAATTATAAATCTTACATTTCAAAATATCTCATTTTGCAACATTATCAACATTAAAGATGAAGATGGACCTATTGTCAACTACATTGTTCTACTTTCCAAATATTTTATATTTAAAAACAAATGCAATAAAAGTGTTCCGCTAATCCGGCAATTTAAAGAATATATTAACTATAGGAAGAAGCTTGAACACACTATAGCTATCTTCAAAGATAAAGTAGAAGTCTGTCATAGAAAATGGCAAAAGATAACTTAATTATATATTTCAAATATGTTGGTATTACCCCACCTATAATTTCTTTCCTTCTCTCTTCAACACTATCCTGCTCTCTTTCTTACTCTTTATACACTATAAATTCTCAAAAAAATCATAACGACATACACAGAATATTACGTTATACTACGTAACCAATCTATATAGTTGTATGTGAATGTAATATTGTATGTATATATGTATTACTATGTATATGTCTTATGGAAATAAAAACGTTAAAGACAAAAAAAGATTCAACCAATGTGTTAAAAAGACGAAACATAAACTACAATTCTTATATGCATAATATAACGCATAAGTCGACCATCCAATAGTCAAAGCAAAGCAAACATTTCTATGTAAGCGACCAGTTCAAGACATTAAGTCGAATGGCATCTACAAATACAACAGTTGGCAATGATTGTCGATGTTTAGAATGGACGCATGCTAGTAACGTCAACATACGTTGGCAAAACGACTGCTACATGTGCAGTACAAAGCTTCCACCACATGGGATGCTATGGTGTTCTACGGTCGCAAACGGTGTGTAAACGAAACTGTGGAAGAATTCGGACGGGATAGACTAATAGAGACATAAATGGCTGTCGATCTGAAATTATATCCAGAAAGTCCAGAAAGTAGAATTGAAGTCATTTGATACTTCTAAAAAGACATTAGACAGTGTCACCTTAAAGTGACTCGTCACATATTTTCTTTTCAAAGACATAGACATGTAGCATTGCTCTCAGAATGTAATGGTTCGCCCGTGAGGATACCATTTTATGTTCTTGTTGTTTGGAATGTGAACTAGTACGAGTTATGTTGCGTATTTGTTTGTCATTGATGTGTTTGTCTGTTTGTCTGTTTGTGCATTTTGTGCATTTTGTATATTATGAACAATGTACATAATACTTGTTTATACTTGTAAATGTTAAAGATGATGTAATAAACTGAAAATATGAAATGAAACCACATTATGATTGTTTGCATACTCTCATCTCGTATTGCACAAATTAAGATCATGACAAGTAGACCAAAGCGATATTGCTGATATTGCATAACTGCAAAAAGTAACCGACAACATGTCGAACAAATGAGCGATTAGTACGACATGTATCTAACATAGTTATTAAACGCATCGCACATTATAAATTTCAGTTTAAGTTTTTAGGTACAATATGTGCCTACGTAGCTTAGTGGACATTGTGCTTGCTGTCTAAGCTTGTGACCCTGGTTCAAATCCGGGTGAAGGTATGTGACATATATTCCTTCAATATTTCAGTAGAATTGAAACAAATACATTACAGTAATATTTCGTTTCGAGACAGGTAAAATTCACCAGATAAACCGGGTGCTTGCTTGAAATAACCAAATGAATCTTGAACCTGGTTTAAAACTTGATCGAGATGGGCCGGGTGCTCGTGATATCGATGCTCGTCATAATAATAATTTACTGTATATTATGCTCGGAAGACTCGCAGGTTGTAATCACAAAGTTATGCTTAGTTGGACTATAGATAAGTCATATTGAATTAAAAAGAGACACTCGTGTATTACGCAAAACAGAACACCGACCTATACACAGGGAATAAATAACATAACTAATTTCTTAATAATATGATAAACATGGATATGAGGTTTCATCATCAGAGGCATCGATGATACTATAATTAAGGGGTAATATGCAATATTATTCTTCGTTAATTGGAGAATAAGGATAGTCAATAATAACGCCTACTCATGTCCAAAAATTGAAAACGTTGTGATCTGATTGGGTTGTACTTATCAGACATTGAGAACCAGGCCAGGTTGCTTACAACTTTTATAAATGATCAGTTAAACACCCCAGCCGCACAAATTGCCCAAGAAACGCAGAATAACCCGTGTTTTCAAAGCGATAATTGGAACCTTTGACATATGTACGCTGTAGCATCTTAACTATGCACAAGATAGTTTGTGAAAACCTCCCATGATATACTACGTTCTAGTACATGGTTTGCATGATATACAAGATGCAAGGTACACTACTATCGTGTTTTAATTATTACGCTCTAAGAGTTGCATCCCCTTTTAACATATTCATTCGATTTGTACCATTGATTGCATGGTTTTGACGAGACCGGTATTAATGATTTTATTGTATACGAGCATAGCCCTTAAAGCCTCGGTTCCACTGCGCTTTTGTCTCGGTGATGTTATCCAGATGGGAATAATTGGGCAATATGATGCTTCGGTATGAGTATCACATGGTCAAGGAGAAGGACGTTCGTGGAAGGCATGGAACATTTATTGACAAAACGAGTACATCGGAAAATTTTAATACGTGTATTGAATTTTAAATGCCACGTCACCAATGAGAATTTCGTCAGTGGAACATAGGCTTAATCCATCATCAATCTAACTAATTAATTATACTAGTACATCACTTTCGATTCAATAAGTAATACTAAACAAATGTGAGAAATATCCTACATCAAAAAAACACACGGGGACTACAGTTAACCCAGTTTAACCTAAATGACATAGTTTACTTGACGAGCGTATGATTATAACCCTTCTCATTTAACTTTGAACAGACTGTAGTCTATATATGTGACTGTCCTGAAGAGTGTTTGGTTTTTACGAGACATTTCCTTCAAATGCAGTATATACATACGTTATATTAACTTCACAGACTTCTAAACATCCGTTAATACCGGCGTAATGGAGCAGGTTTTTGCCTTTATAGTTGGATAGAAATCCAAATCAAGGTATAATGAAGCAATAGAAATGTGGCATAAAGGTAACAAATCATCATAAGAAGTATTTCTCGCAAACTTGCAGACTGGTCTGGAATTTAAATCATTATGCGTGAGAATCACACTTAGTAAATTATGTGAATTTCTGTAAAATCATTAATTTTCGTGGGGTTCCCCTTTAACCACGATATTAAACCCGTAAAATCCGTTTCTAACACAATAGATTGGTAGCAGATCAGAGCCATGTACGTGTACGACTACATGAATATTACTTTTGGGACTTTCGTCATAGAATTCAAAGGTGAGGGTAAATGTTGCATACTATGGCATCACCAGTACTTCAAGAGCCGATTATTTTACTTATGAGACAATTATTGTTCATGCATACAGGTCCTCCCGAATCCTTACTCATATTGCTGGGCATCTGGCAGAGATGGGCCTATGGTAACCATTATTTAACTAACATGCGGCTCACTTACTGATCGCATCAGCTCTACCTAGCTTCTGTCGATATTCCAATCTTCGACCTCCCGCATCCAAGATGGATGCCCTTACCACACGAACACGGCCGGGTTATGTGTAGTTTCTACACTGAACCGTTGGTGGCAGACGAAATTAACTACTAGTAGTGTGTGTATCATCCATATATTCGCATCCACGAGGACCTTTAGTAATTTCTAACGTAATTAGAAAGCACTATACAGCACTACACTACGCCTCCTTATATAGCTATTGGTACATGCAATTATAATCAGAACAAACTTACATCATGTGTGAAACATATATCACAAGAATACAAATGATACCCTGGGTTACTTACAATAATATTTAAGGGCTCGAACTAACAACTTCAGATCAATCACAAATTGAGACAGTCACTACAACAAAAGTTTTATCTCAATTTGAGCTTCGTTTTCTACTTGAGAAACTTCTAGGGATCATTCAATGCAGTATTGCAGTTATTGGATTATTTTATGTTGTAACTATGAAACAAGAAAACAAGGGTTTAGATTAAGTAACTTAATAGATAAACGTTTTGAACGTGGTTTTGTCTGTTCTCCATTAAGAAGAAACAGCACTGAGCAGAGCACAAAGGGTACGAAAAAAATAACACGTATTAAAAGTAATTTTCACAAGGACGAACATGAAACTCAACAAGAATTTTGATGGATGTAATTAAGCAAACTTATAATTACCAATCGGAAAGGGGGACTAGGCACACAACGGGACAGTATATATAGCTGGCTTAGAATGAGAAGGTCCACTTATGACCTTATAAGAATCGATGATACATATTTAAAATCAGCATCATAAGGCGCTTTTTATTGAGCCTATTTTAATGAAAATCGAAATTTGTAATGTTGACTAAACTAAAGTTGAAAAAGAGTAATTTTCGGAGAGTTTTTTCTTGTTTTCTCAAAATATTGATTTTTTACTTACGACCTTCTCTTTTTAAGCCAGCGATGTAATGCAGCACAGTTCTTCATGCTGTCAAAAGAGTAATATGAAAATTGGACAGGATCGGAAACAGCAAAGTGCGAAATTCTGAACAGCAACAACAACACGACAATCCACTCCGGTAGTCTATCGCCTCAGTCTGCCAGATAAACATTGATAAAAAAGAGCTATATTGCGCACATGATAACATGAAAGGCGGGACAATATGGTACAACTCACATAGGTGTTTAACCAAGTGTGTACGATTTATCAGTGCATACATGTATGTGTAAACTTACTTATGACAATTTTTCAACAGTAGGCAACTTGTCTTTAATCAAAGCGCCGATGACACTGGAAGAACAACGCCATATGTATGTTCCAGCATCTAGTTAATACATTATTACCTCTACTGCCTATACTACTCGCAGTATTTAAACGTTGAGCGTTTATCACTGACCGGATGGTAACCTAGCTTACGTAACATAATAAAGTCGCTGTCTCGATATATTTACCAAGTCATAATGTAACATTATAAACACTGTCTCGGCTAAAGATTAGATAAAGTCCGAAGTCATCCCGCGGAATGCGCAATTGGACCTATTTTTAGCTCGCAATCATATCCAGTATATTTTTAACGCTTACACTGACCAGGAAGCAAAGCTCCCTGTTCAAAAATCACAGGTAACTGTGTCATTGATAAAGACCAAAACGAAAAAATTTTTTTTTTAAAATTTATATCTATCTATTAATTGTATAAACAAAACATCTTTTCGTCCTCAATGATACATTTACCTGTCATTATCCTGGGCGCACTATAGAAGGCAAGAACAGACCAAAACAAAGACCACACACACCGCAAAGACAGCATAAAAACATCATTAAATAGATACAGTGCACATGTACGGCTGAAAGAAAACAACAAAGCAGCCTGATATCAGTGGTTTGGCAACAGCTCAAGTACAGTAAAAATTTTGTACCTAGACAGAAAAAATACGCTGGGTAAACTGTATAGAGCTATATTCTAACAGTCATTCAAAGTCAAAATAATTACTTGCATCGTTTTAAGTATGATACTACACTACCTTAATTGCAAATTTAAACTTTGGATGGGTTTTCGTGTACTTTTATTCAATCTTTGAAGAATAGACGATTCTTATAGTTTCATAGGGTGTTCTAGAACACTTTCGTATGACAATGGACAGTTTGCATGTCAAATAAATCAGACAGAGAGTTTCGTTTAAAACTGAAGCGCAAAATGATCTAATGGATATGAAAGTATAATTGTTTTTTAGTTTTTGAAACTGTATAAAAAATATCTTCCGATATAGCTCTATACCCTTTAAACTAGAATGTCTGACACATGAACTTACATAATTTTGCATTCAAGTTGTCAACGTTCCAGCAGCCTCTCCCCCTCTCTAACCTCGTCTCGCGTATCATTGATTATCAATTACTATACCAGCAGGTGCTAGCCTCACTAATATATAAGACACGGCTGTTGTATTGTTATATACCTGTGTCGACATGAAGCTGCTGTGTCCTTGCATAGAATAATTGTTTACAGTTTTATATCTACTGGTAAGTTGTTTAATTCATCTTTATACAACGTAATGTAAATGATATTGTCTAGGAACTGTTCCAATAATTATTGTTTTTATCTTATATTTCATTAATCTTTTATACTAATTTATTTTAAATTGGTTGTAAAATAATTTTTTCCAACTATGTAAATTACTATTATAAATAACGATCGACAAATGTTTCTGGTGCCATCTAAAAGGTATGTGAAAAACTAGTTTCCTTTTTATGTCGAGCGTCTAACGAGATAATTTCTCTTATCATTTTTGTTCGTCTTAAACTATTCCAAGCATTACTATAGAGGTGGATATTCAAACCGTTTAAGACTTTTTTATGACGTACAACCTTCCCCAAATCACGATGGCATTCTAGCTAAATGTTCACATTATGTATGCTTCGTATATTAAAGAGGTATTCCCTATAACTAGCATATTTTTCTCTACTATCACATTAAATAGGCTAAATGCACAAAGCACTTTCAATTACATAACTTGTCAGAAGAAAGTGTGCGCGAATATGTGTCTAAAATGCAAAAAAATATATTCAAATCACCAATAATAATGTATCACTTCCAGCAATGTATTATTATGTGGTCAAAGGGCAACAACTCGTGACAATTTTGGCTCGTTACGGAAATATGTTTACGTTCCTTTCCCGGTAATTAGTGGAAGTTTTTTGTTGAAAATTTGAGGAGTTTAAGCTATAATAATTCTCATTTAATGTATAATATTCCTGAATAGATTAAAACTGTCAAAGTCATAGGGAACGTCCCTTTAATAATAAACATGAAAGTATGCAGCACACGAGTGAATATTTAAGTGCAACATGAAAGGCAAGTGGAACGTGTTTTGTTATGTTTTACGTCATGCAAATGACCGAAATGACATCTTTTAAATGGATTTGTCAACATATGTCGAGGAAAATTGCGAAATTCCAGCTCATTCTTAGACGGGAAGACGTGTTAAGATATCATGATTATTGAACAGGCAGCTTCATATTTTGAACAGTCGCATGGTCATTTGTGAATCATGTCCTTTGTCGATAGTTTCCTAATTACATGTGGACATGTGTCTCATGGAAGAAAACATTTATAATTCTACATTTGTTTAGTTCAAATGCTTATCGCTATTCAAAGAGTTTGAATCCGACTAGAAAGTTATATTTTCCACCTTAATTCAATTTTCAATACAAATGTCAGTTTGATTAGGTTTAAAGTCATACCTTTGCAATCACTTTGCTTATTGTCATAATATTTATTTTAGTTGCAGTTGCAATGAATTTGTTCTTTGTTAATATCCTAGGGGAGGGCTCCTATAATGTCGTGCTGAATCCCTTGGTATATATAAAAATTCAATAACATCTTTTTATACTGATTATATTAATTCAAACTGTTCATTTTCACTATCTATATGTATATCAATTCATTGAAATGCTAATATTTTGCGTTATACTGGTTATGATCAAAGAGTCGAAATATGTACATGAAGTTTTGAAATATGCAGTTTTCATATCCAGGAAATGTACATTATACGTGTACGTGGGCTGATCAACAAATACGCGAATAATGCATTCACAACACAAGTTATCTTTGCAATTTGGCCTGCTTCCCCGTAAAACATCTATACACACATCGCTAACTTAGAATGAGAATGTCGTAATTACTAATTTCGACCTTATAAAACTTATACCTATTTGATATCCGCATCATAAGGTGCTTCTTATGAGCATATGATCATGAAAATCGAAACTGGTCATGTTGACCAAAAAAAAATGAAGTTGCAAAAGCGTGTTTTATCATAAGTAAAGAGTAAATTTCAGACAAAGTTCTTCTTGTTTTCTTAAATATGTGTTTTGTACTTACATTTTCATTCTCATTATGTAACGACGACTATCTAGGGTTAAATCAATTTCTCCTATGCCTATTCATCCGGTAGAGACACAAATCCGGGCATATTTCATTAAAACTTTTTTTTTAAATTCCAGACATCGTGTTTCAAAAGCATTTATCACAATCGATTTCTTTATTTCTTTGACTTGATACTTTTCCAAGATACTTGATGTTTGAATGATTGCTGCATTCTGAATACTAACCATAAAACTTCCATGACAAATACATTTAAACATAACCTGATAGTTTACTTTTTTAAAAGTCAGTGTCCATTCGAAGCTGTTCAGTTTGCATGTATTTTGTCAGTTTTCACGATTACCGTTTGAATATTGCGAAGCCTAGGCTAGGAAGCAGTGTACAAATTGCTAGATCCGTATGAACGTCCAAATGGCCAATAATGAGTTCTGGTGATTTTTCATTGATTATTTAATTTGAAAACCATAAACCGGTTGCAGGTTTCAGAGCTTAAAATCAGATCTGCAGCACCAGCTTCTAGTAATGTATGTTCAAAGTGTGTGTATCTGCAGATGCTATTGACATTTTATTAAAGCCCCATTTAGCCTGAACCAGCTATTTACCCCCCCCCGCCCCGATAACCCGGAAACCTTGTTACAGAATGATGCAAGTGAGAACTTTACTTGAGAAGCACAATAAGATAAAAGTCTGTTGTCAGCTTTGAAATCCGATTTTCAATTTTGACTTCATTTCAAAATTCACTTCTGTCTGCTGTTCATATATTTACTTTACTTTTAATGGATATCTAACAACTTACTTTACTGACCTAAGAGATTTCGACTTACACATATTGCAAGGAACTGTATCACATGATCTTAACATGACCTTGAAATATCTTGTTTTGTCGCTGAAAGTCGCCGTTTTAGTATCATGGTAATTGGTGTCATCCGGGATCAGAAATATGGTCACTGGTCAAACATATAGTTAAACCTTGTTTGGTCACCATTTTGGCATGTCTTTATGAAACTTTAGTGTATATTCAGCGTTTTGAGAGCTTGGACTTTCATTTCATTTTCTTGTTCGGTTATATGTCGACATTGTGTCTGTATATTTGCGTTATGTGATGTTTTATTTTGTCTGAGCTCGGTTGATGAGCGCTGCCTTCCGTATCTGATTTACTAATATCTTTTGTATGTAAACTTACTATGAAAGCTGACCTATGGTTTCTGAGATATTCGACATTTTCCATATTGTCATATAGGAACAAAGAGCTGTACTATTTTGACCGTTATTGCAGATTCCTTGGTTTGCTGTTTTTATGATTTGTCTGACTTGTACTTTGATTGCTGCATGTGGCACAACTTACAGTGTTATCTGGGCTACTTGAACCATTAGTGTTATAACTCCTATTCTGCAGGAAGTAAGTTCAACATTTACTGCTATATGTATCTAGTTCTTTTGTGTTTATTTTGTTAATATGCCATATCCAAGGTGTTGCGTTTACCGATCATCTGACCTATTTCATTTAGTGTTTCATGATGTATAGTGTTGGTTTGAAAACAACAGCTCCGCTCTATATTAGCTATACTTTGTGCGTTGTATTTGCGTGCTACGTGTGCATTATCATTTACTCGGTAGTTTGGTAACCTTCAACTACGTCCAGACGCTTTAACTCAATTTTTGTACATTGCGATTAGTATTAAGTTTCCTCTGATGATTTGATTTTCTCTCTAGAGGTCTATGATTAGCAGCATTTTCTAGTAATTTGATAGCAAGGTAAACTTGTACAGCTCAAATTTCCAAGGTAAATACTAGTATACAGTGCCTATTATTAATAAGTAGACACCTTTTGACAGAAACAGAATTATAATTGGTTAAATTATTCCATATCTGTTTATCAGACGGTAACAATTATAGTTGTTTTATGGGGTCCATGGGGCTGAATTAGACATCTTTTAATGGTCAAGTTATCATTCAAGCCAGACACTGAAGCATGATATCGCGTACCCAGGGTAGCAATCAATGTATAGTATTTACACTTAATAAACAAAACTATTCCTTGTCTAAATCAAAGCACTGAAAGTACTCATGTGTGGCGTACTGATGTCATTATAACCAATCAAATAAAGGCTGCATCAACATGCTGTGTCAGAGCTCTGATAAGCCCAGACTCATTCGAATGTTTATGCTGCTCTCAAGACACGAAGCGCCGGTTTCAAGATGAGTGACTGGGTAGTCTCCATACAACTGAATACAGTGGAAAGTAAAACACAACAAACGAGATGGCCATCCCCCTGCTATAGAAACAGGACTAGTAGGGGTGTAACGATACGCTCACCTCACGATACGATACGTATCACGAGACAGACCTTATGATACGATACGTATTACGATACACATTATAGTTTTTCATTAAGATTCTATAATGAGTATGTTCACTGTTGAAACTTTTAATATTACACCCATAATGGCTTTTTTCCTTATATAAACAGGCAGACATTTTATAAGACCTCTTCTCTTACAAAAATTACCTATTAAAAGCAATTACTTTTACCAACAAATGAAGTTCACTTAAAAAAATAATTCCCCAATACTGCACAGTCATGTCCGTATATACTGTATGTAAGGGTCTTATGAAGTTTAGAAGATCGCCATTATAACCCACAGCTGTCACCTTTAGTTTCACTGATTAATTTATTATTGTTTCTTTAAAGTTCTTTTTCAAACATAATAAACATTTCCATTGTATGAGCTGTCAATTATGTCCGTATTTATTTCACTATTCTGAACGTATTTTCGGTCCGGATTCGTATGGTACGGTTCCGAACGGGCTTTAGCCATTCTGCATAACCAATATGGCGGCGATCGGCCTGTCGCTTTCCACGCTCGTTGATAACAAACACTATATTGCTTCTAAGATGTCGCACTCGTAATTAAATCTAAAAAAAATATTGACGTCCGTTCGTTTAATTGATTAGTAATGTCAAGCGAATGATGCATAGTTTTCTTCATTTTAACTGAAGAATGGATAAACTCCGTACCAGAACAGAACAGAACAGAACATATCCTTTATTTTCAGCACAGATTACATAGTAATGACAAGTGCATTACCGTAGCGGTCTATTCGTCATACCGTGAACCGAATCTACGTAGAACTATTTCAGCTTCCCGCCACCAGTGAAAACATGCTTTTTCTATTTATAGCATTAATGTTTGTAAGCAACATAATTAGGTCATCGTCTACAACGTTCAGCAGCGGAGTGATTTTAATTAAAACCCAGGGGTTACTTTTTCTGCCTTGACGGTTAACAGACCTTTGGTAGTAGGAATATAGTCCATGCGGAATGATTTGCTATAAATATCCTCTAAAAAATAAAAGTCTGATATAATTGTTGGTCTAATATTAATAAATGTTCGTAATGTAAATAAATCGGGTTCAATGATACGTGTAACCTGTGTAGCATGCTTGTAATATTGTTCAAATCATAGAACTATTTATTGACGTAGGCATAAATGCGTTAAATTGGTAGTAGAGCTGAACAAAGGTTATTACTTTGTGTGGCGGTAAACGCCACACAAAAACTGTGTTGCTTGCCTGTTCTGCAAATAGTGATATACAGGGGAAAATAATCTTTGTATTACTTATTTTTGAAGGGTACTGTATATCCAATGTTATAGTCAGACATTGATACTTGCAGAGTATGACAATATTGTCTATTCGCGTAGTAATGAAGTCATTATTTGCTGAAGCTTACATGTTTAAATCTATTAGACTGACAGCAGGTAGATCTTTTTAAAATTCAAGTGGTTTGTCCTCAACAGTCATTTGTTTCTGTGGTGCGTAAATGGATAATGTTTTCGAAAATCCTGTAATAAATAAATTTCCTGTCCTTTTAGAGCTACATGTACCAGATACTATGGGTACTATGGATTGTAGTTACTGTAGTTCATCTCTAATTGTGTGGAAAACGCTGAAACGTTTTTGTCTGACAATTTCAGTGGCCCGGTCGTGATTCGGCCCTAGGAAATTCAGCTGGAGATCAAGCTTAGTTACAACTTATAACATAAACTTATATACACATACATACAGTATAGTTAGACAAATTTGACTTGACTCTGACCTTTACATGCATACTGTATATAACAAGGTTTTTGCTTCGAACATATCAATTTCCGCAAGCGAATCGTGCAAACTCGGTATTTCAAATTTGTGTTTACATTACATCTCGGGCGTTTTCGTGATACTTCCTGACTATGAAAACATGCCATCAATGTTATAAATACAGACACTATATCGACTGTTAAATTAAGGTAACCAATCGGTCAGGTTCGTGTCATATTCGCCAAGCTATACAACGTCTATGTGCATATAATTATAGTATAAGTCAAAACACTAAAGTTGTACTTTATTTGACAGATTTTGCCAATGAGGATATGAGCAACACTACACCTAGCCGGCATGAGATAAGCAGCCTGGCTGAATGGTTGACAGCGGGTAGAAATGTTACACAGACAATGGCGCCCAATATTACCCCTGAGGTCCTAGGAGAAACTAGAACAGCGGCATGGTACCAGATCACCGAGGCAGTTGTACTCGGTACGGTGTCTCTGGTTGGTCTGATTGGTAACATCGTTGTGATGCGGGGTTCGATGAAAGCCAAACGCTTCGCCAAGCAGAACGCCTACCTATTTTTCGGGCTGTCTCTGAGTGACTTCTTTGTGTGTCTAATTCGCAGCATGAGCCTCGTTTTCATATTGTTCCATACCACTGAAAGTCCTGACGTCATTTGTGAGTTGTGGATGTTTTCTGGAATATTCGTGTTTATTGGCATTCTCATGAATATGATCCTTGCCATAGAACGAAGAATGATTATGTATAATTTCCAAGGGTATTTGTCCCACTTCACGCCAAGACGAGTTCTATATATAACAATCATTATATGGACATCTGTACCTATTGTATTTGTTGCTGTTTACGTCGGATTCTTGTTTCGATCAAGGTTTCACAGTACAGAATTTTCATGTTACGTTCAAACTGAATTGATAAAATTGGACATGGCTAGCTCAACAGTATTTCGGGTGATCACGTTGTTTGTGGGTGGATTTGTACCTATTTGTGTCAAGGCCGTTTGCTATGTGTCCATAGTGATTCGAATATACAAAGCAGAACTTTTGAAACTGGATCGTTTCAACGAGAAAGCGATGTACTCGCGGATAATCCGAATTGCATTCGCGCGCGTTTTATTGATCATCACGTGTGTACTTCCGGTTCTGATCTGCTTCGCCATTGGTCCATTTTTTCCGGAAGTGTATTACGGAAATGTGAGGTTTTTAGACGATCTTCTCATCATTCGTTCCATGATCTCGCCTTTTATCACAATGCATGACACGGACTTCCGGGAGACTGTGGTCCGGAGAAAATGGCGGTATTGTTCAACGTTTAAAAGCCGGACAAGTAGCAAAAAGAACAGCAGGCGTAGCTACATCACCTCCGCGGAATTAAAGACTGTAGGACTAAATTAAGTCAGCGCAGGGAACATTGTGAATCGTTAATCGTAAAAACTATGCGTATCTCCAAACAACTACTACATGTACATAACTTTTTATACATACTTCTTTTCATCCCTACTATGTGATGTCGACTATTTTGAAAATAAAATGCTGTTATTTGTTCTATATTTGTGAGTTGGAAATAAAACTTATACATCGTATCCAGATTATTTAAATACGACAGGAAAGGCAGCGCATAACTGAAACAGCAAATCGCATCAACATAAATAACACAGTGTGAAACCTAATATTACCAGGTACAGCCATTTAGTTCCAGTCAAATTGACATCATGGGTAAAACAAATTGTAACATATATATAGTTTATTTCAAGATTTTAGGCCATTGGCCCATGAATCACATATAATATAATTACAAGTAATAATTACAAACAATCACAAACATGTTACAAGTAACATAGTATGTCAGAATATAATGTTATGTACATAGTACAAACAGTATCGTATTGCACGGGGTTGCTTAAGCGGTACCCAACCAGCTCTCTAATATATATTTAAATTTATAAACTATACTTACAATGAGTACATAAGCTCTTGTGTGTTTCATAGCAAGGTTAGCATATGCTGATCAGCAGAAAAAAGTCCTCAAACATTATGTGTCTAAAGGTGAAACTATTCCTTATTGTACCTATGTATGGAACTACCTCGTTAGAAAATGTATGTAATGTAATGGCGTCAGCTAGCTAGCAGCGTACTGGAGCAATGCCATCGTCGTCAAGATTTCGCGTTTATTGTACAGCAAATTTAAAATTAACTTCATCGTTTTTAAAGATGATGAGAGTTTTCTAAGGTTTTGTGATGAAAATAATCTTACGATTGGAACAAAGTACAAGGTACCCATCCAAAGTTTTAATTTTCAAATAAGGTAGTCTAGTATCATGCTAAAAACGATGCAAGTAATTATTTTGACATCAAATGACTGTTAGAGTATAGCTATATACACTTTAAAGTATACATTTTGAAGTCGGATATCACAATTCAATGTATTTTAATTAATATTGAATGCAAAAATGATTTGGATATTTCAATTTCCGTATACACTGTACATTTGTCGAGCTTCCAGTCCATTAGATGTGTGTTTGTATCACTCATAAAGCGTCTATTTGATACCTCCCTCTTATGAAAGAAAAGGGCTATATAGAGTCTTTTAAAAAGACAGGATATTAGCTATTAAGGTCAATGGTCAGGACAAATTCTACATAATTATTAATAAAAATATACCTTAAAAGTTTATCAAAATACTTCACAGTTAACCGAACCATCTGTTAAAAGCATACGGAATTTATTTAAACTAAGTTTGATATTAAATTACAATTATATAAATATGTATAATAATGTACTAATTGGCTTTTCTAACATGCTTTTAACATTATTTTTAAAGTTCAGTTAACGGCCGAGTCAATATTTTTTTATTACATTGTAATCAGCAATCAAAATAGATCAATTATGATAAATCGTTTTGATCATGGTGTGTGATTTAATCATGGTTGCACGATATAATCTAATCATTTATTAACATAGATGATTATAATAAATGGTTAAAATGACAGTTAGATGTTACCGTAACATTAAAGGTAGATACGTGGGGAGCTCGCTTGTCTTTGAGGCACCATGGCGCGCGCTTTGGGGTCGAAAGGTCCAGGTTTCAACCTCCGTTCGGACCACTTCTATGAGCAAGAATAGGCCATTATGCTCCCCTCTCTCAAGGTGTGCATAAGTACCTATTAGGGCTGTGTAAGACCATGTTCAATATTCTTTGGCTCCGTATCTTGATGCAAGCTGCACGCAAACTGGCTTAATCATTTTGCTCCAGGCCTGGCCTGGTGTATATCATTAAAAATACAACGCACCCAACCACAGAGAAATGTTATACTTGTCAAGCGACTTAAATTTTAAATGTCTTTAAACTTTGAAAATAAATTTCTTTATTGAACACATCCCTTTAATGATCTCAAATTATTGAATAACGCGCTACCGAAATAAGAAAATGAGCCCTATTTATGTCGCCCGAGGTAGATCTATACATAACTTTACAAGTAGACACAATAGAGTCTTTCATAAACAACCTTAGTGACAGAAAATTTGGTAAAATTTAACGAGTTCAACACACTTTGGAATAAAAGGCTTGCTTTTATGTGTATCAATATTTTTGAAACCGAATGTCGTAAAATACTTTCTTTTCAACGATGGACGATGTTTAAGTCGTTATGTGATAAGTAGAAGATTTGTAAAGTTAGGTGTCTGTATTTAGACGATCCATGGATGCAGTGTGATATGTCGCTTTTAAAATATCATTTTACCAAAATTATTCGCTAGGCTTTTAAAAATAATTAAATTGAATATGAATCCTGAGGCTATGGATAGTATGTGACAGGGAATAGTGTTGTATATGTACGTGTGAATCTTACTTTATTTGGTGGACCTTGTGTAATTGATAAAAAGGATGCATCAGTGTGTTACATAATCTCATTTCTTTAAACAATATTATAGCGTTAACTGACATTCTAATTTGAACAAACTATCGCTGTGTTTGGCCTACTCTTATCCGTTTTCTGTTGGAAAAATCCTGACAAAATATAAATCAAGAAATTGATTAGATATACTAGAACTTACAAGTTATATACATTTCACAGAAGTATGTTGGTGTTTTTGAAATATTCCTGGCATCAGTCACCCGAGTAATAGTACTGTGTACTGTATACTATTGTGTATTACTGGAAGTAATAAGGCTGAAAGAATCGGTTTTAAAGAGTCACTATAACAGACGAGGTCAACTTGAAGTGACAGTTTAAACAAATTACAAACTTGTGTCAATTCTACATGATGGTGCTGCTTGTATAAAACCTTACCATGCAATATATAATAACATAAACAGTTAAAATGAACTGAACTGAATGAACTGAGTGGAGCGGAACTGAACTGAACTGAACTAAACTGGGGTAGAGCGGAGCTAAGCTAAGCTGATCTGGATCGGAGCTGAACAGAACAGAACAGAACGGAAGGAACGGAACGGAACGGAACGGAACGGAACGGAACGGAACTGAACTGAACTGAACTGAACTGAACTGAACTGAACAGAGCTGAATAATTATCGCGGTAGAATTAACTTTCACCTAGTCATCCACATACCATGGAAGAAGCCAAGCAAGATACAGAGGTTTGTATAGTATGGAGAATTTAACCTGTGACCCTGACCTTTATACGCATGTTAATGTGTCGATTAAAATGACAAATGTAAACGTTTTTTAAGCCATTTCAATAGTTTTACTTCCACGTAATAAATGAGTTTTCAGCAGCTTGGCCGTTTTGATTGACATTTTGTGAAACCTTCGGAACATCGGACAGATTTTAGCCGTCTTCTATTTCGAGGTTCACAGGGTACTAGACAAAAACGGCCCAGCTTCTGATAGGGATCCTATGTTGCATTACATCGTCTTGGATTTGTAGCATTTTCGATATTAAAGCCACATGGTATTAGGCCCTACAACACTGTACTGTTCAGCAACTTTCATCAGTGGTATATATTTATATTAGGTCCATGCTCTGTCGTAAAATAAAACCATTAAGACTGAACGCACTTTATATTACAATATTGCCTCAAAACAAATACTCTAGTTTCTAGGCAGAGCTTTATGAGACATTTTGTCCGCTAAATCACAAATTTATTGATTGGTTTAATGCCGGGGTTTTTTATGTACACAAAAACCGTTCAGCAATATTGACGGAAATCACTAAATAATGACCAAAACATATAAACACCTATTGAGATATTATACACTCCAGCAAGCTTTGGATATGAAGTAACGTATCTAGATGCCATTCATTTTTTACATCAGGTATCCGTCGCCTAAGCAAAGCGCTAAGTTGTGCTTTCCTAGGGAGTTAATACGTGCCTTCTTTAAATAATTAAAATGGATATGACTGAAGTAATGCGTTGGGTAGCACTTTCCGTCAGTAACAGACCTTTTAAGAACAATGACTATTTCTAAACCATCAGTAGCTTCCATACTTGTAGAACTTTACATTAACGGCACTATATTCAGAAGAAAAATGAGCTCAACAGTATGCGTTTTTATTCCGTTACTTTCCGATTCACTACATAATAAAGAAGACACGAATTACCTCCCATGAAAAGCACGACGTAGCGCTCCTAGCATATACGTATTAATTAACGGTATTCTGTTTCAACTTTAATGTGAAGCCTATACATTGCCTGAGCAAGGCGCTATCGAGAGCTCGGGAGCGCTATGCTAAAAGATGGCTCGCGGGTAGCATGTTGCATAGACACAGTAAAGCGCTACCAGCTATGCAACGGACTCCTGGACAGGTATTGTTTGCAAACACAGCAAATGTCAGCAAAATATGGAGTATTAGTTTACAAGACAAAGAATATACAAAGTCACGTAGCAATATTGATCATAAAGAGATGCAAGGCATCTGTAAGAGATACCGTCGTATCATGTTAACTTTGTTCTAGAGATATTAGCAGTAAAATTCAGCGTCTATATTAGAAATTGGATACATTACACGCTTGAAGCAAACATGTTATCATCTGGAACTAGATCTATTAGATATTAAATGAGCAAAATTTCCAAATTGCATTTTATGAAATTCAAAACCGAGTGAATTCTCATACAAATGCCAACTTAAGATTAAGTCTGCTTCGGATGTGTGAAGTTAGCTGTCCACTGTCCACTGTCCATTCTAGCTGTCCATTTATCAATTTGAATTAGAGAACTATCTTTAATTATTTTTTGGACAACTGTCCATTGTCCATAATAGCTGTCCATATATTTATATAGACTGGACAACTGTCCACTGTCCAAAATAGCTGTCCATATATTAAAATAGACTGGACAATTGACAACTGTCCAAATTCGTTGTCCATTCTGGCTATCCACTCATGCTGCAAATCCTAGGTGTACATTCTGGCTGCGCATTCTGGCTGTCCACTCGAGGTTTATAATCTGGTTGTCCACTCTGGCTGTCCACACGAGAGAAAGCCAGAGTGGACAGCCTGAGTGGACAGCCAAAGTGGACAACTAGAGTGGACAGCAAGAGTGGACAACTATAGTGGACAACCAGAGTCGACAACTAGAGTGGACAGCCAGGGTGGACAGCCAGAGTGGACAACTAGAGTGGACAGCCAGAGTGGACAGCCAGAGTGAACAACTAGAGTGGAAAGCCAAAGTGGACAATTAGAGTGGACAACTAGAGTGGACAGCCAGAGTAGACAGCCAGAGTGGACAGCCAGAGTGGACAACTAGAGTGGACAACTAGAGTGGACAGCCAGAGTAGACAACCAGAGTGGACAACCAGAGTGGACAGCCAGAATGGACAGCCAGAGTGGACAGCCAGAGTTGACAACTAGAGTGGACAGCCAGAGTTGACAACTAGAGTGGACAACTAGAGTGGACAGCCAGAGTGGACAACCAGAGTGGACAGCCAGAGTGGACGACTAGAGTGGACAGCCAGAGTGGACAGCCAGAGTGGACAGCCAGAGTGGACAGCCATAGTGGACGACTAGAGTGGACAGCCAGAATGGACAGCCAGAGTGGACAACCAGATCGGACAGTCAGAGTGGACAGCCAGAGTGGACAACTACAGTGGACAGCCAGAGTGGACAGCCAGAGTGGACAGCCAGAGTGGACAACTAGAGTGGACAACTAGAGTGGACAGCCAGAGTGGACAACCAGAGTGGACATTCAGGGGGACAGCCAGAGTGGACAGCCAGAGTGGACAGCCAGAGTGGACAACCAGAGTGGACGACCATATCGGATAGTCAGAGTGGACAGCCAGAGTGGACAACTTGAGTGGACAGCCAGAGTACACAGCCAGAGTGGATAGTCAGAGTGGACAACTAGAGTGGACAACCAGAGTGGACAACCAGAGTGGACAGCCAGAGTTGACAGCCAGAGTGAACAGCCAGATTGGACAACTAGAGTTGACAACTAGAGTGGACAGCCAGAGTGGACAACCAGTGTGGACATTCAGAGAGGATAGCCAGAGTGGACAGCCAAAGTGGACAACCAGAGTGGACAGCCAGATTGGACAACCAGAATGGACAGCCGGAGTGGACAGCCAGAGTGGACAACTAGAGTGGACAACCAGGGTGGTCAACTAGAGTGGACAACCAGAGTGGACAACCAGAGTGGATAACTAGAGTGGACAGCCAGAGTTGACAGCCAGAGTGGACAACTAGAGTGGACAGCCAGAATGGACAACTAGAGTGGACAACTAGAGCGGACAGCCAGAGTGGACAACCAGAGTGGACAACCAGAGTGGACAGCCAGAGTAGACAGCCAGAGTGGACAGCCAGATCGGACAACTAGAGTGGACAACTAGAGTGGACAACTAGAGTGGACAACTAGAGTGGATAGCCAGAGTGGGCAGCCAGATGATAAATACTCGGGTGGACAGTCAGAATGGACAGCCAGAGTGGACAACCAGATTATAAACCTCGAGTTGACAACCAGAGTGTACAACAAGAGTGTACCACCAGATTATAAACCTCGAGTGGACAACCAGAGTGGACAACCAGATTATAAAAACTCGGGTGGACAGCCAGAGTGGACAACCAGATTATAAACCTCGAGTGAACAGCCAGAGTGGACAACCAGATAAAAAAACTAGGATGGACAGCCAGAGTGGACAGCCAGAGTGGACAACCAGATTATAAACCTCGTGTGGACAGCCAGAGTGGACAACCAGATTATAAACCTCGAGTGGACAGCCTGAATGCGCAGCCAGAATGTACACCTAAGATTGGCAGCATGAGTGGATAGCCAGATTGGACAACGAATTTGGACAGTTGTCAATTGTCCAGTCTATTTAAATATATGGACAGCTATTATGGACCGTGGACAGTTGTCCAAAAAATGAATTAGAGATAGTTGTCTAATTCAAATTGATAAATGGACAGCTAGAATGGACAGTGGACAGTGGACAGCTAACTTCACACACCCGTCTGCTTCGTTAATTATATGTAACGTTCTAAAGGTATTTGTCCAGGTTTTGTGTAGCTTTTCATTTAAACGAGTATTTATCAGACGTCAAATCAAAGACCACGTGGTTTTATTAGTGTGGTTTTTCTATCAACCAAACTCAATGTTATAGTAGTGGTTTAATTATAATGATGTATTCACTATGATATTTGTTTTTGTACAAATAGTTTAACCTTATCCAAGCTGTATTACTAATTCAAAGGCGTGTGCTACGTTTTCCCGGCTGTATTATCTAATTAATTAATTAATTTTGTAAGTGTTAATATGATAAGAAGAATTCTATGAGAAATAGATATATAATTATCAATATACTTTATCCGATAAAGCTTTGACATGTACAAATCATCGCATTTATATCACTTAAAGAGGCATTCCCTATAGCTAGCATATTTTTCATATCTTATCACATTAAATAATCTACATGTACAAAGCACTATCAATTAAAAAATTTTGTCAGAATAAAGTGTGCGCGAATATGTCTCTAAAATGTCAAAAATATATTTAAATCACCAATAATAATTTATCGCTTCCAGCTATTTATTATTATGTGGTCAAAGGGAAACAACTCGTGACAATTTTGGCTCGTTACGGAAATATGTTTATGTTCCTTTCTCGGTAATTAGTGGGAGCTCTTTGTTTAAAAGATGAGGAGTTTAAGCAATAATAATTCTCATTTAATGTATAATATTCCTGAATAGATTAAAACTATCAAAGTTATATGGACCGCCCCTTTAAGGATAGTCTAACATAATACATTTACTCGTATTCGGAAAGCCATGCCTCGTCCTCGTAGGTTTATGACAATCTAAAAATTACAGTTATTTTATATGTGCACGTATTAATACGTAGCTTAAATAATAATTGCCGAGCTTATGTCGAGCTTAGCCTTTGCCAGTCAGCTTTCTGCAGAATATGTCAGACATTTATGTGTGCCCGTTTATGTGTGCCTTCAACCGGGTTTGAACCCGGTTCGCTGGATTAGGCGGCAATTAAGTGCACTAACCACTGAGACACAGAGGCCGCATAATAAATAAGGTCATACAGTTGAAAGGGGTATTGTAGTAGTATCGCTGTTCGTTTCTCAAATTCAATTATTTGACACATTAAAAATGCAATTTTATGATATTCCAATGAATGTATACGTTTGACGCACCTTTAGCTGGCTTTGTTTCAATAATATTATGTACATTAATACTAATGATGTTGCAGATTACAGTTGATACAACCAATGAAGTCATTACTCCACCAGCAAAAAGCTACGGAGAAAGTTCCGAGCAAGACATAGTATTGTCAAAATCCACAAGTTCAGCGTCATCCGGGTTTCCTGATCCTGTTGAACGAACAGAAACTGAATGTACCGCGGAATATTTGATGACAGAACACGAGATACAGGTAAAACAGTGATTATTATTGTAACGTATCATAAAATGTTGGTTTGATGACTCGGTAACAAACGTTCTATCACTTCTCTATTATTTCCATCCCCAAATAGTTTTTGTTAGGGCTTCCGAGTTGCCTCCCTTGATAATAAGGAGAAGGAACTCTTTATGGTTACTTCAGTCGGCCGAAGTGACCTCCCCTTAAAACGAGGAAAGGAACTATAATGTACAAACCTTACTTCTTTTGAAAATATATATGATGAGGGAACGCTTGGTGCTTTTTTATTTGACAACGTGTATCAGGGGAGGGAAATATGTAGTGCAAGGGTAACGTCCCATAAAAGTAGTGAAGAAGGGAGGGAACTCGTGTTTACTTTTTAGTCGATAATAGTGATTTCCCCTGATTTTCGGGTGAGGGAACTCTTAAAACAATTCTTACTTCCCCTGATAACCAACAGAGGAAAATCTGTTATATATGCATTTTATCATTTCAGGAACTTGATAAAAGACTGGAAGATGTTACGGACAGATTGCAAAAACAAAGAGACGATTATGAAAAGTGGGAAGATAGTTTGAGTAAACGTAGACTTCTAGCATTTGGTAGATTAAAAGCTCTTGGTAGATTTCATAAAGAACGTATGGACGTATATGATACTGTGAAGAGTTACCTAATTGGGATGAAAACGGACACTGAAAAGGAAAGGGATTTAAAGTGATGTTGCTAGGTATTTGGTGAGAAAAATACCAGGTGTGAAGATACCAAGTAGCGCGAGGGATGATCAATATATAACGGGAAAATGCAAATAACTTTTTTATTATCCGACCGATTTTGCATAAGCGTTAGCTTGGTGTAGCAAAATGTATTAGTTATGAATGGGAAAATATCAAAGATCATAGAAACAACATACTGAAATCAACAGTTGCTAAGCTATAAATAGTACGGCGTAAATTTGGGATAAGAAGGCAACTGAATATGTGATTCTAATCTTTGTCTGCTTTTAGCAAGACAGCATCGACTTTGAAGCCGAGAATGAGTATTTTCTATTCCGCTTAACATACTGATCAATACACATTTGTTATCATTTTAATGCATAATTTGTCGTACAGATTGGTACAAATAATAATAATTACCACTGATTTAATATTATTAGTAAAAATGCATGACTTATTAAATTCAATGAATTTGGTTTCTGTATATACTATAGTGCATATTTAAATGTTCATGTATATGTATATCAAATTTGTAAAGTGTTAATACATAATGTATTTATAATTTACATCATTTATGTTGCATTCATACCATTTCTTGTATAAATATGTAATTATGTTTAATTGTCAGTGACTTGTAGGCCCATTGGGCCGGGTGCTGTAATCTTGTGATATAATATCTTGTATATATTTGTAATATTGCACATGTCACTTTAATAAATACTTTACTTACTTACTTACTTACTTACATACTTGTTTCAACAAAATGTCACTGTTTTTGCCCGAAACAGCCTCGACATTATGACAATGCACGTCTTGGAGTGCCGAACGATATATACGGCACAGAACTTGTCTGCAGCCGCAGCGTGATACTAGGAGCGTCTTCGGTGACGTCACGCTGCTGCAGGGCTGCAGACAAGATCCGAAACAGTCCTCACTTTACTACTACGGCTTTCCGGCACTCCCAGACCGTAGGTTATGTGATAAACATAACATTGCGACAAATGCCACAGGAGTACTGTGCTGAAACTTATTAATTAATACAACTTTATATTGTCATAAGTTGTGACTGATCTATTTTAATTTAGGATGAGACTAATTAATATAATATACAGACCTAGTTTTCACAATCCACCTTAGACACAAAACATTAGTTAAAAAAAAAGTTAAGTTACCAATTTTCTAGGGCTCTTTTCAGCTGTTAGGCCGCTCAAGCACCCTTTGACATTTTAACTCCCCTGGTCATTGGGCTACATATGGAAACCTACACTCGTGTCTCCCTTGGGAGACTATTTCTCTCCTGTGGTGTGGCAGCCAACATCGATCTGCGGCGCCCAGGAATAGACACTGCCCTCACAGGTACCATTTTACACCATGGTGGAGTGGAGCTGTGGGTCTTGCTCAGAGATTTTGACCAGTGGTCCAGAGGAGGATCGAACCCGGGACCTCTCGATCCTGAAGCGCGCGCCCTACCTCTAGGCCACCGCTCCCCACGGTGATTATTTCTACCCACCTAGACAACCGTTAGCGGACACACACGGTGACGTAAATTGCTCTTAGCGGGTGCATTTGTATTACATGACAAAACGCAACATTTGATATAAGTACATGTATTTAGCTCTGATAAACAATGCCAGACATTTAATGACGACTACCTTAAAAGTTCATTAATTATGATTGATCTGCTGGACTTATGTTAACTGTAATACAATAGACAACGCGACCAAATCCTATACATTTATTAATATAATGCGATTTTGTATGACGCAAACCCCATTATCTGTTCTTAGTACGTTTTATAGAATTATAACATACATGCTTTGAATCTCGCACTAACTTTTATCAACATGCAGTTTAGGACGTGGAGCCCAATCTACTGTGTGGTAGTACAAGTCATTATAAGGGCGTTCTTGTTGATCATGTTTCATTTATGTTAAATAAAACATGAGCAATCATAATGAATTTTTTTAGATTAACAGTAATCAAGGTGCACATAGTTTGTGTTACCTTTGTTTCAATCGTAAATGAATGCTTATTTTTGTAGCCTTCATTTGCTATTACATTTGTAATGTTAATGAGGAGCATAAAAGTCCCAATAAGGTTTAAAATGGTAGTATTTTCTATCTACAAAGAATATTGAAATATTGAGATATTAAATTATACTAAAAATTGTACAGAAGGGACCCATATCTGACCCCACGTCGCTGTTCCTTCTTTGAGAAATAATCAACTGAAAACGCTATTTAGTATTTTGTCCTCCGTACAAAATACTCAATAGTGTTTACGTTTAAATTTTTCGAACGATTCCGAAGATTTCGTCAATGATCGGAAGTATACGCATAAAACCCGGTACACCGGTATCTGCCGGTACCCTGTTGTAGGCCTATATTGTATTGTATATTGCGTGGGGTACTGTAGTCTAATCATGACTGACACGTAATTGAATGGCTAAGTATAATCCAATTAAAGGATTAGTGTAGAAGCGTGAATGAATATATATCACTTAATATAATCATGGAATTATATAGACAAGCACATTAACTCCATGATACATAACCTATCGAATGAAAAGATCGTATTTACAAAATCATATTTTGAGAAAATAAGAAAATCTGTCTGACAAATTACTCTTTACTTATGGTTAACAAGCTTTCATGAAAATAGGCTCATAAGAAGCGCCTTGTGATATAGATTTCAAATATGGCACTTACGACCTTATCATTCTAAGCCAGCGATATAAAATTATAAGGACAAAAAAAAACATCTAGTTTTTTTATATTTTATTACAGATTATATTGTTTCAGACAATAAACAAAATGTAGCTAGCTACAATTAAATATATATGCATAGGCAAATTTGAGGGCATGTGGATATAACAAATATTTTAATTTTCCATTCATATGATCATGTTTGTGCGTTTTATATTGATAGTAAAGGAAAAGGCCACCTCTTTGATCTTCATAATGATTGACACGTGTTTATGAAAATTAAAAAAACTCACAACATTCGTGTATATTGAAAATGCAGATTTATATACTTACAAGTAAACAATTATTATTCTATTGTAGATTCTACTGTACATGAAAATATAAATCTAATCATTATCGGAGAAATTAATACATCTGCACACAGCCATTCGCTCTATCTATATTGCATACGCATAGTTAATCCCCCGCCTCTGGCATGTTTCAATTATACAACATGATTTATGTCAATATACAAGGCAATATACAAGGCAATATACAACGTGATTAGGTGTCAATATCAGGCTATTATATACGATACCGGAATGTACTGTTAGATACCGGGTTATAATATGCACCCTACGTTATCAATAGGTGTGCTATCCACCCATTGGTTATCAGAAACTGGCGAAGTATTCTCGGTACTCTCCGGAAAGTGACGGAGATGCTATTAAAGTGAATTGAGGTACTGAACTTTCGACTTGCGAATTTCCATTGTCATAGAGTATACTTAGTACCCCGGCTCATTCTTGTGTACAAAATTAATTTACTGCACCTGTATTGGCTTAGTTGTTTCTACCTTATTACTGACATTTAACAAACCGCAATCACGTCTATAAATCTTTCTGTTTTGATAATTAATCAGATAAATCAGATGTGTTTACCAAACTATTTTGGTTGTGTTATACTTTATAATAAATATCACTACTTAGTATCAAATCCTTTGGATTGTCATGGATTTGTTGTGCTTTACACTGTTTTAATTAATTAACGTATCATACATACTTACTTAATATACATTGTCCTACTTCTGTTAATGCTATCACGACCTCACATCGCTTCCCAGATGATGCAAATGGGCATGAATCCGATGTACTTTATTACTGAGATTTTCTTGTGTGTTTTTTTTAAAACAAACATGTTAATATTTTCACGGACCTCGGCCTTTTAATCGTGTTTCAATGGACCAGAGGCAGTCCAGGAAAACTGTTTACGTGAATTGTATAATGTCCTAAACGTGTGTGTGTGTCATCTTTGAACTCATACCGCCAACTTACCAAAGTCTATCTCCCTTGAACTTGCTGGTTACATGTACCACTGGGTACACCCTCTATTTTTAGAACTTGAAAACCGTTACTTGGAACGGGTGACTTTCGGTTTGGACGAGGAAACTATTTGATTTTCTATCTAACAACTTACTATCCATAAACCTCAACTAGCGCACCGTATAACCCAGGAGTTGCCACGTACAGGTTGTCATAGTTTTCTTTGAAACGATTCTCCAATTAAACAAAATAGCCGGTACCATTCTTTTATTTGAAAATTAAAAAAATGTATCGGCTATTTTATTTAATCTGGGAATCTTCTCAAAGAAATTGATGACAACCTAAACGTTGCAACCCTTAAGGCATACGCTGCGCTAGTTGAGGTTTTTGGATCACAAGTTGGTAGATAGAAAATCAACTATTTACCTAAAAATCACCCGTCTCAAGTAACGGTTTTTCCAATCCTAAAAATAGAGGGTGTACCCAGTGTGTACGTATACTAGTATTCGTATTCGCCCGTCGTCAGGATGCGGAAACTGTTACCACTAGGTATCCATATGACTGACCTAATATTAACCAGTATTTGGAACAATATTTTGTTAATATGTATTTATTAAACATTAATATAATATTTATTAGACAAGCTTATTATTATATAATAATAAATATGATCACAGGGTCTATTAATAAGTTATATATCACATCGTAGGGATAAATAATAAGTTAAAATATTTAAATAGCGGAAACAAAATGACACCAGAAACACGTGTAATATAAAACAGATAGTACACACACAGTATAACAAGACAATAGCTGGCTTGCTTAGAATGAGAAGGTCTTAAGTATACAATCGATATTTGTAGAAAATGAGAAAACAACTGTCTAAAATTTACTCTTAACTTATGGTTAAACCAGCTTTAACAACTTCATTTGATTGACATGACACGTTCCTATTGTCATGAAAATAGGTTCAAAACAAGCGCCTTGTGGTGCAGATTTTAAATATGTATCGTAAGTAGTAGCTTCGATCGACCTTCTATTTCTAGGCCAGCGATCCGGCTGTTGAACTGAAATGTCTGACCGTGAAAATCTAGCAACGCAGATACTCTTACAAGAGGGGCGTTCAAAACATTATAAAGACTGAAACGATTGGGTTCGTTACACAGCACAATAAATCATTTAGAATTACGTTGAGCTTTGTGAATAATTGAAACAGCTTCAGTATCTCTGGCAAAGCGGAATGACAATACCATCCGTGTATTCCGTTCTGCAATAGCCATGTGCAACAGTTAACAAGTATCACAACTAAAAACGAGATTTGGCTGCAAAGAGTTTACAACTGTATCTCCCAAATATCCTTTTTCATAATTAGCTTATCATCTGTCTTTCATAAGTCAGTTCCAGCAAAAAACAGTATACATGTATTTGCAAATTTTCGCACTAAACAAGCAGAATACACCAAGTATAACGTAAATTCAGCAAAACGTTTAGCAATCATTTGTACATTGTATCACACATTTATAATTCAGTTACAAACACACATTTCAAACATTATGGCGAGCGATATCCGGGTGATTTAAGACATTGTGGGACCATTGTGATCTCACTTCCGGTTTTCAAGGTCATCTCAACCGTACAAAGGTCAGGGTTGTAGCAACCAAACACCGGGTACAGAGCTTCTGTAAAGTCAAGGCCGTCAAACGAATGCAGGATTTTATTATTGTTACAGTCGGTAACAATCCATTTCTTACGTCGAGTGTCAACAAGTAGCCCGTATGTGATACGTACTTCGATGCCTGCAGTGTTGTCGGACAATGGCGAGAAGCTCAGCAGGTCACGATTGTGCCAGAATTCCTGCGTAAGTTTACCATCTTCCGGGTACCTCGCCACGTAGAACGATCTAGCGTATTCATGCCGTTCTACAGTGTGGTGTAGGTCTACGTCGTCAAGACGACATAAACCAATCTCAAACACGAGCCAAGTTTCCTCCAGAGGTTGTTGTATGTTATACACAACGTCCACTTCGTAATAGTACTTCCCCGGGTCTTGGAAAGGGTTGGTCCCGATTGCTCCTTTGTATTGGACCAGACTGTTCTCGATGTCAAGCGTACTACCACCGAACATATCCGTCTTCTTGTTCCGTAAAGTTCTACCATCGCTAGATACTTCGCGCTCGTGATGTGCCGATGTTCCGTCTAACTGGAAATCCGGGCCTACGTAATGGAATAATAACAATGGTGTTATTAGCAATGTTATAAATGAATGTTCTATTTATAGATAGTATTAGCAGTAGTATGATGACCGAAATGCGTCTTTCTAAACGTTTCATTCTTATTGTAGAGCTTACGGAAATATCAAATGATAAAATATGTGTTCATGATTAAAAAGGTCAATTAATATCCCTAAGCTTCAACTTAAAACGAGCATCTGGCAGATATAAACAGATTATTTCGCAGAATAGAAGAATATAATAAGAGTTTTATAAGACCAAGTGTCTTTCGTTCTAATCCCCTTTTCCTTATGTTTATGTTATTTTGTACTGTAAATTGTATGCATAATGTAATGTATTTGGGAAAATAAATATGTTTAAACTAACATTTCGCAAACACTTAGATGAGCGCATTTAATTCATTTTGTTGCCATATCCATAGGCCCGAAAGTTGTCCAAGCAGTAAGAACTGTGAATACACCCTCATACTAGCAGATTTAGTTTAATTCAGACATGGGTACTTACAAGCGATCTCCCCAAATACAACAGGTTTGTCTGAAGCTGTTTTTCTCGGAGATGCTTGCTTTACTTCGGAAACTGAAGAGAAAAAGTCAACACAAATGTCAACAACGACTAACAAGCAAATTAAAGCGATAAATTGATGCTCATATCGTTGCAGTTAATGGCAATATAACCATCTTAATATCAATATGATTATAACAAATTTAACGCTGAATGAAAGAACACGTCATATGTCCTAACACAAATATTACAACAAATCGGACACAGAAGGCATTGATCAATAATCAGGAACAACAGAATACGAAAGTTACAATGGGCAATTTACAACAACAGTGTACAAATTACTAGTTCTGCATTTAAGTGGCCGCTGGTAAAATTACGAAAGATTAGTTTGAAGCCACAAGTCAAACCGAAGTACAGAATTCAATGCACACAAACGTTTATTCACGGTAATTCCACTTCATTACAAGCCAACATAACCATGCCTTCTACATACTACATAAAATATGACAATGTTTAATTATTTACATTAGTACAATATGTTCAATGAACTCAGTTAATATTCAAACACAATAACAAGAAAAACATTATCATAATCATAAAAAATATAATGGTGATGTTGTATGGCAACGATGCCGCATCATTGAACTTGTACTCACGAATCTTACGTGTTTATCAAGTTTCCTATTGTTACAAGACAAAATGTACTAGACGTACCAACGGTACAATAAGATACCAAATGAAGAAATATTTTACTGAGTGCGACAGTTCAATATAGGCATAGTACACTATTAACACACAACAGTGTATGTTTAATATCACAAAATGTGATATGTGTGCGATTTTTCGCTTGCTTAGATCGAGAAGGTCGTAAGTATAAAATCAATATTTTGAAAAAACAAGACAACACTGTCTGGAAATTACTTTACTTATGGTTTTGTTTCAACTTCAATTTGGGCAACATGAAACGTTCCGATTTTCATGAAAATAGACTCATATAAGAAGCGCCTTATAATGTGGATTTTAAATATGCATCAGTCTTATTAGGTCGTAAATTGTATATTCGACCTTCTCATTTTAAGCCAGTGATTTATACTTATTTTATTTCTCCGAAGAAAAAAGCAAAGGTGCTGAAGTGTTACTATGGCGGTCTTGTCGTATATACATAATTATTTATTAGTTATTAACACAATCATATAAACTATTTCTTAAACGTCATGCTAATTCTAGTACAATTATATCCCTAACAGGGGTCACAATATCGTTTGTAGCAAAACACATGCTAATTAATCAGCAAATGTGTCAGATCGATTGCCCGAAGAACTGCATATATCACCACAAGTCATTGGTAGTAATCAGCTATAATCAACGTTTCTTTGCAATATCTGTCTAGTTGTACTCGTGGAATTAGAAATATGTTCTTACAATTCAAATTCATGCCGAGTTTTATGAGCTATGTACGCAGTAGATAACTTTAATTGTTACAGAAAATGTAACTCTAACAGATTCATTTAATGCTAGGAAGATCCAAACAATAGTAGTACCTTCTAGATTTTAACATAAAATTTTACAGTCGTCAGAAAAATAAACTATTGAAACTATTATTGAGAACGAACTTTTTAACACCCTGTATATATCGCCGTTTCAGGGACAGTTCCAGAGAAAGAAATTATCAATGTAATTCGTTTCTAAGATTAATGGGTTTTCGAATAAGCGCTTTATTTTGATTTTAAATAATTTTACAAAGCGCGTGTCTGTGCTTCGGCGTGGCTACCGCTCTTAATGCATCAGGGGTGGTATTCAATAGTGATCTTATTTGACTTAAGGATAAGAACAACCAATCAGATCTCACCATATAAAAACACCAAAACGCTTAGCAGTTGATATTTAAAGAATGTCAGCCGTAAAAATAAAATGCCCGTTGACAGTGGGTTTCAGAAAAGAATACTTAGTCAAGTACATTCATGATATTTATACACATGTACACACATATCGTGTTGATAAAGCACACTGCATGAATACATTTCACAAGAATACAAACAAAACATGAACGAATATTGAAAATGACAATTAAAGAGGCATTCCCTATAACTAGCATATTTTTCTCTACTATCACATTCAGTAGGCTAAATGTACAAAGCACTTTCAATTATCATAACTTGTCAGAAGAAAGTGTGCGCGAATATGTCTCTAAAATGTCAAAAATATATTTAAATCACCAATGATAATTTATCGCTTCCAGCGATTTATTATTATGTGGTCAAATGGAAACAACTCGTGACAATTTTGGCTCGTTATGGAAATACGTTCCTTTCTCGGTAATTAGTGGGAGGTTTTTTGTTGAAAATTTGAGGCGTTTAAGCAATAATAATTCTCATTTAATGTATAATATTCCTGAATAGAATAATTTCAATAAAACTATCAAAGTTGTAGGAAACGCCCCTTTAAGCGAAGTGAGGGATTCTGTATATACAGGATGTAGCTCAAGAGAGGGTAGCTTTACGGAGCGTTGACGTTGACAAGCTGGTGTGACCATATACGAGTCTTGTTGAAGAAGGGGTTAAGTATTGTAGCAGAGTTTACAAACACCAAGAAAAACAGATGTAAATGCTTGGTTGCTACCTAACATATTAATACGAGCAATGTAACACATTTGAAATTAATACATTAGATAAACGTTCACAAAATACAACTTTTGAAATATGTGTACATGTATGCATGTTTTAAGATTTTCCATTATTTCCAAAGCTGCATAGTGTATACTAAATACTAGTACTTTACTGGCAAATTGCGTACTAATTAATCCTTTCGATGAAAATTACCCAACGCAGTATACGAAATACTTCTTTGGCCTGCATTATGTGTATCTTGTATTAACCTTGCATAACATTATTTCCGTCATACAATTGGAATTGAATGTTAAATTCTCTACAAGCAGATAAAATCAATTGGAAAACCATCGACACATTTGACATTATTACTCCCTCGAGTACTTTGTCTAAGTGGTTTGTAATTAGTGAAGTTTTGATTTGTGTTAAAATTACCAGCTGCAATCTACAGAAACCTCAAGAAAGCGAACGTTTTGAGATACAGTGTAACCTCCACACAAGAGTACCCTTGGGAAGACAGACACGTACGATCGTGTGTTTACTGTTGACACCACTACTGACTAGTAGAGGTGAGGTGCAAGTAGAACCACAGGTAACTGTATCGTTGAAAACGAAAAAAAATGAATTTTTTTTTTTTTTGAAAATTTATATTTTTCTTAGATAAATTTTCAAACTTTTTTTCCGTTTTCAATGATACAGTTACCTGTGAGCAGAACCGGCAACTTTCAAAATCATAAAATTATATGCGACATACCATATTGGACAAGCAAGAGGCCTTCAGCCACAGTGTGTTTCCATTCCTAACTTGAATATTTCTATTGGTCTAACTCCTTCAGAGCATAATTGATATTCTTAATAAATAATCCATACTTAATATACATTGAACAATTAAAAAAGACGAAACAAACATAGAAATAATGTTAAATGAATACCAATTGTGGAAGAAGTACTTTTTAAGGTACCCACAATGCCATATAATATTGCGATTGTACGGTATCGGTAGGTATAAAATGGTGTCAATGACATAGTACAAGTTAGAGTAGTAGTTTAACATTGACTAAAATTATTTCTGAACATTCACTTAACAAATGTCAATATAAAAGCAAGACGAAACTCCCCAGCGTTTTCTTGTTTTTTTTCAAGTTTATTTAAAAAATGCTCTAAATGATCGTGACCGATTAGATGATCTTAACGCAAATTATAAAAATAAAATTTAAAACAAATTGACGTCAATTTGATATCATGAAAAACGATCATACACAACATGTACACGTTGCAATTCAGTGCATAAATGTCGTAAAATGATACACATTGCAATTCAGTGCATAAATGTCGTAAATGATACATATTGAAATTTAGTGCATACATGTCGTAAAAGGATACACATTGCAATTAAGTGCACAAATGTCGTAAAATGATATACAAACCGATGCATTACAATAGGTGTCGTAAAATTGTACACAATCGATGTAGTCTGGATAACCTCCCCTAGATAAATACTATAGTACGACAGGGAACCAGACTAAATGCGATGCAGTACATAGATGTCGTAAAATGAGCATAAATTAGTCGCAGCCATGTCGGAGCTATAAACTATACAATTCGTACTGCAGTGCATATACACGTATGCCATGACTAATTACATTATGATTCATTGAACATATTAAGCCATAGACACGTATTGCAGTACTTTGTTTATGCTTCAAATTTTGTACAGGTTATGTATCGAATAAATTTAATCATTGAACCTTAAATAATCCCTATGGCATTATGTAACTTAGCGAATATTGTTAGTACCCACAACCCAAAAATTGACTTCACAAAAAAAGTCTACACACACATACACAAAGTTAACAAACCCATGCAAACGCCATGAACAAGGCGTCACGGGTGACGTCATATAATACAATTATGATAAATAAAGCGGGTTACATTCAGCAAAAACACATAAAGCATTAAATTTTACAAACAATATCATGCAAAAACACAACAACATAACTTATACTAGTACATGCAGTTCATATCCAATACATACACGACATGTAAACAACGGATAAAAGAGAGAATCTCCGGTGCATAAAACATTATAACACATGCGTCGTCTTTGTGTTCTAAGAAACACATGCAAAGCAGGGAGACAAACAACGAACAATCAGTGTGCGAAACATTACTTTGGTGAGGGGGGGGGGGGCAAAAACAACCCATCACGCATTTCATTTAGTGTCATTTAGAAAATAAGAATGCGCTTGACAATCGTTTTATGTATCAAACTGTTGATAAGCTACTTGCGCTCATCTCTACCCAATGTTCATAAGCAAAGATTTTCCATTTGCATGGGGTTAAGTAAGACATTGCAGTTTAAATGCCTGCGTAGCTATACAAAACTAGCAGCGTTTATTAATGGCCGAAAACGACTTGTAAAGACTCTATATAATGCCTTAAAACTCATAGATGGGCGACATTATAACACAAAATACGCATATTTATAAGACGAAAGCTCGCACACTGATTGGTCCCATGCGTACATTTGGTTAAATAAGCTCTGTTGGTTGGTTGATATATTAATCGTCCACACGTTTGCAACATATTCAAACCTACAAGAGCTTTCAGTTAGCCTAGGTGTAGTTGGCGTCGTAGCTTCCTTCTGGTTCCCCGCATCTCCCGGTGTTTCTTTCTTATCTAAATTCCACGTCACATTTTGGTTCCGGGTTTTGGTGTTCGGCGTTCGGACAATACTTCCGGTTTGTTCGGATGCCTTCTGATCCGTCATGAACTTTTTGTAGCTGTTAATGTTGGTTTTGGCAGTGTTTAATGTTGCGGTTGTGGCGGTGGCGGTGGTTACGGGCGTCGTTGGTACAGGGAAACGTCCGTTGTTTTCCTTGGGTTTGGAATAAGAACTCGGCCCGTACAGGTTGAGTTTCGGTACGACCGGACTTTTTGAAGATCGGGCGCTAAACTGGAATTTAGCTGTACCAATAATTTAAAACGAGCATTATAAACTAAACACACAATACAATGAATACAATACCACGTGACTAAGTATCAATTAACTGGCCTAGCAGCATGCACACATTATATTTCAGTGAAAAACTATTTTAAATGTAGAATTTACCCGTAATTCAAGAAAGCACGTAACACGTGACGTCACTAAAGACACAACATCTGAGAACATTTGAAAACGAAACTAGTCATGCCGATAGAGATCCTATATAATATTATCATGGTATCCATTATACACCATTAGACCGGCGGACATTTGAACGAAGCCATCGGTGAAGAAATAAACTACTATCGGCTATTATAGTACATGACTGTGTATTCAAAGCGAAACAAATCTTGTGGTCTTGGATTAGTAGCCTAAAGTGATGTCAGCGTCACGCGTTCATGATGCTACACTGATTTACGTTCTGAGAATTAAACACTTATGAAAAATGACATAATTATGTAATACTATACATTACTAAGTAGATATTCATCTCAACAATTAAAAACGAATTATTTGAAATCACCCCAGAACATATAACTCTCTGACACATGGAACAGACTAAATTCGTAATTCTGATTTCACAATGATCCATCGATTTTTGCACATTATAATAGTACAAACACCATATGCATATTATATTTTGAAGTTTAATTTCAATGCTTCTTATTGTCTAGATATTCAATATGTGGCCTAGCAACATGCTCGTGTGAATGGTATTAAAACAATGGAATACATTTCGTTCTAGGAATACAACACTTAATGTAAAACTGTTTTGCATTATGAAACGAGTGTCTTACACAATACCATCTACATTAATATTCAATATTTCTTTTGTCATCTAAACAAATAGTGCCATTTCAAACCGGCTAATTTTCAATGTAAGACATATTAATCCGTTTTTTTAATAAAGCTAAGAAGTGAAAATTAATAACCGATCAAAGACCTAACATACTTTTAGGTCTTTGAACCAATGTTTGAACAGTCACACGATAGTAATCTTTAAAGAACTAGTACGCACTTTCTAACAACAAATGCAGACAAAGAGATCGACTGACTTTTATAATCTTTCAATTAGTGATATCATTCAAAGACTTAATTAACAGTGTAATGGAGGACATAGGCCTTTTGGCTAAGACTACAAGCACCACTCAGTTAACATTCATGTAGTTTTTTAATCGATTTCGGGCAAAACTGTGATATATTTCACATAGAACATTACGTGGGGATGATCGTTGGCGGCTTGTGCATCGAACTCATCTTGTTAAAATCGGTTAAAAACCATGGTCGTGTGCACTGTCATTTGATTTAAAAACATATTTAACTTGCCGTCTTAGCTCTAAAATCACGTGGTATATTCATTATGAGTATTGTTGTCTTTCATCAAGTGTATGGAATTGTCATATACATGTTTATCGTTTAACACTATATAAGGCTATCATATTACACACTGTCACGTTTATTGTTTCTATCTTGTAAAGACAATCTTCCCAGATCAATATGAGAACGGCAAGTTTTATAACATGTATCAACTTTCTAATAGATATCTTGTTATAATGGGTAGTGTTATATTTCTAACCGTTACATTATATGATGTATGAGGCATTTATAAAACTAAAGCTTCGAGAAATTATTATAATGTACATTGAAGAGACATTCCCTATAACAAGCATATTTTTTCTACCAGCACATTAAATGAGCTAAATGTACAAAGAACTATCAATTATCATAATTTGTCAGAAGAAAGTGTGTGCAAATGTGTCTCTATAACGTCAAAAATACATTTGAATCACCAATAATAATTTATCGCTTCCAGCGATTTATTATAATGTGGTTAAAGGGAAACAACTCGTGACTGTGTTGGCTCGTTACGGATATATGTTTCTAATCTTTTCTCAGTAATTAGTGGGAGGTTTTGTTGAAAAGTTTAGAAGTTTATCCAGAATCGATTTAAACGATCAAAGTTAAAGGGAACGCCTCTTTAATGTTTTGTATATTACAGTATTGTTATACATGAATGTTCAACTCATTTCACTTATCACATTTATGTTGATATATTCACAGCGTTTATCTTAAAAAGGTTTAAATACTTAATATTAAAACCACATGTAACTGTATCATTGATAAAGACAGAAACGAAATAAAATGTTTTTGTAAAATATTTGTTTCTGGAAATTCTACAAATACATTTATTTCGTTATCAATGATACAGTTACCTGTCGATAAAACAACCATAGTTATTATAAACTCTCAACCGATTGTGTGTCCATCGAGAAGCACACATTACATTAGCATCCACTTTACCATTTCAAGTCTAAGATAAAAAGTAAGGGTGATTGAAGTGACCGGTACAGCATAGGTCTTAATAAATGTCCATAAGATAAGTATCAGTGACCATTTGAAATATGAAGCTAAATTTGAGTTTACATCGAGCCCTTCCTTTCAAATGCCATAACTACTGTACATGTGTACATGACTTGAATTAAGAAGGACACTTACTGCGCTTCAAACATTGTAGCTACATCATCATATAATTTTCAAAGACGATGCCGTCTCAAAGATTAAATACAATAATACAGGTACTAATGTATAACGTTACTTACAATTCTGAACGAAGGGGCTGTCGCCGTTCATTGATGGTGACGTCATATCTTTCTTGATCGGTGGCGTCATATTTCCATACGTTTGGTTCCTAGTTGTGGGACTTTGTGCCTGCGCTGCATATACAGGCGGTGTATAAGGCGGGGTACCAGGGTACCTACTCACTGGGGAAGGTGTACTGGGTGAGGGAGATTTTGGCAACTCGGTGGGATCCTGGGCTTCTGCAAAACAAAACATTTATTCATAAACAAGGTCATCCACGTGATATATTGATATCTAATTAAAATTAACAAATAGTACACTGTTGGTTAATCTAATTTTAGCTATATATTTGTTGTACATGGAATTCTGATTTGATCAAAGTTTCATCAATGTATCTTGATATTGAGCTCTAATTGAGCTGTTCAGTCAAATCGTAAAATCACAGAACCTATATAACGTTACACAGTTAAAAACATTAAGCACCACACATCAAATTACATTAAACCTTTCTGAATACTCTAATCTGCATCAAAGCATCAAAGCAGTGTGAAATAATAATACTTGTAAATAGCTACATTCTCTTTAAAGCAATTCTAAACATTAACAAAATCGGGACGATGTAGAATGGAAAACCCGCAAACTCTTGTTCCAAAATATCGGGTCACTGTACGTCAAGCACTTTAGCAACTAACATATTTGGTGAATGTTTAAAAAATCTCCTTAGTCTGTATTTCAAGATACCCGATGAACTCAATGTATATGAATACATTTTAACATAACATTTAACGAAACAAACGTACAAACACAATATTTAATAACCGTTAGTTGGTACATTTGAAAGGTATTAGAAAGCGGTTATTGCACCTACAAGACTTGGTACATCTAGTCAAACATTGTGTTAGGACCAGAGGCATTTTGGTTTCAAATGTTCTGACCCTTCCTTATATAAAGAGAAGGTAGTACAGCGGCCAAGTTGTGACGCAACGGATATGACGTAACCGGAGCGAGTACCCGCGTTTGCATTGAAAACAGTTACTGTTGAAAAAATGAGTACCAGCTTCCAAACCGCCATATCCGTTGCGGATTATACATGTAACATGTCAACTCTATAACTACACGTACTATCTCTTTGTACAAATATTGAAACCATGTGCCAATGGTTACGAAAAACAGTTATGTTCGAAAATCGAAAAAGAAACTTATGTACGTACAATATAGCTATAACAAGCGAATGAAATTGACAATATGAAAGATACCAATGTCTGTGGTGAGTGATCACGATGAACGATATAACACAAAAGACGCACGAAGCATGTATGTAATTATGAACGACACCATAAACATAAACGAAACCAAGCAACGAAAAATATACTTTAATATGATGTTAACATGAACGATCAGTCTATAAGCCTTGATGGTTCGTGGTTGTAGGGTAAGTATGCACATTAATTTTTACCCGCAAAGCTGTTACATTGAGCATAAAAAGACACCACGATGAGATATATCCGGAATGAAGCCGGGTTTTAGTACGGACAAACTGATACTTAACCCTTCCTTAAAGATGCCGAGTTACACCGAATAACTAATTGGAACGACCGACCATCTAAAAATAGAATCATAAACATTTGAATAGTTAAAACAAGTGTTCGAAACTTATACATTGATTTGCCCATCTAAAGGTTTTTGCAATAGGTTCTGTCTTTTAATGTGCCATAATGTCTCAGAGTGGAGCCTGCTGTCAAATAAAAGAAAACCGAGAGGACAAATTTCGCGAAAATGAAATTCTGAAGTAGCAATTGTTCGCAAGTGAAATTATTCGCGATTCTTACACTAAAACTTAACTAAGCACACTTGTGTCGTTTATTAGTATTACATTTCGCCATCGAATACGCGAATATCGCTATCGAAGTTTCTTATTTGAAAATTTAGTTCTGGTTAGTACACAAGTGGGTATATACATAGTTGGCAGTATCAGTGTTTAGAAAAGAAAAAGAAAAAATCCGTCACTGAGCTAATACACTACATGGACCGTATATATATATCTATTGTCTATCTAACTCCATGTACACTATCAAGGCATAAAGCATAGTATACGTCTATGTCCAAAGATTGTGGAACATCGCATGGACTTGGTTCCCAACAATTATTACGATACTGTGAGCGCAGCGGGTAACCAGTGCATAAATAAAATGACCTTGAGCGAAGTTAAATAACGAAAGTAACACTTTTTTGCTGTTTCGCAGTTATAAGATACAATTGAACGAGATTTTCGGTAAGAATGAATATCTTATAGTTTATTTGAATGACTTGTATAGCGATTTTTCTTCAGCGCCCGTATTTTATGTTGAAACAACGAGTTCCACAATCTTTGGCATATAAACATATAGTACGCTTTATACCTTGATAGTATATTAGCTCAGTACTGAATTTTTTTTATATTTTTTATTATTTTTTTTAATCGTTTGCAGACAAAACACTGATACTGCCACCTGTGGGTATATACACAAGGGAGAACGGGTTTTAAGCAAGCGAAGTAAGATTAATATACGGTATCCGACTGGCTCATAATCAGAAGGTCGTAAGTACGATACACATTTGAAAACTGCATCACAGGGCATTCTTTATTAGCTTAATGAAAAACAGAGCTTGTCATGTTGATCAAACTGAAGCTGAAATCACTTGTTTTGTTCCATAAGTAAAGAGCAATGTTCAGGCATGTTTTTGTTCTCTCAAAATAGGGTTTTTTTACTTACGACCTTCTCATTACAATGTATATTTGCGTATATACAAGGTATATAACTGTAAGACTATCATATCACTCTCACTATCGGCTAGACGAAGGTCATCAAGAAGACAACTTGCCACAAAGGTGATCAAAATCGCGCAGTGTAAGTGTAAAATGGAATGTTCATCCTAGGGAATTAGTAAGTCATGTGAATACGTTTTGAATATAGACGGTGACCTTTACTTCTAAAACTTGGACTGACCATTCTGAAACTTGGACTGACCATTCTTAAACTTGGACTGACCATTCTAAAACTTGGGCTGACCATTCTAAAACTTGCACTGACCATTCTAAAACTTGGACTGACCATTCTAAAAATAGTATGTTTACTGAAGAAACTTCATTTTGGTAAATATATATGATACGATCATACGTTCCATGCTACATGAGTTGTGTGTACAGATATGTTGCATAATTATGTTGGGCGTGCAGAGGTTGGAATATTGTGAGCATAGAACACGTGCAAGTAGGGAAAACACTCGAGATATCGTGCAAACTAACCGAAGTCATCCTTTCTGTTGTTATAAAACAGTTTACTCTTTGTTTGAAGTTCATCTGAAAGTCACGTGATGTTGTATCATAGCAACGGCTTCATATATAAATGTTTACGATAAAGGTTGATGAATAACTGTGTCGCAATACCATGTGACTTTGTCATACTAAGGGCTACAAATACTAGACGAAACTTGTCAACATGGAAAACAACAAATAGCCGTAAGTATTTCATTCCTGTAAACATACACTTCGCTAATGGAACATACATCTATGTATCTTTTCACCGAACAGCAGGATTCCGATTATTGGTTGGACTGTTTATCAAGCACCATTAGAAAGATTGGGATAAATTACTTGAAACTGTAGTCAGACACATCGAAGGTTCCAAAGAGTGTTCGCAAAAACAGCCTAGCTACAGATTAAGGTAATGATTGCGGATAGGTTATATTTGTCTCTTAGCGTGACCTATGTTTCCTAGAAAATGGTGAATGAATAAAACACTTATACGGCTATTGTTGCTTACGAAGTGAAGTAATTTTCGTCTTGGACATGTAGCCAAAAGTCACGTGGTACTAGTATTACTACATCGATATATTTGTATAGGTAAATGAATAGAAAACTGAAATTGTGATCATATAGTCATATTAGTTGGACGTTCTCGTCTTAAACACATAAAAAATCCTTCATGAAGCCTTATTCTAAGGTCTCTAAATTTCCATAAAGGTCCGGGTGTGGTAAGAAGCGATTTACTAGCGTTGGATCCATAAGAACATTAAAGGTATACTACAACATCTATATTAGATAGTAAATCGTCTGAAAGAATATATTGCCTTTGAACATCTGATTGTTAAGTGTATGTTTTCGAATATAAAATACGTGTATAATAAAAAAATACCATTCATGAACCAAAAGCCTCAATCCACGAGCTAAAATCACTAACTTTAGTGACATTTCTTGGGTAAAACTGAGGCAATGGAATTTTGACAAACGTTATGAATTTTGAATTTCGTACTTTTTGGCTTGAAAGTATCTTTTGCGGTTTGAACTTACAAAATCTAGTTTTGATATTGATTTGCAATAAAATACATTCGCAAATGTCATTTTCATTGTTTGTTTCAGACATTACCTGAATATGTGCGAGACAAATTAGTTTCGTATTTAACTTCATGAGTTGCAAAAAGGAATAGACTTGTAAGATGTGAATATGACTTGGAGGAATGAAATAACAAACTACACGCATGCACGTAAGTTTTACCACAAACTTACCTCGCAAAATAAAGTACTCGCGCAATTCTTTTTCTATAAATAATAATAAAAATACGGAGATGTTCCTATTCCAGGCAATATATTTTCTCAAAACTAAAAGTACTAGTTTCGAAAGTCTAAAATCTAAATCAAAATGAGATCTACTACATACAATATACAACACTTCTACAAGCGCACTAAACATTTACCATGCTGTAAGAAATAAATGTAATGAAAGATGTAATAAAAAAGAAAAATAATAAAAAAGCGGTCGAGTACATTTGAGACTTTAAATACAAAGGGAGGTAACTGATCTACGACTGTATCACCTATCATCCACTGATATTTCTTTTCACGAATTATCTCCCTTGCCTGATGGTGAAGTTCATCTGTAACGAACATTCTGCTAAAGTTATAACCTGAATATTCTGAATATTTGTTGTTGTTTTCGTGTTTGTTTTATTAAACAAAACAGCTTAAAGCCTGTGATCCCAATGGCCGTTTTTGCAATCCTATTAAAATCCGATCCTAACATTGCCTTCATTCTTTACGCTGTTATTTATCAGAGTAAAGTAACGGCGCGTCATTTGGGTCTGGTTTAAATGAGATTGTCGCAATCCGTAAAGTATTACCATTGCAATATAACTGCTCTTGTTTTAAAGAAACTTAATATTCATTTCATGTTGTCAATGGTACATCAACATCGGAGTAAAGGATTTAAAAGGACCACTTTTGGCATAAAAGTGTCGATCATTATACTAGCGTGTTCATCAAAACACAGTCCTACGAAATTTTATGACAAATGTTCACTATAGGACAGTCTGTACTTGGTCTGTACATGGCATGTTCTACCGGTACTAGTACACTAGTATTAAATGGGTGAAAAATTGTGGTAGAAAAACTAAAGTTTGTGATATGATCTCGTAAGCCTGTGATTAAAACCACATTAGTACCAACTATCACAGGGATAGCTCCCCTGAATACATGCTATACATCCCCGGGGCATATTCGAACAACTACCCACAAATAGCAAGGATAGTTTACAATGCATTTACGAAGGACATACGCTGTTCACATTTCGAGTTACACAATTATCGTTTTAAAAAATTCATATTTTCACGATTTCGACTTCAAGGTTTCAAGATCACGACCTCAACTATAATTATGATGAAACGTCAAGTGAAATGCATTCATTAATGAAGCAAACTGCCATTCGTCAAATATTTAAAAAGCAATTTTAAAAACTTACGTTGCAGTCCATTTAGCCACATCACGAGGTTGAATCAATTAATTATGAAAAATCTAAATTAGCCTCCAGATTTTGTGAGTCGTTTAAAGAGGCATTCCCTATAACTAGCATATTTGTCTCTACTATGACATTAAATGAGCTAAATATACAAAGAACTATTAATTTTCATAATTTGTCAGAAGAAAGTGTGCGCCGATATGTCTCTATAATGTCAAAACTATATTCAAATCAGCAATATTAATTCACCGCTTCCAGCGATTTATTATTATGTGGTCAAAGGGAAATAACCCGTGACTATTTTGGCTCGCTATGGAAATATGTTTTCATTTTTTTCTCAGTAATTGGTGGGAGCTTTTTGTTGAAGATTTGAGGAGTTTAGGCAATACTGTTCTCATTTAATGTGTAATATTCCTGTATCGGTTTAAACTATCAAAGTTTCAGGGAACGCCTCTTTAAAAATACGTTAGAGGATACAACTGTACTTACTTAGAAAATCACCCAGAGACGTCGGTTGTTTTCCTGTGGAGATAACTGGTGACTTCAAGGATAGTGGTCGACCTAGGATAGTTTCATTCGAAGGTGATGCGGATGTTGGTGTTCCTGAAACTGTTAAATTGAGAATATTTATTTTTTAAATAAAAATGCAAAGGAATATCGGACATCATGTTACGTCCATGCCAAAGTGGGAATATTACTTTCAAACGCCGTTCTAATGTCATTCAAGTGAGGCCGACATTATGCTTCCTGTTATGTATACGAGCTGGAGTTATTAAACTTCCTACATATATTAGGAGTTCGAAACTAATGTCAGAATAGCGAATGGGCATTATAATAACTTGGAATATGTGTCGAGTTCTATGCCCATCTGCAAATTAAAAGCTTTTTACCAAAACAAGACATACAAAATACATATTTTTGCCTCTCAATATATTAAAACCTCTTATTGAAACACACGTACATTTTGTTCTTAAGATTAATCAATTAAAAAAAAGAAAAGAAAAGTATGTATAAAATGCTAGTACCAATCGTTAAAGATAGAAGTTGTAAGTTTTAAGGACATTTTGCAGAAAATTCCTTTACCTTTGTTATATGATCTTGTTTCGGCAGCCTTTAAGTCTAGCTTTAACGATTCTACTTTCGCAGGTTTCACAGGTTGGTGAGTGTGATGTGCCTCCTTGGTCGGTCTCATTTCTGGGTATTTTCCAGCCAGAAATGTCGTAGGTGGAGTTTTTGGTGGACCTTTGTAGGGTAGCACATACTGGTTCGATGTTTCAGCATATCCATTCATTCTAGATGTATTCTCTTCGCCCTCCTCTTTGTATACATTTGTACGAACTTCCCCAATATTTGACATATAATGAATGAGTTCTTTATACTTCTCGTTGTCAACATCGGTATCAAAGGTGAGCTCCATCTCGTCAAGTTTTGCTGCATCAAGTGGTGCGTTCACTAGATCCGTCAGTTTTGAGACAACGACGTTCTTAAGCTGAAGAAACTCCGGTTTGTTTGTAAACACCAACATTCTGGAAGAATAGTTGCAGGCGTTTTCCATGTCGGATTTACCTTTCTGAAGTTGTTCCATCTGATCCTTTGTACGTTTCTTTCTCTCTTCACATATCACTTCAACTCTTTGTTTCAACTTTTCTCGTCGCTTTTTAAGGATAGATTCAAAGTTATCAAACATGGTGTCAATTTGTTTTGTTATCTCTTCGCGTTTTTCATCAATGACATTAGAATCGGACTCTATTCCTTTGGCATCAGAACTCACCTCAGAGATCTTCCCTAAAAGTTCACCTACCAATCTTTCTACATGTATTTTAGTTTCCTCATAAGTATCGTTTAAACTTCTAATCGCATGACCGTTAGCTTGACTATGGTCGGCAACAACACATTGTGTACACACGGGCTTTTGGCATTCCTCGTTCTCGCAATAAAAAGAAAATGGCTGATCTTCGTGTCCGGGGAGTGAACACAATTCCTTACGCGTGAAGCTACCTATACCGGCAGACTTCAGCTCATCTAGAGTCAATATAACATGGCGGCGGGTCAACTGCGTGCGCTTATGTGCGCTTGTGCACTCTTTACACAGAAATACGTAACAGTCTCTGCAGAAAACATCACCATTATTAGTATCCGGACAATCCGAGCAGAGAATACTAGAAGGCTTTCGTTGTAATTTTATCATCTCCATCATGTTACGCATAGTAGTGTCTTTTAGAAAGTTGAGGTCGCTTCCAATTGTATGCTCCTCTTTGCACATAGCACATTTCAGAATGGAACCATGTGCGGAATTGAGTGCGCAGTCGTTACATACTGTATGTAGACATGACAACAACTTCGGAGCTCTTTGGGATTCGTCGTATTCATTGTTACAAACATTACACAGAATGAAATCATCGTCCAGATCCTCTATATTCGCCATTGTTTGACCTTTGACCTAACTGAAATATGTACAAAACAAGTTTTAACCGATGGAATTTGGATTAACTATTTACTAAGACTAAAGTCTTTGTCCCACTGAGAATTTAGCCTCGGCGATGTACTCCCGATTTTATAAATGCGCATCAGATGACACCAGGGAAAGAGTCATCATCTACGGGAAATTCGGGGAAGTCATTTTATGTTATGAAACCCGTTTATCAAAATCGGGAATATATCGCCGAAGCACCATGCATGCTCAAGTTAGGAACTTTCCTCCGTTGCCAAGAGATTATACCCTGATAGCCGTGGGTTTAATTCCAGACAGAGACATAATAGAGTATATAAGAAGTCTTTAAATTGGTGCTGATGTGATACCCGACACGTTAAGATAACTTTTGGATTGATTATAGCCTAGCATTAGATGGTGTTTAGATGCATGTATAACATAGCTAACTTCCAATATGGCCTGAATGTCTTTAGTTTTACGGTATGAAGTCCAGATTAATTTTATCTTCACACATTTTCTTGATATATACTATAGTTTAATTTATTGGTAAGACACTGAATGTCATATCGAGTTTAAGATCGTACAAAAAAGATCAACAACAGTCAAAAACAATCTCAACATACATTGTGTATGCATGTTTGACCCGATGTAACAGAATTCAACAATAAAAATAATTGTTGTACACTTTTAAATACAAAGGTTTTTGTCCTATAAAATCTTTACGAAATTAGGAAGTAACTTGGTGCATACTTGGCAGCTAACTTTACAATACAAACCAATCTAAAAAAACGGCTTAAACTGGAAATTTATCACTTCAGTCGTTTTATTACGTACGTGTTAATCGTTGTTTCACGACAAATGGATTACCAGCACTTGAGAAGTGCAGTACAAATGTAGGCCTTTTTGTATGGGGTCGAATACAAAAGTTGCGTGTAAGGTCAATATTGAATGATTGTGATTTAGTATGCAGGTGTGGCCAACCCAGGTTTTTTCTATAAATTCTACATAACTTACAAAAACGATCGGCAGTACTATCATTAACACAATCATAAAAGTAAAACACCATTTCCAATAGTGGGATTCGAACATATAATTATACTCATACTCCATTCTCCTAGCACTGTGAAATACAAACATACTATACAGAGGCCATATTCACCAACGTTGAAAGTCTAAAAATATCATGTTGTTATAAATGTACTGAGTTTGATATTAATGGGTAGACATATTCAGATCGTATTAACACAGTATCAGATAAAAATTCACATGCTTAATCTAATTGCAAAGAAATGGCAGTGATAATGAATGTTGTGAATTTTTAAGTCTGAGTTTCAGTCTTACAGCATTGGTGAATAAGGACCCAGTTTTGGCCTTGTTTAAAGCTCTTAAAATGTCATCGTGTTTCAGTTTATATATACTGAGCGTCAAAAGTTTCGCAACCAAATTAAAAATTCAATATTTTTGAATTGATCACTCGAAAGAACTTTTTACTAACACCGTCGATTTGTGTACCCATAGTGTTCATGTTGAACCCATTTCCGTTGACCTCCGTTACGCTTGAATGATCACACCATCAAAAATGGTAAAACGTCTTTTCAAGCGCGCAAAGTAAGGGCTTTTCATTTTCGTCTTAATTTCCACTTCCCATTTACTTCATACATGTCTGTGATACGAAATATACCAATAATATATCAAAAATTGGCAATTGTGAACATAATCGTGTATATAACAGTCAAGGGGCTGGCTTTTTAAAAAAAATGAATTTTTAATTCGATTGAGAAACTTTTGACGCTCAGTATATAATTAGTTTATTTTATTAATTACTCAAATTAATTATTCCGATTAATGATGATAGAATATCCAACATACAAAGGAAACAGATACTATTACAAGGTTAACCGATATTTATGCCCAGATAGTGTCAATGTATCTCGGATGGCAATAAAGTACATTTTCCAATAATATAAAATACGCTTTTATCACTTCAAAAATATAAGAGAGAGAGAGAGATGGTTTTAAAATCTTTACAAATTTCTGGGCGGTTTGCTACAATTTCTTATTCGAGAAATCTAAATGAAAAAGTCTTAAAAGCGTGTTGCGTTTTGCTAGAATCTTACCATGTTCGACCACAATAAGACATATAATGAAAAATCTGACGTGGAAGACAGTTCTGAAAAGAAATAGCGGAGCACATAAAACAGAAATATCACAGACACCACAAACAAAGCTAGCCCGCTTAGCTCAGTCGGTAGTGCGCGAGACTAGTAGTCAATACTGATCTCGGGGTTGTTGGTTCGAATCCCGGGCTGGTCAACTAAAAATACTAATAGTCTTTCGGATGAGACTTAAAACCGAGGTCCCATGTATGGGTGCTTTACACCTTGCATGTAAAAGAACCAGGGATGCTTCTGGAATTGGGACATCTTCTGTATCATGCACTATCCCCAAAAAACTAAAAGTACTAAACCTCTTCTGGGGGCCTCGCCCATATGGATAATCCGGTGGCTAAATATTTTTTTAAAAATGGATAAATAAGACCATTAAAATGGAAACACCACAAACGTCATTTGCACATGAAAATGAAACAAAACGTTTCTAAGAACAAACGAGAAACAGCACAACATACGTATTTCTACATTAAGTGAAGTCAACTTTAGTCTGAACATACACGTTTGTGTGTAATGAGAAAAACGTATGATGAAATCTTAATGAATGTGTGGTATTTATTGCTTTACTTCAGTTCTATGTTTTGGTACATATTGTTCATTTTATCATATAAACGGAACACCATCAAACGTTTAAAAAAGAAAGAAGAAAACACACACTCGTGCACGTACACAGCGACTTGTCTTATATCATAGAATAATTTCAGCTTACTTACAGTCAACAAATTGTCACATTTATCTCAACTAACTCCAATGAACCTTTTCACACATGTATTATATACAACAACTGCCGAAAGATTACTCTTTGATAATGTGATTAATCGCTTAATGAATTCCAATGAAATAGTTTATACACACGACTTAATATTTCAACAAAATCAATACTTGATTTATTTAGTTGATTATTTAATTATAAATATGCTTATCTTGCATGTTGATACTATTGTACTGAAGGTTAAAGCACGCTTTATTTGCCAATCCGTTTAAGCATAAAAATAAAGATTAGGAAACTGTGGTTGAAATAAAGTTTAAAGCAAGTGTCCAGACTTGACGGGTGCAAAATATTTGTATAATATATTAACATGGTAAATATCGAGCTAGATTTTAATTGTAAATGAAAATGTTTGTATAATCAAGGAATTCTATTCAGAGATCATTACATACACTGATAACATACGTTTTGAATAAGGAAAATCGGTCAGTTGGAGGGGGTATATGTAGTTGTTACGAGTCGTACTTCCAGAGACTGACTTCAACCCCAAAGTGTCTGAACAAAATTCTATTTATTCGTTGACTGTACTTGCAACTTGTTTTAAAACATAGACATAATAATTATCACATACCTCGCTCGATCATCGTTCTATATATAAAATGAAAGTTTTGCTATCCGTTGTATAGCATCATAGTTACGAATGGAAAATGCAATAACTGAAATATTGCACTGGCAAAGGCGTAATTACTGAATTAACTACGTCATCGGATATGTGATAATTGACACAGTCGATGGTTATTGTCATTATCTTAATCAACGTAATAATGAATTATCCTTAAAATTTCTGCTTCTGTGGTTCGTCGTCTACGATCGATTTATGTCTTCAGTTTGGACAGGGTGGTGTACTCATGGTATAGCTTGGCTATTTTGACCTGACCCTGACCTTTATGTAGGAATATATTACAAGGTTCTTGCTTTGAATATATTAATTTTCGCAAGCAAATCGTGCAATATCGGTATTTCAGATTTGTGCTTGTATCACATCTCGAGCGTCTTCGTGATACTCCTCGATTATCAAAACATACACTCGGTGTTGTAAACGTAGAAAATATATCGACTGTTAAATTATGCTAATCAATTCGTCAGGCTCATGTCAAAATAGTCAAGCTATACTGGACAGTCTTCTGTAGGTTGCGGACATTTTCGACGGAAGATGATTTAGTTTAACTTTGCCTGTTAAGTGTGCGTAGGCTGTCCTCACTTGGCATATCATAGTTTCATCAAGAATGAATTAACGCAGGCGTAGAATGAGAAGGTATTAGGTACTAAGTCGGTACTTTGAGAAAACAAGAAAACACTGTCCGAAAATTACTCTTTTTTGATGTTAAAACAAGGGGTTCGACTTCAGTTTGCTCAGCATGACAAGTTCCGATTTTTATGAGAAGCACATTGTGATGTTGTTTTTAAATAATTATGTATCAGTCTTAAAAGGCCTTAAGTAGTACTTACGACCATCTTATTCTAAACCAGCGATATAATGTTATTATATTCTCCTTAAAATGGCGTTCCCTATAACTTTGATAGTTTTAATCTATTCAAGAATATTATACATCAAATGAGAATTATTATTGCTTAAACTCCTCAAATTTTCAACCAAAAGCTTTCACTAATTACCGAGAAAGGAACGTAAACATATTTCCGAAACGAGCCAAAATTGTCACGAGTTGTTTCCCTTTGACCACATAATAATGAATCGCTGGAAGATTTAAATATATTTTTGACATTTTAGAGACATATTACCGCACGTTTTCTTCTGACAAATTATGATAATTGATAGTGCTTTGTAAAGTAAGCTGTTTAATGTGATAGTAGAGAAAAAATATGCTAGTTTTAAGGAATGCCTCTTTAACAATATAAATAACCTAATGATATTTAAAAAGCTTTTCTGAATTAAGAGTTTGATATTTTGCCATTCATGAATTCATCATTTACCATTGTCTGTTACCCTATATTTAACTATTCAATATTAGCCTAACTGAAAAATACCGATACACCGTCAATATCATTAATCCAGTATTGAACATTCGACCATTATATTGAAATATTATATTTATAAAAAACGTTTGAGAGTCAGTTACAATTACGTTTTAACCATTTTTTTCAAGCCTATTCAATAAGTAAATTTACTTAAATGTGATCATTTATGAAACATTTTATATAATTGTATGTGTATGAAGAACTCGCCTTTCGATGAATGGCTAATGACGGAGATTTAAAGGAAACTCATCTGTATCTTTTCATTTCTAAAAAATGCGATTTAACTTCAAGTTTATGCTAAAACACGGAGTATCAAGTCGAACAATATAGTTTGAATTACAATTTCTTATGGATAAAACGAAGACCATAAAACCATAACCTTAACAGTTTAGCTACAAGTGTTATGTATAATTTCCAAAAAAATAATTTAGCATGCACATTCAAATATTAAATGAAAAAAAAATACCACAGCATCCACTTTAAGTGGCTATATCAATAAAATGTTACAACGTTAGCAAACGCGTTTTTTCATGATTTCAAAAGCTTGAGTGTGTTTGTATAGGTTTTAATTGAGAGTCAATATACACCGTATGAAAAGATATTTTCAAAATGGCAAGAAAAGCAATGTCAATAAGTAGGTAAAAGGTAAATAAAGCAATGTGTATTATACACAAAGTCTTACTTAATATGGGAACAGACATATCATAGCAAATAGTTTACCTTTTATATTTGAGTGTGACTGCTAAATAACCACTTGTATGTTTATCAATGTTTAAAAGTTGTGTACCTTTATGAGGCTGGGTCCTAGATAGGACATGTCTGAACTGGCTTAATTGCTTGCCGTAATGTTGCAGAAGTTCGGTTAAACTTTTTTCTAAGTTTTAAGACTGACCAAGTTTTAAGAATAGGCTTAATTATCAAAATAAGTATCAGGATATCTGTTACACTGTCGATTTAATAAGTTATCCCGTTCGAAAGAATATCGAGTACATTTAAATCAGTTACGCCCAGTTAAACCTAGATACATATGATTATCTGAAGGACGAACCAATGCTTATAACTGTTATCCGTTAACTTTGAACGGACTATAGTTATGCTGGTATGTTTTGCTAGGCCAGTGAGGAACAGTGTGCAATAAAATAAACTGTGCAATAAATACGAACCCGGTTTTGACAGAACCGCTTACACGCCATTGGTGACAACGTACTTTACAGTGCATCAACGGCTTTCCATAGATTTAAAGACATTTTAATGCCGTTTTGAACTAATGGATCAATTCACATGCATAAATAATTCACACTTGTCGATATAAATTAAGTATTGTTTCACATATTAAACCTGTTGTACAAATCCCTTATATTCAAACGCCGTGTATAGAAATATTACCAAGTGATGAATTATATATGACCTTAACAGTTAACACTATCTCGCGCCACGAGATATCATTCCATATACAATTAATTGATTGCGGTTGTAAACATTAACTCGTCCGTCAGATAAACTTTGTTTATATAGGGTTAACTGGGTATACCCGAGTTAAAGGCATCCTCATAAATCAGTGTATAGTCAAGTATCCAGTCTGTATTACGGATGAAAAAACATGCTGGTTGAACGAGAATGGTTAAAGGTAGCCCTCGCTATTCTTTCGAATGGGATAGTTCCCTCATTAGTTTTACTTATTGATTCGACTGTGCATACAAATTGCATTGTATACTGAAGATTTTAACAAAATTTCCAACGGATTTGAATTTATCACAGCTTTTTGTTTATAGGTTTACGAAAGTAGATTCAATAACTTTGCTGATAACCCTTGCTTTACCCTTTATCGATTTAACAGAGAAAACGATGATACAAAACTTGAATAAGTACGCTATGTCCTTAAAATGAACGCTATTATATACATGCTAAGCTAAATTGAAAGTGCGGTATATAGATAAAGAACTGCCATAAATAGACATATATATGATATGGTAAAACCGGTTGAAAGACCACCTTAATATTTGGCATACTCGATAACATTGCATTTTAGGGGTGACTAATTATAATATGATTTTAAAGAAACCCCTCGATTTTCTCATATAATTTTATGATGTTATCGTTTTGTCTATATTAGAACCTGAAATTGGATCATCGATCGACATTCCACATAGTCCCAATATGATAGTACAGTAGTAGTTGAATTACAGCGTAAAACTATTTGTTATAACTAATTAACGCCAACGTAAATAGTTACAGTGGTAGTACTTTTTAAGAATGTATACCAAGAGGTCCAAGACTTACAAATTTTGCAACTTGTTTGATTACGCATTGTATCAGGGGTATGCCTAAATCTATATACAGTGAAGTTCCGCTAATAAGACCAGACAAAAAGGTGGTCTAAAAAGTGGTCTTATTAGCGGAACTTTACTGTACTATATTTGTGTCCATACTTGTTTGACACTACTCGGATGATGTAATGCACTCATCTTTACGCTCAATGTCAGAGTTATGTACATCCATACAAAGACTCGATGTTTGAAGTAAAACATGAATAATAAAGCAGGCATGGAACATGTTCAGTTTTAAACATGGCATATATTTATATCAACGTGTTTACATTTAACAAATTAGTATTTAAAAGCTCTCATAAACTACGTATAGTTAATAAATAAACTTGTGAGTGCAATTATAAATAAAATGTAACGCCTTTAACGATCGAATAGGTTACTTTAAACTCTTACCTGCGGTTTTGAATATATTCTCAAAAGTTATAACTTTAAAATCCAAAATATTCGGCAAGTTAAATTTTAGTGCCGACAATATAAATAACTGTTTGTGCTATATCAACGTTACAATGTCCAATTCATATGACATTATTGTACGAATCTTTCTTTAACTGCAAGCTATTCTAAAACGCAATAATTAACATTTTTTGATCATGAAGATTATCCATAAAACAATCGGTAGATATAGATCTATGATCAATTTGACCCGATATTGTGATACTACTAATACCCGATAGTTACTAATGATTTAACCGAGCCCTAAAATCGGCTTGAATTTAAAACTAAACTATGCTTACTGAAAATATTTCCATTATATATATATGGTACCATTCAAAGCCCCGCGGCTTGGAGCCAAAATTTGTTGGCATTTTTTGACATCAGTCCATATAAATGTTAATATATCTAAAACACCGTCAAACGTATCCGGCGAATGGGCTAAATCTTATCAACTCTATGCAAACGACATATCGAAGACTATGTACGTATTTTGAAGATTTATTTATTTACAAACCTATACCAGTCCGGACTTGTGACATTTTTTCTCTCTCCCTCTCTTTCTTTCTCAATCATTTCGAGTGTGTGTAACGTACGTACGTTAAGTCGGATAAAAACCTTCACTGTCGATTGAGCATTTAATGAGTCAATGTAAATAATACATTAGACATGTCTACGATTGCCCTAACTTAAAAATCCTATAACCTCGGTCGGCCTACTTGATACTATTTCTTTAATCAGTTTTTCGATATATTTTATTGATCCAAATCAGATTTTAATTCTGGTATTTAGAAAGTTTACATTTAAGATTTAAAGGCGTGTACTCTGTATAAAACCTTACCTGTTTTATTTTGATTTGTCTTAATACTTAAATATGTCAATATATAAGGTACAATCATATAAACTGTGACATCAACTTGATAGAGCCGACAGAGGATCGTTTAAAGCGGATGTGTCGACATTTCTTCATTTCTTGAAAGCTCAATTTAACTGTATAATAAACAGCATTAAGATCCTTCGTTCATGGAAATAATACAGAACAAAATGCTAAAGATGTTCAGATATTTAATTCAACATGTTTTTTCTGACAAGCGAGAAAATTTTACGACATTATTGTTTAACGGACGGACAAGAAAAATACCACTTTAATAGGCGGGCGAGACAAATACCGCTGCTCTTCTTTAACTGACGGCGGCCGGCCGCCGGACTAGGTTAGGCCATGACGACACTTGTATGTTGACCGAAAGCGGAACACTGTACGATATATTTAACTCCTAAGTTACTTTTAGTGTGGAGAATCAAGTGATCGAATGAAATAACGCTTACACGCTTTTTCGTTGATTATAGCAATCGTGCATTTATAATGGTTATATTATGTAACCTAAAGAATTTCCCGTATAGTTATGTAAGAATACGCGACATGTACCGATGTTGCTCCATCGTCAGCTATTATTAATTGACCAAAATGAAATGCATTTTCGTTGCAGTTTTCAACCGATAATAATAATACGGTCGAGCAGCTGTAAACAACAGCTACAGATAGAGCAACATCGGTAATTGCCTAGTGTTTCTACATATATGAGATCTTCTCTAGGCTGTATTATATAACCATATTAAGTGCACGATCGTTATAATCAAGAAAAAAACAACTCTTCGTTAACGGACGAAATTGCAATTGTTTTGAGTGTAAACGTTATTCATATGATCATGTGATTCTCCTCACTGACTTTAGCAGTGTCGCATTGGACACGAAACTGCGTACTTATGTGTGTACTATTTCGTGTCTAATAATGTTTTACATGACTAAACATGATAAAGACAAAAGACATATTACAGCTACTACGATGTGGGTCCAGCAAGTGAGATACACAAACGTCTTTATATCCCAGGATCGTACTAAATATCCCTCGTAATCAACGCGGACGCTCTACCACTATACTAGGCGGAACGTGACTAGCCAAACTTGTTTAAGTCAATGATAAAATAATTGGAGAATGCTTGATTTACTAATGAACAAGAATTGTGCTCAGTCTTGTAAACTTATAACATAAAGAATGTTTTCTGTTTCTCCCGTATATTCATTATGTAAGCAGTGCTCGATCAATAACGTTTACATTTAAACTAAATAATTCAGATAAATGGCCATATTGTGGCATTGAACTGTTCATGATTTAAGTGTTTAGTCGTATATATGCCAATCACTGCTAATCTATTGTTCGAGTTTTATTCCTAAGGCGCGATATATAGTAATTGAAGATAACGTGCTAATACTCAATACAAGTATTCTAAAGAAAGTTGGCTTATCAGCAATGTGCAAACATAAACAACTGGTGGGGTCTATAATTTATAACATCTCGGTTTTTGATTCGATAACAAGTTAATTAGTTATCAACATATTCAGTGACAAGTAAAAATGTATACTGAATCTCGTAACTTGCTGTTACCAGTTAAGACCCCTAGAAACAATACACAAATACGAGTTGTTGAACAATAAAAAAACCCCACATTTATTTGGAACAAATGTAAATTATAATTTGTGATTGCCTTTTATTTACTCTGCCCTACAATCATTAGGTTTGGTGCACCATGAAATGTTTAAGCCCCCAGCGACACTTGTCACTGACCACACCAAGGCTTTTAAAAGCTCAACATTCAACATTCTTTCACTCTACTTTATCAGCGTAGTAATACCGCGTGACTTTAGGCTACAGTGCGTATACGACATTTTCTTCATTCGAAAATAAACACAGCCGTAAGTTTGTGTTTTTCCACCAATTTCTATGAAATATATGCCTAATGCTACGGTCACAATGCTCGTACGATGTCCGTACGGATTTACCAACTCGTACGAGTCTGAAATATTTTAATCTTAACGGTATTTGTATGTTCTTAGCTTCTGGGCAAAGCAGCGTAACTGCTAGTTTCAGCTGCTTCTGTTGCGTGTAAATGCTAGTTTCGGCTTTTTCTGTTGCGTGTAACTGCTAGTTTCGGCTGCTTCTGTTGCGTGTAACTGCTAGTTTCGGCTGCTTCTGTTGCGTGTAACTGCTAGTTTCGCACATAAATTATTAGAACATCGTGTAATAAGATATATATGATTATACGGTTCGCTGGGCGGCTTCGAATGTCTTCATTTCTCATTGTTAAGTACCAGTCAGTTGCTTCTACGCCTCCACCCCGGGGATGGGCGGTGGATATCAGCGAAAAGAGCCGGGTTGGGAGTCGTGGATGCAACTGACTGGTGCATTATCGGACAACGTTCATGTAGAGCAAGCATTTTGTACAGTGTTCCTTTTGTTCCGTTCTTGTTCTGCTGTTTCTGTTAATTGTTGCCTTCCTAAACGCATAGCGAGTTCACGTTTAAACAATTCAATGAACTAAATTCCTGTCACCATTCCACATTTTACGAAAGGGAAGTAACTGCGGAAATATAATCGTACATGACTACTACACAGTTTTCTCCCAATGATATTGTAACATACCAGCCAAATTAAAGCAATGCACCAACACTCGGAAAAAGCAGTACGTACCTTATGAGACGTTTCTTTAAGTCTTTTTCCACTGTGAGGTGTTCCTTTCACTGTCCGGTTTAATTATTTAATTTTTCTCTGCAAGTGAAAATAGCTTGCAGCATTTTGAATAGAAACAATGCATTTACGATTCGTATCAAGTTTCTTTAAATCAAAAGTGTCTTCTTACTAAGATTAGAGAGCAGTTTTTCTTAAAATTATAGTGCGGATTTTCTCATACCTTTATTGTAACGACGAACTACAAATTGTCCGATGCAATAACAAAAACAACAAACCAATGTTCTATAATTGTTTGGGTGTAGATCAATTGTGAGGATTGGAATTCATGATTTATGCAACGGTCACAAAGCTCGTGCGATACCCTTACGGATTAACCAACTCGTACGAGCCTATGATATTTGAATGTTAACGGCATTTGTACGTTCTTGGCATCTAGTTACAGCTCGTGTGGCCCTCGTACGAGTTGTACAGAATGTATAGAACGCTATCGGTTTTCACCAAATCGCCGAGTTCTCTACGAGTTGTGAAAATCCGTACGATGCTCAAATTGTCAAATTGAAGAGCTGGTGAGCTCTTATAAGTAAAAAGGGAGAGGAGTGTAGTGATTGTAGGTATATGGCCACTTCCAACAACCTTGCTGTCGAGCTAACTCTTTAGTGATGAGGTGTCCGCCTTCGATCCTTGGTGGAGACCCGACTTTTATCTCTCCCCTTAATTACTATAATGGTTATGACTTGTGCCTCCACATCGATTGGTCAATCGCCAAAGGTAACTACAATAACAATAGAAAGAGAGTAAAAGAAGGTGCGTAGAGTGTTAGGGTGCATGACGTGACATGGTCTTACAATCACTACTATACTATGATGTACCTATAACTACAACTACAATCTAACCGGGGTTCGGGACGGTCGGTCAAACGATGGAACGGACGAGAACCGGACACATGGTGAAACCCAAACTGTAAATCCAGAAAAGCTTCATAGTGACCAGGGCCAGAACTTCCTGTCTCGGGTCATACAGAGACTGTGTCGCATTGCTACATAAAACCGCACAAGGACCACTCCGTACCACCCTCAAGGGAATGGACACAAAAAACGCTTAAACCAGACACTGTTGAAATTGCTGGGGACTCTGGAGAATGATAGAAAGAGTGACTGAAAGGCTGCAGTTCCCGCATTGGTACATGCCTACAACGTAACTCGGCACGAGAGTTCTGGCTATTCATCTAACTGCTTGATGTTTGGTCGCAATCCTAGATTAGCGATAGAAGCTTTTTTAGGATTGGTCGATCAAACCGCCTTCTGACTACATGCGCCAGTTGGAGGACTACCTTCACTTTGCCTACAAGAGGGCGAATGAAAAAGCTGTACGTAGCGGGCACCGTGCGAAACATTATTTTGATCGCAAAGTGAAAGAGACCAACCTAGTAACCGGTGATCGTGTCCTAGTACGTAATGTTGGGTTAAAGGGAAAGAACAAATTGGCAGATGTTTGGCAAGAGCACATATATGTTATTAAGGGGCAACTAACCGCTGACCTTCCTGTGTTCGTCGTTCGTAGAATCGATGGCGATGGTAAGCCAAGGACACTGCACAGGAATTTACTGTTGCCATTTACATCCTTGTCAGTACCGACAGGTTTCGCTGGCTCTCGAGCAGGACGGGTAGAAGTGTCTGGGACGTCTCATTCAGAACCGTCAGCTGATTCCAGTACGAGTACAACGTTATCAGACTCATCCGAGTTCAATCGGAGTGAGACGGATCGCCCACCTCATCAGGACAGCCTGGCTTATTACCGCGACGCCAGCGGCAGCATCCGGCATGGATGCCAGCAGGCGAGTTTGCCCTATAGCGTTTCGAGGACCTTTAACTTCAAGCGGAACATTTTAACAAAGTGCTAAATATACCAGAACCAATTGAAAAAGCGATCATTGATACACCCCTTGGAGAACCGTTCGATATAGACTTGGATTTACCAACCAGAGAAGAAATACTAAAGGCTATAAACAAACTGAAAAATAATAAATCACCAGGACCCGACAACATTGAGAGTGAAATGTTAAAAGCAGACCCGAAATAAGCCAATGAACAGCTATATACACTATTCTCCCATACATGGACAACAGAAAAACTCCCTGAAGACTAGTGCAATGCCTAATTGTCAAACTACCAAAGAATTAAAGACGACAAGACTGAATGCTCAAACCGGCGTGGCATCACATTACTATCTGTGCCCAGTAAAGTGCTATGCAAAATCATCTGCGTGAGACTAAATGATTCAATAACAGCATAAGAAAGGAACAGGCAGGATACAGACCTGGAGTTGGATGTATCGATCATATTTTCACCCTAAGAAACATAATGGAACAAAGTATAGAATGGAACAGTAAAATATATATCAAGTACATAGATTTTGAAAAAACTTTTGATAGTGTCCACAGGGAAAGTTTATGGAAAATCCTACATGCATATGGATGTCCAGAAAAAAAACCATCAGAATTATAAAGAGCTTCTATGAGAACTTTACATACAGCTTTATTCATAACAACAAGCTTATCGACTGGTTCAACATCACCAGCGGGTTACGACAAGGGTGCATCATATCACCTATGCTGTTCCTTGTTGCTATCGACTTGATAATGAGGAAAACTATTGGAAACCAAAAACGAGGAATTAGATGGACTATCACATGAATGCTTGAAGATCTCGAATTTGCTGACGATATTGCCTTACTTGCAAGCAATGCTGATCACCCCCAGAATAAAACTGAAGACCTAGCCAATTATGCTCACCAAGTATGACTAAACATAAGTAAGAAAAATAAAAAGCTGTGCAACTCCCTAACCACCAAACAACCATAACACTAGACAATGAACCAATTGAAGAGGTCGAAAGTTTTACATATTTAGGAAGTGTTCTGAGCAAAAACAATTGAACTGAAAAAGATATAGCTAACAAACTTTAAAACGCGAGAATAACTATTCATCAACTCAACAAGATATGGAGATCTGGAAACATCAGTGATAAGAACAAAGTTAAACGCTACCAAAGCAATGTACTCTCACTCCTGTTGTATGGAGCAGAATGCCGGAGAATAACTCAGAAACACAGTCAGAAATTATCTGGATTTCATACAACATGCCTACACAAAATCTGTAACTACAAGTACTACATAACCGGGGATCGGGACGGTCGGTCAAACGATAGAACGGAAGCGAACCGGACACATGGTGAAACCAAACTGTGACACTCATACGAGCCTTGGTATAATACGGGCCCCAATGGCATGCGGACTCGGTTCGAACGTCGTGCTAGTTCAACAATGTCAACTCGTACGGAGCTCGTAAGGAGCTGGTAGGGCAAATGTGACCATTGTATTAGTTATCAAATCACTATGTTAATATCCATTTGACTCAATGTTACTAGTTCGGTCTTACAATATAGGTGTTTGTTTATGATAAATTGGCCAACTTCATGATCTGTTTGACAGTCGTTGTGTGCACTCATTGCGTGTAGTGTGTATTTTAGACAAAACTAATTTAGTCTTTGCAGGAAGCGGTAGATTGTCGAATTCAGAAGCTGTGTCACATGACAATAATGCTCACGACTTCATTTTTGTACATTAGTGGTGTGCATATCGCTGGTTTAGAATGAGAAGGTCGTAAGTGCCACTTACGAACTTATAAGACTAATGCATATTTGCATTCTGCATCATAAGGCGCTTCTTATGAGTCTATTGTTATGAAAACCGGAACTTGTCATGTTCACCAAACTGAAGTTGAAAAAGCTCGTTTTACCATAAGTAAAGAGTAAATTTCAGAATTTTTTTTTTGTTTTCTCAAAATATTGATTTTGTAGTTACGACCTTCTCATTCTAAGCGAGCGATATCTAGGACAACATGTGACGCTGAATTGGGTAAGTCCTGCTGACAATATTTGTTCACTCTGTATTTATCTATATTTTCATCATATATTTTATATACACATGCTTATAACATGGTCACATTTGCCCTGCAAACTCCTTACGAGCTCCATGCGAGTTGATTTTGCTGAACTCGCACGACGTCCGTACGGAGCCTATACCGAGCACGTACGGATACCAAGGCTCGTACGAGTATCGTACGGATTTTTACAACTCGAAGATGACTCGGCGATTTGGTAAAACAAAACCCGTATGATGTACAACTCGTATGGTGTACGTACGAGTTGTGACTAGATGCTAAGAACGTGTAAATACCGTTAGGTTTAAAATAATTTAGACTCGTACGAGTTGCAAAATCCGTGCGGATATCGTATGAGATTTGTGACCGTAGCAGTACTTGCAAAAACGTCAGCTTCTTGCGTTGGTGGTTAGGAGGTGCCGCCTCTTATTTATGACTTAAGATAGTCAGATCATACGACATTCCATTGTGTGCTTGCATGTGACATAACTTACGTAACGTACTGTGATTGTTCTTGAGTATATATAGAGTCATCCAAGCAGATATAAGAGATGCATGTGATCGTTCAGACATCAGCCTTGAATACGTATGTACTAGATATTCACACTCACTGTCGGTGTTTACTTTGAAACAACTTGAGCATTGTGTGAAGATGTATAAGTACTAGTACTTTGCATTTATATTTGGAGAACCGGACGATACATACAAGGTAAGAAATCCTTCCTTAATACTTAATATAATATATTGCTAGTCGCCGTACTGATATTTTGAACGTATCAATTAATGTCACGTAATTACCCGGTTAAACATTATTATATATACACTGGGCGGCAATGAAAACGCAACACTTGAATAGTATAGCATAACACATTTAATAATCTTACTGGGATGATGTTCCGTTCTTGCAGAAGGGCTATGTGAAGTCAAGGTACTATTGCCCTCAACGGAGAAATATGCTTTTTTAAAATGCGTGCTTAATTTTCAAAACACAATGTACGTCTAAATATTTAAGAATAAACATCATAACTTGAGCATGTAAACAAGTTCAGTAAAATCCGATAATACAATTAAGTGTAAAAGTTTGGTGATTGATCTAAAAAATGAGGATAATTACCCAATAATTATCGCACTTAAATTATACATTTTTCTTACATCCTGCGACTTCTAATGCATTTGAATGTATAGTTCTTAACAGGTGTATGTGTATTTAAACTTTTGTTAAATGAATGAAACTTTTACTTCGGTGATTTAAATCAACGAAACTTTGATTTTTAGTACGGATACCCCACACTTGAACATACCGACGGATCTTTCGGAGTCTTCCTTTGACATATGCACTATGTTTTCTACTAGTAATTTTGTTTTTCCGACTATCCCATCCATATTCTTCCAAACATTTGCCCATTATGCAAGCAAATCTCTAGCCACCCGTCATTACGCGGGAAAATGCGGTTTATTAAGACTATGTAACTTCTCTGCAGAATGATGCACTTTGAGTACATAAGTTAATTCCCAAATGTGGGATATAATACAAGATGGAAGAAAATGTAATAAATCATTCAGATGGTTTGTTGACAAAATTTTGTGAACACTAAATGCATGATTTAAAATCTAATGGGAGCCACTCTCGCAAAATGAGTATTTTGTTTTCCATACAATAAAATACGATATTTGGTCTACTATTTCGAGTCTTTTTCGACAGATAAAGTTAACATTCTATCGTCGAGTATTGATCATTTGTTAAGAAACAGCCTAATTGTTCCATATTAACACATTGAATGTAATGGATGAACGGAACAAAGATGTGTGAACAATTAGGTGACCCCAATTTGACTCTCTGTATTTTGTATTTTAGAGTCTCTGTATAAAACGATAACACACAATGATTGCAAATCACTTTAGATGGATTAATCCTTAAACGTTTGTACAACCTTCAAAAGTAAACAAAAGTAATTATATAGCCCAGACCTCGGCGACAGCACGTGCACCAGAAGGATTATCTCCTTCGCACTACGAACGTTGAATAGCCTCCCGATCGTACATGTACTTGAATGATTTACGTTGCGATCACGCTGTCATTAGCTGTGACGAAACAATGCCCGGAATAGACCAGAATATATCGTGACGAGTTTAGAGTTAAAGAGGCATTCCCTATAACTAGCATAGTTTTCTCTACTATCACATTAAATGAGCTAAATGTACAAAGCACTATCAATTATCATAACATGTCAGAAGAAAGTGTGCGCTAATATGTCTCTAAAATGTCAAAAATATATTTAAATCACCAATTATAATTTATCGCTTCCAGCGATTTATTATTATGTGGTCAATGTGAAACAACTCGTGACAATTTTGGCTCGTTACGGAAATATGCTCACGTTCCTTTCTCGGTAATTAGTGGAAGTTTTTTGTTGAAAATTTGAGGAGTTTAAGCAATAATAATTCTCATTTTATGTATAATATTCCTGAATAGATTAAAACTATCAAAGTTATAGGGAACATCCCTTTAAACAAATATTTCCAATCCGCCCAGAAAGTTAGCATTTAGAACACATGATGAGTGCACAAATAAAAATCATAGATAACATGAACTGTATGGATAAGTTTGGTAACAAATCACCCGTACGTTTGAGAATATATTTGATCATGGTTTATATACTAGGCAGTTTTATTATACAGTATGCTAATTTATCCTAGGTCAAACCATATTGTTTCAGTCCCGTTATCTCATGAACAAGAAATATTTCCCCTGTTTAATAGAAAAATTAAATACACATACTAAATACATAGTCACGTAAGCATCTAATCAGAGACAATACGAAATACAATGTACTCTTAACCATATACTGTCTGGCCACATTAAACTGAGACTACATGTACATAGAGTATGCCCGTTCAAGTATGTACAGTCTTAGTTTAAGTTGGTTAACAAAGTTATAAGCTATTTTTATTTTGGACTGAACGAACTAAAGAACAATGTTGGAGGTTCTTTTTACTGGTTCGATGACGGCGACGTTGTTAGTGGGGACAATAGTTGGACTGTTGATATATTGGTTGATACAGAAACAGAAATACAACTTCCCACCGGGACCAAGAGGACTACCATTGGTTGGAAGCATGTTCCGTGAGTGTTGTGGTGTTTTTAGAGATTTACTTTGTATACCAGGATCGGTATTCACAGGCATCGTAAGGGAAAATTTAAATATTTTTACGTAAGTGAATAATTGAACTGCACATACTTTCTTGGCGATTATGTTTACGCTTTACATAATGCTTCAAAACAATGAAAAAGTTGATAATCTTATTTTTCTTGTTTAGCTGATATATTTAAGGCAATTGTAAGATTTTGAGGAAATTCTAAGCAAGTACATTTGTACCAACCCTGATTAATTTGCAACTTATCATTCAAAATGTTTTTAAATTCCTTCCATGACCACAATTATGGTAGAAATGTTCGCAATATAACCATTATATACTAGTGCAGCTGAAAGTACTTGTTTTTTGTTTGCAATTAGTATTTACATTTATTGACTTGTTTTGACCTTAAAGTTTGTATTGTGTTGTTTCTCATTTCAGACATTGATTTCAATAACCTACACGAGGAGGCCTACAAAATATCAAATCAGTATGGTCCAGTTATTACGCTTAAAATTGGTGAGATATTTATTTACGATTTATCTGTTGAAGCAGAATGAGTGCATACTCACGCTATTGAATGTTAACTTTGCAGACTACATATCTACCAAAAGACAACACTGTGAAAGCTCATGGTAGCATATATATCACGCGGAGGGTTAACGGACATGCAGTGCGTGTACCTTACGTTGGCTGTATTGGGTTGTCCCGTTTTGTCATTCTCGTTCAGCCCCCAGCGTTTTTGTCATGCCTGTGGAATTGACTAACCGCTGATTCGTGAAGATGCGTTTTGTGGGTCAACGTTTTATTAGCCATGATGCTGTTGTGTTTGAAGTGCTCATGTACATGCACAAAATGTTTAGTTCCATGAAATGTTAATGGATGGTAACGACTCGTGTAGTAGCATTATATTGTGCTTTAAGTACATGATAAACATTTCAGCTGTATATTATTGAAGTCGAATTATCATAACTTTTGAGAGTAGAATCTTTGATTTGAAATAGAATGGCTAGGGTAGTATGATATGATGGCACCTACTAATTCTAGAGAAATCACTTACTCTCCATTCCATCGTCATCTAATGTAGTGCATGTCTTCTGTGTTGATGTATAAACACCAACAACCAGTCAAACAATACTTTAACGATAGCCCATATAAAGTTGTTGGTACTTTTATTACATGTATGTAAACAATCGGTACCTGTATCATATATTTCAGGCAGTGAAAAGATAGTATATGTAAACAAGATTGATCCTGCTTTAGATGTGTTGGTAAAACGATCTACCGAATTTGCTGACAGAACAAGCCAGCCTTCCTGTAAGCTTCAACAATGTTTCAATTGTACATAGTAACCTCTTTGGTACGGTTAAGCGCACATGACACGTTTCAATAATTCAATATCCATGTTATATATATATATACGTGTATATATAAAAATTAATATGTTTAAACTTGTTAGTTATTGTGTATAGTACGTGTTCTTTTGATGTTTGGTTGCATATTTTATATTGTAAATGATGTGCTCTGTGCTCAGCAGTTAATACAGTTAATATCTGCAACTTGTTCGTTTCCCCAGGACCCTACTTCTCAGGTCCATATTGGTTCCCGAATACGAAAGTTGCCAAATCGGGATGGTTTGTCTTGCGTTCCCGATGTTATAGAGCTCTTTCCGTGTCATTACTACTGGCATGATGAAGCCTTCTAAACACTCCAGGGCGGAACAATCTACGGGATCAAAATGTTTTAAAAGTGTTTACCACTAGGTTATTCGATGCCGCCAGGAGGCGGCATCGAGTATGAAAGGGTGCAAGCAGATGTCCCAGGAGGATACAAGATTTGATTGGTTATAACGCTGTTGGACTCGCCCGTCAGGGGTAAAATAGGATGATAAATGTTCGGTAGGTACTAAAGTCCAAGTCCCAGGAGGATACAAGATTTGATTGGTTATAACGCTGTTGGACTCGCCCGTCAGGGGTAAAATAGGATGATAAATGTTCGGTAGGTACTAAAGTCCAAATCAGTTCGGAACGGGTGTTTATATAACGGCTACATATGTTGCAATTTGCGGGTCTTAGCAGGGGCTATTAAAAAGTAAAAAAAACTATTTGCGCGGAGCGGCGATTTTCCTTTCGAACTTTTATGGAACATGTTAAATACTTTCATGTCTGTCAGATATTTTTTAGTTATGATTTTCGATTTTTTCCAGTTCTTAGGTTTTGTCTTAATCTAAATTTGATAAATGCAAGTGTTTTTTTAATCTCTATGTTTCTTTATTTATGTATGTCAGAATAGTTTGTTTTGCCAAAATTTAAACGGGTAAATATAGCTTGCCAACATTGAACTGACACTTCTTATTTACAAAATATTCATATGCGCTCCTATACTCCTGCCAAATGGAACTAGTTCTATGCATATTTTAAACTATGTTGAACGTATTAATTCGCAATAAATTTACTTATCAAGCTCACAAACCACGAAATAACAATGTCCTTTAGTGTCAGTTTCACGTTGTCAGGCTATACCACGTTATTGGAATACACTTTGTTATTTTATGAAACATGCTAAATGCCATCTGTGAAGCATTAATCAATATTATAATGGTGCTCATATTTCTAAAACATGTTTTGTTCATTTGAATAAATATTTCAATAGAAAATAGAATGTTTTCATGTTTTCTATTCTTTCCTGGTGTTTCACTGCCTTCAAGTTTTTAACCAGGTTTTCCAAAGGAAAACTCTGGTTATTAGATTGCTGAATGTCGGCGGGCCTTAACAATTTCTTCTGTGCACAACTCCTCCTACATTTCTTCATAGATTTCAACCAAACTTTCAGAGAATGATTGTCATCATGTGACCTGGTGCATATTATCAGGGTTTTATGATTCAACCAATTTTGACGGAGTTATGGCCCTTGAAACAGAAAAAATTGGCCGCTTTCCTTATGTCGCACGGTACTCAAAGTACACGACATAGAGTCATGAAACCTTCACAGAAATGGTCAGGATGTTTTCTCTACACCTGGGGTTTCACTCCCCTTTCAGTTTAGTACATCCAGAGTTATTAGCCATTGAAATGGTGTAAAATAGCCATTTTTGACTTGTTTCACATGCTACTCAAAAAGTATTTGACCTAGGATCATGAAACCTTTATAGAAATGTTTGACAGCATGTACTCTAGTGCACCTGGGGTTTCACTCCCCTTTCAATTTAGTACAACCAGAGTTATTGCCCTTGAATTAGTGAAAAATACCCATTTTCAGCAATCTTAAGTTTTTGCAGCGTACACTCAACACATGAGAATAACTTCCCTTGTGCATCACACATCACGCCGGAATTTTAGTTTGTTTACAAGTTTCTACCAATACCTTTTACTAAATAAAAAGATTTACTTAAAAAGAACTAGCGGCATCTTTGATGCCCAGCATCAACATTTCACTTGTATAGTACTGTACGAGGTGTAACCGATTACTATTATCAAATTGACTGCGGTACAATGGCTTGATAGTTTTGTGTCACTCTGTCATGTATATAGTGTAATACTTATTTTATATTCACAGATGACGTGATTACATTCGGAGGAAAAAAATATTGCCTTTGGCAATTATGGTCCTACTTGGAAATTGAACAGAAAAGTCGCAACAGCAGCATTACGGTAATTTTTTAAGTTAGAGCAAAACAATGGATTTCATAAAATGAAGTCAAATTTAGGCTTACATTCATCGCATACTATTGATTATGATTTATAGATGCTTGATACACGTAAGGCCGTTTTTCTGAAAAACAAAATGCACCACTGTGTCCGGTTCGTCAATTTCTGTACAAATGAACCTTGAAAGAAAAATATAAATTTTACAAAAATATGTTTTCGTTGTTTTTTTTTCGTTATCAATACAGTTACCTGCGATTTCCATGGTAACATATCGACAAGACAGCGAGTAAAATATTAGTATATTTAGCAAGAAATGGACTTTTAGCAATGTGCATATAAAATGATAATTTGCAAAGACGGATCAGTGAGGCTGTTGGAACATTGTTTGAAGAACTTGATAAACAAACGGGAGAGTTTGATCCAGCGGACTATATCAACTTTACTATAATGAATATATTGACTGGGCTCTGCTTTGGTGGCAAGTTAGTATCATGTACAACTATTTTTGCACTATGGTTATTAATTCCCGCCAGTTCATTACCCAGTGTGCGTATCGGTGCTATAAACCGGACACATTATACAGTGAAGTTCCGCTGATAAGACCTGTCAAAAAGGTGGTCTTAATAGCAAATCGGTCTTATTAGCGGACCTTTTTTGTTTTAAATTTAATACTTTGGGACCTTAAACTGGCAAAACTCTGCATGATTTCGAAATAATCAAAGTGGTCTTATTAGCGGAACTTTACTGTATCACTAGGAGTTGACCAAGCTGAAACTAAACGGAAAAAAAGAAACCGATTTCCAGACAAAGCTAATTGTATTAATAAAGGGGTTTTCTCAAAAGCATTTTAATTTTAACCATACCTAATTGACTAACTGCCCAAATATCCTTGCGTTTGGGACAGACACATATTCCACCAGTCGAGTACAGAAATGCGTATTTTATGAGTATTGTTCATTGTAATCTTATTATGGTTTCCAGGTATGCATTCGATGACAAAGAAGTACGATACACAATGGATATGAATAATCGCTCCCTTGAATTGCTTGGTACTCAGATCCTTGAGGATTATATTCCCGGGTTAAAATACGTTTACAAAACGAAGCCGTTCAAGCAGATGGAAGAAATGGCCGAGGAAATGATGGAAAACTATTTTAGGAGGAAATTTAAAGAGGTTGAACGTACTTTCGATAGAGGTATGTGGAATACATATGAATTAAACGTAAACGAATATTGAATTATTGTTTAGTTAATTTATCTAGGGGTATGTTATGAAGGCTGACATTAAAATTGCACTAACTGTGTGATGGCTAATTCGTGTTCTGCAATAACTCCATATAAAACAAAATGTGAGTTGTTACGTAGTTTGTGGTTCTGACTGTTTTTGTATTCATCAAACGATTACAATGGTTAATTGTCAAACTGATGTATGTAAATATTTTACTTTCACAGACAACTGTCCTAAAGAAACAGCGAATGACGCACTGCAAAGTTTCTTAAATTTGATAACATTCGTCATTTCTGTGATAATCTGATTCTTGCCCGACTTGAGGCCGAGGAAGAAGAAGGATCAGAGGCAATGGAGTCGTTAACTGAAGACCATTTGGTTCAGACTTTAGGAGATATTTTCGCCGGTAAGTTTCCAGCTGGCATGTACACGATGCCTATTTATCTATTAAGACAATTTACAAAATGTTGCTTTGGCATGGGCTGTATCTTGCATCTAAAACCATTTAGTCACACTCTGTTAATAGCGAACATAATATTGTGTAGTTAATTATGATCGATGCCTTCACATCGTGCATACGGATAGACTTCTCATGATAATATATAACCTTCTTATCCAATGACCAATTGTTCTTTTCGACATGTTGCATTTGTGTCGTCGCTTTTTTCTGTTGACCAGTTTGAAAATGACCCCCTATAAGTCTTGAAGAACTATTAACAGCTTCATTGGATCATTAACCCCTTGTAATTATATATCACACGTGAATGCAGGGCGCTTATTTTTGTTGTTGTTGTAGCTGGCATAGATACCTCTAGGTTCACTTTGAACTTCGCAATAAACCACATGATTGCATTTCCCGACATACAGGAGAAAGTTCAAGAAGAAATTGACAGAGTTGTAGGTGAGATACACTTTTTTGACGATTTCTGTTGATTGTATAGTAAAGAGTGTATGGGCTGTGAAATGCAAGAAATGTTTGAGTTCGGATTTGTGTGGATTGCCTCATTTGTTGTACAGGTACTGTTCTTGCAATCCGATTTTGCTATTTGATACGTATTCTTTGTACTACTAATATCTTCATATTGTTACGTTCATGTTTTGTGTGTTTGTGTTCTGCAGTTAAAGTTTATACAATTATATAATATCGATTGTATATAGTGGATTGTTTCAGTGGTGTCCACTTTTTAGGGTGTCGCATATATGCTTTATAAAAGTATATGAACGTTATATGATGCGGTTTGTGTATGTTACTTAGTCGTCGTCGTGCTTATTTCTGCTCCGTTCGTACACATTTACCAATCCGCTTGCTTAGAATGAGAAGGCTGTAAGTACTTAGAAATCTGCATTACAAAGCGCTTCTTATGAGCCTAATAGTATACAATAAAAAGTCATGTACTCATGAAAATCTTGTCATGTATCCCAACTGAAGTCCAAAGAGTTAGTTTTTCCATAAGTAAAAAGTAGGTTTCAGACATTTTTTTTTCTCAAAATATTGATTTTGTATTTGCGACCTTCTCATTCAATGCCATCAATGTGTAGACCTAGTACTTATGTATAATCATAGTGTAACATACTTATAACAGGAAAAGATAGATTACCGAATGCTGCAGACCGACCGAATCTAGGTTATACCGAAGCCGTATTACATGAAAGCATGCGTCTGTCTACTGTAGGACCTTTTGGCTTGATACACAAGACAACATGTGACACAGACGTCGGTAAGTACTGTTGACAATACTTAATCACTTTTTTCGTTGGTACATATATTACATTAATATCATATGACTGTGAATACATGTATGCATATAAAGAAATAAAAAATATCGAAGAAACGTTTGTTCACGACGTACATTAATTAACAGCACAGATCATAGTAAAATAACAGTTTATTACATTTGTCCTTATTGCACCAATGTGAATAGAAATCCTAAATTACCACAGTTACACTTAACTGTTATGCAGATATGCTAGGGCTGTAACGGTATACCGCGGTACACGAAAGACCGCGGATTTCAGTCCCATACGGTTCACGGTACAAGAGTTGCAAATTTCGGTACGGTTCGGTATAAGCTTTTTTATGAGCAAAAAAATGTTCAGAGAACGAAAATGTCTGAAAGCCCTCCGATTATGTTAAATTACCACGCATCATTCGTTTTAATTGTATTAAGATATGCCTCATATTGTCGAAAATCATTTAAATTAGTTGATAGCCACATAGTAATCTCTATTATAGAATAAAAAAATTCATTGTCACTCGGGGGGTTGTTATTTTTGTAACAAAGCATGGTCTGTTCATTCGCGACATATTTGGTTACATGCAATGTAAATACTACGTGGTTTTGGTATCATTTTGACTAAGGTTAATGCAATCATAATGTTCTAGCGGGATACAGAATTCCAAAGGGGACCCAAGTTGCTATAAATCACTGGGCCCTACATAACGACCCTGAGGCTTGGGAAGAGGTTGACAGATTCATTCCAGAAAGGTTCTTAGACGAAAATGGAAAACTCGGACCAAAACCTAAAAATTGGCTGCCATTTTCTGCTGGAAAGAGAGTTTGTCTAGGAGAGTTTGTGGCTAAATCAGAGCTACATTTAGTGTTTGCCTGTCTATTACAACGATACAAATGGAAGATGTTATCTGGAAAGTGTGCAGATCTGACTCCTTGTGGCAGCATATTTGGGCGCCAATGCAAACCATACAAAGCCATCGTTGAACGTCGAATATCATATTTTGTGATAGAACATGCTGGCATGACTTCATGTATTGGCAAGTCGTAGTTGTGCCGCTTTAGGTTGCATAACGTTAGGTCAATGTCCTTAGTGTTTTAACCTAGGTCACGCCCCGGGGTTGTTGTGCCTCATTTTGGTCGCCGTTTTGGCATGGGTTTCTGTGGGCACTGCTCAGGGTAGTTGTGTCGTTCTGATTTCTGTGCTCGGCTGGTTGGGTTGAGTGCTACCTTCTCTGTCGGATTTTCTCATGCCTTTTATGCACATGACTGGTTGTGAGAAATAGTTTATACTACTGATTAGTGATAGGATTAGAGTATTACTCATGTAATTAGATTCAATTAGCATTTTCTTTTTTCTGAATAATTCCTTAATAACCATATTGAGGACCCGCTCGAAAATGTGCAACTTAAATTGGTTTTTGCTGCTTATCTTCAAGCTGAAACACTTGCCTTATAAAAATATTAATTTGAGCTTATTTCATTGCGTAATTTAGTATATTTGTAAGCTATTGGCGGATGTAATTTATCAGTCTGAGTGCTGTGCGTGGCACTCAAGTTCAATGATAGCATTTTACTTTAAAAATAGTACACAGTGGCAATTTATCAAATTGAAATGTTATTTCAAACATTCCAATAACAAGTTTATACATTCTACTTACCTAGATTTTCAATCTAGAACAAATCAAAGTTCATTATATAATGATAATGTAAGTATTTGAGTGTTGTGTGCTGAGTGTTGAGTGTTGAGTGCTGTGTGTAGGATTCCGGGCTCCGTTGGAAGCATTATGTTCCCGTACCAGCACTGAGTGACCTTATGTGCTGAGTGTAACTACTGGTTGTAATTTCCGACCCAGGACAATAAAATATTAAACCAAAGTTACTGTATTAAACATGTGAATATCTGAAGAAAAGTAGATCTTCATTATTTTACTTTCATTTGGAGCGTTTATTCTGGTTGAACGCCGTTTCCGAACAATGTTTCAGTACGTACTGTATATACGGCGGTAGATTCACGTAACCAGTTTTCCAGGAAGCTAACCTCGCCATGTTCAAGTTCTTCTTAACCATTCGACAAAGAACATCTTCCTCAGACGTGGAGGCAAATCAACATTCGATCGTTGTCATTTATTTTGAGCGTGAATAAAACTTTGTTCACAAGATTGGCGAAGAAACCAGTTCGTATATATCAAATAAATGCGACTGACCCACTGTCGTTACGATTTTATCTTGTAGGTTAAGCATGCTTCTTGTACACTGTTATAGTTCAATTTTGAACCCTGAGCCATGACCTTTTATAAAAACGATTCTATTTTGGCGATTAACCCGTGATTTATTGATTTCAATAGTCATGGTTAAAGATATGATAGTTACTAATATGTGTAATTTATCAATTGGCAATTTAACACAGTTAGTCAATGCCGTAACAAGCTTTATCGGCGAATTGATTAAACTTTAAAAGTGCAGTCACGGCTCAATGCTCGAAATCGAACTATATATGTGTGTCAATGCACCATTATACTTGGCGTGATAAGATTTGTCACCTAATATTGAGCTTAACAACACATTAAAATATATGTCAACAACTTATTGGTTTTTTTCCTCACCAATTTTTGTGTTCTCATTTTGGTCAAATGTTACAAAAATGCTGAGAAAATCAATGCAAATGTAAAAAAATATGATTAAGCGAGCATGCACATATCGCAAAAACACATATCAATACAATAAACAATCATTACGAAAAAACATAATTCGCAAAAATAGCCATTCGGTATAGTCGTGACCTGTGTTTTGGATCAGTATTTCCTACATCAATTGCATAATGCTACATGTATTCATAAAAGCTGATTTTGATATACGAGGGTCATTCAATAAATTCATAGACTGGGTTTCCAATTTGAATACCCAATGACACAGAGAATTACAAATTGCATCACATTAAACTACATTCTTTAGGACACAAGTGCAGAAAACATTTCATCGAAAAACGCATTTGACAACAAAATATTGTTCAAATAAAAAAACTATCTTGCAATTATTTGGCAAAAACATGGGAATATGAATTAACGAATTCGAAATTTATAACTACATGTACTTGAACTTGAAAAGGGTGTGGTGATAGGACGTTACTATGGTAGTATGTCTGATTATGTCCTACTGGTTTGCATTATTGAAGATACATTTGTATTGACTGTAGGCAATAAGTAAATGTTTGTAATGATATCAGATAGTATTGTTTAAGCACACTTATAATCCAATGAGAGCGACTGTCTCCAAATATATTGAATGACCCGTAAGTTTACGTTTTTTATAAGACGCATAATATACTATGATAAATGACGCATGTACACTATTTAAACCGACCCAGCATCCTGAACAACCATAAATGCTACAACGAAACTGTAAGTTTGATAACTGTGTCAACTCTGGTATATCTGACAATATATTATCATTGAAATTTTTACGGTCAAATTACAGACTGAGTCTGCTATCTGAAACCTATCTACGAGACTATCGAGAAGTTGACATTCATTAAGCAACATGAATTCGCGGCCTGTTGCATGTTGCATGATATGTGATATTGTTTGGTATAGCTTATACAATAGAACTTGTTTTATTACTGCAAATGGAAAAATAGCGCAAAGTACCATGCTTCATCAAAAACTTTTCGAACCAAATGTGACCCGCCTATCTTTCATGGCGGCAATGTCAGAAACAGTGTGTTTTCGTCAAAGTTCAGCTTCGTACCCCGATACAATCACTCCAGACGGTACCTCAAAACTCGTACCCCAAGAATAGTGTACAAAAATAGTAAATGCAAAAGTCTAACAACACTACATCCTTAGACTTTGAAATGTTAAGGACACAGTACATTGATTACATTCGACAAATTTTACACCATTTGTTGGATTGTTTGGTCATAAAAAGCTAAATACGATACCCTACACACATCGCTATTTTGGGTTCTACATGTAACTCAATTGCAAACAGCGTTATACCGTATTGGACAAACAATCTTACGTAGACGAAATAGTAAGTCATTGACATAATAGATGATTTGCCCCAAAACTAATGAGAAAATTGTAATATAATCTAATACACTAGTGTGGCATTTATATTACTGAAATAAAGCATACAACATATAAAACAGACATATACAAAACAATATGAGTAGGATGTTTAATTAAAAATGTTACACAAACAAAATCTTCTTTTCAAAGTGATAATTTTTGAAAGGCAATGACATATTTTGAATGGGGACTAGTTATTACCCCATCCACTTTAATACAAAGTATGCTTACATTCTCCCCACCATCATGTGGCCAAAAATACAACAAGTGTAGTTAATAGTATAAATGATATCATGACAGATTTTATAAATGCCGTAATGTGTGTATATATAATAGTTATATTCGACGTTCCACAATTGCCTTGTACGGTTTGCATTGGCGTCCAAATATGCTTCCACCAGGTGTTAGGTCCGCACATTTTCCGGATACCATTTTCCATTTGTATCGTTGTAATAGACAGGCAAACACTAAATGTAGCTCTGGTTTAGCCACAAACTCTCCGAGACAAACTCTCTTTCCAGCAGAAAATGGCAGCCAATTTGTTGGTTTGGGTCCAAGTTTTCCGTTCTCGTCTAAGTACCTTTCTGGAATGAACCTGTCAACCTCCTCCCATGCCTCTGGGTCGTTATGAAGGGCCCAGTGATTTATGTTAACTTGAGTTCCCTGTGGAATTCTGTATCCGGCTAGAACATATAACAAATATGATTGCCAAAGTCAACCTGATATAGGGAACAATGGGGTTTCCATTCGTCGTAACCAAAAGTGTACACGACTGCACAAAGCAGAATTGGATATAATCATAATCCCAGATAATACGGACGTTTGCATGAATATAATAATGCAGCGACAAAATTAATATACTCTGCTCTGTAACTTTTAACAACTGATAATTGATATGTCATGAACAAACATACTTTTCTCGATAAATTTTATTTCAATCTATACATGTATTCAGATTTATATGACATTAATTAAAATGTAGTACAACAAATAATACTACGTGTATATTAAGTTGGTAAAACATTTGAGAAACATTATAGATCATATTTGAAATATAGGCAAACATTGAGTGGTTAAGTATTGTCAATGGAACTTACCAACTTCTGTGTCACATGTTGTCTTGTGCATCAAACCAAGAGGAACAATTGTGGACAGACGCATTGTTTCGTGTAAAACGGCTTCGGTATAACCTAGATTCGGCCGATCAGCGGCATTCGGCAATCTATCTTTCCCTGCAATAACAGCATGATTAAAAACTAAATACTGTACATAGTGAATGTTTAAGAACGAAGGAAAATTAAACGTGACCATTGCAAACTAACATATACAACAAGAAATGTTGGGTGGTGCTAAATGTTTTTAACAATGTGGAAATATAATGAAACCAGACAGGGAAGACAATACTCAACTTTACCAGCCGATCTCAGTACACATTAACAACATCACATTACACAATGACAAAACACAAAGCCCACACGTAGCCTAACGAAAAACGAAATTCCAAAGCCAAAGATGAAAAAGCTGGATACCAGCTTTATAAACATATGTCAAAACGGTGACCTCATGTAACCAAACAAGGCGTTGACATCATAAGTATAAATCAAACATGGAAAGCAGCAGTAAACAGAACACACACACCACGAACGTAACAAGGCAAAATTTACGATTATAGCAGAACATGTACTAGAAATACGCATATTCTCGTACATTGTACTACAAATGAGACAATCAACACAAATCCGAACTCAAACATTTATTGCACTCAACATCCCATACACACCATACCATACAATCAACAGAAATCGTCAGAAAAGTTAGTCTCACCTACTACTCTGTCAATTTCTTCTTGCACTTTCTCCTGGATGTCGGGAAATGCGATCATGTGGTTTATAGCGAAGTTCAAAGTGAACCTAGAGGTATCTATACCAGCTGCAACAACAACAGAAATAAGAGACATGCATTCATGTGTCATATATCATTACACTGCCGGTGCGCCGCGTTGACTAATCAAAACATATTCAACATTTTGGGGAAGCAGAAGCGGTGTGTGAGGGTCCTCTACAATGAAAATGTGATGTTGTAAAATAGATTTACACGCATCTGGTGGAGTTTTGGAGTCAATTTGTCTAATTATTTCAGTCAATTTTAAATACAAAACAACTCTGCTATGACAAAGTAAACACATTTTGCTGACATACAAGTGGTTGCTGATCATTTAACAGAATGTAAATAAAATGGTAATAAAACACTAGAAGATAAGTAGACGGTCCAGGTGATATCTGAATACAATTTCCGAAGTTGATTGGGTAAATGTTAATGTTTATTAATATGCTTATAAAAATATTATTGGTTAACAAAAAAGTATAATAATATGTAGAAAACAACGGTTGGCAATTGAATTAGAGAGTTATATACTATCATGAATAGATGATCCTTTTGCAGTTTGTAATGTTTATGATCACGGTAAGCAATGTGCATGTTTGCGGCAGCAGAGTATGACTAAATGGTTTTAGATGCAAAACACTGTCAATGCCACAGAAAAAGACTTTGTAATATAATAAATAAACCTTGTGTACATGTAAGATGGAAACTGACCAGTGAAGATATCTGATAAAGTCTGAACAACATGGTCTTCAGTTAACGACTCCATTGCCTCTGATCCTTCTTCTTCCTCGGCCTCAAGTCGAGCAAGAATCAGATTATCACAGAAATGACGAATGTGATCTGGAAAAGATTAAAAATGTCAAAGAATTGTATGTGGGACAACAAGGAGCCTATCATGGTTTAGATAAATCAGTCATTGTTTTATATCAGTATTTTGAATGATATACATTTGTGTTTATGCGTTTGAGTGTATTAATTATATGCAATTGCCCTCCTTACAGTATGTGACATTTAAGAGACTTTGCAATATGTCATTCGCTGTTTCCTTAGTTGGCTGTGCATGTGAAATATTTACATACACACGTTTGACAATTTGACAGTTTTCCATTACAATCGCATGACAAAAAGAAACCTCCGCATTACAGATTACAGAAGAAAAATAAACTTTTTATTTTATTTGGGGATATCAAAATAAGTAAGTGCAATGTTCCTAAATTCCTTCACTACACAACCTAGATATCAAAAAATATACTTTACATCAGTAATTGTTTACTCTACCAGTATGTCCTTTTCATATACCTCTATCGAAAGTACGTTCAGCCTCTTTATATTTTCTCCTAAAAAAGTTCTCAATCATATCTTCGGTGACCTGTTCCATTTGTTTAAACGGCTTCGTTTTGTATACGTATTTCAATCCAGGGATAAAATCCTCAAGGATCTGAGTACCAAACAATTCAAGGACACGGTCATTCGTCACTAATGCGTATCGTAGTTCTTCGTCACCAAATGCATACCTGGAAAATATGATACAATGAACAATTCTCAGAAATGATTTTCGTATTCGACATGTCTAATATAAATTGATACGTATCACATTATATGTCTTTTTGGTGTAGAAAGGGTATGAGGAAATCGGACGACAATGAAGGCAGCACTCAATGTGTACTCAGTTACAGTAACACCGCAACACAACTACACTGAGCAATGCCCAAACATAAGCCAAAGAAACAGTTAACTGTCTAAATTATAGAGTAGCAGTGGTTCCATAAGACGAATGAAACGCAACCGTACCCGACCAAGTTCATCAAAGCCCCGCTGCAGGACGACACAATAACACAAACACATGCCAAAACGGCGACCGAATCCCGTGACCTAAAATACCAATGACAGTGGCCCAACGTTAATGAAACTGCGATGTGACTACAAGGAAGGAAGATATATGCATTCGACACAGGTATGTCTGGCACTGGATGAGTACGCCTAGTCCCTCTTTAAATAGCCAGCTTAATGATTTAACTTGCCCGGTGTATAGCCAAATATGCTCACTGGGAAATGAAACTGACAGAAATTAGTAACCGTTTTTACTATAATGTAAATATAGTAGTATAGAATACATACTTGCCACCAAAGCAGAGCCCAGTCAATATATTCATTATAGTAAAGTTGATATAATCCGCTGGATCAAACTCTCCCGTTTCTTTATCAAGTTCTTCAAACAAAGTCCCAACAGCATCATTGATCCGTCTTTGCAAATTATCGCCTTGCATATAGTGACTATAAATTTGACATACATAGTATTTATTGTAGCTCGGCTTTAATTACAATGTTCATGTACGTGTAGACGTCTTATTTGATAGTTTATGTGTGCATTTTGAGGTCATAAAAGTGTCAATAGTATAATGCAATATCCAGCAACTTTGCTACACCCACCAGTTTACATGTGCATTAATTTGCTAAACGTTCATTTCTTGCTAAGCAGGTCATGCTTTTCACTGACTTGTTGACATGTATCCATGAAAATGCAGTAAATTAAGTGTTAATTAATTGATGTTTGACGCTTATGATTCACAAGAACAAGCAGTTTGATTTCATTATGGAACAATAAGGAACCAAATTAAGCCATTCTGAAACCTTGCCATTTTTAATTCGTTAGTACGGGGTATAACTTTAAACCTTACCGTAATGCTGAGGATGCGATTTTTCTATGTATCTTCCAAGTAGGACTATACTTGCCCAAAACAATATCTTTGCCACCGAATGTAAACAGGTCATCTGTAGATGCGATAGAACAATAAGGGTTATTCTAGTGACCATGTCAGATACCTCATGAAATCTTCTATATGTTTTGGTATTGTACCGCAGTGAGTATATGTTGTTAACCAATATTGATAAACCGGACAGGGAATTTAAAAGCTGTTTCGGCGTGAACTTTACTATACAATATAAGCAACAACAACATTAGCGTTACATATATCAACAGTGGGTGACAGAGAACACACATTTTGAGGCATCAAACACATACCTCATCATTATTTAAACAAGGCTGAGTAAAAGCCAACATAGACACGGCATCGTCTTGAAAACAGGGGTACATAAGAGCACTAAAAAAAGCATATGTATATACAAAAAATGTACAGGAATAAAATAGCGAATATTTATGATATTAAAATGGCAATGTTTCAGTGTGAAGACCATATTGATACAGCACTGATAAAAAAAATCGAATTCGAAAATGATACACAAAGTTACACCCACTACTTAGACATTAAACCTTCACGTGTAGTACTGCATATAATGTCTCGTAATGTAAGAGCTACTCGGTCCCAGTAACACAATTGATGTTGAAAGAGCAATACTAGTATCTAATTTGTTTTATGTGGAGGTTAACGTATAATAATTTTACACTAGAGTACTTCACTTTGTGCCTTCCTGGAATAATTCTTCATTTTCAATAGAAAACTAGCAAGAGTTGCGTTGTTGACGAAGCTGTGTTTTGAGATGCGACTATATAAGCAAATATAAACGTCTTTGTCCACAGTCAAGTGTTTTAAGCAAACACATTGGTCGTGTGGCAATGCAAAGGAGTAGTATTTTGACTTTTCACTCTGCTGTGGAGTAATAAAAAACTTAAACAATTTAAAACTTTGGGGCGTTGATGTATGAATATGCAATTGGCTTTCCATAAATTATTATTGTGAAATAATAGCTAGACATCATTAAGCCGAATTGTTTCACTATAGGGTTCGTTCGTTTGTGTCGTGTGTCTCATTTGTAAGTTAAACGAAAAATTAAGTTAATGTACGTTTCCTTCCCCCTTTACATGAGCGCGCACATCAATTGGGTTTTCAACTTATTGCCAGGCGTGAAATGTCTTTGAAAATAAATCAATATTGCTTAGGCTGCTAAGAAGCAAATTTTTCAAAGATGAATCAACATGAAAATAAGTTTTAAATGATTATTTTTTGACGCCAATCACTTAGTGCTTAGAATATGTGGTGCGTGTATTTGGATACCGAAATACACGACACAGTAAAATTATGAAGTTGGTAAGGCTTACGTGATGGATAGCTGGTTCTATCAGCGAAGTCTGTAGATTTCTTAACAAGTACTTCTAAAGCAGGACCAATCTTGTTGACAAATATTATCTTCTGACTACCTGAAAAGTATCGGACCGGATATTATTTCTTTCTCAACCTATAACGTTACACTGGCCAAATTTGAAATACCATTTGAATGGATCTGTGTTTTTGTATTTCCATATTTGTAACATTTTGTTATTAATAACACCTAACCCTCATAGAAGATATTTGAACAGGTGGAAATGTATGAAAGTAACGGCCATTGTCTGTACTTTAATAGTCACATGAAGGTCTTAAACAGCTATTTTGATAAGATTTAACTTAGTAACCTCTCAGCAGAATGATGCAACTTGAGCACCAAAATGTGGAAAACACCATAAGATGAAAAACATGTAATTAAACATACAGGTGGCTTGTTGACAAGAAGACAATTTGTAAACAATAAATTCAGGATTTAAAGTCTATGGCAAGTTCTATGCCAGCAGCATTTCATTCCAGTCAGTCACAAATGTAAGTACATATGTTATGCATTTCAAATATCACACCTTCTGAATTAAATAACATTGAGGGACACCACGAAGCAGTCCAATGATGCCAATGCAATAAAGTACCTTCGAATCCCAGTCATGTATACCTTATCAAAGAACTATTTAAAGTCCAATTAGGGTACAAATAGAGTGACGCAGCTGTAAAAGCCACTATTATGGTGTAAAGCCATATATGAATACTTGTGCAGTATCGATTCAATGTTTTACCCAACTAGCATTTCATGCAATGGCTGTAATATTTTGGGTACACATAAGCCGCTACGTCACTCTTAAAATTTCATAACTGGACTGTTTGCTGCCTTCATCACCATGCCTTTAGAGAAGCATTGTTTAAAACAGCTTTTATAGCGTAATAACTCTAGTGTATACATCCCTTGCGTCGACCTGACTCAAATAGCAAGTCTAACAAATTACCGAGTTTCAGCGTGATAACTGGACCATACTTTCTGGAAATTGTGAAGGCCTCCTCGTCCAGTTTGTTGAAGTCTATTTCTGAAATAAGCAGTCATTGAAAGGATAAAACCATGATAGCATAACGATCAATTACAATGAAAAAACAAATATTACAATATTATTAAATTATTTGTTTCAGAAATAATTAATATATAGCCGTGCTTGGTTGCAGAATAAAACTCAGGAACGAGTTCGGGTGTGTAGTAATTTAACAACGAGTGTCTGTGTTTACTTCTAACAAAACATAAATATATAGATATGTGTACACTTTTTATAGCACAAACCAATGACGTCGACCTACAATCTTTCCTAGGAAGTTACGTTTTTTGTCATAGTTTAATAGTTCAATGTACGCGAAGAAGACGACCTTCGCGTGTTATGTCAGAATTTCTAACTGATTTATGTCTTTGACGTATACCACCCGCTGCAATTGTATTACAATTATAGTTCTTATTACGAATTACTAGTATAACGTGATCAGATTTAGTAGGCACTCCGGACATATTCCGTGCATATGTCGGACAAAGTCGGTGCAAAAATAAACAAACATTACCGATAAGTACCGTACGCTTACGGAAAATAATACACGCTTCCGAAGTTTAATGAGTGCCTACTAAATCTGGTCCAGCTATATGTAAGCCCTTCTTTGACTATTGATCGGCCGTTTACAAACAATTCTCGGTACACATAATACAGTCATTGTAATAATGGCAGAATTTGAAAAACAAGTTTTATAATTGTTACTTGATTAGAGGTACAAAGTATATCTCTTAAAACACCACAACACTCACGGAACATGCTTCCAACAAATGGTAGTCCTCTTGGTCCTGGTGGGAAGTTGTATTTCCGCTTCTGTATCAACCAATATACCAACACTCCAACTACTGTCCCCACTAACAATGTCGCCGTCATCGAACCCGTGAATAGAAGCTCCAACATTGTGATTTAGTTCGTTCTGTTCAAAATACAAATACCTGTGAAACAAAAAAAAAATCGCTGGTAATTTAGTAAACAACATCAAACTGAGACGGTTCAATCACTCCCTCTTGTACATTTAACACAAACCAACATGGCCGTCCTTATATCTCAAGAATACGTGTAAAACAACCATATTCAACTACGAGAGAGAAGCATGGAAGCAGCGACAACTAGAAAGTAACGATTTTGATCATAATTGTTCATAATAATTTAACTGTTTGTAGTGCTTGGAAAGCTGCGAAATCCAAACCTAAACATCTTGGGATAATCAAACATCTGGTCAAGATATGTTGTGCTACTAAAAACCCAGAACTGACAGTATGCCATATGTGTGACTCATCTTTTAGAGACGAACTACAACACCTAATGTTTGATTGTTTAGGTCCTAAAATTACTATATTACGATCGAACTATTTTCTGAAACTAAGCTGGACTTTCAATCCCGCTCTTAGCAATTATTTGCATGGTGTTACCAGGGACAAACTGTGCTCATATCTACTTGGTCGCATAGATGACACTTTAATGCTCTATATTGACAATTGTACTTCAACTCAGTTCTTGATCGAAAATGCTAAATTTCTTAGATCATTGTTTCATTAGCCACCCTTTCCTTACATGTTTAGTTCTAAACTTCCTTTTCGTTTTAACTAAATATACTCAGTGAGGTGAAACGGTGTGTGGTTAGAGACAGTAAAATAATTATCAAGATGTTGACCGATTCATGTGAACCTGTATATAGACATTTGATAGACATTCTGTGCATCGAGTTTACTCAAGTTAACTACTTTCTTCTTTGTGTTGTAAATAACTCTTTCTGTGTGTTGTAAATAACTTTTTCTGTATGTTCTTTTTCTTGCTATATGCTTATTGTATGTTTGAAACTGTAAACGATATATCTCCAGAAAATGGAGGCAATAAAGTTATATATACCTCAGTTATCTAAAACTGCTCCTCAAATTTTCTACAAACAGACCTTAATAAAAACTATTAATTTCACAGATCAAATAATATATGTTCAAACGCGAAGGTTATTAAATTATTTGTTCTCACACCTTATACATACATGTATAGTTCATGTTATCTTGTATTTTACAAGGGCATAGAATGTTCTAAATATTCACTTTCTAGATGAGTTGCAAATTATTATTTAACTACAGTACAATGGGATCGAGAAATATAAAATACATTATTTCGACCCAGCTAAAGACGGTGTGATCGTAAAGTCAAAGTCCTTCACGTACGATTGTGAAGACTATATATATATATATATACAAAAATGTACAACGTTCGTTGTGCGACGTAAAATGGTATAAATCCTTCTGGTGTTCGTGATTTCGACGACATTGTGAGCTTATTTTTGTAGCTTATTTTAAAAACGCAGGTGACCACGTTTGAGGATGAACCCATCTTAAGAGATTTGCAATCATTATTGGAATATGATTAAGTTAAACATGTAAACAACTAATTAATCGTTACTCGGAACTTCTTCATATTTTGAGTTAGAAGTTCCATAATCCACAGTACGATAATCTCGATAAACCGCTTCTTAGTTCTCAGAGAATCGTTCTGTTTTCATATGCCTCTGGCGAACTGAAAACTGAAGCAACGAACGAATGGAAAAAAGGGTAAGAGGAAATCGGACAGGTAAGGCAGCACTCAACATAACCAGCCGAACCATAAATCAGTAACAATACAACACAACTACACTGAGCAATGTCCACATAAATTTTACCAAAGAAACAAATCAATAACCAAGTCCCCTCCGAAAAAAATGCAGGATGACCTAATTTTTACAAAGCAATAATAGAATGGCGGCCACTCCATGTGACCGAATGAAACGCAAACAAGACCTAACAAAGTTTCCAGGACTTCAGCACGACACAGTTTCACAAATACATGCCAAAACGGCAACCAAATGAGAAATAATCACCCTATGACCTAGTTTAAACACAATAGACAGTGACCTAATGTTAATGCGACCAAAGGAGGCAAAAGTACGACTTGACCTAGTTTGAAAGACATGCGGGCAATAACATTACATATTTCGAGATGCATGTAGCTTTTAAATATGCGAACGATGTGATTCCAGCGACCAAACAAGGCACAACCACTCAGTGACCTAATTTGAAAAGTTGCCCAAACAACAACAGTAAAAGGGGGAACAACATATCCTAGTAACTCAAATGGCATGGGTTCCACCAGAGCCATACAACAGTACTGATTGGTCTGAGTAGCGGTGTATCGGGATTCATACCGTGTATGCGCATACACACCATTAAACAAACAAAAACGATTACATTATGTTTGACTTCTGATAGTAGTAGTGTCATTAGGGCGTACGGTCTTTATCCCAATAACAGGGACAATGTGAAACTATTATAAATTATACAATGTAATATTCATTTTACATATCGAGAAGGTGACCGTTTGTACTACTGACGACCTTATAAAACTAAAACATATCTAAAGTCAGTATCATTATGCGTTTCTTATTAGCCTTTTTTCATGAAAATCGTAACTTGTCATGATGACCAAACTGAAGTTGACACTGCTTGTTTTATCATAAGTAAAAAGTAATTTTCGGACAGATTTTTCTTGTTTTCTTACAATTTCGATCTTGTACTTACGACAGTCTCATTTTAAGCCAGCAACATATTAAGCATTGTATTATTTAAATTGTAAAATTAATTGATGGACTTCTTTTCAAAACAAAATGGCAGTTAAATGAATAGTTTTTTTAAATATTAAAATTTAATTGCTTTAACTGCTTACCTTGTCCGAGTCGCCAATTATTCTACCAGCACCACTAAACAAACTTGCATGCTTAAGTCGAGTACTTAATATACGTATATTATATATTTGCACACACACTGATCAAGGTGTTTCAAAGCAAACATAGACATTGGGGGTAGATATCTAGTACGTATGTTAATCAAGGACAGTGTATGCATGATAACTTGCATATTATAGGTCAGTCTGGATGAGTATTATATATACGTATATAGAGGACCAACGCAGCTTGTTTAATTAGGTATTTTACTTACATGAACATTATATCATCCAAGTATTAAGTAAATACTGTGATGGACAGATACGAGCTATGTAACATCAACAATGTCTAGTCATTCACACAAGAGACGGATAAACAACGTACAAGCAGTATCCAACTGAATTCGTGGAAGCATGTACACTACCACTCTAAATAAATAACACAATGTATTATTAATAATAATAATATCAATGCTAATTATAACGACTTTATTTTTTCTGGATTACATATTTGACCCTAAATATCAATTTTCAATATGGCCAACAGAAAGAAAGAACTAACAAAACGAAAAAAACATGGAATAAGCAACATTAAGTGAAATGAAAATAATGATGTTTTGATTTCTGACATCTCTAGGTCCAGTATAATATATTGACTTTCTGAATACTACTAGATTGGGTTCAGACAAGAATATGAAATTGTTTGCAGCTGACCTTATTGCTAACTTATGATAACTGGGGTTTTACTCAATTTGTTCCTTCAGATCGGGTGTTTATACCTCAGTGAACTTCAACAAATGATCGTTTAATCCTATAATCTGTAATTCTCGAGGCTATTTGTTATGCATGAATGATTGTGCACTTCAATTTCGAGTGACGTTACTCTCACCCAAATGAAATGTTTCACTGTACCAAATAGGACAAATACTACAATAAATAGGCTGCCGTTACCAAAAATACGGAAGTGCCTACACAGAAAAAGTTCTCCTGTTTGCGTAGTTTGGTTCCCGGTACCTAAATCTTTCATTACATTAAAGTGTAGGTCCGACGTTATGTAATTGCCCGGAAAGATACCATGGATAAAACAAGATGGCGGTTGTACATTAGTTTATATAGGGAATTTTAGAATATCCCATAAAAGTGTACGTGTCATTTTGATGAGACTTGGTATATTAATGGGAGAATGTATGTTCTTTTCAATTAAACATGTTTCATTCAAATGACACAACTGATATGTACAAAAATACGCAAAGTAAATTAAGGAAATTCATGTACCAGCGTGTATGTAGCTTATAGTCTATGCAAAGTCTCAGCAAAATGACACATACATAACATACACTTTAGGTGGATACTCTAAAATTGCCTATATAAACTAACATACAAGGGCCATTTTGATTTAACCACTGGGCGCGGGCCATATTGGTTACTTTATACCTGACCTAAAACACTGTAAGATTGAGGACAGGGAACCAGACCTGTTTGATGGTGATTATTGGTTGAAAGGTGAATAAACACGGTGCATGTAATGTGAATTTTAACGTAAGTATTAAATAGCAGATTTTAAATAATCCGAATGTCAGATTTTACATATCAGGGGTTTTAATCACAGGTGACAGTATCAGTGTTTGGTCCGCAAACGATTAAAAAATAAAATTAAGAAATATGTAAGAAATTCCATCGCTGATCTAATATTCTATCAAGGTGTAAAGCGTACCATATGTATATGTGCCAAAGATTGTGGAACATCGCATCTCGTTGTTTCAGCATTAAATACGGGCGCTGAAGGAAAATCGCTACACAAGTCATTCATATAAACTATAAGATATTCATTCCCACCGAAAACTCGTTCAATTATGTATCTTATAACTGCGAAACGGCAAAACAGTGTTTCCTTCGTTATTTAACTCCAATCGAGGTCATTTTATTTACACGCTTGATACCCGCTTCACTCACAGTATCGTAATTATTGTTAGGAACCAAGTCTATTTTTAGATGCGATGTTCCACAATCTTTGGGCACAGACATATAGTAGGCTTTATACCTTCCTAGTATACTTAGCTCAGAGACGGAAATTTATTTATATATTTTTCTAATTTTTATTTTCCAAACACTGATACTGTAACCTGTAGTTTTAATGCGGTTGTCAGATTGTGAATATGAGCCGAAGTTAGAAGTTTGACCTGAATCATAGATTAATTTTCGTATCATGGCAAACATTTATATAGAACAAAGAGCAAAATTAACTGTAGTCTTAGGCCTGATATTGATTCACAGGGGAAGCCACTCTAGCCGACTTGAAATTACTTTAACAGATTGACTTTGCTTTACTCTTATAGAAACATTTTGGTCGTATATGTCCCTGATGTTCAGAGACAATCAATGTGGCGTTCTCTAAAAAACAAAAACTTCTGTACCAGAAAGTTCCCTCCCATGATAGTCAGGGAAACTCAACCTAACCGTCTTAAATTCAATGGTTTAGAAGAACTTGACATATTCGGTTCTCACTCTTAAACACCTTGTGTTGACCCTGTGTCTTAGATACACAGCGGATAGAAACATTCACACCATCGTTTGAAGATGACCCCCTAATAGAGATGTGCGCACCTAGACGGATGTGAGGTTCTATACCTTTAAACGGTAAATGTACTGTGGGTTTTCTCAAAGGTATGCATGACTACTACTAATGCAATCGATTGATTTACCATCAATGCACATACTAGTTAAATGCGTCTGTTTTATATCATATCCAATTAATTTGAGACAATCCCTCAGATTTTAACGATTAAAGTTTACAGTTATCCACATAGGTATGGGTGTGCACATCTCTAATGATGAGTCCTGCCCGGTTTGCAGATTTCCATTTAGAGACTGGAGAATGATAGCATTTAAATATTTCCTTGACGGACGACTGATGCCGAATATTCATCTATCATTCAAACGAACTGAAATTGACATCACGCCAATTGTCAATCAACACCGTTTAAATCAATTATATCGGTAAATTATAAGCTCATAGTCCAAAGGATTAACTTGAAAACCTTCGCCAAGCAGCCTTTGACAAACAAACATGTGAATCGATCTCTCCTCTAGCGTATGTCAATTGAGCCCTTTGTGTTCATGATATTTAATTCCCTACTCCATCCCTTCGTTTACATAATCTTCTTTGTTGGTGAATAGATAATTTGCAGCATATTCGGGCTGTACGTATTTATCGGATGAAACGGAAATGCTTTAGTTAGCACGTTTGACATTTCGTGTATTTCACAACTGAGGGAAATATATACTAGTACACGCTGTGCCGTTGAATTATTCGTAAGTGAAAAAACGTGAACACTATTGAATTTGATGCTCAAACCGTTTATACCAAGGTAAGGTTTTCTATCTCAGCATTAATTGTGTAGTGATTTTGACTGGTAGTGTGTTTACCTAATTGTAATAGATATGTTAGACCTATTCAGTTAAGCCCATTGGATTTATCCATATGTTTAGGTATAAATCAGGTATAGTCAGGTAAACCTAGATACATTTGTAAACATATTTACCTGCCAGGCGATAGCATATTTACAACCGTTCTCATTTGATTTTTAAAGAACTGTATATTATTATTTTAATTCAATTATTGGGTAGAGTACGTGAGTGGATGTGTCATCGTTGTGTAATAAAGGTATTCGTGTTTCGCACTATTATACTAAATTAATATGTTCCAAAAAAACAACAACGAATCGTTTCATATTACACAGTTTGTTTGCATACAAGTCGCAGGCCTAAATTATTATATGTAATGAATCTAAAATTGAACACTGTGTGGCCGTATTTAAAGTAATAGATCTATGTATGCATTAACGCTTACTATAACCTAGTATTATAGAATATGTGAGAACTATGTCGCTGGCTTAGAACAAGAAGGTCGTAACTACCAAATCGATATATTCAGAAAACAAGAGAAAACTGTCTGTCATTTACACTTTACCTTTGGGAAAACACGTTTTTAAAACTTCATTTTGGTCTACATGACAATTTCAGATTTTCATGAAAAGTATGCTCATAAGAAGCACCTTGTGAAGAAAATATGTATGAGCTTATAAGGTCGTAAGGGGTAGTTACGACCTTCTGGTTCTAAGCCATCGATGTGTGTTTTATCACATCGGTGTTTTGTTGACTTTTGTTATCTATGTAATCGGTACGTGTAGAGTGTACAGTGGTTAGGTCGTTAACTAGCTCATACAATGTGTCTGCCAAATTGAATAAAGTATGGAATATGTATATATATATATATAATCAGATAATAATTGACCTGAAACTGGCCTTTTTCACACGATAAAAACCCACTGCAATTAACTACGCACACACGAAAGCTACCTTAGGTGGTCGGAGGTGTGGCCTAACACAATAGAAATCTATTCAATTAATTCCGTGACCACTTAATTCTTTTGTCCTTTAAGTGGTCGTTCCTTTGAGCTTAAACAATGGAATGACCACCAAAGGTAGCGATCGTGGGGGCGTCCGCTTTTGCCCGGGATAGGACTTCACAGTACTTTTTTTCACAGGTGGCAGTATCAGTGTTTGGTCCGCATACGAATAAAAAAAAAACAATATAAAAAAATCCGTGACTGAGCTTATACCACTATAGTTCGATTTCGAGCATTGAGCCGTGACTGCACTTTTAAAGTTTAATAAATTCGCCAATAAAGCTTGTTGCGGCATTGACTAACTGCGCTAAATTGCTAATTGATAAATTACACATATTAGTGAGTATCATATCTTTAAACCATGACTATTGAAATCAATAAATCACGGGTTACTCGCCCAAATAGACTCGTCTTTAGAAAAGGTCATGGCTCAGGGTTCAAAATTGAACTATACAACTACATAATTTTTTTTATTATATAATAGTGTACAGTGAAATTCCGCTAATAAGACCAGTCAAAAAGGTGGTCTTAATAGCGAATCGGTCTTATAAGCGGACCTTTTTTGTTCTCAATTTAATACTTATGGACCTTAAACTGGCAAAAATCTGCATGATTTCAAAATAATCAAAGTGGTCTTATTAGCGGAACTTTACTGTATTAGGTCAGTGTATTAGGTCAGTGACCGATTTGTTTCCATTTTTTATTTTATTTTCCAAACACTGATTATACTGCCACCTGTGCTTTTATTAATAAGTGCTTCATAGTTCACAGGTTGAGCGTAACGTATGGAGTATGTAAATATTAGATATATGGTGTGTGAACTTTCGAGTAGTCTATAGTAAACTATAAACAGAACATATTCCTACGAAGAGTCTGAAGTGTGACGGAAAATCATTGTGATGGTAATAAAAAATAATCATATTGAACTTGGACAGAAATCTTCAGTCATGGTAAACAGGGTATACAGTGCACATGGTTTATTCCGCTGAAAACGGAATTGCTCGCTAATCATTGTGCTGGAATCCGGCAAAACGCGATTTTTACACCAGATGTAAATTATGCATGGTTTATAGAAGTGCCACACGTACGAACCAAATTGAAAAGCATGTAGTACTTAACTCTATTATTTATTGTCATTCCAGGTTGTCAGTCCACAGGACATCATTAGTTTAGAAAGCTACAAATTGAACCAATATGTTGGAAATTCTATTTTCGGGTTCGATCACGGCGACATGTTTAGTGGGTACAGTTGTGGGACTGCTTGTATATTGGTTGATACAGAAGCGGAAGTACAACTATCCACCAGGTCCCACAGGGTTACCATTGTTAGGGAACCTATTACGTAAGTTGCCATCTTCTGCTGTCAGTTTTAAAAGCGTCCAAAATACTTACACATGCCCATAATACCAATGACCAAATTGTTGACCAAATTGGCCAAGCAATGAAATCACAAATATAGCTTGGTTATTTTGACCTGACCCTGACCTTTATGCAAGAATATATTACAAGGTTCTTTCTTTGAATATATCAATTTCCGCAAGCAAATCGTGCAACATCGGCATTTAAGATTTTGTTTGTATTACATCTCGAGCGTCTTCGTGATAATCCCCGATTATGAAAACATACAATCGGCGTTATAAACGTAGACAATATATCAACTATTAAATTATGCTAATCCAAAGGTCAGGCTCATGCCCAATTAGCCAAGCTATACCAATCTGATAATATTTGTGCATACGCGGGGGCTTTACAGAAACACGTATTCATAAAGTGCCAGATGTTGGCACTATCAAAGCAAATAATCCAACATGTATAGTGCTCATAGCGATTAGGGTGAACCGGGTTGCGATCGGGGTCCTCGTCCATGGAACCATATTTTAGCCAATAATCATTTAAAAATGCCATATTTCGTAAACACAATAGCACTTGGCAATGGTATCAATGATACATATTTTGTTATTTACCCTGGTTTAATTTTTCTTGCCATTGAAGTCAATATTTGTTGCAGAGGTTAATCAGAATAAAATGCACGAGGATGTCTTCAAAATGTCGAAAAAGTACGGACCACTTGTTACACTGAAACTTGGTAAGAAACTTTCAATCGTTACAGACAAAGTATTATCGGTCAATACTGCATTATCACTATTTATTTCATGCTTATCGGTGGTTTACGGCGGAATATTCCCCGATAACCTCACAGTTCATAATTTCACGCAAACGGACAAACGGATATTTTTTTTAATTTCTTTTTTTACCGTGTATGATCGGCTGATAATTAACCGAGTGAGCAGCTGATGTAATATTTTATCATTAAAATAAGCCAGCTGCTCACGATCAGCTGCTCAATCGGTGAATTATCAGCCGATCATACACGGTAAAAATACATATCCTCTATACATATTTATAATTGTTCTGCAAACAATTAATGTCTGTTCTGTTTACGTGGCATAGAAAATAAAATTCCTACTGCAGTTCCTCACTGGACACAAATTATCAATCCTTTGCAGCAGTTCAATCTGAGCTAACTCGCATTGGTCTTAAAACTAATCAAAATTTCTAAAAGACCTTGTAGGCTCAAAATTGGCATCAGAAGCACTTGTGTAAACAATATTCTTATTACAGTTTATTACAGTAAAATGTCAGAAGCTTTAAATTTATATCAAATTCACATCCTTGATTTCTGCTTGAACTATTTGAGGGTTCGGGGCTTATACGAGTGTTACATACCACAGACGGAGTAAAAACAGCTCGTATTTCTACGCCAAATGTCTCATGTTTACAAATATACGAAAGGAGCCCGTCTTTTATTTGAACAGATATGAACTTCCAATATTTATACGGTAATAGGATAGAAATTAAATATCTCGTTTAACCATAATATATTGTAATATGTTGGGTGAACTATAATTCACTGGTGGGTTTGTTTTTTAAGAGGGCATGCCATACTAATTTCCTCCTATTTGACAAATGATTACGAAGCCACCCATCAGTTCATATTCAGACTTGCTGAAACAATTACCCTAATGTGTAACATGTTATTTTCTTCAGTTGTTCCTCGACTGTTATTGCCTGTGTTGCTGCCCTTCTTGCCAGAGGGCATAACGGGCAGTAAGTAAGTTAGTAAGTGAGTAACACGTTGTTTATTAATAACGACTTTTTCAGGAAGTATGTGTATTGTCTTTGTCAACCATATTGATGCTGCTTTGGAAGTGTTAGTGAAGAAGTCGGCAGCCTTTGCTGACAGAATGGCAATACCATCAAGTATGTATAAACCAGGGTCTGTATAAATATAATAACTTTTAAAATTAGTATGATACATCATATGTCTATATACGCCAATTAAAAAGTGCAATACACAACATGCTTTATATTTAACGAGCAAATTAACTTAAAATCTTAAAGACCATGTTTAATTTGCCAAAGAGCCATATGGAGAAGTCCCAGTGGTTCAAATGTTGAACAACCCAGTTTCAGCTACAAAAAAGCTAATTGGTCTACATATTTTTCGATCAAAATGGGTTAAATATGTTTATCCAAAAACCTGTGAATTGACCTAAGATTTAACAGTTAACCATATTGTTTAATTGAATTAAATGGTTTGGTGTGGCAATAATCCTAATAAACACTCCCAACATTCTTTAGCGACTTCCTTAATACCCATGTGAGCCCTGTGACGTACGTTTTAAATATCCAAATGGCCATTCTTTTTTTCCTCTTGCTCTAACGGATTGTATTATTGTGTCCATTTATCATTACATGTTAATTATTCTGTTTAGCTGATGTTATTACGTATGGTGGAAAGGACATTTTCTTCAGTAGCGCAGGTCCAACTTGGAAGTTACATAGACGAATCACGTCAAAGGCGTTAAGGTAAGAAGTAAACAATTTTTGAAGACTGCCCGGTCTTAGTTTAGTGGATACTGCACTCGTTACCATCAAAAACAATAACCTCATTTTTTCCAAACCAAGGAATCATCGGGAACTGAAACCTGTTGTAGTCAGCCAACACTGTAAAGTCTGGAAAAGGTTGTTTTGATTGAAATGTTGTAATAAATTATTGGGAGTAATCGCCAAGTTGATCTCCGTCCTGCAATGCTTACTAGACCAAATGATGTAGTATTTTTGTCTGAATATCTCCTGGTTGCGTCTGGGTATGAATACGAAGGACAAACAATGTTCACAGCAGGGATATGAAATATTATTGCGCCAATGCTCAGCATGTTCTCAAGTTTATAATGTGTTACCCTACTACGAAGGGAATGAAGACATTAGCTATTTCAAATACTACTTCTTCTTTCTGATTTGTAGACACTACATGCAAGGTGATGCTTTAGAAAACCGTATCAATGATGCCGTTATAACAACCTTTGCTGAGATTGATAAACAAACCGGCGAGTTTGATCCTGCAGAGTACATCAACTTTATGGTCAGCAATATATTGACTGGACTCTGCTTCGGTGGCAAGTGAGAACATTTTGTATTCGAAGATTAAAGAAGCATTCCCTATAACTAGCATATTTTTCTCTACTATCACATTAAATAGGCTAAATGTACAAAGTACTATCAATTATCATAACTTAAGAAAGTGTGTGCGAATATGTCTCTAAAATGTCAAAAATATATTTAAATCACCAATAATTATTTATCGCTTCCAGCGATTTATTATAATGTCGTCAAAGGGAAACAACTCGTGACAATTTTGGCTCGTTACGGAAATATCTTTACGTTTCTTTCTCGGTAATAAGTGGGAGTTTTTTGTTGAAAACTCGAGGAGTTAAAGCAATAATAATTCTCATTTGATGTATAATATTCCTGAATAGATTTAAACTATCAAAGTTATAGGGAACACCCCTTTAACAAAATGAATGTATAGTTGTCCTACACCCATATGTGCAACTTTTACGTAACAACAAAACACTTTTGTGATTACATTCAATTTGGCTAAAACTGTATCATTTGATGAAGACTTAAACGTAAAATATATATTTACATTTATTTCGTTATCAATGGTACAATTACCTGTGGCTAAACATCTGGAATTCGAACCATTGTCATCAGATTGCATCTAAAACGCATAACTATGTCACAAGAACACAATTAAGTTTAATTGCTTAAGGTTGTGTCTTATGATTAAATTTATTTTAATATTAAATCCAATGTAGATTCTTCACAATAATGGTATTTGTGCTGGCACTTATGCCGTATGACGGCCCTAAAATTTCACCACGCACGTTTCTTCAGTGTTGTTATCCATTTACAAAGTATGAACCTTCCATGCACTTGAGTGTTTTGGTGATTTCACAATAAAACCACCATGCTATTCTAGCTGCTGCTTCTTATAACACGATTTCTTCGTTATGCACGCACAGTTCTAGGCGATGTCGGAGGACATCGTACTGTATACGTTCAATTCCCACTATATTAATACGCTAGAGCAATTTGATTGTATCTAATGTACATGTTTGTATTACCTCCATTAATGGTTAATTGTGCACGAACTTGAAAGTCTGCATTGTGTTATTCATTGCGGAGTGAGTATGAAATATGGTTTGAAATATCAATTTTTGTGGGATTTGAATTGTTCGTTCTATGTCTGACTCTTGGTACTGTGGGTGGCTAGGTGATACTGCCGTTTCTGTATATGTGGCTTTCGATTGTCTGTGCACTATATAATGTATGTGCCAGGTATACATTTGACGACAAGGAAGTGGTTTATATACTGAAGAAAGAAGATGAGCTGATGGAGCAGTTTGGTTCCGGTTGTCTGGAGGATTTTATACCCGGCTTCAAATATGTTTATACAACTGCTACCTTTAAACAAGTAGAAATGTTCACCGATGACGTCATTGAAAAGTTCCTTAGACGAAAATTTAAGGAGGCCGAGAGTTCTTTCAATAGAGGTATGATGAACAAGTTTGTTTAGTATATCTTGGTTTGGTAATAATTCTAGACATGTGTGTTTCTATTAACAATCGGGGGAACGTCGGAAAAATTTTGCCTATTATGTGACATCGCGAATACATCGAGTAGTTTTAATGCATGTGTAGAATTGTACCGTTGTACTCGCGATTTTATGCGATCTTGATCAATATCTTGAGGAGGCATCCTCGATGTTCCGGGACATGTCCAGAAGGCAATCCCGAAGTACTTTTGGCATCGTGGAATGATTCGGGGATGATTCCATGATTGAAACGTATTCCGTGAGGCATCACAAAGGATTCCCAGACACATCAGTGATTCGTCAGAGCCTTCAAGCATAGGCCTATGTAAATTCGGCGATATTTCGGTCACGCATTCTTAGTTACAGGATTTAGTCCTTTCATATTTGGATAAGTCGGTGTCCAGTTGGCATCCGGAGTAGTCCCGGCGTGTTCCCCACGTAATTATGTAGGTCTCATCGCATCGGTGATGCAATAACAATTATGAGCTTCGAAGTAGTATCGGGAGCAATCAGATGTCATCGGGAGAAAATACATTGCCGATGAGGAACTCAAGTTCATTCCAACATTATATAAAGTTCTGTCGGTCTCCAGTTGAACTTTGACAAAAACGGTTATAGTGTCAATACAAAGCTTAAAATTACGCTCGTATAATTATACCAAAACAACTGTTGACTCACCAGATTTATGATAATTATGTCTTACCTTTCAGATAACATTCGTCATTTCTGTGACAATCTGATTCTTGCTAGACTCGAAGCAGAGGAAGAGGAGGGACAATTAGTGAAAGACTCCCTGACCGAAGATCACGTGGTCCAGACACTGGCAGATATCTTCTCAGGTAGCTTCATTACAAGTATTACATCTTCACTTATGTCCTTCGTATGTCACCAACCATCATCCTTTCGCTGGCTTAGATTGAGAAGACTCGGCATATAAATTTGACATTTGTTCTTCAAGGCGCTTCTTATGAGCCTACTTGTATTTACATGAAAATCGGAACGTGTCAAATTGACCAAACTGTAATTGAAACATCTGGCTTTACCAGAAGTAAAGAGTAAATGCCAGTTTTTCTTGTTTTCGCAAACCTTTGAATTTGTACGTACGACCTTTTCATTCTAAGCCAGCGATATGTATTTAAACATATAGTATTACATAACTTGAGTTTGAGTGAGTTGAGTTTAATTTCATCGAAACATTTAAATGCTCGATGTTGTCAACGGCTGTTTCATTATTGTACTGGACTGGTATTCGATTATTGAACTTATCCGTTTATAATATGGTTTACGTACTGAACAATCAAGTCAATAACTGTAAAATATAACCTTTATGACGAATATTGTGTTCATTGTTGTTGTTTAGTGTTATTATTGTTTATTGCTGTTGTATTGTTGTTGCAGCTGGTATCGACACATCAAGGTTCACTCTGACGTTTGCAATACATCACATGATTGCTTTCCCAGATATCCAGGCAAAGGTTCAAGAAGAAATTGACAGAGTCGTAGGTGAGTTGTTTAAAATGTGATTGAAACAGACATACATGCCATCCATTGAACATCAATAAATAGGAAATATTTGTTTGTTTTTCTTTGATGTGAAGTACGGGGGGGTTCCAAGCCACCTCTTGTACATATATCATTGATTAAAAAGACTTCGATAAGATCAATGAATTGTTCTCTTTATGTTTATAATGTTATATGAGCAAATGCGGCTCTTAAACATCTCCACGTAATTATCTTTGGACAGCGTAGTTATATTATTCAAAATATATCCCTTAATGATTAATAACGGACGTAGTTCGACGTCATGTTAGCAATATAAGATTCATTGTAGGGATGAGCATATTGATCTGCTTGAAATATTCTATATTGAGTATATGGATTCACCGGCCTATGTCTGACTCCTGCGTGGGTGGCTAGACGCTTCTGTCGTTTTTGTGGCGATCGATCGTTTGTGCTCTGTAGTATTCCCTAATGTGACACCATGTTATTTAACGTGATTTCGTTATCATATATGGTTAACGGATTTAAAAACGCGACACTTGGGTATGTTGATATATTTTAGGAAAGCGAAGTCATATTTCAAATATCTTGGTATTTCCGTAAAGGTAAATTCAATGTCGTCATTTTGATACCAAATGTATAAAAATCCAACAGGCATTAAATAAATTATAGCATAAATAAGACATTGGTCCAGAAAACAAAAGTAACATCTTTATCGGCGTATTGAGTAACTGAGTGCTGAATAACAAAGTCGAATGTTGAGGCTACGTAAGAACAGTCTTAACTTTATACGAACATTCTAAATTAAACGGAACAAATAACATATCCAACTACTTAAAATGTATCTACTGTATATCGTAGCAGGAACCAAACAATGTTCCCAGAAATAGAAATCACCTTATGTTGCAATTGGTTATTAAGGATGCTTTAACACATGGTGTGATTTCATTGATTTATTCTATGAAAATGAATACATTTGATTTCACTGAAATGATTACTGATTAACACATATATAACACAAACATGTCACATCATGATGAGTATTTAATACAGTTCATCACAGTGTTAAAAAAGACAGTGTCCTCCAACAGCGTTCCTAACAGCAACACATCGCTGTCTCATAGGCCTGCAAAATGTTCGAATAAATGCCTGAGGAATCCGTCACCATTCTGTTTGTAGTGCAACTTGGAGGTCCTGTACTGTATTCAGATGACGTAGCCGAATTCGTCGCTTCAGATAGTCCCATAAATGCATTCGGCCTCAAAGGATTTTAGATGTTTCCTACTGACATAATATCCGCTACAAAAACATCGAACTAAATTTAACCATGGAGCTTCCGTCAAACATAATCCCGCGCGATTTGAATACATCAATCGGCGCTTTACCTATCGCCAAATGGTCAGAATGCGACTTTCGTTTTCTGGATCGGCTTATTGATTGTACAATATATTTATTAATACTCATCTGATTTTTATTATTTTGGTACCAAAATGACGGCAATAAATTGACCCTTAACGTGCATTATTCAAATATAGGCATTAACTTTAACCGTCTGCTATAATACAACATACCCCAGTGTCGCGTTTTTAAATCCGTTCAGTATACTTCTAAGATATGGTTTATATTGCTACAATCTATTTCAGGGAAAGACAGATTACCTGGCATTGCAGACCGACCTAATCTGAGTTACACAGAAGCTGTTCTGCATGAAAGCATGCGTCTGGCAAATGTAGTACCACTCGGTGTATTCCATATGACTGCATGTGATACGGAAGTTGGTAAGCAACATTTTGCACATAATATGGAAAGTTGACTACGACTGTAAAACATCCAATATAAGACTTTCTAGTTTCCAATTGTCTTAAAATGTTTATAGTGACCTACACCAACCATTAAAACTCGAAAAAACGTCTCGATATAAGCACCACAATAGCCCGAATGACTCCATATTTTCAGTTAATTACCATGCTAGATCAGATTTCAATTACACATCTCCTCTCCATGAGATTCAATCTTAACTGCCGTAACACCATAGAGGACTTTTATAAATGCCAGGGAAACGCACTATAGTCTTAGTAGCGTACTTTAAAATTATGTACAATTTGACAGTTGCATAGAACATACTGTACGTAAATGTATACCATTTAAGTGTTTAGCTACATCTAAGACGCGTGTCAGAATATGTATAGGCATACAATGAGGTTGTGCATGTCTGGTTTGTTTTCACCACGTTTGTGCATATTTTTGTGTGTTTTATTTTATGAAATATCTGTACATGTGTAATTCCAATCTATCATATTTTTCTTGTTCAAGTTCAATTTAATGTTGAAATAATTTTCTAGCGGGATACAGAATTCCAAAGGGGACCCAAGTTGCTATAAATCAATGGGCCCTACATCACGATCCTGAGGCTTGGGAAGATGTTGACAGGTTCATTCCAGAGAGATTCCTGGACGAAAATGGAAAACTTGGACCAAAGCCTAAAAATTGGCTGCCATTTTCTGCTGGCATGAGAGTTTGCCTAGGAGAGTTTGTGGCTAAACCAGAGCTGCACTTATTGTTCGCTAGTCTAATGCAGCGATATAAGTGGACAATGCTGTCAGGAAAGTGTCCAGATTTAGAACCTACAGGAACTGGTTTTGGACTTCATTCCAAACCATACAAAGCCATAGTTCAGAGACGGATATAACGAAAGCTTGACATTGCACTTACCCGGAGTGAGTGGACAAGTTCAGCTCTGACTCTTCACACGTTTTGTTGATGCCGACCATGTTGAGACAAGTATTTACGTGGAACTAAATATCTTAGCTAACGTGCTTTAGATGGTCGTGTAGGGTAATGACACATCAGCTGTTCATCAAAAAATGTATTTTAAACAATTCATTGTCGTCGCTACATACTGATTTTTTATTTCCATCAGATAGATGTTGTTTAAATTGGACGTTTATAGTATAGTTCATTATGTATTCTTATATACCTGTAGCTTAAAATGAGAAGGTCGTCAGTCTCAAGAAGCTTCTTATGAAAATCTTGTCATGTTGATCAAACTGAAGTTGAAACAGCTTGTTTTACAATGAGTCAAGAGTAATGCTCGGACAGTCTGTTCTTGTTATCTTAAAATATCGATTTTGTACTAAGTCTTCTCATTTTAAGCCAGCGATATGTTCTCGATTTGTTTGAACTGTGAATGTTGGCTCTGAATTTTATCTTTTGTTTTCATGTTGTGATAAAACAATGTGTGCAAGTATGTTGAACTGGAATGTTGAATATATTACCTGGCTAATGCGTTAAGACTAGCTTAAACACTTAAATGTGTGCATTGAAGACATGGCTTCACTTCAGTGTAGGTAGCATTCCTAATTACCTCCCGGTATAGTAACTTATAAACGCAAATCAAAGTCAACTGCGTGTCGTTCATTTCGGAGTGAGTACATAGGCTTGTTTGAAGTATTCATTATTTTGATATACATGGTTCTATGTCTGACTAGCGGGTGTGGCTTGGCGATGCCGCGGTTTCTGTCGAACTTTGTAGCGTGAAGTGTATGTGCGCTACAGTTTGTGTATATATGACAGAAAGGGCTAATAATTTAGGCATTCTCTTATTCTGGTATAATGGATAGATCGAATAAGCTGACCTTCAAGGATAAGAGGAGATAGATAACTAACAAACACGTTATAAATGACATGTGTAAACTATAAACAAAACAACTCCTGGCTTTTATCAGTTTAATTCATTAAATATCACTTTCTTTTTTCTTTTAACAATTGCATAAATGAAACTACTATGATAGTGCTCTATGCCTACAGTACATAAGTCCAGCATTATATAGTATGTAACATACCTTACAAACAAATCTGCATTCATACACAAATGTTTAAAGCTTAACTTCTTCATACAATGTAAACATTGAGTGACAAAATACTCGTACATGTTTAAAATGTAACCGTACGTTTGCTCACTTATGTAGCTATCAATCAAGACGTACGGTACTGATCATCTCATCTTTCGAGTAGCATTTGTATTGTCAAGTTTGGCATACATCTGAAACAAGGCATTGTCACTTGAAATATACCAGGCGTTTGACATAACCTACGGAATAAATTGCGGAAACGGTTAAGAACGTCATAATGATAGGACTAAATTTTGGAAAGGGTTAAGGACGCTTAATGGGAGGAATAAACTGCGGAAAGTATTTAGAACGCTGAATGGGAAGAATAAAGTGTGGAAAGGGTAAAGAACATCTAATGGGAGAAATAAATTATGGAAAGGGTTAAAAACGTCCTAGTGAAAGGATTAAAGTACAGAAAGGGTTAAGCACGTCAAATGGTAGGAATAAATTGCGGAAAGGGTAAAGAACGTCAAATGGGAGGAATTAATTGCGGAAAGGGTTCAAAAAGTCATAGTGAGAGGATTAAAGTACAGAAAGGGTTAAGAACGTCAAATGGTAGGAATAAATAGTGGAAAGGGTTAAAAACGTCCTAGTGAGAGGATTAAAGTACAAAAAGGATAAAGAACGTCAAATTGTAGGAATACATTGCGGAAAGGGTAAAGAACGTCAAATGCGTGGAATAAATTGCGGAAAGGGTTAAATACGCCCTAGTGGGATTATTAAAGTACAGAAAGGGTTAAGAACTTCCAATGGGAGGAAGGAATAAATTGCGGAAAGGGTTAAGAGCGCCATAATGGGACGAATAAATTACGAAAGGATTAAAGACGTCAAATGGTAGGGATAAATTGCGGAAAGGGTTAATGACGCCATAAGGTAGGAATAAATTGCAGAAAATGTCAAATTGAAAGTCATATGAGTGGGAAATATTGGATGAAATGTTTAGAAAGCATATCTAAATTGGGAAATATGTTGCTGAAAATGTTAAGAAAACAGGTCGAATGGGGAAATATATCACAACAGTTGGGGGAATATATTGAAGGCATAATAATACAACGCGTCCAATGAAGGAGGTTTGTGGAACATGTAATGAAACATTCCAATACTAAGAAAGTACGTTCAATGGAGGAATATATTGCAGGCATGTTAAGAAAGCAAGTCAGCTATATGCAAAACAGTGACATTGTAACAGTGATGAAAATTAAGTCCACATCTATAGTTCCCTAGAATGACTTTGCCTATTAACCGATGGCATATCATGGCATAGATACATTGTGCTCACTTCAGCCTTTATGTTTTGCACTATATTTGAGCTGACATGTAAACCGAACTTGACTGACACACGTCGTAACTTATCTTCAATGGACACTATATGAGTTGTTTATGTCGTTTGTAAACAATACTTTGGTAACATGTTAGAAACATTATCTACCTTAGACAGTCTAGTACCTGTATTAGGCAAAAAACGTGCAGAATGCATTGTTGAACGGTAAGCCAACGATGTAATGAAGCAAGCGATTGTTAGAACTTCATTCCAGTACAACAAAAACTGAAGATTTTAAAATTATCGTGTATTTTATAACTAAGCATCATTAATTTAATTAGTTGAACATTCCTTAGCAATTAGAATTTTCGTTTGAACATTTCGCTACAAAGGCGGGAAACATGACCCTTGCAGTTACAGATGCATGTTACATAGCTTGATGTAATTGACGGTCCATGTTTGCAATGAGATGTGAGATGAGTGGAAATGTGTTCCAGGTACGCTATGTCGATGTTCTAAATGTTCATGCTAATATTTCACCGGTTTACCGCATGTTCGCGCCCGCGTGCCTGTGCGTGTGGTGTCGCAGTTATGTGAGAGTGACATTTACTCTACTACCAACTAACTGAACTATTTAAATACGACTACATTTGATTAAAAATGATTGACCTAATTTATTGTATGCAAGATACTAGTATAAACCATTAACAGAATAAAGAGCATTACAAAGAAACTTGCCACTGTGTACATTAAATTTTGTGAACTGTCTGTATAAGCCTTTTCGCAATTTCGTTCTTCAGCACAACTCAACTCCGTTAATTTCTGAAAGACATCAGATTGTAGGTTGTCACTGCACAATGTTTTTCTGTTTGCCCTTGTGTTCTGTTGTTTCAGCTGCATGCTGACTTCCCTGTCTGATTTGTTAATGTTATACTTTTACACCAGTGATACTTGAATCTAAGCGGTCTGATAATTATATTCGTGACCGATTGTATACAAGATTAGAGATAGGTTTGACATACACTGGTTGGGGATATAGAGATATGTTGAGAAGGCTTTCTACAATGGGGTTAACTTTGGTGTATAATTGGATTTTGGAAGGAAGTTTAACTTTAGTTGATTGTCAACCGTGATCATGATTTTAAACTCAAATAGGGAGTAGGTAACCTATGAGTGGTTTATTTTAATGTGAGTAATTCAGGCATTTAATTTACTTTTGGAAAGAAAAAAGGGTCGGCTTTTAAACTGTCAATAGCTTCGGGAACATTGTTTATATACAGCGTTATCAAGGTCAATGCAACTAGTGTCTACAGGTTGATTCAAACTAGTAATTCAAATACTTGAATGAGGCTATTTCGAGTATTTAATGGGGTTTCGGAAGGGTTTGTTGCTTCTATTGACTGCCAATTACAACAAATGGTTCTATATCACTGTGTAGGATTCTATCTTGTGTACTTTGGGTAGGGTACGGGGTAATTCAAGTACTAATGGACATTTTGAAAGAGATGGTCGGTTTCTAATGATTGCCAACACTTCCTATACAACAGGATGTTTAGTATTGTATGAGTTCAAATAATATACACACGGTGGTATTTAGGGTGGATGTCAATTTGAGGTTTACGATCACGTGTGTATAGTGTGAATGATATAAACGCATCATGGCTTCAATACATGGTTAATGCGTTGAGGTGTTGTATATCTTTTGGCGACTTCTAACGGAATTTCCGGTAGATGGGTAAGTTTGTGACATACGTTGATATTTCAACTCTGTGGGATTTCGGATAGATGAGTTAGTTTGAGACAAATTTCGGAATTTCGGAAAGATGGGTTACTTGATTTATCTACTCTGTAGATGATTTAGATGGATGGGTATTTTTAGATAGTTCTACTCATAGGGGTATCTCGGATAGATGAATTAGTTTATAGTTCTACTCGGTGGGGATTTCGGATAGGTAGGTTCGGTGATCTTTCTACTCGGTTGGGATTTTGGATAGACAGGTTCGCTGATATTTCTACTCGGTTGGGATTTTGGATAGGTAAGTTCAGTGATATTTCTACTCGGTTGGGATTTTGGATAGACAGGTTCGATGATATTTCTACTCGGTGGGGATTTTGGATAGGTAGGCTCGATGATATTTCTACTCGGTTGGGATTTCGGATAGGTGGGTTATTCATATTTCTTTTCGGCAGGGATTTCGATAGGTAGTTTCGTACATATTTTTACTCGGCGGTTTTTTGGATAGGTTGGGTATTTGGTTATTCTACTCGATGGAGGATTTCGGATAGGTGGAATAGTGTTTATATTACTACTATTACTACTCTGGTAGGGGTTTCGGATGGGTAGATATTTCGGATAGGTGTGTTAGTAGACATTTTACTCAGCCAGTGCTTTGGATAGTTTGGTTAGTTGATATTTGTACTCGATGTGGAATTTCGGATACAAAAATGTAGATGAAATAGTATCTGACAAACAATTGATGTTTCTATTAGGCGGGGATATTTATAAGCTTATGGGGTGAAAAAAGAAGTCATACAGGTGCGTACATAAATGCAAAAGCGTGTGTGGTTCTGACATGCGTTACATGACGTATGATGGAATATGTATACATTTTTTGTACATCTGCTATGCTTGGGAGGGGATGAACAACTATTTCTTAGTGTCATTTGCGGGAAACACGTGCAGGTATAATCTTCTAATCGGCAAGTGATTCTATTATTTGGGTTAAATGGGTATACAACATAGTTTATATCCGAATAAGGGAGAAATGGGGCATGGTAAAATTCGATGCATGGAGAAAAGGAAATTACAAACGTGTTAATTGCGATTACGAGTACACCAATTATTGATGCATCACTTATGGTTAATGTAGTACTGGGTACTAGGATAAACTGATATATTGGGTGTATGGGAAAGGTCTGGATTCGGTATATGGATGGGCGGCAACTGGTTAATTTGACGAACAATCCGAATGGGACAAGGTGTTTAAATGGATAGGAAAGGTTTTAAACAAGGGTGGTGGTATTAACATAGTCCCGTATGTCGTAACGTTTTATCTTAAATATTTTTTTCAAGCTCAAGACTTATATATTTGGATAGAAGAGAGTCTGGGGATTTCATAAAACCATTTCTTGATTGTTGGCAACTTCGCGTTTTTTTAATATTTACTGTTGTTTCTGGTGTTTTTGTCAAAAATCGCGACCCAACGTTATTGATAAATCGTCATTTTTGGAATGGATAATCATTAGAAATCAAACATACACCTATGTACTTTTATAGTCAGTTACTTAAACTGCACGAAAAAGTTAAAGAGGTATCTGTGATTTTTTTCTATTATTCAATACAGGCCTGTATTTTACGTTACCAGCCATTTTCTACGCATTTGACCATCAATCAGTTAGTGCTAACAAAACATGCATTATGAATTCCGATAAATTTTCCTATATTTTAATAAATTATTATATTTTAAACATATAAAACGTTTTTTGGGTGGATATATTCATGTAAATGGTATTGAAAGGGTACTTTAATACTGCATACATAATGCTAAAATTGGTTATAAACGGACAAAACACACACATCAACTATACATGTATACTGTCTGAAAAGATTTGCAAGACACCTGTACTCTTTTATTTAGTTGCTATTTGTTTTGTGTAAAAGCTTTTGTCTTTTGCAGTAAAATTCATTCCGTAAGTCTTCATTATGTTGTAATTTACGTTACATAAGCGTATCCATAGATGACAACTTTATTGTGTTGCATGCTCATTTTAATATAGTACACACATTTATTTAAAAAGGGATATGTGTTTGATATTTCAACAAACTACAATAAATATTTATTCAATTTTCTAAAGTTACATTCTTGTAGAGCGTATAAGAAACACCATTCATAATAAGAAAACGTCACACATTCTCACAATATGAGTCAAAATTGTATAATCGAAAAAAAGCTGACATTCAGATTCATCATAAACGTCCATAGGGTACGAAAGTCGATCCCCTATGTGAACATGTTTCAATTATTGGCACATCATAAAGCCTACCATTTTTATGCCGTTTTTAACCTCTGTTTTCACCAGTGTGATTTACGTTACGATAGCATGCGTATCATACTTCTTAACATAACGGACACAGGAAAGAAGTTCAATAATTGGGGTTATTACATATTAAACTACATATCTTCTCATATTAACTCCGCCAAAAGATCAACTTGTCAATATATGCTAGTACTCACGATACCAGTATGTAAATTATTACATGCACGTTTGTTTACACTCTACTTTACATACATATATCTCATATTATATGTGAATTTGAAGTACAAAAGTACAAATATAACTATTCAATGTTATATTCACTAATCTGACCTGGAACCAAATGCACTACTTAATAATATAGAAAAGTATGTAAACATAACCTGGCTAAAAATAAATATGTCAGTACATGATTTGTACTGAAATTTTCATCACGTAAACTACAAAATAAACTAATATATATGTATCGATACAATAGTACAATGCTACAAGTTGTGTTAATGAGCAAGGCTTACCTGAACCAAATTTTTGGTAAAAACGAACTAAATAAATACAATCAACGTATATATTGTTTCTAGCGACATATTTAGGAGTAGTATGAAATATGGTCATGTGGAATTCTTATTTACTGTATGGAAAAACTTGCATAAACACTAAACTGGTACCAAACAGGTACACATTAAATATCTATGAAATGTCTAAACACGATTTCTCTTTAATACATCTTTGAGAGCGATGGATAGTTGGATACATGTTTCGGTATCAAGATGTTTCACATGATATACTCCACCAAAGTGTATATTGGTACCTGCTACGACAGTGTATGTTCCTTGGCGTCGCAGATCGGAGTTGGCTTCACCACCCATAGGAGACAAAAGTCTCCACAGGGAGACACGAATGCAGCCGTTCTGTAACATGTAAGGTCTATTTTACGTGACACTGTTTTGTGGATGTGATAGCTATGTCCACATATTACTTCAATTAACTAAACTAGGTCGTTTACAAATATTTTCTAATGATAATTGCACATATTGTACAACAAAATATGCACAAGTCATTAATAATTCGTCTATTTCATGTCTGAACTATACCAAGTAATTCATGTTGCATTCTTACGTGGCGCCCACAAATCGCTTATGTATTACGGAATATATAAACGTTAATAAATAGAGTATGAACCATATTAGTATTATGGAATTATTATTGTTTATTCCTGATTTCATTAATGACATCATCTGAATTATACTGTATGAAAAATTACATCTTCTGATAGCGACAATAGATAAAAAAAACATGCTACAAAGACTACAAAACGTTTTACGTGACTATCTCTCTCTCTATATATACAGTTAAATGACTTTTTTTTTATTTTTGTTAAAATAGTGTTAACAAAGATATAAAAAGAAAAATATCTAATTCTGTGCCATTTTGACGGATTTGGATTCTACAATTAATATGTATACAAAAATACTGCATAATAGGCATGTGGTTGAAATTTTATGGTACCTATACCATGCATATTTTATTATTTGCTCGTCAACAGGCATGATCAATCGTTGACATATGGAGCATACTTTATTTTTATTCTTGACAGAAATTGGTAAATTGTCAATCATTGAGATAATTATTATGTGGCATACTTTATATTTATTCCTGAAAGACATTGTTTTTTATGCAGATAATGGATGTCTATGGCTTTGTCAGTACGATCTCATTCGTCACGTAAAATACAATTTATTGTCACGTAAATTTTAAGTGAAATACTTAATTGTATTTGGATTTCTTTATTGACCTATTTTTGCTTTTTTATTGGGGATTTACATCACAATTTTAGAATATAATACGTTTCAATAACTAGTATGTGTATAGTTGACATGTTAAACAAACAATATTAAAACATTTGATGTTGTGAGAGTAAAAAAGTATAAACTTATCGGTCCGTGCAGTTACATAAACTGTAACAAATTACTGCATTTAGCGATTTTGGTGAGAGGTAATGCTATCTGTATCTTTTTTTTATATATACTACTTGATGACCTTTCATTACTTGGAAAATTAGTGTATATCATGACAGCAATTCCGTGCATAATGACCGTATAATTTTCGTAACGTAGAATACAAAATTATACAAGAGTTGTTTGCAGCAATATAACATTTATTTATTGTCATGTGTGCAATGGTTATTGTCGTATATGCTTATTTAATTGTTATTATACAATATTTCCTTTCATTTGATATAAGAAGAAACGAAAACTTCACACGTTTAAAGACCAATATGTATTTTAAAACAGATGCATGCTTTCAAACTTTCCATATGACTGAACAGGACTCACATCGAAGCAGTAAAGAAAAAAAGCATGACATGTTACTGGAGATATTTCAGAAATAATATAATATTATGATATGACTAAACACAGGGGTTTTGTTTGTTTGATAAAGGTTTAACGTCTGTTAATATTTGTTAAAACGTTTATGGACTTTGTATTTTACGTTACCGTAAAAACATATTCTATTTTAAAGCTCTAGACAATGCTTACCATTTTAAGCAGTAAGACGAGGGTTATTTTCAGCAGTTCAACTGTTGCCATTTTAATAACCTCTGGACATTAGGCTACCTAAGGAAACATGCGTTCGAGTCTCCCTGATGACACGTATATCTTTCCTGAGGATGAGGCAGTAAATATCGATCTACGGCGCCCAAAAATACGTAGACTTACCTAGCAAGTACCAATTTTTACATTGGTTAAGTAGAAAATGCGGGACCCCTGGATCCCAAAGCGCGCACCCTACATCTAGACCGCCGCTCTCAAAGACGTCTTATAGGGAAATCGTGGTTAGACATTCCATATACATTTAATTTGTATTGTTTTGTTTTAGTTTTTGCATTATTCTAGTTTGTTGCTATTGTAGTAATATTCCTGACCCCATTTCATAATACTCGAAAACATACCGCAAAAGCAATGTATGCATTAATTTGATTTTTGGCACACTTTTACCATTTTATTTTACTTTTATTATGAGGCCGGAAGTGTCTCTTAAGCACAACTTGTTTCATTCTATTGATTATCGATAGATAAGTTTATTCTGTATATTACGTGACGAAAACTTCGGTAAAATCATGTACCGGCATTTTATATTTAGCTGGTTTTGTTTTAAAAATCTGCCATATCATCAAGTAGTGCCATTTGTGCTGACTTTGATTGGTGAATAAAACATTTAATATCCGCACGCTTTTGCACTACTAATTCAAATATGATGTAAGATATATGTAGCTAAAATAGAGTGTTAACAAAAGCGCATTTAATGATATACATACCGGTTTCATAAGTATATTGGCAATTTAATGTTTTCACAGAGTTAGTGTAAGAAGATATGTAGTATTTTTGATAACAAAAGTATTGAACTTCTTCCTTATGTCCTTTATGTTTATTAATAAATATGGTACATATACAATTGTAACGTAAATTACTCTGGTGAAAACAGTGATTTAAAGCGGCCTAGAAAATGCGTAGGATTTATGATGTGCCAATAATTGAAATATGTTCACATAGGGGATCGACTTTCATGCCCTACGAAAGTATGGACCATTATAAAGAATTTAAATGTCTACTCTTTTCTATTCTTCCATATTGACTCAAATTTTGAGAATGTGTGGCATTCTCTTATTATGGTTGGCGGCTCTGAGACAATCTACAAGAATTAAATTAATAAAGGGGGTACATATCGATTGCAGTTTGTTGAACTATCACATACATATCTCTTTTTAAATAAAAGTGTGTACAATCAAATGATCATGCAACACTATACTATATATCGTAACGTAAATCACACTGGTGAAAACAGAGGTTAAAAACGGCATAAAAATGGTAGGCTTTATGATGTGCCAATAATTGAAACATGTTCACATAGGGGATCGACTTTCGTACCCTATGGACGTTTATGATGAATCTGAATGTCAGCTTTTTTTCGATTATACAATTTTGACTCATATTGTGAGAATGTGTGACGTTTTCTTATTATGAATGGTGTTTCTTATACGCTCTACAAGAATGTAACTTTAGAAAATTGAATAAATATTTATTGTAGTTTGTTGAAATATCAAACACATATCCCTTTTTAAATAAATGTGTGTACTATATTAAAATGAGCATGCAACACAATAAAGTTGTCATCTATGGATACGCTTATGTAACGTAAATTACAACATAATGAAGACTTACGGAATGAATTTTACTGCAAAAGACAAAAGCTTTTACACAAAACAAATAGCAACTAAATAAAAGAGTACAGGTGTCTTGCAAATCTTTTCAGACAGTATACATGTATAGTTGATGTGTGTGTTTTGTCCGTTTATAACCAATTTTAGCATTATGTATGCAGTATTAAAGTACCCTATCAATACCATTTACATGAATATATCCACCCAAAAAACGTTTTATATGTTTAAAATATAATAATTTATCAAAATATATGAAAATTGATCGGAATTCATATTGCATGTTTTGTTAGCACTAACTGATTGATGGTCAAATGCGTAGAAAATGGCTGGTAACGTAAAATACAGGCCTGTATTGAATAATAGAAAAAAATCACAGATACCTCTTAAACTTTTTCGTGCAGTTTAAGTAACTGACTATAAAAGTACATAGGTGTATGTTTGATTTCTAATGATTATCCATTCCAAAAATGACGATTTATCAATAACGTTGGGTCGCGATTTTTGACAAAAACACCAGAAACAACAGTAAATATTAAAAAAACGCGAAGTTGCCAACAATCAAGAAATGGTTTTATGAAATCCCCAGACTCTCTTCTATCCAAATATATAAGTCTTGAGCTTGAAAAAAATATTTAAGATAAAACGTTACGGCATCTCGGTCCAACAGTCCATCTAAGGTAATATCGATGGCTTAGAATTAGAAGGTCGTAAGTGCCACTTACGACCTTTTAAGACTCATACATTTTTAGAATAAGCATCACAAGGCGCTTCTTATGAGAATATTTTCATGAAAATCAGAAATTGTCATGTTGACCAAAATGAAGTTTTAAAAACTTGTTTTCCCATAGGTAAATAGTAAATTACAGACAATTTATCTTGTTTTCTCTATATATCGATTTGGTAGTTACGACCTTCTTGTTCTAAGCCATCGATATGGGAAGGAATGGATGGGAAAAGTTCGTGACCATGGTAGTGTAGTGTGGTATCTATATGTTAACGAAATGCACCAAATGTCAACACTGTAAGGTATTATTACAAAGAAACAGTAAACAACATACAACAATAATTGATAGGTGGGAAATATGTAGGCTTTTGAGTAGCTAGTTAGATGAATAGATGGAAAGATATGTAAGTAGGTAGGTAGGTAGGCAATGTTATATGCATAAACGCAAGTGATATGTGGGATAAACTATAATACATGAAACTCTATCTAATGTCACTCAATAAAGGTTCACACGGGAAGAAACTAAACGAATGCCATCAATTGGATAACAAGGACGGGTCACTGGATCACGTGGTTAGTGCTAAGTACACACAATAAGGTTTACACAGAAAGAAACAAAAAACATGTCATCAGTTGGATAACAAGGACGGGCTAAATGATCACGAGGGTATGAAAAAATACATCACTGTGGAATCACCGTGGAAACTGATTATTTTACAAAGGGATAGAATTATATCTACTGGAAATAAAAGGTGACTCAATACTGACTGTATAAAGGATTAATGGATCTTCGGTTGTGTCATGGCGAAGGTTATGCAGGAAGATATAAATAAAGATTACTAACAGAAAAAGGTTAATTGATGGTTTTGTTATAATTTGGTTAAGGCAGGGTAAAACCTATGACTGGAATACGTACTATGGACACCGGGGTACTGCATATACAAGGGCGGTTTGGATAGTATTTTGACGATGTAAATGATTTAAGCTACACGTAATAAAGGACGTTTAATAGAAGCGTAGTTTAAGGAAAGCTTGAACACAGGTCAATTTACATGGGGACATTGTGTTAACACTCCGAGGGTTTTTTCTTGGTGTAATGGTGTACAAATGTATTGTATTCTAATCATGAGTTTACTACATGTACTTTGGATGGCGGGAATTAAATTTCAAGCAAACAGTTAGTGTACTGAATATGAATCAATGTAACATTATGAAACCATATCGCTGGCTTAGAATAAAACAGTCGTCATTACTACTTACGACCTTTTTATAAGACTGATAGATATTTGAAATATGCATCATAATGCGCTTATTATTAGCTTATTATCAAGAAAATCAATCGGAACTTGTCATGTTGACCAAACTGAAGTTGAAAAGCTTGTTTTGCCATAAGCTAAATAGTAATTTTCAGACAGTTTGTTCTTGTTTTCTCGAAATATTTTGTATCTACGACATTCTCATTCTAAGCAAGCCAGCGATAGGTAACGAATATTGCTTATTGTACACGATACAATCAACCAGTTCAACATTCTAAAGAGCATATTGTATACTGAAACACAACTGACGACAGTGTGTGATATGAACGGACTGCTGTTTATGAGCTTGGCAGATAATTGTCCTGCATCATGTGCGTTTACTCGTGAATAACATAAAGGTATTGCATTTGTTACTAGATAATTAAATAACAAAAGTTTTGAAATCTCTGACGTGCCCACTGCCAGTTGCCGTCCGACTCGTATGGGTGTTTACTCGTGAAAAACGTTCGGGCATTGAATTGGTTACGGAGTAATCAAATAACAAAATTATTGTCTGAACTATGCTGAACTCTCTCATAAGCTCACTGAAAATTGTCCGACTTTGTATCTTCATAAAAGTGAGTAAGCGTGTGACTGTTGAATTTAGTTACACCATCAAATCAATTATCAAAACCTCTGACGAGCTCAGACACGAGTATTGCCAAAACAGTTTGTATGTCGAATTGTCTTGAATAAGTTCGGTCACTGAAGAATTTTGTTACATCACTGACGTAAATGCCGGAACGAACCCTTTGTTCTATGAACATTTACGTATTGAAGAAAAACACGCATCAACTAATTCACCTTGCTCTCTATAGTTGACGACATTTGTTGACTTTACTCTTTATTTCCCTAGTGTGTTGTTCACAATGTGATCCTCTACTAGTCCGTTCTTAAGCAACAACAATTACACATGGGTACTGAACATGTTGACGTCAAGCGATTACATACACAAAGTTGCAATATGATTTGCTGCAAATAAATATCCACTGTTCCACTGTTGTCAAATGTCTCATTTTTTATCGTGACCTTTCAAAACTTTCTTGATGAAAGCTGAAATAATACAAACAGTTGTTAGTGAAACTCCTGCCAAAACAAAGTCTGATAAAATTAACTTTATAATGAAAGTATATGAGAATATAACGTTGTATATTACTAATTATAATATTACATCAATGTTTTGTATATTTATAAAAATTGTACATGTACAATGTACACTTCTTTTTATGCATGTCACTTGCAAACATTGGTATTTGTAAATATAGTTTTTAAGCTGGCAATGTCGCCAGAAGCCAGAATTATTACAATGCCAAAAAATGAATTCCACTAAGACGAATTTACTCCCAAAACTCTAATATAACATCAAGTGGTTTTCTTAGTCTAATGAAGTTTTTAAAAAATATAAAAAAATTGGAGCCGCCGTGATTCCATCGCAGGACCTTAGCATCAGAAAATTTCTAAGCGAGTTGCTTAACCACTCGGCCACGATCTCGTTAGAGAATATTGAACTAAATAAAAAAATTAATCTATTTTTCGTCCAGCACTTACCTATGTCTCTTTCTACTTAGAAAACCACTTGATGTTATATTACTTGAAAAGCTATTGTCCCTTTGCAGTTCGCAAGCCTGTCAGTACATCAGTACTTTGATTTCTTTACGTTAAAAGGTTAGGACAATAAAAATGAAACAATGCATCATATAATGCTAGTACGTATGTATGCTGTAGTGACCGCATAACATATATACAAGTACTAGGGTCAGTAAAAGAAAACTACTAGAAAAATAGGAGTAAGTAACAAATACTATTTGTATAATTGACTTATATTATCGAATGTATGATATTTTCCTGATAGTATGACAAATTCCAATGTTGGTTATAGTACTTAAGATATTGAAAATGCTTAGAAAATGCAACTCTTGTGTTGTTTATACCGACCCACGTATGCTCATAGCGTTTACCTTCATATTTAAGGTTTCCATCAATATCAGGCTGAGTGTCTGTATCTGTCATAATGGCGTCAGTGTCTGCATCACTTAAGCGCTCACCTGCATTGCAAACACAATTTTAATTTTGTTGGTGTTATATCACAATGTATCAGAACAGACATGCAAGTAGCTCATCAGACGTAGCATAATATTTTTGGTAGTAGAAATAAGACAGGAACTACCCCATGCAAAGAAAAGAAAAACTCCCGGCATGGATATTATATTCATGTACTGTTTTCGATTTGGTTACTGACATCGCTGATTTACCTTTTAACAACAAAACAGAAATTAATTCTATCCCAGGTACACACAACTATACTTGCTCTGGTATATACTAAGCGACCAGCTGAACTAACAATTAGTTTAAACACGTACTTCCAGGACTAAGTTATATAAGTATCAACTAGTACTAAACGAAACTTGCACATCTTTGTAGAGCACAATGCGTTTGTTTGCATTCTTTGAAATTTTGCACATTCAATCATTTAAACTTACACATACTATACACATGTACTCACCCATAGCTGTAAGCATGTAGTTCATTTCACCAGCGGTTATATATCCCATCCCTTCTCTATCAAACGATTTGAAAGCCTCACAAAATTCAGCATATGTGCCAGTGTCTTCTTCTTTAATAATATCCTTAACAATTGGAAGAAATTCTTCGAAACTAAACTGCTTCTCGCCTGAAATGTTATGGATAAAATTACAACCAAACACAACTTGCTGCATACTTGTACATACTTTTTCTTGTGGTCTAGTGATTAATGGCCCCGACTTTGAACAGTTGAAGTTCTAATTTAGATAAGGGTCGATGAAGTCACTCGAAAGGAATTCAGCTAGATGAAGAATGGTTACATGCTTACACTGCGAGACGCTCGTAGAAGATGAGTATCACATTGTAATGATCTGTTCTTTGTTTTGTGATCCAAGGGCTAAGTACCTACCAGCTACACTTATTAACATCCATAGTCACAACAATGTCTATTAAGTATTATATAGTAAAGATGTATAGTCTATTAGGAACCTAGCCATGTACTTGTATCATGATTTTAAGGTTAGGCATATATACTTATCAAGATTGACATAAGGGTACAGAATAAATATTATTGACAAAGCATTATTATATTACTGCATTGAAATACTGTTTGTTCTGTGTGATGTTCTTTTGAAATATTTTTGTTCTCTAAACGTTGTCATTATGCATTGCTCATGTATTGAACTGTTCATCTTTTTGTATTATATGTGTAAATCGTGTGGCCTACATGTCACATTGAAATATGAACTAAACTAAACTGAAGCTACAAATCTACTTTTTGTACCTGGTACGAATGTGTAGGTTGTGTGTCAGGGATTCAGAGTAACAGGGGAAACATTGATATAAGTTCGGCAATGCATCGATATAGTATTGATGAACACGCTTATAATCACAATAAGTGACATATGCGTCTGCCTTCTTAATTGGCAACTGATCAATTCAACTTTTTTAATAGCTTAAAATTAAATTGTTAATTTGCTATGAATTAAGGAACCATACACGACACACGAGGGCAATTAATGACTTTCGAACACCCGTTAAAACATATGACCACCCACATCATATTTACACTGTGTTGCTTGCTTGCACATTCCTACACTTCATCTCTCTCATACTGTATCTCTACCTCTCTCTCATACTGTATCTCTACCTCGCTCCATCTCCGGTAAAGTACCAAGATAGAAAATAGAAAGTGTTTCCGCGATAAAAGTGAGATTGATTATCATATCTACATTCTATAAATTAAATTCAGTTTAGTTTCAAATCATTCTCAACACGTTTTACCTCTCTGCAGGCGTCTGAACATCTAACTGCTTATCCTCGACTTATCACAAACGCATTTATCTATCAATCACTTTGCCTGACATAATAATCCCAAATCACCAGCAAATCTGTTTATTTTTAAATGACACATAAAAACATCCAAGATGGATATCAAATAAGACAAACGTAAATTAAGGGAAACGATGGTGTACAATAAAATAGTTGTTGTAGAGTGTACCACAATTTTTAAAACATCTTCATGCTTCTATAAAATCTGCAATACTCTTGTAAATTATCAATCCCAACTCACCTGCCAACCATTTTCTATTTCATTATGTCTCGTAAAGAGATCACTATCCATTAGGTTTTGGAGGATCTACTAGTATTAGAAGGGCGAGAACGACCATTAGGTTACGTGGACGTCGCCGCATACACTCTGTGAATACTAACACACCGTACTGCCTTCCCTTCCAATTTCCTCATACCTTTTTTACGTTAACATTAGGCCTACATAATATCTATTTCCGCTTATTTCCTAATAGTTTGACTTGAACTTGTATAAGAAATGATACATCCTTTATCAGGAGCATTTGGTTACGTAAGTGCGAATAAGAAATTACGGATGTTCCTATCACTAGTTCATTTCCACTTTATCAACATTATGCAGACGGCGTAGTGATAGAAAATTAATCAGTAAGATATGTGATAGGTAACTTAATTTTCACTTTTCATTAACGATAATAGTTTTCAAGTGTATACTAGCGCAAAACAATAATTGAATAATATATTTTTGACGAAGCAAACTTTCGACCATCTTGCAGTGGAATATTGATAATCGTGTACACACTGTTTTCATTTTTTTTAACTCAGTAAGCTTTACGTATGTATATATATATAAATATATATTTCATAAATTTATAACACATGTAAATGAAACATAATAAATATACATTAAAACCTCATGTCCTATGTCCTCATGTGATATAAAGTGAAATCTGGTACATTTACTGCAAGCGCTTAAAAAGCATTATGAACGCGTATCAACAGTAAGCGCATACCAAGTCATTCACCTGTCGTTTGGACGAAAACGAAATACCAATTTGAAATCAATAAGTAACCTTAACACCAGGAACTCGGACAAGGAAGTCGATCAGCATTCAACATGAACAACAGAGCATAAATAACACGTAAACGTACGCACCGTCAGATCACAGACTAGAACTCACAAATATAAACATAAGGAATAAAATAGAAACAACAAAAAACGAAAATCATGCAGCTACACAAACGACACTTACTACATCGACAGAAGAAAAAAAGACATGAGGACATCGGACAGGGGGGGGGGAGCAGCAAAGAAAAAGGCGACAACACAGCACAGCACAACTATACGGACCAAATTCAAGAAAAGAGTTAACACAAGAACGGAGATCGCTATTTAACTGAAATTACGCGAACGTGCATTGAAACAGTTAGAAGCTATCAGGTACATCCCACTTGAGACATTGGTATCAAACAATCTCCCGCCAACTGTGTATTATACCGTAAAATAGTTTATTGTTCACTATCTGACTACCAGCCTGCCCTATCTTATCAAAAGTGATGAAATATTGCATAATAAAACATGAATTATGACATCAGGGTTTGGCAATTTTATCGGAAGAACTGAGGCGCTCAAATAGAAAATGGAATTGCTATATCAAATTGTGGGTGTTGTGTTTTGGACACCAATAATATTCGTTTAACGACTTGGTCTTGAGTAATATATTTCAATTTAGACAATATTTGATGTATTCGACATTTTTCTTCACTTTTATGCAAACAGACGAACTCTGTAAATTTATATTCTTTTACCAGCACACGTTGTTATAGTTTCAGACTAGATTTATTTGAGAAAATAGGACAAAATAGGACAAAATTCTCGAAACAAGATACTGGTTTTCTAACCTAGAAAAGCACGGTTGTAAACTACAAAAAGGCAAATGCATCTTTAAATCTGGTTTACCCGAATGATGCCTACATAATGTGATTTGGTATGATTGAAAAACTGTTTACCAATGGGACTGAAATCATATTTTTAAAAAAAAGTTATGAACAATTATGTTAACGTTATTTCATGTGTAATATTGATACAACAGCGGATGGTAAGTTCATAATACTAAAGAAAAACTATTTTACCCGGTTTTTCTGTTCCTCCATGTTTTTTCACTAATGCTATAGTGGGATTCAAGCCAAGACATCGTAACAAATCGCCGACTTTCTCAGCCCCTATAAGCCCGTCACGGCCATCCCAAAAGTCGAAAAGATCAAACACCTCTCGTACGTCTGAAAATATATAGGAAACAATGGAAAAAAACTGTTTCGCTTTCAAAGGACTCTCTTGTTATTGAACTCCGATATCATGTTCATGACATTTGAGTACGTCGTTTTTTAGTTCCGTTTGAGCCATATGAAAACAAGAAAATGTTCTGACGGAATGGAGACGCACAGTATCAGGGGTATGGGTACATCATTGATAAATATGCATTTTCAAATAATGAAATTAGTTGAATAAATTTGCGTATGTGTACTTGAAAATAAATTTTAAAAATCCCTGGGTAATTGTTAGTTTAAACACGTTCGTGTCGTATTAATAGTGTTGAAGTAATATTAATGATGCAGACAACACAAAGAGATTAAAGGGAACTAAAATAAATATCAGTTTCGTTATTGCTGCGATACCTACTTCGATCTAATCGAGTTTTGCGGACCATCTGAGACGCAAGTGATTTATTTTATTATAATCACATCCGTCTGACAGCCTTCGACTCTTATCTATCTAATTGAAATTCCACATACATCAATGCAGTTAGGTCACATAAAAAGCGTTTGTTTACACTGCCAAAAGAACAAAATGGTCATGAACGTTGGAAGCTCCAAACAATTCTGGTGTTATAGGAATTGAAGTAAGTTCATGATTGCACAAGTTACGTTCCGTTAATAACATTATTCTAATGAGTTTGCTATCAAGCGGTTCTTTGCTAGCTGCTGTTAAAGAACCAAAGTTTAAAAGTTTGAACAAAACTCTTCCATTGCTAATTCGCTATTAAGACTAAATCTCTGTCTACTGTAACTGTGCGATATTTATTAGTTCATTTTAGTATAAAATTAATGGCATCAACACAGTACAGGATATTTGGCGCTTACAAACAAAACACTGGTTCTTTAACATGTTATTATTATAACGTCTTGAATATAGCTACATATTGTATAAGGTCGTTCTTATGTTACATGTATTTCTTTGTTTCGCCAACAAATGATTATGGCCTTCAATATGCTTTGCTAATTGCTAACCTATGAACTAGTATGCATGTATGTGAACCACAAAATCATGCATTTTCATTCAAGTCGGTCTAAAATTATCCATTTGTAGACAAAAAGCCGATACAATTGTCGATAGGCCTATGCGACCCTCAGGTAACACTATCGTAGAAAAAGAAATAATAAAAAATTGAAATTGAAAAAAGGAATTCTCGAAATTTAGGTATTATATAGAAGGCATATTTGTTTTCATAGACTACGGCATTTACGTGAGTTGACCATGTACATAAAGGCTGTGTGAGAGACCAATACAGCATAATGCATTGTAAACATTTGAAATCATGCTTTACATTTACCTCAAAACGATGAAATTCATCGTTTAAATTTTTATTTTTATTGGACTTACGCTGTAAGGACGACCGCTGTGGTTTTAGAGTGTCCGAGGACTTGATATATTCCGAATGTTTTTTTATAACCAATGGAACTCGTTGTCACAAAATGGAAATCATCCGCAAACATGGTGAAAATAAAAACATTTTGACTCAATAAAATGTGCAGACGACTCGTTTCGCGGCTAATACGGAAGCTCGCATATTTCACCACGGTAAACTGTTGCGTTTGTCATTTCTACCGCATTATTATGTTTATTCACGTCGATAAATACAAAATATGAAGGTTTTTATCCACAAAATTTGTAATTTTTTTTATTTGGTTTTATTGCACCTTTTGAACCGGCTGGACACAAGGTTTTAAACTTTATGGCATAACCTTTCAATGAGTTGATCAATCTCGATGGAAATTTGCATGCGAGTAGTTTAAACAATGTTGTGTAAGAATATAATTAGTTATTGAATGTATCGAAAGCCAATTCTTGTTTTTTTGATACTTTGAAAATCCGTGTTTTAAGGGCAAATATACCTTTTATATAATACCTAAATTTCGAGATTTTTTTTTCAATTCTTTTATTTCTTTTTCAACGATACTGTTACCTGTGATGCGAGCGTGCCATTGGGCAATGACTATACTAGTATACGATGTCACGATACGAGTGGACGATGAGACTATGCGAAAACACGATATAAAGTTACTTTTATCTTCTAGTATGTTGGTTTGTGTAAAAAACTAATTGATAAAAGTGAAATGACACCGGTGGTTAAAACCAAACTCTACAAATAATGGTAGGTCTAGACCAATTGTAACTTCAGATTGAAAGATGCGATATTTAAATCGTTGATAGGTCTGAACATTGGAAACATGCAACCCGTTTATCAATCCTTACTACATACCCCTACTAATTGAGTGTTGGTTTTGATGAAAGCAAGAAAACACAGAAAACAAATTAAACGTATGAATAATGGCACCCTTTCAAGTACGCAATAAGCACATGCTTCATACAATATTCACGTGTTCCCAAACCTACATTTCGTAATGAGGCCATGCATTCATATGACATTCAAGTGTTTAGCTCATTCATGCGGATACAACGTGGGTTCTCAACATTACTTTCCTGTAATATTTGGAATTGCTATAGTTTAGGCAATGGTTTTGGGGTATGCACGTTGCTTACAATATTATAGTAAAAAATCTAGCACTGGTAGTAAATTAATATCTGCAGCAATTTTTTCGAATAATTGGATGCAGTTCTTTGTACTAAAGACTTCGTCGGACATTATTTAAACAAGAGGCCCCTGAGGGGCCAGTAACGCTCACCTGAGTCATGTGGGAAAATTTCAGTTTTTTACTTGATATGACTTCACTCATAGATCATTCCGATAGTTTTATCAAAATCCGTCAAGCGGTTAAGGAGAAGAAGTCGTTTAAATTTTTTTTTCTATTTTTAGCTCTGGTGGCCATCGTGTTTATCACAGCGGAACGATTTTAGCTATTTTGAATAAGGGTCACACAAGGATCCTTCCTGTAAAGTTTCATCAAAATTCATCAAGCGGTTAAGGAGAAGTAGTCATCTAAATGATATTTCTATTTTTAGCTCTGGTGGCCATTTTTGTTTAGCTGACTGGAACAATTTAAGCTATTATGGTTAGGGGTCAACCAAAGATCATTCCTGTAAAGTTTAATCAAAATTTGTCAAGGGGTTAAGGAGAAGTAGTGGTTTAAAGGATATTTCTATTTTAAGCTCTGGCGGCCATCTTGTTTAGCGAAGCGGAATCATTTTAGCTATTTTGGATAAGGGTCACCAAAAGATCATTCCTGTAAAGTTTTATTGAAATCGGCCAAGTGGTTAAGGAGAAGAAGTGGTTCAAATATTTTTCTATTTATAGCTCTGGTGGCCATTTTGTTTAGCGGAGCGGAACGATTTTAGCTATTTTGGTTAAGGGTCACCCAAAAATTATTCCTGTAAAGTTTTATTGAAATCGGCCAAGTGGTTAAGGAGAAGAAAGCGTTTAAAGGATATTTTTATTTTTAGCTCTGGCGGCCATCTTGTTTAGCTGACTGGAACAATTTTAGCTATTTTTGTTAAGGGTCACCAAAAGATAATTCCTGTATAGTTTTATTGAAATCAGCCAAGTGGTTAAGGAGAATAAGTCGTTTAAAGGATATTTCTATTTTTAGCTCTGGCGGCCATCTTGTTTAGCGGAGCGGAACGATTTTGCTATTTTGGTAAAGGGTCACAAAAAGATCATTCCTGTAAAGTTTTATTGAAAGCGGCCAAGTGGGTAAGAAGAAGAAGTTGTTTAAAGGATATTTCTATTTATAGCTCTGGCGGCCATCTTGTTTAGCGGAGCGGCACCATTTTAACTATTTTGGATAAGGGCCATCCAAAGATCATTCCTGTAAAATTTTATTGAAATCGGCCGAGTGGTTAAGAGAAGAAGTGGTTTAAAGAGTTTTCTATTTATAGCTCTGGCGGCCATGTTGTTTATCGGAGCGGAACGATTTTAGCTATTTTCAATGAGGGTCACCCAAGGATCATTACTGTGAAGTTTGGATGAAATTGGCTTAGCGATTTGGGAGGAGATGTTGTTTGAAGAAATTGTTGACGACGACGGACGACGACGGACGCCAGACATCTCGGTATGACAAAAGCTCACCTTGAGCACATTCGTGCTCAGGTGAGCTAAAAATATATCAATATCCACAAAATTTCAGTAAGGTCATGTGTGTTTTAGAAATGATTGAAATCCACATAAACGTTAACGGTAATGCTGCGGATTTGTTGTTTTACTGCAGAAATGTGTCTCCTGAATAAAAAGTGCACATTTAAAACAGAGACCAAATTTGTGTATATGATACAATAAAATGTACAGTGTGTCAGGGCCGGTATTTATAAAACATCTTCAGAGTAACTTAGAATTTTCTTAAATTCTCAATCTTCCTTTAGTGCATCGGCTAAACAGGAAAACTAATATTAACAATTATTTACATTGTTTACAAGCATTATGTAAAGAGCTACAATAATCATATAGAAAACGTGGGCTTTGTTTCATTTCATGTGAAATTTGGGCAGCTCAATATTTTATCTTTAAATAGTCACAATATTTAAGTTTTCATTTAAGATGCTTTATAAATACCGGCCTTGGTATAATTCTCAATTCTTTCGGTTTCGCTATTTCTTGAGAATAAATAGCTGTGGTTGGTCTCAGAATTAGTTTAATAAATGAGTCCCAAACAAAAATACTTAAAACAATCGCACCAATTGCTTAACAGTTATCAAATTTGAGCTGAGATTAAGATCCATAGTACTCGGTGTGAAGGGGTTGTGAATATGCATTTCGTGCAGATGGATCAACTAATTAATTAGTTAATTCGTACCACCAGTGACTTGGTTTGTTACATAGATTTATTTTGTAAACATCGGCGTCTTCCCGCATAAATTCGTCAGAAAGTAAACCACATAGACTCACCGGAAGTACTAAATCATACTTGTGTAGGTTACGGAACTCTTCAAAAGTGAGAACATCTTTTTACAAGATAATTATGATACAAGTTTTAGGGGTAGGTGTACTTAAATGCTAATCAAACAGATTCCATCTGCGAAGTGAACACTACACACGGTACTGAATTCATGATCTGTGTAAAGGTTACATGGTCTTATTGCTCGTATTTTTTTAGTAATATTTGTATAGTTTTCCACGAATTTTATCTCATCTATATAGAACCATTAATCTCACAATAAAGGTTTTTATTTTACTTGTAATTCTTTTTATAGATATAAATAATTATAGATGTGCAGGGCCTTCGTGATTTATTACTACCCATATGAACTCCAAACCATGAATATATTGGCCGGTATATCACGGAAAACTAAGATCGATTTCCTAAATAACTATCAACTTGTTTGCATAAAACGTATTTTTAAAATTGAAGTATTGCAACAAAAAATTACATGTTCTAAGTTACGGACGGCGTTAGAAATATAAACGTTCGATGCGTGTTCTGAATGTTAAGTTAACATTCATGATAAAAGTAGGTTTTCACATTATTGATGTACAATCTCGTATGTACCTACAAGTATTCTATATATTTTGTGACTGGGAATAACTTGTATTCAATTTGACTTGACATCACAGGTAATTATTTGGGCTTATCATTAGACTAGTCACTAGTCTGGACGCGTTAAAACAATAAAAACGATCAGAAGCGCTGGAAGATAATTGATGTTTAATTCTCAAATTGGTGCCGACATCTTGATCATTGATGTTAATGCATGCCAGTAGCAGTAGGATTATTTGTTGGTGTTAGCATTCCGAGATGCCTTTGGAGCAACATAAGTTGGCAAACCACGTCTTTACAAAAAACAGTTCTTTATCATCAATGTTCTGATTTAGAAATGCTTCAAGTATTTTCATATTCATTCTAAACTACTTATAGAATCTATTGTGGAAGTCATTGTTATTTGTCTGGTGTCAGAAGATATACTATGCCTATGTTGTAACATGGAATGTTGCTTTCTTTTAACAGAGAGAATGCAGTATACTCGTAAATCGGTTAATAGTGTGCTACATAACACAAATGATAATTATTTTTATTTCTAGGTGGAATATGTTTTATCTCAGATATATTCTATGGATCTTTGTGAAACATGTGCCATGAACTAATCCCGTAACATGCAGAGCATAGTCTTAACTCCTTGCCAGTGATCTTTCTGTCAGGCACATTCATTAACTAATCGAACTGCAAGAATATGACAATTTTTCTACATGATAGACTGAACATCATTTTCCAAGTATGTGACAGCAAAGACAGACAACTACATTTTTAGTTCTAAGAGAGCAACGAACGGCAACTACAGTATTACATTATCTGAGAGCAAAGAACTACAACTTTGCCGTTACATGAGTGTATAGCATTGCTAATTTGGCACGGGTCTGACCTATTGCTAAGAATTATTTAACAGTCGATGTATTGTCTACGTTTACAACACCCAGTTTATGTTTTCATGATCGGGGAGTATCACGAAGACGCTCGAGATGCAATACAAACAAAAATCTGAAATACCGATATTGCACGATTTGCTGGCGGAAATTGATATATTCAAAGCAAGAACCTTGTAATATATATTTACATAGATGTCAAGCTCAGGTCCAAATAGCCAAGCTATACCAAAAACCAACAATACTGTCGATAGTTTTAAAAATGAGACATAGATTGCAACAGTAATAAAAACAAGCCAGCAAACACAAACCCGCTTTTCATCGCATTAAAATATAATACCACAATTATCAATAAAATGTATATTTATAATTTGCCAACGTGCTTACTGAAGATTTCTGTTCTTGGTAAAAGTGTGTTTTAGATTCTACGTGAACACAAGGTCGATACAAATATCCATCTCAAATATTTGAAACGCGTAACAAATTGAGATAAAACATAGTTTAGAAGTTTGTTTTCTTTAACTGTGCCAACTATCTGACACACTCCACACCCTTTTAGTTTCAGTAAATCCAGAATATATCAACCAATTTTGATCGATGAATTCAGAATCTTTAACTGACTGTTTTGATGATTATAACTCGTATAGGGAATCAATGGTGTTGGTAGTATTCATACTGGCACACTTACAATTTGTTAGTTTTTTTCTGTCTGTTTCAACTCGCTCCAAGTAATCATTTGAATACGCAAAGTTGTCAAATAGAAGCATCTACTAATGCAATTATTGCTAAGCAATTGCTTGAGGTTCGTGGAAAGTGTATCAGTACAATGTCATCAACACTGTTCAACATAATGTTTTCTCGAAGAGGCGTTCGCATTTGAATAAACAAATATGTAAAAAGTGGCATCTTCGAATGCAATGCATGTCTTAAAGATATGTTTCGATTATGAAAACTGGATAATTATTGATAATGACATCGGACAGACAACATCATATCCATCAGGAAATACACATGTTATGTCATTATAACAAATAGTGGCCTAGATGTAGGGCGCGCGCTTTGGCATCGCGAGGTCCCGGGTTCGATCCTCCTTTGAACCACTGGTTAATTTCTCTGAGCAAGACGCACATGCTCAACTCCTCCATGGTGTAAAATGGTACCTGTGAGGGCAGTGTCTATTCATGGGCGCCGCAGATCAATGTTGGCTGTCACACCACAGGAGAGAAATAGTCTCCCCAGGGAGACACGAGTGTATGTTTCCATAGGTAGCCCAATGACCAGGAGAAGTTGAAATTTCAAAGGGTGCTTGAGCGGCCTAACAGCTGAAAAGAGCTCTAGAAAATTTGTAACTTAACTTAACTTATTAAGAATGAGGAAACTATGGATTTAGTTCTGTAATTCACGTAAATAATAACATAATGATTAAATATATACATCGTGAGTCCATTGAGTGACACGATATTCATGAGAAAAAAAATAAAAAAAGAAAGAAAAGCTGGTTTCTATTATCTACCCTCCACGAAATCGCATTTCAACAAACGTTGGAGAAACAGCGTACATGTGTATTTTACGATTTCTTTGACGGCAGTAAAGTGGATTATGATGTTAGGTGGTTCTGTCTGTGAACGTGTTTTTATTCCACTTCGACACAGAATAAACCTTATTTTAATTATCTTATCTGTCCAAGATGTATGTGTATCTCAATCTCACGTGGGTTTAAATCATCAAACTTGAAAATGAACTAAGCAACATTTAGGAAAACAAACATAATATCATCTTAAATCATGATGAATCATATTACGGACACGTACGCAAGTTGAAATTTGTTACTGCTTGTAACACACATTCTTTCCCGTTGATGTGTTTGTTATTTTTGTGAACTCTCATATTAGGAACATTAAAGTCTACATGTGGTTCTTTCTTGAGCTCCTAATATCAAAGAGGGAGCATTTCCCGATTGGTAGTGAGAAAGATCTATTGTTATACAAAATGTGACCACTCCTGCACTTACATGTATTATGAAGTATGGGACATTATGCATCTGTTCATTTCTAAAACCATTGCAGTATGTCCCACCCAACTAGAAATGAACTTGGTAATAGCATATACTGTAGCAAAAAATGGAACCTATAAGTAGATAATAATTAACTCGTTTGCCAACTTAATTATCTTCAAATCTAAATTTCGAAAGTGGAATAAGATTTAATTAACGACAATTTTAACATGTCAATCATCATTGTGCTGATGTATAAACCTGCTATCCAATTACTGCGGCACGTTTGTTTACTATAACATCTTAAACTAACAATACACCTCGAGTAATTACTGTTTACATTTTTCTTCTGAAGTTGCTGGAAGCTAATATTGTATTGTAAAAAGTGTGCAAGCCAGGTATGAACACCTGTTTCATGGTATACGTCACGACGAACGATGTACACATGAATACAACATTTTACAGCTAAATGAACCCGATTGTAATGTTAACTTAAAGTATCATTAATGAATCTAATCAGGTATATGAAGCAATTGAAATCAAAATACGTAACGCAGCAATAACCAAACTATGTTTCGTTCAACCACATTGTGTTTACTGTATATAATTTTCAAACAACGTTGTTTAACACCGTCATTGGCAACTATATCCATACCATACCGTAGCAGTCGACCAAACACATACACTTATGTCCAAATAAGTAAGCAACATAAATATTCGTAATACATTACACACACTGGACAACCGAATGGCTAATCACAAATACTACATTTGAACGTTTGAAATGCATTTATTGTCGTACAAATACTGTATAGCGGGTATATTTCGCGGGGGTTTAATTTTCGCTATATACGCGGTCAACATAGAATGCGCGAAATCTAAACCCCGCGAAATAATCACTTGTAGTGTTGACAATTATATTGGTAATGCAGTAAACACAAAGTGGTTGACAGGAACAAAACTAAATATTAGTTTCGTTATTGCTGCATTACATACTTCGTTCTTACCGAGATATACAGACCTCTGGACTTCAAGTCTGAGAAGATTTATTTTATAATAATCACATCCGTCTGCCAGACCGCCTTCGACACTTATCTATCTAATTGAAATTCCACATACATCAATGAAGTTAGGTCACATAAAAAGTGTTTGTTTACACTGCCATTACCACAAGATGGTCATGAACGTTGGAAGCTCCAAACAATTCTGATGTTATAAGAATTAAAGTAAGCTCAATATTGTTCAGTTAAATTCCGTCAATAACGTCATTTTAATATTTTGGCAATCGTGCGGTTATTTGCTACTTTAAAAGAACAAAACTAGTCCTTTATTATGACTCATTCGCTATTAAGACTAGATATATATCGACTGTAACTGTATAATATTTATTAATTTAATTATGTATAAACTAATGGAATCAACACAGTACATGATATTTTGCTCTTACAAACGAAACACTGCCACTTAACATGTTATTATCATAACATCCTGAAAATTAACCAATGTCTCCCTGATAGTTTGCGAAACAACATAGCTCCATTCTGTATAAGGTCGTTCTTATGCTACATGTATTTTTCTTTGTTTCGTCAACAAATGAATATGGTCTTTAATATGCTTTGCTAATCGCTTACATATGAACTAGTATAGATACATGTGCACCAACAAAAAGATATGAACATGCATTTTCACTCAACTCAGTCGAAAAGTATCCATTTGGAGACACAAGTAAGGGATAGATGATAAAACTCTTCGATGGAGCGATGCGAGCGTTCAATTGTACGATGCAGAGGTCAGATTGTGTAATGGAAAGGTACGATGGGACGGTGCAAGGGGGCTGTGTAAAAACACGAATCGATCGAACTGAATAGACGCCGATGATTAAAACCAAACTCTAAAATACTGATAGATCTAGCCTTATTGTGATTTCGGATTGAAAAGAAGCGATTATTACAAAGAAAAGTCTGCATACTGGAAACATACAACCTGTTTATCCTGCATTACAACTGGTCCACACTAATTGAGTGTGGGTTTTGATGAAAGCCAGGACTTAAGGAATATATTAAAACATAGAAAACAACTTATAACGTATGAATAATTGCACCATGTCAAGTAGGTGATAATCACATCCTTCATACACTATACACGTGTTTCCAAAACTACATTTCATAATGAATCCTTGCATTCACATCGCAATCAAGTTTTTAGCTCATTCATTAGTTCGTTTGTTATTCTTGTTTTCAGTTTTTTCTACAGCAACGTTTTCAAATATTTGGATGCGGTTCGGAGTATTAATAACTTAGTCCGACATCAACCACGTGTGATATTTGCACAAAATCATAAAAATATTTACCATTTTTTCAGTAAAGACATGTGTGTTTAAGAAAGAATTAAAATACATAATATGTAATAGTAATACAGCAGATGTATTGTTATACTATAGAAATTTGACTCCCGTAATTAAACATGCACATTTTAAACAAATGTCTATCTACCTTGCCCATATTTTAACTAGGTCAAGTCGTAGTTGTGCCTCTTTAGGTCGCATAACGTTAGGTCACTGTGCTTAGTGTTTTAAGGTAGGTCACGCCCCGGGGTTGTTGTGCCTCATTTGGTCGCCGTTTTGGCATGGGTTTCTGTGGGCACTGCTCAGGGTAGTTGTGTCGTGGTGTTTCTGATTTTTGTGCTCGGCTGGTTGGGTTTGAGTGCTACCTTCCCTGTCGGATTTTCTCATACCTTTTTTGCGTATGATTCTGTTACAGTATGTCTGGTATTATGTGCGATTCTATCTCAATAATGCCAAGCTGTGGTTGATCTCGGAATTGGTTTCATAAATGACACCATCGCAAACAAAGATTCATAACACAATCGCATTAATTGCCTAAATGTTATGTATAATACTCGATGAGAAGGGGATATGAAAATAAATTTCAGGCAGATGGGTCAGATTCTTTGTTAATTGACATTGTGCCAGAGCAGAGAGCGTTCCGCCTGATTGTTGTTCGAAGGCGGTTTGGCAAAAGTTTTAATTCATTGGTCCAAATGATTATAATTTACCGTTAAAATTGAATTAAATGGTATTGATTGAAAACTTGCATAATTTAAATTCATACCACCAGTGACTTGGTTTGTTGCATTGGTTATTTTGTAAACATCGGCGTCTTCCCGCATTAATTTGCCATAGATTCACCGGAAGTACTAAAACCTGCTTGTGTAGATTACGGAACTCTTCAAAAGTGAGAATATCTTTTTACAAGATAATGATGAAAATAGTTTTAGAAGTAGGTGTATTTAAACAGGTACATAAATCAAATGCTAATCAAACAGATTACATCTGTGTAGCGAACACTACATACATTTGTACGATACTGAATGCATGCTCAATGTGAAAGGTTGCCGGGTTTTATTGGTTGTATTTTAATCGTCTATATAGATACAGATAATAAAACTATAAAATGTTTTTATTTAATTTGTAGCTACTTTTTATAGACAAACATCATCATAGACGTGTTTAAAGGTGTTTATTTCATGTTTCAAATTTGTTTCTGAATACGTGTTTACAACATTTCGGCAGCCCTTAGGCTGTGATAGCATGTGAGTGTGGTGTATTCTTGTTGTTTACGAGTTTATTATATATAGAGACGGGGTAAACACTGAATATTAAGTGTTTACGCGTTTATGACAAAAGCTGCCTTTGTGAAGAATACATTCCCAGTTTACTTCTGAAATAGCAGGTTTTCCATGCAGTGGGCTGTTACCATAAATGAAGAGCATGTAATATACCCTGCACTGTATGAGCTAGTTAGCATACATTTGAATTTGTGACCAAGTGAAAACTTGGGGTTATGCGACCACCACCAATCAACATACGAGTAGTTTATCTGCATAAACAATATACAACAATGTTTATCGCCGTTTACATCAAAGAGAATAGCATACACACATAATGTTCTGAACGTTAAAGAAATCTATAGTGTAGCACAAGTTTGCACATTCAATATGAAAGTAGGTCATTACATTGATTATAGTATGTATAAGAGACTATTGATCTACAGTCATACATACATTTTGTCTAATATTTTACAGTCTATCAACAAAACAAAAACATTATTATTTGCAATTCACTAAATGTAATATGTTTAATTTATGCCTGTGTTGGGGAAGGGGGTCTATCAATTGTTATTTTGTATTATGTAATTGTGTCTATTCTTTGAAGTGGACCTTAAAAACGGATATTAACTGTCAAATATGTAATCACACGCCGATTATACCAATACTATTGTAAAAATGTAATCCACAATAAACAAATTCGTTATTATTAATATTATTAGTCCTGTAGGTACCTACCAACTATCGACAGATTATGTGATGTGAAATAAAACCTATAAAATATATTTGTTCAATTCAAACTGACTTGACATCACATTTAATTATTTTGGCTTATCACCACGCAGTCTGGACGGTTTAAAAGCAACACAGTCGAACAGAAGCGCCGATAGATATTTTATTCTCATACTGATGCCGACATCCCGATGTTAATGCATACCAGTAACAGTAGAATTATTTGTTGGTCTAACCATTTCTGGGTGCCATTGGTGCAACATTAGTTGCCAAACCTTTGATAAGTAAACAGCAGTTTACACCACGTATTTACCAAAAAAGTTCTTTATCATAATGTTCTGATTTAGAAATGCTTCAAGTATTTTCATATTAATTCTAAACTACTTATAGAATCTATTGTGGAAATAATTGTTATTTGTCTGGTGTCAGAAGAAATACTATGTCTATGTTGTAACATGGATTCTTGCTTCCTTTTAGAAGATAAAATGCATCGTACTCGTAAATTGGTTAACGTTGTCCTAGATAACAGCAATTATCATCAAAATTGTGATTTAGAAATACCTCAAGTATTCTCATTATTAATTCTAAACTACTTAAAGAATCTATTGCAGAAAGTGTTGTCATATGTCTGTTATTAGAAGGTATGCGTTGTCTTTGTTATTCAATTGAAAGTGGTGTCATTTTAAAAGAGATAATGTATTTCACTATGAAATCGGATAACATTGTTCATAATTAGATATTGTGTAATTTTTTCTAGGTAGAGTTTGTTCATCTATGAAGATTCTAGTATGAACCTTTATGACATGTGTGCCCTGCTCTAATACCGAAACATTCAGAGCATAGCCTATCTCCTTGTCAGTCAGCGTTCTGATAAACTATGAAAGACACATTCATTAACAAAATAAACTAACCCAACTGCAACACTATTACCACTTTTATACATGCTGGACTAAAGATAACTCTCCAAGTACATACTTGTGACAGCAAAGACCGACAACTACATACATAAGTCTGTTACAGGAACGACAACTATTACACTATCTGAGAGAAAAGAACTACAACTGTACATTTACGTGATAGTACCATAACCACAGCATTGTAAAGAGATTTAAAAATAAAACATAAATTGCGTAGAGTAGTGAAAACAATCCAACAAACAGAGACCCGCTTTTCATCACATTAAAATATAATACCACACGTATCAATAAAATGTATATGTATAATTTGCCTTCGTGCCTCCTGAAGATTTCTGGTCTTGGTAAAGTGTACTTCATATTCCACGTAAACACAAAGTCGATATAAGTTATCCTCCTCAAGTATTTGAAACGCGTAACAAATTGAGATAAAACATAGTTTGGAAGTTTATTTTCTTTTACTGTGCCAACTATCTGACATACTGCGCACCCTTATAGTTTCAGTAAAACCCGAATATATCAACCAATTTTGATCGATGAATTCAGAATCTTTAACTGACTGTTTTGATGATTATAACTCGTAATGGGAATCAATGGCGCTGGTGGTATTAATACTGGCACACTTACAATTTGTCAGTTTTTTTTGTCTGTTTCAACACGCTCCAAGTTATCATTTGAATACGCAAAGTTGTCAAATAAAAACATCTACGAATGCAATTATAGCTACGCAATTGCTTGAGGTTCGTGGATGGTATATAAATGAAAAGTCGTCAACACTGTTCAACATAATGTGTTCTCGAAGGGACATTCGCATTTGAATAAACAAAGATGTTTAAAAGCGGAATCTTCGAATGCAATTCATGTCTTAAAGATATGTTTCATGAAAACCGGAAAACTATTGATAAAGACATCGGACAGACAACACCATATCCAAACAGAAAATGCACATGTTATGGCATAAAAATAAACATTTAGAATGAAGGAAACTATGTATGTAGTTCTGCAATTCACGTCAATAATAACATAATGATTAAATATATACATAGTGAGTCCATTGAGTCACACGATATATATAAGAAATAAAAAATAGAAAGAAAATGTTGGTTTCTATTATCTACCCTCCACGAAATCGCATTTCAACAAACGACAGAGAAACAACGTACATGTGTATTTTACTATTTCTTTGACGGCAGTAAAGTGGATTAAGATATTAGGTAGTTATGTCTGTGAACGTGTTTTTATTCCACTTCGACACAGAATAAACCTTATTTTAATTATTTTATCTGTCTAAGATGGATGTGTATCTCAATCTCACGTGGGTTTAAATCATCAAACTTGAAAATGAACTAAGCAACATTTAGGAAAACAAACATAATATTATCTTAAATCATTGCTTGTGATGTAACATATTACGGACACGTACGCAAGTTGAAATTGTATACTGCTTGTAACACACATTCTTTCTCGCTGATGTGTTTGTTATTTTGTGAACTCTCGTATTATGAACATTGTCTACAGAGACGTACCATCTTGAGCTACTAACGCCTAAGAGAGAACCTCTCCCAGTTGATACATGTAGTATGAACGATGGCTAGTTATACAAAATGCCAGTTATACTGCACTTGCATATCTTATGAAACATATCAAAGTACTTAGGGAAATCGTAAACTTATTTAAACGTTCACAATATACAATTAAGGGTCTGTTATGGTTGGAAGGAGTTACTTTACCGAATAATATTTATATTGAACAACGCTGGATCACAGTTGGTGGCTGTTAAAAAGCTATAGAGAATTCCAAATTGAACATGATCTTACGCGTTTCGTTATTTCTTTGATAAAGCAGTACCCTGGTCATTTTTGAAACGCTTTCAGTAACTGAGTTTGAAGGTATTTCAGTTTACGTACAAATGAAACAAATTTGGTTGCAATATGTTAACATACAACAGAATAATGATGAAAAGTGTTATATTTGGATGTTTGCACGATATTGGCGGCCATCTTGGACGCCATCTTGGATTTCTCAGATCTACAGCACTTTCATTGAAATTGAAATATCATTCCATATGCAACAGTCCTTGACGAACATTTTGGTATATGAAACCTGCTGTTTACAGAGAGAGATCGGTTGCATGCTATAAATCTCATCAAATTTGCAGGGCTATATGGCACACCCAACTAGAAATGTAATAGGTAATAGCATTCACAGTAACCAAAATGTAACATGTAAGCTTATAGTAATTAACTCATTAGCCAGCTGAATTATCTTCAAATCTAAATTTCGAATGTGCAATGAGATTTATTTAACAACAATTTTAACATGTCAATCATCATTGTGTTGATGTATGATGTATAAACCTGCTATCTAATTACTGCGGAACGTTTGTTTACTACAACATCTTACACTAACAATACACCTCGAGTAATTACTGTTTACATTTTGGTTTGAATATGTTAGTGGTTAAGGAGCCAGAGAACAGTTTCCTAGCCTTATTTGCGAATTGGCCATGTAGAAAATTGATAATAGATGAAGGATATTTTAGCTAAATATTGGACTGTTGCATATCCACAGAATATTTCATTGCTGGTTTGGGTTTTCATCCCTGGTAGTGACCATTATATTACTTGATGGTGCATGCGAATTTGATGTGTTTACATTTTTTTATCTTCTATAAGCTTGGATCTTGAAACCAAGCGTCTACTGACTGACAGAACTGCTTTTTGAGTGAAATTGGATGGTACCTTTTCATAACTATTTTGTGAGATATCTAGTCTTGATCTCTAAATATCAGCAGCTGTTAAACTTCCATCGTTGACCGGTAGCGCATAAATAGGGGTCGAACATGGCTTGTTTGGCCTCGGCCGGGCAGTAAAATTGATGGTTCGGCTAATTGTTGTGAAAAAGGAGTGAATTAGTGTAGGCTGTATATGAAATGGTGTTGCATATTGTAATCTGGACTTGTTATCTATGTAACCATGACATATTTTCTTTTCAGGTTTGTTGTTAAAACCAATTTGTGGGTGTTTGAAGAATGTGGTCAGTTTCAGGACTTGGATTTTGTTGAAATGAGGCCGGCAGCCTAATATTGTAGTGTAGAAAGTGTATAACCAGGTGTGGACACCTCTTGCATGGTAGACGTGACGACGAGCGATGTATACAACTTTTTACACAAATAAGCCCTAATTGAAATGTAAACTTTAAGTAGCATTAATGAATCTAATCATGTATATGCGGTGCGAGCGTACAAATGGGCAATGGCGAGGTACGATGTGACGATACGAGTGGGCGATGGAACTTGGCGAAAACACTATATAAAGTTCGTTTAATATTCTAGTAGGTTGGCTTGTGTAAAAGAACGAATTGGTAAAAGTGACATGACATCGATGGTTAAACCAAACTCTACAAATAATGATATACCAAGACTAATTGTGACTTCAAATTGAAAGATGCGTTGATTACATTGCAGATAGGGCTGAATTTTTGAAACAAACAACCTGTTTAGCATGCGTTACTGCAGGTTCTTGTTTGAGTGGTGTTGATTTTGATCATTACCAGGACTTTAGGAATTCTAAAATGCAAACACGGAAAACAACTTAAAACGTACGAATAATGACACTGTTTCAAGTACGTATTAAACACATGCTTCATACACTATACACGTTTTTCCAAAACTGCTTTTCATAATGGGACCATGTATGCACATCACAATAAAGTGTGTAGCTCATTCATTTAGTCGTTTGTCCATACGGATCGTCGATTTTCAACATTTATTTTCAGTTATATTCTGTATCGGAATAATTTTAGGCATTGGTGTTTGTGTATGCATCTTGTTAAAACCATTATCGTAGACAATTTATACTGGTAGTATGTTAATGTATGCATCAATGCTTTCAAATATTTGGATGTAGTTGAGAGTATCAAAGAACTAGTCTCACATCAACAACGTATGCTATTGATAAAATAATATAAACATTTACACGATATTTGTAAAGCCATTTGTGTTTAAGAAATAATTAAGATTCATATGTCATAGTAATACAGCAGGTTTAATGTAAACTAAAGAAATGTGACTCCCGGAATCAAATGCGCACATTTAAAACAGAAAAGGATATGATGAAATCAGATAGGGAAGGTAGCACTCAACCTAACCAGCCGAGCACAGAAATCAGAAACATCACAACACACCTACCCTGAGCAATGCCCACACATAAGCCAAAGAAACAATAAAAATCCAAGTCCCCGCCGAAATAATGCAGGATGATCCAATTCGACAAAGAAATTATAGAATAACGGTTAATTCAAGAGACTTATTGCAAAAGTATTACTTTTACTAAATTACATGAACAAAAACTACAACTTTAGTTATAAAAACGTACAATGCGTGGTCTGAATGTTAAAGAAATTGAACATTGTAGGATAAAAATGAACATTTACATTGTATTAAATTACATTTATATAAGTTTTTTCTCATATGTACCAGATGACATTGATCTACAGCCCTGTTAACACGTACAAAAATACTGCACATTTTGGAGATTTCTATAAAACAAATTACAATTGAAATTGGCTTGACATCACAGTTAATTATTTGGCTTATCATTAGACAGTCTGTACCTTTTTAAAACAACACAGTGGAACAGAAGCGCCGGTAGATGATTGATGTTTTATTCTCAAATTGATGCCGACATCTCGATGTTAATGCATGCCAGTAACAGTGGATTTATTTGTTGGTTGTTTGCATTCCGAGATGCCTTTGGTGCAACATTAGTTGCCAAACCTTTGATAAGTAAACAGCAGTTTACACCAAGTCCTTGCAAAAACCCATATTCCTTATCAACAAGTTTCCGATTTAGAAATGCTTCAAGTAGTTTAATATTAATTCTTATAGAATATATTGCGGAAGTCATATCATTGTCATTTGTCTGGTTTCGAAAGATATGCGTTGTCTTAGTTCTAGCATTGACTAATTCGTCATTTTACCAGAGAGAATTAATTGAACTCGTAAATAGGTTAAAATTGTCCTAGAAAACAAAACAAGAGGAATATGTTTCATTTGTGTACATTGTATTAACCTTTGTGAAATATGTGCCCTGGTCTAATTCCGTAACATGTAGAGCATAGCCTTAACAAATTGCCAGTCAGCTTTCTGCAGAAATATGCCAGGCACATTTATTACTAAGAAAAACAAATAACCGAACTGCCAGAATATAACCACTTTTCTACATGTTAGGATCAAGCTCAATCTCCAAGTATGTGACAGAAAACAGTCGTGTGCAGTTACGTGAGAGTACCAAAACCAAACCACTGTCGAGTGATTTGAAAATGAAACATAAATTGCGAACTGTAATGAAAACTAGTCAGCAAACACAGACCTTCTTTTCATCACATTAAAATATAATACCACACGTATCAATAAAATGTATATTTATGATTCGCCTACGTGCTTTCAGAAGAATTGTGTTCTTGGTAAATATGTGCTTCGCGTTCTACAAGAACACAAGGTCGATAGAAAATATACACCTCAAACATTTGAAACGCGTAACAAATTGAGATAAAACATAGTTTAGAAGTTTGTTTTCTTTTACCGTGCCAACTATTGTTACTTGACCGAATAATAATAAGTATTGAACAACGCTGGACCACATTTGATGGCTGTTATAAAGCTATAGAGAATTCCGATTTCAACGTGAGCTTACTACTGTTCTCCACCCACTCGGTTTAACAGGCTTTACAAGCATGTCAAACTGACTGTTCATTCATAAAATTATTTCCAATTCGCGGAATTCAATTTTGCACTGCCCGTCGCCACACACCCAGTATTGAAGTAAATCCCTATTTGTCATTGTTTGAAAGATAACTTAAAACATTTGACATAATTAACGACCTTCTCCACACACACTACGTCATTGATGACATTTCATAGATGAATCATCCTGAATAAAAAACATCAAAATTCATGAGCGGAATTTTATTCTACTTTAACGACCCGATGTTCTTATTTTGGTAATACTTACAATTGGCTTAGATTTATCGTTTTGACTAAAAAATGAAAAGATTTATTTAATTTTTAATAGTAGAATTGAGAACTATATTTTGTGTACGGAGGCAAATGAAGTTGTGTTAATCGACGGGCGGTCTAAGAACGATCGACGACTCTAGTTTAAAATTAAAATATGCCTCTAAGTTGTGCCCCGTTGGTTTCACCTCGCCTGACAACATTGTTCTTACCGGACAGGGACCCGATCGAGTTTCTCTATGTCCCACCCAACTAGAAACGAAATTGGTAATAGCATATGCAGTAACAAAAAAAATGAAACATATAAGTTGATAATAATTAACTCGTTTGCCAACTTAATTATCTTCGAGCCTTAATTTCGAAAGTGAAATGAGATTTAGTTAACGACAATTTTAACATGTCAATCATCATTGTGTTGATGTTTGAACCTGCTATCCAATTACTGCGGCACTTTTGTTTACTATAACATCTTACACTAACAATACACCTAGAGTGATATCTGTTTACATTTTTCTTCTGACGTTGCTTGAAGCTAAAATTGTAGTGTAAAAAGTGTGCAATCCAGGTGTGAGCCACCTGCTAAATGGTAGACGTGACGAAAGATGTGTATATGCTTGTATTTATCCTAACCACCGAACGATTCTTATTGGCAGGGCTCTTAAATTTTGGGGATTAGCACATGATACAGATCTCGACAATGCCCCAGTTCCAGAATCATTGCTGGTTCTTTTACGTGCCTCATGTAAGGATCATACACGGGTCATAAAGTCTCGTCTGAAAGACTGTTAGTCAATGCTAGGTGGGAAACACTGATGAAAGCAGTTTTGGTGTTATCCGATTGAATGCGGGATTAATCACAATAGCATCGGATCAGCAGTCAGTAGCTCTCAAAGCTGGAGCGCTTGACGCTGCACACCTCTTCATAAGCGATGTATACACCTTTTCAAAACTAAATAACTTTGAAACAAGATTCAAAGATGGCGGAGAAAAAGTATCGTCGGCATACATGGCAAAACGAGGAGCGGAACACATGGATAGAGTTTCGCTTTATAAAGACATCGATGGTTCTAATGCTGAAAGACAAAAACTAAACAAAGATACTAGTAGGTCATATTGAATTGAGACAACAGGGATGGGACTGTGCCATACCCAAACGTAGGTTGCATTGTTGCAATAGTATTTACTGATTGCACAAGTTATCATTTAACATGTGCTATGCCAGTTTAACTAAACTGCAAAATTTACCGCTATCTAAAGAGATAAATATTGAAACAGACACCTTGAAATTGCCGACCGATATTTGGCGCACGTTTGTGAAACATAGCCTTGGTGTAGCTAGATCTTCAAGGTTGCGGCCGATTTTTCTCAGCGCAATTATTATGAAATTTCCGTTGCTTGGTTGTCAATAAAATGATATATGTACCGTTTTATCTACAAACAAATTTCCTAAATTCTGAACGAAACATTGTATGTAATTTACGGTATTTCCAAGTTATTTCTATTTATTCTGATGTTGCATCACATTCTAGTTTATGTCTAGGTCCCACTGAGCATATTTGCATTGGCGATGTACTCCCGATTTAATAAATGGATATCAGAAAGCATCGAGAAAAGGGTTCTAGTGATCTAGTGGAAGCGCCAGGGAAGTCATTAGAAAACTTATGTAATCCCTGCTCCCGATAGCCCCCGAAGCCAATTCATTTAAATCGAGAGTATATCGCCAATGCAAAAGCTGCTCAGTACAACATAGCTTTAAGAGACTCACAGAGAACACTGGGAAAGCTCAACTGTGTTGTCCCTTCAATTAATGTCGTTATCATAATAAATGTAAGTCGAATGGGGAATGTTAGATAGTTTTGACTTTCGAATCGATTCGTAAAACTCAAACAACCACATTTGATGAGTAGTTATTTTTATACTTTAATTTCCCCAGAATTGAAAAAAATCCGTTTCAAACATTTCAACTGTACGGTATATAAACCAGCCATAGGCCTTATCAACTTTTGATTTAATTACATTTTGTGAATGAATGGTTTTGGATTTTATCTTAAACCTCTGGTATATCTAGAAATGAACCAGAATTTGGAATTTGGCATAAAAAACTCACTCGAAGTAGTCTTCATTTAGAAATTATTTCATTTACTACATCGGCGGCGTGGTAATGTGCAATGTGTAATTTAAGAAAATGTTGCACTTCTTTTTTTTCAATGAAGTGCTTTTATTGGTGATAACATTGAAATTTGAAATTCTATTCATTCAATATCATAGCAGACTAATAAAAAAATACAATATATATCTGTACCAATATGCACAAATAGACATAATTTTACAACCAAAAAGTTACAGGTATTTTAGCGTTACTACAGCTGAAATTAGATATGTCGTTTTCTTTACAGTAGCAGAACATTGAGTTTCTGTGGGTTAGTTACATGTTCTCGTTCAATGTTGTGTGTTGGGCATTATTTGTTCAATGTGTGCTCGCGGTATGTGCTGTTTCCGTTTTCTGTGCTCGGCCGTTTCTATGCCTGGCTTTAGTATTCACTGTCCGATTTGAATCATCTTTCATCGTTATTCAACACGGTATGAATCGTGTTACACTACCTCTCAGTTCCGTCAGAGAATTATTCTGTTTTCATATGGCTCTGACGGAACTCAAAACTGATGTAACGCACGGACGGAACTCGAATAACATGTATCCTGAGTTCCGTCAGAGCATTACGTCGGTTTTCAGTTCCGTCAGAGCCATATGAAAACAGAACAATTCTCTGACGAAACTGAGAAGTAGTGTAACACGATTCATACCGTGTTCAATAATTGTTTTTAAACAACTACAGTATTTCGGTAGTTTTTTTTTTTTAAATTCAACAAGGAGATTTTTGTCAAATTCAATTTAATCGCAATGGCTCTCTCTGTGGATAGTGTAACAGATGTGATCGTAAAAAGATTATTTTTGTCCAAACTTGTTCAGATGGGCTAAGTGTATATTTAAGTTGACCAGCATTTCTTTTCTACTGTTTCTAAACTTATCAAACTGCGTCTGTATCATTGGTGTTAACTACAGTACACGTAGAACGAGATATTTCGATTATTTCAAAGAATGTGCATCTTTGAGATATTTGTTGATTTAGTTCACACAAATATTCGTTTTATCTAAAATATGTTTCGTTTGGCATTCAATAACGTGGCACGAAAGTTTGTTTATTACATCAGAAATCACAATCAACAATCTGCGGTTAGGATGCCCCCAAGACAATATTCCACTAAATAATAATATTCCAGTAAAGATAACCATCCGGTCTGGTATGCACATTTAGCATTGTAGTAGAAAATTGTCCAATTTAAACCATAATCCTAACAAGTTAAACGAACAAATCGATGGCTTAGAATTAGAAGGTCGTAAGTGCCACTAACGACCTTTTAGATTCATACATACTTAGAATAAGCATCACAATGCACTTCTTATGAGCCTATTTTCATGAAAATCTGAAATTGTCATGTTGACCAAAATGAAGTTTTAACAACGTGTTTTCCCATAAGTAAAGAGTAAATTACAGACAGTTTTCTCTTGTTTTCTCAATGAATCGATTTGGTAGTTACGACTTTCTTGTTCTTAGCCAGCGATAAATCTGTACCAATATGAACAAATAGACATAATTTTACAACCAAAAAGGTTATAGGTAATTTAGCGTTACTACAGCTGAAATTAGATATGTCGTTTTCTTTACAGAAGCCGAAGCATGGAGTTTCTGTGGGTTAGTTTCATGTTCTCGTTCAGTGTTGTGTGTTGGGCATTATTTGTTCAATGTGTGCTCGCGGTATGTGCTGTTTCCGTTTTCTGTGCTCGGTTGTTTCTATGCCTGGTTTTAGTATCCACTGTCCGATTTTAATCATCTTTCATCGTTATTCAACACGGTATGAATCGTGTTACACTACTTCTCAGTTCCGTCAGAGAATTGTTCTGTTTTCATATGGCTCTGACGGAACTCAAAACTGATGTAACGCACGGACGGCACTCAAATGTCATGTATCCTGAGTTCCGTCAGAGCGTTACGTCGGTTTTCAGTTCCGTCTGAGCCATATAAAAAACAGAACGATTCTCTGACGGAACTGAGAAGTAGTGTAACACGATTCATACAGTGTTCAATAATTGTTTTTAAACAACCACAGTATTTCGGTAGTTGTTGTTTTTAAAAAAAATTCAACAAGGAGATTTTTGTCAAATTCAATTTAATCGCATTGGCTCTCTCTATGGATAGTTAAGCAAATGTGATCATAAAAAGATTATTTTTGTCCAAACTTGTTCAGATGGGCTAAGTGTATATTTAAGTTGACCAGCACTTCTTTTCTACTGTTTCAAAACTAATCAAACTGCGCCTGTATCATTGGTGTTAACTACAGTACACGTAAAACTAGATATTTCGATTATTTCAAAGAATGCGCATCTTTGAGATATTTGTTGTTTTAGTTCACACAAATATTCGTTTTATCTAAAATATTTTTCGTTTGGCATTCAAAAACGTAGAAGGAAAGTTTGTTTACTACATCAGAAATCACATGCCGCAATCTGCGGTTAGGATGCCCCGAAGACAATATTCCACTAAATAATAATATTCCAGTAAAGATAACCATCCGGTCTGGTATGCACATTTAGCATTGTAGTAGAAAGTTGTCCAATTTAAACCATAATTCTAACCGGTTAAACGAACAAATAACTGATACATATTTAAAATAAGGACCACAATACGCATCTTATGTGCCTGTGATCATGAAAATCGGAACTTGTCATGTTGACCGAACTGAAGTTTTAACAGCTTTTTTTACCATAAGTGAAGAGTATTTTTTGGGCAGTATTTTCTTGTTTTCTCAAAATATTGATTTTGTACTTACGACCTTCTCATTCTAAACAACCGATATACACATCTACTGTTATTAAACATATATCAGGCAATTGAGTAGATGACAGGTTAATGATTGCATTCAGACATTCACTAAAACATTGCATCAAAACATTCGTTTCTGGGAAATGTTAACCTAGAATCTGACACGTACTTTCCTCTGGTTGCACTACTTCCACATAGTGTAAATTATGAACTTGAATTTTGTGTGGGATCAATTATCGCTTTTTTGTGAATTCTATATGTGACTTAAAAGTATGCTTTTGAGCTTAAACTGTGAGAATTGATGCTAAACGCGGGTTTCTTTGTGAAATTGAAAAAACATTAGTTATTGAAACAATATTGCATAGAATTGGAATTACGTATAGCTCATTTTCAGAAACAGTTATTAGATGTATCTTGAAACAGAGGTCTCATCCTAATTCTACCACAATGGGTTCAATGGAATAATAATTAAATTAATCTCAGAACATACTGCTAGTAGGTCAACAGACAGTTACAGTGCAGTTAGGATAAAAATAACAGTGACGCAGTGGAGCAATCCACTAGTACGGTGTAAAAACAAGTATAAAAGCTTATACCAACAGTTCAGTACCAAACTAAACTCTACCTGTTTAAGCAATGATTTTAATCATTTCAGTTTACATTAACGATGACGTCACTGTCAGAATACCTTAACTGGACTATTCAACAAATTATATCAATATAAACCAATTCAGTCATAAAGTATGAATCTTTACCACTGTAAAATACTGACAAAAATACTTAAAATAAACACGTTCATCTTCATGAAATTGAATATTATGTTTCGTTTAAGTATTCAAATTTTCCATCTCAAAGCGTACTACTTCAGGCAATGTAAATAATATATAGCATAATATAAAAGACTCTGCGATACCGGAAGTCAATTTGAATAAAGAACTTATCAATATTAATTGCATTTTCCTGTAAATCGACTTTGTGGATACGAAATAGAGCCAACATTTGAAAATTCCACAGTGAAATAATATAAATAACACATACGTTAGTCTATAAATGTCTCAATTCAAAGCCAACTATTTTATACCTCAGTAGTTTTGAAACTAATAGAAAAAGATAATGGTTTCCAACATTCCTGAATCTCATGGGCAAAAGAATTATTCACGCAATTCAATATTATTGATAACAATGACATTCCAGGGAAGAAATATCAGGGGGGGGGGTTCCGGTTGTATGGCTTTCGCAATCGGGAGGAGGGCATAAAAGTATAATACTAGTTACTAAAAGAGCCCTAACATGGCAATATGCGAGAGACACAGAACAATTTGGACCATCTTGAACACACTATAGTACGACTGTGAACACACGAAGTACGATAATCATTGTAAAAACACGAAAGTACGATTGCGAAAACACGAAAGTACGATTGTGAAAACACAAACGTACGATTGTGAAAACACGATAGTACGATTGTGAAAACACGAAAGGATGATTGTGAAAATACGAAAGGACGATTGTGTAAACGATACAATTACGATGATGCGAGAGCGCGAGTTTTAAAATACGTACAAATGTGCGATCGCGAAAAACACGAAAGAACAAAGGTGGGGACATGGAAGGTAACATAGTTACGGGCTTTTGAAAACTCATCATAAATACTTAAAATAATTTCCAGGAAAGGTATAATGTACCGTGAAAGTTTTATCGTTGTCTCCAAGAAATGTATGGGTTATACAGTAAAAGTACATAGGCACATAATTCACATCAAATAGTACAGCATAGTGTAATATGGTATTATAGCCGACATAAGTATTCCTTAATTGATCAATAAAAAGACAATGGATAACTCATCTTAAACGATTTGCGGATCATGGCGTCCATAAAAAACTGAACAAAAACTTATGTTCGATCTTTGTTTACACAGACGCGGCAACGTCCCGATTGTTTACATCAGACGCTGTGTGTTTCGTACATCTTTTGAGAAAAGTTTATTATCTGTTGTATTGCTTAGAACATTTTTAATTAAAGAATAACTTACAGTTAAAATCAATTATGCTGATATGGTTGCGATGCCAGTACATTATCGTACAGTATCCGTGCACCTGTGTTGTGTATCTCCCCAGCTGATTGCTATCAAACTTGTTCGCATGATTTCAATTAACTTAACCGTCGATCAGAACGGAACACCAGGCCCACAGATACCCGCAAACAACACGTATAGCTTGGCTATTTTGACCTGAGCCTGACCTTTATGCAAGAATATATAACAAGGTTTTTACTTTGAATATATCAATTTCCGCAAGCAAATCTTGCAATATCGGTTTTTCAGATTTGTGATTGTATTACATCTCGAGCGTCTTCGTGATACTCCCCGATTATGAAAACATATACTCGTAGACAATATAATTTTATCGACTGTTAAATTATGCTAATCAATAGGTCAGGCTCATGTCAATGTGACCAAGCTATACATGTAGTTATGTCCAGATAGAAAGTAAATAATGCACGTCATGAGATGGGCAAGATATGTTTACATGCGTAAACAATCTACAAACCGATCAAAATAAGAATATAGTAACAACGAATATTAGATTCTCAATTCTTTTGTAACGTTACTGTCGATTCAATATAAATAATACTAATCAGGGAACCATCCCATTCGAGGGAATAGCGGGTTTTACAGTTACATAGTCAAACCTATTTAAACATAATATACCTGACGTACGAGCTAATGCTTATAACCGTTATCATTGAACAGATTGTATAGCATTCGGTTAAAGTAATACAGGTTACAATCCACTTAATGCCTCCGAGAACCAAAGTCGGATACACCCAAATAGTCCCTATAGAAACTTGTGATTGTGTTTAAATGGTCCGTGCGTCAGTGAAAATAATTATGTTCACTGCGTTTGACGGACAAAATTTTTCTTGATACGTGACCCTATGTTGTTTTGTATTTTCTTAATGCTAGTGATCCCTTCTTTTCATTAATATATGTCTGTCACCTGGCCATAGACTTAAACAAGTTTCAACCTGGGACGGACTATTGTATCTTTGCATTGAGTTTAAAAAAACAAATTTAGTGGTTTGTAACCTACAGTTGCCATAGATTGGAACCATCATGACAAGTCTGGTTTGTCTCGTATATCAATAGATGCGCGATTATCACGTGGTTCGTAATTGTGGTCAGTGCGAAGCGTTATTTCAGTTTTGAAATGTTCTTATTAATTAAGTTGGCAGTAAGCGGATAGCAATAATTCAATAATAAATTGGACAGGTGGGGAGACTATGTTGATTATTTGGTCGCAGTTGAGAAGTTACAACATTCATCAGGCACGGATCCAGGCGGTGGGCACGAGGGCCCGTGCCCCCCCCCAGTTGGCTGAGATTTTTTTTTTTTAAACTTTGAATAAATAGTAAAACAGCTATTGAACAGACATCTCTAAATAATATGGGTATTTTTTCTTATGTTCTAGATGAAAAAGTATTTGTAAGATGGGCATTTTTCGTGCTCGCTTCGCTCGCAGAATATTTTAATATACATGTATATATTTATACGTAGCTGTTGCATCACAGAAATAAATTACAAGAGAATTTTTGCCCTAGCTCATTATATTACCTTTTGACTGTTAAATAATCATAACTAAACCATTAAGGTTAACTCTCAGAATAAAGAAAAAAAGGTATTTCAGGGCTCCCAGATAGGCTTAGAATGCACTAGATTCATCCATTGCTTTGAAAATTTTCCCGGGGGAGTATGCCCCCGGACCCCCCTTCTTATGTTATAATATTCCAATGGCCAAAAGGATGAAAGCTGGTATATACAAATACTGTATGTGAACACTTACTAATATGCACGAACATACACAATGTACATGTTGACGCTTATAACATAGAAAGTACTATGGATTCCCCTACATCTACAAATGTACCACTATCTGTGCATTTTCACATAGTTTTACATATTAAGCAACCCCCCCCCGGAATCCCATACATACCTCGTGCCCCCCCCCCCCACTCAGAAATTTCTGGATCCGGGCCTGATTCATGTTAAGTAACAGAGGTCGCCGCACCGAACAGACACTGGCAGTACGTACAATCGCATGCAAATTGTATCTTACGTTTTTGCTTCATACGCAAAACGTCATGCTAAGAAAATGCTAAGAAAATCATAAAATATCAACCCATGCCGAAGGAACTTCCTGGCCTGATAAATTAAGCGCTTCAAAGTTATAAAACACATAAAATAGCTTTATTAATTAGATTAATAGAAACATGGAAACATAAAATAGCAGTGTCTGTGTTAAATGTGTTCAGGTTAATGAAGATTTCATACAGTGATTACACCACCCCAGTGCATCCCACCAATTTGAACTTAAGGGAAAAACTCGTGCAGTCTAATTTTATTATCTAATTTATAAGTTCTATTACAAGTTCGTTATTTTTCGTGTCATTTTAATTTTGATATGAGAAAGGGTGTTTTTTAGAATACCATTATGCTTAGGTCCCACTGATATTTTTTTGCCTCGGCGATGTATTCCCGATTTAATACAATGGCATCGGAAGGCATTGGGGAAAGGATCCTCCTCGTGGTCTATGGGAAGCTTCGGGGTAATCATTATAAAATGAGTGATGCCCCCAACGCTAATTTATTTAAATCGGAAGTACATCGACGAGGCCATAAAAGGCTCAATGGAACCAATACATAAGTTTTGCCTCCTGATCTAATCACTACTGCACACGTACTGACGTTTGGGTATACCTTTGTCAGGGTCACAACCCACGTATCATGTTTGTACGGTGTTAATAATTCGATCAGTACAACACAATACAGCGTATAATGCTAACGTTTCCCGCCTTGCCACTGCTCGTACGGACCATACGTTACTCACAGTACATTGATTCGGTGTCTTCACGGTGACCGCACGATGCGAGTCCCTGCAATAGTCGGTCAAGCATAGAAAAGCCTATCATCCCAACCAGGATAACTCAGTATTTAACCAAGTTCCCGAGTGATACGGCAGTGTCACGAATAACATACTAGTCTGGCTAACCGACCAGACAGTAGTCTAGTATTTTATCAATCAAATAGCATAACTTTTTCTATTTTAGCTAGAATTTATTATGGGCTTGAGTATCTATTTTTGGTGGTACAATGGGAAATAATTTCATGTGAAAAGAGTAGATTGAGGAGTTGTCTTTCTAAACATATGGTATGGTAGACAGACTAATAACATACATACGATGCTGGTACGAGTTTGAGGCACATCGAGTTTTAAAAAAAACATATCGTTTAGAAAGCATACGGTAAATATGACCATGCTTTTAACCGCACACCCCATCCAGTCATTGCACATGAAATACATTCAGTCGTAAGAAGTCTTAGCAAAGTCGGTATAACATCTACAAGTTTTAATAGTGAAACATATACGAATTAAACATCAATTGAAACCGTTCATTTACTTTCGACAAATAAACCGCTGATGGAATTTCAGACTAGGTTCTTGAACGAATGGAAATAAGTTTTTTTATCAACAAAAACTTGCTGTTTACGTTATTCTTGATAAAGAGTGTGTTTCGTTTCCTGTTTAAATTCGTTATCAGTTGAATCTTAGAGGTGTTTTATTAATTTTCCAGGTCGAAACCAGACTCCTAGAGCGTTTTTATATTTTCGTTGGCTTCGTCAGTTATAAGTTTGAGTTAGTCATAACTTTTTAAACTATATTTATATTTAAGTCGTTTTGCAAAAGAATATGTTGTATATCAAGGATGCGATCCTGCAAAATTTGGCTGATATATTTCAACAAAGTTGGGTAATATTTAGATAGTGTGAATTATTAAGCGCTGTGGTTGATTTTTGCAGATGTTTTGAAAGTCATTGTGAAAGCAATGAAATAATACACGCATCTTAGTAATGCTAATGTTTCATAATTCCACAATTACTATCTCCATAAATATGTAATATGGTAAAATATACTACCAACAGTATTGATTTATTACATTTAATAGCACATACACAAATCCCGGCGCGCCATAACTAGTCCAGTGGTCAAATTTCAAAAGGGCAATAAATGCACTTTCATTTACAGCATCCGAATTAAATATACATTGAGGCTTAGGAAAATGTGTTTGCCAGATCTGAAAGTGGTCCAATATATCAACAGGGACAAAAAAAAAGTCCGGGCTAATTTGACGAAAACACAAATTACAAAATGCAGAAACAAGCACATTTAAGGTTCTTATTTGCACATAAATTGAAATACATGAGAAAAACAGATCTATAACTTTAGTCTCCGATCGCTTTAATGTTGGATTATTTAAAAAGAAAACAGTAGGAATATAAATAATAAAATTAGTAATAAATAGACGCATACGACTTCATTAATTATCCATTTGTTCTTCAAGAAACAACCAATACAAATGAAGGAATAGTTGTACTGTTGTAACCTATGATTTCATGACGAATTTGTGCAAACAGGATAAAGCTTTGTTTAAAAGGTATTTTAACAAAAATCACTTTTAAATATTACAGTTTGAATGCGAGCCTGTATAATTGAACCACAATGTATGTTTCAACTAAGAATTTATTTACAAGTATGCACTTAATTTATTTAAAATAAAATGATATTATAATTTTGACATGTAAATTTCTAGCCTAGAAATATTAAATACGATATTGGACATGTGTGAGATCATGCACACTAATGAATATTCCTATTCTAAAAATTTAATCAAATTACCTTCAATATCCAGACCAAATCCGAGTTGTTCTGACATGGTGTTTCTTTATGGCACGCCCTTCTTGCTATATCAACTTGGAAAATAGCGCTTACTTTATATCCTCAAGCCAAGTTATATTTATGAAAACCAACAATTGAAAAACTTTGGTACGTAAAATATTTTCGAATTTCTCCCTGTGGTTATAAAAAGCGGGCTATCAGATGAGGCGAAAATTCAACGCAGACGAAAGTTTAAGTCAGAAATGGATAAGGAATTTGGACGAGTTCATTTCATTTAAAACAGGGATGCGTAGCCTTGAAATAAGTTTGATTAGCGGGAAAGATAAAACAAGTTGGTTAGTGGCAATAATTACCTTCAATATCCAGACCAAATCCGAGTTGTTCTGACATGGTGTTTCTTTATGGCACGCCCTTCTTGCTATATCAACTTGGAAAATAGCGCTTACTTTATATCCTCAAGCCAAGTTATATTTATGAAAACCAACAATTGAAAAACTTTGGTACGTAAAATATTTTCGAATTTCTCCCTGTGGTTATAAAAAGCGGGCTATCAGATGAGGCGAAAATTCAACGCAGACGAAAGTTTAAGTCAGAAATGGATAAGGAATTTGGACGAGTTCATTTCATTTAAAACAGGGATGCGTAGCCTTGAAATAAGTTTGATTAGCGGGAAAGATAAAACAAGTTGGTTAGTGGCAATAAGAATTTATCTTAATATCGAACAGGGCTTATCAGCTGGTATCTTTCTTTAGGAAATGTTTATCAGACGACTTGGCTACCTGAATATACGGAACCAGGTTATCCACTTGTTTGATGCGTTAAATGAAGCCGCATTGACAGACATGATGGGTTGTTCATTAAATATCGATCGGACATAATTGTTGATCATTACATAGGATGGAATTGTAAAATCCGTGTTAATGGTCAGTTTGAATTACACTGAACACTACTAAGCTAATTATCGCAATATCTACCGCAGTGTACTATTGGTGATACAAATACATTCACATGTACTTTTACAGAGCTGCCAACAAAATACTGACAGGGTCTATAATTTGCGATCTTAGTGTTCACGTGTGGTTAAAGGTCACCTTTATAAATAGAAATAAGCAAATAAAATACGAGATCATTTGAACGTAGATATCCAAATACTGGGTCGTGTGATACTATAAGCATGCGTGGGAACATTATCCTAAATAAAAGACACACGTGTATGGGGGAATCCGGTGTGTTGAATCACATGTGCTCGTGTCTATAATTTGAGCAATTAGCATTTTAAAATACAGTACAGCCACTCTAGAATAACACCCTTTGGGTAGATAAAAATATTGACCGTTATTTAGAGGTAGATGCTCTAATAGTATGTCCATGGGATTTATAGTAAATATCGGCTACTCAAGTAAGGTAAATTTTGACTGTGTTGTAAAGAGGTTGTTTCTCTACTTATGGCCACTATGGAGAAGTTGCACTGAGTTAATGACAAAAACACAGGTAACTGTGACATTGATAAAGACTAAAACAAAAACCTTTGATAGATGATTGATATGCATACAATCGTTTAAATAATGAAAAACTGCACCACAGTGATCGGTTCGTCAATTGCTGTACAAATGGACCTTGATAGAAAATAAAAATTTTACGAAAAAAAATTAATTCGTTTTTTTTTGTTATCAATGATACGATTATCTGTGGATTAAAAGTGTAAGAAAACGAACGGTCGCCTGTTTATTAAAGAAAGCAATTATGTATGTAAAGGAGACAACTCTGTTTCCCCGTGACTGGTGGTGGAGTATGTGTTAACTTTCTTGACTTGATATAATTTTATTAGAACATCCAACACCAAGAGCATGCACAGGCTTTTTGTCCTAGTTCTTAGCCGAAATTACACATGACACTGGTATATTCAGATAATCATTAAAACCATGTTTCATGAAAATAACTTGAAACGAGTGATCTCCATAGTGTACATAAATAAAGGTTGTCTAGGAAATGACCCTCTGCCATTGCTCCCAACCAAGATTGTCAAAAGTCTGAGCTCCAATGACAACACTTTGCCAAGGGAAGGAACTCTGTACTGACTTAAGATTAGTCAAACACAGTTGCTTTCCCTGGTTTGCAAAGGGAAGTAACTCTGCACTGACTTAAAATAAGTCAAACACAGTTGCTTCCCCTGGTTTGCAAAGGGAAGTAACTCTGCACTGACTTAAAATAAGTCAAACACAGTTGCTTCCCTTATTTACTAAGGGAAGTAACTTTGCATTGGCTTACAATAAGTCGTATACAGTTTCTTGCCCTGATTTGTCAAGTGAAGTAATTCTGCACAGACTAAAATAAGTCAAACACAGTTGCTTCCCCTCATTTACTAAGGTAAGTAACTGCATTGGCTTACAATAAGTCAAACACAGTTGCTTCCCCTGATTTGCCGAGGGCAGTTACTTTGCACAGACTAAAAAAGTCGAAAACAGTTGCTTCCCCTGATTTGCGAAATACTCTCAGCCAACTAGGGAGCACGGGCCTGGATCCGTGTCTAGATTTAGAACTTATTTAACATTATTATATACTAGAACAGTACAACCTCTGTAGAGAAGCACCCTATGAGGTCTACAAAAGAGGTTTTACACTACAGAGTACAGTGGTTAAATTAAAAAAGTTTTGAAGATGTAATACAGGCTGCGCTTTACATGGGTCTTATTCACCAATGTTGTAAGACTGAAACTTCGACTAAGACTAAAAATTCAATTCAACCATGTGAATGGTTTTTGATTATTTCTTGTTACTCTTGATCCATGTTTACCCATTTATATCAACATAGGCATATTTACAACATGTGAGCGAACAGAATATTTGGCAATATAAAGTCTAAGTTTGAATTTTAGGTTTACAATGCTGGTGAATAAGGCACCTGGGGGCCGCTCTAGAGTTATTACATATAAAGATCAAATTAGAAGGTTTTCATGGAAAAACACAGTGTAACAGAAATATCATTTTATTCAATAGAGCAATGTATTAATATTCGTACAATAACACACTGCTTTAAAACACAATACCATTCATACAATGAATATATATTTAATGATACAATGACTGAGTTTGTACAAAACCTGTATAAAGGGTGTTACAAAAGTTCATTCACAAAAATTAACTAGATACAAATTGTTCCCTAAGCTTAAGCACACTGTAAATATTTCAAGTGCAAAATTTTGCATTACCTTGCAATGAAAAGGGGCAAATATCCCCCTTTGTTTAAATACAGAAGTACACACCTTCCTTATAAATGATGGCATTTAGTAGGGTAATCAACGAATGCAAAATTATCAGATTCATTAATTAATTGTGGGCTCCCTTTGTGTTTTCCTAGATACTTAATGTCCACATATGATATAATCAAATATCAAGTTTAAGCATTGAGAGCTTTTTAATGCCCTGTTCTAAGAACAAAATATGGTTGAAATGAAACTGTTCATGAGTTTGCATCATCATATCTATCATTCATCTACAAATATGCCTCCCTCTTCATTCACAAGAGGCCAGAGGTCATTGGCCAATAGATATATTCTGGATTTTAAAGATTTTGGGTTTCCGCTAATTTACATGAGGTACAAATAAAGTTGACCTTACTTCGCTAATGTAATTGTAATTTAAATTAACAGGACTCATAACAATGGTTCATGTATGATTATTTATGGAACAAAGACATTGCTAACAGTAAAAGTTGTTTGTACGGCAGGATAGTGTGGACATACCAGATTGTAATGAATTCCGGAGTAAATCAATTAGGCAGGGATAAAACCAAATGGCCATGCGCTACGACTGTCTCAGTTGAATGCATAAATCTCTTCCTCTTGAGATATAAACTTGTGGTGCAAAAGGGACGATATAGCGTAATCGTCCCTACTAATTTACAACAAAATTATAGATGTTTCGGAGCGCATTCATTTCAAACTGAACACAAAATTGTCAAAGAAATGATTAAGAACAAGCTGGCTTAAAAATAAAGCTCAACTTTAAAAAAAGTTAAAATAACAATAATTAATTATTATATTGTACACCAAAGTGCATTATTTATAACATACCACACAATTTGAACAATTTTATGAACGTTTATCATCTTGTTTTGAAGATATTACACAAAAGGTGAGGTAACTTCTACATTTATAAATTATGAAATATATATAACATATGTTTACAAATTTGTAAAATGAGAAGCGAGTTCACGAAATGAAAAATATTAATTGATTTTAGTTTTAAAAACATTGGAAATAATGTGCATGTTTGCAAAACCCTGTGGATTCCCTAAAATGCCTTCGATAAAACCTCAGACAATCAGACAGAGCCTTCTCTACTCACCACTTTTGGTCAATAATTGGTCTACCTCAGTCTATCACCAACAATTGAGATTATTCATATGTCACTTAATATGAAAGTTTGATCAGAAACTATTGTCTTTCCATGAGCTGGAACAATGCAAAGTGGGTTGTTTCAATTCTCTTGAAATTTCTCAAAACATACATTTTGCAAACCAAATGAAGACTCTATAAATAGCAGGGGAAATTTTCATTAACTTTTGTACACTAACGTGACTAAGTCACTTGTCATATGACGATCGCATGTAAAGTAATTGTTTGCTTCGGGTAACATGTCATCCAAAAATAGGATAATTAGCTAGCATTTTTCATAGTTTGTTAAATGCAATAATCCTATGAAAAATACAAGATAATAATGCTTTTTTGCCAATTGATATCAATTATAAGAAATTCAAAATAACACTTTTTTGCCAATTACGTTAAACAGTTAGTTCACAAAAACATTTTAAGGTCAATAAGGACATCAGAAACAAACATTAATTTTCAATGCCTAAACCTTAGGTTGTTTTTACAAACTATTTATCAAATGTTGACAAATACTCGGATGATAATGTTAATGATTAAAGTTGATGGTGAAATAACTGAAAGCTGTCACAATGAATCTCGGGGTTTGATTTTTGTGGAAACAATTTTGCCGTAACCTCCTCTACCTTCATCAAAGTCTGTCCTGTATTCATCTCTCACCTATAAATAGAAAGTACAATCATTATTTACACACTATACAACAATATGAAAACAAGATTGTGTTCAATAAACGCTTATGCCTAGGTGGTAGTCTTATCCATATATAACTAGCTAAGTCAATCAACTTGAAAATTTTGTAACAGAAGGACAAACAAACTAAGTCTAATGGATGTTTGTAAAACATGTATGCCCCATGGCAGCCAAAACCTAAACAAGAGCATTGCCTTGCGGGTGCAGACGCTCATCTGATAGCTGTCACTGTCAAAATGCAGACAACCTTAGCATGAAGCAGAACAGAGGTATGTGTCCTGCTTTACAGAGTAAGGTATTGATAGTAAATAAGTAATAAGTTATCTTGCAAAATGTAGATCAGAGTAATGGGTCTTTCTTGACATGGACAGGTATTGATGGTGAACAAGTGTCGCAAGTTTCAAAGTAATAGCCCACTTAGTGAATGAGAAAAGGGGACCTAAACACAAAATTTAACCAAGAAATTTGCTAAGGCCAAAAGGGACAATAACTCTTGCAAAATACAGATCATAGTTATTGTTCTAGCTTGACATGGCCAGGTGTTGATGGTGAACAAGTGTTGCAAGTTTCAAAGCAATAGCCCACATAGTGCATGAGAAAAGTGGACCTAAACACAAGACTTAACCAAGAAATTTTCTAAGTCCAAAAGGGACAATAACTCTTGCAAAATACAGATCAAAGTTATGGTGAACAAGTGCAATAGCCCACATAATGTATGAAAAAGTGGACCTAATCAGGAAACTTAACCAAGGAATTTACTAAGTCCAAAAGGGATAATAACTCATGTAAAAAAGAGATCAGTGTTATGAGTCTTGCTTGAAATGGTCAGGTATTGATGGTAAACAAGTGTTGAAAGTTTCAAAGCAATAGCCATACCCACATAATGTATGAAAAAGGTGGACATAAACACAAAACTTACCCAAGGATTTTCTAAGTTCAATAAGAGGCAATAACTCATTCAAAATGCAGATCAGAGTTATGAGTCTTGCTTGACATGGTCAGGTATTGATTGGGAACAAGTGTTGAATGTTTCAAAGCAATAGCCCACATAATGTATGAAAAAGGTGAACCTAAACACAAAACTTACCCAAGGATTTTCTAAGTCCAAAAAGGGGCAATAATTCTTACAAAATGCTGATCAGAGTTATGGGTCTTGCTTTACAGGTTACAAACCACTAAATGCCTCCGCGAACCAAAATAGGATACACTCAAATAGTCCCTAAATAAACTTGTGATTGTGTTTAAATGGTAGTATGCTTTGACAAGGTGGAACTGGAATCATCTTATTGGGTTTACAGGCATTGTATACATGTATGTGATGTATTGAAACTGTTTTATTTTACATATTTTGAGATTTTGGCCAAAATACCAAAGCGAAAGTAGGGTAGGGTAAAACCCGGATTTGGTCGGTCCGTGCGCCTGTAAAAATATGTTCACCGCGTTGGACGGACAAAATTTTTCTTATATGATACGTGACCCCCTGTTTTTTTTGTATTTTCTTAAAGCTGGTAGCCCCTTCTTTTCATTGATATATGTCTGCCACCTGGCCATAGACTTTAACATGTATCAACCTGGGACTGACTATTGTAACTTTACATTGAGCTAAAGAACAAATTTATTTAGTGGTTTGTGACCTACAGGCTCAGGTATTGATGGTGAACAAGTGTTGCAAGATTCAAAGCAATAGCTTTGATAGTTTATGAAAAATGTTTACCTAAACAAAAAACTTAACCATGCAATGCCGACGCCGACACTAACTCATCTTTTTTTTCAAAAATCAGATGAGCTAAAATGGTAAAGATTATAGTGACCTAGACTTTTGACATCAAAATCAATAGGGGTCATCAACTGTTGCTGGCCAACCTCAATATAATAATGCAGATCCTAGGGCAAAGTGTTCTTGAGTTATTGAATGGAAACCTGTTGGTCTACCGACAGATTAACCGAAAGAAAGAATACTGAAAACTTGTTCTGTGTGGCCTTCAAACAAAGCTATGGGCTAATGTGTATTTTGTAGCCCTATATAGATCAGAATGGAGAAACTGTAGCAAATGCATTTCGTTATAAATTCAGTGTAGTCTATAAGGAAGTAAATAGTAAATTGCAAATTATGAAAACAAACCTGTCCACCCGTCTTTCCACGTCCATATTGTCTCCCTTCTTTAAATCCAGCATCCCAATCAGATCTGACTATTCTATCATCTAGTCGAGTACCGTTAACATAACGCATGGCATTCTCTGCATCAGCACGTACATAATATCTGGTACAGGTTAAAGAAACAAACACTCTCATTTGAAAACACAAATATCAGACGGGATTGACACATATTGAGTAACTTAAGTTTCAGAAATTACTATTATTGTGACTGTCTAATAAAAATATACTGAATAATTTATCAAATTATAATTCTGCATCTGTAAAGAAGTGTATACAGTGTCCCTCTCGTAGAACACCTCTAAGCAGCGATTCCCTCCTTTAAACGACATTCAAAATTCCTCCCATGCAATTTAAATTCCCTCCCAGGAACAACACCTCTGTTCAACGACAAACGACACTCTGAAAATCGTACCGACACTATGATTTACCTATCTTGACTGTAATTGTGCAATCAGTAGTTGATTGTTTACATACGGTTTGACAAAATGTGTGAACGGTAGGCCAATCATCACAGAGAAGCTAATTTATGTCGAATACAAGCTTGTTACTTATGTTTCTTATGTTAATCATAATCAGCGTTAAATAAAGTTTATCTTATCTTAACACATCGCTCTTTTTCACACCTAACGTATGACACAACTAACAAGCGCGTTTGGTCAAATTGAATACTTACTGCAACTTATTTTGGTGTATTGTGGCCTGTTAAACATTTTTACCAGTGTTTATACATGAGAAATGCTTTACATTTGACTAAAACTATAAATGCTAAGCGGTTACGCGTTTATCTATCAAGCAAATGAAATGTTGTCAATTTTAATTTTTAGAAAAATGGTGCTGTGCGGTTCAGCTTAAGTATGTCGCATCCGGGCCGTCCCTTGTATCTTTTGGCGTACCCAAAGATTTTGAAATCTGCATAAACATGTATAAACTCATTTTCGTCTCGATGTTGATTAAATTATTTACTTTTAGAGAAATAAATTAATATCCTTATCAGGCCATGAATAAAGCATCAAGAAAAACGCTTTATTAATCTTCAAATATCTATTGTATATTTAAATTGTACGAGGGCCATTCAAAAAATACGTAGACAACATCGATTGTTTAACTATCTACCATCTGAATTTCATCAAAATTGGTAGACGTTAGGTTCAACTGGTTATGAATTCAGTGCGTATATTTATCATGAACAAGATGCCAAAATGTCACAAAATACGCCCATCTTGGTTGTGCTAGTGAAAAAAATATTGATTATGAAATAAAAGCCCATATTATGTCAAAATATTTTTGAACAATCATCTTGAAACTTATCTTGGCCTAGATATTACACCCATGAGCATCGTCATCAAGTTGAAGACGATCGGACGAAAACTGTTTGAGCTAGAGTACAGACAAGGCCAATTTCACATTTTTTTGGTAAAAGAAGGACCATAACCTAAGAAGGCCTGCACCGATTTGGCCTATAATCGAAATTGGTCTAGATATTACACCCATAAGCATTGTCTGCAAGTTTGAAGACGATCGGATGAAAACAGAATGAGCTAGAGTACAGACAAGGCCAATTTCACAATTTTTTGGTAAAAGAAGGACCATAACCCAAGAAGGCCTGCACCGATTTGGCCTATAATCGAACTTGGCCTAGATATTAGACCCATAAGCATTGTCAGCAAGTTTGAAGACGATCGGACGAAAACTGTTTGAGCTAAAGTACAGAAAAGGCCAATTTCACATTTTTTTGGTAAAAGAAGGACCATAACCCAAGAACGCCTGCACCGATTTGGCCTATAATCAACCTTGGCCTAGATATTACACCCATAAGCATTGTCAGCAAGTTTGAAGACGATAGGGTGAAAACTGAATGAGCTAGAGTACAGACAAGGCCAATTTCACATTTTTTTGGTAAAAGAAGGACCATAACCCAAGAAGGCCTGCACCGATTTGGCCTATAATCAAACTTGGCCTAGATATTACACCCATAAGCATTGTCGGCAAGTTTAAAGACGATCGGACGAAAACTGTTTGAGCTAGAGTACAGACAAGGCCAATTTCACATTTTTTTGGTAAAAGAAGGACCATAATCCAAGAAGGCCTGCACTGATTTGGCCTATAATCAAACTTGGCCTAGATATTATGCCCATAAGCATTGTCACCAAGTTTGAAGACGATCGGACAAAAACTGTCAGAGTGAGAGTACAGACAAATTTCTGGATGCCACCGCACGCCTGCCCGCCAAGGGTGTTCACATAATACGTCCCGTTTTTCAACAGGCGTATAAAAATACATGTTATGTTCGAAAATATGGTAGTTATAGCAACGCAAAATTGAACACACGGGGCAACCCATCGATTAATCCCGCAGAAAATTGGTGTTGATTTCTTCACCCTGTCATTATCTTTAACTGTTGCGAAACCTTTATAGAATTGATGAGTGTATCGTTTGATACTATATAGTTCTGAGTTTCAAATTATGATGCCATAATTAATAGGGTTACAGAGATATTGGTTATCATACAAAGTCACTCTTAAAAGCGGAAAGAAAACATGACGTCGCTTTTAACCACGGGGAAATGCGTAATCCTGCAATTATGTGTTGCGCTTGGTATAAACAGTTTTTAAACACACATACTTACTTGAATCGTGGCCGAAAATTGGAGATTTCACCTAGAGGAAGTACCGGAACATCATGTAAAACATACAGTGCCGGTGTTGCACATATTTCTTGATTTAATCAGCTTAAACATGTCCCATGGAGTCCAAATTTCGCTTTTCTAGACGTCAATACTTTGATATTGGCGCGATTCGGGTACGTGAGTGAAAAACTTGATACAACTTGAACTTACAACACATGAAATAATGAATGCTATTTGTTGTTGTTTTTTGTAAGCTTAATCCGCCATTGTAAATTGGTGATTATACCGAATGGTTGGAGTTGTACAATAAGTATTATTGTGAGAATTTAGAAGATGTTGTGAGGTTACCGAAACATATGACGTCAACAACTAGTACTACGTCTAGACTTGCCCCATGGTCACTATAGGTGCAATGCATAAAACATGATCCTCACTTAACTGTCGGTCCGATTTCTATGAAACTTTTGGATTTTGGCGAATGAAGGGGGTGCAGCAACATAATAAATAATTATTGATTTATCTGAAAAAATAAGCTAGCTAATTGATTTGTCTACGTATTTTTTGAATGCCCCTCATATACGGACATTTATGTACCATTATTGGGAAAATTAGTCAGAAAAAGACTCATATTTATGCAAAATGCAGTTAGACATACATTACCCTCTCAACAACGAACACTTTTTAGGCCTCCAAAGAAAGTTGCTCAAAAGAGGGACCACTGTACTTATTTTTGGTGGGCAGTGGCACTGTGTATTATTGAAATACATATCTAACTTTTCAGGTATCAACATAAAATAGCAGGTTTTCCTGGAGAACGGCTCATGAATATATGATTTTCTTTTTCCAAAGGATACTCAACAAAACAAAATCCACATGGAGTTTTCCGAAATTTATCTAAACCCATCACAATTCGTTTGACATCTCCACAGCGACCAAAAAGCTCATGTATTTGTTCCTCTGTAGTGTAGAATGACAGATTTCCAATGTACAGTGTAGTACTTCCCAGAAGGAGTTTCTCCTGTTCTGTTCTGCTGCCCTGAAAATTATAAATTACATAGGCGAGTGACACAGCTGAGGCCCAAATGGAAGATTGCATTATTCAATTTATTGTAACTTAAAAGAGGCGTTCCCTATAACTTTGATCGATTCAGAAATATTATACATTAAATGAGAATAATTATTGCTTAAACTCCTCAACTTTTCAACAAAAACTTCCACTAGTTACCGAGAAAAGAATTAAAACATATTTCCGTAACAAGCCAAAATACTTTTTTAAATAGTCACTAGTAGTTTCCCTTTGACCACATAATAATAAATCGCTGGAATTGATAAATTATTATTGGTGATTTAAATATATTTTTGATAGTTATAGGGAATGCCTCTTTAATATTTTTAGCCTCGTAAAGAGAAGACTTCACTTACTTAATTACTACTGTAACAGTGACTAAACAGTATTTAATGTAATAAATTCAGTCTTTGACCATGGCAGATTGTCTGAATTTCATCAATGGTCAATGAACATTGCAATGTTCATTTCGCGGAGCACCCTATTTGTCACCCCAAGGATATTTCCCGATATTCTACTAGCATCTATAGGGACAGAACTAGTTGACATGGTGATTAAATAAAAAATAAAGTTGCAAGTCATATAAACTGATAAATTTTACTTTCAGTTTTGAACATCAGGCATTGTTCAAGTTAAAACAAGTTCCATCATTCATCTATTTATGCACAACCGCCTGAACCCTGGGGAACGAGTGGGATTAGTCTATACTTTTGCTCTTTCAATTTCAAACCACAGATAAAATTTATTATTATCCCTTCAACAATAGCTAAACAGGAGGAAGAACCCCACCAATTGGCCCATCCGAAACCAGTGAAATATAGTACTGACTGTATTTCCTCGATATTTTAGCACCGAACAAAATAATGGGCACTAACCAAGCAGTGCAGCATCGGAAAGAAAAATACTTGGTCTGTTTCATCGCCCCTATAAATCCTCAGGGTTGGAGGTCAGGAAAGGGTCTTAATTGACTGGTACATTAAGAAAAGTAAAATATAAGGCAATACAATAGTCTGGAAACTGTTACAGTGTATATTCGTAAGTTGTTTCATTCAGAAAAGGAAAGTGTTATCCGGGATATTTTTCTATCCGAAATTGTACCTACTTTTACATTTTGAATATCAGTGTTAAAAGGTACAAAATACGATCAAAATAAGTGAACGTTTACCTTAAAATGTTGATCCCTATATGAACTTATCTCAGCAGAACCCGCAGATGGCTTACCGACCGACATCTTGTCGAAAACAAAAGAAATGTATGTTCTCGTTAATTTTTCGATCCGTGTGAAATAAACCCTTGGAAGTGGGGCAAGTGCGCGTAGGCGATTGGATATTTTGATCAATATTGTTCCACTAAAAAGCATTTAAATCATCATCACGAGTCCTACGGAGAAGTTGATCTATCGCAATCATGTAAGCATAACACACTTTTTAGATCTCTTTATGTTAAAAAGAAATAGACCACTGTTTACTGATAATTTAAGGCAAACAAATATGTGTAACGTTTCGACCTCATTATGTTTCGACCCAAATATTTATGTCCAAGTTGGTTCGCCCCAGTATGATTGTCGCCCCTTTAAAACTATGTATTTTTCACATGAAACATACCTTCAAAATGTTCTTGTAGTCAAAGTTGTGAATTTTGATTATCTTTATATCCAATTTACAGTCATGAAATTTCTGAAATTTTATTATTTATCAATATAAAAGTTATTTGCGCCTCATTTTTCAAATGTATTCATGATAAAAAGTTGGCGGTTTCTTGTTTTGGGTCGGTTACGAATCAGCCGATAGCATGGTTTCAAACGGCTGAGAAGTAGACAAATATGCAAGGTTTACCAATTTGCCACGTACCATGTTACAGACATAATAATTTATGTAGAGTTCTATGAATTTGGCAACCAGCTACCTCTGTAGGAAGAGAAGTAATATTCGGGGATCAAACCGACATGCTATTAAAATTTTATGCTTGTGGGCTGTGCTGTAGGCTACAGCTAGCCTGTTTACCAACCACGCATTGAATTTAGCATTTTCCTGCTAGATATGAGCCTGTTATTTTAAAAAAATGACCTTCAGGTAGATATGTCTATGTTCCACGGTTTTTTTCCAGGTACATGTATATGTGGTTTGTAGCATGGTTACAAATTCCAAATGTACAGTGTCATAAAGTTCTGAATAAAAGTGTTGGAATAGAAATAACTTTCATTTTATATTACAAATTGTGCTTTTATTAAACAAAATTTTAAAAAATCTGAAAAAACTTATCTGAAAGATATAGTGTAACCATGTAACCAGGTTACAAACCACATAACCTGGGAAAAAACTGTGGAACCTAGACATATATAATATATGCCTTCAGGAGCCACTACTTAGGGTCATTTATATTTTGTTTAATTTTACAGTCTATTGTTTGGGGAAAAATCAGAACTGTAAAAGATGAAGGGAAACATCTTCTGTTCATATTGCCACATTTTAGTTCTAAGCTGAAAACGATAATCGAACTGTTTAATATTCAATACAACTTACAAGATTTGAGTTTGAATTCCATATTTTTAATTCAAATAAATTATATCATTCTCACATATATTATGTGCATTGTAATGACCAGAAAGCAATTTGCTCAGTCATGAGGGGAATTAGACAAAATGTGCTGGCTTTAAGGACATTTATTCAAGCATAAAAATGATGCTATAATTAGTGCTGTAATGATTAATTTATTTATTATGCATTTCAGTGAAGCCTTGATGCACAGCGATAATGATGAAACTATGGCTTTGTTTGATTTTGTTCCGGTTGCTATGGGCGATACTGCCACAGTCAGGCTATATTCATCCTGATGAATTCTTTCAGACAGTGGAAGTTATAGCAGGTATAAATAATATGATTTCCCCAACAAATGGTATACTGTAAAATCATTTAATTTCAATGGGACAAAATTTCTTGGTATTGGTAAAAAAGACATTTCGACTGGGACGTTTTATTAATTGATTTTGCATTTCAGGTAATTATATTGTAATACTAGGGTCACAATTATGGTTTGATGGGATTTGATTTTGTGGTAGAAGGTGAACCACGAAATCCATGAAATTTGATCCCCCAAAAAAATAAATGACTTTACAGTATATATATGATCCATATCATTAAGTAAACTGGCTTGTTTTGATGTTAAAACACAACAAGTTTTTTTTTAATCATGTCAATCATGAATAAAACATTCAATAAAAAGTTGGTATCCAAAATGGACAAAAGTCTTGTCCGGTATGGATTTCCATAATATCTTTTAAACACGTAAACTGTACCATCAGAAATGGTTAGAACTTTAATAATCACTTTACATCAAATGCATATTAATGTCCTCTTTCCATTGATACCATTTATGAGTGTGTGATGTACAACAAAAAAGATAATGTATTTTTTGCTGATCAGACAAGACTTTTGTCCATTAATAGACCGGACAAGACTTTTGTCCATTAGTATAAGTTAAATTTTAGGTTGGATGAATATTTGTTACCAGAGTTATGGCCCTTTGTGTGATAAATACATTTTGTGTCAAAAAACCATGGGTGTGTTCGTAGCGTCTGTTCTGGAACACTCGGAACAGTGTCCCTTCTGTTCCTGTTCCAGCATCTTACAAACAAAATAAAACTGTTCTGAACAGTGTTCCGAATGTTCCACTTCAAGCATCTAACAAAATGGAACAGGGACAGAACAGGAAGTAACAATAAAATAAATAAATAAATAAATGTAGAAAATAAAACTTTTAAGGTTGACGATATTGTCAGTTGCAGCCGTTATATTTGTTGAAGAAATATGACACAAGAAAATTTCCAATCATAAAAGTTCGGTCATTTCCGTTATTCTCCGTTGATTCTCCAAGGTGATCTGAATAACACATTTCGTGAAGTTTCCGGTTGTCTCCTTTTCGTTGAAATCACGTGACCTGTTCTGCCTGCACCACCTTTTATTTGGGAACAGATAGAACATGTCCAAAACTGTTCTGGCCTGTTCGTAAGACTGTTCTCAGTTCCGTCTGTTCCGGAACAGAGAGAACTGACGTTTCTAATACACCTCATGTCTAGTTGGTTTGGAACATGATACTAGGATGATCATAAGTATAAGACTGGGATAATTACTCAGTTAATCAGTAACAATTAGATAACAAGGTGAAACTAATTTCAATTTTGAAAATTGCTTATGGTTCTAATGCTATACATGTACATATAATTATCATATCAAATAATGCCAATGAAATTTCTGCATGTTCAGTATACATCAGTATGTTTAACAAACATACTTTACATGATGCGAGAATGTGTTTTCTGACATATTATTAAAATAAAAATGGCTGAATGTTTAACGGTAACCTATCATACATTATTTAGTATGTAATTGTAATTCAACATTTTTAACATCATATGTATTCAAAGCTGAGTTCAGAATTATTATGTACCTACCTATTTTATTCAGGAAAGGAAAGGTTGCCGATGAACCAGTTTGATTTTATACATCTAAGATTAACCAGTTTCAGATTTTTGAAATCTTCCTGGTCCTAGTATTGATAAGGCCTTGACTTGGATTGTTTGTTTCTGGTTACTTTGGTATTTTGTAGTCTTAATTCTATCATGTTATTTTTCAGGAGATGCCTTAAACATAAGTGCAGAGAGAACTTGGGAGTTCAATGCTTCGTTCCCTCTTCGTAGTGTCGCCATTCCTCAGCTTGTCTTCTATCCAGTCTTCAAGCTCCTAGCATACATGGATGAAACAACTCCATTTCAATTATCAGCCTATTACATCATTTCTTCCTACAGACTTGTAATGGCTTTATTGAGTATATCCATCGATATAAGCCTCATCAGAGTGTGTCAAATACTACACTTACCATGTGGAACAGCAGTAACATTGTTGGCATCATCTTACGTCATGCTAACATTTCAGACTCATCCATTTACCAATTCATTCGAAACACTATTGCTTTCCATACTTATCATGATGATAGTCGAGTGTAAAGATAGAGATAATAGAAATAAGAGGAGTGTTGTTGAATCTAGACCAAATTCATCTTCAAACGACGAGATTGTTGACACCAGTAATGAAATGTGTGATTTAGACTCATCATTCAATAAATTTCACAAGATGGCATTTGTGCTGAGAAAAAGAAACATGGAAGGGACTGATTCAGATAATTCTGGTGGCACAGAGCATGTGATCTCTAATAAGACAGAAAAGGTCCAAGATGTCAAAAACTTTATTAAACATATGAACAGGAATAATATTGATAGAAATTCGAAGAATGATATGGATAGAGTCTCCAATTCAGATAAATCTTCAACTGGTTTATTCTCCTCTGTTATTGCCATAACTGTAGTTGTAGGGATATTCAATCGACCTACGTTTGTTTTATTTTCCTTCTTGCCTTGTCTATGGTGGCTACATGGGTTTTATAGAAACATTTCATTGTTAGTCAACAGGACTTTAATTTTTCTGTTGGCGTCCACTGCGACAGCTTTTGTGTTCATATCAATTGATTCCATTTATTATAATGATATTTCAGTAATCTCAATATTTCAGACCGAGTCATTGATAAGCTTGCTCCGACAATGTGTTGTTACCCCAATTAATTTTATCTTATATAATAGCGTATCTTCAAATTTAGCCACTCACGGTCACCATCCATTTTATGTTCATTTTACTGTTAATATGCCAATTTTGTATGCACCATTATTATTTTGTTTGGCCAAATCTATCACTTCCAAGTTTATTTTTCCTTCCAACCAACACATTTCTAAAGACAGTAACACATCATCAGATCTGAACACTAGTACTCATCAAAATATTGGTATCGTATTCCTAAGTTTCACATATTTTCCTGTGCTCTGTTTATCCCTTTTTCCACACCAGGAGGCGCGATTTCTAATACCACTACTTCCATTGGTCGTCCTGAGTGTGGTTTCAATGTGCAGACAATTCAGTAAACTATCATGGGTTATATTCATCACATTCAACCTTGCACTGAGTATTGTGTTCGGAGTTTTACATCAAGGTGGGGTCGTACCATGTTTGCTTCATTTACAAAAAATACATCATTCATTTATCGGCATCAATCAAAACAGAACTATGCATGTTCTATTCAGCCACACATACATGCCTCCAAAACATCTGCTCCTGAGCCAGCCCTCTCAGTTAAAACTTTATGATATGCAAGGAAAAGATCTCCATTTAGTTTATAAAAAACTTGCTGATATTAAATCTACCCAGCATTTGGCTACTCCTTCCGACCATGAAATTTTCCTTGCCTTGCCAGGTACCCTAGTAGCAGATTTAAAGATTCACTGGAGATCTGATATTTCCTATAGCAACAAAAAAAACTTTTTTCCTCACTTATCGTTTGAAGATCCCCCTGATTTGCAAACTGTAGGAAGCCTTAACTCCTTATACAATATGTTCTCATTGGTATTAATGGAAATATCTTGATGATTATTACAATACTGTATACAGGGGCTTCATTCACTAATAATTGTAAGACTGAAATTCAGACTTAGACTTAACATGAAATGTTGGTCAATTTTGCATATTACTAGTATCCATTTATTTTCAGATGTTTTGTACAGTGTACAATTTTTTGTGTATGGAAAGTACTTTTTAATTATTTTTTGCTCAATTTGATTCCATTTAAGTGCAATATAATATATACGATGTCACTTATGTGATGCATAATAATTAGCTTTTATTGGTTCAGGCCAACATTTCGTAGCCAAGTGTAGCCAAATTCCATAACAATACATGTTGATGTAAGGTTATAAAGGAATTGTATAAAGACTTTGTCATAGAGGCTCACAGGGAAGACTGGGCTTGCCCAACTGTGTTGCCTCTTTAAATAAAGTTGTTATTATTATTCATATTACTATATCATTAATTTTCGTGAGGGAGTAAATTCCGTGGATTTCATGGTTCACATTCAACCAAGAAATCAAATCCCATGAAACTATTATTTTGACCCTCCTATTCATTTCCCTAAAATACAAAAATGCAAAAATCTTCAAATTAGCGTCCCATTGAAATGGTCTTTTATACCAAAACCACGAAAAATTACATGATTTTACAGTTTATATTATTATAAATGGAAGCTGTGAATCAACAACCTCTAAACAACAGCATATATTTGCAGCTCCCTATGGGTGTTGCTTTATAGAAGCTGTACTGTATACCTTACAGCAAATTTAATGTATGGTCAGACTTTTTGGCTATTTTTAAAACTCATTATATAGACCTGTCTTACACGTGTGTGTGTGTGTGTGTTATCAAAAATTAAGCAAAGCATTAACTTGAAAAAAATAAGACCAAAAAATGATCTCTATCATTTTGGGGTTTAGTAGGTTGAAGATCAAGGGTGTGGTGATACATGTTGGTAATCAAGGGGGCATTATGTGTTCCATAAGCTCTTGCTTTTACTTTGTTAAATGTCATAAATCCATGTAATCCGGAAACTGTTTTAACATTTTGCTTATTTTCCATTCCGTATTTATTGTACACTTTGTTGTCTGCAAAATGCCAAAATGCAATAAAACATTCCAAAATATAGCAATACTGTGTTCTAAGTTCATTTAATACACTATAGTACAACTTCTGTACTAGATTTAAATAAACCCCGGTAGAGTAACATCCTCTGTTGATCATAGGTAATCATTGCAGAGGGTTGCTAAGGAGGGCGTCATTCTGCAGGGATTTGACTGCATTTTGTGCTATTACCTAGAAGAAAAAGAAAGAAATGAACATAAAAACATAGTATTTTTACCCCCATCTTTGATGAGGGGGTATATTGCTTTGCTCATGTCGGTCTATCAATCCGTCCGTCGGTTAGTCCTAGGGTCTTGAAATGGAGGTTTTTCATCAACAGTAGATGACCCCTACTGATTTTGAGGTCAAGGTCACTGTGACCTTTACCGCTTCTTTAGAATGTTTTGCCCTATAATAATTATTGTCAAACTTCCCTTACCTCTGGCTCTCTGTTCATCTGTCATAGGATCTTCAAACTTTACACGGAGGTTGGTCTGCACCAGTAGATGGCCCCTATTAATTTTGAGGTCAGTAGGCTAAAGGTCCAGGTCACTGTGACCTATACCATTTTCGACTATTGGGCTGCCTTGGGTGCATACGTGTTTTAAAAACATCTCTTGTGTAACTTGTGTTACATTCATAATAGAACTAAACGATTCCTCCACCAGTATTTCAATCAAATGCACTTGATACTGCTCCAGTGTGTAGAATCACGTGATCAAATGAATGCGGTTTTACGCTCAAAACATTTACGATTTCGTGAGCTAACGATGAGTTTTTTCTTGATTTTAACGATCGTGCATTTAATATGGTGATATTATATAGCCTAAAGTACATTCCGTGTTTGTAAGAATACCCGACAAGTAACGAGTTCGCTCTATCTTTAGCTGTTTTTAATTGATGCTCTTCCAAATTATTACACTCGGTTGGAAACTGCATTTGGTCGAGCATCAATTAAAAACAGCGTTAGCAGACGAAATTGCAATAGTTTTGAGCGTAAAACCGCATTCATTTCAATCGATTTGATCACGTGATTCTACACACTGCTCCATAACCACCCGGAAAAATCCACCTTACAGTTATGTGCTAGATATTTGTTCAAAGGGGAACAAATCATACAACATAATGTATTATACTTTTTTATACAGTGTAGTTACTTCCCTTGATACCAAAATAACGTTATTTGAACCGTGGAGGGCACAAGGAATGATGTAGTCAAGGGAAATTACATTAATTGGTGATCTTTTTGTGCGAAAGGTCTCAGTTGTTGCCTGAAATGTACTTGACTGCTAAACGCTTAAACATACAGGTTTTGGCAAAACTGTGACTATTCCCTTGAACAATAATTTATAATGGTGGGAAACTGTACTCATTCAGGGCGAATGATTATTTGTGGCAGTTTTGTTAACTTGTTTTTAGTTGACAGAATTGTTACTTTTGTTCTTTGCCAAAAATTAGGTAACATACATTTGAACCATGGTTGAACGTCCACACTGATCTAATACACTAGGCAGACTATGAGCCCACTCGAATATGAATGCACGTATTAATACTTTTAATAAATAGTACGTTACATTTCGATCAATGAATGTCCCGGGTAATAACTTGTGATTTAATATCATATTCACCACTTGATGACACACCCTGACCAAAATCTAATCTATATCCATGGTAACATAATGGATAATCAAAGGCTGACGAAATATAACCCCGGAAATCGTCGATAACCGGATTATCAGTGAATACTACAACATGTACTAGCATTGTCTAAAACACAATTGTATCTCATGAAATTGATACAAAGCAGGGTGTTTGACTTGATACTTACTATGACCCTTATTTGACCTCTAAACTTATATTCCCCAGAAACGAACCTCGTCCACTTGCACATTCTTCTGACATCGGTATCGCAGTATCTACTGAAACTTGACTTACCATGTATGAACGTGGATTCTTACTGAAGTACAATTTATTTCTTTAAAATATAAAAATAGTAACGTTACATTTGTATCCTTTGATGAATGTTAAAACAAGTCTAGCAAACTATCAAAATGACCCTTGATGACCAGTCAGTTGATAACCAGTTTAAGTTTTTATTATAAAAATTTAAAAGATGCATTTTGTGATTATACCGGCGGATCGTTCGTCCGTTCGTCCGCCAGGCCCATTAAAAATGTTCATCACATTTCAAGTCATTTTCAAAGTCCATCAGTACGTTACTTTCAAATTAGGCAAGCTGCATACTTTTAATCATCATTAACACCTTGCATTGTTAACACCATGTAACCTCTATTATTTCAGTAGAATTATGACCCAGCCCCCGGTACGACTTATCTAATTAAAATGGACCAGGCTATTGGACGTAGCCTTGTTTTAATACCGTCTTTTCTATTATACCATGTCAGGTTTGTATAAGAAGCATTTATATTCCAAGTATGCCTGTAAAAGTTGACAATATTGCTATCCAGTGAGTAACTTATATAATATGCATGTGATGGCATTATAATGACTAGATAATGTGTTCTCAATTAATCCTAGACAGTAGTTTGTACTGGATATCCTCCAAGGACATCGCTGACCGGGTCATGTACCTCGGACATAGTGTACATTTATGATTGAGACTTTCAGATAATGATCCATATTTCCTAGAATACGTCCGACCCTGTACATGCAAGCCAATGCATGTTCAATAATTATCTGGACAGCATTTCACAGTATCAAATATTCAATATCATACCAGTCAACACCCGGTTATCACAATAAGTCATACACGTTGAATTATATAGATTCTTCCAAAAACTCATGCAATGATCGGAAGTGACATAAAAATTATATTTGAAATCACAATAAGTCATACAAGTTGGATTTCATAGTATTTCAAATAAAGCATACAGTGATTTAATAAATTGTCTCATACGCTGTGAATTTGGTGTCAATTTCTTCCATCAGTTCAATAAAAAGAATTTGACGCGAGTCTCAACCCTGTATCAGCATATTTTTTTAAAAGCTGTATGCATTTATATTTTTGTATCTTTTCATGAAGTGCACAACACAGTTCACTACGTAATGCAAGTACAAAAATGTGCACACTTAACGGACCAGTATTGCACGTTTTGCTCGCGAAAATTTATACATTAATCGCAAAACCTTGTAATATATTGATCATATTAAATTTGACAGGTGCGCAAAGGTCAGGATAAGGTCACATTCTCTGCATCGTTACTGCATTGTATACAATGTGTAGCTCTATAGTTAATAGGCGTCCTCGAAATATGTCTCTGGACGTGTCCTTGTTATTCAAGTTTGTCATCTGAATCTCCTGTGAATATCCTCTAATCACCCGATCATCGTCCAGAAGTACTGTAAAGTCAGTATATTTGTCGTGGTGTTTGCAAAAACGTTGGTTTCGTTGTTGGAGCTCGACCACAACATCTAGGGGCCCTCTCCTAGGGAAAGCGCCACCGAGCGCTTTCATTCAGTTACCTCCCGTTCAATCAAATATAGATGGCAAGGAGTACCGCCCATGGAAATCGCTTCGTAGCTCTTTGCTTAGACAACGGACATAATCCCACAATTAATCAACCGACAACAGAATAGTTTTATTCTTCCATTTGTTGCTATTCAGGTGTTTGATTATGCCCCACACAGTCGCATTTTACCCCCAAAAACGATCCCAATTAACTGCCCACGAAAGTCAGTGACATATGAGTATCGTGAATGTTAGTTTGTTAGCATAATATAATTATATGTCACTGCTAATCTTTTATGATGGAATATTGAACTGGGTCATATCATGTATCGTTAGACCAATGCCTTCTAAGTTCTAACCAAATGCATTATTGTTAATGTTCATTTTCATGATGTTTAAGAATTAAAAAAAAACCGAAGTCTCATGTACCACTTTCATCATCCACATAAATGTGGTTCTCTTCTGTAACTGGGGCATTTTCTGTATCATGCACTGTCCCCCTGGGTGGCATGGATAATCCGCTTGACTATTGATCGAAAGGTCCTTGGTTCAATCCTCGTATGGGCACTTGATGATTTCTGAGCCCATTTCCTGTAGAGATGAATTGGTTGTCAACCAAGAGGTAGTCCTACGCACTGGGCACGTTAAAGAACCAATGTGTCTGTTCAGAAAAGTCCCGGACAACGGACCCATATTCATTGTATCACAGCAAACTACAGAAACCCGTTGGGTAAACTTTAATGTTATGGCTCATCATTGACCGCAATGTTGAAATAATTGCTACATCGTTCCTAAAAGTAAAAATCAAGTATCCCGCGCTTTAGGCCCTCGATTGTTGTCCATATGAGTCTCACAACTATGGCTTACATTTAGGGTCAATTTAGTTAGACCGGCCCTAACTTCCCAATTTGAGCATTCACGTTAAAAAATTGAGGCAGATGGTAATTGATCGCGTTAAGTTGCTCTTAAAACGCAAACTCGTTGAGACATCAGCAACAAGTACGCTAAAAACTGGTTCAAGTACCTAGCATATTATTTGACAATATTACTGTCTAAAAGCACTTTACAACACTTGAAAATATTACCATAATATATCCATAATATTTTCACGCTGAGCAATGTCGGATATGGCCCTTACACATACCCTTATACATGTACGTATTTTCAAATGACTGGGCACAGTGCCAGTCGAAAGGGAAAGTCATATTTTGAGGGAATCATGTATAGTGTACATAGTGAACGCTAAATCTTAGAGCCATCCTTGTTCTTTGTTCTTAATAGCCCTTGTGGGCCGGACTTCCTTGTCGAGAACGTCGACATGTGTGTTCCAGTACTATTTCGTGGATCATCTTTATCACTTGGACAAGTTATTGTTTGAGTCGATCGTAACTACTCGGGTCTTTTCGTGATAAACCCGGAAGCTCTTCTTAGAATTGTCATTGAGGTTGAGTACGTATGCGTAGTGGATAAAGCTATTTTTCTGTTTCGATTGCTTTCCAGATTGAAATTATTTTCTATAACGTTCAGCATGAAGTGTGATGAAAGGCCGTCTACAATGAAGCCCAATTCACTCTAATCTGATGAGCTCTGCTTTATTTTCAGGGACCGTTCGGAAACAAACACGTGCAGTAAACTAAGATTTTGAGTTTCCTTTCTGCATAGCAGGTACATGTATCCCAACCTTTCGGGGCCATCTGGTTGCCTTTGGCAGCTGCCTTCTGGATGATAGGGTCTCTTATATAGTGTCGAAAGTTGTGGGCAGTCTCCGTCTGGAAGATCCACAAAGCTAGGTCTGTTGTGTCATATATGGACCAAGAGCCAACAAATTATACAAAAATCAAAGATAAAACATAGTTCAGATCAAAATGTAAACCAACATAAAACCGCGAGGATGCTATTCTTGCAAGTTTCAGTCATTGACCGAAGCAATATAGCTATATTGTCGCTATGGTATAAACGTTACCTGGTGTCATTTACAAGGTAAGTGTTTGTGATCGAGATATTAAATATACACATTGTTTCAAACATTGTTTGTTTGTTTGTTTGATTTCATTTATCCTCACCACCGGATATTCCTTATGAGCGAGGCCCCACAAGAGTTTTGTCATTTTAGGGGTTAATTCGGGGAGTGTGCATGGTAGTGCAGATACAGGAGGTGTACTCGTTCCAGAGACACCACTTGTTCTTTTACGTGTCACTGACCTGACTCAGGTTTATAGCACCCATACATGGGACCTAGGCTATACAGTCACGCTGCTTTGAAGGCTTGCATATTTATAAGCCTGAATACTGTTATTTTCTCTACAAATAAAACGGTACTGTAGTTTACATATAAATTGCATCAATGTTTGCTTCCCCATCTTCTGTACCACAAGTACATCACCTAAATTACGAAATAAACAAACTTACACATTATCATACTATTATACCGCATTCCATTCTGTACAGACATGATTTATGGTAAGGCTAGTTAGGCCAAGACAAAATAATAATCTGGTTCTTATAACACTATCTTAGAATTTTATTGACATTTTCCTAGAAGACACCCTAATTTTACAAACGATTATAATTATTCATAAATGTTTAATTACATAACGTTATTACTCCACCCCAATTTAGATCATACTGTCACCGAAAATCACAAATGTTTTACTCACAATAAAGCATACAGTCATGTAAAAGTGTACATTGTCCATTAGGCCATACAGTGATTATGTTTATATGCTGTGACATTACGGATTATTGATTTTCACACGAATTACAATGTTATTCAATAAAATAATTTTAAAACAAGACTGCGTTCAATAAACGCGTATGCCCACGTGGAAGCAATTTCAATAAGTTTAAGTCCAAAATTAGGTCAATGTGAAGGTCAAAAAGGAGTCAGGTGACACAGGCGTGTGGGGAGTGGTCATATACAACATCCATGCAAGTTTGAAAGCTTTGTAGCAAGTCATATTAATGCTAGAAAAAAAACCGGTCAATTTGGGTTAACCTGGCTGGACGGACGGACGGACGGACGAACGAACGGACGAACGGGTGAATCACTATATGCCTCCCGATCTATCGATACGGGGGAATAAAAATAAATACAATGGTTTTTTATACCTTTTATAGCTACCCTATTTTACCAGCACGTTCGATTTATCATAATCATATGGTGCAATTGTTTTGGCCTAATGGATTTCAGCAACAGTTATTTATCAAATTACTAACTATACATGACAGACACATTTTATGTAAATAATTGAATAAATTATGCGAACATTATTACACGAGCTGTCATCTCTCGTCACTCAAAATCATCATAGCTGTCTCTAAACCGCCATAACTACCATCACACCACAACAATGTCCATTTTCAGCATCCGCTATTATCATCATTATTAGCAACCGTGATTATTATCATTAATATCAACCATGCATCATCGCCATAAGCACAATCCCGATGATTATCATTATTATTTGCATCATCGTTTTTGCAATAAACATCATTACCATCATCATCAACATCATAATTGTCAGGAACACAATTATCAGTACCATCAGCTTGGTCATACTTAGTACATAATTATCATCATCAACATTTTATTATCAGGAACATTATCATCACCATCAGTAGTTGCGACAGCACTATTTAAGAACACCGCTATTACCAGCAATTCCATTACAGCCTCTGTATTGTCAGGATCATCTTGATCATCAACAGCATCCCAATGATTACCATAAGAATCGACGTTACCTTCGTCATTATCTATTATATTAAATCGAGCATTCATAATTAATCATCAACATTATCCTTACCAGTAACTTCATCATTATCAAGAAAACTGCATCGTTATCTTGAATATTATCACTACTAGTAACTTCTTCATCACCGACATCATTAACATGAACAACATCATTATCATTATCAATACAAATCAATATCATTATCATCACTCAATCATCATTATTAACAACAGGAACACTGGAAAGGGTTTTATACTTGCCTATCAACAACAACATCGTTATCAGCTTCATTATCGATATCAATAACATCATATTAAATAACGTCATCACTAGCAACAGCATCATTATCAGCTTCATTATCAATAACATCATATTAAATAACGTAATTACTAGCAACAGCATCATTATCTGCTTCATTATCAATAAAATCATATTAAATAACGTCATCACTAGCAACAGCATCATTATCTGCTTCATTATCAATAACATCATATTTAATAACGTCATTACTAGCAACAGCATCATTATCTGCTTCATTATCAATAACATCATATTAAATAACGTCATCACTAGCAACAGCATCATTATCTGCTTCATTATCAATAACATCATATTAAATAACGTCATTACTAGCAACAGCATCATTATCAGAAACACTCAATCAGCATTAAAAGCAACTAATCAGCAACATCGTCATACTCATTATCATCACCCAATCATCATTATCAAAAACGACCACAACATCATTACCAGCAACATCATCATTATATTGCAACTTCATTATCAATAACATCATAATCAACGAATTCATTACTAGCAATAACGTCATTAGAGCAACTTCATTTTTTTATCAGCAACACCATTACTATCATCACTCCATCTTCATTACCATTACAAAAAGCAACAGTAGATGCATGTTTATCGATAATGTGCATATCGATGGCTTAGAATGAGAAGGTCGTAACTACAAAATCGATATTTTGACGAAACGAGAAAATACTGTCCGATAATAACTCTTCACACATGGTAAAACAAGCGGTGTAAACCTCGTTTTGGTCAACATGACAAGTTCCGAATTTTATGAAAATGGGCTCATAAGAAGCGCCTTGTGATGCTTATTCTAAATATGTATGAATCTTAAAAGGTTGTAAGTGGCACTTACGACCTTCTAATACTAAGCCAGCGATATGTCTACAATCTGTATAATATCACCATTTATCATTTTATGACATTTTAGGTTAGTTAGCATTTACACTTGATTACCCAAGTTGAACATACAATGTTATTAGATGTATATACAAATATTTATACTAAATTAATGCATGTTAAAAATCGCATATTAACCCTCACCCGGTTGGGTGGGATTGGAACCCACGACACCAACGGCGACAGCACTGAAGTGACCGCGACCAGATCGTCTGCGCCACCGAAAAACTCCAAAAAAAGTTGCTCAAATGACGCTGATATGGTCGTTGTCACTACAGTACATGAGGTATAAGGCGGGAAATGTTGTATCTAAAACGTGTTTCTAAAACGCATACTTATGCATTATTGCAGTTTGATTAAGAAACACGTTTTCCAACATAATATATTAACAACAATATTTTCAATTGCTACGAGGGTCCGAATTCAGTTTCCTTCTATATAAAGACATACTGGTATCCCTTTTTATTTCGTCTTTATTATGAACACGCGTATTTATTGGGACTCCCACACTCAAATTGGACGTCCTAGCTTTAGTCTATTGAGGATTTTAGCGGTAACCCCACATAATTTTGTGAGGAGCGGTGATCCTAGAGGTCTCTCGTTTGATCCTCGTCTGCGCCACTGTTTGGTGTGTCTGAGCATGATGACTGGCATGCACGTAACCAATGTGTGTGAATGAGTATCTGATGGGTTAAACGACAATGTACTATGGTAGCTATCAGCATATGGTGTGATAGCCGACTTGTGACTGGACGGGCAATGGGTAGGAGTTATTCCGGTTCCCAGCACAGGTGGCAGTATCAGTGTTTGGTCCGCAAACGATTAAAAAATAATAATAATAAAAACAATCCGTCACTGAGCTTGTAATAGTTTATTAGTTCAGTGACGGATTTTTTTCTTCATTTTTTTCCCAAACACTGATACTGCCACCTATGGTTCCCGGTACCTACATCTTACGAGGGGCGTTTCAAAAGTTCCAGGAAAAGTGCTCTATAATGTTTATTGTATGTTCAAATTACGTCAACCTTCGCATTTAAATTGAACAATTCATGATACATTTTGTGCTATGATTGAAACGCATATGGGTGCGTTGTACAAAATGACACTGCTGTCATATATAGTAACGTCAGTAATGGCTACCCGGGGCAAATTTGACGTCACGTCGTAGAAATCATCAAACTAACCTACACATTGCTCCCAACAAAGCAGCTACCAATTAACATTGACCAAAATTACTGCATGGAACATTTGCAAAGGGCGGTATAACATCATTTTGGTCAATTTATGCCATGGTTTGAATAGTCATACAGTTGTGTTCAGGTTTATTTTTCGTCGTATTAGAATCACCCGTCAAATATCAGTAAATCATTGGAATCTGACCAGTTTTTGTCTTTTGGCAGGAAAATTAAGACTTAAACCAATATAACTTATAAACATTGCCTGTTACGAACATTGTATGTCACTGGATAGGATGTATGAAAAGTATGAACATGTCCAGACGGCCAGTAGTACTGCTGCAGATGATAATAGGAAGGTATGGCCTGTTGTGAACCAGACGATAGACGTTACGATTGACGTTTCTGCTTGATTTTGTAACACTTTCGAATGCTTTCAAAAACGGACCCTTGAAGTACATACCTTCGAGCGAGGCATTTTTGTAGAATATAAAGCATTGTTGTTATTGTAGCAGGTGTATTTGTGTTTCTTTTGACTGACTGAGTGATATATAGTCAGAACATGTTAATAACGTACGGCCAAATATAACATTGCCCCGGGTAGCCATAACTGACGTTACTATGGTAACCGTGTCATTTTGTAGGGCACACCCTCATGCGTTCAATTCATAACACACTATGTATCATGAATTGTTCTATGTAAATGCAAAGTTTGATTTATATTGACAATAAGATAAATAGTATAGAGCACTTTTCCTGGAACTTTTGGAACGCCCTACGTACATTACATTACAGTACAGATCCCAAACTGCTATGATATATGGGACAGGGAACCAGAGTATGGTCGGGGTGCGCAGTCAGTTGTACGGACAAATATAATGTCTGACAACATAAGACTTGTACTAGAAAATATATTTACAATTTTCGTTTAGGGATATAAAGACAATTAGAAAACATCGAGGAATAAAGCTACACCCATGTCACATACGTACGATTTTGTATTTGGATATTAAAAACGCCCACAATGTCGTTTGCAATTTACAATTTCGTCTAACTGAAACTATATTGATGTGTCTTTAAATTTGTTGTGCGTGTTAGCTCATTGTTTAACGAAACAAAAATGGACTCAGTTTGACTTGTAAACGTAACTGCTATAAATAACTTTACAGTCCGATATTGATCGGCTACAAACTCAAATCAACTGGTAATTTTAAACTCGATTCATTGCGTTTTTCATGCAAAACATTATACCTGCAGGTGTATGGAAATGAATACAAAACAGACAATGCACATGTTCACAACAGTGCACCAAAACTTTTCTAAAGACTTACACGACTAATTTTAGCAAGTTTACATTTAAAACATAATGTATGCATGCATTCACAATATTGTATTACAAACGTTCAAAGCGCGAACATTTATAATACATGTTCAAATATTTTCAGAATAATTTTAAGTATTGTTTTGTTTCGTTTCTTTTTGCTCCACCCTTTTCAATCATTACATAATCAAGTTAACTTAATATATTCTAACTAGACCTATTACACGGGTACCCTTTAAGACTTATTAAATACTTATATATCGAAATAAAGTTGTGGAGTGAAATAAGGGGCTTGATTAAGGCTAATGCTAAAGCATGTACACGTATTAAAGAAATTGTCTGCATACTAATAAAAACTTCAAATAAAACATTCTTCTGTCACGACTGCTTCAAAGACCATTGCAGTGTCTATGCAAATGCCTATGCAAATATATCACAAAATACAGTTTATGCTTCTCCAATTTTTTATCCATTCAATATATTACATATTTGACAGGTTTGAAACGATTGTGTTCCATTGTCACGCTTTGTTATGATAATACCCGAACTATATGCTATATACGATAGCTTGTGACACTCAATGCTAGTCTGCAGTCACATTAGTACGATTCAGAAATATATCGCTGTAGATTGTGGTTTTTAGCAAACATCGTTACTGCAATTAGTGTTGACCAAAATCGAAATAACGAGTGACAATGGATTCCAAACCGACGGCTCACCGTCTAATGTACCTGATAGTATAGTTTAAACACGATGAAAGGTAGTCATTTTGATTGTATTGTGTGATAGAGACAGCAACAAGTTGAACATACAGCGTAATGTTTTTAGAAACTAAAACACTATTTTATATCGAGGGCATAGTGCAACAGTAACTTCATACTTATCGTGGACTTAGAATGAGACGACCATAAGTACTATTTACGACATGAAAATACTCGTACATATTTAAAATATGCATCACAATGCGCTTCTTATGAGCCTAACTTCATGAAAATTGGAACTTGTTATGTTGAACAAGTTTTTATTCATAAGTTAATATTTGCGATAATGCCCCAGAGTGGGCCCTGCAAATTAAATGGAAGAAAGAAAGAATTAATTTTCTGACATTTTAATTGTTTTCTAAAATAGGTAATTGTGCTGGTAACGACCTTGTCGTTTTAAGCCAGCGAATGCAGTTATGGACTGTCCTCCCGATACTGAACCAGGAATACTTTCCAGCAACATGCTACATTTGCCGGTGGGTTGTTTAAAAAAGCCCCTACTCCCAGAAAACCAAATCCAACATAGATCTGTATAAACATAACATACACAAGACGCGTTGCTATAAAACCTGATTCATGGATCCTTATTTCCCGAAAATCTAGTCATCGTTATTGCTGAAAACCCCTTAACACGTACACACGCTTGTCTGCCGCTCTCCAGCTATAAAATATATTCATACTTTTCATATCGGGTTGAGTACCTTTAACATCGCTGGTGAACTGAACGTGAACTTGTTCTATACGATTTATTTCATTGTCGTTGTTGGACTTACACTGTGAAGATGGATATTGCTAGGTCGTTTGTTGCTGTCGTGCTCTGTAAGTTGTTGTAAAAATACTCTCAATTATTGCATTTTTTTTCTGAAAAAAAAAACAGATTTATTTTTTATTTTTTGAAACATGCCGTGATTGTTATGCACGGTCTGTATGCATAACTTGTTGCTTCTGCAAATGCGCACACCGATGCTTGGTATACGATAAGATGGAATTCATTGCGGTTATAGTCTTTGCATTATTGATTTCATACCATAATAATTATAACATGGTTTAAATATTATTATGATACGCGTAGCTAATCTGGGGTAATGTCTGGTCAAGCATAGGCACACGTATTAAATTATGAATTGTTTTTTATTGCTTTGCGTAGGGGTTTGAGCAAAAAATATGGCGGGATTTCTTTGTCTAGCGTCTTCACCAAGATGCGTGTCTGGTTCCATTAGCCTTGACATGCTAGCGTGTAGCTCAGCTTGATTTATTATGCTGTCTAAAACCATACAATACACCGTCTTTTCATTTTTTTATCATTTCACATACAGCACGCAACCGACATTAAATTGTTAATTGACCTAGTTTGAATGATGTTTTAAATCTTGCATTATTAAATTCTTCTCAGTGCAAGGCTATACTGGCATCTATAAACGCTTCTTACCTCTAATTTAAAAGTTAACTGTTTATTGTGCTAATGCCAATCAGAATTAAGCTTTAGTTACTTTAAATTATTTAATTTCTGTATTTATTTGTTTTGTCATTGTGCATATCATTTTTGTATCTTGATTCATATGTCATATTTTACATGGTCCTGTATTTATCGTATTTTGTCTCAATGTTCGGTATTAAATTGCTGTTGGATGTTTCTTCAAAATGTAGGCCTATCATTTGCATTCCGGACCAAATACATCATTAAATATAATAATCCCCAACTTTTAGGCTTCTGGTGGTGTAGTAGTTATGTAGCGGCGTTGATTGATGTGATGTATTTAGTTCAAATATTCGCCGCATGAATCACAGGTTACCTTGCCGCCGGCGTCTGGCAAGCGTCACGGTGAATGCGTCTACTAAATGTATTATGTTGAGTGATGTCCGGATTACTTAAGTTTTTACACTTGTTCAAAAATTAAAATTTGAAATTAAATAGTAACACACAACTTCTTGTGGCATAATGCTAGATGCATGGAACAGAAAATGCTTATGCATATTGTATCCGTATGTCACAGTCAGTAAACGGAACGGACTATTGCCTGAAATTGTTTGCAAGCTGTATCTATCCACGTGTATCGAAAACTAATTTGAATACTAATGACCTGATAAATATTTAAACGAAATATCATGCAGGGGTAAAAGTTTGAGTCAAATTACTGATTTATTGCAGTTTTCAGTATTTTGATAATTTTGAACTTTTACCCATGAATATGTGCAACTACAATGTATGTCTTAATTGTTCGATCTCTTATACAAGACAACATTATACAGTCTATGCTTTTATGCCAGGTTTCTCCCAAATTTTGCTTTTCGGGGTAACGGTACAGCCTATTAGCACCTCAGCTTGATATCAGCTTGATGTCCAGTTTTCCCCAGTAATTGACCCCTAGTTCCTTCATGGTTTGTTACTCATTAATAAGGTCCAGATGTTTCAAGTACATATTATCCAGGAGAATCCAATGTTCATTTTGTATTTGTAACTTGGAGTGAGGAATGCTATGCATGTATGATTAAACCAAATGTTTCAAGATTTTAAACAATTGTTTTAGAATTAAATAAACAATCAGGATAGGTATTTACAAAGCATCTTAGGTGAAAACTTAACTTATTTTGTCTAACGCAAATCACAATTTTTCAAGTTTTTCAAGTTTTAAACATAATTGTGATGTTTCTAATAATCTTAATCAACTGTTCATTATTTTTCTTGAATCATTTATTTTCTATGTTGTTGCCTCGTGTGTGTCCTAATGGTGCGGCACACTTGATTATATTCTATTCATACCATATACATAAAGTCCATTTAACATATTTTCACTTAATTTCAAATAATCGTCTCCACTTCTAATATTGCCAGTTTTGAATTTTACACCAGCAAATTCTATGGTACAAATACTCATGTGACTTGCTATGCTCTTTGGTATATACGGCATGTTAAGGCGAATGTAGTTATTCAATTGGTCTGAACCAGAGCATATTTGAGTCAAGTTTTTAGAGCACGCTGGATTCCTATTGACTTCAATACCTTCGGCTTTGAGCTGTCGGCATTCAGCAAAGCTCGGAATGCATTGTTTGCTGAAGAATAACAATCTATAATTTTTGTTTCCTTCATAACAGTTTTAAGTCTTTTTTCTTCTTTGGCTTGTCTCTCTGTTTTGGCTGATTGGGGTTTTGACTTCAAAGTTCTTTTGATAGTTATGCCTTTACTCCTTTTTGCTCTGCTTACTAGTTCTGGTGGTCCTTTAATTGTGTGGTCCAATAAATTTATCTCTCTGGAGTGATGTATTTATTATGCAACTTTAATCTTTTCCAAACTTATTACTAATTTTATTATGGTAAGGAGTAACAGCATTATACATATTTAGTAGAATTAATTTAAGTGCTCTCAATGTTTTGTTTTCCTTGTAAAAACGAACACTACTGCATTTTAAAATCTGTAAAATAAGCATCCGCATGAGCATGTTCATTGATTTTCACAGCAAAAAGATATATATGCTTTTAAAAAAATAAAACAAATAAGATTCATGATCTATGTTTAGATAACGAGAATCAGTTATAAAAAATAAAAAGTATCATTATGCATAAAACACATGCATGGTATTGTATTTTGTAAAATATACCAGCCCATTCAATCACAAACTAATAAAACATCAAATACAATGTAAAAAATTAAAAATAAATTCATCACACCTTTTTTACTAAGTTATTATTCCAAATTTTTGTGAAATAAATACAACATGCAGCTTTGGTTTGTGGGTGGTTTATTGATTTGTAATCAGTTGTGCAATGGTCTGCTCATTTAGTACTATAATACTAATATATCTCTTGAATTATAATATGACACAGATGTTTGATAAGATTTTGGATGAAACCCTAATGTATGCTGGGAGATTTATAGCTCCCATGCTGTGTGAGGCTGACCCCTAATACTTAGCAAGTACTTAATAAGTGGTTTACTGCCCAGGACATAACTGTACATCCTTCATCGCTAGTGATGAAAATTCTGGCATAAAAGCATAGACTAAAAGCTTGCACCTAATTACAGACCATTTTGTCGGTTTCTGATTTTGCAAATTTGTGGCTGGATTTGTTGGCAGAATGCTACTGTTGTTAACATACCATCAAAATGTATAAATACTTACAAGTAACATCGTGGACTGTACAAACGTACTTATAACCGCAAACACAAAGAACACTTGGCATAGCTCCGAGGATGTGATTGTCCCTGAACGCACATTACACACTATTACATGCAATATAATCAGTTCTATTGTTATGTTAAAGTGACATAATCCGTTCATAAACCATATCAAAATAATACTTCTGTATAGCTTTAAGAATTTGACCGACCCTGACCTTTATGCACGAATATATGACAAGGTTATTGCAAATCGTGCACTATCGGTATTTCTTTGTCTATGTATAACATCTCGAGCGTTTTTTGTGATACCCCCCCCCCGTCTATGAAAACATACAACCGAGGTTATAAATACCGACAATATATCGACGTTCGTGTCAAATTCGCCATTTTATATATTAGGGTTTCAAAGGTCCATGGTTAGCATCTAGGTCGAGGAACTCGGTATTTCAGAGTTGCTTAAAACTGTAGTTGGGAACACGGAGGTAGTCTCGCGTTCATCGGTGTTATACACCGGGCATGTTAATGAACCAATTAAGGAGCCTAGCCTGAATTCCATTATTCACACAAACTTTCCGTCTCTTCCTTCGGATGCTGAGGTCATTAGCCGATTTGGCCGGAATAAAACCGAATGGCATGTACTTTGGGAGCGATGGCCTAGAGGTAGGGCGCGCGCTTTGGGATCGAGGGATCCCGGCTTGACCACTGGTTAATTTCTATGAGCAAGAATAACCCACTTGCTCCACTCCACCAGGGTATAGATTGGTACCTGTGAGGACAGTGTCTATTCCTGAGCGTCGCAGGTCGATGTTGGCTGCCACACCTACAGGAGAAATAGTATCCCCATGCAGGGAGAAACGAATGTATGTTTCTATAGGTAGCCCAATGACCAGGGAAGTTAAAATGTCAAAGGGTGCTTGAGCGGCTTATAAACAGCTGAAAAGAGCCCTACACAATTGGTAACTTTACTTTTTTTTAACTTCTACTGTACGCAATAACTACTTTCGATGGTGCAAATGTTAAACATTTGTAAGCATTATGATGTATGACTTTTTATTGATTGACACAAAGAAGAAGTTATGTGTTCAATTGTTGGAACTCCTGCCATTTGCTATTTATGTCTTGTAGTTTTTGCAGGACTATTATATTGCGGAAGGTTAGTTTTTTAGCAGCTTCTGTGAGGTAGTTCACACATGTCAGAGATTTGGTTTACTTGTATTTTAGACTTGCTAGTTGCTACCATCGATTGAGTGTCACATTCCTCAGATTAATGTTCGTAATCAAGTAACTCGCGTACTGGAAAACCCACACAGCACTTGACATAGGCATGCTTTATATACATATGTAATAATACATCAAACAGTAAGCATGGCAAAGCAATACTTGCAAACTGCATTAATGTTAGCTTATGTATCTTTGTAAATGATATACATAATGTACATGGGTATATCAATACTTTCGTGAACTAGTTCCACCCGTAAACCAGTTTTTAGCTCACCTTAGCACGAATGTGCTCAAGGTGAGCTTTTGTCATACCGAGATGTCCGGCGTCCGTCGTCGTCGTCCGTCGTCGTCCGTCGTCGTCGTCCGTCGTCAACAATTTCTTCAAACAACATCTCCTCCCAAACCGCTTGGCCAATTTCATTCAAACTTCACAGTAATGATCCTTGGGTGACCCTCATTAAAAATAGCTAACATCGTTCCGCTCCGATAAACAAGATGGCCACTAGAGCTATAAATTGAAAAATCTTTAAACCACTTCTTCTCCTTAATCACTGCCGATTTCAATAAAACTTTACATGAATGATCTTTGGGTGACCCTTATCCAAAATAGCTAAAATTGTTCCGCTCCACTAAACAAGATGGCCACCAGAGCTAAAAATAGAATTCTCCTCTAAACGACTTCTTCTCCTTACATGTAACCACTTGGCTAATTTCAATAAAACTATACAGGAATTATCTTTGAGTGACCCTTAACCAAAATAGCTAAAATGGTTGCGCTCCGCAAAACAAGATGGCCGCCAGAGCTAAAAATAGAAATATCCTTTAAACGCTTTCTTCTCCTTAACCACTTGGCCGATTTCAATAAAACTTTACAGGAATAATCTTTGGGTGGCCCTTAACCAAAATAGCTAAAATCGTTCCGCTCCGCTAAACAAGATGGCTGCCTGATCTAAAAATAGAAATATCCTTTAAACGACTTCTTCTTCTTTCCCACTTGGCCGCTTTCAATAAAAGTTTACAGGAATGATCTTTTTGTGACCCTTAACCAAAAATAGCTAAAATCATTCCGCTCCACTAAACAAGATGGCCGCCAGAGCTAAAAATAGAAATATCCTTTAAACCACTACAGTACTTCTCCTTAACCGCTTGACAATTTTTTTAAAACTTTACAGGAATGATCTTTGGGTGACCCTTATCCAAAATAGCTAAAATTATTTCGCTCCACTAAACAAGATGGCCACCAGAGCTAAAAATAGAATTCTCCTCTAAACGACATCTTCTCCTTACATGTAACCACTTGGCTAATTTCAATAAAACTATACAGGAATTATCTTTGAGTGACCCTTAACCAAAATAGCTAAAATGGTTGCGCTCCGCAAAACAAGATGGCCGCCAGAGCTAAAAATAGAAATATCCTTTAAACGCTTTCTTCTCCTTAACCACTTGGCCGATTTCAATAAAACTTTACAGGAATAATCTTTGGTTGACCCCTTACCAAAATAGCTAAAATTGTTCCAGTCAGCTAAACAAAATGGCCGCCAGAGCATAAAATAGAAATATCCTTTAAATGGCTACTTCTCCTTAACCGCTTGATGGATTTTGATAAAACTTTACAGGAAGGGTCCTTGGGTGACCCTTATTCAAAATAGCTAAAATCGTTCCGCTGTGATAAACAAGATGGCCACCAGAGCTAAAAATATAAAAAAATCTTTAAACGACTTCTTCTCCTTAACCGCTTGACGGATTTTGATAAAACTATCGGAATGATCTATGAGTGAAGTCATATCAAGTACAAAACTGAAATTTTCCCACATGAATCAGGTGAGCGTTACTGGCCCCTCAGGGGCCTCTTGTTTAAAAGATATTTTCTGTTGCTGATAAAGGGTCGCTGGATTGCAGCTTACTCCAAAATGTAGAAACTGCAAAATGCCTATGAAAAACATACACATACTCTAGTGAATTGTGCAAGCTCTAAATAGGAACAAAATTCAGTGTATGTTATCTTTAAACATTTTATCATCACAGACAAATAGACAGATGTTATGTGTAATTACAGAAACGCGTAGCAAAGCTTACACAGTCTGATAAAAGAAAATGGCATAATATGTATGCCTGCGGGGCACGTAGAGAATTGTTTTGAACGCTTTGTACGTTTGAAGTGAAATGTTGAGTGAAATAACTTTACAACGAACGATGTAATTATGTAAATTTGTGAAGAATTAGTACCTGCGTATCACGATGGTATGCATAACATTAACATAAGACCACAGTTTTTTTTAATCTCAAGGTTTAATAGATGTTTTGAAATTTTAACTTTCTTGGGGATGGAATTGAAACAATATCCAAATTCTCAGCATGACCAATTGCGGCTCTGTTCTCATTGTGTTGGTGAACTAGGGCCTCAAAGAGAATTTTGTTATTTTCTCGTCATGCTAACGTTATTAGTTGTACATAGAGTATAAAGCAGTTTATTTTAATAAATTGCGATGTCGTTGTGATCAGAAACATGTTTAATTACAAATACCATACACTTTTCCAGTGACATATTTTTACAAAAACTCATGGAAACGGCACCAATGTACAAAAACAAATGTAACACACTTTATGGAGATTATCTGATATTTTCTACATTAATTAACTTACCTAATGTACCCGATCAGCCATTTTGCTGGACCACTGGGCCGCCTTTTAACCAGTTATTCCGGACCCAAACTAACATAATGTAATAATGTAAGAAATGGAGACGGAAACCAGACTTGGCAAAAGCTACAAGCATAATGCAGACTATATCGGGAAGAAAGTACTTAATCCCTTGTCCCCCCACACACAAGTGTTTCAATGTCAAATAAAAGCACATGTTTGCCTATGTTAAGGAGCAACTGCCGGCTGTGACTAATGACATGTCGCCATCTAATGTTAATTAAATCTTGTTTTATTTCAATACAGAGCAATATGTTGCCAGATACAATACATGCTTGCAATAATACCACACCACGTGTTGTTTAAATTATACATTCAACTATGCAATCTGCTACATTCGTCTAAATCGCTGGCTAAGAATGAGAAGGTCGCGAGTGATTCTTTATAAGACACATAAATATTTGGAATATATGAAGACACTTCTTATGATCACTCTCTCTGGTGAATGTAAACAGTTAAATATGAAATTGTAAAACATTTTTTTTTCTATCCATATAATGTTACCAACTGCCATGGATTTTGTCATTTTGTCAAATAACATAACGCCAGTTGTCATTCAATACCTTTTAATCAACTTTAACAATAAACCAAAACCACATGTATGGATTAACTCAAAACCCCTCACCAAGTACCTTCGTCTAACAATCAGGAAGAGCGATCTCTGCTCTGTCGTAATGTCCATTGATTTCAGTGCATGTTTTATACATGTATAGTCGCATTGGTGGCTGTATAGATTTATTTGCTCAATGGGAGAAATGAGCTGCTTTATTTGATGGCGGAAACTCTGTTATTATCAATTAATTAACAAACACTCGAACACTGTACAGTGCAGTTAGGTTAAAATACAGTGACGCAGTGGAGCAATCCACTAGTACGGTGTAAATTTTAAACAAGTATAAAAGTTTATAACACCAGTTCAATACAAAACTAAACCCTACCTGTTTAAGCAATGGTTTTAATCTTTTAGGCATACATGAACGATGACGGCACTGTCAGAATACCATAACTAGAATAACATCGTTCCATTGCAGTATGTAAACACAATAAAACATGAGTGGTTTTGATTCATGCACAGTTATTAATGCCAGGGACTTTGTTTTTCTATCAGGTCGAGAGAAATAAATATTGTGATCCAGGTAACCTGCTGAAAAAATAAGTTTTATTTTAATCAATTGATTAAATCATTGAATGTATGCACCGTTCCTAAAAATAATAGCGATCGGCTTTAAATATGGCAATTTGTAAATAGTAGGGCACAAACCAAAGTCACACAGCTACGACGACAGCGCCTAGCCACACACACAAGAGTCACACATAGTACAAGCCATCCACATCCCAAATACGTCGTAAATGGATGCTTCAAGCAAGCCTTGTATGCTCACTCCGCAACGAATGACACACTGCGGACTTTTTGTGCACAATAAGCCATAAAGGGAGGTAATTATAAGTGATAACTACACTGTGAAGTACGGGGTGACTTTTTACAGCCGCGACACAGCACTTAACACCTGATGTAGTGAAAGGTAAATAGTAGGGCACAAACCAAAGACACACAGCTTCGACGGCAGCGCTTATATAGCCACACACGAAACCCAAAAAGTCCTTAGACATTCTTAGATATCAAACTAGCTTCCTGTTGGGTAGGTTAACCATTTTATCATTAACTTTAATTGACATTACGCCAAGTGTCCAGAAATAATGAAATACCATTTAAATGGATTTTAACGGTAAATTATAATCTTTTGTCCAATGGATTAACTTGAAAACCTTCGTCAAGCAGCCTTCGACAAAAAATACCAGGAGGAGTGATCTCTGTTCTGGTGTTATGTCAGTTGCCATGGCCTGGGACAATCATCGATACACGATGTCTTCAAACATAATGGCGATTGAATGTTTAGTGTAGGGGCAAACTAGAGGTTATGTAAGGTTACCTGAACCACAGTAGTGACTTAGTTTGGCCTAAAAAGACACTCATACAATTGTCTGGCATGCACGCACTTAACAAACTGGTGAATTATTACTATTGTTATTATGCAATTGATGTGAAGACTAAATCAATTGTACCGTATGCTTCATATGATGAAGTAAAACATAGTCTACGATCGAAGTACATATATATATATAACTATATAATATACATAATAAATTAGTCGCGTTATATATGCACTATTATTACAGGAGCCAACTCTGCAGCCTGTTCTTTTTTCAACACAATATGTCCATTTGCACCCTCAAACATAGAAGATAATAAACCCGAAATGAAATATATAACCGCCACCGTGGCTTAGTGGTTAGGACGTCCGCCTCCGGAGCGGAAGGTCGAAGGTTCGAATCCCAGCGGGAGCTGGGTTAGAACTGATGTGACCGGTTGGTGAGCCGCCAGCTAGTTAAAGAATGGTTACCATAGGCCCATTTCTGCCAGGCGCCCGGCAATATGAGAAGGGATTCGGGAGGTTTTGTGCGCAAGAAAAATAGGTATCTCATAAGTCCGATTGGCTGGCCCTTTCAATAGGGGTGACACTATAATAAACAAACACTTTACCTTTTATAAGTGATATGAATACTGTTCTTAAATTGAAACAATATGTTTTGGTTGATAAAATAGATCATCTGGTAGTCGACAGCCAGAATAATTATAAATGGATATCTGCATGCAGAACATTATCAAGTATAAATTATGATTGCATATGCTAACACCAGACAGACGATTATCTTAAAGGTGCTAATAGTTTATTATAGTTACCATAGTAACCATAACAAATATAGTATTGCAATTGTTGAAACAATGCTGTAATAACCAGTCATACTACATAGTGTCTTCCGTGACGATGCTGTAGACCAAATAGTACTTACACGGTCATTGCTAAATATATCGCTGGCTCGTAAGTGCATAATCGATATTTTGAGAAAACGCGTCTGAAAACTACTATTTACATATGGGGAAACAACTTTTTTTTATACTTACGACCTTCTCATTCTAAGGCTGCCAAATGCTGGTTCTCTAAATCAACCACACATAGGCTTGCAGATTTTTTGCACTCTAGAGTCATGATTGGAGAACTACCATTGTGGAATGATATACTTGTTGTCTAATGTTCAATGTTTGGTTGGATAAACGTCGCGCACGTTTGCCTCCTTACCTACATGTACCCAATCATCATCGGGCTGGTTAGACCCTAATGCCACCACAAAAGAACACTGACGACTTATACCAACAGCAAGTAGCTCCACTTGACCCATTTTCAACCTTTCTCTGTCGGATCAACAAATCGAGAGCTGACGGATACCTCCTTAACATGAATTTTATACTTGTGTCGATGACAAACAAGGCAGCTATATATACATGTATTTGCACAATCATTGCATAGAGGACTCATGTATGTCTCTATATTAAGCGTCCTACTTTCTGGCTACCCTTGTCATAAAAGCAGCAGTGCTAGACTGGTATGCTAATGGTCCTATATAATATTCATAAGTTTGTATGAAGATTGCTCCCAAACGTGTTATAGATGGCATGATCGCGTCGGAAATCTTGCCGTACTTTGTATAATAAGCATCATAGCATTAATAAAACCCATAAATGATTGATGTCTGAGCTTTTGATAGGGTAGACATACCCATTTGGGACCGATCACTCGGCATATCAATTTTACAGTAGGTATTCCCATTTGGGAACGAAAACTCGAACACTCGGCGTAGCAAATCAATCGCAACTTCTCTTTCAATCATGTTCGGAACTGTTCGGTTATGATCCAAAGGAAGTTGTGTTTTCCGTCTCTATCGTCTCTTTGACGACCAGGTAATCGTAACTACTCGGGTCTCTCCGTCATGGACCGGAAGCATGCCACGTCATTACTATTTTATCCTAGGGGTCCCAATTTGATGGCCATATATCTAAACCGATCTGATCTCATTTACTGGCGACTGATTTACATAGTTCGGTCCCAATGGTTGATTAGCTTAGTTTTGTGGAAATGGGGAGAAAAAGGAAATTGAATGTACTTTAGAGGTCGTCATTATAAATAATTAGTTTGCATAACATAAGTGATTATGAGTACATATTTCTGTATGCTAGCGTTCTAAAACACTAGCTATCGTGACATATTGAGTTTGGCAATAATTGAATCATATTTATTAGATGAATGGTCAATTTGTCGTATATTACATCATTGTTGGGAATACTTTTAACCGTGCTTGTCTGGTATATTTCTATACAAACTACCTCCCCGACCACCCGCACTACTTAACAATACAGATGTTATGGACGTTTCCGACGGTAGGTGATAAAAACCTATCTACTATGCTTTGGATGTCATCTTCATGTCGACCCTACCGTAGTTTATTCCTACCTATACCCGACAACTTGCTGTAGCATCTTTACCGAACGTAGATGTACAATGTAATCCTTGTGTTAATTCTAACACCAACACAACCTTCAGTTCTGCTAGCGGTCTGCATCTTGGCTCGTATGTAGCTGCTTAAGACTTCTGGTCCCTGATTGGCCTGCAAACTGCTCAGTTTGGTCGACCTGTAGTCCAACGCAGACTACCATTATTGTGTTTCATTCCGTCAAAACTTTTTGAAATTGGGTCGTCCTGCAGTTTTGCCGCTGGAACTTAGGTTTTTAATAATTTATTTTGGTTGTTTGTGGGCATTGGTCCATGTAGTTGTTTTGTTTCTGTGCTGTTGTGTGCTGCTTTCCCTGCCCGATGTCCTCATATCTTTTATTCTGGAAGTCTTGTTGTGTCTTTAATTTGCTTTCTCAGGAGAAAACTGGAAGTAACATATATGGTGTTCCAGATTCGACCAATCATAAGCACTGATACACACAAAACGGAAAGCAAAATCCAGGGTTTCTAAGATCCAACCAATCAAAGGCACGGTTAAACATAACGAAAAGCAACATGTAGGATTTTCCAGATTCGACCAATCAAAGGCACCGTTACACTCTAAACGGAAAGCAACTTCTAGGATTTTTCCAACGTCCACCGATCAAAAGTACCATTACACTCAAAACGGAAATCGGCATCTAGGGTTTTCGAGATTCGACCAATCAAAAGAACCGTTGTATACAAAATGGAAAACATGGGCGTGAGATCCGGCCATCCAGAAGCACCGTTACACACAAAACAAAGATCAACATCCATACTGCTCCAAATGCGACCAATCAAAAGCACCGTTACACAAAAAACAGAGAGCAACATCTAGGATTTTTCAAGATTCTACGAATCAGAAGCACCGTTACACATTCACTACCCACATTCTCACACTTATCGACCCCTGCTTAGATTTAATTCCTTTTTTTTTAAGAGAAATGGTAATGTTGTGAATATGTGTACAATGTATACATTCCTAGCTACAATCTTCTACCATCAGTTTTACACAGGTACAATAAATTCTTTCTCTGCAATTTATACTGATAGCAAACCTTGTATTTTGGAACTGATTGCTTCTGCTAGGCTTGCTATCTGCTATCTGCTGCCAGGGAAATATAATCCATTCGTACGTTGATAAAATATATCCCGAGGTGAACCAAGCGATCTGAGGTAAACGTTTTTACACCTGAATAGAAAAAAACATCACAAAAATGCTACGTACATAATAGAATATTCGTTTATTCGCGACGTGTGTAGAGTACAATTTGTATAATATTGTCGATTCAACAAGTAATAACGTTACTATTTAGCGAACAGTACCATTCGAAATAACAGCGGGTATTTTAACAGCTCATATTCTCTCCGTTTAACCTAGATATATAGATAGCCTTCATGCATATTTTCGTTTTCCTGAAGGTCGAGTTTATGTTTATAACCGTTTCAATTAAACTTTGAACGGACTGTGGAGTTTAAATGATTGTTCTCGGTGTTAACGTTTCCATTATGTGTTTTTCTGACGCTACAATAATGAAAAAGCGTATCTCAGTGGTTAATGCGCTTTGCGACCCGGGTTCAAATCCGGGTGGAGGCACTCATATATATGCCTGACATGTTTCAGCAGAAAGCTGACTGGCAAATAAAGGATATGGTCGCCATTTGTAAAATGTTTTTGTTGAATTCCAATTGCTTCACAATTGTTCAAATTTTTCTGGCATTATACGAAGCTATTCAACTAATATATTGTTCCCAAAATACAGAAATGAATACAGAAATGTAATCAAGTTCTCAATGCGAACAAACTGTTTTGCAGGATCGGAATAGAATGACATAACTCTAAATCAAAGCTGTTCGAGTAAAAAAATAAACTTTTACACAACATATATGGGGCCTTATTCACCAACGTTGTAAGTCTTAAACACAGACTGAAGTAGTTTTTACATTGTGAATGTTCTATTCGCCCACAAGTTGTTATAAATTTACCGATTTTAACATAAATGTGTATAAATGTTTAGTGGATAATAATGAATTATGAGATGAAAATTGCACAAGATTTAATATAATTGCAAAGACATGGCAGTGAGTATCAATGTTGTCAATTTTAAGTCTATGTCTGAGTTTCAATCTTGCATCGTTGGTAAATAAGACTCAGATACGATTGAGTATGAATTATACCTAGGCAACATACTGATTAACCCCATGTACATGTACGAGGACAGGTTCACTCAATCAGCGCTTTAATATGTCAATGTATGACTCAATGTAACACATTAAAAAATGCGTTCCAACTTTTCGACTTAAACAAGTATTCTTCAAGGATAGGACATGAATGTGAAGATCAAAGAAATCAAAATCATTAAATTGTAAGGCTTTCAGAGCGTGGATAATCCCTAATTAAAATTGCTAAAAATAAATTCAATGTTTAACATATTTGACTTGCAATCTTACCTTATATAACACGCGGTATAGCAACACTTAAGGTGCTCATCTCGCATTTGTTCAAATTTACCGGAGTAAAACGGAAATGACCGAGCTTTACCGATTGTCAAATAAGCATAGACTACACGGTCTACACAATTTTAATTGTACGGATTGAACCAGTGTAGTAAACTAACGATTTGCTTTTAACAAAGATCTTGTTACCAAAAATATCATCACGTTTCCTACCTGGGATTCGTTGAACGGTGTGTTATTTACAGTTGGAAAAATAGGGTTTTCACTTGTCTGCCGAGCCAAAAACCTAAAATACTGGTCTTTTGCCGAGCATAACAATTATGTGTCAGCCGCCTTTCTGCTGAATAAGATATGTGCCCCACCACCCAGATTTTAACCCGGATCGCCGGTTTAGGCGGCAAGTGCGCTCACCAATGAGCTATAGGGGCCACACGTTTATCATTTTACATGTGTTGTTTCATATATTATTTTAGGTATCGGACTTCTGCGGTCTGTGGATGCCGGATGTAAGGAAGATTTGACTGGGCAACTCAATGAATGTATAAAAGGCTACAGCACCTTTATGACCAACTCTGGTGGTGATGTCACACAACTTTGCAGGTTCGAGCACTTTTAAAATTATTTTTACTGTAATACGTATCATTAGTATTCGTGGTGAATTCAAGGTCGTGGATTTGTTGAATGACCCCAATGCGAAACTACATCCAAATTAATATAGGTATGTCAAGTTTACAGCGGTTGTCACGTTGACTCAGGTATAAGAACAGGTGTATTTGTATGTGTTCCTGTATATCGCTAGCTATATGAGAAATGAGAAATTCTTATTAAAAGTACAAAATATATATTTTGAGAAAACAAGAAAAAATCCGGTGTGAAAACTACTTTATACATATGCAAACTTTTTGGACTTCAGTTTGGACAACATAACACGTTACGGCTTGAATCATGAAAATAGCCTCATATGAAGCGCCTTATGATGCAAATATACGGTTGTTAATATACAGTGTATAGTTACGACCTTCTCATTCTGATCCAGCTATATATAAAGTGATTAATGACCCAGGTGTAGTCTCGTGTGTATCGATGCAGAACACCGGGGATGTTTGAGATCATTCGGAAAGAGCTACGCAATCCATATTGTTTTTATCAGGTTATACACACAGGTAGCTGTATCGCTGAAAACGAGAAAAATGAAAACACACTTTTTTGGAAAATTTATATTTTAACAGAAAAATTTAAATTTTATCAAATTTTTTTTTTTTCAAATTGTCTTTATCAATGACACAGTTACCTGTGGTTATACCGAGTATTTTTCATAAATTATTTTGCAGCCTTTTGTCATTTTTAAATCGTAGATAAATTTTATTTTTAAATACTACATACATGGTAAATTTATGTCATATTGTTTTATATTACAGCGCTGAAGGTTTGGCAGCAATGGGTTGCCTTACCGATCTTGTTTCACAGTGTCCTGATCTGGCCGCTGTACCCGGGGCCGGAAATATGCTAAGCAGTATTCAACAAATGGGTGCAGCATGTTCCGGTACGTGTAATCTAATTATGAAGTTATCTAATAATGTATAGTCTGGAGAATTTGACATGATCCTCGACCATCTTTAAGCATATATGATGTGTTGCTGGTATAGTGCGCACAGGATAATGTAATGTTGATTAACATTGACCGGTTTAGCCTACTGTTGTAAAGACGGTAAAGTTGGTATAGCTTGGCTATTTTGACCCGAGCCGGACCTTTATACAAGAATATATTACAAGGTTCTTGCTTTGAATATATCCATTTCCGCAAGCAAATCGTGCAATGTCGGTATTTCAGATTTGTGTTTGTATTACATCTCGAGCGTCTTCGTGATACTCCCCGATTATGTAAACATACAATCGGTGTTGTAAACGTAGGCAATATATTGACTGTTAGATTATGCTAATCAATAGGTCAGGCTCGTGTCAAATTAGCCACGCTGTACTATAAACATGATAAATCCCCAGATTGCATCATGTTAAAGTCTATGACCAGTTGACACACACAGATCATTGAAAAAAGTATGTTTCAACTACAAAATAAGACACAAAAATCCGGGGGTCATGTTTAATATCAGAAAAATATGTCAATGGCGATTCACATATTTTTACAGACGTGCATGCGGTTTCAATGTTGGTTTTAGCCTTCGCTTCTTTCGCTTTGATAAATATGTAAGAATCTCAAAGTATTCAAAATTAATCAGTTTCACTACTTCAACTACATGTATATACACAGTATTTTATCTCAATAAGACGATTCTTGTTCCATTTTGTCAGAGAACATCACCGTTTCAAGTCAAACAGAAGTTTTCGAAAGGACTATTTGATTTTGTGGTCGCGTATGCATTTAATGTTTTTTTACCTAGTACATGTCCATGCAGTATTTTCTATGTCGTATAATCAATGTGTTTTAAGGTGGTGGTGGCGGAGGTGGTGGTGGTGGTGATGGTGCTGGTGGTATGATGAACCCTGCATGTATGAAAGCACAAGAATGCATGACTGGTATGACTGGAATGGATGGAGGACAGCCCCCTGCTGGTAGCTCCGGTGGCGATATGGGAGGCACCAAGGGCCAAGATACTATGGGCTTATCTACATATCCACCAGTGATCAACATGATGTGCGGGTAAGTTGTTTTGCACTCAGATACTTATACTTGCAGTATAGCTTGGCCATTTTGACCCGAGCCTGACCTTTATGCAGGCATATATTATAAGGTTTATGTTTAGCATATATCAATTTCCGTGAACAAATCGTGCAATATCGGTATTTCAGATTTGTGGTTGTATTATATCTCGAACGTCACCGTGATACTCCCCGATTATGAAAACACACTATCGGTCTTGTAAACGTAGACAATATATCGACTGTTAAACTATGGTAATCAATAGGTCAGACTCATGTCAATGTGGCCAAGATATACATTCGCACAATCTCTACCGAGTAACACCCTGTGCGGATTGCAAACATTTTGATGTTGTGTAAAGGCTGTATTTTCTTGAATACGCGATACACACTGAAAATAATGAGTTCATAGGTCATATATCATAGGGGCTTTAATTACATTTACCACTTTTCGAACAAAGAGTATTCTAGAGACCTTTGGATCCTCATGTTCCAAAAGTTATAAATATTGGTCAAACTTGGCAAGATAGGTTTACAACCGTATGAGCTTTATTTTTTTCAACTCTTCGATTGGGGAGCTTTCTGAGGCAGTTCGAACTCTTTTGTGATGCAAACAATTTATGTAGAAATGTGTGCGGAATCATATATTACAAGTTGTGATTATGTTTGTAGGACAACGAAGGATATGTTTATGTGTATGCGAAAATATGAAAAAGACTGTCCAGAGATTATGAGCTCTATGAAGGAGAGTATGGCGAGTGGACAAGGCATGCCCCCAGGCATGACTTACGAAGGAATAACCAATTTCATGAAGAATACATGTCCTAAAATGCCAAGTGGTATGTATGCACATATACTCGTACGTCATCCAATCAAATCGCTATTTTCATAAATCTGAAAGTGAAGAGAATATCTCTGCTGTACTACCTAGTTTACAGTTAGAGATATCGATGGCTTATATTTAGAAGGGCGTAAGTGCCACTTACGACCTTTTAAGATTCACATTTTCATAAAATCTGAACTTGTCATGTTGACCAAATTGAAGTTGTAAAAGTTTGTTTTACCAAAAGTAAAGAGTAAATGTCAGACAGTTTTCTCTTGTTTTCTCAAAATATCGATTTGGTACTTACGACCTTCTTGTTCTAAGCCTTGATATGTTGATACAAAGAGTTGATACTTGACTGACTTTTAAAAAGATAACATATACAGTCGAAAAGCCATACTATACTATAACATGCACTAGAGAGGTATTTTCAACCTGACCGCTTATGTAGTGTAGTCGGATCTTACTAACAGCGTCAAAAATGAAGCAAATGTTAGGATCTTATTTTAATAAGATTGACACATCAGTCACTTTGTGGTTTTCTGTCAAAAGCGTCTGTTAATTTAAGTATTTGGTGAAGAAAGTCGTGCGTGAAGACATTCCTTGTAGTGTGTGGTCTCAATTCTCACCTTTGAGTCGACAGATTTTCTCTTGAGAAAGAACATTTAAAAGTCTTCTGAAATAGTCTCTGCAAAAGTGTTGATATTGCAGATAAGACATTATGTTAGCCAGCTGATATTATAAGTTTCCAATTCACACGTATTCATAGTCGTAGATATGTACCGACATTGAAATATATTCCTGTCATGTTGAAAACTGTTCAATTAAAAGTGCAGTGTCTCTTGTATTAAGACGTAATTCTAAAGTAAAAGTGAGGCTAAGAATTGAGGTACCGAACTCTATTCTTGCAAAACGTTTAGACTAAATCAAACAAGCATGGAAGAAAGCACCAACACAAGCAGTAGATAATGAACGGTACAAAATTAACAGTATGCTAGCTAGCCCCGCATGAAAGTTTGTAAAAATTCCAAGTTCTGATGACTTTTGTTTGAATGTTTTAAGTGTATTGAATATTACTGTTGACAGCTGTTTGGGGTCTAAGATTAGATCGGGTTCAATGTTTAGTATGTATGTTGAAATACGTAACTATTGGAATGCTGAATTAAAAAACGTGGGAAAAATGTGTTTTGATTTGCTGGCATTCATTTCTTACTCGGATGAATTACTTGTAGAAAGGTAACAATGTTATAACGCTGGTTTAGAACGAGAAGGTCGTATCTGCCACTTACAACCTTATAATTCAAATGTATATTTGAAATCGACATCATAAGGCACTTCTTATGAGCATATTTTCATGAAAATAGGAACTTGTCATTGAAGTTGAAAAAGCTTTTTTACCATATTTATTAAGTAAATAGTGATGCACAGACAGTTTTTCTAGTTTTCTCAAAATATTGGTTTTGTAGTTACGACCTTCTCATTCTAAGCCAGTGACAAGATGGTAGGGACTTCAAAATATCGTACGTAAATGCATTACTGGAGCTTCCTCAAAGTATAGTAGAGTCTAACACACTTACCAGTAACCTGTTCTACATAAAAAGGTTTTTTGTCTACTGCAGATTTTGCTACTAACAAGTGTGTTATGGATAAGTTGAACGATGCAAATAACGATGATTGCGTGAAAGAAGCCGCAGAGGGCGTTGACCAACCTACATGTTCGTAAGTATACTTCTAAAATCTTTAACGAGAAAGTAAAATGAATCGACCTGTTTTAAGCTACTTTTCATATGAATTTATGTAACAGTCAGGGAGTGCCGAACGATATATCCGGCGCGACTTTACGACACTCACTGACCGCAACTTATGTGATCAACTCTTTTCTTTCTTTCAGTGATATCAACAATGTTATGGGATGCATCGCTTTGGATGAATGTGGTTCTAACTATGACTCCTTCTTTAGAGAAAGTACAAGCTACTTCATTTCATCAGCTACGAATGAGAAATGTGATCTTACCTCGGCTTCATATCCACTCAGGGCCTCCGTCGTAACCTTCATAACTGCTGTTCTTTTGATTGTAAAGTTGATCTAAGTGCAATTTGTTCCTTTAGTAACATTTCTAAACATGTATTTGTGTCTTTTTGGCTATGTCCTTAGGGATTCGTAATGTGTAATAGATTCAGAAAAGCGGTGCGCGGGCGGGTAGTTACCATCAATGCCTTACATGACGTCATGATCAGATATACTCTGATACGTCATAGGTGACCCCTTTATCATGACAATACGCAGAATGTCTTGTTTTTTACTCACATGGTGCATTTTGCTTCCAACGCATATTTCAGTCATTATTACATAATTTCTGAAATGAACGTGTCGTTGGTTCCTTTCTTATAAGTGCTAGCTTTGTTACTCAAGTTACGTCAGTTTGAACCAATGACGTCATGTTCGTGTTTGTTCAAATATTAGAATCTCAAAATATATCAATAAGACTTAGAAATTTATCGTCAGATACTTTTTGCCCCAAGCGCCGCTAAATTATTTTGTTCATGGCAAACAGAGGTGTCATTTTTTTCTTGTCCATCTCTGCTACGTTTTGTCCTTTTTGTTTTATTGTTTTTAATTGTTTATTATTACTAGTATATAATAAACATTTGCCTGAATCTCACTATTTGCACCATACAATAAGATACGTCTGACTCATTGCATATCTTCCAAAGGTAATCAGAATATCCCAGGTCAGTGTTGTTAGCTTTGGTGGTGGTCCTAAATGGGCATTTGCAATCGGGAAAGCTCGGCCATTTCGGTTTGTCTCCGGTATATTTCCCTTGTGTGTAGTTTTAGGATACACCAATGCTATCAGTTCATGCGTTATATGTTTATACCTACGAGTTAAAGGAACACACTATGTATCTATCAATAAGATCATTTTTTAAATGCCGAGGTAAACATTATGTCGACGTTTGAAGAAAATATATGATGGAAGTTGAAACTTTCTAGACTATTAAAACGGTGCATGTATGAAAGACATATGGTTTCGTTGCGTATTATTTAGTATTCATTATACTATATTTCAAATATATGCACGATTTTGTTGTTTAAGTCTAGTCAACTGGGGGTTTTTTTGTACCTGTTTTAGAAAAAAATTCTTTTCTTTCATCAGAATAGTATTTTAGCATGCCATAATTATTTTACAAGTTATATGTTGCTTAAAAGATAACGTTACCTGCTTGCTTAATTAAACTGCAATTCAACCTTGAAGTATTTTCCAACGGGTAACCACGTAGGGACAATCCGAGCATTACTATTTTTAAAATGCTCAATTATTTTGAAACTTTTTTTCTTAGATATTTAAAAAGTAAAAATACCATTGCAACCTTAAAAACAAATCAGGAAATTGTTAATCTGTGGTAATGCCCCTTTTCTGGTTCAATTGAGTTGTTGATATTGTTAACCTACTTAAGAAGACTCTGAACTCGTATACCTACTGTATATTAATGTGTATATTATATAAATGTCGTGTTGTTTCTATGTTTAGGATAACTAATATTAGTGTAGTCAATACTTAACCAGCCTAGATTTAGGCCTTAGATTAGTCTTTAGGGTTAAAGAACCCCGGGTCCGTTGAAAGACTGTCTTATAACAGATATTTTACTGGAATGAGCATATCGTTTATCGAAGTGTGCTTCACGCCAGATACCATGCTTAGTTTTTGCTATGACAAGGTGGGAGAGCTCATAGACCACTAGTAATGCAAGATCCACATGGGTGTAGGGGCAGGGGTGGACAGGGTCCTCCGATTTCAACATATGCGCACTTAGCGGCAAAAAGCATCCTGCTATTTCCATTCTTCTTGATCGACTTTAACAATGCATATGAAGTGCCTTTTTCTGAGAAAAGCAAGTAGTCGTAAATGTCGAGAAACCAATACTCTACCACTAGACCATATACCCAGACATTTTGATTGTCATGTGTCCATTTCCCACCTTCTTGGCGTGGTTTTGTGGCAGCGTATATTTACAAACAACTCTGCAAATATCGATCTACCTCAGTTATAACGATACCACACATACGCTCGCATTAACGCTCAAAACGTACGGTCATAGATTGTCCATATGGGTTTGTCCACCTCCAAACGTTTGCCCCCAATGTTTGAAACGCCCCTACACGTCGCGTGGTACCATAATTAGGGTGAAACTCTTATATTGGATTAGATCCAGCCATGACATGTCTATCAAACGGTACCCTACTTACCTTTTTCGTAATTAGTATGTTTCTTGTTGAAGACATTGATCAATAACAAAGGATGCTTGATTTTGTGTACGCATTCCACACAGACAACCGGCTGTTGCTCATCCGGCGTACGTCCTTGTTGCGGCTTCCAACGTTGACAAGAAAACATTTAAGTGTCATATTGTAATTAATTTGATACGTATGGATTATTTTAACCCAGTTTGGGATTTGCCTTATATCGTATTCTAATACCAGTTGTATGTTGTTTGTAACCATTTTATATGATCAATAAAGGGCTACTACTCTTTTATGTGTTCAACTATAAAAAAAACGAGAAACGTAGAAAAAAATATCTTGTTATTTGTCACTACCATCTTGTACATTTAGCTGAAAGCGACAGCAAATCAACAGCCACAGTCTCTCAAAAACACAACACAACACACAGTAAATCCTCATGTCTCAATCCTCAAGGTTGCAATAAAATACATTAATATCTGACAGACAGCACTTGGTATCATGGTGGTTGATTCACGCCATGTCATAATTTCTTCGTGTTTTCGCATTTTCGCATTGTTGTGGACCATATAGAAAATTGGTATTGAACCAAATATGTCGCCCACTATAAATAAAGTCGTTATTATTATTGTTATAATTATTGAAGCGAAGGAGTGAAGGTGCAGCATGGCACAAATCGGCCACCATAATATTTAGCCATTATAAGGCGAATATACAGTGTATCAATGGTTGCAGCTGCAAACAATTTGTCAATGTCGCATTGTTCTATGGCACAACTAGCAAGATACCGTATCTGTTGATCTGTGCTACACTAAGATATCGATGGCTTAGAATTAGAAGGTCGTAAGTGCCACTAACGACCTTTTAAGATTCATACATATTTAGAATAAGCATCACAAGGCGCTTCTTATGAGCCTATTTTCATAAAAATCTGAACTTGTCATGTTGAACGAAATGAAGTTGTAAAAGTTTGTTTTACCATAAGTAAAGACTAAATGTCAGACAGTTTTTCCGGGTTTTCTCAAAATATCAATTTGGTAGTTACGACCTTCTAATTCTAAGCCAGCGATATGGTCCCGATCTCCCTAAGCATCTCAATCTGAGATGAAGCTCAACTCATTTATTTTCATGTATTGTTGAGTTGACTTCCATCCGACTTTGAACTCAGAATCGACATTGCATCACAAAACAAAGCATGCGATAAAATATGGTACATGTGGTCCCTCTGTGCCTCGGTAGAAATCACATCAAATCACAAAATGTTATATCCGGCTTAAGCTTTTGCAGCAGATTTGGCTGTCGAACAGCTGGTCTTACCAGGGCCTGTATTCACAAAGCTTCTTATAAGACATGTTCTTTAAATAAGTGAAACTTTTCACTCAGAAATTAGCCAATCATTTTATCTTTCACTATGGACTTCTGGTTTCAAGGTACACGGATATTTGCCACATATACTAAGACCATGGGCGCATACATGTTGGGTGAAGGCAAAACCTAACAATATTCAACATTTAGTCAATTAAAAATATCAAAACATACGTATCTAAGAAGTTTTGTGATACTGGCTCAGCTTTACTGCAATGACCCGCGCGTGAACCGCATTACAGTCACGTACAGTGTCGAAAGCAAGATGGTCTTTGTGGTTTGGCATTACATATATAGTCCATATCGTCCAGCAAACTCTTGATCCTTGATCTTCTATCGATATAATTTAGTAGCGTTTTGTTACTTGCATTAAGGTCACTTCATTTTGTTCTTAAAATCAATCGGACTTTAAAAAACCTGATCAGGGAAAATCGATTTGTACTTGAAATCACTACGTAACAAAGTGTAATCAATTCAGTTGGATCAAGAATGCGCTACGCGTAGAGCAACCAGTGCCATTTAATGTAGTCTCGTTATTCGATAAAACCACTCTTCAATGCATCGATTACCATTAAGGGCAGCTTTGAGAGCGTGTTAGACCGCGAGACGTGATCAATACCAATGAGCGTGCTTGATTGGGTCTCTTAATCGTTTTAAATGATGCAGTATGTACGCACTGTACGCATGCGCGCCAGTGAAGCGTTATGCGCATGCGCACTAATTGCAATAATGGCCAATGGCTTGAAAGTACCCGCGAAATCAATAATGCATGACTGCGCAATGTCTGTTGACTCACTAATGTCGCATGTTACTGGATACGTCTAATAAAATTTCGATCAATGCGATAGTTCGGAACAGAATCAGTATACCACTTCATCAAACTATTACGCTAATGCAATGAAACGTTTTTACACTCTGGTTGATTTGGGTTGTAAACTACACTGGCATTATTGCATAATTATGAAACATGCCAGCTGTTGAAATGGCTGCGTATGCGTCATTAACCAATGAATGCTACAATAAGAACAGACGAATTATTAATGGTAATATGCCATAAATAATACTTAAGGCGTAATGGCATACAATGATTGATACGTTTGAATACATACATCAATAATAAAAAAAGACGAAATTAAATATTGACTGAATGCAATCTCGAGGCAAAAGTAACTGTACAATCATACATTTTCACGATTTATAAATTTGGCAATATTTTTATTTCGCAACTCTTTGACTCATAAGTAGAATCTAGATATAGTTGGCGAGGCTAAGGACCATATTCAAATCCTCTCCTCGACCGTCCCTCTGCATTTACACAAATGTTCTTGTTTTCTAAATGTCAACCGTATAGAGCGTTTCAATGGCAAAATCGTTATGTCTGTTCATGAGACTAAACTTTCACAAAATATCAAAATACGCGAATACATAGAACACTAATCACTCGCGAAAACTACCAATTTTACCGTACATGTATGTTAACCATTGGTGATGAATAATTCTTGAGGCTAAATCAGCTTCACTGAGAGCAACTAATACTAGTAGTCTGTGTAATATCGACCAAGAACGTCTGTGAAAGTTCACTGAATATAGGATAGAAATATTTCATATCCCAAGCCATATAACATCTAGTAGTTAAGGGTTCAATCGATGGCATTAATTAAAGGCATTTTAAATCCCGAACATGTACTAGAAGTTAATGTTTCAATCCTTATAATTATGTTATAACTTAATGACACCTATATATAGATGGGTCCAAATCTTATACACAGTTGTCTTTTCAATGTGGCCATCATAGAAGGCAAATCAGATCAGCGTGTATTGATGAGGTTGCAAGCCTTACGGCATAGCCGTGTCGAGTTGTTGACAGTCTTGAAGGAGGTTGCCTGTTTGACAGTAATGCCCATTCAAATATTTCCAATATCATACAACGATCATGATATAGACAGACAGTGTAGACCGAAATGAGCATGATGTAGAAGTTGTTTCGGTACTTAACACTTTGTCTTTGAGCTTTTCTATCAAAATGGCGATTATATAATGATGCTAGTGTATTTTGACGTATCCATGCATCTGCAACACGACACACACGAACGTCCCAGTCAACAGTTAATTGATTTGACAATACTAACATTAAATCTTTAAACAAATAACTTTTTGTTTAATCATTTAATTACGTACAATATGTAATATATGTAACAAAGCAAAAACATATTGCGTAATGGTAAAAAGTCCGTTTAACTTTTGCACTTGAACTGCTTGGATAAAGTCCAGTACTAGGTAGAATGCCCGGTATTCCGGTCACCGTCTCGTCTTCCGGTTCCGGTTTGCTATTTCCTGTATCGTAACCGCTGACTGGCCAAGGCTCTACATCCGGACACTCTGGAACATCGAACAGCAACAAGGGACTGACGGCAACAAATACTTCAGTATATTCCTGTCCGCATTTGTTGCCAATGAAGTTTGCCACACACCGATGTCCCGCTTTATAAGCACTGAAAATAAAAAAACGTACATATTCTCATGCAACACATGGAAATACCCAAATTTTACCATGATTATTCATGTGGTCATTTGAAATATTATTCGGGTTTGGTGTTCTGTTGGTTGAACAATACAATTAATCATACATGGATGCAAGTCAAAAATTAAGAAAACATAATGCGGACAGTATGAGGATATTCGAATCCGGATATTTAGGTAAACTAAAATTAGGGTTTAAAATATGTACAATGTGGTTAAAATATACGTGTATGCAATATAAGAACTATTCGCCAGGCTGGGTTAAAACATTCGATATTTGTAATAGGGCCTTTAGTGTTCTAGTGTTCTGCTGTATGTTCTCTGGACACAATAATGATATGTTACAAGCTACTGATTATAGTCTAGACTACTAGCTAGATTAGCATATTTATATAGTTGACTTACTCGCAACGTTTAGATCCGGATTGTTGTGGATACTTGGCGATGACCTCTTCGTAACATTGAACAAAATCATCCGACATAACGCTGGATTGAACACATTTGTTGGTGGAGAAGTCTGACAATGCACAAAAACAAATTTAATATTGACCTTGCAGGCACAGAAAAAAGACTCCATAACGACGTTACCAAACCAAAACCCCGTAACTAAATTTTGGCGCGAAAACTTATTTTGCAGCATCCGCATCTGCTAGACGTCCATCGCATTTCTGTCTTGTCGCCATTTAAATAGCCAATCGCGTTACTTAAATTGCGGATGCTGCAAAAATAGTTTTCGCGCCAAAATTGAGTTAGGGGTTTAGATTTGGCACCGTCGATAAGTATGTTCTTACACAGTCATGCCATTCAACCCGTTGTAATGGAGGAAGCTTTGTTGCCTAAAAAGACGATCGGACACAAGGGTTTGGCTACTCTATGACATACGTTTGTTTTTAAAGTAATGGCTTACGGTAACCATTTGATAGAATAACTAACTAGAAACATTAAAATAAGAATATTCGGGATTTATCAACGGTATCATCCTGGGTCCTTACGGGATTTTAGAACCCAAACACCAGCGCAGTACTTTAAACATGCTTAGTTTCTTTCTAACAAATATCATTAAAATCTATAGATAGTGTGTGTTCGTTCAACATAGAAAACCAATAAAATTCACATTCGATAGAAATGATCTTCAAAATAGTTGTTGTACAACTTTACCTGCTGGAATAGTAGCACAATCGTTGATAACGAAATGTTTAGTGACAGCATACGCCGGATGTGACGTCGACATTGTTAGAAATGTTGGCTGGGTGCTATTTAACATTTTTCTGTTGTCGTTAAGATGACTTCTGCATTGGTCACCTGTTCCATTCAAACAATCTATGGTTTTCTTTATAGGCCTGAAGAAAGTCAACAATTGTTCTAAAATGTACTTAATATTCATTTTGATGTCAGAAGGTCAAAGGTGAAGGTCGATGTGTTTTTTTTTACATAATTTATAAACAAATGAAATGATTTCCACTGATTAACTCGCGAGCAGTGGGTACAGGAGCTTTAAACTTTATAGGGAGGTTGCCGATCAGTTATTCGTAATGTCAATACATAACATGACATGTAACATTACTGATACTTGGGCTGTTATAGCCTACATACATGTTTAATCATGTTTTTTCAAACATCTCTCGTTTTTTTTATTGAACTTCACTCAATTATATAATCAGCATATTTGAAAAAGGTATTACATTAATCCGTATTAGGCTGTCTTAATAAGTATAATCTTCTTTTATATAAATTGTATAAATTATTATGGTCGCGTATTCATGAGCTTACATTTGTATAAATTGGGATACGTATGGTGGCTGATGAACGCCGCTCTTGCGGAATTTTCACATTTTCACTTTAGAGTTTGATGTGGCGAAAAAAGGGAAAATAAGTTATGGCGTAAATCAGCCACCATAGCTTTTTCCTAACGTTTGCAGGAGAGCATTATATTATGGTGTGGAGAGCGAATTGACATTACGCCAGAGAAGAGATAGATTCGCCTGGTTGTTTGTCGAAGGCTGCTTTGCGAATGGTTTCAAGTTAGTCCATTGGACCATGTGATTATAATTTACCGTTATGTTTGATTTAAATGGTATATATATTGACAACTGGCGTAATGTCAATTTTATGATGTCAGGGTGATTTGTAATAGTTTCGGATCACCCCGTACCCCGTACAATACATACCCACATAATGTTTTCACACCATCCTGCATCAGACTGAATGGTGTCGGTGATGGAATAAATGTAGATGGACGTGGAAACCCTATACTAGCGATACATCGATGCACGGAATAACACGTTCCTGTAAAATATATAGAACAGTGTTTACTTATAAATACGTTAGTCGATCTACGTGTCCGTATTTAGGACATAGACTGTACTCTTTAGCATACAGTGTCGACAAACCACGTATGTGACGTAAGTGTTGGTTTATATATAATGCTAGAAAAAATAGGACAGAACTAAAACAGCTGCAAATAGTTTGCAAATAGGTATTGATAGACCGATTTCAGCGGCATCCTCAACGTTCAGCCCGATAACCACACGACTTTAAAATTTGCAACCAAATGTCATTTATCGCCCGAAGTTGTGTAGTTAAAAATAGAAACTTGTATTTATACCCAGTCCGAAACAAACTCATCTGCATGGATAAGTTTAAAACAGTCGCATATTTTTTATTGTTAATAGGCTGATTTCAGCACTTAAGTCAAGAATCAGAAATATGCACAGAACTTCAAGAAAATTGTTTTACTAAAATTTCATGTTTTGCCAAAAACCAACTCTACTGCCTTGATAAGGCGATTTCGGGTGAAAACTATGACTTTAGCATAACAAATTATTAACACGGTATGCATCCTGTTACATGACTTTTGAGTTCCGTCAGAGAATTGTGCTGTGACGGAACTGAAACCGACGTAACGCTCTGACGGAACATGACATTTGAGTTCCGTCCGAACGTTACATCAGTTTCAAGTTCCGTCAGAGCCATATGAAAACAGAACAATTCTCTGACGGAACTGAGAAGTAGCGTAACACGATTCATACTGTGATTAAGTGACAAGGATCATACTCATTCGGTATGTATGAATAGCTCATGATTAATGATGAGACATAATAAGTATGCCTATTCAGTCGTCTACTGCATCAAAGACTTGCATTACATCAAATGAATCATTAATATTGTCTGACAAAGACTCTGCCTAATCAAGAGGACGCTCTATCAATACAATAATACGAATGTCTGCAATGTTTACTCATACAAATACCTCCCCTGTGTTTGTACAATATTATTAGTATTGATTCAGTGCATAGCTCCATGTCGTTATATGTCTGTTATTCGTGATTTCAATTATATGAGTCAGTAGGACAAATAGGCCGATAATGAGAGAAAGGTCTTATAAGGTCAGAAACATTAGAATAGTTACCTTAGTGATATTCTACAAAATTTTGGGAGTAACCTCTGAAATTTTTCAACCGAAATGCCGAGCCGAGCAAAGCCTTTTTTTATTTCTACTGGAACACGACAGGCATTATTACATAGAATGTGCTTCTATCCAGATTTGAATCCTGTTTGCCAGATTAGACGGAAAGCGCACACACCGCTTAAATACGGAGGTTCACCATTATAAATACAATTTAAATTCAACAATTTAGAATCAACCACTTAAAAAATCAAAATATGTCAAACTATAACTGTTATAATTCAAAACCTTTCGATTTCAAACTATCAAACTTTTCATATTCAAGATTGCATTCAAGAATATTATGAAGTATTTATTCGTTAAATGAATCGTGACTTCGACTTTCCGAAACTATTCTATACATTTAACGATGTCACGGATTAACACAATTTCTCCTTCAGTTGATAAATGCACACCGTCATCTTAGATAATTCGATGGTTTAGTTTACAGTTTTATTGGTATAATCGGCATGTGAAATGCCTTTGACCATATTAGAATGAGAAAGTCGTAAGTAGTATTTACGACCTCATGAGACTGATGCATTTTTAAAATCAGCTTCACATGGGCTTTTCTCATGAGCCTATTTTCATGAAAATCGGAACTTGTCATCCTGACCAGACTGAAGTTTGAATAGCTTGTTCCATCATAAGTAAAGGCTAATTTCAGGGCACCCTTTCTTGTTTCTAAAAATAGCGGTTTTGTACTTACGACTTTCTCATTCTGAGCCAGCGATATAAACGAGTCTCATCTGCCATTATGATAATTCATTAAAACTGTCCTTAGTGACATTTTACTCCCGATGAGTAGAGCCTGTATGACCTATATCAAAACTATGAGAGGAATTTAAGTAACGCTAACTATAATAGTTGATCAGTTCTCGTATTAGAGACATAAATCACACATTCGGGTCAGACAATTTACGAACATTCAGATAGTTGAACTACATGTATAACCAAGCATTGTACTCACTATCATAATAAAAAAACTATAATCTAAAAAAGAAAAACTATTATATTCCAGTCTCTATCCAACAGTGCTGATTGTTCTCAAACAAATTGGCGTTGAATCTAATTTGTCAGTAAACTGAATGCTTGATACAAAGTGCCTTTGACCACTCATACAATTGTGTACGTATAGGAATATTAAAATTGCATCTAGTGATATTGCATAGTGATTTTCCAGCTATTATTAACGGCACCAACCAATGTAAAGTATGTTTTATAGTAGGTCGGCATCATTGCATCGAGACCTCACTGTTTAATAATACATAAATAAACACATCGCTATAATAGATACATCAGTAACAAAGTAACGCAATCACGTAATGTAGCAATTGGCAAAAGCTGCAATCTGAGAGTCATGTCCAATATGTAATCAACAGTTCACATAAAATGTTGTATTACCTAGACTGGAATGGCAGAATTGATCTAGATCTTGGAACATCTCTGGATGATTTAGTTCATGGTATTGTGAGAGGTATGTGTGTTTGAGAAGTGCTGGGCAATGCTGAATGAATGATAGGAGACATTCCATGAACCATCGTGTTTCCGGGCTGAAATAAATGAAATGGTACTATCATACCAATTTAAACTGAGACTCGTCAAAGTCCGTAAGCGCGTACGGTTGTATTCGGCTGTATATGTTTTATAACTTCGGAATTATCCGGACTTGAACGAATTATGCAAGGAGTCTCAGTTTAATCGGGTCAGACAATAAATTATAAGTAAGCCGGTATTGTAAACAGGCGAAATGGTGCAAATGTTTAAGTAAATAATTGTGTCAAATAAGCAGATATCACAAATACAAGTTCGGCCAAACATAACTGGAGTACGAGTCATCAGACAGGGATGGTAATATACTACAAGAACAACCATAAACCATCACCTAAAATAAACGCATACAATTTTGAAATAAACGAAGTAGAACAAAGCATTTGAAAGGTGCAATGGGTGACGGACAACAACAGACCCGAACGAAAAACTACTAAAATGAACAGTTAAAACGACAACGCATTCCATAATCAGAGCCCAACAAAAAAATTCTACACGTGCAGATAAATTTGATGTTAATTGATGGCGACATCCCAATTGAACGTACTGAGAATAAGATAGTTCAAGTTACCGTCATTTTAACACTATTACTGGTGCTATCATTTATTCTAGTCAAATTCAATTTAAACTAACTATTATCTTGGAACCTTATAGCTTAAAGGTTATGCCTTTTTAAGTATTGTTCCCCGATCGTACGTACCTGCATATTAACGTCAGACTGACGTTGGTTTCCATGGACACAGATGGTGACATCACCCACTCACGATATGCGGAATAATTTCCCGCGCATTCCTGGAATCCTGGGTCACGTGTAACTTCCGGGACACAGCGATTGGTGCTTGAGTCAGAATAGCATGTAACTGGAAAACGAAACAAAGATGTTGTTCTTATAAAGTCTTGGAACATATTGTGAGGCATGGCCTCAGGTCGTTAGAACAGGAATATATTAGTCTAGTTTAACCCTCAGATCATTGAAACATGCCTCAGTATGTCTATTTTTGGGCCTGAATGTTGTTGTTCTATTTTTAGAAACATGACCTACATGTACAATTTTAGTGTTTGGAGAGTGCTATTGTCTTTATTATACGATGTCATGCAATGATACTATAGATATACTTAGATATTTAGTAGATTTAACTATTTACCTCAACAATCACATGCTAGATCATTGCTGTTTTGTATTATTTCACTTAATGTTCGTAGCTTTTTGGAAAAATGTCACTTCCGTCCGCCATGTTGTTTTTGGTTGTCAACTTCCTGCTAAATGTAATCTCTAACCTTCAAAGTCAGGTCAAGCTGTATTTATTATTCTAGATGAAAGTTGCTGGTATAATACATGTGGAAATTAATGTCTATGTATTTTAGGAATTTTGGTATTGCTAATTAGGTTACGTTCTTTCATGCGGCCCCAATCCCAAGCGTACCTTTGGTGTCCGTTTAAATACATACCAAAAGCTCATTTGCATACCACAACCTAATTAGCATACCAGAAATTTTAATGAGCGTTCGTCACATTGCCACTGTCCCCAGAGCTGGTCAGACGTGTTTCTGCCGCTCTTCATTTATTTTTGTTAGGCTCTGTCTGGTAACTTTTCATTCAACTTTAAACCTGAATTGCTTTTATTCGATAATTATTTTAGACTTTATTGAGGTCAGTATCGGTAACGTTATTTGACATTTGGCGGTTTTGTAACTTGAGTCGATTTTTAACTGTCTGTCGTCTGCTCTGGCTTCGGGCTTGTTTTACCGTTATTTAGACTTTAGATGATCTAGTATTTGGTCTGATATCCCTCTTGTGTCTTTGTTAAGCCCTTTTACCTAATAAAGTTCACGTTAAGCCGAAAGGAATGTTGTCTGTAGTCTTTTACAATTTTGCTTTTTATCTTGTTCATGGCAATTGTCACGCGTTCAGTTGGTTGACGCAACCTGGTCTGTGTTATCAGGTTGCCTCCTCCAAGCTGTGATACACGTTTCCAGTGTATCAACCAGTTTTCGACCCGGGTTATTGGTCCGAGTCTCAGTTAGACCTAGGTCTATGCTGTAATTTCGTCACACAGTTGGTTGACGCTCTCCTGGTCATTATCAGGTTAGCCTCCTCCAGTCTGTGATCCACGCTACCATTGTATTTACATGTTTTTCGTCTTATTCGAGCATATCATTTAGTGATTGCTGATGTAGCACCACCGGTGTTTTAGAGTACCACCAGCGCGGGCGTTACAAAATTGGTGGCAGCGGTGCAGATCTTGTCTCTCCGAAATTGTTAGTAGTTATTAGTGATAAGTTAGTACAAAATCCGACCAGTTGGTGAGCTAAGCCGTTACCAGGCTTAGGTTTGAGTCGCTTCCAGACTCAAACAGCGTTATAAGCCGTTACCAGGCTTAGGTAAAAGGGTGTTAACTGTTATTGTTTTAATAGTTGTTTCTAGTTTGGCACGTTGAGCGGATTTGTTGTTCCGTGCCCAGCCTATTATTATAAATACGTTTAGACTGCCATCCCTGAGGGTAAGAAAGCCGTTACCAGGCTTTGGTTTAAGTCGCTTCCAGACTTAAACAGGGAGGGAGAGCCGCTACCAGGCTTTCGAGGTAACTGTTTCCAAGTTACCATAGCAACTGCCGTTACCAGGCAAATAAGTATATGTTACATACTTGAGTATTTTGTGTTATTACAGTCAGTCTTTACCATCCATGGTGGGAGATAGTCATTACCAGACTATGATGTGCCAGAACCATATAGTCAGTGCCCGACTATATTAATTACACATTATTTCCTTACAGTACTGTCTAGTTGTTACCAGACTGAAAGTTGTTGCCAGATCTACATACGGGTAGTTGTGACCAGACCTACATAGTCGCTACCAGACTATATTAATTTCAAATTATTTCCTTACAGTACTGTCTAGTTGTTACCAGACTGACAGTAGTTGCCAGATCTACATAGTACATACGGGTAGTCATTACCAGACTATACCGTGCCAGACATGTAGTCGTTACCAGACTATACCGTGCCAGATGTGTAGTCGTTACCAGACTATACCGTGCCAGACGTATAGTCGTTACCAGACTATACCGAGCCAGACTTATAGTTGCTACCAGACTGTATTTAATTTAATTGAATATTGTTTCCTTACAGTACTGTCTAGTCGTTACCTGACTACAAATCACATGCGTGTAATTCAGTGAATTACTGTACCGTCTAACTGTTCCAGATTAGAGAAGCCCAGTGTATGCTAATATACACTGTATCGTTATTGTTGTTTAACATAAATCTAGTTTACAGTCCAAACCGGCGAGATGGAGTTTACCAGGGCTTCAGCTGATATACCAGAAACCCTGTTATTACCACACACCAACCAGACCCAGAGTATGTATAGTGAACCCACTATTCCACCACAACCTTCCAGTCAAGTCACACAGACCATCAATACCGCCTTGGGGACAGAGGCAATGTCAAACCAAGTGTTGGTGAGCGATGATGATCAGATGTCCGAAAGTGACCGAGAGATGACTTGGACAGATGACCAGTCGGTACAGGGTACCAGATTTGGAGAAGAATCCTGGCGCAGGCGTACAGGGATTGAGGAAGACGTTTGTACTAATCAGAGAATTATAGATAAAGGTGATAGTTCTACACCATTATTCAGTGGATCCGTCGATGCCTCGGGGGTCTGTCAAAATTCCATGCATGGTGAGACGAATCAAGGGAAGGGATGGGACAGTAAATTCTCCATGAGGGCCATGGCTGGTAGTCAGGCTACCGATGCTATAGATTGCAGCCAGGTTCCTACGGGTTTATGGGAAAACGATCCACTGGATGGAACAGGGTATAGGAGGGGAGGGTCGGGGGCTTTAGGGGCGAGCAGATACCGGCATCCTCGAGACTTCTTACCCTATGATTGGTGTAGAGCTGACGTGATTCCAGAGGATAATAAAGATGGCAGAGAACAGGGTATAGATAAACAACCGAAACATATACCTTCTAGTCGACAAGATGTAACCAATCCACACAGTAAAATTAAACCGCCAACATTTGATGGCACAACTGACATTCATGCATATTTGACACAATTCGAAATCACCAGTGAAATGAATGAATGGTGTTATGAGATGAAAGCCAGTCAGTTAGCCGTATCCTTGAGAAGTGGAGCTGCAGAAATATTAAATGATATCCATACAGAGAGACGCAGAGATTACGATTTCATTGTTAAGAGCCTTATAGACAGGTTTCAGCCACAAAATCGGAGATGTTACCATGTTGCAAAGTTAAGGACCAGAATTAGAAAGGAAGATGAAACCATAGATGACCTTGCCATAGACATCAAGAAGATGGTTAGGCTAGCGTACCCAGACTTAAACATGAAATGCAGAGAAGAGATGGCTCTTAACTGTTTTACTGAAGCCCTTAACGATGACCAACTATGCAGAGATTTAATAGTAGGATGTCCAAGCACTCTTTCTGAGGCTGTAAGTCTAGCCACTGAAGCCGAACTTAGTTATTCAAGAAGAAAACAGGTTCATTCAAGAATGATACAAACTGGTGTCTCCGTTGATGACTTACTGAAGAGAATTGAAGAACTAGAGAAAGCAGACACTCAAGCCAATTACGCAATAGTCAGAATAGAAAAACGCTCCGTATTAGATGCAAATCATACTAAGCCACCTAAAAGAGTATGCTACTATTGTCATGCACCTGGGGACATAAAAAAGTTTTGCCCTTCTCTACATAAATAATCTTCATCGGCAGATAAGAAATTCATGGAACAAAATGACAATAAGTAGTACCAAAGTCCTTGTGCACCTAACCGGTAGCAGTTGATTATGTGATTTGAAACTAAAGCATCTAGAAGGATCACAAGATGGAGAGTTTGAACCAACCCCAACCGAAACCAGTCATGTATGTTAGGTAGAGATTTTGAAACAGTTGAAATAATGAGAACTTGAGGATGTTACAGATCAAAGACAGATTATCCTACCACGGCCGGGGAAGATAATCTGTATGTAAGGCGATTAAATGAGCGGGTTAGAATTCCAAAACGACTGGACCCCCTGAGGACTTCTGTTAGATGACTGATGACTGGTGGTAGTTGGATTAGGTCAACATCCGGACATCATTATAGAAATATAAATCTACATCCTGAAAATTATACATCACATACCCTGTTTGAATGCCATGTCACATTACAGCGACGTAAATTTCGTTTTCGGCGTCACAGAGATAGTGACGCATAGTCTAGTGCAGTAGCACATGTATATTTCGTTGTGGTGTAATGTTACCGGTGACACATCGTTGAAGTGAGGTGTCACATTACCAGTGACACATTGTCAAGTGCAGTAGCACATTTGTTTTTGGTGTCACAGTACCAGTGATTTGAAGTGCAGTGACACAAGAGAATATTGTTATAAGGGCACGTTGTAAGTGAATATTGCTATATTACAAGGTCACGTTTCAAGTGACATGTTTCAACCGAGATGTCGCGTTTCCAGTGACATGTTTCAACCGAGATGTCGCGTTTCCAGTGACATGTTTCAACAGAGATGTCATGTTTCCAGTGACATGTTTCAACCGAAATGTCATGTTTCCAGTGACATGTTTCAACCGAGATGTCATGTTTCCAGTGACATGTTTCAACAGAGATATCGCGTTTCCAGTGACATGTTTCAACAGAGATGTAATGTTTCCAGTGACATGTTTCAACAGAGATGTCGCGTTTCCAGTGACATGTTTCAACAGAGATGTCGCGTTTCCAGTGACATGTTTCAACAGAGATGTCGCGTTTCCAGTGACATGTTTCAACAGAGATGTCACGTTTCCAGTGACATGTTTCAACAGAGATGTCGCGTTTCCAGTGACATGTTTCAACAGAGATGTCACGTTTCCAGTGACATGTTTCAACCGAGATGTCATGTTTCCAGCGACATGTTTCAACAGAGATGTCGCGTTTCCAGTGACATGTTTCAACAGAGATGTCACGTTTCCAGTGACATGTTTCAACCGAGATGTCATGTTTCCAGCGACATGTTTCAATAGAGATGTAATGTTTCCAGTGACATGTTTCAACCGAGATGTCATGTTTCCAGTGACATGTTTCAACAGAGATGTAATGTTTCCAGTGACATGTTTCAACCGAGATGTCATGTTTCCAGTGACATGTTTCAACAGAGATGTCATGTTTCCAGTGACATGTTTCAACAGAGATGTCACGTTTCCAGTGACATGTTTCAACAGTGATGTCACGTTTCCAGTGACATGTTCCATTATTACAAGTAGCAACCTTTGAGGTGGAGGAGATTATCTCGCTCCCTGAGATAATGATCATTGTGCAGCTTCTGAAGTGAGATTTCAGAAATCGACTTCTAATTAATTTATACCGTGTGGAATTAATTAATATCGCGTGAATTTAACTTGAAGGACGATATAAACTTCGTAATATAATCATTTCGCTTTGGACGATTTCCTGGAGACAGATGAAGATTAAGGATATGTATAAATTGTAGTTTTCTATTGTAATATTTGTTGTATCTATGTATGTTCATTGAACAATAGGACTGGCGTATTTAAATTGTGAAAATAAGAGGTTGTGAATAAGTGCATACTCAGTATTGTTTGTTGAATTACTTTCAGGTTTTTATTTTAAGTAATTGAATTGTGTAAAGGCCTGCCTATTAAGTTGTCTTAGACTGTCTGGATAGCAATAATTATTGAAGTATGTACATGTATATTGGTTTATATTTTTATCATGGAGTCTGGTGATACCTTTATTTGAATGTCCATCACTTGGACCTGTGATTTTTTGTGAGATAATAAGCCTACTATGTTTCTTTTTCATTATTGTAAGTTAAAATTACATGAGGTTGTGATAATGTATGATTAGTTTAAATGGACCATGTACTTGGTATATCAATTACTAGGATATTTGTTGATTATTGTATACGAAGTTACATCGCAATGTTTGAAATTCTGTGTAATTTTAAATTATTTTTTTTGTGTGAAATGTACTAATGAAACTTGGCAAAGTTTAAGTCTGTCTGAATGCCGGTTGAACTATGAGATGGCAAAATCTCAGTCTCAGATGTGGTTACATCAGTTATTAATGCTCACATGTGCTTAATTATTATACCTTACAATGTGTCCGTATTTTATATTGTGACATATCATTAGGTCTGATGACATATTGTACTTATTGTTTTATGTCAGCATCATACGTAAATGGTTAGCATTTTGCATGTATTTGTGTTTAGTTTTAACTTATTTTTCATGGTAATCTGACTGCTTGCTCTGTTTTGAGTTATGCTATAAATGTATCCATGAATAGATAGGCTAGGTCATGAATTCCAGTCTGTTTCAATGCACTTCTTTGAAAATGTGAAATGTCTGTGCGTAAATTGTATTGTCTGTGGAAGATTGCTACGTTTGATTTGTCTGGCTGCAGACTGTCTCTTGTTCGTAATATTGCAAAACAATTGTTATATTTAATTTAGAATTTTATGGTTTCTTAGGACTGTATTTCAGAATACTGCTTAGTTTATTTTAGAGTCTATTGAATTGTATTATCATTTGATACATCAGTAATATGGTTGCTTGCAATGGCTATTCAAACTTGTTATGAATGTAATTTTTATTTTTGCTATTATTATCTTATGCAAGAACAGTAATTGTACTATTACAGACACTTTTATTGGAATGAGTTTTCTTAACAACTCATCGGCTGTCTGTTCGCAATTTCTTGAGCAAGAGGTCTGCAACTTTAGTGTATTTTTTCCATTGGTGTCTGATTAATTAATGTTTAGGTTCATCAATTGCATTTGTATGACAAATTTGAAAAGTGATGTTTTGGTTTCATTTTACTCATATAACTTCTTTCAATTGAAATATTATTGCTGTTAGTAAGGTGTAAGAAATTATTGTTATGTTTAGATGAAAAGTGTAATTTTGATTGATGTTATATTGTTAATGTTTAAAGAAACTTGCCTTGCCTGTTATAAATGTTATATACCAGAGTGATGCTATTTAATAAGGAGTGTTTAAAATGCATGTATGTTAGTAGCTAATATGAACTATGCACTCAGTTTGTATTTAAGTTGTCTAATTGTTAATTGTATTGTTGCAACTTACAGTATATTGTTGAGAAATTTGGTTTAAAGGCGCTTGTTGTTATTTTGAATTTCGAGGGCGAAATTTTGTCCGGAGGGAAGGTAATGTGAGGCATGGCCTCAGGTCGTTAGAACAGGAATATATTAGTCTAGTTTAACCCTCAGATCATTGAAACATGCCTCAGTATGTCTATTTTTGGGCCTGAATGTTGTTGTTCTATTTTTAGAAACATGACCTACATGTACAATTTTAGTGTTTGGAGAGTGCTATTGTCTTTATTATACGATGTCATGCAATGATACTATAGATATACTTAGATATTTAGTAGATTTAACTATTTACCTCAACAATCACATGCTAGATCATTGCTGTTTTGTATTATTTCACTTAATGTTCGTAGCTTTTTGGAAAAATGTCACTTCCGTCCGCCATGTTGTTTTTGGTTGTCAACTTCCTGCTAAATGTAATCTCTAACCTTCAAAGTCAGGTCAAGCTGTATTTATTATTCTAGATGAAAGTTGCTGGTATAATACATGTGGAAATTAATGTCTATGTATTTTAGGAATTTTGGTATTGCTAATTAGGTTACGTTCTTTCATGCGGCCCCAATCCCAAGCGTACCTTTGGTGTCCGTTTAAATACATACCAAAAGCTCATTTGCATACCACAACCTAATTAGCATACCAGAAATTTTAATGAGCGTTCGTCACATTGCCACTGTCCCCAGAGCTGGTCAGACGTGTTTCTGCCGCTCTTCATTTATTTTTGTTAGGCTCTGTCTGGTAACTTTTCATTCAACTTTAAACCTGAATTGCTTTTATTCGATAATTATTTTAGACTTTATTGAGGTCAGTATCGGTAACGTTATTTGACATTTGGCGGTTTTGTAACTTGAGTCGATTTTTAACTGTCTGTCGTCTGCTCTGGCTTCGGGCTTGTTTTACCGTTATTTAGACTTTAGATGATCTAGTATTTGGTCTGATATCCCTCTTGTGTCTTTGTTAAGCCCTTTTACCTAATAAAGTTCACGTTAAGCCGAAAGGAATGTTGTCTGTAGTCTTTTACAATTTTGCTTTTTATCTTGTTCATGGCAATTGTCACGCGTTCAGTTGGTTGACGCAACCTGGTCTGTGTTATCAGGTTGCCTCCTCCAAGCTGTGATACACGTTTCCAGTGTATCAACCAGTTTTCGACCCGGGTTATTGGTCCGAGTCTCAGTTAGACCTAGGTCTATGCTGTAATTTCGTCACACAGTTGGTTGACGCTCTCCTGGTCATTATCAGGTTAGCCTCCTCCAGTCTGTGATCCACGCTACCATTGTATTTACATGTTTTTCGTCTTATTCGAGCATATCATTTAGTGATTGCTGATGTAGCACCACCGGTGTTTTAGAGTACCACCAGCGCGGGCGTTACAATATTTTAGGTGGTCCAGATTGGCTTTAAAAAAAACACGTTTAGCATAAGTGACATGTTTATTATGTAAGTAAGTTTATTCATGTTCTGCAGCTCTGTTACGTTTGCAGTGAAAATCCCCTTAAAAGGCAGTGTCATAGTTCATATTGATGATTCCTCTATTGGTATTGGTGCGGTTTTATTATAATTCAATCACAAAATCATGCCTTAGGAAGCAACGAAATTATGCAACAAAGTCTTGGATTACGTAACTATACGACAATCTACGAGTACATGTATATAGAAAATAAACGTATCCGACAAATATCTCATATACGCTACAGACATTCCTGAAAATCATTGGAACCATACTCTTGCTACTCGACAATATTAGCATGATTCATAAATAGAAACAATATAACTTGTATTTTATACCAAATTGATGACCATTTTATGTGGTTTGTTTTTCCAGAAAGATACAATATCAATGCAAGTGATATCTCATGGCCAAGCTCATCACGTATTTTGCCATCATCGAATCGATATGGAGCGATATTCCGTTATGATCATCATTTCTTAATATAAGCCTATGTACCAATGAGCGTTTTTGCCCCAGAGATACACGCCGGATGCAAATTAATGACCTTGAGGCGTCGGTAGCATTTTCCTGATGGTTTAGGGGAAGCATTAAGCGGTACATGAGATAAATTATGACATCGGAAAGAATTGTGATGAATTGAGGGGGGAATCCGGAGCCATCGGGAGAACTCAGTTTGTGTTCCCGAATTTATGCGCCAGTAAATTTGTCTCGGGGATGTACTGCAACTCCCGATGGCAAAGGGAGCTTTGAACGTTACGGACAGGTTCTGACGATTGTTTTTGGGATCATCGGGTGCCAACGGAAATACAAATAACCATGTAGCCGGTGATGTTTCCTTAATTGGCCATAGTAATTATGGCATAGAGATTCAGCTCAATGTTGACATATCATAAAGAAATTGAAGAACTTAAATGTACATTCCGAGGACGCGAATATGGATTTCAAAAATAGCTAGCAATTACTTCGGTCAAATGCATTGTCTCAGACATGTGCTTACGGCTTTGCAGAAAAAATGCTATTGGGAGTCGGTGTTTAAAAGGGATGTGCAGTAAATTATATGTTTGCTATATAAATATTGCTAAGTACAGCGGATTTTGATCAATAGAAAGAGGTCTCTATGGAGACGAAACACTCGAAAAATGTTTTAAAGCATAGAACATTTACCACTGAATGATATAAAATCACACATTTTCGCGATGTCCAAATTCCATATTTTGAAGTTACTAAGTTTGCTAGGTCTTTAGCTGTTCGGGAGTTTTACACAAAAGAAACAAACTTAATTCCGCAGTTAATTGTCGTTTTAATGTTCACGCGAATACAATTTTTTTCGAACTAATATTAATTATTGAAATCAGTCAACGGGCAGCAAAATTAACCACTCGCGAAAATATATGACTTTTCAGTAATGTTCTAGCTTATCTCGTAGATAATACATATACATGAATATTGGTACGAGTGATATATTGCTGTGCATATAGATCAGAGAGATTGGCCATGCTGTGATTGAACATATCGACTGAGTCTACATTCCATATTTTAAATTAGGCCATGCAAAAATGAAAAATTCTACAAAATGCCCAGTGGCAGCAGTTTATGTTTTTTTTATATTTTATTTACAAAACTCTCATACCAAACCCCATACTGTTAGTTAATGTATACACTAACCAGTTTGGTCCTTATCTTTTATACAACATTTACATTTTTGTAACTTATAAGAATCTAATAAAAAATTCAACGCGGATTGCCAACTGCACTGGCCAACTAGCTTTAGACGTGTGTCAAATATAGAAAGGCGGACGCTGAATACTGGACTTAGTTATTATATCGACTAATGGTCAATCATGTCGTAAATAACAGGCCTTCACATTTTTGGCGTTAACCCTATTAACCATCCTTAGGACGTTAAGCATATATCTGAATTTGTATGAACTAAATCTCTGCATTACTTGTTGCTAGGGCAACATATATTGATGTTCCTCAGCCGGGATATTTCAGGAGGGAATACAGGAAATATTATACAAGTTACCATTTTATTGTATTATTTAGTGCCACCGAATAATCTTCATTATTATCAAGTTTCCTAGAAATCCTATAATCGATGCTAACTTGTTCGGACAATTGGTTACATGAATATCGAAGTTGTGGAGTAAATAAAGTTATTAATGTCTATACAGCAAGATCACTAAAGGTTTTCATCCTTTTTGTAATGTGATTCATTCAGAGCTGTCAAAAATATATCTCACCATGTCTGATTGCGGCGCCCTCTGCCAGACACAGTCAATATCGTATTCCAGTGAAGATATGCCAGGAAATGTACAGTAGACGTATACATGGCTCTGATATTCATGTATACTGTTAAAAGATCTGCTTATTTACCATAATTATTGACTTTAGTCTAAAGTGCTTACTTGTATATTTTAAGAGATATTTCGTTGCAATATGTTATATTAACACTTGTGCGAATATGCGCATATATGTACTTTTCGTCACAGCGGCTCTTATCAAACATGTATACATATTTTTTTACGTTTTTATTATATATTAATTATGTAAGTCTGATAGATGTGGAACTCACACTTTTAAACCAGACGGGAGGGTATCGAATGGTCAAGTCTTCTAGATGGTACAAGGTTTTCTAAAAATTGCTTGATCTATTGTATGCATGGTTCTACTTCTGTACTGGGCAACTGAGAACTAAAATTGCTTTCCTGGAGCTGGGACTAAGAATACAACACAGCCTAAAAGCCTTTGTAAAGAAGTTGCAAAAATAAACTTTTTAAATTTTTATAACAAATAAGCATATCTGATTCCATAAGCCCTGTACAAAACATTCACCCGGGTCTTTTTACACAGTTACCATTTAGCATCGCTGTGGGTACAATAAATCGACCACACTTGGATGGCAGTGCTTGAATATTTATCATATCTGCACAAATTATTCACGAGGGTAACATGTATTGCGACAAGGTCTAAATACCAATTATATGGTATAAATGTATCCAGAAATAGAATTATGCAGATATGCAATACAGGGGATAATTACTGTAACAGAAACCATTGCATTTTTTTGAATATCAAATTGCACTCGTACAATGAATGGTTCGACTGAGCCAGTAAGTTTGTGGCTATCCGATTTTCTTCCCGCAGGAAAAATCTAGGGAAGAGACAGAACGTCAGCATGCTTGCTTTGTCCACAAGACTGATTTGTTCTTGACAGTTCCGGGTGTACAAACATAGCGTCGACAAACCGATACTGCATTACTGTCTCTGGTCTCTGTGATACCAACGTTTCATCTCTAGTGTGGTAGAAAACGATAAAATACGTTTGAGAAATGACGAAGTTATCCACCAGGGATTCGAAGCATGGACCTTTTGATCCGTAGTCAAGAGTGTTAACCACCCAATCCCCGTACCATCATATGAAGTGATCTAATATGTGTTGTAAAACATTGAGCACGTAATATGATACTGATAGATGCACTTGTATGTATGTGATAAATCTGGAGTAGTGGTTTTCAATAGTGATCATATTTAATTGAAGTGTAAGAAGAGAAAACCATTTATCACATGACTTTCCTTGTATCCAGGTTAGTATAGCCAGTACGTATAAAGCCAGAGGCTCGCTTAATAAAATTTCCAAAACTCGTTTAGTATAAATTTATACCAATTGCCAACTCATGATAGATCCTCTATATCTCCTGATACTGGTCAAGAGTTTAATATGGTTTGATTTAATTGGTTTTCATTATCCGAAAGTCAAGTAAGATCAACATTGAATACATATCAGATCACATTTGATATATTCGGATTGTTTGAGTGCTCTTAATAATCTTACACGTAACTACACATTCACATCCATTCACTGTACATTTAATAGTTCTACAATGTTAAGCACGCTTGTCACCTAATCCCACGACCAAGGTTCACTTCCGGTGCACTCATATGCCTGTTATATTACAGCAGAAAGCTGACTGGCAAAAATGGATATGCTCGGCTTGGCATGTGAGTTAATTGTATATGTTTTGTTTAGAATATTTGAAAGAGCATTACCATAGAATTTCAGTTTCAGGCTGTTAGAAATACAGCCATGCAACATTGGCACATACACCTATGTGGATGAGTTTGCTTATAAAACTGGAATTCATTATTGCTAAATATTTTGAAAATATTTCTCAATATTATGATTCAGACATACAGCACAGTTATGTAAACATACATGCACATATGCCAGCTAATAATGATATGAAACATGTTCTGAAAAGTGCACGGATACAAAAACATGTAAACATGTCAGTATTTATCAAACATCCATAAAATAGACTGGTTCTAACAAATACATAGGAAGTATACAGGGTGTCTCAAAATACATGTCTGCTTGTTGAAGGGTCATTACTTTTGTCAAATGAGTTAGTAAATGCATTATCATTCTCTCATACCAAAGCTAAGTTTAAAAAAGCTGTGACGAATTATATCATGTGTAAACGCTAGCACAGTTGGTGACGTCATATACGTTATACTTATGCCATTACCAACGAACGTTCTAAAATGCCTGAAGAGGCAGAAAACATGGTTTTACGGTAACATGTATAAATTGTATATCATATATGTCAGCATAATAAAAGTCACACACACTGAGAAATTGATCAGGGATCACTGGAAAATTTAATCGGACGCATGTTAAAGAGCATGTTACTAGTAAAGAAACACATTAAAAAATAGACTTTTAAGTTGATATTCACTCATTTTTAAGCATCGTCATACGACGTCAAACACAGATTTCAACGAATGAGGACATCTACTTAAAATGCATTCTGCAGATTTCGTATGCATTGTTTTGGATATTTGTGTCGTATTTTTACATTGATTAAAATGTCCTTTGATCATACATATAAAACAGTTACATCAAGTAATTTATAATGGAGTGATATGTCCTCAACAAGCGGACATGTATTTTGAGACACCCTGTAAATGACGTATTCACAAGCACACTATTACCAGTAGGTCGACAAGTACATTGGTTAGTTTAGTTAGGTTATATTAACGTATTTGAGGTCGATTGTGAAACAAGTTTCCTAACTTACATTAATCACTCTCGACACCTCATTCCCGATGCTATCCATCGCCACGAGAGTACGAGAGAAGAGAAGCCTTATTAGCTTTAATGGTGAGCTGATCAAACGGTTATATTCAGTAACCTAAGAATATTATACTCGCTAAGAATATGCTACACTCTTTACACACTTTACATGGATGTTGAACACCTACAGCAGTAGGTGGCCATTGAGTAAAGTAGGTCAAATGTCAAGGTCATTAATATCATTAATATATCGATTGACTTCCGATCAATAACATTGGATCGACAGAAGCCAGTATCTTAGAACTTTAATGGGAGGCCAGTCAAAATAACTTTCGAGAAGACCGATGGTAGGAAAAAACATAATTTATACTATTCTATTCTGTTTTATTCCACACACCCAATGTTGTGAATCAAATTAAACTACAGTTTGCATATAAAGCTATTAGCCTACTGACGATTCATTAAGTAAAACTAATGAGGAAACTATCTCATTGGACAGAATAGCGGGGAATACCGTTAACTGAGGTATATCAGTTAAACTTAGATATACTTGTTTTCCTGACGGACGAGCTAATGTTTACAACCGCTATCTTTAACTTTGAACGGTCTGTACCGTGTTACTGTTCTTCATTAAGTAATTATATTCATTTGCCATTTCAATATATACCAAATGTATTATATCATCCCATTTTCACAGTTGACAAACTAGTTGTTTTTCATCACATAATTATTTTGTTCGGTAGCTATGGTAACGCAATATATATATTTACAAAAAGCACGCGATATTGTGATTTTGCACGCATATCAAATTACATTAGCACAAAACAGACTTCCAACAGTTTCTGATTGTTTAGATTTTTGTGCAATAAGTTACACTTGGTGCGATTCACTTGGTTGATATGGAAAAACTCAAGGTAACGATGATTGAATCTCAGCGGTAGGGTTGTGTTTTTGTATAGTACGGAAATACTGACGTGATCCTTACCTTTTCCATGAATACACAACAAGGTTTATGTGTTGAATATATCAATGTTCACGAGAAAATTGTGCAATATCGGTCTCACTGCATTCCCGATTGAAATAAATGAGCTTTGGGAGGCAACGGCGACAGGGATTTCACAAAGTTTCTTATGATTTCCTCGAATCGTCCCCTAGACCATGAGTGCCATCATCGGTCAGGCAAAAATGCTCAGTTGGACCTTGGCCTTAAGCTTTGTGTTTGAATTACATTTCGGGCGTCAATGTGATTTACACCTCTTACGTAAAATTTCAAGCAGGCAAGATACCAGAGCTATGTAAAATCGAATGATAATAAAAGGTCGAGGTTCGAGTGCAAGTCTCTTTCATATCGTATAAATATTTCATCACATTTAACCAGAAATACTATGATCGGACTTTGATCGTTATATTCAAATACTTACGACCTTTAAGACTGAAATATATTTGAAAACTGCATTATAAGGCGCTTTTTATGAGTATATTTTCATATGGTTCAAGTGGAGTCGCAACTGCCTTCACTATACGATTATCATTTTGTGTGGGTTGACCTTAGGCCATGAAGATTTCTTAGCTGAAATCTGGTCTATTTATGCAGTAAGTTAATTGTCTCGTTCAGTTGTGTGTTAGGCACTGTGTCTTGTTCAATTTTGATATGCATTTTGGAATGATTTTTGCGCTCGGCTGTTTAATTCTTCTCTGTGGGATATTATTTTATCTTTTTAGTGTTAGGGTTATTCTTAGGTCATGATGGATAACTATCAACTTACATCCGCTCACTTGATAACAAAAATGATTATATTGCAAGTGGCTGAATACGTCGGATAAAAGAAGCATTGTGTTTTTGAGAGTCCTCATCGGGTATTCATCATCGACAAAAACTATATCAGGTCATACGCATTTCGCTGGCTTAGACGAAGAAGGTGGTAAGTGCCACTTACGACCATATGAGACTAATGCATATTTAGAATCTACATCATAAGGCACTTCTTAGGAGCCTATTGTCATGAAAATCGGAACTTGTCATGTTGACCAAATTTGAAGTTGAAAAAACTTGTTTTACCTTAAGTAAAGTGTGATTGTCAGACAAATTTTTTTGTTTTCTCAAAATATTGATTTTGTAGTTACGACCTTCTCATTCTAAGCCAGCGATATAATGATAGCTCAATTGATTGTTTACAGTACTTTCAAAGTCAAATAAGAATCGTTTGTAAACATCGAATCGTCTGTCAGGTAAACTTTGTGTATCTAGGTTTAGCTTGGTATACATGTACAACATGTTACCTGAGTTAACGGTAATCCCCGCAATTCCTTCGAATGAGATACTTCCCTCATTAGTATTACTTATTGAATCGACTATAGTTAACTATTTTATCTTATGTCGATCGACAGGCGAGTTTTTCCAACTGTTGTAAACCACTCTCCATATCTCATGCCTGATGTTATACATCGCCACGGAGAAGAGAAGCTACTTTTCCTTCTTAAGCTGAGCGGCTACAAAGGGGTTTTCTCATTCAATTACACTCTTTGATAACGCGGCCTGTGGTCAACCCTGGACCTCCTGCACTTGAAGCGGACGCCCAACAACTACATGCATGCTATCAAGGACACGATCTATACAATAAAAGAATACTTCTAGTCTAAGAGTGGCTGATAAGTTTTCAGCAAACTATGTTGCTTCAACATAATGGGCGGATGTGGACACACGCAAAACGAATATACAGTGTAATATATTTTATTTTGGACATCCGAAATAAAGTCAGTAATGTAATCAACCTGGTCCGGTGATCATCAACATTTCTCATTCTCATATTTAAACTCCATTCTCCATGCTCCAAATTGAAAAACAGCTTTTTAGAAGTATGCATCAAAACCAACACCAACTTGTAGCAAGTAATCTAATTAAGAAAATGAACCCGCATTCACATGTTTCCATTCAGTAATAAAGACGTGGTAACAGCAGTTTTGTAACTAAGAAATGCTCCAATTGGAGTACGGAGTACGAATTGCATCATTGAGTACGTTTTCCAGAGTATGTTTATAATCACCAAGCCTGGTCCTCGCATCTGTTTCCTGCTCTCTTTTAGTTCAATTAGCAGTAAGTCGTATCATTGGCTGCAATTTAATTTCGGCAGTAATGATATTTTTCCAAACCGGGGAGTATTATAAATTGTGGTACGAGGGTTCTATAAATGTAATGTGATCATTAATAACACACGACTTTCTTATCTCGCGAAAATTGATATCTTCCTGGCCAGAAACTTGTATTAAGGTATTCAAGCCATCATTAACTCGTTTTCGAGCTAAATAAATTATCCACTTCATTGTTCTATGGAATTCCTTGTTTGCAACTACATGTATGTTGTATGACGGTATAACGAATAAATATATCGCGTTGTCATTAACCGAAACTGAAACAGAAACTTAGAGTTAAACATCAGAACGAAGACCTTTAAATAAATTGATTTTCTTATGTAGCGACAGGTAAGCAAGCAGACGATCCAGTTATTGGACGCTTGTAAAATTGTTAAACTGATCTTAACCCTTTAGGCGCTTAAAATGTCCGTCATAGGAGATGTTAATTTAAAAAAAAACTACAAAAAAATCACTTTTTTAAACTTATAACATGTACGGTTATAAATTCAAATACCGACCACAAAACATTAAGTTGTACACACAATAGGTAATATCAAAGGGAGACACCTGAACAGAATAATATGTTTAATATATTGTTGTATTACCTCCCTTGCATAAACACACCGCATGATCACAGTTGATCAAAACGTTACGTTAAATTAAATAGTACGTGTATGTATCATTTCATTACATACATAAGTCAGGTAACAAGTACTGATTTGTACCAAACGTTTATTTTCCATTTGGTGTGTACAGAAATTTGTAATTGTACAGTGCAATCTCGCTGACACGGCTAGTCTGAGAAAGATGCGCCAGTGATTCATCTGCCAGTTGCATCTATGAACCTCACCCCCGGTATGTGCGGCGAATAACAGAACAATGATCGTGGTTTTACCTTCCAGCTTCCCCCGCACTGACGGGGAGATGTTGTGTTTAATTTCTCCGAACCAATACACAGGGGACAATATTTAGTTGTCAGGGGCAGGGGGAATATCGGATATTTTACCATCAGCTGTCCCCCAACAGGGCGGGGGTTTGAGAACGTCAAAATAATCCCCGCCCATCCTTGGGGTGGGGCGTAGATGCAACTGACTGGTTAACTCCGGGTAAGGGCGGCGAGCGGGGGACAGTTCCGTGTATTTACCCTAAAGTTTATAGTGTTCCCGAACTGCCACATGAGTACGTGGCGTTTCTTTCTAGCCAAAATAACGTGGTAATGATTATAACCGTAACTATTTCACTGGTGTAGGACAGCGAGGGCAATTCGCGTGGATTTACTGTCTGCCTGGTCCTTGGAGGGGTAGGGCCTTACCCGGTGATTGAAACAGCAAAGGAAAAAGTATAAACCCATTCCCGGGGTTGGTACATTCTACTCCTTTCGTCATTTCCCGAATGGAAATCAGAATTGCAGTCATAATTTATGGAAACTGACTGTCCAGCCAAACTATCCAAACACCTGAAAAACCATCAGCTACATGGAACCAACTATTCTGATCGTCAAGTAATGAAGACATATCGGTAGGCCTACCATGCAACTGTAAGACGTTGATATGTCGATGTTTGTGATCAAAGAGGAGAATAAACCTGCTTCTCTCAAATATGCCGAGCATAACCTTTCTTTGCTTTATTTCTACTGAAATATGGCAGGCATAATTATATCCGTGTATGTATCTCCGCTCGGATTTTAACCCGGGTCGCCAGATTAGATGGCAAGCACATTAACCACTGAGCCACTGAGGCACTGAAATATGAATTCTCAGGAAATAAAATCTGTGAGTTCATTAAATCGCATGCTATTGAAGTTGAAATGGCACCGCAGGTATACCTCGTAGAAATGACAAAACAGTTTACTTGATGAATATCTTAACTTTGTGTTTACAGTGATGATAAGGCCAAAACAAATCATTTGTGCAGTTCTCGTACCATATTGTAAATGGTAGATAAGAACTCCTTTTTACTGTTTTGATTATTTTATTGATTTTATGCACATTTAGAACCTGTGCGCAGTGAATTTTGATCCTCAAACTCAAAATTGAGTACAGCTTAAATTGAAAAAAAAACTATGATATTTGATTGATAAAATAAATAATCTATGATTAATTTCGTCAATTTTGATTTTGAATACATACGTTCTGGATACGGGCGTCATATTTTAAAATTTATTATGTATAATATAGCTCGGTAGCAAGACTAAGTGACTTCCAGAAAAATATCAATACAATGTCAGGGGTAGGTGCTAACATAGGGTGCTCAGGGTTGCCAGAACCACACTATTATTTTCTTTTTGCCTGATATAACGTACTTCACATAGAGGGCGTTTTGACGTGCTCACCATCACGCCCACACATCATATTCTGAAGGTTTTATAAAGTTCATGAAGGGAATGAATACATTCTTTCCACCAGCAGCGATATTTCAGCTTTATAACAACACACACATTGTCCCTTTTGGCACACTTTCCAACGTTGGTCTGGTTTGTATAATTATGCATGTACTATTTTTGCTCTGTATTTTGTTTTCTATTGTTTTTATCCTGTCAAAAAGTTGTTTCAATGAAGGCAGTATTGAAAATACGTGAAGGTTTGTCCATAACTTAATGTGGGTGTTAATTCTTTCGATTAATAATTATATTTATTAGTATTATAAGTATTATAACACAAGTTGCAGTTAAAATCGCTTGACCACAAATGTCAATCTTTTGGTTGACGATTTGATTATCAGCAATACAATTGATCCGTAGCATGTGTACAACTATTATTCTTATGTTTAAGCTTATTTAAATATCTCTTATATTAACTGTATTTTCTTTTTCAACAATATATACTTAAAAATGGTATTATAATTATTTCATAGTAGTTCAATTAAATATTGTTGAGATACTAACGTTAAAAGTCTTTGAAAAAATCGTAGAGCTTGACTGTAATTTGTTTTATGAGCTATTATAATGAAATTTCCCAATCTAAAACACCCTAATTGATCTGTAGCTATTATGTTTAAAAACGGTCGTTACCAAAGAACAGCTATGCTCCTAAAAATGTTGCAGATTAAGTAAATGTCCGCTGATGAGAGATTGGCACTAACGAGCGGTAGTCGATATCATTAATGTCCTTGCTTAACTCTCATCATAAATGTAAAGAACAACTTGTGCTTGTTTCACGCCATCGTAACGGAGACTTGCCATCAGAAATGAAGTGTTGAAGTTAAGTTAAGTTACCAATTTTCTAGGGCTCTTTTCAGCTGTTAGACCGCCCAAGCACACTTTGACATTTTAACTCCCCTGGACATTGGGCTACATATGGAAACCTACACTCGTGTCTCCCTGGGAGACTATTTCTCACCTGTGGGTGTGGGCGCCCCAGGAATAGACACTGCCCTCATAGGTATCATTTTACACCATGGTGGAGTGGAGCATGTGGGTCTAGCTCAGAGAAATTAACCAGTGGTCCAGAGGGGGAACGAACCCGGGACCTCTCGATCTCGAAGCGCGCGCCATACCTCTAGGCCACCACTCCCCACAATTGAGAAACTGATGTACAAACTTATTTCACAAATGACCTAACACCAACAATATCTACCTCGAATGCTGTAACTAACGTTATAACTAACGTTAATTGATTATGAAAAACCACTGTAATGTTACCAATCTGCGTTTTGCAAAATGATTATTAAAGCCGTAACTAAAGGCATTTCGATCTGAATAATGCGAAATGGTGAAGGCTATGATAATTAGAATCGAACTGATTAATGAAAATATTCGATTGAGAAAAGCTCTCGAGTAACGGTGTCGACCCCCACCTCTCCATTGAAATAAAATACTTGAGGAAAAAAGAGTACCCGACGTATGACTGGAAATTCCGGTTTTATAATTCGGTACAGGGCCGTATCCGGAGGCCAACACGCACCGAAGCAGATTCTATTTAGGATATTTGAGGCATTTTCTTCTTCACAAACGTGCACGTATATTTTGGTAATTCTTCAAAATGTTCACAGAAGAAAACGCCTCTGTGTGCCTCTGAGTGACCACGGGCCTGTGGTAGCTCTACCACCTGAGCTAGCAGGGCGCCTATCATGGCTCGTGGATAATGCAGTCTCCACAATCTCTACAGCATGAACCATAATAACAGGCATTATATATCTATGGCTTAGAACCAGAAGGTCGTAACTACCTCTTACGACCTTATAAGACTCATACATATTTGAAATCTGCTTCACAAGGCGCTTCTTATGAGCATATTTTCAAAAAATCTGAAATTGTCATGTTGACCAAAATGAAGTTTTAAAAAAGTGTTTTCCGATAGGTAAAGAGTAAATTACAGACAGTTTTCTCTTGTTTTCTCAATATATCGATTTGGTAGTTACGACCTTTTTGTTCTAAGCCAGCGATATACAAAACGTAAACAAGCATGTATCTATACCACTATACTGAACACAACATACAGTTTTACACTTGTGAGTAAGTAAACAATAACCACTTACTAATTATAGATATGATGTACATCCATACAGCGAACACGTTTGTTTTCATGGTTACGGAAAACTCTTCAAGAAAAAAGTTTTAAAAAAACTCGTTCAAGAACAGCTACAATTAATAAAACGTAAAACGTCCACCCACTGTGTCAAATCCAATCAGCGAGTACGTAAAACACAATGCCAGAAATACTACCCGGTATTCCTGCGTACTATCTTCTGGCTAAAAGGATGTAATGATATTAATTAAGCCCAACCTGTAGGCTTATCAGCACTGAGCTCATTTAACGTACCCTGAAATAATTGCACGCTATAGATAAAGAATACAAATTGTGTAACTATGTGTATATGATACCATCTAATCATTTCTTAGAAAATATTTCGCAACCTAGTTTGATAATTGATGAAAATACCCGACACATGGCGTAGAAAATTGATGGTGTTTTCGTCTTTTTGCCGGTGTACGGTGTAAAATTGCTGTAGTGCGCTATATTATTTTTTCAACGCGAGCATACCTGCCAAGTTATAAAATACCTGTCTAATGCAAGCGTGGCTATCAGTCAGCTTGGGTGTGTGTTGTTATTTTGTTGAGTGCATCGACAGTTAGGGTCACTTACTGGCCAGGAAACAAATTATAATACACACAAGGATGACAGATATCATAAAAATACACTCTCTTTGGGTGCGTTTTGTAATCAGAGAGATGAATGTCCTGACCCATGTGACCAGCAGATAGTAACTGTTGATGATTATAAAAGAAAACGATAAACAGAAACATTATAGTGCTTCTTTCAGATAGAATGATGTTATAACCACCATGTTACACTTTTTCATATTTAAATTTTCTTTCTTTATGTAAAAAAATATTTTTACATCTTTTTATTTTAATTTTCGTTTGATAAAGTAACCTGTCGTTACATTCATGTCACACACGAACTGAGGAACTATGTAAGGCTGATAGGGGTATGTCCTACATCATGCTGAGATAGGAACGATGATCCCACATCTCTGTCGTCTCTACCACCGTCGCTATCGACCACATAGGTCATGACGAACTCGACTAATGGATGATTATGGCGATGATTGATGCCGATTATGAAATATATGTTACCTCTGCTATTACCGTTGCTATTACTTCTTTTGCTGTTGCTGTAACATTTACATCCGTTACTGCAGATATTGCTATTGCTGCTGCTATTGTTACTGGTACTCTTCTATTGTAATAACAGATGCTGTTTCTGCTATTGCTTTATATTAACAGCTGTTGCCACTATTGTTATAACAGCTGCTGATGCTGTTATTTCTGCTATTGTTATTACAGCTGCTGATGGTGTTATTGCTGCTATTGTTATTACAGCTGCTGATGGTGTTATTGCTGCTATTGTTATTACAGCTGCTGATGGTGTTATTACCACTATTGTTATTACAGCTGCTGATGGTGTTATTGCTGCTATTGTTATTACAGCTGCTGATGGTGTTATTACCACTATTGTTATTACAGCTGCTGATGGTGTTATTGCTGCTATTGTTATTACAGCTGCTGATGGTGTTATTACCACTATTGTTATTACAGCTGCTGATGGTGTTATTGCTGCTATTGCTGATGATACTGCTGCAATATGTTTTACGAAAAGGGGAGAGTGAAAGACCACAAGACACATATAAAACTGTTTGTGAAACATATCAGTCGTACTCGAACTCACAAGGAGCTTTGTATGAGACGATTTTCATGAAAATTGGAACTTGTCATGTTGATGAAACTTCAGATGAAACAGCTTGATTTACCATATGTAAAGTGTAATGTTCGGACAGTTTTATTCTTGTTTTCTCAACATATCGGTTATGTACTTACGACCCTCTCATTCTAAGCCAGCGATATACGGAGTTGACAGAAATGTTTTTTTATTGTTTCCAACACTAACTTCAGTGTTTCGGACGAGACTTAGGCCCCAATACATCAGGCACTAACAAGAACCAGGGATGCTTCTGGAACTTCTTCTGTACCTTGCACTGTCCCCTTAAAATTAAAATGACAAAAACGGTTCATGGGACGCGCCCATATGGATTGTCCAGTGTCGGGGATAACATTAATAGCAGCAAACGATAATGATACGGAGTTGTCAACGTGATTGACTTAACTGTTTTATAACTACTATACCCATCCTTATCACAGGGAATATACCTAACCACTATATCAGTTCTTGCGACGCAATGTAAATGAATTTGTAAGACTTATTCTGATAAAAATACATGGAACTTCTTGTCACTGTATGATTTTTGGGACTATACATTTCAATACGTACGACGTGTGGCAATAACCGGAAGTTGACTCATTCATATCCTTCCTTGTCCATGACGTTTTGATTTAATTATATATATGTACGAGGTTATATCCAAAAGTAATGTCACTGATGCTATAAAATCGTGTATAATGTCAGTAAAACCACGAAATTTTTTTACACCGTAACTTCAGTCTTATTTAAACATGATGACCAAATTTCACAACAATGCACAGACTAGTTCTTGAAATATGAACATTTATATGAGACATACTTACGAACATCGCCGCAAGTCCGACGTCAACGACGTCACAATGACGTTACTTGCCGACACCTACTCATCCAGCAGAAGGTTCATCCCTGGTGATTTCTAACGACTCATAAACCATGCAGACATTTCCAAGACCTTTAAAAATGTGTAACCCACCCGACACTTACTCTCTGCGAAATCAAATTATGTTTAAGTGTCCCCTAGATAGTCCCACAGCAAAACTTTTAACTCACCACATAATGTTTGCAGTTTTGAACGTCAAATTGAATTAACGACGTTAAAAATACTATTGGTGTTCTTTTCGGATCTACCACAAACCGTTCATATAACTCTCTATCGATAATGATTTGGTGATGCCCCTTAAAAGCTTATACTACATACACATGAGCCTATGTTGCCACCGCTTTTGTAACTAAAGTTTCAGTAGGTGAATTTCATAACTTATAGGAAAAAGGGCTTTACTACGCACAGCGTCTTTTTGTCACAAATCAGCAGTGTTTTCGCTAAGTAATCAATGCGTTGAAAATATATTGCGAGTTTCAAAGTAGTGTGACCTTAATGATTTTTTAGCAGCAGACACAACACATTTGTTTCATCACGTCACGAAAATATTGTCTGCTTTCGAGAATTATTTTTTATAAAAACGCATACAAGAAAATTGTTATGATATTGAAAAACAATCGTTATTTTCGTGTGCAGCGATATGACGTCATAGGTATATTTTAAATGTTCATATAATCCAGTTATGAAAATCGAATAATGCAGCACGTTATACATATTAATCAGAATTGAATTGTTGAACATTTTGATATCATATTTATGCATATCGGCCTATAAACAAATAAACCACGGGAGGAGTGACATTACTTTTGGATATACCAACGTATAATCACGTTTACAGGAACCGTGACAATAATTATACATATACATACAATGGTAATGAATAACATTTTCAAAGCTACCGGGGTATTTTTAATTCCACAACAGAACCAATGGAAAAATATCAGCATTTATTTCACTTCCGTGTACATGTACAAGTATTAGCGGTCCTTTGAAATTTCAAATCTTGTAATTTAAACAAAACAAATGGAAGTATTTATTCAAGTTATGTTTACTTACTTCATAATCCTGATCAATCATACTTGTGTGGTATTGTATACACAGTCACAGTTAAATAGACCGATAACTTAAGGTCATACTTCCCAATCTGCTGGGTTTTTTAAAAACTTTTTTACATTAGGCCATTACAACTAGTTTCTTCGGTCACCTACACAGGACGGATAGGTTTTTGGCATCTTCGAAAAAAACGTTTGTTAAGATCTTTTTTTTTGGGGGGGGGAGTAGGATATTTTATTTTAATAAATCATATCAATTTACATACAAGCTCCATGGCTTTTAAAAGACTACGTTAACAATTTGTATTTGAACTACTTTGTTAAGATCTTATATATTGAAAATCCACTGATTTATTGCTTTAATACTTTTCATACTGATTCATCACCATGACCCCTACCCATACACATGAGTAGGTTTCACACAAACACGTATTCAGTTACTAATATTCAGTAAGTTATTTTGATTAACAATGATTGAAAGCTATAAATGTTAACCATATAATATTGAGAATATAAGTCGTTAAGAATTGTTATTTCTTGTAAGCGCTTCGTTTCTTGTCTTAGGATAGCTAAATCGGTTTTCAAATTTAGGGACGCTTTAAACAAAATTACGATTTGGTATGGCCTTCATATAAAACAGAATTGCATTCTGTTAGTAGAAATAATATACTGAGCAAAAAAAACAAGATAAACTCCGACAACAGTGTTAAAAAGAAAGGATATAGATTTTATCATATTTTTGAAAAAGGGTTGTTTTTATACAAATGGTATGAAAGAATAAGGACTGGAGTTTTTACATAAATGTATAAGAAAATATGTTTCACTCAATACTTTGTACGAAATAAAAAATGACGAAACATAAATTGCAATTGTCGTGATGACGTCACACGCGCTTAATATCTGACAAAGTGAACGGACACAACAAACCCTGTTGACTTCATCGCGTTCTACATCGCGCATTCCTTTTATATTCAATGTTCTTTATAAAAAAATAAATCAAAGAAAATTATAGCCTAAACGAGACCTTACTTAAACACATATTGCAAAGCACCTCGTGCGCACAGGTAACAGTATCGTTGAAAAGGAAATTTAAAAAAAATAAATTGAAAAAAATTTTTTTCTCGAAATTTAGGTATTATATATATACAACTTGAAGGTATATTTGCCCTAAAATCACAGAATTTCAAAGTATCAAAAAACAAAAATTAGCTTTTGATACATTCAATAACTAATTATATTCTTACGCAACATTGTTAAAACTACTCGCATGCAAAATTCCATCGAAATATATCAACTTATTAAAAAGTTATGCCATAAAGTTTAGATCCCTGTGTCCAGCCGGTTCGAAAGGTGCATTCCAATAAAACCAAAAATACAAATTTCGAGGATAAAAACCTTCATATTTAGTATTTATCGTCATGAATAAGCATAATAATGCGGTAGAATTGAAGGACGCAACATTTTAAACAAATTTACCGTGGTGAAATATGCTAGCTTCCGTATTAGCCGCGAAACAAATCGTCGGCACATTTTATTTAGTCAAAATGTTTTTATTTTCACCATGTTTGTCCGAAAGTTGCGAATGATTTCCATTTTGTGACAACGACTTTCATTGGTTATAAAAATACATTCGGAATATCTCTAGTCGTCGGACACTCTAAAAACCACACCGGCCGTCCTTGCAGCGTAATTCGAATTACGCCATCGAGAGTTAAAATAAAAGTTTAAACGATGCATTTGATCGTTTTGAGGTAAATGTAAAGCATGATTTCAAATGTTTGCAAGGCATTATGCTGTATTTGTCCCCCGTAAAATGCCGTAGTCTATGAAAACAAATTGCACCCTTTCGATTTTGCTCTCAATTTCCTTGCAAATATACCTTGTATATAATACCTAAATTTCGAGAATTTTTTTTTTAAATTTTTTTTTTTAAATTTCTTTTTCAACGATACTGTTACCTGTGCTCGTGCGCATACGACTTTTGGCACCGACCAAGTACGAATGAGTGATTCGGTACGTGAACGCATGGTTTAGATTCGTTAATAATTATTAATTGTGAACATTGAATGTTTTTAAAATATTTCTAAAACGTCATGACTTAAATGCGTCGTTCAACATTAACGTATACATTACTGTTTTCATTATTTTATTAGCGGTTGTTTTTACTAAAACAAAAGAAATACTTCGTCAGTCATCTATGGCATTATTCTAACTTTGTTTGGGTAGTTCAATACGTCGCGTACTACCCGGTATAACTATTTTAGTACTATTGTGGACTAAAAATTGCTGGTTCTACCCGAGCGATTATGAAATAAACCGAGCTATTCAGACGCTTGGTTGTGGTGTATATAACACTGTTTAATATACGATTTCATAAAACTTAAATCCAATATATCTTTTGTATGTCTCTGGTCCAATGAGCGAGCTTCCATTATGAAGGCATTCAGGAAGTGCTGGTTTTACGGGTAGAATACGACGACACAAATCAGACGAGGATTGTCATTTCTCTGAAAACTACTTCGTCACTTTTATTTATACTTAGCGCATATTTTAAATTTAAATGTACCAAACTGTAAATAGACGTTTAAAAAGCAGCGACAGTTGTTGATAGTAGGCGAAGCTTAGGTGAGTTTTTTATGCATCTTTTCTCTGAAAAGTTACTCTTCATTTATATGCATTTTAGATCCAACTTGTATTTTTGATTGTACGAACGCATACTAGTATATAAAGAATATGAAAAAGAAAGTGTTATTAATTTGAGGCTGGGTGAAGGTGAACGCTACTTTCTATGCATTTTATTTATATGTACTATTATTTGCGTGATTAACTAATTTATGATAAATAAATGATTTTTTTAAAACCGAACAAAACGTGTAAATTGCTGAAATTCAGGACGGTGAATGATTCGCTATTATATCACCGGCGTTTTAACATAAAACGATTGCTAGTATTGGGGTATACAATTTCTTTCAAACATCGCAAATAAAATGAATAATTACCGGTCTTAAGGTAGGATATGAATTTCAAAATCCGATCGTCTTTCACGTAAAGTATGTCGTGTTTTGTTGTTTAGAATACACATGGAAGTATCTAGTTCATACACTTCGTGTAATTTTAAAGTATTTTAAGACTTGATAGTATTTGTGAAAGAGTAACTATTAAAAGAGTCGTACTCCAAAGTAAAATATGTTTTGATTAATGGATATAACCATGATTATGGTTCTCAGTGTTTGTTCTTAACCATTATTGTATTGGATCTTTTGATGTACATGCACATGCTATTGTAAACATTGCTTTAGTTGTAAGTATATCTATTCATGAATGTTTTGAATGAGTCGTAGCTTTAAGTAAACTAAATTATAGTAGTTACTATGTTTGTTAAAAACCGATGTCATTATCATATTTGGTTATATAACGTGTGAATTAGTGCTTGTATTGGTTATTCATAGTTATACGTGTACATTCAATGGTAAGGTGTCAGGTCTTTAAGAAACTATTAAATGAAAAGTAAACTTCCAATACTCGTCTTCCAAAAAGACCGGGGTTGAATAATCGTAGACTGCATATCTAAGCGAGTGAATGTTGGTTTAGAGTTATAGTAAAACTTCGTTATGACGAGCATCGATATCCCGAGTACCCGGCCTATCTCGACCAAATTTAAAACCAGATTCCTTTTTATCACCAATGTATGTCATTTTGTTATTTCGAGCACCTGGTTTATCTCGAGAATTAGACCTGTCCCGATCACTCCTCGAGATAACGAAGTTTTACTGTAGTTTGATTCTCAGTGTGTTTTTTTGTATTGGACATTTTTAATGTGCGCATGTATTTGTAGGGCATGCTAACCTACTATACAATTGAACAGTCTAGCAAAGTTGACAGCAGTTGGTGGTTTCAGTTCTTTTGTAATCATACTAAAGCGTTGCAAACATGCTTACTGGTGAATACAATTATGATTCACTTGTATATAATATAACTGTGTCAATTGGAACATGAGTCATGTTTGAAATTTATGTTCTGTGGTGATTGACCTAACTGTAGTCTGTTCAAAGTTAAATGAGAACAGTTATTAACATAAGCTCGTCCGTCATGTAAACTATTTTGATGTAGGTTTAACTGGCATGTAGTACTGCCAGTTATTTATCCTGATGTTTTTATTTTCGCGCTATTATTGGCGAACTCAGCACAGTTTATGTATAAGAATCTACCGTTTTTATGGAACATTCGGTCGTGAATTCAAACATGTGGACCTTTACGATGAAAACACGATAATAAAGTAAATTATACAGTAACATGTTAATATGAACATGTTTTATTTTAACCTAAACGCAAATGACACATCAACATTATATACAGTAAAACTTCGTTATTTCGAGGAGTGATCGGGAAAGGTAAAATGCTCGAGATAAACCAGGTGCTCGAAATAACCAAATGACATATATTGATGATAAAAAGGGATTCTGGTTTTAAACTTGATCGAGATAGGCCGGGTGCTCGTCATATCGATGCGCGTCATAACGAAGTTTTACCGTAGACGTATATCGACATACTGATTATTATTACGAAGCACGCATTTCATCAACCTATTAAACTGTAGTAATGTAATCAAATTTCAATCTAACATCGTTTGTAATTACTTTATCAGCATGGTGCAGTATGCATATTCAAGGAGCGAGTTTTCATTATCACCTACACCTCACTTGGTCGTTCACCATTCACTTTAAAAAAATATAAACGACCAACTTCAATGAACTTCAGATTCAATAAGTACTAATTTAAAATTAAATAATGAAAATATGCCTCGTTTTACTCGGTTGCATAAATGTGTCTATCTGATTAATTGATTATACTCATACATTAAAAAAAATCTAAAATATTCATAAATGCACTATTATCAATCATTCGCCTTTTCTGTTTGTATTCTTGGTCGAGCACTATTTAAATTAAAACTTCGAGCGATGACGGATGAGTTGTCGATGCAGTAATTTGGAAATAGATTATAATTTACTCGTATTTTCAAGTGGATTCCTAAGGCCAGTAGTAAAGGCACTGTCACCAATAACATGTTTTTCAAGCCAGATGAATTGAGTAATTTTGTGACTTTGAACGAATTCCAAATCCAGACCATAACAAACAATTATATCGGCCGCAAATGATCACTGGTGTATTCATACGACAACCATCATTGGTACCAGCGAATAGATGAACTTTATACTTTGATATTGGGGACTGTCCTACTCGCCTGAATCGAGTGGTACCGGGATATAAGTTTTGTGTGACGGGGGCTTAACACAGCAGTGTAACGAACATGTTCACATGATTATTGACAATGTTTGTGTCATTTTTATCGTCGAATGCGCGTCTCTGAATAGTTGGGGTATTGAGTTACGTGATTTTGCATAGTTTAACCCTCCAGTTAAATAAAATTGAAATAGATCTCCTTGTCATGTATGTTTGAGAATGTGCGGTAAAATTATGAAGTACGCTTTGTATGTACATAATCATTTTTTGCGGATTGCACATAATTGAATGCGCATTGTTCACAATAAAATCAATACCCAGTGGTATTTTTTTTAGACGGGCGCTTTATTTTCTTACCAGTGCCCGCTATTAAATATCCATTTTCTGTATTTGAATAAAATACAAGCGCTATTCAACATTTATAATCGGTTAAAATCCAACAGTGTTGAAATGTACACAATACCGACAATTATGTACACAAAATGTTTTTTCGGTTTGCATAATTGCACTCGAATGCGTTTGGAAACCAAGTACTATGCAGTGCATAAGAGGCAATGACGTTAAAATCCTTCGATTCTTTACGAATAATGTATAGCTTGGCTATTTTGACCCGAGCCTGACCTTTATGCAAAAATATATTACATGGTTCTTGCTTTGAATATATCAATTTCCGCCAGCAAATCGTGCAATACCGGCATTTAAGATTTGTGTTTGTATTACATCTCGAGCGTCATCGTGATATTCCCGATAATGAAAACATACACTCGGTGTTGTAAACGTAGACAATATATCGACTGTTAAATTATGGTAATCAATAGGTCAGGCTCATGTCAATGTGGCCAAGCTATAGATACTACGCAAACTGGCTATATTGAGATAATTAAACATATTTGACAAGGTTAGATCTTAATCATACTAAATATATCGATTGGACAACATTTAAACGCTTTTGATTTGGTAGTAGAAAAGCTTTATTCACAATACACAGTCAACATACGATTATTTCAAGGAATGTCGATGTTTTAGAATGTTGCCAGTTCATAATTATGTCCAATCTGGTACGAGCTCGTACAAACGTTGATGGACAATATTGACACATTTTGATCCCTGAGTGTGCAGCAAGGCAAAGTGGTGATCTGATAATGCTTGGCTCCGTTAGGTAACAAATTTCTAAAAAAATTGTTTCACAAACTTTTGTATACAAACTCGGCATTATAAGAACTTCATGTGTGGGAGGTCCATGGTTCGATTCAAGGCCGCGCAATTCTAAAGGCGAAATTAAAACGGTACCAGAAACTCCCTTTCTAGACGCTTATCTTAAAGGAAACTTTGCTTCTCTTCTCTCATACCCTAGTGCAGATTGATAGCATCAGGTATGAGGTGTAGGGAGGGACTGATATAATTCTTGAGTTAAGTTACCAATTTTCTAGGGCTCTTTTCAGCTGTTAGGCCACTCAAGCACCTTTTGACACTTAACTTCGCCTGGTCATTGGGCTACCTATGAAAACCTACACTCATGTCTCCCTGGGGAGACTATTTCTCTCCTGTGGATGTGGCAGCCAACATCGATCTGCGGCGCCCCAGGAATAGACTGCCCTCACAGGTACCAATTAACACCATGGTGGAGTGGAGCATGTGGGTCTTTTTCAGAGAAATTAACCAGTGGTCCAGAGGGGGATTGAACCCGGGACCTCTCGATCCCGATAGTTATTTAACGATCGACCTTAAACACATACTGGTGATTCAATAAGAAATACTAATGACGGAACTGTCTCTTTTGAAAGCATAGCGGTAACTACAGCCAGTTAACCCAGATATTCCCATTTAAACCTAGATAAACATAGTTTACCTGACTGATGAATTGATGTATATAACCGTTATCATTTAACTTTACACGGACTGTAAAATAACTTAAATTTCAGTGAAGTGAACATGGCAGCAGACGTACCACACATTCAGCACCTTGAAGATATTCTCTACTTGACGCTGAAACAATGTACGGTTTTAGCTAAAAGTTGGGGGGTAGACACAAAAGGATGCAAGTCAGCTGAAGATATGCGTGATCGTCTCATAGAGTACTGGTTAAAAGTTAGACCAAGTGATGTAAGTAACAGCGTTTTTTATTCGTTTTTGTATCTGATTGGCTAAGATTGAAGGTATGTCCCAGCCAGGCATACTTGATGGACTGAGATTGAAGGTGTGTCCCAGCCAGGCATACTTGATTGACTAAGATTGAAGGTATGTCCCAGCCAGGCATACTTGATTGACTAAGATTGAAGGTATGTCCCAGCCAGGCATACTTGATGGACTGAGATTGAAGGTATGTCCCAGCCAGGCATACTTGATGGACTGAGATTGAAGGTGTGTCCCAGCCAGGCATACTTGATTGACTAAGATTGGAGGTATGTCCTAGGCAGGCATACTTGCTTGGCTAAGATTGAGGGTGTGTCCAAGCCAGACATACTTGATTGGCTGAGATTGAAGGTGTGTCCAAGCCAGACATACTTGATTGGCTGAGATTGAAATTGTGTCCCAGCCAGGCATACTTGATTGGCTGAGATTGAAGGTGTGTTCCAGCCAGGCATACTTGATTGGTTGAGATTGAAGGTGTGCCCATACCAGGCACACTTGATTGGCTTAGATTGAAGGTCTGTCCCAGTCAGGCCTACTTGATTGGCTAAGCTTGAAGGTGTGCCCAAGGCAGGCATACTTGATTGGCTTAGGTTGAAGGTGTGCCTAAGGCAGACATACTTGATTCGCTCAGAATAAAGGTGTGCACAAGGCAGGCATACTTGATGGCCAAAGATTGAAGATGTGTCCCAGCCAGGCATACTTGATTGGCTAAGATTGAAGGTGTGTCCCAGCCAGGCACACTTGATTGGCTAAGATTGAAGGTGTGTCCATGCCAGGCACACTCGATTGGCTAAGATAGAAGGTGTGTTCCAGCCAGGCACACTTGATTGGCTCAGATTGAAGGGGTGTCACAGCCCGGCATACTTGACTGGCTGAGATTGGAGGTGTGTCCTAGGCATGCATACTTGATTGGCTTAGATTGAAGGTGTGTCCTAGGCAAGCATACTTGATTGGCTAAGATTGAAGGTGTATCCCAGCCAGGCACGCTTGATTGGCTAAGATTGAAGGTGTGTCCCAGCCAGGCACGCTTGATTGGCTAAGACTGAAGGATTGTTCATGGTAGAGATAACTGATTGGGTAATATTGGAGGTGTGTCCAAAGGTAGTTAGCTAATGAGTAGCTAATACTGGATGTGTGTCATATTTAGCGATATTTGATTGGCCATTTAACTTATCATGGTCAATGTGCAAGTAATGTTTAATAACCGCGGAAGTCACCATATATAGTCATACTACAGTAAACATGTTTCCAATATTTTTCCAGAATCAAACGTCTGCAACGTGCTTATTATAACCATGGTTAGATCAAAGTTTAATTATTTAATTTGAAAAACTAGTTTTCGACCTTTTCCTAGGACAATTTTAGCGGACACATTGTCAACCACATTACGACTTAGCATTAACTTGCGTCAGTCCTTTGAAAGTTCTACTTCCGCATTTTCTAAATGTTATAGTCACGTCGTTTAGCTAACGGGTGAATGGTTTACAACGCATCATAATTATTATCATTCTATTTATCAGAAAATGTATCATCGACACGTAGTCACGTACTAATAACAATACCACACTATCTATAATATCCAATACTAAATGCATATCGTTTACAACCATTTGGCATATATCGATAAGCATATGATTGTCTTAGAACGAGGAAGTCGTCAGTACTACTTAATTACGAGCTTATGAGACAGATACATATCTAAAATCAGCATTACAAGGAGCTTCTTATGAGCAAGTTTTAATGAAATTCAGAACTTAGAATGTTGACCAAACTGAAGTAGTAACAGCTTGTTTTGCCATTAGTAAAGAGTCATTTTTGGACAGTTTTTCTTGCTTTCTCAAAATATAAATTTTGTAGTGGATGCATTCTCTTACTACAGGGTGTCCCAAAAAAACGGGGACCTACCTTAAACCCTTATTACTCATTCATATTTTGATGAATTAAGCTGATATTTTGTGGGAGTGTATGTAAGGGATCCCCACTTATAAAAAGGGTACTTGTTTAAATATGGTGCTTCAAAACAGGAAGTGACGTCATCATTTTCACTATGGCAACATTTCAAGTTATTTTTGCTTAATAAGCTGAAAAGGACATAATAAGAAAGAGGCGTTTGTGTCAGAGCACTTATTGTTGGAAAACAACATTTAAAGTCAAAGGGGTGATCAAAATCTTGTAAAAATAAAACAAATTTGACAAGAAATAGCAAAGCAGAGGAAAACGTGGCGAGTTTACTGAACAAAGGGGAAGTGGAACACCTTCCAAAATTGCACCAACAATTATTTAATGATTAAAAACATAAATATTGTCAAGGACTATTACCAAAAAAGCTTAGACTATAGAAAGGAGCAAAAAGTAAAGTTTTATCCAAATGAACAGTTCATAGCTATTTTTTGGAGTGATTGTGTATATCAGAAAATATAAAATAACACCATATGCAAGTAGAAAACCATTCTTGCAATAAATCAGCAGCAAAATCAGGATATGTTTGCGAAATAGTACTGACATCTTATCTCATATCACAGACCGTATGACCTTAAACTACTCAAACTTGATCCCAATAGTGAACTTGTTTGCTATACATAATAAACTAATGAATCACAAACCATAAACAATGATTCGGAGTGCATGAGAAGATGTTTTGAGGTCAGTATGGAAATATATCTCATTGAATTCTGAAATCTCTTCTTCACTTAATGGTATTTTACTAAACATGCGATTGTAAGCATGAGAGGTAACTCTTAAGTATTGAACTAAATAATCATGACAGTGATGCTAGTATTCTAAACTGCGTTCTTCCCTTATTGTTTTGACATATTAATAGTGTGATATCTATAATAGAGACAAAAGTTACAATTGTTTATCCTAGGTCCCCGTTTTTTTGGGACACCCTGTAAGCCAGCGATATATACATTCCATAAAATGACCTAACTTTGAAATTTATAGTATACTTTGCATTCACTCTCATTGTTATAGTCGTATCGAATATAATTATTGACAGGACTATGTGCTATACTAAATTACTAATGCATAAATAAACCCAAATAGTACCATACCATGCTAATACTACGTGCATTAAGCATGGCCATACATTAAAATGCACATTGTGGCAACAGTTAAGTACAAAACATGTACTCTGCACAAAACAAGACCCTGCAAATTGAATTATCCATACTACCTTAGTCTATGAATATACTTACAACAAACATAAAAGATCTTTTGTGCGATAGGCAATATTTGACAGTTTTTAAATCGATTTTATTGCGAACAATGTCTATAGAATTCTTTATTGATTAAACGAAGTTTTCAATAGCTTGGTTTTGCTAACTCGGGACGCGGACAGTGTGGTACCAATATCTGGCAATCCTACCCGGAAGGCACGAATGATCACCAATATTCCGCGTGATGAAGTATTCCCTTGTAAAAATGATTGAACATATATATTTTAACATATATCCGAACATAGCAAAAATAAAAATAAATAGTTGATACGTATAGATAAGGTTGGTTTCTGAGACAAAGCTTGCAAAAACGTTAAGAAGACTTCCAACTATTGGACCCAACAGCTTTTATAATATTTCTGTGGAAAAAATAGAACTTATCGCAGATAAATTTAATTACAATTCTATTATGACTCCAAAAGTTATGTGAGTTTTGCTATATAATCACCAGTTTCTATTTGGCGATAAACGCCTTTTTGAAAAATGGGACATCCTAAGATTTGCGCATGGCCTTAATCACGTTTAATTTATATCCTTCAGTCTGGGGATACATGTGTACTCACGTTAAAGACATACATGTATATCATAATTATGGCTTTGACGGTAAACTAAGAAAGCATGTATGGGCCATTTAATCTATGTAATAAATTATGTTTAATTTGTTAAAGGGTTTTGTAAAAGCACTTGCTGAAATTCTAAACAATTATGTTCAAAATAAACAGTCCCATATTTGGGACATTTGTGAATGGTAAGGACTCGATCATTAACTGCATCAGTTTTATTAGTATATATGTCATTTTTTATTAAAGCTGAACCGCCTTAAGCACAGTTAAACCATATGGCGTAACGATAATCTTAAACCTAACCATAGCTTCCTGTTATAGCCATAGCTTTACACATTTACCGATTTGAAAGATTTTTAAGTACTTGGTAAAATACTCCGGTATGCAAAGGATAATCATAGCCCTTCTTGATGACATTACACAACACTTAATATTAACGGTGCAATAATCAAGTATATTGTAGCAACATTGGCAAACATTTTTCGTAAGTCGGTAAAATGAAGGACACTTTTTGGACCGATATCTAACCAATTAATGATATTTATTTTTTCATTCTTCCGGGTCTCTTTGACCTAACGGAACCTGTATTTCAAATTACCGTGCTAACAGTAAATATCGATTTCATTTAAAACATCAGACAGGGAAGACAAAACTCAACTTAACCAGGCTAATATAGAAAGCAGTAACCCCACAGCACATCTAGATGGAGAAATGTCCACACACAATCCAAAGAAATGTTTAAAGGTTCAAGTACCCGCCGCAAAAATTCAGTATGACCAACTTTTGCAAAGAAATTACAAAATAGCGGTCATCCCAAGTGACCGAATGAAACGCAACACAGACCCTATCAACTTCCCCAAATCCCCTCTGCAGGATGCCCTAGTTTCACAAAAAATGATATAATAATACGAAAACGGTGACCCAAACGACCAAATAAGGCATAACAACGACTTTAGCTATTTTAACACGAAAGTTATTTAGGGAAAGCTATAGCTGGTGAACGTATGGCTGGCGCGGAAAGCATAACCTTCAATGTAAACTCATAAACCACATAAAAAGCGGCCATGGGTACTGTTTTATCAAAGCTCTTGCGAAAATTGTTAACTTACGCTCAAATTTGAATTCTTCGTAATTCTTAAGGCTGCACATTCCGGTAAACGGATATGCAATATTAACAATGATTTATTTCATGCTCTTCTACAAACAATGTCTGTCCCCAATTTTCAGTTGTTATAGAAATATACAGTCGTTAAATTTGAGTGTAAATTTACTATTTACTTTAGTACAGTACGTTCAGTTGAATAAAACATTACCAAACAGTGCAGTTAAGCCGCAGCGTAGATATCGTTAAGCCCTCCCAGACTGTACAATCATAATAAAATACTTGCATTAGTCTGACGGTACGTAATTAACCCAATCCATGACTTGATCGGTCCAAATTCCAACGCATTCAATATATGTTGCTCATAGTATATCTGTAGTTTTGTTGGAACACTTTACGGTTTATCGAAAGGGGCGTTATTAAGTACAGAATCAATATTTTGAGCAAACAAGAACTAACTCTCTGAAAGTTACTCTTTACAACTTAATTTTGGTCAACATGACCAGTTCCGATTTTCATGAAAATAGGCTCATAGGAAGAGTTTTATAATGCAAACTTAAAATAGGTATCTATCTTAGAAAGTCATATAAGGTAGAAGTTACGATCTTCTCATTAAACAAACAATGTAATCCATAGCTATATCAGCATTGTAAAAGAAATGATCATTCTCTATATTCTCTAATGTTTTTTGATACTGAGTTTCTGAAAGCCTCTTTTCATATTATTTTGTCCACGAGTTCATGTGATGAGCACTAGTGAAGTATCCTAGATATACTTGGTGCTAACACAACCTTTATATTTACATTCACACAGGGAGTGGTCATACAACTCAACGATGCGGTCAAAGAACAACAAAATACTCGAGATCAGCTTTACGACAAATACAAACAGGCACAGTTTCTGTACAATGACCTCACTATGAAAATCAAAAGTAACCTGGAACAGTCTCATCCTGGTAAGATGTTTAGCCTTTTTTAAACCACCCCTGTATTGCTCTGATAGCCCAAAACAGGCACCGTAAATTGATCCTTAATATCAAGATCACGAGAAACCTTGGTAAGTCTCACTGGAGTAGGATGTTTAGAATTTATAAACCACCCTGTATTGCATTTAAAATAATATTTATATTTCGACAAACAAGACATAGCAAATCGACGGTGCCAAACCAAAACCCCGTAACTCCATTTTGGCGCAAAAACTCCCGCGCATTTCTGTCTTGTCGCCATTTAAATAGCCAATCGCGTTACTTAGATGGCGACAAGACAGAAATGCGCGGGACGTCTAGCAGATGCCGATGCTGCAAAAAAAGTTTTGCGCTAAAATTGAGTTACGGGGTTTTGGTTTGGCACCGTCGATTTGCTATGTCTTGTTTGTCTGCTCGTTTCGTCAAACAGTTTCGTAATCCAGTCATAGATATCTTCCGATTAAAGGCAACCTATTATCTTTACACAACAAGTATTTGATGTGGACATATCAAAGGATTAACTCCTTAAGAGTAGTCCAAATCGGTCACAGGGAGGTTGTTCAGGAGTTGTTCGCGAGCAGCAATTGCGCTGGAAATAATTTAGCCAACACTTATCATTGCACCTGAACAATTATATTTCTTTTGTTATATTTTATAGGAATTCAACAAACTTTTGAAGACAGGAAGAAGTCACTAAAGTCTGGAGAAATAACTATTGTTGTCGCAGGTAACCTTTATAAATTATAAAACAAAATAGTGTACGGCCTGCGGGAAACTTGGTGTTTTATTTCTCTATTCAATTCGTTCATGTCACATGACTAACATAACTAGATTGACTTGCATATTATCTAATATACGAGAGTAGTGAATTTAATGCAGCTACATTTGCCATGAACTTTTTGTTGGTTATACTGCCAAGTATATCATACAATTTAATCAATGTCAACATATGGCTTCTTTCTGCCATGAATGGCAGTTCAGTGAATCAAAATAAAAACCTGTATTTGATGGGTTTGATGGGTTATGTGCGTTAGACGTATCTAATGCAATTATACCCCATATGTGAATTATTTACCGAATGTAAAGCATAAATAGCAGGGATTCTAATGTGTGATTAGATCTTGACGAAACTGGATTAGCATAATAATGATATTAATTCAGTCTGTGCAAATTCATTTACTAGATATATATCTTTGATAAAACTTATACTGATACTTCCTGGTTTAACTATGTTAACTATTAAATAAATCGGGCATGCATTAGTTAGAATTGCTTACACGTGAATAAGGGCGGTGAATCCTATTACACTCCTTAATTTTGTTGTTAAACAAAGGGGTGTAACTACAACATACACTATAGTTCTTTTTCTACATCTTTATTTCCCCGCGATTGAAATAGGAAGCAATACAGTTTCGAGGTCGGATATTTAATGTTCTTTATAATGTGAGAACAAATAAACGTTGGACGTTTTCGTAAATTTTGAATTATTTATTTCAAATTGTATAGATACATTCGCGTTAAAAAGAATATTAACAAATTTGTCGAATTACATTTTATCATTATAATTAATATATAAAGCATGTACATTACTGTCGTATTAAATGTGGCTTAATATTACACTGGCTAAATAATAAATGTTAAAACGAAGACACCATAAAGTGAATCACTTATCATGTAACTGAAAAGAACCCAAACGAGCGGGTATTATATGCAATGTAGTTATTTTGCCTCCACTTCAAATGTGTATAAACTTTTTGTCAGTTCAAGATTAAACAGATTGCCCCTCATTAGATAGACAGTTAAACATACTATATAATCCATACAACTAATTTCAGGTGAAGTCGGTGCAGGCAAATCTTCATTCATCAACTTACTGCTCGGGTCACAGTTGTTTCCCGTGGATGCTCTTAAATGCACAAACACCATTTGTGAGATACGGTGCAGTGACAGAGAGGAAGCTGTGTTCTATTTCAAGCCACAGCTATCGGACAGCGAAGAAAGACAACGACGAATGCCTGATAAAACTATCAGTTTACGTAAGAATTTGTTAATGCTTTTATATATAATTTCGATGATTGCATTGAATAAGTTGAGCATAGCATTGGTGATATTCTTTTTTGATATTACTACTAGTAATTGATCATTTTTGATTGCACTACATACAAGTATTAACAGAGTGTACAGAAATACACTGTTTATCATTATCTGGATTTAGAACAGATTAAATTTACATATAAAAGATTAAAAATAAAATAAAGTAACAGTAACAGTACTGCGGTATACCGTGACTTGCTAAATAATTAATGTAACTTAGATGCATTTAAATAACAGTATATGTCATTACACTAGTTGTATGCCTATCGTATTCTCATCTGCAGGTGGTCTAAAGGGTGTTCAGGAGTTCAAAGACTGTATTGCTGAGTTTGACCAGCATGATGACAACCCTTACATGCGATGTGAAGTTTATTATCCATTCAAGACACTAAGTGTAAGATAAATATCTATTTGTAAATAAAACATTGGAAACCCTTGCTACGACTAATTACATAATTATTTTATCACACTTGGTAAAGTATATGTAATCAGTAATGTAAATTATTATGTCATTTTTCTAAGTCTGTTCTCTGTATCTTGTATTTCGTTTCGTGAAGGTCTGTTTTCAACAGATGTCTAGATATATAAGTACATTGTAATTGTTCTTGTTATATATTGTTTATTCATGTACATTGCGTAATTGTTTATTTCATGATATGTTATGTGAGTATTGTAAATATCTTATAATCTTCAAATATAGAGGAAAAATAAAGAATCTATCTATCTACACATTTGATCACCTCAAAACTGGAACAAACTTAAATTAAGACATTTTTTACATTCTTGAAATAAGAATTATCTTACTAATGTTTAGTTAAAAATTCGCTGCAAGCAATTTCTACCTAAAGGCTACATGCATCAGTCAATGAATAAGGAACGCTCGGACCTGGGAGGCAGTATTCAACAGAAAGAGTCGAACACAGTGAAAAAAAACACAACAGCAGTCCTATGATTTTAGCGATATTTACTACATGCACACTTATGTTTATACACATAATGTTTACAGATGACTGATCTAAATCAACGTGTTATATACGAAAAGGGATTTGGGTGGTCCTGTAAGTACGAGGAAAGCTGTCTCTGAAGTCATATTCGCCGGACCTTTTAATAGGGATCGATGACACTATACATGTAATAAACAAAAAACACTTCTAACTTTACCTTTAATATCATACAATTGTATACTACTGTATTGTAGAAAGGAGTTGTGATTGTGGATACACCGGGTATTGAAGGAGGATCAAACGTTGACCAGAAGGTGCAGAAATATCTTTCTACCGCCTTTGGATTCATCTACATAATCAACACAAATGCTGCTGGAGGTGTTCAGAAAAGCAGGGTGAGCTAAAAGTTGTATTTTTATCATAATTGTTTTATTTGTTATTTATTAGCAGTACGTTTTACCGTTTTACGCTTAACAATGGAAATATCACGGTCCCCATCCGACACCACAAACCATGATACCATTTTCGATGAAAAATACATTTAAATATGAAGTGTGTACTAACATACTTGATAAATTTATATCATAGCTTGGACATTTGCTGACCACTGTTGTGAACTCGTGTGAAGATTTTAGCCCAGAGGCGTCAATGTTTATAGGCAACAAATGGGAACATGTACCAGACCGTGACAAACCGGCGGTACAAAGTGATATATTTCAAAAGTTGTCGGATGTCTACCCCGGTATTAGAATGGAACAACTACATTTTATGTCAGTAAAACAGGTACGATGATCGTAAATTTTCTAATTATATGAGGAGCGGTGGTCTAGAGGTAGGGCGCGCGCTTCGGGATCGAGAGGTCCCGGGTTCGACCCCCTCTGGACCACGTGTTAATTTCTCTGAGCAAGACCCACAGCTCCACTCCACCATGGTGTAAAATGGTACCTGTGAGGGCAGTGTCTATTCCTGGGCGCCGCAGATCGATGTTGGCTGCCACACCACAGGAGAGAAATAGTCTCCCCAGGGAGACACCAGTGTAGGTTTCCATATGTAGCCAAATGACCAGGGGAAGTTGAAATGTCAAAGGATGCTTGAGCGGCCTAACAGCTGAAAAGAGCCCTAGAAAATTGGTAACTTAACTTAACTTATATAATTATTATATACAAAATGTACTCGTATATATACGTGATTGATGATTTTGATATAAGTGCGGTTAATACGTGCATGTGTTTTATCTCTAACAAGGCATGGATACTTGTTTGAAAGAGTGCATCAAATTATACCCCTGCTTCGTACTTGTGATTCAATCACTGCACTCGAACTCGTAACCATACTTAAGTCTAAGATAAAAGACAGTCACACAAGTCATTTATATTATCTGATTAAAACACAGCAAACGCGACTCGCCTTCTCAATGTATATGAAACTTACTGTTGAGTCTTAAGTAATAATGAATGTGTATCCCAGCCCACTAGACCATCCTACAAGACCCGTTAGGTGATTATGATAGTAAAAACTTTAACTTCGATAATTCGGCTGTTTTGAACAGTGGTGCCAATACACCAAAAAAACACCAAACAAGTTCTTTGGCAAAATGATAAAAAATTAATGTACTCATATACAGTACATCACACCAAAAGGTAGATATATCAAATTGTTTTCCGATTCCAAGGCAGTCGGATGCAAGTTCTACCGCGAGGGTTGTCCACAATACGATCGTAATTGTTTGATTTTAAAGAAGGACATACGACAGTCTTGCAGAAAAATCTCATTATGTAGTAATTTCTACTGGTTGTCCTAAACATATTAACTTCGTTATCTTGGCTTATTATATAGTCCGCAGATATATGTCTCAAGTATGGCGCAAGGCTCCGACAACATGATGAGATGATGCACAAGGTGTTTCAGTTGATACCCTGCTGTCTACGACAAGGGATGGTCTCAAACTATGGGTAATACTTTTGTCTTTGAAATAATGGATCCAAACATTTTCGTGTTAGCTGCTTCTCGTACGATCGTTGGTCGCTGTGGTGATAGGCATAGGCACATTGAGTTTTTATTCTAATATTTACTTACTTTTGCCTCTCCACGCCTCTCGGGTATAGGCCGCCTACAATGGTCCTCAAGTATGGACTGTTATTTCCATGAGTGTCGTTCTTATCTGCTCATCATTCGTATTTGTTTGCATCAACTGTATGGCTGTCCGCGACAGCTCTGTTTTTTTTATAAAAACATGTAATTGTACAATGTGTTTGAAGTATTTTCGTTTTTTTCTAATGCTTTTGTGATGTTCTGGTACATTTGTGAGTTTTGTATTGAGCTCTGCTGATTCTCCACTTTTTATACATGCGCCGAACATGACCATTTGTTGTAGATGTGCCAGAAACCAATACTAACCCTTGTTCAATATTGCTGAGTAAACTGTTTACCCTGTCCAATTTATATATAGTTAATATTAAGAATGTCAATGAATACAAAAATTGGTATCCAGTTATAAGGAATGCTATCCAAACGAATATCCGGATGTCCGTTTAAAAGTGAATGTGGTTATAATCATGATACAATCATGCTAAGTTATATCCATTGCATGCTTGTGTTATTGTCCTCATTTATTGTTGACATTTGCAGCTGGTTGTCCACATTTTTGTCCCGAACCACGTATCTCCTGCGCGTCTCCAGATTTCAACATGCTATGACACGCGATGAACTTGAAAAACAATTTGCAGATCTCAGAAAACACGTCGAGGATTTGCAGGCTAGTACCGTCACCGATAATATATAGAAACTTTTTAAGGCATGAAACTTGGTAATAATATTAAGTACTTGTTAATGTTATTTGTGTAATACACTATGTAAACTAGAACAGTTTTCTGCCTTAACTAAATAGAAATTTGCTAAAAGGGACATCATTTAGTTTATTACGACGTGCAACGCGATGTGCATAATGTAGCAAGTCCACTTCATAGCTCCTGATGGGTACAATAACAGATAGTTCTGTTGCTGAACCAGTAAAAGTAAATGAACTTAAAATCGAGTTGAGATCAACTAATCAAACATTGCAAACCTTATTTCTTTTTTGATTTTTCATATAGAAAAATACTGATGCATCCATAAAGAGGTTGAGAGACAAAGTGAACTACGAGATATACAAAATCACGAACTCGTTACAAGAAGTTGTCAGAAGTCGTGGATTTGTTGACAAGTAATATTGCCGAGCAATGCCTTTATTTTCCTGTCAGCTTTCTGCTAAATGTAACAGGCATGTTAAAATTATATGAGCGGCTGCACCCGGATTTGTACCCGGGCCACACCATTCACTGAGCTACGGAGGCACACTATTCCTACATCCGCAAAATGTTTCTACTATAACACGTTAGCAGTCTTCATCATGGCAATATGATACAAATGTAAAATACTGATGTGCTATATAAAATGTGTTGTATTTAAATATTGTTTTTGTAACATACGTATATTTCAACTAATTTTAAAAATTCCTCCCAAACATCCTGTTAGATGATGTGCGCGCGTATATTTCAACTGCGGAACACTTTTTCTCAGCTCTTCTGAATTTCCAACTTTTCTTCTCTCAGAGACTTGATTATGGTTTTAAACTTGCCTGACAGGTTAAGTATAGTACCAGCAACATGTCCCCATGCATATGTCCTTCCGGTTTTCGCTTTTATAGACCCATTATACCCTTTTGATACTCGTAGCTTGAAATCTGAAGTGGTTAACTCGCTTTCTTCAATTAGCTCTTCTAAAAGGAGGTTTCCCACCAACAAAAACAAACTCAGGTAATTCATATTTTGCTATCACTTCCAATTCCTTTGAAATTTTGCGATATGCTAGGAGCTACCTTCATGCTATTGACAGCCATAGCTAGCCTTTCAAGCACAAATACAACCAGCAATCCACACCAAACTACACATGGCTCCATATTGCACCAGGTCCACAAGCTATGGAGGCGCCTAAAGAAAATAATCCTCTCAATGAATAAGGTAAAAAGAAAAGTAGTTGCTTAAACAATAAGTATGTTATATATCTTACTCCTCTCATTATCCTATGATGTTTAACTAAATCCAGGCCCTGTACAATAAGAGATGTACATGGAAGGTAGCTCAGCCGTCTTTCCCTGTGTGCCATGTGAAGAACCTGTCACCTGGCTATGCAAGGGCGTACAGTGTGACATGTGTGAGACATGGTTCAACGCCGACTGTCAAAACGTTAATTCATCCCTTTATGACCGCCTCGGAGATTCCCTTGCTAAAAGTGTGACCTCTGTAAAGACACCAATGTCACCAACAGCTCAGTCCCTTCTCTTGACTCTCTTGAAACCACCAACCCATACAGTAGGCTTGATACATCCAATCTTAGCGAATTCTCCTTCTCGATGGCCAATACATCCACATCTAAACGTAAACTAGCCGTAAAAACTACCAAATCTATCAAAAAAACAACACCAGTAGACCCCTTAAAGTTCTAGTCATCAACTGTAGATCCATTGTAGACAAAAAACTAGAATTAAGTAACCTTACTTCATCCACAAAACCCGATAGTATTATCGGAACAGAGACCTGGTTAAAAAAACAAGCACCATACCAGTGAGGTTTTCAACCCTGACCTAGGTTATAACATATACCGCTGGCACCGGACCGGACAAGCAGGAGGAGGCCAAGGAATTACCAGACTTTCAATCCAGTTGTGAGGATCTGTGGGTTAAACTTGATCTAGTCAGTAACACGTACTTAGTTATCGGGGCTTATTACAAGCCCCATGAATTGGACCAATCTAGTTTTTAAGAGTTTCAGAAGTCCCTTGAAAAGGTTAGAAAAAGTAGTCTAACACCGGGTTGCTGGGGATCTTAATCTCCCAAAATTGACTGGAACACCATGAGCCGCTTACCTGATTGCAAACATCCCTCATTCTATAGACAGGTAATTCAATGATGTTAATATTACCCAGATGGTAAATCTCCCTACTAGAGAAAATAACATCCTAGACAAAATTCCTCTCAACAAATCCATCCCTGGTTACAAGTGTTAATATACTTCCAGGCATCAGTAATACAATATAGTAGAATCTATGGTCAATACCTCAGCAAAGATATGCTATCAAAAGCCTCGTCAGATCCCTTTGTATAGGAAAGCCAACTGGTCTGCCACCAAAGATGTATTGGTGGAATACCATCAGGTCATGCTCAATGAAAATAAATACTCCGCTCTTAATATCGAACAGTTATGGGAAGATTATACAAACACACTGAGCAAACTAACAGACCAGTTTATCCCCAGTAGAAAAACCTTAGTCATTGAGCTCCGGCCCTAGGTTAACCAAACCATCAAAAGAACTATCAGAAGAAGAACTCGAGTCTTCACAAAATGCAGGAAAACAAAAAATCTTCTGACCGCCAGACATTCCTTAATCTTAAACATCTTGTGCGAGGAGAAATATTAAAGAAGCTTACCACCAATACTTAAAGGATATCCTGAATGTCACTGATCCTTCCATGTCCACCGAATCCCGCAGGCCAAACACCAAAAAAAACTATACTCCCTAATTAAACATCCCAAACAAAACCCGGTAACCTTATCACCACTGAAAGCTCACAACAAACTTTATCATGATTATAAAGACAAAGCAACGGTACTAAATCACCAGTTTCAATCTGTATTCAGTCCAAAATCACCACTAAGCCTTTCATCCCTATGTAAAATGGAACTCCAAGAAAACTCTGAAGAAACTAGAGCCAGCTCAGATACGAATAACATAGAAAACCCCATACCCACAATGCCCGATATCAAGGTCAGTGCTAATGGTATCTTGAGAAACTTTTGAACAATCTGAATCCACATTAAGCGACAGGCTCTGACAAGATAAAGCCGACAATTCTGAAGACCATAGCAAAAGATATTGCGCCAATTCTCGAAACCATCTTTCAAAAATCACTTGTTGAAGGCTGCTCGCCCTCTCAGTGGAATACAGCAACTGTTGCTCCCATCTATAAAAACGGAACAGGTCAAATCCCGCCAACTACAGACCTATCTCGCTGACATGTATACTATGCAAAACCCTTGGACACATTGTCACCTCGTCTGTAGTCAAGCATATGCTAGTAAGTAAACGACCTAGTTACCTCAGTCTACAAGAAACTGCAGATAGACGTCACTTTTTTAGATTTTAGCAAGGTTTTTGATCAGGTCAGTCATGAGAAAGTCTTGCTTAAACAACATTCCTATGGAGTCCGAGGCCAAACACTGAAATGGGTCAAAAGTTTCTTAGATAATTGGCTTCAGTCTGCAGTTCTAAATTGCGTCAGCTCGGATGCTATCCCTGTCTCTTCAGGAGTGTCCCAGGGATCTGTGCTAGGTCCCCTCCTGTTCCCTGCATATATCAATGACCTCCCACAGAACATTAGCTCAAAAGCCCGCCTATTTGCAGATGATACAGCAGTATACTTATCATTATCATCTGCAAAGGAGTTCACTACCCTCAAAAATGACCTCAAAATATTAAAAAAGTGGGAGCTGGAATGGGATATGGAATTCAACCCCTCCAAATGTCAGGTTGTCCACGTAACCCGTAGCAAACATCCCATAACAACCAGGTACTATTTTCAAGGAGTACTCTTGGAATCAGTCGCATCAACTAAATACCTGGGCGTGGCATCTCAAAGAACCTATCCTGGGACGATCACATAAATAGGTCAACCAAAACTGCGAACTAAACCCTGGGTTTTTCATCGTAGTAACATTAAGGTCAAGTCCGAACCCATTAAGTCCCTCGTTTTTCAGACTCTAGTCAGACCCCAGCTGAAATTGGTTACGAGGTTTGGACCCCTCATGCCCAAAGCAAGATTGATCAAATCGAGGCTGTCCAAAGGCGGGCGGCCAGATGGATCAAGGCTAACTACCAAGAACAGCTAGTGTATCTGATATGCTGAGCCCCCTTAATCTTAGGCGTCTAGACCTCAGAAGAATTGACAGTCGGCTATCCCTCATGTATAAAATCACCTAAAAACTATCCCCATTGAAGGTTACATAGTGCCCCTAGCTCGCCCATCAAGATCATCACACCCATTAGCTTATAGGTTAATTAGCACAACTACTGACTACTATAAGTTTGCATTCTTCCCTACGACCATATACCACTGGAATAGCCTCCCGTACACAGTAGTCAGTCTCCCTAGCATAGCATCGTTCAATGCTGCTGGCAGTCGCATTGAGCATGTTTCACCATAAATCAGTCTCTGAAAATCTGTTTTTACTACTTTTAACCTTTCGTTCTACTTTTACTTTTACCCCTGTATTATAATGTTCTATACATATTTGAACTATTCTCATACTCTTTTATTCAATATTAGCAGTTGACGCCCAAAATTAGTTACGTACTCGCAAGGGGTTTGACAAAATTGACAGAAAGAAAGATGCATGATTCATAGCAGTTTTTCAGAAAAACAACATGTTACATGTACTAATCTTCTTCATTTGCTTTAAGTGCATGTAATTGGGAAGACGCACCAGGAGAGTGTCCAGCTCCAGACAAGAAGTGGAAGTCTGTGGCGGACTCGGCAGCTGTGAAAATATCCGAACGTATATCTCGTTTACTGGACGGTTGGCAAAGAGAAAATGGTGTCCTTCGCGCGATAGACCATGAAATCATTTCTGTGTTCAGTAAAGAACTTGGCTTGATGGATAACCAAGTACAAGAGCTTGAAGGTAAACAAGTGGTTTATTTTAGTAGTGCAAGAACTTGTTCTATTCTTATATGACCAGTTATGTGGCGCTAGCCAGTTTCGTACAACCAGTTAACAAACATTGCAATCGGACTAAAGTCAAATGATCTTCTATTGTAAGCTAAAGAAAAGCGGTGTAAGGAGCAGGGGCCTTATTCACCAACGTTGTAAGTCTAAAACTCAGACTTAGACTTAACATTACCAAAAGTTCTATTCGCTCTCATGTTGTTTTAAATGTACCAATTCTAATATAAATTGGTATACATGTTCCATGGGTTACAACAAATAGTCAGATAAAATTACACATGGTTAAATCTAATTTCAAAGAAATGGCAGTGATTATGATTAATGACAATATAAGTCTAAATCTGGATTTTAGACTGACACCGTTGGTGAATAAGGCCCCTGATCTTAATGAGATTACATACACATATTGTACAATGTGGAGAATCACGTGATCAAATTAATAACGTTTACCACCTAGTTTTTTATTGAGTATAACGATCGTGCGCTTATACGATTATATTATACAGCCTAAGGAAGATCTCGTATATGTAGAAACACTAGGCATTTACCGTCTTTGCTCTTTCTTTAGCTGTTGTTAACTGATGCTCCACCATAGTATTAATATCGGTTGAAACTGCATCGAAAATGCATTTGGTCGAGCATCAATTAAAAACTGCTAAAGATGAAGCGAAATCGGTACTTGTCGCGTATTCCTACATATACGGGATAATATCTATCTATCTATCTATCTATCTATCTATCTATCTATCTATCTATCTATCTATCTACCTACCTACCTACCTACCTACCTACCTACCTACCTACCTACCTACCTACCTACCTACCTACCTACCTACCTACCTACCTACCTACCTACCTACCTACCTACCTACCTACCTACCTACCTACCTACCTACCTACCTACCTACCTACCTACCTACCTACCTACCTACCTACCTACCTACCTACCTACCTACCTACCTACCTACCTACCTACCTACCTACCTACCTACCTACCTACCTACCTACCTACCTACCTACCTACCTACCTACCTACCTACCTACCTACCTACCTACCTACCTACCTACCTACCTACCTACCTACCTACCTACCTACCTACCTACCTACCTACCTACCTACCTACCTACCTACCTACCTACCTACCTACCTACCTACCTACCTACCTACCTACCTACCTACCTACCTACCTACCTACCTACCTACCTACCTACCTACCTACCTACCTACCTACCTACCTACCTACCTACCTACCTACCTACCTACCTACCTACCTACCTACCTACCTACCTACCTACCTACCTACCTACCTACCTACCTACCTACCTACCTACCTACCTACCTACCTACCTACCTACCTACCTACCTACCTACCTACCTACCTACCTACCTACCTACCTACCTACCTACCTACCTACCTACCTACCTACCTACCTACCTACCTACCTACCTACCTACCTACCTACCTACCTACCTACCTACCTACCTACCTACCTACCTACCTACCTACCTACCTACCTACCTACCTACCTACCTACCTACCTACCTACCTACCTACCTACCTACCTACCTACCTACCTACCTACCTACCCATCTATCTATTCATTTGATCATGTTATTCTCCACACTGTTGTATCATAATTCAAAATGGGTTCTTATGACACATATTGTTTATTTACAGAAAGTTTACTCAGTCACCGACGAGTGAATTTATGCAGAACAATAAAAATTCTTCCAGTCAAAGCTCTCTTCGCCAAGAAGAAAAAGAAAATTGAGAAAACGTACTCAACAATAGGTGGAGCAGTAGTTAATATAGGAATGCTTGATACAGATAAGAAACAAGTCAGACACATATTCAAGTAAGCTCGTCAAGATAATGTAAATTGACATGCAATATCAATATCGTTGTATGTATTGAATCTCTAGTATTTCGTTCTCAATTTGGAGATGAAATGTATTATCAATATGGTTGACTGGGGCATTAAGCACTTACGTTGTAAGACTGAAACCCCGACTTAGACCTAAATTATAGAAATGTTCTATTCGCTTTCATGTTGTTATAAATGTACGGATTTTACTATAAATGGGTATATATATTCAGTGGTTAACAACAAATGATCATATAAAAGTTCTCATGGCTAAATGTAATGACAAAGAAATGGCAGGATTTCAAATTTCGTCATTTTTGAGTCTACGTCTTACAACGTTGGTGAATAAGGACCCTCGTCCTGGGAATCTGACTTGCCTTACATCACACATGCTTACACATGTGTTTGATTTAACGTTGATCAAAAGAGTTTAAAATATCTAACAATTCAAAGCCTCACACATACGATGGCAGCGTCACTTCATATACACGAGAGACAAACACAGAACGCAACATTCGTTCCCCCCTAAAAGAAAGATAATGCAGTGTACGTATGTTACTGACACCGGCAAATTAATGACTCACTACTAGTACATGACTTTAGACATGATTATATTACTAGAGAAAGTAAGAAAGGTAATTGGATATGGTAACTAAATTACTCTCGATCCATACATGAAATTAATATGCTCAGAGTGTTCTTTAAACTCACCAATATATTTTAACTTTATCAAAACATGTCACTGCATATTTCAGGGATAATTACAATGACAAAACTAAGACAAAGAAAATGGCGGAAGCAACAACCTATTTCATCGAGACTATAATCAACAACAAGGAATTTGCTCAGAAACTGAAGAAGTTTTTTGACAGATTCTTCAAAGACATCGACGAGGCTGCAAATCGAATTCCCGGTTTTCTAAAGGTATCAGTTTTCACTTACATTATGGTTAGAACCATGTCGTATCGCCTAGCTATGCGAATACGAAGGCTACAAGTAATACCCCCCACAAAAAATGCGCAAACAACCAGTTTCATTATAACTACGTCATTTTACAACATTAATTAATGTGTTTGTTCTGATTCGACTAAAGGAGGTATTTATGAATAATTTCCACAAGTACAACACCATATTGATTGCTTTCAGGCTGACCAACAACTGATAGACACGTTACGCAGTAGCATTGAGGAAGGTGACAAACTCAAAGAAAAATTACCTGAACTAGTGGAAAAGAGTTCTGACCAACATTCATCATTAGACATTTTCTTCATTAATGATATAATGGACTTTGATTACAAGCCATCCGAATTACGCTGGAGTCACAAAAATCGTTTGGGTAGTGGTGCGTTTGCTGACGTATTTGCTGGGACGGAATTGAAGAAGAAACGACCAGTGGCTTTAAAGGTACCTCTTATGGGTCATGCATCTTACTTAGTATAGCTGGATGGGTATATAATATGCCGACATATTTTGAAGCTAAATATGATTGCATTTTTGAATATTTAAATATCAACATGTACGAGGGGGTATCAAAAAGTTCGTGGACTGACCCATTCATTTTAATATGCATAATGCGATTGAATTATTTATTTTGTCATCTTAAACTACATTCAATTGTGTACTCAGAAACAGATGAAAAGTTGATTAAATGATAATATCAATCAAATATTCTAACGATTTAAAAAATGACCAACAGCCACCCGGCGCACTTTTATGACGTTACGACGTCATGAAACGTCAAAACTCCTGCCACTTTTCTATCGTCTAAAGAATCCAAAACTGACAAACCTGGACTGAACTGTTCTATTGCCTACCAGCATACTTAGGTTATGCTTAATAGCCCTTTATTCATAAAACAAGTTCGGCCAGATAATGAAAGATTTGACAAATTCATTTATTTCAGCGCCGATAATCACACAATACACGAAGTCAACCCTACTGATATTAGCATCATTCAAGTCGCATCGCTACATCATTTATACCATTTAAACAGATTAATTTTCGCAAGACAATCTCACTTTTATATGTTAAGGTGACATGTTCTTATCTGAGATAAATATCGGTGTATAATTGAGTAAAAGGGGAAATGCAACGGAAGATCTATAGTCCGAGTGCAACGTCATGTCGAAAAGTGCGCCGACGTCATGAAATGCGTCGAAAATCAGGCGACACAAAACGGCATGTTTATAACGTCACATCAGTATCCGTGACATCAACGCTGTAATATATACATCAGAATGATGCTACGGTCTTGGTGTTTACGTCGACGGTTTTATATTTCAAATAAGATGACGATTCACAGAATTATAGGTATATGTGGGAGGTCAGGTGAATGGTATTTTTAAAGTGCGCCGCGGAGCATAATTTAAGTTACCATAGTAACCACCACATACTTGGAAAAACGTTATATGAGCTGGAAATTTGCAAATCGATTCAAAATACGTAGTTTTAAGGAATGTGTGATTTTTACTAAATTCGATCATAAACTAAACAAATGACAGGCACAGTCCACGAACTTTTTGATACCCCCTCGTATGGTTCTGCATCACGTTTTGTTTTGTTGTTAAAACAAGGTCTTTCAGTCATTTGACAGCTGTGGCTTGGACTTTTGACATTTTGACAACAACTAAAAGCTGTTACTATACTTAAATGTTTGATTTTGATACCTTGGCAATTTAGAAGTATAATCTTAATTCAAAAGCAATATGGTTAACATCTTGAATTTTTAGGTTGATTTGTAGATGCCCTATTCGGAGCCTCTTTGTGTGATGCCTCAAACGTAATTTAACCTTTAAAGTTAGTGCATGTTATAAACACAGTATTTGATCAATTCTTGATGTGAACATTTCGAGGTGGTATCACGTTTCGAAATATATACCAAACTCGTGAATGTTCTGTTTTAAACAAGTAACATATCGTTTATTTCAATCGGGGTACTTTTCTCAAATTTGTCACCAAAGCGAAATGCAAGTGACTTCGACATAATCCATAGGAATGTTTATAGTTTTCGTGTATATATAGTATATATATGTAGTATATGTATCAATTTCTTAAAATGTTATCGACAGGTGTGTCATTTGTATCATTTAGAACTTTTAAAAACCGTACATACGTGTTTAGTTACGTTACTTACATCATGTACAAACCGTACGTATTTTAAAATGTGGAATGTTATAAATCGGTATTACAAATACAAATACATGTATTTTGTGTAGCGCAAAAATTATGAAATCATATTCTATTGCGCTTCACAATTATATACATTCACTTAAAAACATTCAATTTAAAACCTGGATTCTAGAAACTAGATTTAGTCATATGATAAAGAGCACACTCATTGCCGATGAAACTGTCTATACAAATAATATTGCATTTGTAACACAATTATTGAAGGAACAATCATGGTGTCATGGTAAAGGTGGTAATTTATTATCTCCGATAAGATTATTCAATGATTATATTATTGAATTATGATCGTGGTTTACTTATTATATATAATAATACTATTTTGTACAAACAGGTAGCAAATACAGTCGTTAGCAGCTCAAATGTTACAGATATACTCACTGAAGATAGGATCATGCGGTTGGTTGACAATTTACACTACCAGGTTTTAAAATCATAGATTGTCAATCTTATAAAGGTCCATTTGGTAAAGTCTGTGTCTTGTATAAAATTATTGCAATATCGTGATATTGCATTTATACTTAATGACATGTTAATTGTATATTGAGAAAGACTCACAGAAAACAGAGTATACAAGTAGCATGTCTAATTGATCAGAATGTATGTAATAACATCGTGTTTGAATTAGACCAATACGATAATAGCAGTGAACATTATGCTGATCATAAGGATGTTGCACGCTATCTCTGCTTATCAAACTTGCAATAAAAATGGTGTAATATTATGGAATTTGGAATCGCTTGTTACAATATTATAGACAGACGTAGGCCATTTTCTCATAATATGGACACGTAAAACAATGCATAGAGCTAGTTTGTTGAAGGTTTTCCATATTACTATTAGGCCAGTTTGGTCAGCTAGTACAGTCGCTGTAGAAGTCTAATATCTATTACAAAATGCATAAAATGTACATAAATTAACCATACATGATTCAAATTGTATAACGTGAAATGCAGTCGTTTAAAAATAGTACTAGTATACTAATTGGTTTTCGAAACACCATCAATTAGTTGATACTGATGAGCTATGAATATTTAATTCAGGGACCTGAAACACGTAAATATTGTACGTTATTACGGAGCGTCATACGACAAAGTGAAAGGCAAAGGTTTAAAATGGATAATGGTGTTAGAGATGTGCAAAACAACATTAAAACATCTATACATGGAGCGAGGTAGGACAATTTGAATAAATTTACACTGTATTGAGTTTTAACCATCAATACAAATGTATAACCTGTAGGCATGCATGGATGCATGCATTAAATAGGCGTTAAAGAGACGTTCCCTATACATATTGTACATTTATCTCATTTCATGTGATAGTAGAGAAAAATATACTAGTTATAGGAATGCCTCTTTTAAGTTTTCCCGACACGCTCGAGATGTCACAAGATGTCAAATCAGGGCGCTTCCCTGAAACATCTAAGATCCCCATCGAGACAGTTAACCTTCTTATTTCATTCAGGAGTGTATCCCCGGGATATCATAAATTGTGTCATAATGTCTGTACCCTATCTCTTCCCAAGGTCATTTAGATTAATCGCTAACGCAACCCGAGACATAAACAATGAAAAAGACGTGAACTGAAACTGTTTATGCAAGATTCTCATAATTTGACATACAGGGTGTCCAAAAAGAAAGTACTAGTATACAGTTTCGGGGTATTTTTATCAACTCTTAATATTCTGCTATTGCAAAGACATTTTGCACATGGTAAGAAAAAAGATGTACGTTTTTTCTGGTACCAGTTTGAAATTGTACACCGAATAATTTTTTAAAAAATGTCAATTTCCAAAAAATACCTTATTTTGACTGTGACGTCATTTTCACGTAATTAACGACGTTTTGACAATTTCTGTCTGTCGCATGTTTCCGGTTTGAACATATTCTTTAAAAGTGTTGGTTACATTTACACAGAGTTTTACAAACTGGTCTTCTTAAATTTCATTTTGATGTTTATCAGAAGAAAACTTGTGTATATTCGCATTTGATTGTACATAAGCGATCTCGGATAGCCCAAAAGAAAAATAATCCACATGAATTAAGACCCGGGCTGTGGGCGGGCCATTCCACTCTGCAGTGGAATTTGCTAGAAATTATTTTTAAACCAAATGTTTCTTATAATTCACCCAACACCGTGCATTGGCATGTGTGACTCTGTCTCCACTTCATGAACCATACAACATTCAAAATAAAAGATTTGCTGCGGAGTTCCGAAAGAACTTGGTAACAAAGGCAAGTAACACAATGGGTAACTTCTTTCTATTTTGTTGTCGAAATCGCAAGTGAAGCATAGCCTATTAAAAGCCAACAAACATGCTCGTGAGACACATCATATCAGTTTAGACATTTGTGAAGTACTATGCAAATTTTCCAAGAACACATGCAAGACAGGAAACACCAGAAATACAGAAATCGTGAAAACATCGTAAATAACGCCAAAATGACGTCATGGACAGAATACGGTAATTTTAGAAAATTTACACTTTTTAAAAAAATATCCAAGTTACATGTTTTAAACTGATGCCAGATAAAAATTTAATCTTTTGACTAACCATGTGCCGAATTTTATGCGATAGCAAAACGTTAGGATTTTATTAAAATACACTGAAACTGTGTACTTTATTTTTGGACACCCTGTACATGTACAGACTACTGTATAGATGCCCGAGTCATTTCAAATGTTAATTACATGCATGTCTTTATACGTTATCAGATGGAGATCGCAAACATATACCCGGAGTGTTGGAACGATCTGATAGGGGATACAATGGTGCCATGAGACGGATGATAGACCACTCCCTGCAAATTGCTGAAGGACTAGCTTATATACACGCCAAGGGATACACCCACCGGGATATGAAACTTGAAAATGTTCTGGTAAGGCATGTGCTATATAAATACTGGCCCTGTTTATACTTCGCATTAATTAGAATTTATTAAACCAGTTGTTTAAAGTAACAAACAATCGAGGCTCTATTGTGTATTTGATCAATTTTTATGGTTCAGGTATAATAGATTGAAATGGCAAATGTCTAACTATTAATAAGAAGACCAGTAAAATAACAATTTAAATTTTATTTAAAATAACCAAACATACACTATTTATTATTTTTTAACGGTATTCTGATATAAAAAAATAATTTTGTACACATTTATTGATATTTTACGTTGGGTTATGTTATTTAAACATCCTCGGTAATATATTTATGTTTGATTATATACTTATATTGTATATATACAATAAATGAATAAATACTACATTTTCTCATTAATGCATAAAGTCTCATTGGAACTACACCAAAGTAACACACAATTTAAGTGTATCATCTAAAGTTCCCTATATAAATTAATAATGTACGGCCGCGATATTGTGTTACAAATAGCGGACTCCATTTAAATGTGTCGGGCATTATCTTCTGTATTGTAAGATTATGGGGGCGAAGCTAGAATGGGATTACATTGAACGTCTTATAAAGCCTATTTTAGAGTACCATACATGGAATGTGCTATTAAACTTAATTATGTTTGACATAAATATTTTTTACAATTTAACGTTTTTAATTCAGGTATCTGAGGATGGTGTAATTAAAATAACTGACGTTGGCGTCGCAAAAGCTACAGAACTGCTACTGGCGACGTGTAATGGTTCCCCTGCTTATATGGCACCTGAGGTTTTAAACTCGGACACTTATCAATCAACCAAACTCGACATTTATAGTTCTACATTGATGTTTTGGGAGATGTGGTTTGGTCGGGATGTCGCAGATGAAATGAATGCTGCCATTTTATCACCAAGTTTTAGCGGAAATGCGATGGATATACTGAAGCAACAAGTAGGAAAGAAAGAAGGTGCTTGGAGACCCCCACTGACCTCCTCGAAACGGCCACCAGATGCTATTATCAGCATTATTAAAAGAGGCTGGGACGCTGAGCCAGACAGAAGACCGTCAGCCGAAGAACTGGTGAAATACTTCCAGACTTTTTTGGCCAATAATTAAAGACACTTTGTTACATTGTATAATATGCTAGGTTGTATGTGACCCCATCTTCATCTACATGTACTTACCTAGTGACATTTGTAATACATATTCACTAGATCGTTCTCACAGCAAATATGGTTTTCATTGGTACATGGGCATGTAAGAACATGTATGATGAACATAAATCTGACTGATACAGCATATTTGAATAAGCAGCAAAATGATATTTAGTTTGCAAAACACATGCTATGCTCTTGATAGAAAGTCATCGAGGGTCGCAGATTTTTGAAAATCTTTTTGAAACTAGGTTATCCACCTATTTTACAGAGGGTATTTGGCTTTTCATGTTTTCGTTATGTTATGTATAGGCATTGTTACGTGTATTTGTTTTATGTTATCTTGTTAACGTTTTCTGTGCTCGGTTGGTCTAGTTGAGTGCTGCTTTCCCCGTCCAATTTCCCTATACATTTTTATCTTGGACGCAGTAGTTGGTTGTACAGACTCTCTCAGATCGTGTTGACCTCCTTTCTATATTGCTTTAACGGAATATTATTAATAATAATGCGTGTCTCCAGAAAGTGCATGACCATAACTCAAGACACATTCCTTAGTATATAAGTCATTGTATATTGCTCGTGATTACATTTTACCTGTTATATTTTATGTTTGTTCACTAACATAATTCGTATGTGTGTGTGTTATCATTGCTTTTATACAGTACATATCATTTTTACGGGAAGAAGAATTAGTTTTATAAGATGAAACACTCACTTTATTATTGTTTAATATGCTTATGTTGCATTAAATATTGAATATACAAAATAACAGCGTTGTATTTAGGAAGGAATTATTCTTTATTCTAAATAATGAGTACTAGTATATCTTATACACCAGAGGAAATAACATGAGGACATGATATACATCTGTTATTTATGTATATAAAAAAGGGCTGGACATTTTAAAGCAAACAAACATTCAATAACCTGTTTCGTGCCAAACGTCTAAAGCCTATATTCCATTGACTGTGCACTTTTGCCTCGGCGATGTACCCCCGAAGTAATGAATAAAAAACATCGGGAATGGGGGCATCAGGAAACAAATCCGCTTCATCAATGGAAAAATTGGGGAAATCAATAAAAATGGTCAAATCCTTGTCTAAGATGCCTCCACAAAGCTCATTTATTTCCATCGGGAGTATATCGCTGACTGAGGCAAAATACTAAATGGGGCATGGGCATTAAACTTGAACGAAAACGACATTGCCGAGCACATGCTGTTAAGCAAAACAAACCATCTAAATTTTAAAAATGGATAAACGTTATTAAGCCGCTTGAAATAAGTGACATCGACATTATATCCCTATTGGAACGACTTACGTACTTCAAATGAGTTCTTGCTAGATACATAACAGATACAATGAATAACCAAAGACGTGACGCGGTTCCACTCAACAACTCTACTACAACACAATTTCACAATATCACAGTATCACAATATAGCTATATTGGAAATGGTACATGGCAAACATATAATTTATGGCTGACTATATAAGATTCTTACTGCTAGCAGGCCCCCATTTCCCGAAGCATCTCAAGAAGGACTCTCGGCTTAAATTAAATGTCAACTTTGTGGTTGATGCATTGCTGTAACGAACACAGCAATGTAATAAGATGCTGTGGTATGAATACATATTTACCAAGAACCAAACCTTTTTTTAGGCGCTATGCCAAACGTAAGATACGGTACTTTATTCTATCATAAGTTAATGTCGTTATCAAATGCATTTAAATTATAAACGCGTCTGATCAAAAAAGATAGAGTAAACGACTTTGATGAAATGGTTTCAGACATTACCTCAAATCGCGAATCTGAAATTCAATGTAACAAAATACTTAATACTTGGCTGACATAAAACAGACAAGCTGTACTGAGCGTCAAAAGTTATTCAAATGAATTAAATTTACATTTTTAATTGTAAACCTTTTGACGCTCAGTATAATTATTGGTCTAACATTTCAAATCATCAAATACACAGTAGTGCATAACATAAGCGCGGGGCTACTTTATATGATTCGACTTCACATGATTTTATCACATTAGTCATTAAACCAGGTTTTTATAATAATAGGCAATTTATATCAAAATGTGACCAGTTAACGTTAATTCAATGGAATCTAGAACATCTAAATTGTCTTATCGCAGACTGATACCTAGATTTAGTACGCCTGTTAATTCACATTACCGATTTATTCTTCAAAGACTTTCATAGTTCCTGCATGTTAATATAAGTTACCATGTTACAACCACTAGGACTATGTTTAATAGTGTGTGCTTGTCGCGTGTTTGCAATCGAGGAGCCACTTCTGTCGAGTTTAGAATCACGGATAGTCGAATTGGAGAAAAGAGGTAAAAACAATAAAATTGATTTGGTTTTCAAAGCGCGCAAATAATGATGGATCGGTACCCTTTCTGCAAATCATTTAGGTATAAATGAAATATTACATGTAAAAACAATAACATATGTGAGATCACTGTGTTCAGTAATCCCGGTAGAACATTTGCTGCGGCGCATCAGAGGCGAAATAATCATGGTATCAAACACTAACTCGCTACGCGCAACATTTGATGGTAAACTGACCCTCACAGCACTGCAACAGATTTCATAACGAATGAGGTGTTTACACTTAAGTGTTATCTAGTAAATGTATGGTTAACGGATTTAAAAACGCGACACTTGGTTATGTTGGTATATTTTAATAAATCAAACTTCTATGAAACATATTTTTATATATTCGTCAAGGGTAATTCAATGCCGTCATTTTGATACCAAACGAAATAATATCCAGCATGTATTAAACAACTTATTGAACGAATAAGACACAAGTCCAGAAAACGAAAGTAACATATTTACTAGCTCATTGATTTCAGCGTTGACTATCACTAGGCTGTATCAAAAGTTCGAATGCATACCTATGGGTAGCCTCCCTGATATACACACATTCTTAATTAAATTGAATTTCATAAATGACAGATGTTATGATATCCCATTATTCAAAATGTGTGTATATTGTTGCGGGAACGTTCCCAGAAATAGAAATCACACTTTACCGGTATGACACTAGACTATTGTCAATGATTTAAGATCGTTTAACTCATGGTAAGATTCTATTAACTTTATTCCATGAAAACTGCATAAATTTGATTTCATTGAGATGGTCATTTATCAATACACGTCCAAAACAACAAAAAAATCATGTCTCAACATATTCAGTCAGTTCATCACAGTGTTACAGTATCCTCCTCGAGCATTCATAACAGAAACACAACGTTGTGGCATAGACCTGTATTAATGTTCTAAAATGCCCGATGAAACCATTCTGCTTTCTGTACAACTTGAAGATTCAGTACGATGTTTAGTCGGCGTAGCTAAATTAATCGCTTCAGATTCAATTTGGGTTTAAATCAGCATACATAGCCGGTCAGTTGTCCAATAAATGTAACCCATTTTGATGCCATAAATGAATAGACTGAAGCTTTGTGTCTGGGTCCAGTGCAGTTTGAATTCATCAATCGGCCCTACTTACACGTACTGCCAATTGACCAGAATGCGACTTTCGTTTTCTGGATCGACGTACTAATTGTACAATAGATTTATTAATACTCATCGGATTTTTATTATTTTGGTACCAAAATGACGGCAACAAATTGACCTTTAATATGTTTTATTCAAATATCGGTATCAACCTGAATTGTTTGCTACCAAACAACATACCCAAGTGTCGCGTTTTTAAATCCGTTCAGTATACATGGTATATAAAGTTTTTAATAATTTCGGTACTGAACAAATAATATGTTTTTTGAGATCCCTCTATATTCTAGCTATAGTATTTAAAAATTTTCTTTTGTCCGATCAGCTACTGATTCAGATAATCCAAGATCAGGCAACGAACATCCGTGACCTAGAACTATCCAATTCTGCACAAGCACATGTCATAAAAGATATACAGGCAGAACTGGAAACACTCAAGAGATCAGTCCTAAAACACGACACCAAACTGCCATCATATCATCAGAAAGAGGAACATCCGTTTAATGCATCAAATTACGAGAATAAAGCTTTAAAGAGTAAAGGTAAGTCTAGTGATGAAATGTCATATTATAGCATTACATATCAATATAGCAGTGACAGTACCACCCTTTATGGTTCAGGATGTAGCCACACGTACTTTATTGAACAGAGTGTTCCATACGTTCTACGAACTTTCCGAACACCCTCCTACCATAACAACAGAATGTTGTGAGAAAATACTTGAACTCAAATGACGTTGTAATAATCGATGGATAGCAAATATTTCCCGAATTCATATATTTATTAAGAAACAGCGAACACCTACATGTATATGATAAGGTTTACTGAATAAACGGATGATTCACAGTCTAAGGATTGTATGTGTCACCATTTGATCATGTATGTGGTCCTTGTCAATAATATATAAAAGTCGCGTTTGAATGATTTGTTGCAAACCCCATCTGACCTATAATATAATGTGTGCAAAGTTAATAAAATCTGCATCAACACCATTAAGGTTTTCCATGTGGTAAGATTGAATTTCTACATTTGATTTCTTTCAGATCACGACCAGAGTGTTTCCTCTCCTGCTGTTCATTCTGAGAGAGCTCGCAAGTTTCTTCTGAATGGTGCAGAGACAGTTGCATTTCATGCAAACTTTCCGGATGATGCTCATGTCGTTCATCATGCTGTAGGCACACCGATTGCATTCTCTAACGTTCTGCTTAATGTAGGTGGTGGTTATCACCCTTCTACTAGCTTGTTCATTGCACCCATGTCTGGCATATACATCTTCTCAGCATCGATCATGAGCTAACTAAGGGATGTTGGAAAAAGTGTGCATGCTGGTATAATGAAAAACGGAACATACCTCGCAGGCATATATGCTAATACGGTTAACGGCAGTGAACAAGGGTCGGTCACCATAGCAACCCAACTAAGTCTCGGTGACGAAGTATGGGTCAAGCATGTTGCCCATACGGACGGTACCATCTATGGTGGAGGGTTGACCAGCTTCATGGGCTGTCTGATATCGCCTTTATAAGCAGATGTTCATTGTGTTACCTAAATATAATGCATACTGCATTGAAATGAAATACATACTAGTTTACAATTTGTTCTTGGAATGTTGAATTTTCAAGAGATACTTTACACAGTACTTTGTACGTCATTTGTCATGGTAACACGGTGGTCGAGCGGATCAAGCGCTTGACTACTGATCCAGAGGTCTCTGAATTGATGCTCGGCCGGGCACTTGGTCATTTCTGATAGGTTTTCCTGTTTTGCCTTCAGATGAACCAATAGTCACATGTGTCTCAGTGTTATATGTATCCCCGGTATATTCGGTATAGTACAGCACATTTTTGCCTCAGCGATATAGACGTAGTAACTAAACGGCATCATGAAAAGGATCCACTTCGTCGATGGAAGCTTCTGAAAAGTCATTAGAAAAATTGTCAAATCCGTGTTTCAGACACAGGTGGCAGTATCAGTGTTTCGAAAATAAAATTTAAAAAACTGAAAAAAAAATCCGTCACTCAGCTAATACACTATCAAGGTATAAAGCGTACTATATGTCCAAAGATTGTAGAACATCGCAAAAATAAACTTAGTTCCCAACAATAATTACGATACTGTGAGTGGTGCCGGTATTCAGCGCGTAAATAAAATGTCATCGAACGAAGTTAAATAACGAAAGGAGCACTGTTTTGCTGTTTCGCAGTTATAAGATACAATTAAACGAGATTTTCGGTAAGAATGAATATCTTATAGTTTATTTGAATGACTTGTGTAGCGACTTTCCTTAAGCGCCCGTATTTTATGCTGAAACAACGAGATGCAATGTTCCACAATCTTTGGCATATAGACATATAGTACGCTTTATACCTTGATAATATATTAGCTCAGTGACGGACTTTTTTTAAATAACTTTTTTATTATTATTTTAATCGTTAGTGGACCAAACACTGATACTGCCACATGTGGTTCCAGATACCACCAGAAAGCTCATTTATAGTTACATAGTTACAAAGTTCCTCTTCTGACAGTAGGTCTAGCTGATGACCTTTGGTGTCAGTTCTTCTTCTTCCACGACGGTCGTGTATAAGTGGTTGTGTGCCTTATTTATTGTAATACAGTCTTTATAATAGATCATTGTGTCTTGCTGTTTTCAAAATGTATGTAAATTCTTTTTAAAAATACTAAATTGTTTTTTGAGGGAGAGAGTTCCAAGTGTAAATTATTTGATTTTTTAATGAATTTCGCCGAAGTTCCAGTCGAGAACACTCATTAAAGATGGGTTTTGAATGTCCACGAGTAGTTCCATTATCCCTCATCTTGAAAACATCTTCACACACCTTAGGGTCATACTTTTGGTTAACAATCATAAACACTTATGCCAACCTACTAGTTTTCACACCAAACATTGTAACTAACCTACATGAACACTGATCGGCAATGAAAACGCAACACTTTTTAAACATGAATATTTCCGTAATCCGTTAACCTATAAACTTGAAATTTTCTATGCTTTCTTCAATCTATATTATCTACAGAATTCAGCTTTTTCCATGAAAATACAAGAATCACTCGTCCATAGAGTAATATCCTTAAACCACATTTTCCCGCGTGCTCACATTTTGTGCAAGCCTTTTGAAGAATATGGATGGATTAGTCGGAAAAACAAAATAACTAGTCGAAAACATGGTGCATATGTCAAAGGAAGACTCCGAACGATTGTTCCTTATGCTAAAATGGGGGTATCCGTACTAGAAATCAAAGTTTTGTTGATTTAAATACCCGAAGTCATTATTTCATTCATGTAACACATGTTTGAATACATAAATACACCTGTTCAGAAAGATAAAAATGCATCAGAAATCATAGGATGTAAGAAAAATGTGTAAGCCAAGTGCATTAACTCTTAGATAATTATCCTCACTTGTTTAGATTAATCACCAAACTTTTACACTTACTTGCATTACTGGTTATTACTGAACTAGTCCTCATGCTCAAGTTATGATGTTCGTTCATATTTAGTCATAAATTGTGTTTTGAAAATTCAAAAGCGCATTTTTTCTCCATTGAGTGCAATAATCAGTCTTAAAAGCATACCTGCAGCGTTTATGTAATTTATTTCCAGTAACAAAATGGTGATACTTTCACCATCATTGGGACATATATAATACAATTATATTAATCTCAAAACAAGTAGTTTCGAATATGCGTTGTGAGCCGCTAAATTTGAAACAGTGTTATAAAGAAACCGGCAAATAAGGTAATTATTTACTCAATGTGTTTCTCAACGATTATCTCCCTTTGACCATAGAAGATACACCGTGGCTATAATATACCATGTTTTTATCATTTTAGTGGTTGTGCGCGAAATAGTGTACAGGCCCCTTAAAAGTACATGAACTGCAAACAGCCCTTCCGCAACAACGAAACAGCATCCCGCTAGCATTCAATGAACGTTTCATACGATTAATACGTCGTAGATGCACATGTCGCATCGCTCCAGACGGCGGTTTAAAAAAAAGAAGATAACTTTCTGTTTTATACTGACCCCAAAACAACTGGTAAAAAACTATGTTGCTAAACAACTTTTTCTGCTCCGAAGTGATATTCATGTGTCTCTTGCATATATCTATTCTATGACAAAATTTTGCGATGCTTACATACTTATCAAATGTGTTATTGGGAGATCAGAGGACAACAGGACGCCCAGCAACAATCACATGGATGAAAACTCATTATATTTTCTAATTAAAGTAAACATAAAATAATGCTACTGATATAAAGCTATCAATAAATTAATTACAGCTTTCATCCATGATCTCTGCTGCCCCACATCCAATTGACCCGATAAACAATGAATACTTAGTCAATTTTCACTCATATAATTCAGACCAATAAAGTAGCAACAACAACATTTCAAATCATATTATTAGAGCACATTGACTTGTCGAATGTTTGTGGTTTGGAATAATGGGCGTGGCTCCCGCATTCAACGTGCTAACCGAAATAGGTTAACAGGACGCCGGACAAATTGTCGTTAAGGGCGACCTTTGACAGCAATCCGTAAATGCCCCAAAAGGCATACCCCAAAGGGCACCAATAAATAGCCCCAAAAGGCTAAACAATATAAGCCCCAAAAGGCTGCCCCAATAGGCTAAACAATATATAAGCCCCAATAGGCTGCCCCAAAAGGTTAAACAATATTTAAGCCCCAAAGGGCTGCCCCAAAAGGCTAAACAATATTTAAGCCCCAAAAGGCTAAACAATATATGAGCCCCATGCACTAGGCTAAACAATTTACTCGTATAAGCCCCAAAAGGCTACCACAATATTTAAGCCCTAAATTAAGACTAAACCAGATTATAAATATATGCCCTAAAAGGCTAAATTTGAACTGTGGCCCAAAGGCTAAATTTGAACTGCAACGGGCTAATTTTGAAGTGTGTCCAAAAGGCTTAAATACCTGAACTACTGAAGCCCATATCTCGCCACACACTGAATTGCGAATGGCCCTGGGAATCAGACACCAAACACAACGCTCATGACGAAACACCAACATCAGAAGCTACGGTACCAATAATATAATTTATATAAATTATTTTCTAAATAAACGAGATTTGAATCGCTATGTTACTGATCTTTTGAAAAACAATATTTGAGTTTGGATATCGCTGTCGGCAAATTGCGAATGGCCCTGGGAATCAGACACCAAACACAACGTCAGCGGCGAATCATCAGCCACAGAGGCACCAATAATACAAGTTATATAATTATTTTCAAAATAAACGAGATTTGAGTCAATATTTCTGAACTTTTGAAAACAATATTTGAATTTTGATATTGCTGTCGCCGGTCGCACTTTTGTAACAATCAACACAAAATCCAGGTAACCACGCCGTTGTTGATGTTCTACTATTCGTGTGGATACTGTATACACAAGCTCACATACATCAGTTCACCAATAATCTGCAATAGACAAACAAACAAAAGCAACACGACCAAAATATAATTTCAATTGTTAACCTTTGAAGACATACTTGACATGCACGACATCTGCATTCTGAAACAAAACTATAAATTATGCTAAATAACACAAACAGAATGTTCTGGGAATGGGTGGGTGGGTTGAAAGAATATATTTGACAAAAATCGATACAATTTCTGATCACCCGTCCTTGGTGTAGAATTCAACCGGAAAAGGAAGTATCGTCATACATACTCCTAAATAGCGCAAAGAACCTACAAGTAACGAAAAGGTCTCGTGCCTCCAATAACATGGGTTATCCATTAGAAGATAACCCTCATTATGATATACTATGTTAGTGTTGAGTTTTCATTGCCGCTCAGTGTATGTACCTACGTGGTGCCCTGTTTGATGATGAATGAAATATAATATAATATATGACATAACTCAGTATTGATTGAAGTTTTTCAATTATGTTTTCACAACTAAATGACATATGTATTTGTAACATCCAAAAAAGCCAATACAACTAAACTATTATTTGAAGAAACATCAAATATGCGTAAAATACAAAATTATGCCACAAATTGTGTACATGTTCTGATCTGAACTGATCTGATCCCCATCCAACACCTCAACATTTATTTCCATCGGAGAACATCACTGAGGCAAACATGCTTAATGGGACCTAAGCGTTTAGTAACCTGAACCAGAACGATATTGCCGAGCTCATGTTGTTAAGCAAAAACAAGCCTAAAGCGTTTGAGTGTACTGAATCTTGAATGGATAAACACTATGAAGTCATTTGAAATGAGTGATAGCAACGAAATGTCCCCTTTGGGATGGCTAGCGTGCTTAACATGAGTTCTTGCTACGTCAGATATGTAACGGACACTATGACAGTTCCAAATAAGAATGTAATCCAGAACGATATTGCAGTAGTTGGTTGCATAATTATAATGAAAATGCAATACTTACATAGTATAGCATAACACATTTAATATTTCGTAAGCATCGCGACATTTTAGCATAGCGTCAATAGTTACATGCATGTGACACATGCATATCACTTTGAATCAGACAAAAGTTGTTGGGGTGTTTCACCGCTTTTGAGTTTGGCGGAAGTTGAAAAAATCACAGTCATTTAGGTGCATTGTGAGCTTCCGACAACCGAGATCAAGTAATACAAAATGCTTAATAAGTTAATATTGATTTTTCAGCATCTTTTCATGTCTTATAATCGCGATTGTTATGAATAGTTAATACGATTATGTACTTTTAATAAAAATACAGAAACTACCTTCGCTCAATCCATACGGATGATTTATTCCAAATGATATTAAACACCTGATCTAGCGAATTGGTTACAGCGTTTTTGAAACGTAGTTCTATGCGCCCATATCAAAATTATTCAATAGTTTTAAACAGTATCCCGAGCACTTTAGAGGACGTTTTTTTGCATTTATTTCTGAAGAATATAAAACTAATACATGCAAAAGAGCCCGAATTAAAACTGTAAGCACCTTGAATTATGCACTATGTTTTTTGAAAATTGAATGATCGCGAAATCTGAATACAACGGATGCAAAACGTTGATTAATTTTGTTACCTCCCCTGTTTTCAGCAATTCTGAAATCAGTAAAAGTGCAACTAAAATAAACTAGCCGAGCAATTGTCATGAACTTTGGCACGAAACTTCAATATTTGTCACTCTACTTGTTGCATGCATGAAAACAGCACGTTGTTCAACACTTTTTCGCGTTAGATTTAAAAACGAAAATTTACATATTTTAAAATGTTATTTAAAAAATCAAATAACATGTACAGTATAACCTAAAATTTGCTGTTTGATTCTTTATATACGAAATTTCATGTAAACCAAATTTTATGAGGATTGATGAAAAGTTTTTCGGTAAATTAAAATTATCAGTTTTTTGGGGTGTCCCCAAAATCCAAAAATATCTTAAAAACTAGCCGAGCAAGACTTTCGGGATTTCGGGATTTTCCAGACTGATTGTCGAAAATGTGTTCTTTTTAAATATAACAGGTTTTATATACCTTGTACAGAAAAATCCAACACCGATTAATCACCTTAAGCAACATTTTAGCAACGTTTTGTACGAGGGGTGATCACTATATTCGAGGACATTCCTTTTCAATTTTGTAAAATTGGACCTAGAGTTATGAAATAACAAGCTATAGATCAATCAATAAAATTACTTTATGATAACGTCACTTTTTACTTGATGACGTCACCTTTTGTAACCATGATGAAGCACGCACCGTCGAGCATCGCGGGCGTAACGTTACGACGTAACGCACGCAATTGAGTACGTCCGTAATTTCGTACACTCGCTATAAAGCAGTAGTTGATACTACTTTCTATTTCACTAGATGCATTACATATCATATACCAAAATATTCGTTATAAAATTGTCTACATTGTCATTTTAATTTGAGTTCATGTAGAATAACATGTAGCTGTAGCATTGGAGAAAATATCCGACAGATATACAAAAATCTATGTGCAATTTGTAACACAAAGTATTGCCCGTCGGCATAAAATAACAGCTATTTTATTCAAAATGTCATTAATTTTGTGTGATACTTCACCGAGTGGCACCAGAAGTTACGTTTTTTAACATATCATCGTGAAAAATCACGGGTACAAAAAATAAAAAAGTTAAGTAATAAACTGTTAACACGAAAAAAGTGCAAATTTGCAAAAAATTGCCGAAAAATTACCGAAGACGCATGATTATTACGCAATTATTTTTTCATTTTTATAAATAAAATAATTATGATTTCGTTTTAAAAATATTATTTTTGTTTTATCATCAATAATAAAATCCCAATGCATTCTAGCCAATATTTATCGAGATTATTAGAATGAAATGTGTGGAGGAAAATTGTCCTACTCGCGCGTTTTAGCGATGCGTTGCGACCATTTACGAAACTTAATAATTTAATCATAAGTCATAGTACGTACAATTAAAATAAAATTAGAAATATTATCAGAGTGAAATTTTTACTTTTAAAAATTCTAGAAGATTGCTCTTAAAATAAGCCCGACAGACTTAAATCAATGTGTGGAGGAAGATTGTCCTACGGCGCAATTTTGCGACGTTTTTGACGTTTTATGCGTAACGCAAGTTTTATAGTGGACGAACTACATTGAAAATAATTATTTTGAGCGATATTATGCATAGACGTGCAATGCATTATGATCCGTATATTATAGAACGAACAATGTGGTGTTTTTTTCATAAAACAGTACATAGATACGTGTGTTAGGTATTGAATGCGTGAGTGAGGAAAATACTTGTCAGATAGACAACGAGTGATACTAGTGAATAAGCGTTAAATTGAACAAGCGGGAGAAATTGATAACGAAAGAAACCCAATTTTCTTAATTAAAGAACGATGATATTGACAGATAAATGTATTGTAGTTCTCGATATTGTAAACATTTGCAGAATTAAACATTAATGATTAGATCATAAGATTAGTATTACGCAGAGTAAGTTATGCTGACGTAACATGACGTTACACAAACGTACTCAATACCGTGCGTTACGTCTATTTTTGAGAAAGGACGTGCTATGGAAATTAACGAGAAACTTGTAAAATTGTCCTGATATCTCCAAAATCACTTGACTAAATTGTGCATAGATTCTGTGCGCTCCCAATTGGCCATTTTCATATGATTACATTGTTGATGTGATTGTAGGGTCTCTGTCAAACGGTTGAGTCGATAAAATAAGAATAAACAGCAAAACTAACACTGCGTTATGGACATTTTCCATTAAATTCTGCGAAATAAGACGCACATATCTGAACCAAATGTAACAGGCGAAAACGAAGACTAGTGTAGGCTACAAAATATTAAATCGTTGATTCCAGATCAAAAGGGTTATTTCGATATTGCGTCCTAAACCTGATAGTTCGTGCTTCATTCTTAATTGTAATAATCTAATTTTGTGAAGCCAACCGCCCTTTTCCGAGTTTTGTTGCCAATAACGCATCGATACTCTTTTTATTCCACCTCACATTCCAGAATTGGCTATTAACTACTTATTATACATGGGACCGGGTATCAGTCCAGATAGAAGCTATGTGCTGCTCCGACAGTGACGCTTGGAATGACGTCACGTGACGTCAAACGTTACGCAACCGTTGTATAAATAAAATAATTTTATCAGTGCATCCAGTCGGAGACATCTTACTCCGAATGATGTTAAATAACTTTAATCCTGGTTGCCAAAATATGAAATTGTTAGATGAAAAGTCCTCGAATATATTGATCTCCCCTCGTACCAGTTGGATTTGGGTCAGTGTAAACGTTAAACCACCGTCAGAAGCAATGCAATGCGTGGAACTACGACGTATTAATCGTATGAAACGTTCATGCAATGCTTGTGGGATGCTGCTCCATTATTGCAGCAGGGTTATGCGAAGTTCAGGTACTGTTAAAGGGCGTGTACACTGTTACGCGTACGACCATAAAATATGTTCAAAATATGCTCTATTAGAGTCTTATATTGTTTAATGGTGTAAGGGAGGTAACTCATGAGTAATAAATCAAGTAGTTCTTTAACAACAGAATTTGAGAATTCCTTTATAACGCTGCTTCAAATTTTGGCGGCTCTAAACGCATGTTCGGACAACCGACCGATCTTCCACAGACTCCAATTCACATTCGTACCATGTTTGCGACTTATTATTTTGTTTTCCCGACCAATCCATCCATATTCTTCAATATAATTACACAATATGCGAGCAAATGTCGAGCCGTTCATCATATCTCGGAAAAATGCTATTCCGTTATGGACGAGTGATTCATTAAAGTATTGTAACGGAATAAGCTGAATTCAGTTGACATTCAACATGTATATCGAAAGGGATATGCAACATTTCAAGTTTGTAAGGTAACGGATTACGGAAATATCCAAGTGTTGAGTTTTCATCGCCGCTCAGTGCAGAATATTCCTTTGTACAAGTCCAATAACCTACTTGACTGATTAGTTCTTTTTTATGTCATGCAAGTTTATCAAATCGATGACTTGCATGAAAAAAACTAATTCACGTACTTAGGATTACATGTGCAATCAGGTCTTATCGGACTTGTATCGACATGTACCGGGCGTGAGGAAATACAGGATATATCTTTGACAATCTTATATACGTTTTCGTTATTTATATGTACAAGTGTGCATGCATCCAGTTCATAAAAAGGCATACATACTATGATTATGTGTGGTACTGTCACAGTACCAGATTGAGTGCAGACTCAACTGTTGATTATGCATTTAAACTTACACTTGGAAACACTCATAACTATGCACTTAGACAAACCCCACGATCTCAGTACCTTGTTAATATATCTTATTGAAATTTTCACTGAATGGAGTTATAAAATGTGTGGTCATGGTTTATAATATTTCATTTCATAATAAACGATATTAAAGAAACGCTAGCAGTTACAATTGCGAATTCACGAAATTTGCTCTGGCTTAAAACGCGCAGTTTTCCAATCAGCCAAAAACATGTCTTAATAGGCATTTGGGCTAGAAAACTTTGTTGTATTTGGTGTCATAGTTGAATGACAATCCCAGTTTTAGATTACCAATGAATAACAAGCCGCTTGTATGCATTAATCTACACTGAGCGGCAATGAAAACGCAACACTTACGAAGTACAGCATAACACATTTTATAAGTATGTGAGCATCACGAAATTTTGTCATAGAATAGAAATATATGCAATTGACAGATGAATATCACTTCGTATCAGAAATGTTTTGTTAGCAACATAGTTTTTCACCAGTTATTTTGGGGTCAGTATAAAACAGAAAGTCGCATTTTTTAATCTTTTAAAACCACAGCCAGGAGCGATCCATCGTGTGAATCTACGACGTATTAATCGTCTGAAACGTTCATTGAATGCTAGTTGGATGTTATTCCGTTGTTGCAGATGGGCTGTCTGAAGTGCAGGTACTTTTAAGGAACCTTTACACTATTTCACGCACAACCACCAAAACAAAGAAACATGGTCTATTATAGCCACGATGTACTTTCTATGGTCAAAGGGAGATAATCGTGGAGTAATAAAATTATTAAATAATTAACTTGCCAGTTTCTTTATAACACTGCTTTGAATCTTGCACATCTAAACGCATATTCGAAACTGCTCGTTTTGAGATTAATAAAATTGTATTATATTTGTCCCAAGTATGATGAAAGTATCACCATTTGTAACTGTAGATAAATTGCATGAACGCTATATGTATTATTTAAGACTGATTATTGCACTCAATGGTGAAAAATGCGCTTTTGAATTGCGTGCTTAATTTAAAAAACACAATTTACGTTTAAATATTAATAAACACCTGCTCCATAACTTGAGCATGTAGACTAGTTCAGTAATATCCAGTAATACAATTAAGTGTAAAGGTTTGGTGATTAATCTAAAAAAGTGAAGATAATTATCCAAAAGTTATCGCACTTGATTTAAACATTTGTCTTACATCCTACGACTTCTAATGCATTTTTAGCCTTCTTAACAGGTTTATATGTATTCAATTTTGTATTAAATAAATGAATTAATGACTTCGGTAATTTAAATCAACGAAACGTTGATTTTTAGTACGGATACCCCACAATTGAGCATAACGACCGATCTTTCGGAGTCTTCCTTTGACAAATGTACCACGTTTTCTACTACTTATTTTGTTTTTCCGACTAATCCATCCATATTCTTCAAAATGCTTGCACACTATACGAAGAAATCTCTAGCCACCTATCAGCACGCAGGTAGATGCGATTTAAGGCTATTCCGCTATGGACGAGTGATTCTAACGGAAAAAGCTGAATTCTGTAGATAATATATACCGAATTGAGCATACAAAATTTTAAGTTTGTAAGTTGACAGATTACAGAAATATTCAAGTTTAAAAAGTCATTGCAGAAAAATGACGTCGTCGAATTGCAACAATGAATGGACAGATGGACATGCGGAAAACGGCTACAAATACCTGTCGTGGTTCCATGATTGCGTAACACACAAGTTTGCCTATCGGAATGTCAATTATTTATTTTTCAGACAAAACTATTGTAAAACATCATGACGCCAGTTTTGATAAACAGGAGTCATGTCGTCAATTAAGTTACACGTATTTTTGTGTGTTTTGTGTTTATAGACCAGGAATTTAATGGAAATATCAATGTGCAGTTTATTTCCCGCCGTTTCAACATTTTCTCGTGCAATTCGTAAAAATGTTATTTTAAAAGTACAACGGGCGATGTTCACTGAACCGTGAAATTTGATTATTGGATTATGTTGTGTGTCGGCTTACAAAAAAATACACAAAAGTTCGTTAAAAAGTATTCACAAACAAAAAAGTAATTAGGAATTAAAAACGGCACACCGGGCTTAGTGACAAAAAGTGTGAAAGTATTGAATATTAAATATGGTTAGAAAGAGGAGACTTTTGTGAACAGTTTCTGAAAATTTTAACAAATTTTTTCATACACTTACAAAGACTTTTTTAACCAACCAATACCGCCTATTTTTTGAGTGACGTTGCAAACGTCAGTCTCTGCGTTTTTGACGTAACGTTAACTGGCATTTCAAAGATCCAGTATCTGATAATTTGTTTACGTAACTTTTATAATCGTGGCACATTTTAGAATCATATTCTTATTTTAATGAAACTTGTCCATTTTGTGAGTTTGCATACATGGAACAATAGCGAGTGTTTTAGCCACTTAACCCTTGTTTTCCTTTATATGAGTATTTTTTTAAAAACCGATCACCATAGCAACAATGGATGTTATATTGACACAATTTTAAAGAAAATTTGAAGCTAATGGATAGTACTATACTATCCAAATACTTAAATATGAAATCGAAGGACACGAGTTTTTTCTCATTTTAGACATTTTTCTAAATCTTATTGCATAATTACAATACTATGCCATTAAGTCCGGTTTTCCTGGAGGACGGCTCATATATATGTATAGTACAAAACCACATCAAAGATACTCATTGGCGTGTTTTTAAAAATATAAATGTATTAAGTACCAGAAAGTGCACAGTAAGGTTCACCTATCACATTTAAAGGCTTGCTAGACACTCACTTGGGTTGCTTTGATAACCTATCAATGTTCACCACCACTTGCAGGAGACGCCAGAATCATATACTTTTGTTTTCCATAGCCGCCGCCTACATTTAACAATATACTCATCATGTTTGTGTATGCAACTAGTGTACCAAACAGCGTAATGATGGACAGCAGCGATAACAGTAAAAGTTGCGGTTAAAGCCACTATGTCGGTATCATTTTTGAAGATACTTGTAAGGACGCTAGGAATGTGTGAATTAGACTTATTGCGCGTATCATAGTTTGAGTTTGAAAACTCAGGGGTCCAATTATTCAGTGTGATATTACTCATTTTATGTGAGGTGGAACTCTGAAGACATTGGCAATGTGACGACAGTGCTGATATTTGAAACGATGTATAATTTTACCACTATAATAAAAAAAACTTGAACCAGAATTGACACTTGACGAAGCGCGGATCAGAACAATTCTTCTACAACGCAGTAACACAGTATCACAGTACCTCTACATCGGTGACTGGACATAGCGAACATATCATTTCTAGTCGACCGTATAGGATTCTACTTCTAGGACAGGTCCAAATGTTCCGACGCGTCTCAAGGAAAACTCCCAGGTCTAATGGAAGGTCAAATTCTTGATCCGTTGCAGTAACATACATCGCAATAATTTGCTATGGTAGGAATCATGTAAATCTTTACCAAGAGCCAAACTTTCTTTAGAGGCGCCAAGTCAACATACTTGTGTTGTTATATAGGGCATTTATATAATTAACGCTTCTTTTTACTTGGCCGACATAAAACAAACAAGCTATACTGAGTGTCAAAAGTTATGCAAATGCATAAAGTTCCATTTATTTCCAATTGCAAAACATTTTACGCTGAATATAAAAATCATCTCATACATCGCCAGGCAGAACATAAACGGTGGTACTTCATGATTCGACTTTAAAATACATTATTTTATCACATTTATTTTGCATTTAAATTAAATATTCATACTAGGGAATTTATTTATCTCACAATCATCGATTTAAAAAACTTGTATTAAATGTTTTTTCAGTCTCTCTTATTTAATGAATCGATGATACCGTGTGCATGTGGTCACAATATGGACCAGTTAATGGAATCTAGTTCATCAGTATAGCCTTATCGTACATAGAGACCTACATTTAGTACGTCTGTTAAATCACATTACCGATTTATGCTTCATAGACTTTCATAGTGTCTAAACCTTTATATTAGTAACCATGTTAAAATCACTTGCAATATGTTTAATAGTGTCTGTTTGTCGGGTGTTCGCAATTGCAGAACCACCACTGTCTAGTTTAGAGTCACGGATAGTCGAACTGGAGAAAAGAGGTAAAATCAATTAATTTGATTTTAGTTTTCGAATCGCGCAAAAAAGGATACGTGTAGGACGACACACTTTGTTTGCAATCAGTTAGGTATACGTATATTAAATGTAAAAAAGGCATCTGTGAGATCACCGATTTCAGTAATGCCAGTTGAACCCTTGCGACGTTGCATTCGATGCGATATAACAATGGTACCAAACACTTCCATGCTTACGCTCAACATTACATGGTAAACTGACACTGACATCACTGCAACATATGCCATAATGAATGAGGTGTTTATACGTAATCGGTGTCTAGTACATAAAGTATATATATACATGTATATAAAGTTTTGATTAATTTCGGTACTGTAAAAGTAATATGTTTTTTGAGATCCCTCTATATTCTAGCTAAAGTATGTAAAATATTTATTTTGTCAGATCAGCTACTGATTCAGATCATTCAAGATCAAGCTACGAACATACGTGACCTAGAACTATCCAATTCTGCACAAGCACAGGTCATAAAAGATATACAGGCAGAACTGGAAACACTCAAAAGATCAGCGCCAAACCCAGACACCAAACAGCCATCGGATCATCACAAAGACGAACACCCGTTTTACGCATTTAGTCACGAGAATAAAGCTTTAAAGAGTAAAGGTAATTCTATTGATGAAATTTCATATAATATTATTACATATTAATATAGCAGCGACAGTATACTACCATTTATGGTTCAAGAAGTAACCAATTGTCATGCACTGTATATAACAGGGTGTCCCATAATATGTTAATATGTAATTTCAAACACCCTCCTACCTAAACAACAGTATGTCATGAGAACAAACATGAACTCACATGTTATACGCGGGGCGTTCAATGCATATGGATAATGTATTTTTGGACACCGTTGTCATATACATTTATTTCAATGGAAAGCAAAGTATTTTTTCAAGCATTCATATATTAATTAAGAAACAACGAATACTCTCATGGATATGGTGGGGCTTACTGAATTAACTGTTGATTCGCAGTATAAGCATTTTTGTGTCACCGTTTGATCAGTTATGTGGTTCCGATCAAGCATAGATAAAACCCGTTAATGAAGGCTTTTCAAACTCGTCTGACCTACAATGTATTGTGTAGGGAAAAATGTGATCTGCATCAACACTATTGTCGTTCTCCGTGTGGTGGAATAATTATAATTATATTTTTCTATTTCTTTCAGATCACGACCAAAGTGTTTCCTCTCCTGTTGTTCATTCTGAGAGAGCTCGCAAGTTTCTACTGAATGGCGCAGAGACAGTCGCATTTCATGCAAACTTCCCTGACGATGCACATATCCTTCACCATGCTGCCGGCACACCTATTGAATTTTCTAACGTTTTTCTTAATGTAGGCGGTGGTTATCACCCTTCGACCAGCTTGTTCATTGCACCCATGTCTGGCATATACATTTTCTCAGCGTCAATCATGAGCTCACTAATGGATGTTGGGAAAAGGGTTCATGCTGGTATAATGAAAAACGGAACCTATCTCGCCGGCATATATGCTAATAGGGATGGTGTTAATGGCGGTGAACAAGGGTCGGTTACCATAGCAACCCAGCTGAGTCTCGGTGACGAAGTATGGGTCCAGCATTTGGTTCACACGGACGGTACCATTTATGGGGGAGGGTTGACGAGCTTCATGGGCTGTCTGATATCGCCTTTATAAGCAGAAGTACATTGTATTACCCTATTATAATGCATACTGCATCGAAATAAAGTACATACTAGTCAACGCATTTTTCATGAAATATTGAATTTAAATCTTTTGTCATGGTAACACGGTGGCTGAGCGAATGAACCGCTTGACTACTGATCTAGATTTGATCCTCGGCCGGGCCTTTGGTCATTTCTGATACGTTTTTTCAGATTTGCATTCATAACTAGAGATGAACCAGCAGTCATACGTGTATCACTGGTGTATAACCCCCCCCCCCCCGGCAGGTTAAAGAACCTAGGAGTAGGTTCGGAAAGATCTAGAACAGCACGCCCGAAGTACTTTTACCACTGTCTCTTCTGCGTGCTGTTCCATTAGCCAAACACATACACATTGGAAATTGGTGCTTGCACTTTTATTGGTTATCCATGATACAAAGTTTAACTAATTACATATATATACATATATATTAATTGGTTGCTATAGCTTTACATTTATGGTGCTGGTTCTGTCGCACGTAAAAATAGAAAACAATTTCGGCTGCATTTCAAGTGCAAGTAACCTACCATAGCTTAAACCTCTGCTAAATCAAACATATTCAGTTTGATATTGGTGCAACTTGTTCACATGGGCATACGAATACAAAATTTTCTATACATATATTTATTTTGTCGCTGGCTTGGCATGAGAAGGTCGTAGGAACGAAAACGCCATTTCAGAACACATGAAAAACTGCTTGGAAACTATACTTCTTCGCTTATGGAAAACCTACCTTTATGACGCTCAGTTTGGTAAACATGACAAGCTTCACATTTCACGAAAAAGACACTTTAGAAACACCTGTCAGGTTGAAAGTAGTTCTCACGAATTTGTCATTCTAAACCAGCGACGAGTGTACATGTAGTTGCGGAAGGTCATAGTTATGAGAGTTCTAAAATATTAATATTGTCCCTACAGAGGAAAGAATTGAGGGATATAAACATAACCTGGGTCGTTTAACAAATTACAAATCAGAAACATACATTTGATCAACATTATATTCATTATTCAAAAGTCTTGCATTCCAATACTCTGTCGTGTTACTTATAATGATGTGTAAATATAAAGGATTATCATAAATTAGAAGGACCTCCCTCGTGCGATGCAAAATGACAATTATAAATGGTAAGCAGCACTCCGCAGAAAAAAGAACAGAAAGTGTAAACTGTCCTCGCTTGTCTGGCATCAATCCTTGCATCTGGGAAAATGAGCAATACTCTACTCTTATTCAACAGTTGCATGCCTCATATCAATCTGATTTAATTAACTGTTCGTGTTTCATGACATCATTTTAGGCCTATTGTAGACAAATAAAATCAGGAAATTGAGATCATTAGACCGGCTTTAAGATAATCTCATTCGAGACTCAAACATCCTAAACGTCGTTTTCTTTCTAAATTTACTGAGTTCCAAAAGTTCCGCATTCAACATATTGTGTGTCTTTTTTATTAAAATCTCCCACTTATTTATGATGATTCCATCTAAATGCGCTTGCGTAGATCGATATATACTTGATATCAATCCATGAAAGTTATCGATTTTATGATATGTATTGATCCATAATAAAATCACATGTGACACCATCCCACGATTCCAAAGTACACAAAGCGATAAACTACCATTTTGCAGTGTAAGGTAGGTAATTTAAGTACATAAATACCAAATAATATCTATCTTTGACCACAGACAATGGTTGAGTCTGTACAAAAGGTCAGATTTTAGGAAACAGCCGCCTCGTCATAAAAACACGCAAAATTAAAGAAAGTTTCCCATGATTTGGATGTTGGGTGGACTACAATTATGCTACAACAATGCCATTGTATTTGGTGCAAACATATAGTAGTATTTCATGTCTTTGTCAGCGGCATTGACCCCCTTGGCCTGTGGTCACGTGGTACGTCATATACAGGTTGGATGGAGATGATACCACAGTCTTTTTATGATAGCGGAATGCCAATTGTATCCGACACAAAGTAGTTTTAGTGAAACACCAGCCTCTAGCGTCTTATATATACGAGTACGTTCATCATATCCATTTTTGCAATCCAATTAAGCGTACATCTCTAAACTTATTTGACTAACTTATTGTGTTTTTTCGTATCACAGACACGTTGCAAATAAATAGGAAGTGACCATTAAGTCGAAAATCAAAAACCCAAACTATGCTTGCTTGAATAGCCGTTTTACCCTTTGTGATAGTGTTATCATTCAAGCGTGACGAAACACAACGGAAAAAGGTTCAACATGAACACTTAGGGTACGCAAATGGACAGTGTTCGTAAAAAGTTCGTTTAAGTTAACTACTAAAAAAAAAGGATTTTTTAATTAAGATGCAGAAGTTTGGAACTCGGTATATATAATTTGTATTTCTTTCATGAGAGGCTGTACCAAAAGGTTTTCTTAATTAAATCAAACATATAGTATAATTTAAGAATACTGTTTTATACTGAAGCCGACTTTCTGTTGAATGTATTGTATTATGTATTGGCATTATCTTTTGCAAATGAATCGAAATAATTTAATGGAATACTGTTACTGGACACGGTACAAAACTACAGAAGACACTACTTGTCCTGCAAATGACGTAGATAAGTTCTACGTTGCTTGTAGAACAACGTGTATATTATTGGTGGTAGTTGATTGCATGAACGCATGTTGGATCAAACACGACGTAAGCACATTTGTATAACAGAACGAAGCGATATACATCTAGGTGCTGTTTGTCCCTTCCAAAGCTTACATGTACTTACAGAATATGTAGTTATTATAAAGTACTGATGACATACAAGTGTATTACTAAAAGAACGAACACCAACAATGTCCTATTTTGAGTTATCGATGTGCCCTGTATGTTCTGTAGCGTAAATCAAATAGCACATCCTCTTGCGGGATATATTTCATATCGACACTAATTGGAATCAAACTAGCGCCTCGGTTATCAAAATGAAATACTTCTTTCAAACATTTAAGTGATTGATATAATTGAAACTGATTTAAAAACGCACAACACAATTTGATTTTTTTCGAAAGAAGTGTGCCTTTATGTAAAAAATAAAACAAATGGAATTTAACAGGAAGGGTGTCGACAAGTGACAGTGAATTCTGTCAATATCCTGTGACATTAAATATTCCTTTGGCACATGTGTGTTACATTATGATCCTTACTAACACATAAAATGTGCTACCATATAAGACAAATTAAATATACAATCATATTTGCTTGTCTGTAGGAGGGTAGTATATTCTATTTTGAATGTGCATATACCTTACAAAATTACATTATAAAAACGCAACCAGAATGGTTCATTTTAACCGTTAGAAATATTCCAAAATTTCCAAAGCTTTGTTTCCACTGTCTTTATCGTTCAGTTATCTGAATTATTCTCGGAGGAAATTCTCCTGTTTAAGTTCATTATTATTTCTGCAAAGCTCAACATTAGTATCATGGTAGTTTATCATATCTCACAATTTTGACAAAAGTGCAAATCCATGAGAATTGAGCATCATTTGTACGAAGATGGTTAAATTCATTTCTGTGAGCGAAATGCATGTTAATCGGGCCCATCTGAGAAGTTGCGAATCCCTTGATGTCTCATTTTAAAAATACACTTTACAAATTGAAGAGGAAGGCAGAATTCAACGCCAAACAACGGAACACCAAAACACAACAAACATAAAAAACAATCAAATTGGCAAGTATAGCTTGACCAGATTAAGTAGGCACTCCGGACATATTCCGTGCATATTTCGGACAAAGTCGGTGCAAAAATAAACAAATATTTTCGATAAGTACCGACAACGCTTACGGAAAATAATACACGCTTCCGAAGTTTAATGAGTGCTCTTCTTCGTGTGCAAAATGACATCCTTTGCTCTCTAGATCAGAATAAAGCTACGGTCCTGGTAATGCTGGATTTATCAGCAGGTTTTGACACCATAGATCACAACACCCTACTACGCCGACTTGACAATCATTTCGGTATAATAGGCAAGCCACTAGAGTGGATGAAATCCTATTTGTGTGACCGCTACCAGACTGTCTGTATAGATGGAGATCTTTCAAAACCTGTACTAATGAACTACAGTGTACCACAGGGTTCTGTGCTTGGTCCTAAGAACTACATTATGTACACAAAACCAGTAGGTGCAATCTGTAGAAAACATCAATTGCAACATCATTTCTATGCCGATGACTCCCAATTGTATATGACATTCAAACCAAAAGATTGTGTCTCGCGTGATGAAACACTGCAACGAATTGAAGCTTGTCTGAAGGATATCTTGCACTGGATGAAAGAAAATTTGCTGAAACTTAACGTCGAAAAAACAGAGGTATTCTTGTTTGTACCGAAAAGGAATGCCAGTTCAGTCGACAATCTCAATGTAAAAGTTGGTGATGCTGTGATCAGACCAACGTCGATGGTGAGAAACCTCGGGGCCATGTTGGATTCGCATATGGTATAATAATAATAATAAAATACTAAATCTGGTCGAGCTATACAAGGCAAACATATAAGAATCAACAAACAAACTAATCTTATCTTGTTATTATACAAAATGTAATTGCAAAATATAACGGGAGTACATGTGATCATGGTCTATGCTCTGTGTGCACATCACCATTTAACTTACTTAAAATGATTTCTACACAAGCATGTGATGTAGTGAGATTGTTTAGATGTATGCCAGTCTAGGCCTAGATATGAAAGGGAAATAATGTTTGGATTAAAAGACTGCTAGTAACTCGCTGTGTGTGTGTGAGGAAATTTGGTCACTGTATTTGACGAGCCAATGTTTTCAAATACTGTAAAATCTTTAGTTTTCTTGGGTATTAAATTTCGTGGATTTTGTGGTTCACCTTTCAACACTAATTTTAACCCTTGGATGTATCACCTGAAATGCAAAATCCAAGAACTAACATTCCATCGAAATGGTATTTTTTACCAAATCCACGAAATTTTGTCCCATCGAAATTAATTGATTTTACAGTATGATGCATTAATTACTAGTAACAGATACCCCTGTTTTGTTTTTAGTTTCTAAAGTCTCCTTCAATTGATTAGGGTAGCCATATGATAATTTGGATCGTAGTCATTATTACTTTGTTTCGAATACGAGTATTTAGTTTTTGCCTCGTGATAGCAGGACAGGTTTCCGAACTTAGTGTGGTCTCTAAACGAAAATATAATTTGGTATGACCTTGAGTTAAATAACACATCATTCTGGTGGTTTATGACCTATATAAATAACACGATCATCTTGATTCTGCCCTGACATATGCTTATCAATTTGCACTTTGTATTTCTATTGTACTCCTTCCAATTACAGCCCATATAATTGACAAACTTTTGTCTCTATCAAATTATGTCAGAATAGTCCATCCTTTCCATTTTCATAATTGATTTGTGACACGTTCCCGAGCTCTAAGTGTTTAAATGATAGCCAAAGCATTCCTAATATCGATGGCTTAGAACAAGAAGGTCGTAACTACCAAATCGATATATTGAGAAAACAAGAGAAAACTGTCTGACATTTAATCTTTACTTATGGTAAAACAAACTTTTACAATTTCATTTTGGTCAACATGACAAGCTCAGATTTTTATGAAAATGGGCTCATAAGAAGCGCCTTGTGATGCTTATTCTAAATATGTATGAATCTTAAAAGGTCGTAAGTGGCACTTACGACCTTCTAATTCTAAGACATCGATATCCCAGATGGGTTTCAATTCGTGATTCACCAAGGTAATATAATATTAATGCTTAGATAAGTATACTTCCAAAACGTACAATGTCAATTATAGCTAGGCCACATTGACATGAGTCTGACCTTTTGATTAGCATAATTTAACAGTCGATATATTGCCTACGTTTACAACACCGATTGTATGTTTTATAATCGGGGAGTATCACGAAGACGCTCGAGATGTAATACTAACACAAATTTGAAATACTGATATCGCACGATTTGCTTGCGGAAATTGATACATTCAAAGCAAAAACCGTGAAATATATTCTTGCGTAAAGTTCAGGCTCAGGTCAAAATAGCCAAGCTATAAAAGCAACAATACATCGTAAATTACGAAGGTATCCTTAGCTTATGATCAGGCAATGTCTGGACGATAATTATTCACGAGGGTAAGAAATATGACTTTACGTAGTGTGTATGTCTTTCGGTGATATTGTCATTAAACTACTGTATAGCTTGGCTATTTTGACCTGCGGCTGACCTTTATGCAAGAATATATTACAAGGTTCTTGCTTTGAATATATCAATTTCCGCAAGCAAATCGTGCACTATCGGTATTTCAGATTTGTGTTTGTATTACATCTCGGGCGTCTACGTGATACTCCCCGATTATGATAACGTACAATGGGAGATGTAAACGTAGACAATATATCGACTGTCAAATTATGGTAATCAATAGGTTAGGCTCATGTCAATGTGGCCAAGCTATACTAAATACGACCTGGAACAAAATGACAGCGTTTGACAATAAGGACATTACATTTATAAGAACCTATCCGTATGAAACACTATAGCTTGACCAGATTTAGTAGGCACTCATTAAACTTCGGAAGCTAGTATTATTTTCCGTAAGCGTAGTCGGTACTTATCGGAAATAGTTGTTTATTTTTGCACCGACTTTGTCCGAAATATGCACGGAATATGTCCGGAGTGCCTACTAAATCAGGTCAAGCTATACGCAGTTTGTTCAATCTCGGTATTTCGTCAACAGACGGACCTGACCAGTGGTTTACATTTGTACAATCAGATTGATAGTGTTACACAGACGGCAATGTAATACTAATTGTTAATAATTCATTTGTTAACAAAAACCAAACATCACCCTGCACGCACAATGTGTATCATTAGCCTAGCTGCATCACAAATTATCGTAGAACAATGATTAAAGTTTATAGAGCTATATCGGAAGATATTTTTTTAAAGTTTCAAAAACTGAAAAACAATTATGCTTTCATATCCATTAGATCATTTTTCGCTTCAGTTTTAATAGAAACCCTCTGTGATTTATTGGACATGCAAGCTGTCCACTTTCATACGAAAGTGTTCTAGAACACCCTATGAAACTATAAGAATCGTCTATTTTTCGACGATTGAATAAAAAAACTCGAAATCCATCCACAGTTTTTATTTGCAATTAAGGTAGTCTAGTATCATACCAAAAACGATGCAAGTAATTATTTTGACATTGAATGACTGTTAAAATATAGCTCTATACACTTTAATTAAAGACTATAATACATCCTAAAAAGTCGAATAATATACTCGTTCTTAAAGTACAATGCGTTGAATGTCTGTCTTTAGGTTATCATGTTCACATATATATTGTATGTACTGTTCCAACAGCGATGTATGTCAAACACGTGTTGTCTACATTACATAGTAGTTGAAACCAATGTTCTATTCTCAAGATGCCATGCTATAAAACAAATGTTGAGTTTCATATAACTTTACATTTTTATATAAAAATATGTTATAACTGAAATGCAATATGCGTACATTCAATTATATTAACTGTAACACAAGTAAGGTTTAACTTGTTGGAGAATAAACACAAGCGACAAAGTGGAACCAACTATTAAGAAGCCTTGGCATGCCTGTAATATAATTATGTAGATCAACGTAGCAGCATCTGATAACTCGAAATGATTGTATTACTGTAATGCGACATTTCGATAGCTTAGCACCAGAAGGTCGCAACTACCTCTTACGACCTTATAATACTCATACATGTTTAAAATCTGCTTCACAAGGCGCTTCTAATGAGCATATTTTAATGTAAATCTGAAATAGTCATGTTGACCAAAATGAAGTTTTAAAAACGTGGTTTCACATAGGAAAAGAGCAAATTACACACAGTTTTCTCATGTTTTCTCAATATATCGATTTGATAGCTACGACATTCTTGTTCTAAGCTAGCGATTTATTATATTATCTTCAATAGAAATGTGTTCGTGGGACACAGGTGTCCACATTATAGCACATATCGTTAAGTGGGAACGTTTAAAGAAAGTCAACCAACCGTTTATGAGAAGTTCAACACACAATATTTTACATCATTGGGTTTATAGTAAAAGTAACAAAGGGACATAACTCAAGTACAACTTGACGTAGGAAAAGTCCCTCCTTTAAGGTCGAGAACACATTGGGGTTGGTCATTTCAAAAAAAGTTTGAAGACATTCCATCCAACGGTTAATGAGGAGTTCAGCATACAATATTTGCGTTACGTACAGACGAACGGATGCATGGATAGCACCATTGCTATATGCTCCCAACAATTGATTGTGGCATTCCAATCGACTTGATATATGCCATTTGAACGTTCTGTCTTTTTGGATACCATGTGGACAATTGTACGTATTTCAAACATAAATATTGTTATTTGTGTAAATTTGGCTAACAAATAAATCACATTTCGTCGCTGTCGTTCCCAAACCTCGTAGCTCCAAAATGCCAACTTTTCAGGAGAGAGAAAAAACCGTCACATTTTTTTATAACGATGTTCTAGAAATTGAAATTTTATAAAATTACCAAACAAATAAAGCTGCAAAATATGGTATGAGTCGTAGACGCGTTAGTCATACCGATATTCAGAAATGGTAGCTACGATATTTTGTCAACACAGTTTTGTCATTTTTAATGAGGTACGACAATTCCCGATATTCAGAAATGGTAGCTACGATATTTTGTCACCACAGTTTTGTCATTTTTATGAGGTACGACAATTCCCGATGTTCAGAAATGGTACAAATGTAGCTACGACTTTTCGTCCGACAAAAAAAGCGACCAGTCAAGATACAACATTTCGTCACGTGGCTTTTGTAATGGGATCTGGTTGGCGTAGAGCTACGAGATATAGCCGAAAATACGCGCCAGGTTTCATACATTCGGAATTGACGAAACATTTTTTTTGGAAATTTTTGAGCTACGAGGTTTGAGAACAACAGCGACGATTTTCAACTTTGTAGGTAGTGAAACAATTCGACATCGACATGGCATATTTCACAATTTCAAGTCAATAAGCAAGCAGTCTCAAACTAATTGTACAACTGCATTTATTTTGACTGGTGTTGTCTGGTGATGTAAGGTCAGAAGTTTTGCAATAATACAGTGTTTAAAACGAATCAAATTCCGATTAAGGCACATTAACACACGTTAAATGGAACAGTATTAGAATAAATCATACAGTGCACATGATAAGGCGTATACGATATTAAAAATATCATAGTATTTGTCAACACATTTTGTTTGATATTAAATTGTGATTGTGACAGTATGGCGATTAGATCAATTTTAAACATTAGTTCACGATACATAAACTTATATCAATTAAATTGTCAAAGTGTATAGAGCTGTATATCGGAAGATTTTTTTTTAAAGTTTTAAAAACTGAAAAACAATTTGCGTTCATATCCATCCGATCATTTTTCGCTTCAGTTTTAACAGAAACTCACTTTGTGATTTATTTGACATGCAAACTGTCCATTTCATACAAAAGTGTTCTAGAACACCCTATGACACTACAAGAATCGTCTATTTTTCAACGATTGAATCAAAGTACTTGGACCCAATCCATAGTTTTAATTTGCAATTTAGGTAGTCTAGTATCATACTAAAAACAATGCAAATAATTATTTTTTGACATTGAATGACTGTTAGAATATAGCTCTATACACTTTAATGGACGGAAATACTCGTATTATACATTTAAGCACGTTTCGAGATTGGCTGATGCATAGCACGAATTTTCACAAAATGGATATTCGCTAATATGGAAGCTTTTAATAAAACAGCACTTAATATGCTTCGCTACTTTACAGATTATAAAATAATCAAATCAAGCAATCAATGAACTATACGTACGACTCTCTCAGATAACTCTTTCATTGATAACGAACAAAAATAGTTTGTGAAATTTATTTTTCTAGGAAATATATTCTTTACAAACAAATATTTTCGTTTTAGTCTTTATCAATGATACAGTTATCTGACTGTACACGTACTCTGAATCACAATTAATAGAAGACACATATCTCCATTGGCAGACACCGTCTGTCTTCTGATTCAATGTGTAGATAGCCCTCTTGGCGGGCACTGGAAGATATGAGGCTTATAATAAGACAGCAGGATACCCAACGTAAGAAGATTTGGAATATTGAGGCTGTCAAAGACGTCGCCTACTACTTATGTCCATATAAGTACATTGTTAGTCGGTTCTTGCCTTGAATTATGTCCAGTGAATATTATTATAATTATGTAGTTTTTCTCGTGGGTTAGATGATACAAATGTAACATAAGTAGTATAAATAAGGTATACATTTGTGTAAAAGACAAGCGACAGGGCCTGTATGTTTAATAAAAATATTGTCTTAATATCAACACATTTGTCGTCAATTTCACCTGTTTTGTGAATAACCGATTTTAAAACGGTGATGTTGCATTACACTATTTCTCCAAAACTGGCAATTTTTTTATAAATTTGAGACACTTTGAGCAAATGTGGTACCCGTATAAACACATCTTATCAACAGAGATGTTAATCGTATAATTTCCAAAGAGAGCGATTCTTGAGGTCCATGTGTTTCAACTCCCCAAAGAATTAAATAAAACTTCAAAACTTACTTTTGACTTATTTGAGCATCGCTGCAATTCTCTCTGTAACGCCAATATTCATAGCACTATTCATTGTTTGTTCTTTTAAGTGTGAAGGTGGGTGTATTGTTGCTCCTTTAAATTATAAGCGATGTCACATTTGGTAATTTGTATTTAAATACAGGTGGTAACATATGTCAATACGTCTGTTTCCTACATCAGCACGTTTTCCACCCTGTAAACTCCTAACGATCCAAAGGATGATATTGGTCTGATACATATGTATTGGTACAAGTGGCCGTCTTATCATGTAGCACAATTATTATTATAATCATGACTGTGTTCTTTTGTACGAGCACAAATTTAAACATGTCACAAACGAAAATAACTATGTTTTCTTATTAAGGTGTTGACAGCATTGTTGTATTCAGACAATGATGTACAAGGTTTATGATATCTACATCAGCATACATGTACGTTGTGATAGTCCGTTTACATCTGAATGTTGTTAGCAGAATTCACAATCACATAAACTGCATTTTTTTCACCAAAATTAACCTAACTGTCCAGACAAATACAATATGAAGACAGATCATGTCGCATAATTTCCTAAAACCAGACTCGTAAATCATAATCACTGTTAGAAAACGACCACGACTGTCTATCAGACTCACTCACATTTTGTTTTTGGCAAATTTGGAAGACAATGTTTCACGAATCACTAAATAAACTGTCTATGTTGTCGAGTAATGGTTTGGGACAACTTGAACAATAATGCTTAATTGTATTTTATATTAATAAATTTTAGTTGGATGGACTTTTACATATATTTAGTGAATATTTAACATGCATAAGCGACGTTATTTTAAAATGCCGCTTTTATTTGTAGCTTCGAAATCAATGGAGATTTTTAGAAAAGAATCATAGACCCGTTTTATAGAATACAAAAGTATGTTATATCATCGGTATTAGAATGTTAATCATACATTCTTGCCCCAAGTTCACAAAGGATCAGTTTACAAGATCAGGATCAAGATCAAATATGTATCATTTGAAATTAAGTATATATGTTAAGGTTAAGCGTGATAATTTTATACATGTGTGTATATAAACCATATCCTTCAATTTCAAAGACATTAAAATAATTGTTTTATGGCTAGTTATAAAAAAAACTTACTTGATCCTCATTTTAAAAGTTGATCCTCATTATTCAGGATTAGTTTCAGTCTCAATTACAATATCTATCGTTTGCAACAGAAAAATGATGATCTGTATATTTTGAACATGTTAACTTGAAGTAGACTAGGTATTCTTCGGCGTTGCTAATGTAAGATGAGCGCGTTGCTAATGGAAGAAAATCTTATCTCACATTAGCAACATCTTTCTCACATGAGCAACCGCACGTGAATTTATTCCGACCTTGAAATGGGTCTACTTTTACTTCTACTACGTCTGCATAGTAAATAAACTTGGTATTTAGCTAACAAGAAGAACAAAAATAGGTTCTATACTAATTAAGGGGCATTTTCTTAGGCAGAGCATATCTGTGTAGGCACATTACTACTTTATGTTATTGATTGTTTTGAATGCGAACGTACGGCAAATGCCACGTTATGATGACGTCACGTTGACGCCACGAACGCTAAATAATGATAAAAACTCATATTTTCACGAATTGCGTCGAAGAAAAATGATCCACCATGAGACAGTCTATGTAAGATAAGGAAATCTCACCCTCGGGGTCGGAATTTTAACCAGGGAACACGGCAAGCCTCGTCCCTGGTTAAAATCCGATCCCTCGGGTGAAATATCCTTTTCCTACATAGAAGCTCATGGTCGATCCTTATATTCTCTACCTGGCTATAAGTTGAAATTATAAAAAGTTACCAAAAACTTCTAAAAATTGGGATATTATTTTCAGGATCAAATTTGAACCAGATCATTTGATCCCTTGTGAACACTGGGCCTGAAGATGGTAATCATAATATCATTACCACTCTGTAGAACTCAACAAATTCACAATCATTTTGCAAATCGTTCTTTGATAATAAACTAGTCTTCATTTTACTTCCTCCCTCTTACAAGATTCTATCAAATTATTTAGGTTTACTAACAACTGTTTGATAATTCCCTGATCTTCTAATTCTCTTGGTATTGTCATGACAATGTGCTGGATATTTGAGTATGTATATCACCCCATTTGATTTCAACATTAAAGATAGAAAACATTTGAGCATACCTCGTGTGTTGTCAGTTTAAACAGGATATTATACACATTGGGAGTAAAACATCATGATGGTAGTTTAATTATTTTCAGTTTCATAAAAAGACCTGATAAGGAAAAGATTACAAACCAATGAATTAATAGAACAAACATCGTACAGGGAATGTGACACTCAATTACAAAACATAAAAATACCACGACCACACGACACAATGGCCAATACACTACTAAACGTGCAAATGAACGCATCCGCTGAAATATCAAGTTTTCACCTATCGAAAGTCCAAGCCATAGCTGTCATAAGGCTGAAAGACACAATGTTACAGCTACACAAATATGCACAACGAAATAACCATGCTTTTAGCCATACATGCACAATCTTGTATCTCAAACAGCTAAACTCTAATTGTCTGGGACTCCATGCAACATTCTGTCATATAGTATCTCTGTTCAGCTGAATCGATGATTTCAATAATTATAAAACTATTCAAAGTTTAACGTTTCATTTCATTAAATCAGTGTAATTGTTTTTATCCGCCGTGACATAATTCCAGACGTATTGTTGTAAGCTGTAAATCGTATATTGTGATCATTAGACCGTCTGCCAGATATATTAAACAATATATATGTGAAAATGATAACCTAAAGGCAGACATTCAACGCATTGCACTTAAAGAACGAGTACATTATTCGACTTTGTAGGATATGTTATAGTCTTTAATAAATGTGTATAGAGCTATATTTAACAGTCATTCAATGTCAAAATAATTACTTGCATCGTTTTTGGTATGATACTAGACTACCTTAATTGCAAATAAAAACTGTGGATGGGTTCCGAGTTCTTTGATTCAATCGTCCAAAAATAGACGATTCTTATAGATTCATAGGGTGTTCTAGAACACTTTCGTATGAAAATGGACAGTTTGCATGTCCAATAAATCACAGAGAGAGTTTCTATTAAAACTGAAGCGAAAAATTATATTATGGATTATGAAAGCATAATTTTTTTCTGGTTTTAAAACTTTTTACAAAAAATATCTTCCGATATAGCTCTATACACTTTAATCATTGTTCTACGACAATTTGTGATGCAGCTAGGCTAATGATACACATTGTGCGTGCAGGGTAATGTTTGGTTTTTGTAAACAAATGAATTATAAACAATAAGTATTACATTATCGTCTGTGTAACACATACTATCAATCTGATTGTACAAATGTAAACCACTGGTCTGGTCCGTCTGTTGACGAAATACCGAGATTGAACAAACTACATGGTGTTTCATACGGACAGGTTCTTATAAATGTAATGTCCTTATTGCCATACGCTGTCATTTTGTTTCAGGTTGTATTTAGTATAGCTTGGCCACATTGACATGAGCCTAACCTATTGATTACCATAATTTGACAGTCGATATATTGTCTACGTTTACATCTCCGATTGTACGTTATCATAATCGGGGAGTATCACGTAGACGTCCGAGGTGTAATACAAACACAAATCTGAAGTACCGATAGTGCACGATTTGCTTGCGGAAATTGATACATTCAAAGCAAGAACCTTGTAATATATTTTGCAAAAAGGTCAGGCTCAGGTCAAAATAGCCAAGCTATACAGTAGTTTAATGGCAATATCACCGAAAAACATACACACTACGTACAGTCATTTGTCTGACCCTCGTGAATAATTATCGTCCAGACATTGCCTGATCATAAGCAAAGGATACATACCTTCGTAATTTACTATGTATTGTTGCTTTTAATTGACATTGTACGTTTTGGAAGTATACTTATCGGATAATTAATATTATGTTAACTTGGTGAATCACGAATTGAAACCCATCTGGGTCTCGATGTCTTAAAATAAGAAGGTCGTAAGTGCCACTTACGACCTTTTAAGATTCATACATATTTAGAATAAGCAACTATCACAAGGCGCTTCTTATGAGCCCATTTTCATAAAAATCTGAACTTGTCATGTTGACCAAAATGAAGTTGTAAAAGTTTGTTTTACCATAAGTAAAGAGTAAATGTCAGACAGTTTTTTCTTGTTTTCTCAATATATCTATTTGGTAGGTACGACCTTCTTGTTCTAAGCCATCGATATTAGGAATGCTTTGTCTATCATTTAAAAACACTTAGAGCTCGGGGAACGTGTCACAACTCAATTATGAAAATGGTAAGGATGGACTAGTCTGACATAATTTGATAGAGACAAAAGTTTATCAATTATATGGGCTGTAATTGGAAGGAGTACAATAGAAATACAAAGTGCAAATTGATAAGCATATGTCAGGGCAGAATCTAGATGATCGTGTTATTTATATAGGTCATAAACCACCAGAATGATGTGTTATTTAACTCAAGGTCATACCAAATTATATTTTCGTTTAGAGTCCACACTAAGTTCGGAAACCTGTCCTGCTATCATAAGGCAAAAACTAAATATTCGAAAAAAAGTAATAATGACTTCGATTCAAATTACCATATGGTTACCTAATAAATAGAAGGAGACTGTAGAAACTAAAAACAGAACAGGGGTAACCGTTACTTGTAATTAATGCATCATACTGCAAAATCATTTAATTTCGATGAGACAAAATTTCGTGGATTTGGTAAAAAAGACCATTTCGATTGAATGTTAGTTCGTGGATTTTGCATTTTAGGTGATACATCCAAGAGTTAAAATTTGTGTTTAAAGGTGAACCACAAAATCCACGAAATTTAATACCCAAGAAAATTAAAGATTTTACACTTTTTGAAAATAATGGCTCGTCAAATACAGTGACCGAATTTCCTCACACACACACAGCGAGTGACTAGCAGTCTTTTAATCCAAACATTATTTCCCTTTCATATCTAGGCCTAGACTGACATACATCTAAACAATTTCACTACATCACATGCTTGTGTAGAAATCATTTTAAGTAAGTTAAATGGTGATGTAAACACAGAGCATAGACCATGATCACATGTACTCCCGTTATATTTTGCAATTACATTTTGTTTATTAACAAGATTAGATTAGTTTTTTTATTGATTCTTATATGTTTGCCTTGTACTTGCCATTTTGATTGTTTTTTATGTTTGTTGTGCTTCTTTATCTTTTGGTGTTTCGTTGTTTGGTGTTGAATTCTGCCTTCCCTGTTCAATTTGTAAAGTGTATTTTTAAAATGAGACATCAAAGGATTCGCAACTTCTCAAATGGGCTCGATTAAGATGCATTTCGCTCACAGAAATGAATTTAACTATCTTCGTACAAAAGATGCTCCGTTCTCATGGTTTTGCACTTTTGGCAAAATTGTAAGTTATTGTAAACTACTATGATACTTATGTTAAGCTTTGCAGAAATAATAATGGACTTAAACAGGAGAATTTCCCCCGAGAATAATTCAGATAACCGAACGTTAAAAACAGTGGAAACAAACTTTTGGAAATTTTAGAATATTTCTAACGGTTAAAATGAACCATTCTGGTTGCGTTTTTTAATCTATAAAGGTATATGCACATATTTCAAATATAATATACTCCTCTACTACAGCCAAACAAATACGATTGTATATTTAATTTGCCTTATATGGTCACACATGTCATGTGTTAGTAAGGATCATAATGAAACACACATGTGCCAAAGGAACATTTAACTGTGTTACAGGGAATTGACAGAATCAACTTTCACTTGTCGAGACCCTTCCTGTTAAATTACATTTGTTTTATTTTTTACATAAAGGCACACTTCTTTCGAAAAAAATCAAATTTTGTTGTTGCGTTTTTAAATCAGTCTCAATTATATCAACCACTTATATGTTTGGAAGATGTATTCCATTTTGATAACCGATGCGCTAGTTTGATTCCAATTAGTGTCGATATGAAATGTATCCCGCAAGAGGATGTGCTATTTGATTTATGCTCAGGATCATACAGGACACATCGATAACTCAAAATAGGACATTGGTGGTATTCATTCTTTTAGTAATACACTTGTATGTCATTAGTACTTTATAATAACTACATATTCTGTAAGTACGTGTAAGCTTTGGAAGGGACAAACAGCACCTAGTTGTATATCGCTTCGTTCTGTTATATAAATGTGCTTACGGCGTGTTTGATCGAACATGAGTTCATGCAATCAACTACCACCAATAATATACACGTTGTTCTACAAGCAACGTAGAACTTATCTAGTCATTTGCAGGACATGTAGTGTCTTCTGTAGTTCTGTACAGTGTCAAGTTACAGTATTCCACAAAATTATTTCGATAAATTTGCAAAAGATAATGCCAATACATTTATGTAACAATACATCCAACAGAAATTCAGCTTCAGACTAAAACAAAATTTTAAATTATACTGCATGTTTTTATTTGATTTTATATAGAGAACCTTTGGGTACAGCCTCTCATGAAAGAAATAAAAATTATATATTGAGAAAGAAAACGACGCTTAGGATGTTTGAGTCCCGAATGAAACTATCTGAAAGACGGCTTAATGATCAAAATTTCCTGATTAGATTTGTTTACAATAGGCCTAAAATGATGTCACGAAAACTTAATAGTATTATCATAATTGATTTAAGACACGGGACCGTAGAAATGAGAGAGTGTGCATCATTTTCCCAGAAGCGACGGTTGATGACTGACAAGCGAGGACAGTTTACACTTATACACTGAGTGGTACATTTGTCAAAGGAAGACTCCGAAAGATCGGTCGTTATGCTCAATTGTGTGGTATCCGTACTAAAAATCAAAGTTTCGTTGGTTTAAATTACCGAATCATTAAATAATTTATTTAATACAAAATTGAATACATATACACCTGTTAAGAAGGCTAAAATGCATTAGAAATCATAGGATGTAAGACAAATGTTTTAATCAAGTGCGATAACTCTTGGATAAATTGTATCACTGAATATTACTGAACTAGTATACATGCTCAAGTTATGTTGTTCATTAATATTTAAAAGTAAATTGTGTTTTCAAAATTAAGCACGCTATTCAAAAGCGCAATTTTTCTCCATTGAGTGCAATAATCAGTCTTAAAAGAATACATATAGCGATCATGCAATTTATTTTCAGTTACAAATGGTGATACTTTCATCATCCTTGGGATAAATATAATACAATTGTATTGATCTCAAAACGAGCAGTTTCGAATATGCGTTTAGATGCGCAAGATTCAAAGCAGTGTTATAAAGAAACTGGCCAGTTAATTATTTAATCATTTTATTACTCCAATATTATCTCCCTTTGACCATAGAAAGTACATCGTGGCTATTAAAGACCATGTTTCTTTATTTTAGTGGTTGTGCGCGAAATAGTGTATAGGTCCCTTAAAAGAACCTGCACTTCAGATAGCCCTTCTGCAACAACGGAATATCATCTCACTAGCATTCAATGAACGTTTCATACGATTGATAAGTCGTAGATGCACACGATGGATCGCTCCTGGCTGTGCTTTTAAAAGATTAAAAAATGCGACTTTCTGTTTTATACTGACCCCAACATAACTGGTGAAAAACTATGTTGCTGAACTCGAGCTAGCGACAGAATAAATATATTAATTTAAGATTTTGTATTAGTATGCCCATGTGAACAAGTTGCACCAATATCAAACTGAATATGTTTGATTTAGCAGAGGTTTAAGCTCTGTTAAAATACTTGCTCTTGAAATTGAGCCGAATTATTCAAACTTTGCACCATGGATAACCTATAAAGGTGCAAGCACCAATTTCCAATGTGTATGTGTTTGGCTGATGGAACAGCACGGAGAAGAGACGGTGGTAAAAGTACTGCGGGCGTGCTCCGAACATAATCCTAGGTTATTTAACCTGCCGGGGGGGGTTATACACCCGTGATACAGGCATGACTGCTGGTTCATCTCCAGTTATGAAGGCAATCTGAAAAACGTATCAGAAAAAACCAAAGGCCCGGCCGAGGATCAAATCAGAGACCCCTAGATCAGTAGTCAAGCGGTTCATTCGCTCAACCACCGTGTTACCATGACAAAAGATTTAAATTCAATATTTCAGGAAAAATGCGTTGACTAGTATGTACTTTATTTCGATGCAGTATGCATTATAATAAGGTAATACAATGTATTTCTGCTTATAAAGGCGATATCAGACAGCCCATGAAGCTGGTCAACCCTCCCCCATAAATGGTACCGTCCGTATGAACTAAATGCTGGACCCATACTTCGTCACCGAGACTCAGCTGGGTTGCTATGGTAACCGACCCTTGTTCGCCGCCATTAACACCATCCCTATTAGCATATATGCCGGCGAGGTAGGTTCCGTTTTTCATTATACCAGCATGAACCCTTTTCCCAACATCCATTAGTGAGCTCATAATTGACGCTGAGAAAATGTATATGCCAGACATGGGTGCAATGAACAAGCTGGTCGAAGGGTGATAACCACCACCTACATTAAGAAAAACGTTAGAAAATTCAATAGGTGTGCCGGCAGCATGATGAAGGATGTGTGCATCGTCAGGGAAGTTTGCATGAAATGCGACTGTCTCTGCACCATTCAGTAGAAACTTGCGAGCTCTTTCAGAATGAACAGCAGGCGAGGAAACACTTTGGTCGTGATCTGAAAGAAATAAAAAAATATAATTATAATTATTCCACCACATGGAGAACGGTAATAGTGTTGATGCAGATCACATTTTTCCCTACGCAATACATTGAAGGTCAGACGAGTTCGAAAAGCCTTCATTAGCGGCTTTTATCTATGCTTGATCGGAACCACATAACCCCACCATATCCATGAGAGTATTCATTGTTTCTTAATTAATATATGAATGCTTGAAAAACTACTTTGCTTTCTATTGAAATAAATGTATATGACAACGGTGGCCAAAAAGGCATTATCCATATGCATTGAAAGCCCCGCGTATAACAACGTCATGTGAGTTCACGTTTGTTCTCACGACAAACTGTTGTTTAGGTAGGAGGGTGTTTGGAAATTACATATAACATATTATGGGACACCCTGTTCTATGCAATGCATGACAATTGGTTACTTCTTGAACCATAAATGGTAGTATACGGTCGCTGCTATATTGATATGTAATACTATTATATGAAATTTCATCAGTAGAATTACCTTTACTCTTTAAAGCTTTATTCTCGTGACTTAATGCGTAAAACGGGTGTTCGTCTTTGTGATGATCCGATGGCTGTTTGGTGTCTGGGTTTGGCGCTGATCTCTTGAGTGTTTCCAGTTCTGCCTGTATATCTTTTATGACCTGTGCTTGTACAGAATTGGATAGTTCTATGTCACGGATGTTCGTAGCTTGATCTTGAATGATCTGAATCAGTAGCTGATCTGACAAAAGAAATATTTTACATACTTTAGCTAGAATATAGAGGGATCTTAAAAAACATATTACTTTTACAGTACCGAAATTAATCAAAACTTTATATGCATGTATATATACTTTATGTTCTAGACACTGATTACGTATAAACACCTCATTCATTATGGCATATGTTGCAGTGATGTCAGTGTCAGTTTACCATGTAATGTTAAGCATAAGTATGGAAGTGTTTGGTACCATTATTATATTGCATCGAATGCAACGTCACAATGGTTCTACTGGCATTACTGAAATCGGTGATCTCACAGATGCCTTTTTTACATTTAATATACGTATACCTAACTGATTGCAAACAAAGTGTGTCGTCCTACATGTATCAGTTTTTGCGCGATTCGAAAACTAAAATCAAATTAATTGATTTTACCTCTTTTCTCCAGTTCGACTATCCGTGACTCTAAACTAGACAGTGGTGGTTCTGCAATTGCGAACACCCAACAAACAGACACTATTAAACATATTGCAAGTGATTTTAACATGGTGACTAATATAAAGGTTTAGACACTATGAAAGTCTATGAAGCATAAATCGGTAATGTGATTTAACAGACGTGCTAAATGTAGGTCTCTATGTACGATAAGGCTATACTGATGAACTAGATTCCATTAACTGGTCCACATTGTGACCACATGCACACGGTATGATCGATTCATTAAATAAGAGAGACTGAAAAAAACATTTCATACAAGTTTTTTAAATCGATGATTGTGAGATAAATAAATTCCTTAGTATGAACATATAATTTAAATGCAAAATAAATGTGATAAAATAATGTATGTTTAAAGTCGGATCATGATGTACCACCGTTTATGTTCTGCCTGGCGATGTATGAGATGATCTTTATATTCAGCGTAAAAAGTTTTGCAATTGGAAATAAATGGAACTTTATTCATTTGCAAAACTTTTAACGCTCAGTATAGCTTGCTTGTTTTATGTCGGCCAAGTAAAAAGAAGCGTTAATTATATAAATGCTCTTTATAACAACACAAGCATGTTGACTTGGCGCATCTAAAGAAAGTTTGGCTCTTGGTAAAGATTTACATGATTCCTACCATAGCAAATTATTGCAATGTATGTTACTGCAACGGATCAAGAATTTGACCTTCCATTTGACCTGGGAGTTTTCCTTGAGATGAGTCGGAACATTTGGACCTGCCATAGAAGTAGAATCCTATACGGTCGACTAGAAATGATATGTTCGCTATGTACAATCACCGATGTAGAGGAACTGTGAGACTGTGTACTGCGTTGTAGTAGAATTGTTCTGATCCGCGCTTCGTAAAGTGTCAACTCTAGTTCAAGTTTTTTTATTATAGTGGTAAAATTATACATCGTTTCAAATATCAGCACTGTCTTCACATTGCCAATGTCTTCAGGTAGAGAGTTCCACCTCACATAAAATGAGTAATAACACACTGAATAATTGGACCCCTGAGTTTTCAAACTCAAACTATGATACGCGCAATAAGTCTAATTCACATAGTCCTAGCGTCCTTACAAGTATCTTCAAAAATGATACCGACATAGTGGCTTTAACTTTAACTGTTATCGCTGCTGTCCATCATTACGCTGTTTGGTACACTAGTTGCATACACAAACATGATGAGTATATTGTTAAATGTAGGCGGCGGCTATGGAAAACAAAAATATATGATTCTGGCGTCTACTGCAAGTGGTGGTGAACATTGATAGGTTATCAAAGCAACCCAAGTGAGTGTCTAGCAAGCCTTTAAATGTGATAGGCGAACCTTACTGTGCACTTTCCGGTACTTAATACATTTATATTTTTAAAAACACGCCAATGAGTATCTTTGATGTGGTTTTGTACTATACATATATATGAGCCGTCCTCCAGGAAAACCGGGCTTAATGGCATAGTATTGTAATTATGCAATAAGATTTAGAAAAATGTCTAAAATGAGAAAAAACTCGTGTCCTTCGATTTCATATTTAAGTATTTGGATAGTATAGTACTATCCATTAGCTTCAAATTTTCTTTAAAATTGTGTCAATATAACATCCATTGTTGCTATGGTGATCGGTTTCTAAAAAAAACTCATATAATGGAAAACAAGGGTTAAGTGGCTAAAAACACCCGCTATTGTTCCATGTATGCAAACTCACAAAATGGACAAGTTTCATTAAAATAAGAATATGATTCTAAAATGTGCCACGATTATAAAAGTTACGTAAACAAATTATCAGATACTGGATCTTTGAAATACCAGTTAACGTTACGCCAGAAACGCAGAGACTGACGTTTGCAACGTCACTCAAAAAGTAGGCGGTAGTGGTTGGTTTAAAAAGTCTTTGTAAGTGTATGAAAAAAACTGTTAAAATTTTCAGAAACTGTTCACAAATGTGTCCTCTTTCTAACCATATTTAATATTCAATACTTTCACACTTTTTGTCACTAAGCCCGGTTTTTCTGGAGAACGGCCCATATATATGTGTGTATCATGTAAGAAGCTTTTTAATAGTCTCCTGAGGTAAACCATAAAAATGTTTTCGCTGGCTTAGTATGAGAAGGTCATAAGTATAAAATCAATGTTTTGAGAAAACATGAAAAACAACTGTCTAAATCAATTTAATACATAATAAAAACCCCAACATTTCGGACTTCAGTTTGGTCATCATGGCAAGTTCCGATTTTCATGAAAATATGCTCATGAGAAGCGCCTTGTAATACTGATTTCAAATATGTACATGTACTTACGACCTTCTCATTCTAATCCAGAGATTTGTTTATGAAGGAGCCATCTTGACTATAAACGTTGTAGGCAAGTAAATTTTATTATTTTTTTTTTCAATATTTGGTGGTTTGTTTTCATTAATGATTTATGTGTTGTAATTGTTGGAGAACAGTGATGTCAAAGGTTCTGAGCTCACTTATAAAGAATGTGTAGCAACGACAATGCATCTTAAGAAATTATTCTGCATGATGGTAGTACACTTGAAGCCACTTATAACTGTGCCGTTTTTAATTTCTAATCACTTTTTTGTTTGTGAATACTTTTTAACGCAATTTTGTGTATTTTTTTGTTAGTCGACACAAAACATAATCCAATATTCAAATTTCACGGTTCAGTGAACATCGCCCGTTGTACTTTTAAAATAACATGTTTACGAATTGCACGAGAAAATGTTGAAACGGCGGGATATAAAACTGCACATTGCCTTTTCCATTAAATTCCTGGCCCATAAACAAAAAACACACAAAAATACGTGTAACTTAATTGACGACATGACGTCCTGTTTATCAAAACTGGCGTCATGATGTTTTACAATAGTTTTGTCTGAAAAATAAATAATTGGCATTCCGATAAGTAAACTTGTGTGTTATGCAATCATGGAACCACGACAGGTATTTGTAGCCATTTTCCACATGTCCATCTGTCCATTCATTGTTGCAATTTGACGACGTCATTTTTCTGCAATGACTTGTCGGCATTTAATATACACTGAGCGCCAATGAAAACGCAACACTTTTTAAACTTGAATATTTCTGTGATCTGTCAACTTATAAACTTAAAATTTTGTATGCTCACTTCGGTATATATTATCTACAGAATTCAGCTTTTTACGTAAAAAATACTTTGAGAATCACTCGTCCATAGCGGAATAGCCTTAAATCGCATTTCCCCACGTTCTGATAGGTGGCTAGAGATTTCTGCGCATAGTGTGCAAGCATTTTGAAGAATATTGATGGATAAGTCGGAAAAACAAAATAAGTAGTAGAAAACGTGGTACATTTGTCAAAGGAAGACTCCGAAAGATCGGTCGTTATGCTCAATTGTGGGGTATCCGTACTAAAAATCAACGTTTCGTTGATTTTAATTACCGAAGTCATTAATTCATTTATTTAATACAAAATTGAATACATATAAACCTGTTAAGAAGGCTAAAAATGCATTAGATGTCATAGGATGTAAGACAAATGTTTAAATCAAGTGCGATGACTCTTGGATAATTATCTTCACTTTTTTAGATTAATCACCAAACTTTTACACTTAATTGTATTACTGGATATAACTGAACTAGTCTACATGCTCAAGTTATGGACCAGGTGTTCATTAATATTTAAACGTAAAGGGTGTTTTTTTTAATTAAGCACGCAATTCAAAAGCGCATTTTTCTCCATTGAGTGCAATAATCAGTCTTAAAAGAATACATATAGCGTTCATGCAATTTATTTTCAGTTACATTTGGTGATACTTTCATCATCCTTGGGACAAATATAATACAATTTTATTCATCTCAAAACGAGCAGTTTGAATATGCGTTTAGATGCGCATTATTCAAAGCAGTGTTATAAAGAAACTGGCAAGTTAATTATTTAATTATTTTATTACTCCACGATTATCTCCCTTTGACCATAGAAAGTACATCGTGGATATTATATAGACCATGTTTCTTTGTTTTTGTGGTTGTGCGTGAAATAGTGTATAGGTTCCTTAAAAGTACCTGCACTTCAGACAGCCATTCTGCAACAACGGAATAACATCCCACTAGCATTCAATGAACGTTTCAGACGATTTACACGTCGTAGATGCACACGATTGTGGTTTTAAAAGATTAAAAAATGCGACTCTCTGTTTTATACTGACCCCAAAATAACTGGTGAAAAACTGTGTTGCTAATTATTTTTTTCTGATTCGAAGTGATATGCATGTGTCACTTGCATATAATATATATTCTATGACAAAAATTTTTGATGCTCACATACTTATCAAATGTGTTATGCTGTACTTTCTAAGTGTTGCGTTTTCATTGCCGCTTAGTGTAGATTTATGCATACAAACGGCTTGTTATTCATTTGTAATCTAAAACTGGGATTGTCATTCAACTATGACACCAAATACAACAAAGTGTTTTAGCCCAAATGCCTATTAAGACATGTTTTTGGCTGATTGGAAAACTGCGCGTTTTAAGCCAGAGCAAATTTCGTGAATTCGCAATTTTATGCATCCCGTTATTAACTGTTAGCGTTTCTTTAATATCGTTTATTATGAAATGAAATATTATAAACCATGACCACACATTTTATAACTCCGTACAGTGCAAATTTCAATAAGATATATTGACAAAGTACTGAGATCGTGGGGTTAAGTGCACAGTTATGAGTGTCTCCAAGTGTAAGTTTAAATGCATAATCAACAGTTGAGTCTGCACTCAATCTGGTACTGTGACAGTACCACACAGAATCATAGTATGCATGCCTTTTTATGAACTGGATGCATGCAAACTTGTACATATAAATAACGAAAACGTATATAAGATTGTCAAAGTTATATCCTGTATTTCCTCATGCCCGGTACATGTCGATACAAGTCCGTTAAGACCTGATTGCACATGTAATCCTCAGTACGTGAATTAGTTTTTTTCGTGCAAGTCATCGATTTGATAAACTTGCATGACAAAAAATAGAACTATTCAGTCAAGTAAGTTATTACTTGTACAAAGGAATATTCTTAACTGTGCGGCCATGAAACGCAACACTTTTTAAACTTGAATATTTTCGTAGCCCGTTATACCTTAAAAACTTGAAATGTTGCTTAGCCTTTTCGATATACACGTTGGATGTCAACTGAATTCCGCTTATTACGTTACAATAGTTTAATAAATCACTGGTCCATTACGGAATAGCTTTAAACCGCATTTTCCCAAGATATGATGGAGGGCTCGACATTTGCACGCATGTTGGGTAATCATTATGAAGAATATGGATGGATTACTCGAAAAAAAAACTAAACAATTAGTGGCAAACATGTTACGAATGTGAATTGGAGTCTGTGGACGATCGGTCGGTATTCGGGACATGCGTTTAGAGCCGCCAAATATGAATGTAGCGTTATAAAGAAATTCTCAAGTTCTGTTATTACAGTACTACAGTACTTGATTTATTACTCATGAGTTACCTCCATTCCAACGTATAACAATATAAGGCTCTAATAAAGCATGTTTGTGGTGGTACGCGTAACTGTGTACTGTCCCTTTAACAGTACCTGAACTTCGCATAACCCTGCTGCAATAACGGAGCAGCATCCCACAAGCATTACATTTCATACGATTTATACGTCGTTGATGCACGCATTGCATCGCTTCTGACGGTGGTTTAACTGCGACTTTTTTTTACACTGACCCAACTCCAACTGGTACGAGGGGTGATCAATATATTCGCGGACTTCTCATCTAACAATTTCATATTGGCAGCCAGGCTTAAAGCCATTTAACATCATTCGGAGTAAGATGTCTCCGACCGAATGCACTGATAAAAGTATTTGATTTATACAAGGGGCGCGTTGGACGTCACGCGACGCCATTCCAACCGTCACCGTCGGAGCAGCACATAGCTCCTATCTGGACTGATACCGGGTCCCAATAAGTAGTTAATGTCCAATTCTGGAATGTGAGGTGGAATAAAGAGAGTATCGATGGTTTTGATCTGGAATCAACGATTTAATATTTTGTAGCCTATACTAGAATTCGTTTTTGCCTGTTACATTTGGTCAGATCAGTGCGTCTTATTTCGCAAAATTTAACGGAAAATATCCATAAGTCAGTGTTATTTTTTCTGTTTGTTCTTATTTCATCGACTCAACCGTTTGACAGAGACCCTACAATAACATCAACAACGTATTCAAATGAAAATGGCCAATTGGGAGCACACAGAATCCATGCCCAATTTAGTCAAGTGATTTTAGAGATATCGCGAGAATTAGTTATTAGAATTAGAAGTTTGTCGTTAATTTCAATAGCATGTCATTTCTCAGAAATAACGTTACGCCCGTTATGCTCGACGGTGCGTGCTTCACCATGGTTACAAAAGGTGACGTCATCAAGTAAATTGTGACGTTATCATAAAGTAAATTAGAAAAAACAGGAGATAATTGATTGATCTACATCAGCTTGTTATTTCATTACTATTGGTCCAATAAAAATTGAAAAGGAATGTCCTGGAATATAATGATCACCCCTCCTACAAAACGTTGCTAAAAATGTTGCTAAACAACTTTTTCTGATTCAAAGTTATATTCATGTGTCACATGCATGTATTGACTCTATGCTAAAATGTCGCGATGCTTACGTAATTATAAATGTGCTATGCTATATAAGTGTTGCATTTTCATTATTATCATATTACCAACAACTGCGATAGCGTTCTTGATTACACACTTATTTGGGTCTGTCATAGCGCCCGTTATATATCTGACGTAGCAAAAACTCATATGAAGTACATTAGTCATTTCAAAGGGGACATTTCGTCGATGCCACTCATTTCAAGTGACTTAATAGTGTTTATCCATTCTAAAAATCAGTAGGTTTGTTTTTTCCTTAACAACGTGTGCTCGGCAATGTCGTTCTGGTTCAAGTTTGTAAACGCCTAGGTCCCATTGAGCATTTCGACTCAGTGATGAACTTCCGATGGAAATGACTTTCCCGAAGCTTCCATTGACAAAGCGGATCCTTTTCCTAATGCCCTCGGTGCTTTTTAATTATTACGTCGGGGGTACATCGCCGAAGCAAAAGTGCGCTATTCTAGATCTTTCCGAACATACTCCTAGGTTCAAGGATAATCCATAAAATTGCAAGAACCCATTTCTGACGTATGTGTTTAGCTGATGGGACAGCATGTAGAAGAGGCAGTGAAACAAGTAACCCGCGTGTGCTGTTACTGATATTTCCGAACATACTACTAGGTTCTTTAATGTACCGGAGATACATTCAACACTGAGAAACGTGTGACAACAGATACGTCTCTAGTTGTTAATGCAACATTAAAAACGCGTCAGAAATAACCAATTGCCCGGACGAGTATCAAATCAGAGATTTCTCGACCAGTAGTCATTTGGTTCATACGCTGGATCACCGTGTTACCAAGGCAAATGGCTCAAGAAGTACCGTGTACAGTATCTCTTTAGAATTCAACACTGCAGGACAATTGTGTTAACTAGTATGAACTTTATTTCAATGCAGCATGCATTATTATAAGGTAATACGTCGGTTTATATAGGCGATATCAGACAGCCCATGAAGCTGGTCAACCCTCCCCCATAGATGGTACCGTCCGTATGACATAAATGCTGGACCCATACTTCGTCACCGAGACCCAGTTGGGTTGCTATGGTAACCGACTCTTGTTCGCCGCCATTATCACCATCCCTATTAGCAAATATGCCGGCGAGGTAGGATCCATTTTTCATTATACCTGCATGAACCACTTTCCCAACATCCATAAGTGAGCTCATGATTGACGCAGAGAAAATGTATATGCCAGACATGGGTTCAGTGAATAAGCTGGTCGAAGGGTGATAACCACCACCTACATTTAGTAGAACGTTAGAGAATGCAATCGGTGTTCCGACGGCATGGTGAACGATGTGTGCATCGTCAGGGAAGTTTGCATGAAATGCAACTGTCTCTGCACCATTCAGTAGAAACTTGCGAGCTCTCTCAGAATGAACAACATGAGAGAAACACTCTGGTCGTGATCTGAAAGAAATCAAATATAGAAATTCTATCATACCACATGGAAAACCTTAATGGTGTTGATGCAAATTTTATTAACTTTGTACACATTATATTATAGGTCAGATGGGGTTTGAAACAAATCATTCAAACGCGACGTTTATATATTATTGGCAAGGACCACATACATGATCAAATGGTGACAAATACAATCCTTAGACTGTGAATCATCCGTTTATGCAGTAATTTTATCATATACGTACATGTAGGTGTTCGCTGTTTCTTAATGAATATTGTGAATTCAGGAAATATTTGCTATCCATTGATTATTCCAACGTCATTTGAATTCAAGTATTTTCTCAGAACATTCTGTTGTTATGGTAGGAGGGTGTTCGGAAAGTTCGTAGAACGTATGGAACACTCTGTTCAATAAAGTACATGTGGTTACATCCTGAACCATAAATGGTAGCAGTGTCACTGCTATATTGATACAGTATGTAATAATATAATATGACATTTCATCAGTAGACTTACATTTACTCGTTTAAGCTTTACTCTCGTGATTTGATGCATTAAACGGGTGTTCGTCTTTGTGATGATCCGATGGCTGTTTGGTGTCTGGGTTTGGCGCTGCTCCCTTGAGTGTTTCTAGCGTTTATGACCTGTGCTTGTGCAGAATTGGATAGTTCAAGGTCACGTATGTTCGTAGCTTGATCTTGAATGATCTGAATCAGTAGCTGATCTGACAAAAGACATATTTTAAATACTATAGCTAGAATATAGAGGGATTCTGAAAAAACATATTACTTGTAAAGTACCAAAGTTAATCAGAACTTTATATACAATGCACTAGACACCGCTTACGTATAAACACCTCATTCGTTATGGAATATGTTGCAGTCATGTGAGGGTCAGTCAACCATCAGGTGTTGCGCGTAGCGAGTTAGTGTTTGATACCATGATTATTTCGCCTCTGATGCGACGCAGCAAATGTTAAACCGGGATTACTGAACACAGTAATCTCACATATGTTATTATTTTTACATGTTATGTTTTCATTTATACACCTAAATGATTTGCAGATATGGTACCGACACATCATTATTTGCGCGCTTTGAAAACCAAATCAAAGGGGTAGAGCCACGAAGGCATGAAATCGGCCCCGCTTTTTCCCATATTGTGAAGTACTTGTTTTATAATGCTTTTTATGCTATTATTGTTTATTAAGCATCGTACTTTCATTCAAAATAATTTTTTTTTTAAATTACGAGTTGTTGCTGTTACATAGGCCACCAAACCCCATCCACTTTTAACAAAAATGGCATTTTTTTACGAAATTTACCACTTTGAGCATCATTTTCGTATTGGCGGCAAGGGTGACCAGCGACTAAATTTATACCAGTGATTTGTAACTATAAAAGCCACCAAATACATAAAAATCATCGCTGGTCTTCAATGCCGCCAAGTTCAAAAACGAAAAAAATCGTAATTTTTTTATCAAATTTCTGCAACGTCAACGTAAGGAAAGACGTCATAGACGCGCGCCATTTCCCCGGATTTTCAAATCAATTAACGGACATGTGTACAATGGTATAAAATAAAAATAATATTTGGTTAAAACTCGCATCGTACTTTATCCTTCTCCACGCACTATTATTTTAGTGCAGTACGTCTAACCGTTGCATGCAGTGATAGTTCTCTCCCCTTCCATAGATGGCGTGAGTGTCGCTGTATTACATGTTTTTGTAAACACTGCATTAAAATATATGGTTTTATAGTAATATTGACATCGATCGCAGTATGATCTGGTTGTTATCGAGTGCTATAATTAAAACGAACAGGTAAGTTGTTGTTTATATTTTCTGTCATCACACTGCCACTGTAAATAATACTAAATTGGGATCTATGTAGGTTGAAATTACCCAGAAGTGTAGGCCTACAAACATCGTTTATTTGTTTGTACATGGTGTTGGATTTATCTAGGATCGTGATTTGTGTCACGGACATCAATGATTGGCTCCAATCTAGACAAAATAATTTTCAAACACAATTATTACATCGGCATTAATTCAATTAGACATCATGACAGTGTAGTTCTAGCCATGCCTAGCCTACGTGATATATTCGCTTGTGAGATTCCTGGGTACAGTGGGTAGAATGGCCAAACCACAGCTTCTTTTATAATAGCCTAAATAGGTATATGTTATTTTGCCTCTCAATCGTGTTTGTTTACCTCGAAATGAAAGTACATTCCAGATGCTTGTATTGACATTCATTGTGTCATATATGACGTCATGACTTAGAAATATTTAGGTCGTCCAAGGGACACAATCCCTACACTTTGTAGAGAACAGATATAATCCAGTTATCCCCCTTATTATCGACCGCCACTCAGAACCGTCATGATGACGTTCACTTGTGGCTCGGCGCTCGACTTGAGCACCATTTTTTCCTTATAAATAATACACTATTTGTTACGACTCAACCTTTGATCATACACTTGAAGCAGACTCTCTAACTCTGGGATATTGCAGTTATTCTTAGTTTAAACAGTTGCTACGCAAAGTCTTTATTTGCCAATCAGCTATCTGCCGAAATAAGGAACGGCATATGAGTGCCTCAATCTGTATTTGAACCCGGGTCGGCAGCTTGCGAACCACGGAGATGTATAAATTGAAAAACACATTGAATACTCAATAATGTGGCTAAGTGCTTTGAATTAAGGCAGAACGAGCTGTTTAACACTTGTTAATGTATATAGACATTGACAAAGTCACATTTTTCAGGTTATCCATTTTGTTCTTCAACACACAAAGAAAGTGCGAACTATGTGGAGAGTACTGTGCTCCGTCACAGTCTTACAGGTAATCATTCTGTTTCATCTGTTAGTTTCGATTTATGAATCCATCTCCGGGTGTTTGTCAAATTATGGTGAGAAGTGTTCTAACAAGCGTTGACATTAATGATGGCAGTAGAAAGAACACGTCGCACATAAAAAAAAGATGAACACATATGCCTAACGCACATCGATTGCAGCGAAAGTGACACATACATGAAATGTGCTACAACGTGTCTGCGCACTCCCAAAAATGTACCGAAGATAGCACTGATCAGTAACCTTGCACGGATTCCTACGTGTTACCTATGTTTTAGCATGTAGACAACACGGCTCTAATTGTGACCGCTGCTATACTGTAAAGTATAGATATGACAACTGATAATGAACTGGTTGACCAACTTAACTCAGACAATTCTCAGACACTTCTTATCGTACCAATATCTATATCATACATGTTATATTGTTGCTGCAAAATCAAAGTATTTAATATGTTACCCTGCCGATGAACTGTGTAATTTGCAAGTTTATACGAATATGTGGCTAGTCATATTTTTGAAAAAAATATTTTTAAGTTATTTATTTCTTTATCAGACGCGTTGACGCTGGTGGAACTATTTGGATTTGCTCCTTATTGATGAGTCTTGAATCTACTGGATGCTGTCAAAAGATGCTAAGTCCACAGGTTTAATATTGTAATGCAGAACTCCATTCACATGTCTTTAGTGCCAGTAGTGAGGAGGAGTAATCTTCGAACAAGTTATATACAATCAACTATCGGGACTGAGAAACAATGCCGGATAATGGATTAAACAGGTTCTGTTAAAACCAGGGTACTTCAAATAGAAATACAGTGGCATTTTGCCGGGACCGACGAACAGTGCTGGTTAAAGCATAGTTCTGGTAGAATCAGGTTCCGGATAAACCAGGTTATATTGTATTTGTTTGAAGTGTGTCATTATTATAGTACATGTGTATAAACAAAATTGATCATCACTCATGATATCAGAATGTTATGAAGTTAACCAGCAATAAATTAAAGCAAACCAGTGTATCTCGTTTTTTATTATTTGTAGTTGAGAAAGTATCCATAATTAGTTCAAATATATTCTTATGGCGAAGTAAATTTGAAAATATGTGCAAGTTTCTTTGCAATCAAATCATAAATGAAACCATTTTCATTCTGACGCTATCCTATTGGCAATCGTTTATTGCTGTTCTCACTGTTTATGACTGTTACCACAGAGGACAACATAAGATATTCATATCGGTCACAAGCTTGAATGGAAGCCATCGCTCATGTCTACGTAATTGTTATGAATTGGTTCAAATTCAATCAAAAATGGAATAGCTATAGTGAAGATTCTTTAAAAGACCTAAACCAATCCCGACAAAAGCCTAGAATCCAATTTTGTCAAATTGGTTACCATGGTAACCAAATAAAAACAACTGTCAAAATGTTACTTTGAATCTGTATGAACACTCTCATGAAAAAAAACTTATTTTCTACAAAATATGAAAAATTATTTATTTTTCACAATTTCGGCGAAATGTTGTTTTCGTTGTTATGGTTACAGTTACAATGTTTAAAAACAACTTGAAATGTAAAATACTGAGGAACGTCTTAAAATTTATTTCGAGCGATATGCAGCTGCAAGTAAAGTGTTAGGCAGAAAAAAACCCTGATGAGGTTTCGTAAATAATCGTTTTGGACATTATTTAAAACTGTTACCATAGCAACCGAAGTGAAAAAAATCGTAACAAATGTCAGTATTATTGCTTTGTATGATTATATGGACGCACACCTCCTTTCCTTTTAAAGATTTTGAAAATATAAGCAATTTTTCATTTTTTTTACAAAATATTCAATCCATTGCCATGGCAACAGTTGAATAACAATTTCTTTAAAAAATGCCTTTTTTGAAAAACATTTGAACAATTGACAAAACATTATCATTTTCACAGGATTTCGAAATGGGGCCATTTTTTACCCTTCGTGGCTCTACCCCTTTATTGTTTTTACCTCTTTTCTCCAACTCGACTATCGGTGACTCTAAACTCGACAGTAGTGGCTCCTCGATTGCAAACACGCGACAAGCACACACTATTAAACACAGTACAAGTGGTTGTTACATGGTAACTTATATTAACATGTAGGATATATGAAAGTCGTTGAAGAATTAATCGGTAATGGGAATTAACAAGCGTATTAAATCTAGGTTTCAGTGTGTGATAAGACTATTTAGATGATCTAGATTCCATTGAATCAACGTTAACTGGTCACATTTTAATATATATTGCCTTTATAAAAAACCTGGTTTAGTGACTAATGTGATAAAACCATGTGAAGTAGAATGATAAAGTACCCACGCGCGTATGTTATGATGATTTGAAATGTTAGACCAATAATTATACTGAGCGTCAAAAGATTTAAAATTAAAAATGGAAATTTTAATTCATTTGAAAAACTTTTGACTCTCAGTACAGCTTGCCAAGTATAAAGTATTTTGTTACATTGTATTTCAGATTCGCGTTTGGAGGTAATGTCTGAAACCATTTCGTCAAAGTCACTGACTGTATCTTTTTAGAATAGACGCGTTTATAATTTAAATGCATTTGATAACGACATTAACTTATGATAGAATAAAGTACCGTATCTTACGTTTGGCATAGCGTCTAAAAAAGGTTTGGTTCTTGGTAAATATGTATTCCTACCACAGCATCATATTACATTGCTGTGTTCGTTACAGCAATGCATCAACCACAAAGTTGACATTCAATTTAAGCTGAGAGTCCTTCCTGAGATACTTCGGAAATTGGGGGCCTGTTAGCAGTAAGAATCATAATACTCGTATAGTCAGCTATAAATCAAATGTTAGCTATGTTCAACCTCCTATATAGGTATATGGTGATACTGTCATATTGTGAAATTGTATAGTAGTAGAGTTGTTGAGTGGAAGCGCGTCACGTCTTCTTTTTTGGTTATCCATTGTGTCCGTTGTGTATCTAGCAAGAACTCATTTGAAGTAAGTCAGTCGTTCCAATAGGGATATAATGTCGATGTCACTTAATAGCGTTTATCCATTTCTAGAATTTAGTAGGTTTGTTTTGCTTAACAGCATGTGCTCGGCAATGTCGTTTTCGTTCAAGTTTAACGCCCATGCCCCATTTAGTATTTTGTCTCAGTCAGCAATATACTCCCGATGGAAATAAATGAGCTTTGTGGAGGCATCTTAGGCAGGGATTTGACCATTTTTAATGACTTCCCCGAAACTTCCATTGATGAAGCGAATTCTTTTCTTGATGCCCCCATTCCCGATACTTTTTATTTGTTACTTCGGGGTCACATCGCATAGGCAAAAGTGCATAATGGGATATAGGCTTTAGACGTTTGGCATGAAACAGGTTATTGAATGTTTGTTTGCTTTAAAAGTCGAGCTCTGGGTACCAGACTTTTTTATATAATTATATGAATAACAGATGTATATCATGTCCTCATGTAATTTCCTCTGGTGTATACACCCTTTCAATTAAGACCGTAATTAAATTGTCTCCCTTTGATGACGTCAAACGAGGGCTCAAAGCGAATACACGAGCCGATTACCGTTAGCGTGTAAAGGAAATAAAAAATGTGTCAACTTTAAACCGCTGTAAATCACGTTTTACTCCGTCGATTTTTAAAAGATGAACACTTACGAAAACAAGATCGTATAGACTTTTTAATAATGTAACTTTTGTTAATGTATTTTCAATAATAAACATAAAAAGCCATGTTTTCGGAACAAAAATTTCAAGGGCAAGAAAATGTAAAAATAAAGAACTGAATTCAATACTCAACAATTGGCATTTGACTTGCTCAAAATGTTTATTATTTGCAGTTTTAAGAATTGTGTAGACTAAGCTTTCCAACAATTATATTATTAAAATATATTATTAAAGTTTTAAAAGGAGAGCCATGCTTTTCGAACCTAAATACCATGCATCACGCGCGCACAATCCACTCATTGAAACCTGACTTACATTTTATACTAGCATAAAGAAATTGTGTATTTTAATAATTCATCACACATCATAAAAGTATAGAATATTAGCTATATCATTTCATCGAAAGTACGACTATCCAGCCAGAAATTAAAACGTTAATTTACACAGGAGGAAATTTCTTTCTAGATATAGTTTGTACTAAAATCCGGGCGGCATGATTTTACATCTCCGCATGTGCTTACTTGTTTCAAAGACGTCTTTGCTTGTTTAGTGTTAACACGAGTACATTGATGTGTTGTTTACTACAATCAAAGAAAGTAAGGAATTACCGGAAAAGTTCACACGACGAATAACTTACAATCAGAATCAATTCTATGTAAAATTTTGTTGTATGTAGGTAAAACTAAATTGTTTGGCAATACAATGTAGTCTGTTTCACATCTTACTCTTCCATCATGAAACCTTTGTACATTTGAAATTCATATACAAGTAAATGAGAAAAGTGCTTTATTTATTTTAAATGGTGTCTACGTGTAAAAATATTGCAATAAATTATATTTGAAACATCAAAATCAGCATTGTAGCACAAGTCATACAGGTGCATGTCCATTAATTTACACTTTTTTGTTCGGACACGGAATTAGAGAGACCTCCGTGGTTTGGATAAACATAATTTATACTTTTTTATAAAAGTAACCCAAACGTTGATTTAAAAGTGTCAATCAATGTCAATCATTTAAGGTAAAACACTGATCATTATACTGTACATGTATATCAAGATGACAGATGGTGACAACATAGTACTGATTGGTTGTATATTAGTACCCCGCTGTGAAACTAATTTAGTGTATGGTCTTGGTGGCTTATCTTGATATTAGGGGATCTATGCTGTTAAATGTAAATCATTATATAATTATACAGCACCTAGAATTTATTTATGCGTTAGGGTTTTAGCACCTCATCATCTGACAAGATTTTATTTATGCATTAGGGTTTTAGCACCTTCTGTCTCGCTTTAATTTGTTATGTTTTTCCCATCACTCGAATTGCAGTTCAGGTCACTTTTTTGAATTTAGATTTACAATTCGTATATTAAAAACAAATTGTTAATTGTGATGTTAGTTTGAAGAGCAGTTGTATATAAATAATGTATTTTTTAAATTAATTTATAACAATCAACTGCTATCATAATCGTCATTTATACAGCTTTTTAAGCCGAATTTGCCCGAAATGGCACGTATGTATAACCAGATAGGACATTCCAATAAATGGTTGTGGCTCTAATATACATGTATTCAAAGGCCTAAATAATTATGTCTTCGTTTTATTACAATCCATAATAAACAACACATAACTTGTGAATTGTATTGGTAAAAAGAAATGAGACATTGCAATGATCCAGAGTGAACTAGGTCTAATGGCGGTAATGATGTAGTATTGAAAGAACCATGTGAAAATACTTGCGCTTTATATTCCCGGCAAAATATACATTTATCAAAGTACAAATATAAACTGTATCTTAGCACTAACGCTCAATTTAATGTACGAAATGTGCATGACAATCAACCGAATAACAAAACAAAATTAATACAACTACAGATCTTTTTGGAAATTAACGCCCGATAATTGACCATTGTTGATAGAAAAAAATCCGAGAAATCACACGTTTCCTCCACATCCATAACATGTAACATATTATACATACATTGTAAGTACATTATAAACATCTTTATTGAAAAAACAACAGCTACAAAACATGCAATTAACGAAAAAAGCGATTAAATAATCTCTTCGCTACTGCGTTTATAGTGTCATTAATTTGTAGAGCCCTCGTTTTACGTCACATCCGGTTTACGGGAGGTAACTCTGTACATACGATTATCGCTTAATTGAAAGAGTCTATACGATATACTCATTATTTAGAATAAAGTATAATTCTTTGCTAAATACAACGCTGTTATTTTCTATATTCAATATTTAATGCAACATAAGCATATTAAACAATAATGAAGTGAGTTTTTCATCTTATAAAACTAATTCTTCTTCCCGTAAAAATGATACACACAGTATAAAAGCAATGATAACACACACACACACACACACACACACACACACACACGAATGATGTTAGTGAACAAACAGAAAATATAACGGGTAAAATGTAATCACGAGCAATATACAATGACTTATAAACTAAGGAATGTGTCTTGAGTAATGGCCATGCACTTTCTGGAGAAACGCATTATCATTAATAATATTTCGTAAAAGCAATACAGAAAGGAGGTCAACACGTTCTGAGAGAGTCTGTTCTTGCATGAACATGTACCAATGAAAACTATACTTGCTATGAAAACGATCAAGTGAATACTAGTATGTACTACAAATTGCACTTGGTATGTAGATGGAGTCACATACAACCTAGCATATTATACAATGTAACAAAGTGTCTTTAATTATTGGCTAAAAAAGTCTGGAAGTATTTCACCAGTTCTTCGGCTGACGGTCTTCTGTCTGGCTCAGCGTCCCAGCCTCTTTTGATAATGCTGATAATAGCATCTGGTGGTCGTTTCGAGGAGGTCAGTGGGGGTCTCCAAGCACCTTCTTTCTTTCCCACTTGTTGCTTCAGTATATCCATCGCATTTCCGCTAAAACCTGGTGATAAAATGGCAGCATTCATTTCATCTGCGACATCCCGACCAAACCACATCTCCCAATACATCAATGTAGAACTATAAATGTCGATTTTGGTTGATTGATTAGAGTCCGAGTTTAAAACCTCAGGTGCCATATAAGCAGGGGAACCATTACACGTCGTCAGTAGCAGTTCTGTAGCTTTAGCGACGCCAACGTCAGTAATTTTAATTACACCTTCCTCAGATACCTGAATTAAAAACGTTAAATTGTAAAAAATATTTATGTCAAACAAAGTTAAGTTTAATAGCACATTCCATGTATGGTACTCTAAAATAGGCTTTATACAAATGTAAAACGTTCAATTTAATCCCAGTCTAGCTTCGCCCCCATTATCTTACAATACAGTAGATAATGTCCGACACATTTAAATGGAGTCCGCTATTTGTAACACAATATCGCGGCCTGACGTTAATTTATATAGGGAACTTTAGATGATACACTTAACTTGTGTGTTACTTTGGTGTAGTTCCAATGAGACTTTGTGCATTAATGAGAAAATGTAGTATTTATCTAATGTATTGTATATATACAGTCTGAGCATATGATCAAACATAAATATATTACCGAGGATGTTTAAATAACATAACCCAACGTAAAATATCAATAAATGTGTAAAAATTAATTCACATTATGTATGTTTGTTTATTTTGAAATAAAATTTAAATTGTAATTTTACTGGTCTTCTTATTAATAGTTAGACATTTGTCATTTCAATCTATTATACCTGAACCATAACAAATCAAATACACAATAGAACCTCGATTGTTTCTTACTTTAAACAACTGGTTTAATATATTCTAATTAATGCAAAGTATAAACAGGGCCAGTATTTATATAGCACATGCCTTACCAGAACATTTTCAAGTTTCATATCCCTGTGAGTGTATCCCTTGACGTGTATATAAGCTAGTCCTTTAGCAATCTGCAGGGAGTGGTCTATCATCCGTCTCATGGCACCATTGTATTCCCTATCAGATCGTTCCAACACTCCGGGTACACTCGGCGGCACTTCTAACGCTGCCACTTGATTATTTTTGATATCTTGAAAACAGTTTGGGATAACTTTATAAAATTTTCACCAGTTTTAGTTTAAGGCATGTGCCTCTTGCTGCACGTGTTAATTCAGAAATTGGTGTGTATGAAAATGCGTGGTAATGGCGTAATTTATCTTACCCGGAATTACAAAGTCATAAAATTAAACAGCGTATTTATTAGGGGTCAATTGAGTATTTTCAATATTTTATTTCGTTTTAGCTTTAAGTGTTATGATATGAGAGTACACAATAAAAGTATTCATAAATTTCATCTACGTTACAATTTCCTAGGCAACCAAATAGCAGTTGGTAAGCTTAGACCGCCTCAAAATCAGCTCATAATTTGAATATAAAACCGATGCGCTTAAAATAAACGTTTAACCTCAAATAATGCTACGTGAATGGTAAAATTCACATTTCTTCTGAATAACGAATGTTAATAGTACGCAGTAGAGTTGAATTTATCCAGTTTGATATAATAATAATTCACCCTAAATTCAAATTTCAAGTTGAGCGCAACCTGCGTTACTCGCAAGAATCGTATTTTCTCAACAGACACGGTATGGGTACGGAAAATACTATATTTGGCAGCAAAACCAACAATTTTCGTTTTCTAGCATTTTGGTAAATGTTGTTGATAACCATTAAAAACCATGGGCGAATAAAATGTTGATATGCACAACCATTATAGGAAATAGGGACATCTACAAGCATACACAACAATCAGATGGCCGATATTGAGTGATAAAAATGCGACTTTCAATATAAGTATTCAGTCAGTTGAAGACGTATCGTACAATAGTCTATTGTGGAATTGAGCAAAATATTCGCCAGAACCTGTGTCAAATATTGATGTTCAATAGTGCCAAATTTCATTACAATTCATTGAGGACTTTTAAAGAAAAATGAAATATATAAGTTGCAGCGTTAGAAGTGCCTCTAAGTGTATATGTTTGCGATCTCTATTTGATTACATACAAAGACATACATGTAATTAACATTTGAAATGACTCGGGCATCTATACAGTAGTCTGTACATGTACAGGGTGTCCAAAAAAAGTATACAGTTTCAGTGTATTTTAATAAAATCCTAACATTTTGCTATCGCATAAAATTCGGCACATGGTTAGTCAAAAGATTAATTTTTATCTGGCATCAGTTTAAATCTTGTAACTTGGATATTTTTTTAAAAAGTGTAAATTTTCTAAAATTACCGTATTCTGTCCATGGCGTCATTTTGACGTTATTTACGATGTTTTCACGATTTCTGTATTTCTGGTGTTTCCTGTCTTGCATGTGTTCTTGGAAAATTTGCATAGTATTTCACAAATGTCTAAACTGATATGATGTGTCTCACGAGCATGTTTGTTGGCTTTTAATAGGCTTTATTTCACTTACGATTTCGACAACAAAATAGAAAGAAGTTACCCATTGTGTTACTTGCCTTTGTTACCAAGTTCTTTCGGAACTCCGCAGCAAATCTATTATTTTGAATGTTGTATTGTTCATGTAAGTGGAGACAGAGTCACACATGCCAATGCACGGTGTTGGTGCATTATAAGAAACATTTGGTTCAAAAATAATTTCTAGCAAATTCAACTGCAGAGTGGAATGGCCCGCCCACAGCCCGGGTCTTAATTCATGTGGATTATTTTTTTTTTGGGCTATCCGAGATCGCTTATGTACAATCAAATGCGAATATACACAAGTTTTCTTCTGATCAACATCAAAATGAAATTTAGGAAGACCAGTTTGTATAAATGTAACCAACACATTTAAAGAGTATGTTCAAACCGGGAAACATGCGACAGACAGAAATTGTGAAAACGTCGTTAATTACGTCAAAATGACGTCACAGTCAAAAAAAGGTATTTTTTGGAAATTGACATTTTTAAAAAATTATTCTGTGTACAATTTCAAACTGGTAGCAGATAACGTACATCTTTTTTCTTACCATGTGCAAAATGTCTTTGCAATAGCAGAATATTAAGTGTTGATACAAATACCCCGAATCAGTATACTTTCTTTTTGTACACCCTGTATGTCAAATTATGAGAATCTTGCATAAGCAGTTTCAGTTTATGTCTTTTTCATTGTTTATGTCTCGGGTTGCATTCGCGATTCATCTAAATGACCTTTTGAAGACATAGGGTACAGAATTATGACACAATTTATGATATCCCGGGGATATACTCCTGAATGAAATCAGAAGGTTACCCAACTGTCTCGATGGGGATCTTAGATGTTTCAGGGAAGTGCCCTGATTTGACATCTTGTGACATCTCGAGTGTGTCGGGAAAACTGAAAAGAGGCATTCCTATAACTAGTATATTTTTCTTTACTATCACATGAAATGAGATAAATGTACAATGTGTATAGGAAACGCCTCTTTAACGCCTCTTTAATGCATGCATCCATGCATGCCTACATGTTATACATTTGTATTGATAGTGGAAACTCATAACAGTGTAGATGTATTCAAATTGTACTACCTCGCTCCATGTATAGATGTTTTAATGTTGTTTTGCACATCTCCAACACCATTATCCATTTCAAACCTTTGCCTTCCACTTTGTCGTATGACGCTCCATAATAACGTACAATATTTACGTGTTTCAGGTCCCTGAATTTAATATTCATAGCTCATCAGTATCAAATAATTGATGGTGTTTCGAAAACCAATTAGTATACTAGTACTATTTTTAAACGACTGTATTTCAAGTTATACAATTTGAATAATGTATGGTTAATTCATGTTCATTTTAGGCATTTTGTAATATATATTAGACTTATACAGCGACTGTACTAGCTGACCAAACTGGCTTTATAGTAACATGGAAAGCCTGCAACAAACTAGCTCTATGCATAGTTTTACGTGTCCATATTATGAGAAAATGGCCTACGTCTGAGTATAATATTGTAACATGCGATTCCAAATTCCATAATATTACACCACTCTTATTGCAAGTTTGATAAGCAGAGATAGCGTGCAACATCCTAATGATCAGCATAATGTTCACTGCTATTATCGTCTTGGTCTTTTTCCAACACGATGTTATTACATACATTCTGATCGATCAGACATGCTACTTGTATACTCTGTTTTCTGTGAGTCTTTCTCAATATACAGTTAACATGTCATTAAGTATAAAATGCAATATCACGTTATTGCAATAATTCTATACAAGACACAGACCTTACCAAATGGACCTTTATAAGATTGACAATCTATGATTTTAAAACCTGGTAGTGTAAATTGTCAACCAACCTCATGATCCTGTCTTCAGTGAGTATATCTGTAACATTTGAGCTGCTAACGACTGTATTTGCTACCTGTAAGAACAAAATAGTATTAAAGTGTATAGAGCTATATCGGAAGATAGTTTTTTAAAAAGTTTCGAAAACTGAAAAAATTTATGCTTTCATATCCATTAGATCATTTTTCGCTTCAGTTATAACAGATTTTTTTCTTTGTTTTATTGCACAAGCAAACTGTCCATTTTCATACGAAAGTGTTCTAGAACACCCTATGAAACTATAAGAATCGTCTATTTTTCGACGTTGAATCAAAGTATACAGAACCCATCCAAAGTTTTAATTTGTAATTAGGGTAGTCTAGTATAATACTAAAAACGATGCAAGTAATTATTTTGACATTGAATGACTGTTTCAATATAGCTCTATACACTTTAAGTAAACCACGATCATAATTCACTAATATAATCATTGAATAATCTTATCAGAGATAATAAACCGCCACCATTACCATAACACCATGATTGTTCCTTCAATACTTGTGTTACAAATGCAATACCGATCCATAACATTCCACATTTTAAAATACGTACGACGTGTACATCATGTAATTAACGTAACTAAACAAGTATGTACGGTTTTTAACAGTTCTAAATGATACAAATGACACACATATAGATTACATTTTAAGAAACTGATACATATACCACATATAAAAATTATATACTATATATACACGAAAACTATAAACATTCTTATGGATTATGTCGAAGTCACTTGCATTTCGCTTTGATGACAAATTTGAGAAAGGTACCCCGATTGAAATTAACGATGAGTTACTTGTTTAAAACAGAACATTCACGAGTTTGGTATATATTTCGAAACGTGATACCACCTCGAAATGTTCACGTCAAGAATTGATCAAATACTGTGTTTATAAAATACACTAAGGTTAAATTACGTTTGAGGCATCTCACAAAGAGGCTCCAAATAAGGCATCTACAAATCAACTAAAAAATCAAGATGTTAACCATATTACTTTTGAATTGAGATTATACTTCTAAATTGCCAATGTATCAAAATCAAACATTTAGTTATAGTACCAGCTTTCAGTTGTTGTCAAAATGTCAAAATTCAAAGCCTCATGTGTCAAATGACTGAAAGACTTTGTTTCAACAACAAAACACAACGTAATGCAGAACCATACAGGTTGTCATTTAAATATTCAAAAATGCAATTATAATTACATTCAAAATATGTCGGCATATTATATACCCATCCAGCTATACAAAGTAAGATGCATGACACATAAGAGGTACCTTTAAAGCCACTGGTCGGGTCTTCTTCAATTCCGTCCCAGCAAATACGTCGGCAAAAGATCCACTACCCAAACGATTTTTGTGACTCCAGCGTAACTCGGATGGCTTGTAATCAAAGTCCATTATATCATTAATGAAGACAATGTTTAATGATGAATGTTGGTCAGAACTCTTTTCCACTAGATCAGGTAATTTTTCTTCGAGTTTGTCACCTTCCTCAACGCAACTGCGTAACGTGTCTATCAGTTGTTGGTCAGCCTGAAAGCAGTCAATACGGTGTTGTACTTGAGGAAAGTACTCATAATGACCTCCCTTAGTCAAATCAGAGCAAACACATTAATTAATGTTGTTAAATGACGTAGTAATAATGAAACTGGTTGTTTGTGCATTTTTGGGGTGTTTATTACTTGTAGCCTTCGTACTTCGCATAGCTAGGTGATACGACATGGTTCTAACCATAATGTAAGCGAAAACTGGTACCTTTAGAAATCTGGGAATTCGATTTGCAGCCTCGTCGATGTCTCTGATGAATCTGTCAAAAAACTTCTTCAGTTTCTGAGCAAATTCCTTGTTGTTGATTATAGTCTCGATGAAATAGATTGTTGCTTCCGCCATCTTCTTTGTCTTATTTTTTTCATTGTAATTATCCCTGGAATATGCAGTGACAAGTTTTGATAAAGTTAAAATATATTGGTGAATTTAAAGAACACTCTGTGCCTACTAATGTCATGTATGCATCAGGAGTAATTTAGTTACCATATCCAATTACCTTTCTTACTTTCTCTAGTAATATAATAATGTCTAAAGTCATGTACTAGTAGTGAGTCATTGATTTGCTGGTGCAAGTAACGTAAGTACACTGCATTATCTTTCTTTTAGGAAAGAATGTTGCGTTCTGTGTTTGTCTCTCGTGTATATGAAGTGACGCTGCCATCGTATATGTGAGGCTTTGAATTGTTAGATATTTTAAACTCTTTTGATCAAAGTTAAATCAGACACATGTGTGAGCATGTGTGATGTAAGGCAAGTAAGATTCCCAAGACGAGGGTCATTATTCACCAACGTTGTAAGACGTAGACTCAAAACTGACAAACTTCATAATCACTGCCATTTCTTTGTCATTACATTTAGCCATATGAACTTTTATATGATCATTTGTTGTTAACCGCTGAATATGTATACCTATTTATAGTAAAATCCGTACGTGTAAAACAGCATGAAAGCGAATAGAACATTTCTATAATTTATGTCTAAGTCGCGGTTTCAGTCTTACAACGTTAGTGCTTAAGACCCCAGTCAACCATATTGATAAAAAATTTAATATCCAAATTGAGAACGAAAGACTAGAGATTCAATACATACAACGGTACTGATATTGCATGTCATATTACATTATCTTAACGAGCTTACTTGAATATGTGTCTGACTTGTTTCTTATCTGTATCAAGCATTCCTATATTAACTACAGCTCCACCTAATGTTGAGTACGTTTTCTCAATTTTCTTTTTCTTCTTGGCGAAGGGAGCTTGAACTGGAAGGACTTTTATTGTTCTGCATAAATTCACTCGTCTGTGACTGAGTAAACTTTCTGTAAATAAATAATATGTGTCATAAGAAACCATTTTGAATTATGATACAACATTGTGGAGAATAACGTGGACAAATGAAGAACGTTCACACTAAACAATGCGATTACGTCTGCTAACGCTTGATTTTGTCTCAATTAGAACGATCGTGCATTAAATACGTTTTATCATATAGCCTAAATAATATCACGAAACTGGCTAGCGCCACATAACGGGTCATATAAGAATAAAACAAGCTCTTGCACTACTTAAATAAACCACGTGTATACCTTCGAGCTCTTGTACTTGGTTATCCATCAAGCCAAGTTCTTTGGTGAACACAGAAATTATTTCATGGTCTATCGCGCGAAGGACACCATTTTCTCTTTGCCAACCGTCCAGTAAACGAGATAAACGTTCGGATATTTTCACAGCTGCCGAGTCCGCCACAGACTTCCACTTCTTGTCTGGAGCTGGACACTCTCCTGGTGCGTCTTCCCAATTACATGCACTTAAAGCAAATGAAAAAGATAAGTACATGTAATATCCGGTACATATGTAACATGTTGTGCTTCTTACAAACTGCTATGAATCAAGCATTGCCATGTATCTTTCTTTTTGTCGATTTTGTCAAACCCCTTGCGAGGATGTAGACAATTTTGCGCGTCAACTGCTAAGATTGAATAAAAGAGTATGAGAATAGTTCATATGTATAGAACAATATAATACAGGGGTAAAAGTAAAAGTAGAACGAAAGGTTAAAAGTAGTAAAAACAGATTTTTTCAGAGACTGATTTATGGTGAAACATGCTCAATGCGACTGGCAGCGGCATTGAACAATGCTATGCTAGGGAGACTGACTACTGTGTACGGGAGGCTATTCCAGTGGTATATGGTCGTAGGGAAGAATGCAAACTTATTGTAGTCAGTAGTAGTGCTAATTAACCTATAAGCGAATGGGTGTGATAATCTTGATGGGCGAGCTAGGGGCACTATGTAACCTTCAATGGGGATAGCTACAAATTTGCAGGTGATTTTATACATGAGGGATAGCCGACTGTCAATTCTTCTGAGGTCTAGACGCCTAAGATTAAGGGGGCTCATCATATCAGATACACTAGCTGTTCTTTGGTAGTTAGCCTTGATCAATCTGGCCGCCCGCCTTTGGACAGCCTCGATTTGATCAATCTGGCTTTGGGTATGAGGGGTCCAAACCTCGGAACCAATTTCAGCTGGGGTCTGACTAGAGTCTGAAAAACGAGGGACTTAATGCGTTCGAACTTGACCTTAATGTTACTACGAAGAAAAACCCAGGGTTTAGTTCGCAGTTTTGGTTGACCTATTTATGTGATCGTCCCAGGATAGGTTCTTTGAGATGCCACGCCCAGGTATTTAGTTGATGTGACTGATATCAAGAGTATTCCTTGAAAATAGTACCTAGTTGGTATGGGATGTTTCCTACGGGTGACGTGGACAACCTGACATTTGGAGGGGTTGAATTCCAAATCCCACTTTTTTAATATTTAGGGGTCATTTTGGAGGGTATCAGACTCCATCGCAGATGATAATGATAGGTTTACTGCTGTATCATCTGCAAATAGGCGGGCTTTTGAGCTAATGTTCTGTGGGAGGTCATTTATATATGCAAGGAACAGGAGAGAACATAGCACAGATCCCTGGGACACTCCTGAAGAGACAGGGATAGCATCCGAGCTGACGCAATTTAGAACTACAGACTAAAGCCAATTATCTAAGAAACTTTTGACCCATTTCAGTGTCTGGCCTCGGACTCCATAGGAATGTTGTGTAAGCAAGACTTTCTCATGACTGACCTTATCAAAAACCTTGCTGAAATTTTAAAAAATGAGGTCTATCTGCAGTTTCTTGTAGACTGAGGTAACTAGGTCGTTTAATTAACAAGCATATGCTTGACTACAGACGAGATGACAATGTGTTCAAGGGTTTTGCATAGTACACATGTCAGCGAGATAGGTCTGTAGTTGGCGGGATTTGACCTGTCCCCTTTTTATAGATGGGAGCAACATTTGCTGTCTTTTACTGAGAGGGCGAGCAGCCTTCATCAAGTGATTTTTGAAAGATGGTTTCGAGAATTGGCGCAAGATCTTTGCTAGGATCTTCAGAATTATCGGCTTTATATTGTCAGAGCCTGCCGCTTAATGTAGATTCAGATTGTTCAAAAGTTTCTCGAGATACCATTAGCACTGACCTTGATATCGGGCATTGTGGGTGTGGGGTTTTCTGTGTTATTCGTATCTGAGCTGGCACCTGTTTCTTCAGAGTTTTCTTGGAGTTCCATTTTACAGAGGGTTGAAAGGCTTAGTGGTGATTTTGGACTGAATACATATTGAAACTGATTATTAAGTACCGTTGCTTTGCCTTTATAATCATGATAAAGTTTGTTGTGAGCTTTCAGTGGTGATAAGGTTGCCGGGTCTTGTTTGGGATGTTTAATTAGGGAGTATAGTTTTTTGGTGTTGGCCAGCGGGATTCGGTAGACATGGAAGGATCAGTGACATTCAGGATATCCTCTAAGTATTGGTTGTAAGCTTCTTTAATCTTTCGCCTCGCACAAGATGTTTAAGATTAAGGAATGTCTGGCGGTCAGAAGATTTTTTGTTTTCCTGCATTTTGTGAAGATTCGAGTTCTTCTTCTGATAGTTATTTTGATGGTTTGGTTAACCAAGGGCCGGAGCTCAATGACTAAGTTTTTTCTACTGGGGATAAACTGGTCTGTTAGTTTGCTCAGTGTGTTTGTATAATCTTCTCATAACTGTTCGATATTAAGAGCGGAGTTTTTTTTCATTGAGCATGACCTGATGGTATTCCACCAATACATCTTTGGTGGCAGACCAGTTGGCTTTCCTATACAAAGGGATCTGATGAGGCTTTTGGTAGCATATCTTTGCTGAGGTATTGACCATAGATTCTACTATATTGTATTACTGATGCCTGGAAGTATACTAACACTTGTAACCAGGGATGGATTTGTTGTGAGGAATTTGTCTAGAATGTTATTTTCTCTAGTAGGGAGATTTACCATCTGAGTAAGATTAACATCATTGAATTACCTGTCTATAGAATGAGGGATGTTTGCAATCAGGTAAGGGGCTCATGGTGTTCCAGTCAATTTTGGGAGATTAAGATCCCCAGCAACCCGGTGTTAGACTACTTTTTCTAACCTTTTCAAGGGACTTCTGAAACTCTTAAAAACTAGATTGGTCCAATTCATGGGGCTTGTAATAAGCCCCGATAACTAAGGACGTGTTACTGACTAGATCAAGTTTACCCCACAGATCCTCACAACTGGATTGAAGGTCTGGTAATTCCTTGGCTGTGATGCAATTTGTTTTGCAATAAATACACCTCCTCCTGTCTGTCCGGTCCGGTACCAGCGGTATATGTTATAACCTAGGTCAGGGTTGAAAACCTCACTGGTATGGTGCTTGTTTTTTTAACCAGGACTCTGTTCCGATAATACTATCGGGTTTTGTGGATGAAGTACGGTTACTTAATTCTAGTTTCTTGTCTACGATGGATCTAAAGTTGATGACTAGAACTACTGGTCTACTGGTGTTGTTTTTCTTGATAGATTTGGTAGTTTTTACGGCCAGTTTACGTTTAGATGTAGATGTTTTGGCCATCGAGAAGGAGAATTCGCTAAGATTGGATGTATCAAGCGTACCGTATGGGTTGGTGGTTTCAAGAGAGTCAAGAGAAGGGACTGAGCTGTTGGTGACATTGGTGTCTTTACAGAGGTCACACTTTCAGCATGGGAATCTCCGAGGCGGTCATAAAGGGATGAATTAACGTTTTGACAGTCGGCGTTCAACCATGTCTCACACATGTCATGCTGTACGCCCTTGCATAGCCCGGTGACAGGTTCTTCACAGGGCCCACAGGGAAAGACGGCTGAGCTACCTTCCATGTACATCTCTTATTGTACAGGACCTGGATTAAGTTAAACATCATAAGACTTCTGAAACTCTTAACAACTAGATTGGTCCAATTCCTGGGGCTTGTAATAAGCCCCGATAACTAAGGACGTGTTACTGACTTGATCGAGTGTACCCTACAGATCCTCACAACTGGATTGAAAGTCTGGTAATTCCTTGGCTGTGATGCAATTTGTATTGCAATTAATACACCTCTTCCTGCCTGTCCGGTCCGGTGCCAGCGGTATATGTTATAACCTAGGTCAGGGTTGAAAACCTCACTGGTATGGTGCTTGGGTTTTAACCAGGACTTTGTTCCGATAATACTATTGGGTTTTGCGGATGTAGTAAAGTTACTTAATTCTAGTTTCTTGTCTACGATGGATCTACAGTTGATGACTAGAAATTTAAGGGGTCTACTGGTGTTGTTTTTCTTGATAGATTTGGTAGTTATTACGGTTAGTTTACGTTTAGATGTGGATGTATTAGCCATCGAGAAGGATAATTCGCTAAGATTGGATGTATTAAGGCTACTGTATGGGCTGGTGGTTTCAAGAGAGTCAAGAGAAGGGACTGAGCTGTTGGTGACATTGGTGTCTTTACAGAGGTCACACTTTCAGACTGGAAATCTCCGAGGCGGTCATAAAGGGATGACTTAACGTTTTGACAGTCGGCGTTGAACCATGTCTCACACATTAACGCTGTACGCCCTTGCATAGCCCGGTGACAGGTTCTTCACAGGGCCCACAGGGAAAGTCGGTTGAGCTACCTTCCATGTACATCTCTTATTGTACAGGGCCTGGATTTAATTAAACATCATAGGATAATGAGATGAGTAAGATAGATGATATACTTATTGTTTTAGCAACTTCTTTTCTTTTTACCTTATTCCTTGAGAGAGTTGTTTTCTTTAGGAGCCTCCATAGCTTGCGGACCGTGTGCAATATGGAGCCATGTGTAGCTTGGTGTGGATTGCTGGTTGTATTTGTGCTTGAAAGGCTAGCTCTGGCTGCCAATAGCATGAAGGTAGCTTCTAGCATATTACAAAATTTGAAAAGAATTGGAAGTGATAGCAAAATATGAATTACCTGAGTTTGTTTTTGTTGGTGGGAAACCTCCTTTTAGAAGAGCTAATTAAAGAAAGCGAGTTAACCACTTCAGATTTCAAACTACGAGTATCAAAAGGGTACAATGGGTTTATAAAAGCGAAAACCGGAAGGTTATATGAATGGGGACATGTTGCTGATACTATACTTAACCTGTCAGGCAAGTTTCAAACCATAATCAAGTCTCTGAGAGAAGAAAAGTTGAAAATTCAGAAGAGCTGAGAAAAAGTGTTCCGCAGTTGAAATATGCGCGCGCACATCATCTAACGGGATGTTTTGGAGGAATTTTTAAAATTAGTTGAAATATACGTATGTTACAAAAACAATATTTAAATACAACACACTTTATATAGCACATCAGTATTTTTCATTTGTATCATATGGCCATGATGTAGACTGCTAACGTGTTATAGTAGAAACATTTTGCGGATGTATGAATAGTGTGCCTCCGTAGCTCAGTGAATGGTGTGGCCCGGGTAAAAATCCGGGTGCAGCCGCTCATATAATTTTAACATGCCTGTTACATTTAGCAGAAAGCTGACAGGAAAATAAAGGCATGGCTCGGCAATATTACTTGTCAACAAATCCACGACTTCTGATAACTTCTTGTAACGAGTTCTTGATTTTGTATATCTCGAAGTTCACTTTGTCTCTCAACCTCTTTATGGATGCATCAGTATTTTTCTATAGGAAAAATCAGAAAGGAAATTAGGTTAGCAATGTTTAATTAGTTGATCTTAACTCGATTTTTAGTTCAGGGTTTATTTTCAAGATTTACTGGTTCAGCAATAGAATTATCTGTTATTGTACCCATCAGGAGCTATGAAGTGGACTTGCTTCATTATGCATATCGCGCTGCATGTCGTAATAAACTAAATTTCCCTTTTTGCAAATTTCTATTTAGTTAAGACAGAAAACTGTTATAGTTTACATAGTGTATTACAAAAATTACATTAACAAGTACTTAAAATTATTACCAAGTTTTATGCCTTAAAAAGTTTCTATATATTATCGGTGACGGTACTAACCTGCAAATCCTCGACGTGTTTACTGAGATCTGCAAATTGTTTTTCAAGTTCATCGCGTGTCATAGCATGTTGAAATCTGAAGACGCGCAGGAGATACGTGGTTCGGGACAAAAATGTGGACAACCAGCTGCAAATGTCAACAATGAATAAGGACAATAAATTAAGCATGCAATGGATATAACTAAGCATGATTGTATCATGATTATAACCACGTCCACTTTTAAACGGACGTCCGGATATTCGTTAGGATAGCATTCCGAATAACTGCATACCAATTTTTGTATTCATTGCCATTCTTATTATTAACTAATATAAATTGGACATGGTAAACAGTTTACTCAGCAATATTGAGCAAGAGTTAGTATTGGTTTCTGGCACATCTACAACAAATGGTCATGTTCCGCGCATGTATAAAAAGTGGACAATCAGCAGAGCTCAATACAGAAATCACAAATGTACCAGAACATCACAAAAGCATAAGAAAAAAATGGAAATACTTCAAACACATTGTAAAATTACACTTTTTTTACAAAAAACAGAGCTGTCGCAGACAGCCATACAGTTGATGCAAACAAATACGAATGATATGCAGATAAGAACGGCACACATGGAAATAACAGTTCATTCTTGAGGACCATTGTAGGCGGCCTATACCCGAGAGGTAAAAGTAAGTAAATATTTGAATAAAAACTTAATGTGTCAATGCCTTTCACCACAGCGCCTAACGATCGTACGAGAAGCAGCTAACACGAACATGTTTGGATCCATTATTTCAGAGACCGAAGTATTACCCATAGTTTGAGATCATCCCTTGTCGTAGACAGTAGGGTATCAGCTGAAACACCTTGTGCATCATCTCATCATGTTGTCGGAGCCTTGCGCCATACTTGAGACATGTATCTGCGGACTATATAATAAGCCAAGATAACGAAGTTAATATGTTAATATGACAACCAGTAGAAATTACTACATACTGAGATTTTTCTGCAAGACTGTCGTATGTCCTTCTTTAAAATCAAACAATTACGATCGTATTGTGGACAACCCTCGCGGTAGAACTTGCATCCGACTGCCTTGGAATCGGAAAACAATTTGATATATCTACCTTTTGTTGGGATTTACTGTATATGAGTACATTAAAATTTTATCATTTTGCCAAAGAACTTGTTTGGTATTTTTTTGGTGTATTGGCAAAACTGTTCGAAACAGCCGAATTATCGAAGTTAAAGTTTTTATTATCATAATTACCTGACTGGTCTTGTAGGATGGTCTAGTAGGCTGGGATACACATTCATTATTACTTAAGACTCAACAGTAAGTTTCATATACATCGAGAAGGCGAATCGCGTTTGCTGTGTTTTAATCAGATAATATAAATGACTTGTGTGACTGTCTTTTATCTTAGACTTAAGTATGGCTATGAGTTCATGTGCAGTGATTGAATCACAAGTACGAAGCAGGGGTATAATTTAATGCACTCTTTCAAACAAGTATCCACGCCTTGTTATAAATAAAACACATGCATGTATTAATTACCTTAACTAAACCCCACTTATATCAAAATCATCAATCACGAATATATACGAGTACATTTGGTATATAATAGTTATATACATTAGAAAATTTACAATCATCATACCTGTTTTACTGACATAAAATGTAGTTGTTCCATTCTAATACCGGGGTAGACATCCGACAACTTTTGAAATATATCATTTTGTACCGCCGGTTTGTCACGGTCTGGTACATGTTCCCATTTGTTGCCTATAAACATTGACGCCTCTGGGCTAAAATCTTCACACGAGTTCACAACAGTTGTCAGCAAATGTCCAAGCTATAATATAAATTTATCAAGTATGTTAGTACACACTTCATATTTAAATGTCTTTTTCATCGAAAATGGTATCATGGTTTGTGGTTCCGGATGGGGACCGTGATATTTCCATTGTCAAGCGTAAAACGGTAAAACGTACTGCTAATAAATAACAAATAAAACAATTATGATAAAAATACATCTTTTGCCTCACCCTGCTTTTCTGAACACCTCCAACAGCATTTGTGTTAAAAATGTAGATGAATCCAAAGGCGGTAGAAAGATATTTCTGCACCTTCTGGTCAACGTTTGATCCTCCTTCAATACCCGGTGTATCCACAATCACAACTCCTTTCTACAATACAGTAGTATACAATTTTATGATATTAAAGGTAAAGTTAGAAGTGTTTTTTGTTTATTATAGTGTCATCGATCCCTATTAAAAGGTCCGGCAAATATTACTTAAGAGACAGCTTTCGGCGTACTTACAGGACCACCCAAATCCCTTTTCGTATATAACACGTTGAATTAGTTCAGTCATCTGTAAACATTATGTGTATAAACATAATTGTACATGTAGTAAATATCGCTAAAATCACAGGACCGCTGTTGTGTTTTTTTCACTGTGTTCGACTCTTTCTGTTGAATACTGCCTTCAAGGTCCGAGTGCTCCTTATCCATTGGCTGATGCATGAACACATTTAAGTTTGTTTCAATTTCGAGGTGATCAACATATAGGTTTTCAATGTGTTAATAACAATATTTATCTTACACTGAGTGTCTTGAATGGATAATAAACTTCACATCGCATGTAAGGGTTGTCATCATGCTGGTCAAACTCAGCAATACAATCTTTGAACTCCTGAACACCCTTTAGACCACCTGCAGATGAGGATACGATAGGCATACAACTAGTGTAATGACATATACTGTTATTTAAATGCATCGTAGTTACATTAATTATTTAGCAAGTCACGGTATACCGCAGTACTGTTACTGTTACTTTATTTACAATTTTTTATATGTAAATTTAATCTGTTCTAAATCCAGATAATGATATACAGTGTACATGTATTTCTGTACAATCTGTCAATGCTTGTATGAAGTGCAATCAAAAATGATCAATTACTGGTAGTAATATAAAAAAATAATATCACCAATGCTATGCTCAACTTATTCAATTTAATTATTAATAAAATTATTAAGAACTTCTTACGTAAACTAATAGTTTTATCAGCCATTCGTCGTTGTCTCTCTTCGTTGTCCGATAGCTGTGGCTTGAAATAGAACACGGCTTCCTCTCTGTCACTGCACCGTATCTCACAAATGGTGTTGGTGCATTTAAGAGCATCCACGGGAAACAACTGTGACCCGAGCAGTAAGTTGATGAATGAAGATTTGCCTCCACCGACTTCACCTGAAATTAGTTGTATGGATTATATAGTATGTTTAACTGTCTATCTAATGAGGAACAATCTGTTTAATCTTGAAATGACAAAATGTTTATAAACATTTGAAGTGGAGCCAAAATAACCACATTGCATATAATACCCGCTCGTTTGGGTACTTTTCAGTTACATGATAAGTGATTCCCTTTATTGTGTTTTCGTTTTAATATTTAATATTTAGCCAGTGTAATATTAAGTCACATTTAATACGACAGTACATGTACATGTTTTATATGTTAATTAGAATGATAAAATGTAATTCGACAAATGTGTTAACATTCTTTTTAACGCGAATGTATCTATACAATTTGAAATAAATAATTCAAAATTTACGAAAACTTCCAACTTTTATTTGTCTCACTTGATGAAGAACATTCAATATCCGACCTCGAAACTGTATTTCTTCCTATTTCAATCTTGGGGAAATAAAGATGTAGTAAAAGAACTATAGTGTATGTTGTAGTTACATCTCTTTGTTTAACAACAAAATTAAGGAGTGTAAAGATGTAGAAAAGGAACTACACTTACGGACTTTGAAAACGCACCACTTATTCAAACCACGAAATTTAATAGTAAACATTGTTTAATTGTATTAAAAGTTTGTCTATAGATAGCTCAATTTATGTTTTAACATCTAGCAAAATTTCAAAGTGACATTTAAGAATGTTACTAAGTCACGTGACATCCACGTGCTTAAGTCTCAAAACCAAATTCACAGTTATGGAGAGTGCGTGAAAAGTTATGTTTTGATGCGTTCTCAACAGCAAGTACTCATTATAATTGCAATCTGCTTCTGGAAATGTTTCCTCTATTCACCAACAAAGGTTTGGACAACCTTGTGGGTAGATCGCGTCATGGAACTCATACTAGGACTCAAGTCTGAAAGAACATGTCATCTGTTTAATTTGGGACATTCCATCACGCAGATATTGCTTTCTTCAAGAAAATTCACTGTTATGCGATATTTATGCGCATGGATATATTCATGCTGACCAAGGTTAACACCCCTGTCATCCGGAAAAATAAACACAAGAAGCACGTGTTATATGTTAGATGAAACAAAAATTTAAAGTGAAATGTTGTATTTCATAAATAAACGTGTTTGATATTTTTATGTGATGATTTAGCATATCTATCGACACCAAGCGTTTTTTTGACAGGCACGGTTGTTGACCGGAAGTCGTTATTTTGGCGGAGCATTCGCGTTAATTTATCCGAATTATGTGGCTTTTCAGGCCTTTAATCCCTATTTGAAGATCAACGGTGGTGTCAGTTGGCATAAAACGCTATTGGAGACGAATATTTATTGTATCATGACAATGTAATCGCGCAAAAACCACGCGGTGGCTACTTCCGGTTTGTAACATGTCTATACCTCCAGACATATCAGTTTCAGATAGACATTAAATGGAACCTTTGGTTTTGAAAACTTAAAATGTGTTGTTTTTTTGGTATGCTAATGAATCGTTAACACATCGTCATTTACACAGGTCGGATATTGTCATTCGCACGAGTCTCACGTGATAAAAATGAGATTTGACCACGTGGTCACTACTAGCGATTCGGTAGTAAAAATGGATTAAAATATACTTTACCAACAGCGTTCTAACCCTGGAACATTATTCCATTGGTATAAAATAATCCTTAACAGTTCATACAAAAAATACCGACCCCTGAAAAGTGGTGCGTTTTCAAAGTTCGTAAGTGTATAGTGTATGTTGTAGTTACACCCCTTTGTTTTACAACAAAATAAAGGAGCGTAAAGATGTAGAAAAGGAACTATCGTGTAGGTTGTAGTTACACCTCTTTGTTTTACAACGAAATTAAGGAGTTTAAAGATGTAGAAAAGAAACTATAGTGTATGTTGTAGTTACACCCCTTTGTTTTACAACGAAATTAAGGAGTGTAAAGATGTAGAAAAGGAACTATAGTGTATGTTGTAGTTACACCCCTTTGTTTTACAACGAAATTAAGGAGTGTAAAGATGTAGAAAATAACAATAGTGTATGCTGTAGTAACACCCCTTTGTTTTACAACGAAATTAAGGAGTGTAAAGATGTAGAAAAGGAACTATAGTGTATGTTGTAGTTACACCCCTTTGTTTTACAACGAAATTAAGGAGTGTAAATATGTAGAAAATAACTATAGTGTAGGTTGTAGTTACATCCCTTTGTTTTACAACAAAATTAAGGAGTGTAATAGGATTCACCACCCTTATTCACGTGTAAGCAATTCTTACTAATGTATGTCCGATTTATTTGATAGTTAACATAGTGACACCAGGAAGTATCGGTGTACTTTTTATCAAAGATGTATATCTAGTATATGCATTTGCACAGACTGAATTAATATCTATCATTCATTATTATGCTAATCCAGTTTCGTCAAGATCTATGCACACATTAGAATCCCTGCTATTTATGCTTTACATTCGGTAAATAATCTACATATGGGGTATAATTGCATTAGATACGTCTAACGCACATAACCCATCGAACTTATCAAATATAGGTTTTAATTTTGATTCACTGAACTGCCATCGTGGCAAAAAGAAGCTATATGTTGACATTGATTAAATTGTATAATATACTTGGCAGTATAACCAACACAAAACCCATGGCAAATGTTGCTGCATTAAATTCACTATTATATTAGATAATATGCAAGTCATTCTAGTTATGTTAGTCATGTGACATGAACGAATTGAATAGAAAAAGACAACACCAAGTTTCCCGCAGGTCAAACACTATTTTGTTTTATAATTTATATATAAAGGTTACCTGCGACAACAATAGTTATTTCTCCAGACTTTAGTGACCTCTTCCTGTCTTCAAAGGTTTGTTGAATTCCTATAAAATATAACAAAAGAAATGTAATAATTCAGGTGCTATGATTAGTGTTGGCTAAATTATTACCAGCGCAATTGCTGCTCGCGAACAACTCCTGAACAACCTCCCTGTGACCGATTTGGACAACTCTTAAGGAGTTAATCCTTTGATATGTCCACATCAAATACTTGTTGTGTAAAGATAATCGGTTGCCTTTAATCGGAAGATATCTAAGGCCGGATTACGAAACTGTTTGACGAAACGAGCAGACAAACAAGACATAGCAAATCGACGGTGCCAAACCAAAACTCCGTAACTCAATTTTGGCGCGAAAACTTTTTTCGGAGCTTCGGCATCTGCTAGACGTCCCGCGCATTTCTGTCTTCTTGCCATCTAAGTCATGCGATTGCCTATTTAAATGGCGACAAGACAGAAATGCGCGAGACGTCTAGCAGATGCGGATGCTGCAAAAAAAGTTTTCGCGCCAAAATTGAGTTACAGGGTTTTGGTTTGGCATCGTCGAAATATGATATTATTATACGTGGGTGAATCAAAAAGTTCGTAGAATTTTGCCATAACTTTTTTATTTTCGGAGTTATTGTCGTCTAATTATGCTGAATGAACACATTGGTATTTTCGTTACATACACAGATTTGTAGCGACCTGATATTATCCGTTTTAAAAATATTTATATCTTAAATAAGGACGATTACGTATACCGGAGCACACGGATAATTTGAAACACATTTTATTAAATTTTCTAAAATATCTCAACTGTAGGACCTCCAAAAACTGTCAAAATGTTATGTCATATTTCATGATGTCATTTATAAAGTCTGTTAAAAGTTCAGATGTCATCTCTGATAAATAATGCTTAAATTAACATTTACATAATCGCACTATATAGAAATACCCGCGTAAAACGGGTCTTCGGGAATTTACCAAACCACGGATTTATATCAAAATCTGCGTGAAACTGGAATATACGTACGGGATTAGAGACAATACATGGTTTGAAAGTTGCAGGTTTATATCTTGAAATAAATAGATATCGATTTATAAGTGGAATTAGTGATTACGTGTAGGCCTACGGATTTTGACAACCAAAACAATACACCCGCTATTGGTGATGTTGGTTTGCAACGTCGTCGAAGAGGACCAGCGCTATATAATAGCGGATATAGCAAAACACTTAGATTGATCCTATGGGACAGCTCACACGATATACAATAAACAATTGCAAATGCAGAAACTATTACCACGATGGTTATCCAACAATACCTACATATTAGTCACTCGAGAAGCGAAAACAAGTCAAAACGTTAACGTAAGTATTGACAAACGTGGCGTAAGTTTGACGTCGTTCACCAAATGTCGCTGACGTGCTCCGGTATGCTGTCACAGCATGTGTGCGTTTCAATGTAAAAATCATGTCGTTTTGAATAATTCAATGTCATTTGACAAATTGATTTGTGATACTTATGATCACGTTATATTAAAATATGAACGCATTTGAAGCTGTGGTTTGTGAGTTATGATATTTTTCTACGAACTTTTTGATTCACCCACGTAAATGCTATACAGGGTGGTTTATAAATTCTAAGCACCCTTCTCCGGTGAGACTTACCAAGGTTTCTAGTGATCTTGATATTAAGGATCAATTTACGGTGCCTGTTTTGGGTTATCAGAGCAATACAGGGGTGGTTTAAAAAAGGCTAAACACCTTACCGGGATGAGACTGTTCCAGGTTACTTTTGATTTTTATAGTGAGGTCGTTGTACAGAGACTGTGCCTGTTTGTATTTGTCGTAAAGCTGATCTCGAGTATTTTGTTGTTCTTTGACAGCATCGTTGAGTTGTATAACCACTCCCTGAGTGAATGTGAATATAAAGGTTGTGTTAGCACCAAGTATATCTAGGATACTGCACTAGTGCTCATCACATGAACAAAATAATATGAAAAGAAGCTTTCAGAAACTCAGTATCAAATAACATTAGAGAATAGAGAATGATCATTTTCTTTTAAAATGCTGATACAGCTCTTGATTACATTGTTTGTTTAATGATAAGATCGTAACTTCTACCTTATATGATCTTATACGACCTATTTTAATTCTGCATTATAAAACTCTTCTTATGAGCCTTTTCTCATGAAAATCGGAACTGGTCATTTTGACCAAAATTAAGTTGTAAAAGCTAGTTTTACCATAAGTAAAGAGTAACTTTCAGAGAGTTAGTTTTTTCACCTAAAAATATCGATTCTGCACTTAATAACGACCCTTTCATTCCAAGCCGGCGATATACCGTAAAGTGTTCCAACAAAACTACAGATATGCTATGAGCACCATATACTGAATGCGTTGGAATTTGGACCGATCAAGTCATGGATTGGGTTAATAACGTACCGTCAGACTAATGAAAGTATTTATTATGATTGCACAGTCTGGGAGAGCCTAACGATATCTACGGTGTGGCTTCACTGCACTATGGGGAGCGATGGTCTCAAGGTAGGGCGCGCGCTTCGGGATCGAGAGGTCCCGGGTTCGATCCCCCTCCGGACCACTGGTTAATTTCTCTGAGCAAGACCCTAAGCTCCACTCCACCATGGTGTAAATTGGTACCTGTGAGGGCAGTGTCTATTCCTGGGCGCCGCATATCGATGTTGGCTGCCACACCACAGGAGAGAAATAGTCTCCCCAGGGAGACACGAGTGTAGGTTACAATATGTAGCACAATGATCAGGGGAAGTTGAAATGTCAAAGGGTGCTTGAGCGGCTTAAAGAGGCATTCCCTATAACAATCATATTTTTCTCTACTATCACATTTAATAGGCTAAATGTACAAAGCACTTTCAATTATCTTAACTTGTCAGAAGAAAGTGTGTCTAAAATTTATTTAAATATATTTAAATCACCAATAATAATTTATCGCTTCCAGTGGTCAAAGGGAAACAACTTGTGACAATTTTGGCTCGTTACGGAAATATGTTTACGTTCCTTTCTCGGTTATTAGTGGGAGTTATAGCAATAATAATTCTCATTTAATGTATAATATTTCTAAATAGATTAAAACTATCAAAGTTATAGGGAACGCCCCTTTAACGGCTGAAAAAAGCCCTAGAAAAATTGGCTTTTTTTTAACGTTTCACTGCTGGTAATGTTTTATCAACTGAACGTACTGTACTAAAGTAAATAGTAAATTTACACTCAAATTTAACGACTGTATATATCTATAACAACTGAAAATTGGGGACAGACATTGTTTGTAGAAGAGCATGAAATAAATTTTGTTAAATAGAGGATATTTGTATTTTCCGTGTATGATCGGCTGATAATTCACCAAGTGAGCAGCTGATGCAATATTTTCACGAGTGGCGTAGCCACGTGTGAAAATATAAGTCAGCTGCTCACGAGGTGAATTATCAAACGATCATACTTGTTAAAATACTAATATTCTATTTATTTCATGCTTCAAATTGCTTAAATGATGGAAATACTTCACTATATACCTCGAATGTTTTGCATGACGTCGTTTTGCCGCCATGCACGCGTCGAGTTGCAATCAAATAGTTCTTCTGCAATGGCTTCAATTTCGCCCATTTGTTTTACATAATATGTACATGTATATATAATACTGTGTTATTTGTTAAAGATTAAGAGAGCAAGTGAAAATGCTTATTATTTTATTTTTGACGGCGAGGAAATTTGATTTTAAAAAATTGTCCGTTTGCCGTAAAATTATGAACTGTGAAATTATGAACAGTGAAATTATAGGGGAATAATCCACCGTTATTCCGCCGTAAACCACCGGTAAGCATGAAATAATATTGCATATCCATTTATCGGAATGTGCAGCCTTAAAAATTACAAATAATTCAATTTTGAGCGTAAGTTAACAATTTTCGCAAGAGCTTTGATAAAACGGTACACATGGCCGCTTTATATGTGGTTTATGATTTTACATTGAAGGTAACGCTTTCCGCACCCGTCATACATTCACCAGCTAAAGCTTTCCCTAAATAACTTTCGTGTTAAAATAGCTGAAGTCGTTGTTATGCCTTACTTGGTCGTTAGGGTCACCGTTTTCGCATTATTATATCATATTTTGTAAAACTAGGGCATCCTGCAGAGGGGACTTGAGGAACTTGATAGGGTCTGAGTTGCGTTTCATTCGGTCTCTTGATTGATCGCTTTTTTTGTAATTTCTTTGTAAAAGTTGGTCATACTGCATTTTTGCGGCGGGGACTTGAACCTTTAAACATTTCTTTGGATTGTGTGTGGACATTGCTCCATCTAGATGGGTTGTGGTGTTACTGCTTTATATATTCGCCTGGTTAAGTTGAGTGCTATCTTCCCTGTCTGATTTTTTAAATAAAATCGATATTTACTGTTAGCACAGTAATTTGAAATACAGGTACCATTAAGTCAAAGACCCGGAAGAATGGAAAAGTAAATCTCATTAATTGGTTGAATATCGGTCCAAAAAGTGTCCTTCATTTTACCGACTAACGAAAATTGTTTGTCAATGTTGTTACAATATACTTGATTATTGCACCGTTAATATTAAGTGTTGTTTAATGTCATCAAGGAGGGCTATAATTATCCTTTGCATACCGGAGTAATTTACCAAGAACTTATATACCTGTAAAATGTATAAAGCTATGGCTTCAACAGGAAGCTATGGTTAGGTTTAAGATTATCGTTACGCCATATGGTTTAACTGTGCTTAAGGCGTTTCAGCTTTAATAACAAAAATTGACATATCTACTAATTAAACTGATGCAGTTAATGATCGAGTCCTTAACATTCATAAATGTCCCAAATATGGGACTGTTTATTTTGAACATATTTGTTTAGAATTTCAGCAGGTGCTTTTACAAAACTCTTTAACGAATTAAACATAATTTATTACACAGATGGAATGGCCCATACATGCTTCCGTAGTTTACCGTCAAAGCCATAATTATGATATACACGTATGTCTTTAACATGAGTACACATGTATCTCCAGATTGAAGGACATAAATTAAACGTGATTAAGGCCATGTGCAAGTCTTAGGATGTCCATTTTTCAAAAAGGCTTGTATCGCCAAAACAGAAACTGGTCATTGTAGAGCAAAACTCACATAAATTATGGAGTCATAATGGAATTGTAATTAAATTTAGCAGCAATAAGTTCTATTTGATCCACAGAAATATTATAAAAGTTGTTGGGTCCAATAGTTGGAAGTCTTTTAAACGGTTTTGCAAGCTTTGTCTCAAAAACCTACTTAAACTCTACGTATCAACTCTTCATTTTAATTTTTGCTATGTTTTGATATATTTTAAAATATATCTGTTCAATCATTTTTACAAGGGGATACTTCATCACGCGAAATATTGGTGATCGTTCATGATTTCCGGGTAGGATTGCCAGGATATTGGTACCACACTGTCGGCGAACCAAGTTACAGAAAACTTCGTTTAATCAATAAATAATTCTATAGACATTGTACACAATAAAATCGATTTAAAAACTGTCAAATATCCTATCGCACAAAAGATCATTTATGTTTGTTGTAAGTATATTCATAAACTAAGGTAGTATGGATAATTCAATTTGCAGGGTCTGGTTTTGTGCAGAGTACATGTTTTGTACTTAACTTTTGCCACAATGTTAATTTTAATGTATGGTCATGCTTTATGCACGTAGTATTAGCATGGTATGGTACTATTTGGGTTTATTTATGCATTAGTAATTTAGTATAGCACATAGTCCTGTCAATTATTACATTCGATATGAATACAACAATGAGAGTGAATACAAAATATACTATAAATTTCTAATTCAGGTCATTTTATGGAATGTATATATCGCTGGCTTAGTAAGAGAAGCATTCAGTACAAAATTGATATTTTGAGAAAGCAAGAAAAACTGTCCAAAAATGACTCTTTACTAATGGCAAAACAAGATGTTTCTACTTCAGTTTGGTCAACATTCTAAGTTCTGATTTTTATTAAAACTGGCTCATAAGAAGCCCTTTGTAATGCTGATTTTAGATATGTATCTGTCTCATAAGGTCGTAATTAAGTAGTACTTGCGACTTCCTCGATCTAAGACAATCATATACTTATCGATATATGCCAAATGGTTGTAAACGATATGCATTTAGTATTGGATATTATAGATAGTGTAGTATTGTTATTAGTACGTGACTACGTGTCGATGATACATTTTCTGATCAATAGATATGCTGCGTTGTAAAACCATTCACTCGTTAGCTGAACGACGTGACTATAACATTTAGAAAAATGCGGAAGTAGAACTTTCAAAGGACTGACGCAAGTTAATGCTAAGTAATAATGTGGTTGACAATGTGTCTGTTAAAGTTGTTCTAGAAAAAGTACGAACACTAGTTTTTCAAATTAAATAAGACAAACTTTGATCTAATCATGGTTATAATAAGCACGTTGCAGACGCTTGATTCTGGAAAAATATAGGAAACATGTTTACTGTAGTATGACTATATGTGGTAACTTTCGCGGTTATTAAACATTACTTGCACATTGACCATGATAAGTGAAATGGCCAATCAAATATCGCTAAATATGACACACATCCAGTATTAGCTACTCATTAGCTAACTACCTTTGGACACACCTCCAATATTACCCAATCAGTTATCTCTATCATGAACACACCTTCAATCTTATCCAAACAAGTATGCCTGACTGGAACACACCTTCAATCTTTGCCAATCAAGTGTGCTTGGCTGGGACACACCTTCAATCTTAGCCAATCAGGTATTCCTGGCTGGGACACACCTTCATTCTTAGCCAATCAAGTATGCCTGCCTAGGACACACTATCAATCTTAGCCAATCAGGTGTTCCTGGCTGGGACACACTTTCAATCTTAGCCAATCAAGTATGCCTGCCTAGGACACACCTTCAATCTCAGCCAATCAAGTATGCCCGGCTGTGACACCCCTTCAATCAGAGCCAATAAAGTGTACCTGGCTGGGACACACCTTCTATCTAAGCCAATCGAGTGTACCTGACTTGGACACACCTTCAATCTGAGCCAAACAAGTGTGCCTGGCTGGGACACACCTTCAATCTTAGCCAATCAAGTATGTCTGGCTTGGACACACCTTCAATCTTAGGCAATCAAGTATGCCTGCCTTGTGCACACCTTCAATTTGAGCGAATCAAGTATGTCTGCCTTGGGCACACATTCAACCTTAGTCAATCAATTATGCCTGCCTTGGGCACACCTTCAAGCTTAGCCAATCAAGTAGGCCTGACTTGGACAGACCTTCAATCTAAGCCAATCAAGTTTGCCTGACATGGGCACACCTTCAATCTAAACCAATCAAGTGTGCCTGGCTGGAACACAACTTCGATCTCAGCCAATCAAGTATGCCTGGCTGGGACACAACTTCAATCTCAGCCAATGAAGTGTGCCTGGTTGGGACACAACTTCAATCTCAGCCAATCAAGTATGCCTGGCTTGGACACACCTTCAATCTTAGCCAAGCAGGTATACCTGCCTAGGACACACCTCCAATCTTAGTCAATCAAGTACAGGGTGTCCAAAAAGAAAGTATACAGTTTCAGTGCATTTTAATAACATCTTAACGGTTTGCTATAGCAAAGAAATTCAGCACATGGTTAGTCAAAAGATGAAACTTTTATCTGGCATTAGTTTAAAACTTGTAACTTGGATATTTTTTTTTTAAATGTAAATTTTCTTAAGTTACCGTATTCTCGACGTGGCGTCATTTTGACGTAATTTACGACGTTTTCACAATTTCTGTATTTCTGCTGTTTCTTGTCTTGCATGCATTCTTGGAAAATTTGCATTGTATTTCACAAATGTCTAAACTGATATTATATATATGATGTGTCTCACGAGCATGCACATGTTTGTTGGCTTTTAATAGGCTATTCACTTGCGATTTCGACAACAAAATAGAAAGAAGTAAACCCATTGTGTTACTTGCCTTTGTTAAGCATGTTCTTTCGGAGATCCGCAGCGAATCCTTTGTTTTGAATGTGGTATAGTTCGTGCAAGTGGAGCCAGAGTCACACATGGCAATACACAGTGTTGGGTGAATTACAAGAAGCATTTGATGTCAAAATAATTTCTAGAAAATTCCACTGCTCAGTGGAATGGCCCGCCCACAGCCCGGGTCTTAATTCATGTGGATTTTTTCTTTTGGGCTATCCGAGATTGCTTATGTACAATCAAATGGGAATATACACAAGTTTTCTTCTGATCAACATCAAAATGAAATTTAAGAAGACCAGTTTGTAGAAATCTGTGTAAATGAAACCAACACTTTTAAAGAATGGGTGCAAACTGCGAAATATGCGACAGACAGAAATTGTGAAAACGTCGTAAATTACGTCAAAATGACGTCACGGTCACAATAAGGTATTTTTTGGAAATTAACATTTTTTAAAAAATTATTCAAGTTACAATTTTCAAACTGGTAGGGAAAAAACTTACATCTTTTTTCTAACCATGTGCAAAATTTCTTTGCGATAGCAGAGCATTAAGAGTTGATTAAAATACCCCGAAACTGTATACTTTCTTTTTGGACACCCTGTATGCCTGGCGTGGACACACCTTCAATCTCAGTTAATCAAGTATGCCTGGCTGGGACATATCTTCAATCTCAGTCAATCCAATATGCCTGGCTGGGACACTTCTTCAATCTTAGCCAATCAGATACAAAAAAGAATAAAAAACGCTGATACTTACAACACTTGGTCTAACTTTTATCCAGTGACGTATGAGACGATCATGTATATCTTCAACTGACTTGCATCCTTTTGCGTCTACTTCCCAACTTTTAGCTAAAACAATACATTGTTTCAGCCTCAAGTTGAGAATATCATCAATGTTCTGAATGTGTGGTACGTCTGCCGCCATGTTCACTTCACTGAAATTTAAGTTATTTTACAGTCCGTGTAAAGTTAAATAATAACGGTTATATACATCAGCTCATCAGTCAGGTAAACTATGTTTATCTAGGTTTTAATGGGAATACCTGGGTTAACTGGCTGTAGCTACCGCTATGCTTTCGAAAGAGACAGTTCCCTCATTAGTATTACTTATTTATTGAATCATCGGGACAGGTAAAATGCTCGAGATAAACCAGGTGCTGGAAATAACCAAATGACATAAATTCGTGATAAAAAGGATTCTGGTTTTAAACTTGCTCGAGATAGGCCGGGTACTCGGGATATCGATGCTCGTCATAACGAAGTTTTACTTTAACTCTAAACCACATCCATTCACTTAGATATGTAGTCTACGATTATTCAACCCCTGTCTTTTTGGAAGACGAGTATAAGAAATTTACTTTTCATTTAATAGTTTCTTAAAGACCTGACACCTTACCAATGCATGCGCATGTATAAATATGAATATCCAAAACAAGCACTAATTCACACGTTAAAGAACCAAATATAATAATGACATCGGTATTTAACAAACATAGTAACTACTATAATTTAGTTTACTTAAAGTTACGACTCATTCAAAACATTCATCAATATATATATATACTTACAACTTAGCAATGTTTACATGTGCATGTACATCAAAAGATCCAATACAAGAATGGTTAAGCTCACACACTCAGAACCATATTCATGGTTATATCCATTAACCAAAATATATTTTACTTTAGAGTACGACTCGTTCAATAGTTACTCTTTCACAAATACTATCAAGTCTTAAAATACTTTAAAATTACATGTAGTTTATAAACTAGATACTACCATGTGTATTCTAAACACAACAAGAGGGCCATGATGGCCCTATATCGCTCACCTGATTATAAATGAAGCCCTGCACAATTTAGACTAACAAAGGTAGAGCGTAAATATAGAAACTGGTGACCCCCTGGGCAGGGTCAATTTTGACCTCAGGGGCATAATTTGAACAATCTTGGTAGGGGACCACTAGATGATGCTACATACCATATATCAAAGCTCTAGGCATTGTAGTTATAGAGAAGAAGATTTTTATATGTTTTCCCTATATAAGTCTATGTAAAACGGTGACCCCCGGGGCGGGGCCAATTTTGACCTCAGGGGCATAATATGAACAATCTTTGTAGGGGACCACTAGATGATGCTACATACCAAATATCAAAGCTCTAGGCATTGTAGTTTTAGAGAAGAAGATTTTTATATGTTTTCCCTATATAAGTCTATGTAAAACGGTAACCCCCGGGGCGGGGCCAATTTTGACCTCAGGAGCATAATATGAACAATCTTGGTAGGGAACCACTAGATGATGCTACATACCAAATATCAAAGCTCTAGGCATTGTAGTTTTAGAGTAGAAGATTTTTATATGTTTTCCCTATATAAGTCTATGTAAAACGGTGACCCCCGGGGCGGGGCCAATTTTGACCCCAGGGGCATAATATGAACAATCTTGGTAGGGGACCACTAGATGATGCTACATATCAAATATCAAAGCTCTAGGCATTGTAGTTTTAGAGAAGTAGATTTTTATATGTTTTCCCTATATAAGTCTATGTAAAACGGTGACCCCCGGGGCGGGGCCAATTGTGACCCCAGGGGCATAATTTGAACAATCTTGGTAGGGAACCACTAGATGATGCTACATACCAAATATCAAAGCTGTAGGCATTGTAGTTTTAGAGAAGAAGATTTTTATATGTTTCCCTATATAAGTCTATGTAAAACGGTGACCCCCGGGCCGGGGCCAATTGTGACCCCAGGGCCATAATTTGAGCAATCTTGGTAGGGGACCACTAGATGATGCTACATACCAAATATCAAAGCTGTAGGCATTGTAGTTTTAGAGGAGAAGATTTTTATATGTTTTCCCTATATAAGTCTATGTAAAACGGTGACCCCCGGGGCGGGGCCAATTTTGACCCCAGAGCCATAATTTGAACAATCTTGGTAGGGGACCACTAGATGATGCTACATACCAAATATCAAAGCTCTAGGCATTGTAGTTTTAGAGAAGAAGATTTTTATATGTTTTCCCTATATAAGTCTATGTAAAACGATTAGTAAGGTTGCATAAGACTATAATTACAGCTTAATAATTGTTTAATAGTTTGTAAACATACAATCACTGTAAACGATGATAACCCTAATATCCACATTCTGCATTTAATTTAAATTAAAGCCTCAAAGCTGCTAACAAGTACACATTTCGTAGTTCTACAACTAAAATATAGTAAGAGAGACAACTCTTACATGATCACAACCAGTATAATTACAGAGTACACTCCCTTTGATTAAATGAAAAACAAGGTTTTTCTATTACTTGACCTAGTAGCCTAATTTTTGACCTCAGATGACCCAATATCGAACTTGACCTAGATTTTGTTAAGATGATCATTGTGACCAAGTTTCATAAAGATTAGGCCAAAATTGTGACCGCTAGAGAGGACACAACCCAATTGTTGACAGACGGACGGACGGACGGACGACGGACGAAGAGTGATCACAAAAGCTCACTCTGTCACTTTGTGACAGGTGAGCTAAAAACACGACATACTTTACGTGAAAGACGATCGCATTTTGAAATTCATATCATACCTTAAGACCAGTAAGTATTCATTTTATTTGCGTTGTTTGAAAACATTGTATACCCAAAACTAGTGAGAGTTATATGTTAAAACGCCGGTGATGTAATAGCGAATCATTCTGCATTTCCATAATTTACACGTTTTGTTGGGTTTTAAAAAATGCATTTTACCATAAAGCAGTTGATAAATCGAATGATAGATCAAGTTTACAAATGCATAGAAAATCGTCTAGCCTCAGATCAATAACATTTTCTTTTTCAAATTCTTTATATATGCGTTCGTACAGTCAAAAATACAAGTTGGATCTAAAATGCATATAAATGAAAAGTTACTTTTCAGAGAAAAGATGCATAAAAACTCACCCTAGCGTCGCCTACTATCAATGTCAGTATCAACAACTGTCGCTGCTTTTTAAACGTCCATTTACAGTTTGGTACATTTAAGTTTAAAATATGATCTAAGTATAAACATAAAGGACAAAGTAGTTTTCAGAGAAATGACAATCCTCGTCTGATTTGTGTCGTCGTATTCTACTCGTAAAACCAGCACTTCCTGAATGCCTTCATAATAGAAGCTCGCTCATTGGGCCAGAGACATACAAAATATATATTGGATTTAAGTTTTATGAAATCGTATATTAAACAGTGTTATATACACCACAACCAAGCGTCTGAATAGCTCGGTTTATTTCATAATCGCTCGGGTAGAACCTGAAATTTTTAGTCCACAATAGTAATAAAACAGTTATACCGGGTAGTACGCGACGTATTAAACTGCCCAAACAAAGTTAGAATAATGTCCTAGATGACTGACGAAGTATTTCTTTTGTTTTAGTAAAAATAACCGCAAATAAAATAATGAAAACAGTAATGTATGCGTTAACGTTGAGCGTCGCATTTAAGTCATGACGTTTTAGAAATATTTTAAAAACATTTAATGTTCACAATTAATAATTATTAAAGAATCTAAACCATGCGTTTACGTACCGAATCACTCATTCGTACTCGGTAGGTGCCAAAAGCTGTATGCGCATGAGGTGATTTGCAATATGTGTTTAAGTAAGGTCTTGTTTAGGCTATAATTTTCTTTGATTTATTTTTTTATAAAGAACATTGAATATAAAAGGAATGAGCAATGTAGAACGCGATGTAGTCAACGGTGTTTGGTGTCCGTTTACTTTGTCAGATATTAAGCACGTGTGACATCATCACGACAATAGCAATTTATGTTTCGTCATTTTTTATTTTGTACCAAGTATTGAGTGAAACATTTTTTCTTATACAGTTATGTAAAAACTCCAGTCCTTATTCATTCATACCATTTGTATAAAACAACCCTTTTTCAAAAATATGATACAATTTATATCCTTTCTTTTTAACACTGTTGTCGGAGTTAATCTTGTTTTTTTTTTGCTCAGTACATTATTTCTACTAACAGAATGCAATGCTGCTATATATGAAGGCCATACCAAATCGTAATTTGGTTTAAAACGTTCCTAAATTCGAAAACCGATTTAGCTATCCTAAGACAAGAAACAAAGCGCTTACAAGCAATAACAATTCTTAACGACTTATATTCTCCATATGATATGGCTAACATTTATAGCTTTCAATCAGTGTTAATCAAAATAACTTACTGAATATTAGTAACTGAATACGTGTTTGTGTGAAACTTACTCCTGTGTAGGGGGTAGGTGTCATGGTGATGAATCAGTATCAAACGTATTAAAGCAATATATCAGTGGATTTAGGATATATGATAATTAACAAACGTTTTTTCCGAAGATCCTAAACCATATATGTCCTGCGACGCTAAACGAGGAAACGATTTGGTATGGCCTAATGGAAAAAAGTTTTGAAAAAAACAACAATTAGTAGACCGGGTTTTTATGACCTTCAGTCTGTTTAACAGTCACGGGTCGTATACTTAACAATACCATGTACATGTACACTGCCCTCCAAAAGTTCCTTCACACTCCTGAAATTATACGATTTCATAAAACGACTTTGAAAATTCAATGTTTTATTGCCGATAACCGTTGCTAAAATAATGCAACGCTGAATAGAATGACAACAATATTTGGTTTGGGAGACACCATGTCAATACATGTGTGTTTGTCAGTGTAAATAAATCGAAAAATTTTATAAATTGAGAAGTGTGAAGGAGCTTTTGGAGAGCAGTGTATTTAAAGGTTCGATGATTGATCAGGATAATGACGTAGGTAAATATTACTTGTACAAATATACTACCTTTTGTTTTGTTTAAATTATAAGATTTGAAATTTCAAAAGACTGCTTACAATAGTACACGGAAGTGAAATAATGCTGATCTTTTCCATTGGTTCTGTTATGGAATTAAAAATACCCCGGTAGCTTTGAAAATGAGATAGTTACCATTGTATTCATAATTATTATGCCAAATTTCCTCTAAACATGATTATACATGTATACAATTAAATTAAAACGTCATGGACAAGGAATGATGAATTATGCCGAACATAGCCTTTATTTGCTTTATTTCTACTGAAACATGAAAGGCATATATATGTACCCCATCCGGATTTAAACCCGGGTCGCCAGATTAGACGACAAGCGCACTAACCACTGAGCTACGAAGGCTACGATATGAATGCGTCAACTTCCGGATATCGCAAAACGTCGTACGTATTGAATTGTATAGTCCCAATAAGTCATACAGTGGCCTGGAGGTCACTGGTTTCATCATTAGATAGGACATACAATGTACCACCATCAGCCTTACGTAGTATGTTAGTTCTTATAACATCATTCTATCTAAATGCGCATGTCTATCGTTTCTTTTATAATCATCACCAGTTACTATCTGCTGGTCACATGGGTTAGGAACATCACCCGAAGAGAGTGTATTTTTATGATATCTGTCATCCTTGTGTGTATTATAATTTGTTTCATGTGTGTCTGTTTGGCCAGTAAGTGACCCTTACTGTCGATGCACTCAACAAAACAACAACACACACCCAAGCTGACTGATAGCCACGCTTGTATTAGACAGGTATTTTATAACTTGGCAGGTATGCTTGAGTTAAAAATTATTTAGCACACTACAGCAATTTTACACCGTTCACCGGCAAAAGGACTAACACACCATCAATTTTCTACGCCATGTGTCGGATATTTTCATCAATTATCAAACTAGGTTGCGAAATATTTTCCAAGAAATGATTAGACGGTATCCTTTACACATAGTTACACAATTTGTATTCTTTATCTATAGCGTGCAATTATTTCAGGGTACGTTAAATGAGCTCCATGCTGATAAGCCTACAGGTTGGGCTAAATTAATACCATTACATCCTTTTAGCCAGAGGATAGTACGCCGGAATACCGGGTAGTATTTCTGGTATTGTGTTTTACGTACTCGCTGATTGGATTGTGGGTGGACGTTTTACGTTTTATTAAGTGTAGCTGTTCTTGAACGAGTTTTTTAAAACTTTTTTCTCGGAGAGTTTTCCGTAACCATGAAAACATATACCACGACCAAAAGACACCATGGCCCAATACACCACTAAACGAGCAAATGAACATATCCGCTGAAATACCAAGTTTTCACCTATCAAAAGTCGTCCAAGCCATAGCTGTCCGCACTGTTTCAGCTACACAAATATGCGCAACGAAATAACGCTGCTTTTAGCCATACATGCACAATCTAGTATCTCAAACAGCTAAACTCTAATTGTCTGGGACTCATGCAACATTCTGTCATAAGTATCTCTGTTCAGCAGAAACAATGATTCCAATAACTATAAAACTATTCAAAGTTTAACCTTTTATTTCATTAAATCAGTTTGATTGTATTCATCTGCCGTGATATTCTAAACCTACTTGTATTATTGTAAGCTGTAAATCGTATATAGTGATCATTAGACCGCCTGTCAGATATTCATGTTATTAAAGATGAAGACATCCCTAACGACATATATTACAATCGTTTTATTATCGTTTTTTAACAGACAAGTGAGTAACCGAAGGTTATCGAAATCAAATTTGAATCATAAAAACATGATCTTTCCTGAATGTTGTTCTCGTAGACTGTCTAGGTTTTTATTTTGTAATGTATCAGAATTGTCAAGAGGAAACTGTTAGCTTTAATGTCAGGGTTTCTAAATAGCATTTCCATATAATTAAATTGTAAGTGTTTGCAATGACCTAGTACATGTTTCTCTATAACCCTAAACTCAGACTCTTGTGGGGGTCACCGTTTCTGGCATATATTTGTGAAACTATGCCATCCTGCTCGTTTACATGGGTTACTTGGGGAACTATACCGAGCGTCAAAAGTTTCGCAACCAAATTAAAAATTTAATATTTTTAAATTGATCACTCAAAATAACTTTTTACTAACACCGTCGATTTGTGTACCCATAGTGTTCATGTTGAACCCATTTCCGTTGGCCTCCGTTACGCTTAAATGATCACACAATCAAAAATGGTTAAACGTCTTTTCAAGCGCGCAAAGTAAGGGCTTTTCATTTTCGTCTTAATTTCCACTTCCAATTTACTTCATACATGTCTGTGATACGAAATACACCAATAGTTAGTCAAAACGGTTTACAATGTACGCTACATTTGATGGCAAAAATTGGCATAAACTTTCATAGACAAATATCATACAAAGTTAAAGAGTCATTCCCTATGACTAACACATTTTTCTCTACTATCACATTAAATAAGCTAAATGTACAAAGCACTATCAATTATCATAATTTGTTAGAAGAAAGTATGCGCGAATATGTCTCTAAAATGTCAAAAATATATTTAAATCACCAATAATAATTTATCGCTTCCAGCGATGTATTATTATGTGGTCAAAGGGAAACAACTCGTGATAATTTTGGCTCGTTACGGAAATATGTTTACGTTCCTTTCTCGGTAATAAGTGGGAATTTTGTTGTTGATAATTTGAGGAGTTTAAGCAATAATAATCCTCATTTAATGTATAATATTCCTGAATAGATTAAAACTATCGAAGTTATAAGGAACGCCCCTTTAACATACTTAACAAAGTTAAGTCTCGGATATCTAACATTTCAGTTAGGAATGAGATACAATGACGAATCTTGTTACGAAGGAAGCGTTTGTAAAACTATTGCTTGATATATAAAATGTGGCCAGTTTGTTCAACATAGTAAAACTCGGATATAATATTATGTAAATCTAGTGGTAATAAAAACAAACATTTCATGTTTGATAACAACCTTTCAGTCAAGCATAAATTGACACAAATGGCAGTTATATAACAGTTAACATGTACAATGCATATACATTGTATCCATATATGTTTGGCGTACATAATAGCTATATTATTCGGTATTCATGAAATGTTTATGCCTTGTTTTCAAATTGATTGACTTACTCTAAAGGGACTATACTTAGCAAGTTGTTCTAAAACATGAACGGTATGGTTCTATCACCACTAGAACCAGATACGCATCACCATTTGTTCATACCTGACACACCATCAATCAAATAATTAATGCCACACCATAGCACTGGGTCCACTTGTAACAGTCTGTCTCATATTTATGGTGACGAAGATTGAATTAGTTAAGTACAGCTGTACTAACACTTATAATTATCGTTCTCAAATTAAATCTTGTGTTACAAACGTGTTTAGGTGAATATATTGTGTATGAGAGCAATAAAACCAGGATGTGAATATCATGGGAAATGTTGCAATAATAGATATTATCAATTATAGCCCGCCAAAGACCATGCACTTAATGATAATATTGACACATATTAATTGTACCATTATATTACATACTTGTCTGATATTAAGAACATTTGTCTGCACAATAAGTGTATAGAAGTAGTTTATCTATATAATGATGACGTTAGTAGGCAGACCGTTAGACTGTAATTATGTCAAATTGACAACAACGTGATGAGTGATTGTGCCTTATTCGCACTGGCACGTACAAATGTACAGTATATATCATTTCTAGCTTTTAAGACTCCTTCTTTGTTCGTTTTGTGTTCTGTTGACTGTTTCATTCCCTACACAGTGTGTTCTTTTGTTTCAGCATGTCGGTAAGGTATCATTTAGTGACCTTCAGCATAATACTGAGTATTTGCAGCCATGAGGATATACAGACACTTGTCCATATTATAGTCAATTAATTAAGCTCCACATTAATCAGAGTGTGTGTCTGAGACATATAAAATCAACTTTAGTATTGTGTATCACCATACTTGTGATACATTAATCATCATATGTGTGCCAAAGAGTCCACACGAAGCGTATGTTTCCTGATATCTGTCAGTGTGTAGAATCACGTGATCAAATCGATTGAAATGAATGCGGTTTTACGCTCAAAACTATTGCGATTACGTCTGCTTATGTTGAGTTTTTCCTTGATTATGATGATCGTGCATTTAATAGGGGATTGAATAGCCAGCGCGTAGCGCAGGCTATTGAAAATACCCAGACCGGTAATACGGGTAACGTGCGTATCATCGTTGAGTCTCAGCAGGTACTAATGCTTTCAAAAAAAGTCATTTCCGGTCAAAAATTTCAGGCACTTTTCCGAGGTGAATGGTCCTTGGAATATAAAAATAATAGTAATCTGTAAACGGTTGAGCCTATCGTTCTCTTTCAATTAATTATCATTTTTAAGAAAATGTGTAATAAATAAAACAAACTATTTTTAAAAAACAAAGGGAAGTAGGAAATACGCTATACTCCCAATGACCGTGGACCGTGTCACTGGCCAATTTATTGCAAGCGTTTGCGAGATTTCCATTCGCCCATTGCACATGGAAGAAGTTTTAAGAATCATCAAAAATAAAGGTGAAATTTTCATTTAAATAGCCGATTTATCATGACAGTACTCGATCTCCGAGGATATTGGTCTTTAATAGACATTTTTACGTAGTTTTACAATGATATCAACACTCATCATACCAGATGCTTGAATGTAAGTAGGCTACAATTCGTTCGGCGTTCCATGTCAACAACTGAACAATGCAAATCAACAATTCTATGTCTCAATGTATAGCTTGTCAAAGCAATGTTTATGAGATTATTTTGTTACTGTCAGTGTGTATACGACTAATGTACCAATTAGTTTCATCCACAGCACCCCAGCCCCGGGGGAAGGGCGCTCTGGAATCTTGAGTTGTCAAAATCAACAGCCCTTCTACGGCCAGCGGGGGGAAGCTGATAGTAAAATCTCCCGCATTTCTTCTGACATCTACCGGTGAATATTGTCTTTAGGCTATTGGTTTTCGCAGAATAAATCCTAAATTTCCCCTGCCTTGCGGGGAAGCTGGATGGTAAAAACATGACTGTCTCCCTGGCTATCCGCCATGAATCCTGTGGTCGGGGGAACAGGGGATGCAACTGACTGGTGCATTAATTATTTGTGGTGGACAAACTTGTGTACTAAGAGGGTCCATACGTTGTCGCTTATGTAATATCTTCGATTTTCCAAGCGGATAAGGACGAAAGACAAACATCGGAGGCTGTAAATTATCTATATTCGGAATATAAATAAACCATCTTATAGTAGGCCTACAATACTACAGTACAGTTCAACAAGGTACGTCTTTGATTTTATTGAATTGGAATCAAATTATGACAATTTGATTGATTGACTTGTGTGCTGTATAAAGATTACAATTCACAATGATTGCATGCATTTGTTATCTCCCTTGGATAATGCATAGCAACTGGGGCCCGTGTCTTTATCTACAAATATAGACTAGCGGTTATCTAATATTTATTAAATACCCATTATAGGCAATGCCTTAGTTCATATTATGGTTATATTATATAGGCTAAAGTACATTCCGTATATGAAAGAGTACCCGGCAAGTACCGAGTTGGTTTTATCATTAGCTGTTTTTAATTGATGCTCGACCAAATGCTGTTTCAAACCGAGTCTAATAATTTTTGAACGTAAAACCACATTCATTTGATCACGTGATTCTACACACTGTCTGTGTGTACCAATAATTCACGTGTTTACATCTGTTACGGTGTATAATTTTACAGCCGCTAGAATAATAAAATCTTATATACAGATATATCGTTCCAGTTATTACAACAGTTTTTATAATAACACAGTTAAGTATTATAATATGATACCAGACATATGTTGAACAAAACAGTAGCTTGAGAATAACACCCTAGTTTTATCTTGTATTGTTAGCTTGTGTTTTGCGTTTCGTATCGATATAAGAAAAGCGTAGTATGACAAGAAAAAATGAAGTTCAACGCTCGGGAATTCAACACCGTCGCTGAGACTGTTTATTGACTATTTTATTATTAATTCTAAGTATGCACATTTATTATGATGCAGTGGTACTAATTATGCCTATTTAACGTGCAGAGCTGATGTTTGATTATGTATTGTTAGCATGTGTTTGGCGTTTCGTTTCGACACAAATGTAGTGTTGTATGACAATAAAACATGAAGCTCAACGCTCAGGAATTCAACACCATCGCTGAGACTTTTTATTGAGTACTTTATTATTTATTCTAATTGTGCACATTGATGATGATTAAGCGCGGTGCAGTGATACTAATTCGTCTATTTAACGTGCAGGGATCGTATTTGATTAGTATTAACAAATGTATTATTAACATTATTATCTGTGGAATACATAATAGCAAACCATGGCGTAAACTGTTTATCGATGAATCAGCACAAACTAAACAGCTACTATGCTGATTAACGCATACTTGTATATGTGATGTTCAAAAGAATGCAATATGGTGTCACGAAACGATATCATTAATGTGTAGTGCTTTTTGCAATTTGCATAATATCAATGCATTCCAGACAGTAGTTTCCTGTTATTACACATGCTTTTTTCAACCTTACACATTAACATCATATCACTTAGGAACAATACGAAGGCTACGTTGATCATAAAACCTTGTCGTTGTACATAGCTATATTATGAAAAGTGTACGAGGAATGCTACATTTTTGTAGGTATAGCTGGTGATCGTTCTTGATCGTTCGTAACTATTCACTGTAATATATCATCGGATATCTGATGTTGTTTTACTTGTAAGTAATAGAATTGTCAAATGATTAAACAAAATATTTTTTATAGATAGTGCAATTGATTGTTACATATCAAATTGAGTATTTACTCTATAAGTAATCTAATTTCAAATTTGAAAGATTAAAACATATTGCTTCAGAGAAAACACGCCACCCTATATACATGACACATAAATTATACAAACCACTTTCAGTTGAACTCCGCCAGTATAATTTATCACCATTGTTTTATGTATCTTTAAATATTGGAAACGCAATCATGAAATCAATGTTGTACGATGAATAAAATTAATAGCTTTCGTGCATTTATTGGAACATCAACACAATACAATTGTATTTGATTAATCGTAGATGGACAAGCACAAATGTTAGATCACAAATATGTGATAAGGGCACGAATATCGTTTCAATCTACCACCATTTGTTCTTGATATAGTTGACGAGTTTATCTAAAAGTCTTGTATTCATAATACATATAAATGCATTTGAACCGGCGTTCGTGCAATATGTTTTTCATCTAGAACAAAAACATTTTCAGAAATCACAAATATTCATTCAAAGTGTCAATGAAAATAAAGCAGTTAATGTAAACATAGCATTCTCAATTCACGATTTGTCTGGATTATATAATAATGTCGAAGTTTTTAGTGATCCGATACATTGTATAAATCATATTACTAAAACATAGTTAGTTTTAAAGTCCTAAAACAATGTGTTTTACAGAATGCGGGTCGACAAAAGGCTAATAGTTAAACTCGAATCTCTAAAGGAATAAAATATAGCACATTGCATTAGGTTTTGTATGTAACTATAACTAAAAAAACAGTTCGATTTCTAAAGATCACAGTATGAATGTTACTAGATAGTTTATGCTGAGAACGTGTTCTAACTTAAAATAGATATTTTGTATAAATCACACTAAGGAGATGTGGCAGGTGAGATACGATAGTATTGTGATACTTGCATACATTGTTATTGAACCAAAATGACACTGTAACATGGCCCTTGTAGCTGTAGCTTCTTACATGTATGTCTTCCTTGTTCTGATTGCTTGATTGTAACAGTCTTATTTGTCCTATATGTCATAATCCTTTCATGCTTATAGTTAAAAAACATGGTTGTGACAGGCTTAATGTTCATAAACGGTCAACACGTAATGCAAGTATCAGAGTTGTTATCATAATTGATTGTTTGTTTAAATTGACTACGTGGTTTGCTTGGTACATATAGTATACTCGACTTAGATCGGAGCATGCATATGACGTACCTAGTCCAGTATTTAAACTTTGTAAATTGACATAATTTAGTAATGTAATGACAATGTAAAAATCAGACGAAATTCTCACGCAGCTTACATGAATTTCCGTTCGCAAACAGGTATTTTTCAGTTTGTAAGGAGGGAATTTGACATCATAGATTTGAGAAAAATTGAAACTGACGAACTATGCTTCTTTGATTAGAGTTTCATCTAATAAAAGGTCTAATGATTTCAATATCCTGTTTACATTTATCTACAATAGGTCTTAAATTATGTCACGAGAACTTCATATAATCAGATTGATCTGAGGCATGGAATACGTAGATTAGAGAATTGAATATTCATCACCGCAGAGCAGCAACATGGATAATATCAGGCATTTGAGAACATTATATACTCGTACATGTACTAATTGATATATGTTACAACGTGTCAATATAAAAAAGGGCCACCTTTTAATACAAGTAGCCTCGAAAACATCAATTCCATCTGGAAAAAGTTATGTAAGATTCACGATTCAAAACATACTGCATTTGGTGAATCTCTGTTACTGTAGTTTGATCGGGCTTCAGAGTGTCTAATGCAAACATCAATGTTAAGACCGGATGAGATGTAGAAGTTACATGTGACTGTCCATACGGTGTTCTGTGTTCCATGTGTTTAGTAATTTATGTGTACTCGGTCAATTGATGTTTCAGTACATATGTGCACTTTTATGTACACATGTTTTGTTATTGACATACATCACGTATATATATCATAAACTATAATAATAAGCATGAAATGTCTAGACCGTTAAGTATTTAATCATCCGTATACATGTGTTTTTAAAGTTGCATGTATTGGTATAATTTAATAATTTATCTATAAAGGAAAAATGAGGCAGCCCATGAAGCTGGTCAACCCTCCGCCATAAATGGTACCATCATTATGGACATAATGCTTCACAAACACTTTATCGCCGACAACCAGTTCGGTGACTATGGAAACCGATCCTTGTTCGGCGTCAGTCGTGCTTCCCTTATTAGCATACGCGCCAGCAAGGTAGTGTCCGTTTTTCATTATACCTGCATGGACTGAATGTCCGACACCAGTAAGTGAACTCATGATAGACACTGAGAAAATGTATAAACCTGGCATTGGTGCAATGAACAAGCTGGTCGACGAATTATAACCGCCACCTAAATTAAGCAGAACGTTAGAGAATTCAATCGGTGTGCCGACAGCATGGTGAACGACATGAGCATTATCCGGAAAGTTTGCATGAAACGCAACAGTATCGACTCCATTCAAAATAAACTTGCGAGCTCGCTCAGATTGCACTGCTGGAGTAGAGTCACTCTGGTTGCGACCTGAAAGTAATCAAGTTTGAATACACTAAGTACGGTATTATTGTATGTGTTAACAACTAACAACTGAAAATATGGTAATATTTATGTCGATGTCATACTGTATTGCTAACGAATGCATGAAGTATTACTGTTTACACTAAAGTAGTTATTCTGTTCTTGGTCATACAGTTTGACTCTGTTGGATAACTACAGGCGCATTAAAATAAATAGATTGGGATAATGTAAGATTTACACAATGTATAAAATACGTGTGAATGAATATTTGGTTTGACTGGTATCTGCTTTAAGCTATTTTAAAATTATTTTATTGCATAATCAGATAATCAAAATATATGCCAGTATCCATCTGCAAATACACACCTTTGTGGTCGATCGTTTCTCCCACTTGATCGAATGTCGCATTTTCGTTGAGGTTAGGTCCTGATGGCTGTTTAACATTTGGTTTGTTGACAGTGGTCTTATATGTTTCCAGTTCTGTTTGTATGTCTTTGATGATAATTCTTTGTTCCATGTTCTGATCATTTAGGTTTTGCACGGTGTCCGTCAGATAATCAATCTTCGAGGCCTGGTCTTTGATAATTTGTATCAGTTGTTGATCTAAAGAAAATTACATACATACATATGATATATCTATCAATGACATATTTCGGTCACAGGTAACTATATCATTTATAAAAAATAAACGAATAAACAATGAAAACAATGTTATAAGATTAATAAAAGCTTACATTTAACGATATATTTAATTCATGAAATTCATTGCTTAAACTTTTATTTAATTTTCGATGATGCAAAACGCTGTAAGGACGGCCATTTTGGTCTGTGTTGAAATGCATCACAGTGTTCGGTTTCGAAACAGTATTTACATTTTATAGTGTAGCTTTTAACTATTGGATCAATTTCGATAGAATTTGGCAAGCTAATACATGCATGGTGTGATTTTAATTGGTTGATGAAGATATCGATATTTCATTCTTGTTGTTGGTATCTTGAAATTCTTGAAATACGTTAGAAGAAATTTACCTTTATAGAAAAATACAACTTTTACAAACACATTTTTTAATAGCCTGTATCAATGATACAGTCACCTGTTAGTTCGGTCCTATGTAATAAAAGCTTTAATCACAGTCGGTTTATGCTAAGGGAATATTACATACTACCATGAGTTTAGAATTAAAATTAAGACTAGATCCTATAGTAACGAACAGCTTACTTACCTCTTTTCTCAAGTTCGATTATTCGAGACTCTAAAACCGACAGTGTGGGTTCCGCCGATGCCAAAACGTCAAATATGTACAGTATAATACATACACATAGTGTCCGAAACATTGTGACAAATATTCACATTTATGACAAGATGTTCAAGACTTTTATTTTTATTAGTACTTAAACATCTAACAGTTAGAATAGTACACACATATTAAATATATGTCAAATGTGATAAGGTACGGTTTACCTTGTGGGGTCAATATACGGAGACGATAAGCAATTGCCATCTCACACATCAGGAGAAACATCTTAAATGCAGGAATTAATCTTGAAATAGTTGAAAGCATCGGTTGCAAACGTCTGCTAGCATTCCCAGTTTGTTTGTGTCTGCCATTCATTAACACCCGTCCAGGTTGCTGTATTAGTGTTTTTATCGCAATTAAACTCCAGATTAATATTTTATGTATAATACACTAAGCGGAACTTCTAACGCTACATTTGATATATTTCAATTGTCTATAAAACTCCTATAGGATTTGTATTTATTTTATTCATACTTAATCCGCAATATTTGACACTAATTCTGACAAATTATTGGTTCGATCCGACCATAAACCATCGCACGGCACGTCTTCAACCGATTAAAAATTTGTATTGAAAGTCGTATATTATCACCTGGCAGTTATAAGTGTTATGTATGGTTGCATATGTTCCTTCTTCCTATAATGGTAACCGTTGTGCTTATTGGCTATTGATTCGCTAATGTTTTTTTTAAAAATAATGATTAAAATATTTATCGAAAACAATGCGTTAATGTTGAGAAAATACGATTCTTGTGAGTAACCGGGTTTGAAGCTGGTAAAAAGTAAAAAGTTAACTGCTTTCAAGATAAGTAATCGTGTCGCTAAGTGTATTGTATCTATTACAATTGCCCATTTCTAACGATTAAACATGCTACATGTACTAACATACTAACAATGATACGCATTATGTAGCAACAAGGAAGATCACTGCGTAGTAGTTCCACACCATGTTAAACGTTTCTTTGCGACAAGGGAGAACACTGAGCAAAACAAATGTAACGTTAGTTCCCCTACGTGTTATACGTTAGAAGCGACAAAGGGGATCATTGTTATTCAAGTTTGAATACCAGTATTCGATAATTTGTTTTTTACACATTTATTCGGTTACACACCGTATTAGTGATTTATTTTGTAATTGATTTGAACAACCACATACAATGAAGAATTGGTCGCGTAATACTGGCCGAAATGTTTCGAAATCAAGAGTTTAAGATACGGGTTTTTCATTGAATTACTAATTGAAAAATGTTTTATTTAAATGGTCAGATTGGACCGTTTGATTGATTACGCATCACATTGCATTATGAGTACAATGTCACCTTTTGAGATACATACAACTTCATAGTGATCGACAATATTAGGGTGATCGACATATCAATACCAATGCACACCTTCACCTTCATACCTTACACGTGTGGTGTTAACATATCGCTGTATAAGGCGAAGTACGCCAATTGCTAATATAGTTGGAAGAAATATAGTAGAAACCAATGTTCGCGACTTTCGTGGATAACCCTCATATAACTTACTTTTGACTGTCCTTGTGGTCTATGTTTGGTATGTTGTATATATGTCTGTCTTTTTGTTTCCTTATGCTACATGTACATTTTCTGCTGATTGCTGGTTTTCTTTCCTGACTTATAGTTGTTGTAATGATGAAGTCTCACCTTGTTCCACAGCGCAAAAATGTTAATGTGTGGCTATATGCTGCAATGCAACATAGTAAACAAATTGGTATTTTAATCGGAACCGTGTTTCTAAACCGTGATCAAGGGAATACAAACTCAACAATAATGGGACAAAACCGATTTTATTTCAAGACAAACATGTCAATGAACATCTTTACAAAACAATACGTTTCCAACGACAAAGTTAGCTGCCTATACAACCCAGAGCTTGGCATTCGAAGACAAAATTAAAATTGATAATGGTTTTCTTTTGGGGAAAATGTCTCAAGACGTTCATTTCTACACTGTGAAACTGAGATGCTTTGTCAAAATATACTTATTATATTGAAATAATCCGTCATTTCATAACAATATGCTAGTGTAATTTGAAAATTTCCAAAATTCATGATTTCTAACCGAATCCAAGTTACTCATGAACTGGCTGGTACAGTGATCAAAGTTATGTTGGTTTTAGGTATGTATTTGTGGTTATGTGTCTAACGTCGTTGTTCCTCGACAATCAACCTTGATAACACGCGCTGATTTGTATTAAGAACTCGTTAAGTCCAATTAAAAAAAATGATTATGCAAAGACATATTACAAGCCTTCTTTCTCCTGCGTGTCTTTAGACGTGACAACTTAATAATATCGTGTACGTTGTGGTTTTGTAAACACGGGGCGTCTTTTAACTTCCAGCAAAAGTTTAATAATGAAATGCATGCGCTTTTTGAAAACGCAATTGTATTTTGCAAAGCAGCAAAGCAGTAAAGACGAATATTCGCGATATATTCTAAAACGTTATAAAGATGACATCAGGAAGTGATTTACTGAGCTTGTTATACATTGCATCCATGAAATCGTTGCACTAACAAATGCATTTTAAGATTTCCAATCTTAAGAGCTACCAATAGTCTGTTTCATTAAATGACTGTATGAAACACTCGCGTCTAGCAGCATGATAGCATTGTGATCAATTCATAACTACAATGTCATGTAGTTTCGGTTTAGCATGTTGTGATGTTGCTGTATCTGTGCTATACTCACCATTCAAAAGACCTTTGCAATTCAATTTAATCACATTTAGTCATTTAGCAGGTAGGCCTTGACTAATATTTCAATCGAAGTAAGAACTTCCATATTCCCAGTGATAGTGTTATGATGACCACAAGAAGGAACAGCCTGTTGTTAATCAGTGGTGAAACATTGTGTCTAACGTTTATACATTGTTGTGCGACACGTTTGAACGCTTGTTTAAGCAACACCGGAATTGCTACCATTGTCACACAGTGATATTTGCTCTGAAAGATCTGTGAAAATATCAAATCATAATGTATCAATACATGTATTTGAGTTGTTGATGTTCATAAAATATTAATGACATTAGGGACTTGTAAGAAAAGTCGTACTTTGAAAGATAAACAGTATCTGATTATGACAGTAATCAGCTGGACGATTGCAAGAACTGCTACATGTACCTAAGTTTATTATCATTTTACTGCAGCTGGCAATTATAAAAATTGCCAAATAATTTCTCGTGAAATCGTGGACGACACTTTAACACATTTCAACAAATACGAAAGACGTCAATAAAACGACGTTGTTATAGTTGAAGGCATTACAAAGAAACACATATTGTTTGTTGTCCCAAAGGTGTATGCCGGTATTATGTTACAACTAAATTTCAACGACAAGGTGTAAATTTGAGAATTTTTATAAAGTAGCTTTAGCTGCTGATGACTATTTTACAAGTGATATATCAAGTTAAAAACAAGCAACGTATGGCCTTCTGTAATGTTTTAAATGAATGTGTATCACAGACAACTAGAAAATTGTCGTAGAAACAAAAGGAAGATTATTTGGTGATTGTGTGAATTTCATATTCAAATAACTATAACATCGTGACAAAAGCGAGCAATTGGAACATCAGGAAATCATCTATCACTTGTTATTAAACCCGAATAACTAGATATAAAGTTGCAGCAAGAAGGAAGTAAAATGACGATTGGTTCATTATCAACGAAACATCAATTTCCTCAACATCCGAATGTTTGCTTTATTTCATGGTGAACTTGTCAGGTCTTATTGTACGATAATTATATACTCACTGTCATCTTTGTAAGCAGGTTTGTTCAATTTTGCTGGAAAAATAAGATGCCGCATTACTTATTATAATGCCCGATATGCGTTCAGCGTCAATGTTTGATTAATACTAACAAATGCATATTTACATTATAATCTGTTGAACAAACACGTGTAATCAAAGTGTAAGCTGCGAGTTGTTTATAGACGAAACATCGCGAATAAAGCAGTTAAGTGTTAATGAATGCAGTCTGGCATAATTTACATTGTCTACGTATGCGTTTTAAAACGATTTCAAGTAACACATCCATTAATGCATTATTACAATTTGTATTATATGAATGCATTGCGGAATATAGTTTCCTGTTAATACAAATGCGTAATTCAACACAACGCAATACTATCAAATTACTTGAGTGCATATACAATGCTACATTCACCATAGAACATCGTTGTGCATGGTTGGGTTTTATAGTGAACGAGAACTGGTATTATGCATGATCATTTGTATTGTCAGATACATGATATTGTCTTTGATACAAGTGATAACGGATTGATCCAAAGGTCTTTGTCAAGAAACCGCAATTGTTCAAATTTGATATTAAATGGAGAATGTTAATTTAATTTTAAAGTTAATTGTAAAATATATATTGCCTCAGACAACATCACATAAGGTGAAGGTAAGTCTCGCTAAATAGATGACACATAAACTACGAACCATGTTCAGTTGAACTCTACCGCCAGTATAATTTATCATTATTGTTATATGTATGTTTAGATATTAGAAATGAAAACGCAATAATGAATGTTTTACGATGAATATTATCAATAGCTTTTGTGCATTTATTGGATATTCAACAAAACGATTGTGTTCAATTAATTGTAAAAGGACAAGATAACAAATTTAACAACGATAATAACAGTCAACCGGCATTGAACGTAAAACAGTATACTGATTTATAAGAGTCGTGTATCAAAATAAAACGTACATTCAAATCGGGTTCATGCACTATTGTTACCTCTCAAAACATCATATTGAAATGTGTACGTAAAACAACATGCATACTTCTATACAGGGTGTTAAAAATTCGTAGACACATGATTGCGTTCAATTAATCCAAAACAATTCAACATACAGTTTTTAAACTTGGTAGGACGGTAAAACTATACATTATCTTCATGTTGTGTGAATTAAATGATATTATCTTCTTGAATATCTGTGCGTGATGTCATGACGTCATCCTTGGAGAGTCTGTAAACATCAATTAAACACGCAGTTAATCGAAAGTTGGTGGTGTTAAAATAAAAATTTGAATTTCTTCACAAAGGCTTAATGTTCTTTTATACTGTGTTGCTGGTTATTTAGTAAAAGAAATATCCAGTATTCTCGGTGATTCTTGTGGTTTGATTGTTAAGGGAAATGCTCAATATAGGAAAGAGGATAGCGCTTTGGGAGTTACGCACTTTGGACGTTCTAACGGGATCTGAGCAAGGGGTATACGATAACTTACAATATTAAATATAAACGATGTAAATATATCAGAAATGTTGTAAAATCTCCGACAAATGCTGGAAACGAATTAAATCATATTATTGAATGAAGTTACTTGCATAAAAACACAGAAATGGTAATACCCCTACCACCCGTATCTGACTGTGAGATAGTATAGGAAAAAAGTGGCCTTTGCTCGAAAATGTAAGAACCATTTTGCAAATGAATGGACGAAAATTGTATTCTAATGTAAGTGTATTAAATATTTGTTCCATGAGCTAACAAACAAACTTATTGAGAATAGGGATCTTCGGAAGATTACATTCCATAAGTGATCGCCGCCAATAAAAGTTCAAAATTCTGGTTTTGGGGATCCATTGACATATGTGGCATCAAAAGTTCATTGTCATTTTTGTTGGTAAAATCAATACATCTGACTATAGTGAGGACTTATACTTATGAAATACCGTTAAAATTTCCCTGAGCAGAACAGGTTACAAATATAATTTTACAAACATGCGTCTCATCCGGTACCAAAATTGGGTACAGTATGTAGATTTTTAGTTTGTCATGAACTAATTTAAGAATACAGATTCGTCAAGAGGAGAAACTGATAAAATACGAGTATTCATAACAAGAAGGTATTATTATCTCAATTTCCTGTTTATGTGTGCCTACACTACATCTTTATCAGATAGGTTTGAGGCATGGAACTGATGAAATGGAAAATAACTGAAATAGTTCAACTTTCATAATTTGCTTAGAAGCAAGAGGGATATTGATAGGCATTCTAGAACATTGTACATATTGGCTAATTATGTTGCAACGTGTCTATCTGAAAAAAGAAATATAAAATATTTCTTAAAAATATAGGGCTGGAGTGTTTTATCAAAATATTAATGTACTGTCCATAGTGTAATAGGGCGTCGTATTTGTCATTTCAATTATCAATACCATAGATCAACTTATTTGAAAAGTTGAGAAATTCACTTTTTCTGCAATTTGGTTCTGTGTTAAAACTTCGGTCTTTCGAGTTCTCTGCCTTTTGATATTTACTGCGCTTTTTACAGTTTATGCATTATAATTGTCTTATTGTACATGTACAGTGACAATTTGCCACATTACAAATCACTTAGTGTGTGTGCAAGTGATTAAATGTGACAACACTACCGAAATAGTTGTATATAAGCCGAATTTCATAATCGTGATCAGGGGAATATACATGTACATCTCAACTAGGATAAAAGTGGCTGTCAGTAAAACATTAAGACATATTCTAAAACAACACAATGTAAATGAATGATGGCTAGTGTTCTGTGAAAAAGCTCCTAGACAAACATCTTTGTAAAGTTGATGTAAGTGATACGTGTACTACAATGCAGCATATTAAACACAATTAATACTTTCAGTACTCCATGACTTTGGAAACTAGTATTTTCTCTCTAAGATTTTTCCCAAATATCAAAACAGCATATTTGAAAAATGTTTTATAGCATGTGATGGTCATAAAATAATAATAACATTAGTTTAACACAAGATTTGTTAGAACAGTCAGAGTTTGAAAGATTAACATTCTCGGATTCTGACGGTAATCGGCCCGACGATAGAAAAAAACTAAAACAAAATGTAATTGCCATTTAGCTGATGTTTGCATTTATAATTGCCGATTAAATCGTGGGTGACATTTTACCAAAGTTTTAATGCAACATTCGTCACTTAACACGACATGGGGGTCTGTTGCCTTAAAGGTGTTTCCTCTTTTATGTCAAACAACTGATTTCAGCTCCTAGAACTGCTCGCGGTTAAATGGTGATTTCGCATGGCTGACAGGTCTGTTTATGGTGAATTGCTATCGGTAACATGCTCTTGTTCAAAAGCAAAAGACTGGAAAATAAATGGAAACGACGCATGCAAGGTCATGTGACTAGAAGAAATACACATACATGAAACATTTTGGTTCTTTATTAAGATCGTATTCCAATACCAGAAGCAAATGCATACATATGTCCCTCATGGAGTATATTGCTTTGCCCATGAATGTCTATCGGTCTGTCGGTAAGTGGGTCGGAAATTGATTTCCGTTCAATACATGATGAGCGCTTTGCTCTACGATATTCAAACTTTACTTGCAGGTTGGTAAGCAACAGTAGATTATGCCTTTTGATTTTGAGGTCAGTAGGTCACTGGGTTATTTACTGTTTTTTTTATACCGAACTGTTTCCGTTCCGTAACTCAAGAACGCTTTGCCTTAGTACCTTTAACACGGTGTATACTCGTATCGGTACCCTCTCTGTGCAACACGCTGTATTGGCATCCTCTCTGTGCTGGCACCGACACCCTCTATGTGCAAAACAATGAACTTTGAAGAACGGATTGGTTCACGGACTTTCCATATGAGGTGAGAGATATTTCCTATTTTGACGAAAATCGCATTTAAGTGTCAAAATCAGGACTCTCGTCTTCATTTCAACAAGTACCCCCGGTCAATATTCCATCTTAGTCTGAACTTGTGCAAACTAATATAACAACTGGAACAACATTAGGACAGTCGTTATTCATTGGGATGTTCCGTCGGGCTATTATTTTTTAAGTACAAATCTGTAATTTTGGCAAAATCAATGATTTTCGTATCTCTTCTGTCGACTGATGTCCTAAAAAATCGTTGTTTTGCACAGAGAGGATGTCGATACTGCGTTTTGCACAGAGAGGATGTCGACACGGGTATACACCGTATTCATCGTCAAAATCACAGTAACATTTACCATTTTCGACTATTGAGTTGTCATGAGGTAAACTTGTTTTACAAACATCTCTTGTTATGTCACTGTATAAACATGATATGACTTGCGGATGGCTGAGCAGTGTCAGTCTTAATTGTTTTTTCGTCTTTGTACATACAGAAAGCATAAATACTGTTTCGATTATTCTTTATAAATACTGCTAGTATTAGTACCGATATGTAGAATAACATTTATTATGATACCCATATAATGATGTGCATTGTAATGTTTCTTGTAGTAATACCATCAGGTCACATTCACTCAAGGTAAAAAAAAATCTTGAAAAATATTTCCAAGAATGTCATTTTCTTCCTGTTTACAACTATTTAAATAAGTCTTATTTGAATTGTTATACAATCCAATTCTTCGATGAGTTAATAATTGTGTGACAATGTTTTGACATTTGGACACTTTTGAGTTTTGAGACATTGTGTAATTCAGTTTAACATTGGGATGACATATTAAGATGATAATGTATTTAGTCATTGTTACGGTATCTATTTATAAAACAAACCTCGTATATGACAAAAGTAAATAATATTAACTAATACCTCCAAGGGATTCCCACACGCGCTCGCTGGAAGCATATAATAGTTTAGCTCATCCGTTACGTAACGTTCCTTTGAAGGCACATGCCTGATATATGACGAGCGCTCTGTATAAAACCTCAGTTACACAAAGGGCTCCTTATTGCATTATTTCTAACTTTTATTACGATATATTCCCTTCTAGTACACTTAATTGAATGTAAAACTAGTTTTGATACATTAGTTTTCATTTTGGGAATACAGGAGACTAGGTGGAATTATTGGTCTGTTTTCTGGTTATTCTTCCGGGTAATATATTTCCACTAAAATTAAATCCAGAGAATAAAAACACGTATTTAAATATGTTTCGTGAAATATGTATTGTTTAAAATAGTACCGACATGTATAGGAAGGTGCGAATTCCCATGCTCGTTTTTCCTGAAAACACGACTTCTTCGTGACTTGGTAATTGTATTTATTGTGTTATAGTACATTGGATTTTCCCCCATGGGCTAAATTGAACGAGAAATGTATGTGCTTACAAAAAAAACCATTTTCTTATTAATGTCATACCAGTTGCTTTGATAGTCGCTATTCAGATGCAAGGTTGGTCTCGTCAGTGAGTTTGATTCACACAAAAACACGAATGGCATTTGGCATTCAACTATTAAAGGTCATCGCATTTTCTAAACAAATGTTAACAAAACCGTCATTGAAGATCACTTGCGACTTGTATTGTTGACAATGTCGCCTACACCATTTATACATGTCTGTGAACTGATATATCACTAACATTGTTTAAGCATATTTGGGATTTGATGATGGGAAGTAAATATAATTTTGACGTTCATTGCAATTGTACATTATGTAGAATAATTTCAAAGTCTGAGAGTTTCTCCTCTATATTATATCTTTTCCTGCAGGTAATTAGTTCAATATCAAGCAAAAGAATATTTCCCTGCTGATATCATAATCTACTTTACTATCGACATCGAGAACTCTCATGAATTTTAACCTACCGTAAATGTTCATGTTAAAGCCATGGGCAATTGTGTTGAAGTTTACAAAATATCTTTTCATATCCCCCAAGACTCATATTCTGAATAAGTAGTTTTGTAATAGACGTTGACATATTAATTCTCGATTTGTATTCAAAACAAAATATCGAAATAATTCAGTCAGAGACTATGTAGTAGCTCCAAGTAATATGCTTTTAATAGGTGTCACCTGAGCAGTGTCGTTTGAATTAGGGACTACGAAGTACACTGTATTCAATAACTTGGTTTATATTGATCTAGAATAACTATTGTTATCATATAATGCGGATGGTGGATATGTGATTCTATGAGGATATTCAACTGCTGTCAGATGTTTTAAAATGAATGCTTCTATATGTATTCCCTGACGTACCAACCACAAGCTCTTCGCGAAATTGGTCTCTCACCAGATTATTTTTTCCTATACGGGCACGTTAATTGGGTTCACTGATTCAATAGTAAGAAAACATAGAGAATGTAGACTAGTTAAAAAGGAATCCTTTAGAGTAATATACATGCATTTCAAACGGTTCAATATGAATATGTTCCTTATTCAGAAGAAAATTCTAACAAAGCATTTATTTGTAAACAGAAACATACCATTCATACACAGAGGGAAAAAACCTTGTATGTTTTATTGTACATAAGTAAGTTATTGCCAGCGATATTCTTAACAAATGATTATTTAGACTTGAATGTTGATTCCTACCCTATTCAACCCCTCGTATCAAAGTGTAAGTACTTCCTCTTCCGAGCAAATACAATATTGCTCCATTTAAATATTCCAACTGCTATCAACTTATTTACCTTCAAAGACCCTCACTCAGGATATATTGACAAGCTCCGGGAATAAACTTTTGTTAATTGTAATCAAATGTCCTTATTGTCAGCGAGAACAGTATTCTTCCTATATGCTACACTTCTAACGTACTGCAATATTGATGAGCTTCGTATGCATAGCGAGAAAATTCGATGACGATGGACTTAATTTGATTATTGTTCTACAACGGCTACACCAAGCTACTGCTTTCTATTTCCTAAGTGTTACACTATATAACTTGCGGTACGTTTGATGAGTGTTACGAGGGTCAGTCAAGAAAAACTGAAAGTTGCTGAATAATGTTCAGGAGAATTAGTTTTCGTATATTGTCTATACATTATCGTGAAATATGGTATCTCATTGATGTTATAGCGAATACCAAGTTTGGTTATGAAAATTTGATCTTTGTTGCCAGGCAACCAAAGAAGACAACTAGAAGGCATGCGTTCGCGATGTGTGTAGAACACAATTGTGCGTTGCTATGGACACATAAAGTTATATCGAACATTTTTATATACTTAAATATACTTAATTATGGTTGATTTATTCCGCCAATATAGAAAATATACTTTATGGAACTATTAATTGTGACCTTTTTGTTGGTATTGACACTACCATTTTACCCCACCCAAAAGAACGCATGGTGTTTTTCAAAGGTAAAGTTATATTTTTTATTTCTATTACGGTCAATAGACTCCACTAGATACATTCAATTCATAATTATCTTGGGCAGGAATTGTGAATTCAGTGTTCAGTTAAAAATACCATGGCAACGCAAAGAAAACACGTCGAGAAAATCTATAAAACACGGGTAAAATTTTTGTTAGGCAACTAAACAATACAGCATAAGGGACCATTTTGTAACAAACGCCCATTAGTATTTGATATATACGATTCTACGAGATACACATGTTAGTTGTACTAAATTACGCTATATAAAGTTGAAATAAACGTTCGAATTGACAACAAAATCAGTCTTTCAGTCGCTGGCGCGAACGCATACCCCTTAGTGATGTTCTTTGGTTGCTTGGCAACTTTATTTATGAGCCTATATCCGATCACGGAATTTATCAGAATATCCGCAATTGATTAAAGTTGGCGATGATTGGTAGAAAATATAATTGTATGTACACTTTGAAGGCTTTATTTAACAACTCTCAGTTTTTCTTGAATGACCCTCGTATATTACCTACCTATGTGTTTGGGGAACTAGGTCGAATCGTAGCTGCATTCATTCGGTCACGTGGGATCACTTTTTTTGGTTATTTTCTTGTGAAATTGTTTGCTGGCTTTAGAAATACTCCATGTAGTTCTGTTGTGATGTTAGTGTTTTCTGTAATCGGCTGGTTAGGTTGAGTGCTGACACTGGTCCCTCCTTGTCCGAATAACCTCATTTCTCATTTTGACCAATATAGGGGTAGTTGATTAGAGGTACAATATACGTCCTACTCCAAACAGATTCACCGTGATCTTTAATCATGTTTCATGGGTAGGCTAACAATGTCAGTACTTATGTGAATACAATTGGACCCTAATTTTAAATGACATTGGTACATATAGCAATATTTAATCGTTAATTTGTCAAATACTAAGTATCGTCCATGGATATTTAGTGGTTAAATTGCAGATTGTATTCTGGAAAAAATACAAATGCTGCAGCTAGAAAACCAGAACCGGTATCCTATAAAGTGACTATTCGGCACTTTACGTGCAGATTATCTATCAGCTGGAAGGAAAACAGTATACGAGGGTATGAAGCAGAATATAACGCGTACAATAAAGGCAACAATGTAATCATCTTGTTTCTGTAGCTGGATAAGCTAATATCCCGGTAATGTGTTTAATTTGTTGTTTGTAATCTAAAATGCACTTACCATTATTTTCAATAAAAGAACATAATCATATTACTGCAATTAGGAATTCAGTGATCAAAGAATGAGTGGGCTATACTTATGTGGGTTCGGAAGAAAATTTCATGACAATTTCAAATTATTCCACCGGGAACTGAACTGCATCAACGTTACAAAAGGCGCATACATGTCACTTTAAAATCCCATAACATTTTGCCTTTGGAAGACTTGATCCGCGAACACACGCCCATTAAATAATGTATACTGAGCGTCAAAAGTTTCGCAACCAAATTAAAAATTCAATATTTTTAAATTGATCACTCGAAATAACTTTTGACTAATACCGTCCATTTGAATACCCATAGTGTTCATGTTGAACCCATTTTCGTTGGCCTCCGTTACGCTTAAATGGTCACACCATCAAAAATGGTAAAACGTCTTTTCAAGCGCGCAAAGTAAGGGCTTTTCATTTTCGTCTCAATTTCCACTTCCAATTTACTTCATACATGTCTGTGATACGAAATACACCAATAGTTAGTCAAAATAGTTTGCGATGTACGCAACATTAGACGGCAAAATTGACAAATGTGAACATAATCGTGTATATAACAGTCAAGAGGCTGGCGATTCACTAACAATACTTTGTGTCGGATACATTTGACATGTCTCTATCATAATAAGACTGTTGCATCATATACAACATACGGAACGTGTTTATGACGTACCACGTGACAACAGGTCAAGGGTCAATGCCGCTGACCTAGACAGGGAATGCTGCTATAATTAAAACACCAAACTCAATGACATTGTGTTAGCTTAATCCTAATCCACCCGACATTAAAACTTATGGGGCACTTCCTTTTATTTTGCGTATTATTACCAGCGCGCGATATCGTAAAATGTGACATTTCGTATAGTGTCTATTACGACATCCACACTTGTCTGTGGTCAAAGGGAAATTCTTTTGGTACGATTACCGATTAAATTACCTCCCTTGCACTGCAAAAAACGTTGTGAAGCGTTTATGTTCACAATTGCCAATTTTTGCCATCAAATGCAGCATACATTGCAAACTATTTAGACTAACTACTTGTGTATTTCGTATCACAGACATGTATGAAGTAAATTGGAAATGAAAATTGAGACGAAAATGAAAAGCCCTTACTTTGCGCGCTTGAAAAGACGTTTTACCATTTTTTATGGTGTAATCATTTAAGCGTAACGGAGGCCAACGGAAATGGGTTCAACATGAACACTATGGGTACACAAATCGACGGTGTTAGTAAAAAGTTATTTCGAGTGATCAATTTAAAATTATTGAATTTTTAATTTGGTTGCGAAACTTTTGACGCTCAGTATATATTGTAACTCACTCTGTGAAATATTGGCAATTTCTTGTCTTAATCCTCCTGATTGAGGTAAATGATAACACTTATGCTATGTTAACAACAACATTTGATCTGCATTAAAGCGAAAACTATGTTTATGTATTTATAGCCAGTAATTATGGCCAGTGATTGTGCTGTGGTCATGAATGTCAAGTTTAATCCAGGTTGGTCAGTGCATGTACACAAACGTTTGACATAGACACACTTCAATTCAACAATTAACTTCCTACTGTAACCTTGGTTTTACAATATAAATATGGGGTTTACCATTGACCAAGTTGTGATTCGGACAACAATGGGCTATCATATGACTTGAGCACTATATCAAGACAAACATGCTAAAATATAATGGACCGAGCGGATATTTTTCTTGTTAAGACTTTTGCGAAACATGCGTGCGCTCATTAAACAAATATTCAAATGTCTCTTAGCAATCGAATAGTTTTCCAATTACAAATAAAATGGAGTTCATACAAATTGTACATTGTTTAAAATGTTTGACTTAAGATGTGCTAGGACACAGCTTTAATGAAAGACAGAAACACTGTCTTCATTTCTTTTTAAGCCATTCTACTATAAACCATGCCTTATTATTGCATATCGACGGTGCCAAACCAAAACCCCGTAACTGCAAAAACACAACTTTTCAGGAGACGAAAAAAACGTATCTACTCCGTTGAAATAATACCGACGATGACACCCTATCTGATCCTATTTGGAACCAAAATCAACTCCGACATGTACAAGAATATGTTGACTTGTACTAAATCGGAGTTTGTACTGTCATATGGGGAATTTTCGACTAACCTTTTTGAATCCAATAAAAATACGGTATTTTTTTCACTTAACTGTATTGCAGTAACGCGATTGGCTATTGAGATGGCGACTAAACAGAAATGCGCGGGAAATCGTGCAGATGCGGATGCTGCAAAATTAATTTTTGCTCCAAAATTTAGTTAGGGGCGTCGATATATAACATTTATACACGTAGCATGTTAAGAATGTGTAATAGTTTGGCATAGTTTTATTTACAGTAAACTCATATTGTAATGATAGGCACATATTCTTAGTGTTTTGGTAATTTCTAGTGTCATGTTTGTGATATTGCCATCACACCCCAGCACTTCCTGAATTCAAACATATCCTAAAAATTTTGTGAGAGTCATGTGTGGTTCTGGGGGTGGGGTTGTCTGCGAGGTGTTATAGTGATACCTCAGTTAACGCTTTCTGTGTTTATTATTTTTAAATGAAAGACTTGACGGATGAACGTGTTGACGTGTTGTGCATCAGATGGCGAAATGATGACAAAATCGTGCAATATAATATTTAAAATATAATTCTAGCCGTATAGTATTGCAAACATTTGTTCCCGTGGGATAAAAATAGACAAATACTGTGGTAGTCTGGTTTTTATTTCACCATGAAGTGGCATTTTGAGCAGGAAATATCCCAATGTGAATTCCATGTGGTGCTAATCTACACAACGCAGTCAAGGGCCCAGATGAGACAAACATATAGTATCACCTTTGAAGAAGTCCTAACGAGCATTACAGTTGTGCATATCAGCAATCACTCATTCTAAAGGCTACAACACGCATGCGTCTAAATGCTATGGTGCTAGCGTTCACTGTTTTTGTTTTGGCATTGCTAAAATTTTGGTTCCTGTTGCAATAATGAGATTATTTGTTTCCAAATAGTAATAGTAACACCCCATCCTTGTGAAGGGCTTGGGATAGTGGGGGAATAGTCACGGTTTCTTTTCTTTTCGATGTATTTTTATTGGTTTTAGGCGTGGCTAGTTGGCAAGGGATTTTACCTTTTGCCCTTGAGGCAGGCATTTACCCGGGATTTGAAAAACGCTAGTTACAATCCAAGCCAATCCCGTGGTTAGTGACCGCGGTTGTAATTGACGGGTGAATCAATACAAAAATGTACTTTCTAAATACATTTTCCATACATTAGACAATACAAGACGCTACCATAAAAGTATTTTGTCGCATAAGAAGCATTGTCCCCGATAGTTATTTTCTGATGCATTGAAGGCTGTTAACGTATGATAGATGACCATTGTGGTTTGGTCAATTACCTGTCGCATCATCATAGTAAATGATCGATACAAAAACGCTGAGAAATGTCAACTATCAATGCGTGTACGAATGATTTGAAGAAATGATTAATAATGTGTCTAATTGTGCAATATCCTAAGACAATGTGGAAGTAGGAAATGGAGTGTTAACTGAACGCAGCACAATTTGAGCACGGAAACGTCGCTTGCTTAGAATGAGAAGGTCGTTAGTAATTAAATAGTAAACATTTTACATACAACATGTACGTGTCAATGACGTACACCACTTCAAACACAATTAAATGATTCAACGCATGAATTTAATTTTACAAGTTACAAAACAATACTTGTGATATACCTAGTAATAAGAAAGAGAGAATGATTTTAACTCTTATTACATGGTAAATGTATTTTAAATGTGCTATTGTTGATTCATTCGCGAATATAATATTTGGGATCCTCGATCGCCAATGGAATAATCGCGGAATAAAGCTCACGTGAATACAAAGTGACTTACTGAAATTTGCATGTTAAGAGAATATTACATTATTATTATAATATAATGTTGTCTTTTTTATTTTCTGGAGAAACAAATGTATATATACTGAGTGTCAAAAGATTCGCAAACAAATTAAAAATTCATTTTTTAAAATTGTTAACTCGAAAGAACTTTTGACTAACACTGTCTATTTGTGTATCCATAGTGTTCATGTTGAACCCATTTCCGTTGGCCTCCGTTACGCTTGCATGAACACACCATCAAAAATGGTAAAACGTCTATTCAAGTGCGCAAATTAGGGGTTTTTCATTTTCGACTAAATTTAATTGCCAATTTTTGCCATCGAATGTAGCGTACATTGCAAACTATTTTGACTAACTATTTGTGTATTTCGTATCACAGACATGTATGAAGTAAATTGGAAGTGGAAATTAAGACGAAAATGAAAAGCGCTTACTTTGCGCGCTTGAAAAGACGTTTTACCATTTTTGATGGTGTGATCATTCAAGCGTAACGGAGGCCAACGGAAATGGGTTCAACATGAACACTATGGGTACACAAATCGACGGTGTTAGTAAAAGGTTATTTCGAGTGATCAATTAAAAAAATTGAATTTTTAATTTGGTTGCGAAACTTTTGACGCTCAGTATAGTTTGCAGAAACATAAATGCGATATACGTGTACCAAGCACATAACCTACAACGGTACAATCATGAATTTACAATATAAAGAAGAAAAAGATCGGTAAGACTATTTTACATTATCTAGTACAAAACGTAATGTATCTCAGATTACAATCATTTATAAGATTAAAATGCAAGTTCTCAGCATATAAGGCCATATATTTGTAAGTAAAAGGAGCAATATACATTCAGCCTACATGATAGTATGCATTTTATTATCTATAATAACATTTCATGTAGTAAAATAACTAAGCTTATATATACAGTGGATATATATAATTCATGTATCATTTTAGCGTCGGTGTCAACCGCCCACATGGTAATGCCTTATCGAAGATTAGGCATGTATTAGTATACCACAATTTGTCCTCTAACGGTACCAAAACATTGATAAAGGAGACGTTTTTCTACAAATAGAAAAGTATGTATTAGTATACCACAATTTGTCCTCTAACGGTACGAAAACATTGATAAAGGAGACGTTTTTCTACAAATAGAAAAGTATTAGTATATCACAACTTGTCCTCTAACGGTACCAAATGATTGATCAAGGTGACGTTTTTCTACAAATAGAAAAGTATAAGTATACCACAATTTGTCCTCTAACGGTACCAAAACATTGATAAATGAGACGTTTTTCTACAAATAGAAAAGTATTAGTATATCACAATTTGTCCTCTAACGGTACCAAATCATTGATCAAGGTGACGTTTTTCTACAAATAGAAAAGTATTAGTTTATCACAACTTGTCCTCTAGCGGTACCAAATCATTGATCAAGGTGACGTTTTTCTACAAATAGAAAAGTATTAGTATACCACAATTTGTCCTCTGACGGTACCAAAACATTGATAAATGAGACGTTTTTCTACAAATAGAAAAGTATTAGTATATCACAATTTGTCCTCTAACGGTACCAAATCATTGATCAAGGTGACGTTTTTCTACAAATAGAAAAGTATTAGTATATGACAATTTGTCCTCTAACGGTACCAAATGATTGATCAAGGTGACGTTTTTCTACAAATAGAAAAGTATAAGTATATCACAATTTGTCCTCTAACGGTACTAAATGATTGATCAAGGTGACGTTTTTCTACAAATAGAAAAGTATAAGTATATCACAATTTGTCCTCTAACGGTACCATATCATTGATCAAGGTGACGTTTTTCTACAAATAGAAAAGTATTAGTATATCACAATTTGTCATCTAACGGTACCAAATGATTGATCAAGGTGACGTTTTTCTACAAATAGACAAGTATAAGTATATCACAATTTGTCCTCCAATGGTACCAAAACGACAAAGGAGAATTACTCTGTAGGTCAAACTGACTTACAAGGTTTTCTTTATTCTAATTCGTGGTGTGTTATTATTAAAACACTCTACATGGAAGAAATATTGTTAACATGAAAACAATGGTAACTACTCCGCCCTAGAAACTTAATAGCTTCCATGTTCGAATATGTGTGGGTACCTGTGTCTATCTATTTTAGAATATGTCAAAATAACATTAAAAGCAACCGTTATTTGACACATTAACAATACGCTTTTAATGCCGAGAACGATGAGTACTCGCTGTGTAACTTATAATTATTCAACGTTTGGAGCGGAATCGAGTCGACATCATGGGGAGTAGTAACGATCATGTAACATTACTGTTTATGACCTCAAACTAGGTAGTAATAAATGCTTGATTTGTGCCATTCAGAAACATTGTGTTTGCACTTGTTGCATGTTTGAAACACTACCAGTATTCGACTTCTGATATCAGCTTGTCAGTAATTTATTTACTTGAAGACTTTGTTTCAGGTTTGGTGTATATCATGAAATTTACAAGTTGTAAACCAATTGCCAAACCACAATAGGTGTACAATCCATGAACGTAGAATGTGCTAGCCAAGAGTCCACAGGGAGCGTTTCCACGGTTGGTATTGTAAGTAACTCTTGCTGAGACCTTCGAAACACATCAAACGATCAGAATAAATTGAACAAGATAATAGCTGGATTTAAATAAGTATCATTAGTTTCAGTCAAATGTGGTGGTGGGAAAAAGAAAACAGAAAAAGCAAATAGTGCTAGAAATGCATCACTCTACTGAAACATCCTGACACGATGAACACACATAAATGGACAGACAAATAACTCCGTACCGGACAGCCAACAGTCAGTTCCACATGTTGATTGATATACGAGTGTTGTTCGATATGTATTGTCACTTGCAATTGGGCTTAGAAAACCAAACTAAACCCGATATCAGAATTGTTATTTTCAAATTCTCTCCCTGTGATTATATACACATTTCACCAGTTTGACCCACATTTGAAATAGATTAAACGAGTGTTTTGTGAGTATAGTCATAGGACACTAGGAAATCGCTGATTCATCAAATTTGTCAGTAGTATATTTTCGCCCCGCAAACATTATTTTAATTTTTATTAAATGAAAAAGGTAAAAATGTACCCACTCTGGAGATTTAAGAGGTTTTTGCTACATTACCACACGTCCTGTCTTCAAAAAGTCAGTAACATGACCCGCACAGTGGCAAGCAAAATGCCCGGTTTTTAAGCAGATTCGTGATGTGCGAACTACTCGTTTCGCAGATTTTAGAAAAGTAATTTGTATTTTTTTCAAAACTTTGACACGGTAGGACATGCTATTCATCCGTCTACCCTTAGACACCGGGAAATTGTATTGCCGGTCCTCTAATGGTAATGATAAAGGCACACAAAGCCGTCCGTACATGAAATATCCTCATTACTATATTCGCCTTTTGACCAGAATTCGGGTCATTTTCAAGGCTGTTCCTATCCTCAACAAAACTTATTTTATACTTATTAACTGTTCTATATGTAAATGAACCATCTATTTACGCACTACATTTTTGTAACAATTTCGTTTTTAAGATTCATGCACTATATTATACATAGCGCGGCGCTTTAGATATGCTCATTTTTAGGCTTATAACTCGTTAGCGACTAAGCTGGACCCCATAAACCTTTTTAAAATATATTTAAAAGTGATTATGCAATTTGATTGATATTTTTCATAGTTCACTGAATAACCTTTATCAACTCTGATTTTTGTACTCACTAATTAAGATTTTCCCCATAGTTTCTTGTGCATTATTTTTGGTATTTTAATCAATAAATGGACAGCGAGTAAAATAAGCCATTACAATCAGCCTTTTCTGTGCACCAAAATTTATTATTTATTTTATTACATTGGTAAGGGTGTTTTATTAACACACGTCATTTTTTTCTAATGGACACATTATTTTTAAGATATTAAAGGTTTGTGGCGGTCCAGCTTGGTCGCTAACGCACTATACTTTAATCACGTTTTGGCGGCCATGGTTATCCCTAGTGTCTACGAGTAGCACCTTTTAACCTCCTCTTAAACTGCGATGAAAGACAAAAACCTATATAAAATTGATACCAATGATATCGAACAACCCTCGTAAGTCTTCAGACAGAAAAGTGTAGATGCGTTGCACAAACGTGTTTCCCAATATGACAAATGGAATACGCAAAATATTCATTTATATAAAATAGAATTATCACCGAAATAAATATTCGCCAACGGAATCGCTTTATCAAATCTGCACACTGTATGGCCTCGTGTGATGAATAATATTAAACGGATAATTCATCTGGTGTCTGTAGTATCACAACTATAGTCGTCATCTTTCATTATTATGTATTTATTATTTAGACCTAATATCATCCAAAATCTATTCAATATCCGATACAACACGGTCATTAATAATTATTCTTGATAAATTTAGCGTACTAAATGTTTTATACATTAACTGTACTCCCCCCGTTTCTTCTTTCAAGCAATTCGCATTTTGTTTTCAATTTGGTTCGCTTGCTTTCATTTGATTTGCTTTTGTTTATTAATGGTATATTATATGTAAGTTAAGCAAAACCATTTACACACAATCGTGTCTCCACAGATCAGGATATTGGAACTTTGACAGCCTGAGGTAAACTTAGATGGTCTGATATTAGGATGGAATTAATAAACCCAGTACGACGCAGACTCGCTACAAATAACACAAAACATAATGTACTTCGGGAGTAAAATCTGAATTTCATTAAATACTGAACCAACCCTCAAGGCTTCCCACGTTTGTTGTTAATTTGAACCAAATTGAGGCTAGAAGATCAAAGCAAATTCTCACAGAAAAAGCAAGACATTAGTACGTTTTTTGTTTGGATAGAGATTGAACGTGTAATATAACCAATCTATGTACTTTAAAGAGTGATCATCGCTCTTTTTTAACCAAGTTAAGACCAACTCCTGGTCAAAGTATGAGCAACAGTTGTTACATTGAACAATCTTGAAAAACTTTATAAGGAATTATTTACACAACACTCATGAAAATTCCGTACGTTTTCGACTTGATGTATATTTAATAATCCTGACAAGTTTAATAAGAAAAGACCAGTATCGCTAAAAAAATGTCAAACAAATGTCGAACAAATAATTACCATCAAGTAAAAATTACTGTCATTTTTTGTGTTTTGTTCATTTTGAATATGAGGAACTGCCCCATTGTTCTGTGAAATAAACATGTAATTTTATAATGGAGATATACTATCTTATTATGTTTACTACTGTACAAGTTGATGCCGAATATTAATATTAAGACGAAAACGAAGACATAGAGGGAAACGTAAACAAATTGAAAAACTTATTAAAAAGAAGTATAATCATAGGAAGAAGAAGAAGAAGAAGAATCATAGGAAGAAGTAGAAGAAGAAGAAGAAAAAGGTCATAGATTGACCAATGATCTAACGACACCGATTTTAAATTTGAATATCTCAACAACTGCTACGCCGATTTTGAATTCTCGATAAAAACGATAGCGTTTGCAATGTTTCGATGTTTTGACAACACGATCACGTGATTGTTTTGCATGAATGCATTATGGTTAAACTTTAAAATAACCACATAATGAAGTGAACTTCCTCTGGGGTTCTTTTGACACTTTATTTATATCAATTCAATAGCGATGTCAGGCAGTAGCGCGAGCCAATGGAAGATACAGTCGTTATTGACAACCTTGTTACTTTTGTTTTTGATCCCTACCATGATAAAACATTGTTATTTTGATATTCCACGTCAATATTGTCATTTTAATAGAATAAAATAAATTAATGAAATTTGAGGAATCTTTTTATATTCAATGTTAAAGTAGTGTACGTGTATTTCTATCATATAAAAAGTACAACTATACTATCGGTGTAGTTAGAGCATTGGTTAGATAAATATATAACCAGTTGTTTCTCGCGAGAGGAATCTGAGCTAGAAACATGGCCAGGTACAGAAATGGTCTTCTGTATACGGCAAACGACAATGGCCTTCACATGTGAGTAAAATGGCAGTTTCATTCAGAATTGTAATCACTATTTGGGTTAAGTCCGGAAAGCAGACAAGAGCAAGTTGCCGCCGTGGTTGACTGCAACATAGTTTACCTAAGTTCAAAACGATATTAACTTTACACCCACATTACATAACATTATGACGTCGAGGTTTTGGGAAGAGTAAGTTGTTTGTTTAGTACTATCATAACTAACATACACTTGATAGCGTAGTGAACCCCCTTGCTGAATTGATCGATGATATGTATTTTTATCACACTGGTGGGAGGGATGATTAATTTGAATAATTATCGATTAAATAATTATTCAAAATATCGTGTGTGTTTTGTAGTACATAGGGGGCTCGTTACAGTCGTGGTTTCATACCAAATTGAATTATGCAAATATTTGGAACTTCCTGTGAGAAGTTGAATATGTCATGGGACTCGGATCTTGTGATAAAAACGTCTCAATTAAGCACGTTAGCGACCAAGGTACAATAGTTAAGCTCATTTTTCGGAAGGAGAGTTTACCGTTTGTATTAGCTTAAATTCTATTCTTCTCTAGGAAAAAATAAGTTATTTGCCTTGATTATGCATAATTGATTAAACAGTTGTTTCAAGGACAGGTGACTAATGACCTTAGAGATTTTCTGTTTTTAACATGAATAGCATTCGAGATAAGATATTTTACCATGTCTGTCATGCAGCAGACGCCCTTTATTATTATTATTATACCATATTTATATAGCCCTTTCTTTTATGTATACACACGTTCAAAAGTGCGGTACAGTCCTGACTAATACATGGTTAAACAATATATAATGTACATAAAATATACATTTTTTTATCAACGCTATTCAGTCTCCCATCAGTATCATATTGCCGAAACGAAATGCAAGATAAAACTGAGGAGACATGGTATATAGAAATACTTTGCTACAATAAAATAGTGGTGTACAACGATTTGATAATCTGTAGGGGTATTAACTGAATGTAAACCTCAACTAGGACAAGGATAACGTCAAGTACCATTACCACATATCCTTAACCCTTAAAGGAATAGTGATACTTCCTTTAAAAGGGGGATGACTCACAAATGACATAAAGTTACTATCATCATATGAGTTACAAAGGTCGAAGAAATAACATACTTTCTTCAAGACCTTACCATAAAGGTCGAAGAAATAACATACTTTCTTTAAGACCTACCATACTTTGAAACGGGGCTCTACTTAACCCAGTAGACGGGCGTCTACTTAACCATGAACTTCAGCATGAATAAGCTTCAGTAAAATAGTGCGTTTTCAGGGCTTTCTCGAAGGACGGTAGTGTTATACTGTCTCTGAGCGCTATTGGCAGTGCATTCCAGAGTTTCGGTGCAGCAGCCGTAAAACATCGGTCACCGTAAGTCACAGTCCTCGTCCTTGGCACATCTAGAAGTCCTTAGCTGTCTCTGTGGAGTATATACTTCCAACATACTTCTGATGTAACCAGGCGATTTTCCATGTAGTGCTTTGAAAACATGAGTCAAGACCTTGTACTCTACCCTGTTCTGTACAGGTAGCCAGTGAAGATCCTTCAGCACAGGAGTGATGTGATTGTAACGCGGTGTCCAAGTGATGAGGCGGGCAGCTGTATTTTGAATACTTTGAAGTTTATTCAGAATGATTTTCGGGGTGCCACATAATAATGAATTGCAGTAATCCAGTATCGATGTTACTAAAGAATTAATCAGGGATTTTGTTGCATCAACAGTCAAGTATTGTCTGATTTGACCTATTTGTCGGATCTGCATGAAACACGACCTTGAAACAGAGTTTACATGTTTATCCATGTCCAAATGTGAATCCAACATTGCACCAAGGTTTCTCACCATCGATGATGGTTTGATTACAGCGTCGCCAACTGTCACTGTGAGATTCTCGGCTGTGTTGGCATTCCGTTTTGGTACAAACAGGATTACCTCTGTTTTAGTTTCAGCAAATTATCTTTCATCCACTGCGAGATATCCTTCAGACAAGCTTCAATTCTTTGCAGGGTTTCATCCCGCGAGACACAATCTTTTGGTTTGAACGCCATATATAATTGTGAGTCGTCAGCATAGAAATGATGTTGCAATTGATGTTTTCTACAGATTGCACCAACTGGTTTTGTGTACATGATGTAGTTCTTTGGACCAAGCACAGATCCCTGTGGTACGCTGTAGTTCATTAGTACAGATTTTGAAAGCTCTCCATCTATACAGACCGTCTGGTAGCGGTCTCACAAATAGGATTTCGTCTACTCTAATGGTTTGCTTGTTATACCGAAATGATTTTTAAGTCTGCCTAGTAGAGTGTTGTGATCGATGGTGTCAAATGCTGCTGACAAATCCAGCATTACAGGACCGTAGCTTTATTCTGATCTAGAGAGCAAAGGATGTCATTTTGCACACGAAAAAGAGCCGCTTCAGTAGAGTGAAATTTTCTGTATGCTGACTGACATTCTTCGAGGAGATCATGTAGTGCTAAATACTCTTCCAGTTGAGCATCGACTACCTTCTCAAAAACTTTGGAAATGAAGGGTACGTTTGACACAGGTCTATAATTTTTCAGTATATTTTGATCAAGGCCTAGCTTCTTTATCAGTGGTCTTATTCTAGAGCTTTTTAAAGCCTTGGGTACATAAGCACCTTTGAGTGATGCATTGAATATTCTTGTTAATAATGGTAGTAGTTCATTCAAATAATCCTTCAACAGCCATGTTGGTATAGGATCAAGTTCACATGATTTACTAGGTAATTTATTTATCAGTTTTCGGATTTTATCCTCTGATGTTGGAGAACATTCTGGCAGTTGCTCTCCTTCGAAAGGAGTTTCCAATTCAATACTGTCGTTTTGTTGGTTTGGCTGAATACTGGAGGCTTTTTCAGTACGTATTGCTTCAATTTTGTTAATGAAGAAGTCACTGAAGTCCTGTGCAAGCATTTTAGCAGGTTTACCAGTTGGAAACACAACTTCTTTTTCTTCACCCATCAGATGTTTAGTTATCTTGAATAATCCTTTCTGATCACGACCACAGGCTTCTACCTTATCTGTGTAATAGGATACTTTGGATTGTTTCAACATTTTGTTGACTACCGAACATAGATTCCTATATATTTCATGATCTATTGTCAATTTAGATTTTCGCAATTTTCGCTCAAAGTTTCGTCTCAGATGTTTAGCGACATGTAGATCTTCAGTGTACCACGGACATGAGGGTCTTAATACTATGGTTTTGGATTTTAGGGGCGCATGTTTGTCAATTAGTAATGAAAGCCCATGGGTATATACCTCAACTAGTTCATCAACGTCTGATATATGCAGTCCACTTTCCAAAATATCTGAGGATTCGATGTCTTTTTTGAGTTCATTAATCAGTAAGTAAGTACAATGTGATACAAATTCGGAAATCACTATTCTAATACATGGATGTCAACACAAGTCATATTCACAAACTGACTGTTTGCATTTTATGTTTCAATTACTACTCCGTATTTCAAGGACGTCTCATTCTAATGTTTGGACCTTTTTACTAATTGTCTCCGAAATGTTTGAACTACTAGTATTTCATTACCGACTATTTCAGTAACAAATGGGTTTGTGAATAATAATATTGGATCGGCTAATGTGATACGTAATGGGTATACGGTCGTGAACAGAATATCATTAAAAAATGCATTTACAACTGTTAACGAAAGCTATTATAATGCTAGGAGTATCTTCTCTCCAATATATTATGAAATAATACATCCATTGCCTTAAACAATATCTCTGTCTTGGGATGCTGCGATTATTTTACAGCATGATTACACCACAACCTCCGGTGTTATCACATTGTAATCAATTTGCATAGGTTTTTATTAGTCTTGGTTTTGAAGCACTCCTCATAACGACTAAATTTCACATTTTCTAGTTAAAAAACAAGTGTTTGTAATCAGAGATAATGTTTGAATGCACACCTAATGAACATGTCATCAATTTGTCAAGAAACGATATCATTTATACACTGAGTGGCAATGAAAACGCAACACTTACATAGTATAGTATAACACATTTTATTACTGTGTAAGCATCGCGAAATTTTGTCATAGAATAGATATATATGCAAGTGACACATAAATAACACTTCGAATCAGAAAAGGATGTTTAGCAACATAGTATTGTACCAGTTATTTTGGGGTCAGTATAAAACAGAAAGTCGCATTTTTGTATCTTTTAAGATCACCGTCGGCACCGATGCATCGTGAACATCTACAACGTATTAATCGTATGAAACGTTCATGGAATGCTAGTGGGATGCTAGTCCGTTGTTGCAGAAGGACTATGTGAGGGTATTCTTTTAAGACTGATTATTGCACTCAATGGAGAAAAATGCGCTTTTGAATTGCGTGCTTAATTTTCAAAACACAATTTACGTCTAAATATTAATGAACATCATAACTTGAGCATGTAGACTAGTTCAGTAATACCCAGTTATACGATTTAGTGTAAAAGTTTGGTAATTAATCTAAAAAATTGAGGATAATTATCCAAGAGTTATCGCACTTGACGTTAAATTTTTTCTTACATCCTATGATTTCTAATGCATTTTTTCTTTCTTAACAGGTGTATATGTATTCAAACTTGTGTTAAATGAATGAACTAATGACTTCGGTACTTTAAATCAACGAAACTTTGATTTTTAGAACGTATACCCCACACTTGAGCATGACGACCGATCTTTCGGAGTCTCCTTTTGACACATATGCACTATGTTTTCTACTAGTTATTGTGTTTTTCCGACTCATCCATTTATATTCTTCAAAATGCTTGCACAAAATGCGAGCAAATCACTAGCCACCCATCAGCAAGCGGGAAAATGCAGTTTACGGCTATTCCGCTATGGACGAGTGATTCTTAAAAAAATTCAAAGAAAAAGCCGAATTCTGTAGATGATATAAATCGAAGTCAGCACACAAAATTTCAAGTTTATAACGGATTACGAAAATATTCAAATTTAAAAAGTGTTGCGTTTTCATTGCCGCTCAGCGTAGCTGTTACTGTGTCTGTACAAACACAACCATAGACGTCATCTTTCATGATTATGTAATTATCATTTAGACCTAACACTATCTAATATCCATTCAATTTCCGATACAACACGGTCATTAATAATCGATTTTGATGAATTTGGCATAAATGTGTTTATGCATTAACTGTTTTACCCTACAAATGTAGTTCTCCTTTCAAGCAATTCGCATTTTTGTTCAATTTGGTAAGCATTTGATTTGCTTTTGCCTATTGAAACTATATTAAGTTAAGGAACACCATACGTTGTTTACATTTATCAGAAAATTGACAGAGATATACAATGAAGTACGTAAGTTCTTTGCCTTGATTAAGCAAACTCGATAAAACATTAGTTTAAATGACAGGTACACGTAACTAGTGAATTACATGTAACTAGCCAATGCTGTTTTCAGTTCCTAATATTGTTACCATTTAAGTAATAAAGTATTACTATTTTGAAACTGTTGGAGTCTCCCTAAAACTGCTCTGTATTTTAAACGCGTTTCATCTAATGTTTGTCTCCTTTACCAGTTTTCCCAAAAAATATTTAAACTATTAAATTTCATTGCTGACAATTTCAGTAACAAGTGTTTTGTAAATTGGAATGGTTAATGTGATATGTAATGGGTAAACGGTCGTGAACAGAATATCTATACAGTAATAAATTGGTAGCACTAAAAGCAGTGACAATTCTTTAACAAAAGTCTCTAATCAGAATTTATTAGAATGCTAGGAGTATACTGTCTCAAATATATTTTGAAGCAATAGATGGATGCTGTAGTTATATTACAGTATGAATACATTGTAGCCTTAAGTGCCATCACATTCTTATCAATTGATATAAACTTCACTCTACTAGGTTATGAATCACTCCTCTTGAGGACACAATTTCACATTTGCAAGTGAAAACCAAGTGTACGCAATCACAGACCATGTTTGCATGCACGCCTAACATATTTGCCATCGATTTGTCATGAAACGATATCATTTAAAGCTATGTCTCTATATTTACGAGAATATGCGAAAACTTGAGAACGATTTTCAAAGTTTTTATACATTGCATTCAGAAGCCTTTGAAATTACAACTTTGGAAAGATTCTAAACATCAAATTCGATATTTTTAATGCCTAATGGTGAAATTGTTGTAGAAATACAGCATAAACAGATCGATTTGACTGGGATTTTGCCAAAAATGCACATGTTACAGACTGTTACCTACCACATAGTATTTTGTTGCAACTAATTGAATTACATGCAGTACGTACGACACGACTGTTAACAATTCAACTTGGCATTTTCAAAATACTAATAAAATTTAAATTATGCAAACAGCAAAGGAGTGACGCTTTTGAAAAAAACCACTACACTATCACTACATTCAGATGGTCATAGCGTATATAGGATTATACAAGAAATGTGTAACTAGAAATATGCTATTATAACATGTTTAACCTGTATTGAAGTATTTGAATTTGCAAGTTTGTGTATGTGCATCGGTAAATGTTACATGCGATAGAAATTTGTCTATGATATTGTTTGATCAAAGCAATGACAGATCTCACAACCCTCAAATGTATTTTATTTATAATACTTTACAGGGTAAATTGAGGGGACGTGTGAATAAAGATTAAAGTAATGAATATCTACAACCAATATATGTTCCCATTGTGCAGTTGTTGAATTTACATTTATACGCACACAGTTCAATTACTAAGTTACGAATATTGTTCCCGGGTTCGATAAGACTTTAGTTGGTACATGTAATAACAATGTACGTTTACACTATACTATTCTGCAACGCCTGCTGTAATTTTTCGTCGACGTGAACTCTGTCATTATGAGCAGCAATATTGTCTGGCCTACTTTGCTAATATGATTATAAAACAATACGGTATATATATTATTGCAAGAATGACCACCGCAGGCATTCTTCTCTATAACAAATCTCTTCCTAAACAACGTCAATGGTCTCTTAATATCTCGGAGGTATAAATATTTCTCATACAATCACGTTAACACAGAATTTTCTATACTAGTTATAATGCACTTTGAACGATTCGTTCCCTGGTATGATAGTTGTGGTAGTTGTTTTCTATGAATAAATCGGGCGGGTGAATAACATCATATTGCAAATAAAAACGATTTTTACAAATCGGACAGGAAAGGTAGAACTGAACAGAAGCAAATGAGAAAGTAATACAAACAAATGCTACCTCTGTATAAAAGTGACATTCGATCGAAATAATTTTAATCGATCATTTATTGATAATATACCTTTGACAATTACTAGTATTGTTATTTCTGACGGTTTCGGAGCTTTAAATCATATAGTGTTTGTTGTGATAGAGCTAGGTGAAACATTGGTACATGCAGCAACAGCAAGTGAAGCTAAGTGCAGAGACAATTGGGGATGAATCATAGCAATACTCTCCACACGAAGAGAATGGGATCACAAAAGTTAATGTCGAGCATAGCCTGTATTTGCTATATTTCTACTGAAATATTGCAAGCGTACTAATATATTATATATATATGTGCATTCGTCTGGTTTTATACTCGAGTCGCCAGATTAGATGGTAAATGCACTATCCATGGGGTTTTGGAAACATCAGTTAGTCAAAAGAAGGGTCTGGAGACTGCAATTCCAAGGATACATAAGTTACGATAAGATAATCTTTATTTAACGTTGGTAATGTTTAATATAATAACATAAGCTTGAAGCTTGTATCCGACATAAACATTGATTATCCAATAACATACAAATAAACAATCTATAAAATAAAAGAAGATTAAGCATATTAAAAGACAGTATCACATTCAACGCTCATTATCATATAAATAGGTAAAATTTTGAAAACACAAGGAAAGTCATGGGTACAGACTAAACTAAGACATGCAAATAAAAGGATGTAACACAAGTTGAGCAAATTAATAGGAACAATAGAAAAAAAACTAGATAATCAACATGATCATGGGTAGAAACACAGTCACATAAAATAAAACTGCATTTATAGAATGGTCATAACTAAAATAAATAGCAAAAAAGACATGATCAATGGAATAGGCATTAAGTAGCTGAAATAAAAGTACAGAATGGCATTCATAATGGCATACATATTTGCAATCATATAGTGTTTAAAAAGAATTCAATAAATAATGCATGCAGTTTTATGTATAACGCTACAGAATATACGTCACAGAATGTATATGACCATGCAAATTAAGGCAAACAAACGAGCATAAAACATTATACATCCTAAAATTTAATTAATGTGGGGGGAATAAGAAACTGAAGGGAAACGTGAAGCAAAAGCCGACGATTAAGATAGTGCTAAGATAGCGTATCATCACATATCAGATATGATTTGAACAGGTTGACATTGCTTATATAGGGGTATTATCAACAAACATGTACTCTGGTATAACATAATAATGTTCCACCAAGTGTCACTCTGTGCAATACAGTATATTGATTTATAACGAACGGCAACAACCTTAGGCATTTTAATTAAAGTAAGACACTGTTACAAAGGTTTTCTAATGGCCATTACATGTTTTGTCCTGTACAATTACTTCAATGTTTTTGCCATTATTTATTTCGTTCATTTGATATCGGTGTAAGGTTTTTGTGTGACCGCGTTTAACATGGGTTCACATTATCATTATTATTGTGTGGTGTTAATCGTGATACATAACTTAGCTCACAAATACGGAACAATGGGTCCTTAAATATTTTAAGCAACAAATTTACACACTTCATTTTCCATTTTATTGTTACAAAAACAACACACCATAACAGAGCATTGGATTGACCGAGAACGTGTCCATTCACTCTATATGACCGCAAACATGTTGACTCAACGCTTGAATCCATAATTTTAGAAACATAAAACAATATGTATGTATTGGTTCCTCAAACTTTAAATATTGTAATACAGATACTAGTAAAAAGTTTTATATGTGGTAGTATCATGAAACCATAAGCACAAAGAGCCGAATAGAGAGGACAAACTGTATGTACACATTGCTCGCTTTGCATGAACTATGTTCTAGTCAAACAAATATTTGAAGAGGACTGCATTTTTGACAATGTCATGGACGCCGGTACGTCAAAGGTTAACACCAAAATATGCCTGAAATAAAAGTAATGTCAACACATCTCTGTTCATACACGGGATACTTGTACAGCAGATCTTAGCGTCATTTACCACGACCCGGCAATAATTTCTTGAACCAAATACTAGAAAAAAGGTAATAGTAAATGTTGATCAAAGTAGGTTAATGTGTTTCTCTATAATAGTCTGCAGTTGAATAGGTTATTATAAAATCATCTTATCCTCCATTCGTGTGATATGAGTTGTTCTGTATACGGCACATATTTACAATTCGATTTTAAGCTCCTTAACATCCGGGTCATACATGTACATATGGAGACGGCATACTTTTTGTTTGATTTTTGTACATATTTCGTAATTGCTTCTGTAAAATATCATTTTGCGAGTGCAGTTGTTGTTATCCACCGGTTAGTAACTTTAACACAGCTGAGTGACAATCCAAATCCTGAAACAGAACAGAGAGAACCAGTTGTAAATATAATTATATTCTAATTAGTAGAAAGTTTCCTGTAAATAAACAATGCTTTAAAATTGTAATTACATGCACGTTATTGCATTTACCTTCTACATTTTGTAATTATACTTTTTCTCAGATAATTTACAGTAGACTATGCGGGGGTTGTACATATCATATAACTTCATTTAATTGGTGCGTGTTGTCAACGTACTTGACAAATAGAAATGTACAAAGGTAAAACCCATTTTATGTATACCCTTAAACAGGACGAGGTGTTCTTGTTCATTTAAACTTCCAGTTTGAATTGGATGTCATATCGGATGTTTCAACATCCGAAATTTGATTTATCCGGATGTATTTTATCATAAATAACTAATACTATTGCGACAAGACGTATCTCACATACTGTACACGTATATTAAATTTTCCATTGCATTTGATACATATAATATCAGTGTTAGAGATAGTTCTTGAGTATATATCATTACAAAGGCGCGAATCATATGAGAAATTTGACGAAATATCTCATTGTTGCATGAATAGGCTCGAAGTTAAAAACAAGGTTTCCCCCTTTTTCTTCGCCTGTTACATAAAATACAGTTTTGGTGGTTTTGTAATAATAATTAAATTATTTCAATTTCGTTTTGATGATGAAGTTTAGAAAATGTTTCTATATTGTGAAATATATGTCAGGTCAATTATCGGATGTTAGAGGGAAATTTCGCTGCCAACTTAGATTATGATTTAGGTGGCCTCACTTCATTTTTTGCCAACAAAAATTACAAATTTTAGGTATTGTAGATTAAGCCTATGTAAAAAACAGAAAATGGTATATGTTTGGCACATTTTTCTTCATTTCTACTAAACTGGATCGCTACCGATACTGTTACAAAAATATTCTTCGGAATTACATGTTTTTAGTAAGTGACACGGACCCCCTTACACAAAACGAACAATCACACGCACAGGAAATACACGTACCATTTGGCTTATCCATGGTATTATTCAATATGCAATGTAAACCATTTGCGTTGATGGAACGTATTTAAGATGTGTATATAGGCGTGGGGTTGTCTCTTTAGTTTCAGTATTTATGGTAGGGTTTTCATTAGGGTTTAGTTCATTGTTGTCAAACATATCTGTCCTTAAATTTCCTTATGAAAAATCCTAACATACTATCAGATATGGCATCAATACATCCGATAACGAGTAACTAAACTCAGCCACGATTATGTTAAATGCATGTGTCAGCATGCTGTGATGTTTCTGTTTATGTGTTTTCATTTATAATGTGGTCTTCGGCAATTGATCTGACCTAAATGATAATTGATGTTTATATGAAAAAAATAGGTTGGGTCTATCTGATATGTTCATGACCAATATCTAAAGGATATACTAAGTTATCAACCTATCTCCTATTAATTCAATAAAACCTCTCTTACCTGATTTCAGAATTTATTTAGCACCATGTTCAATGTATTTAGTTAAACAATAATGTCTACTGATTTAGTTACGTATAAGTGAGTTAGTTGTATTTTTAGTTACTGTATAGATTAATATGATGAACATTGTAGCCATTGTCTGTTCAAGGTATTCTCTGTCAACAACGTTAATTTAAATATCACCACAAAAATATATTGCATTACAACACAAGGAGCGATATTCTAGACAAAAACGATATCATATACGAGTATACGAAACGCTACGTAGGAGTTGTGACAGGGTCTAACAACCTGTACGAAAAGCAAAACAAAAGGTATCATGCGAATCAAACAAAAAAAGGAAATATCACCTTAGTCGATATACGAGAACAGCCTTCAACAACCAAAACATATAACACACATGATGGTTTCGAACATAATCTTAACATCTGATGTTATGAACGCAAACACAAAACGTAATAAAACATTTATGTTTTCAACGCTCTACTATATTTGAGTTTCAATGTTGTTTGTCGTATCTCAAAGTTTTTTCACCCCACCTTACTTACTGAGATTTGCCTTTTATCTTGTAATTTACATCCAACAGTCTCCTAAAGTCTCCTAAATTGTGTCATGTTTGTTATTTACAACGGTTTACTTTCACACTTAAATAAATAGTAATACCTGCTTCATCATATCATATGTTTTAAGTCTGATATGCCATTAAAATATGCTTCCGGAACATATGTAACATTGTAGCAACGTACTTGTTACAATATCACAATATTTTAATCTTCTTTGTTCGTATTTTTTTCAATTTGGTTTGTTTTCTTTCATTTGATTTGCTTGGGTTTATTGAAATTATATTAAGTTAAGAAACACCATTTTCACAATACAGTGTCTCCATAGATCAGGAAATTGAAACTTGAACAGCCTGGAGTAAACAAAGATTGTCTGGAATTAGGCTGGAATAAATAAACTCAGTACGACGCCGTCTACGAATAACACACAACATAATGTACAAAGGGAGTAAATGTTCATCTGTTTTTCTCGATTAAATGCTGAATGACCCTTAAGGCTTCTCACGCTTGTCGTTAAATCGAAACAAATTGATTCCAGTAGATCACATGGAAATTTTCTCAGAAAAAGCACATACGTTTTTTGTTTGGACAGTGATGAGAAGTGTAATACAACCAAGCAATGTTCATGTTCTTTGGTTAGCAAGTGATAAAAAATGAGCATCAGTTGTTACGTTAAACACTCTCAGAACATTGTGTGGAAATATTCTGTACGTTTCCGTCTTGTCGAACAAAAGCTATACATAGCTAATCTTGTTTTGTTGTAAATGTAACCCGACTTTAAATCTTGCTTTCAGGTTTGTTAATCTTACAATTTAAAACACAACAACCTATAACAGCCCATTATCGCAAATAAAACCATAATTAGGTATTCAGAATGGTATTTATTAATTATATTAAGTCCGGAAAACTGAAAACATCAAATGGTCGTCTCCTTGACTGCAACACAGTTGACCTAAGATAAAAAACGATATTAATTTTATCCGACATTGCATTTTGCATAAAATTATGTAAGTAGAGGTATTTTTGGGAAAAAAAAGTTAGTTGTCTGTTTAGTATCATAACTAACATACACTTGATAGCGTAGGGAACACCCTCGCTGAATTGATCAATGATATGACTTTGTTACACTGATGGTATGGTTAATTGGATTTCTAATTGGTACATGTAAGATAATTATTCACAACTTGGTAATTGGTATGACAAAGGGGTTCATAGGAAATTGAATTATGTAATATTTTGATCTTCTCTAGCTTCCTGTGAAAGTTGAAAATGTCGTGGAAACAGGATGTGACGAAACAACCGTCTCAATAGAACGTACTAACGATCATGGTGCATGGATTAAACTATTTTAGGAAGGAGATGTTATCGTTTGTATTAGCTTAAAAGCTATTCTTGTTTAGCAGTAAACTTATTACATGTAGCTGTAATTACGCACATTTATTAAACAGTATACAAGAAGTTTCAAGGACATGTTAACAATGAGCTAAGAGATTTTCTGATTCTAACATGAGTAACATTTGAAATAATACACTTTTTACCACGCCTGTCATAAACTGGAACAGTCGCCCTTAAACTGTGAGTAAGAACAATATAATGCACTTTCAGAAAACGCTATTCTAATACACAGATGTTCAACACAAGTCATGTTTACAAACTGACTGTTTGCATTTTATGTTTCAATTATTACACTGTATTTTAAGCACGTCTCATTTTAATTATTATGTTTCGTCCTTTTTACCAATTTTCTCCCGAAATGTTTAAACTACTAGTATTTCATTGCCGACTATTTCAGTAACAAATAAGTTTGTAAATAATAATATTGGAGCGGCTAATGGGATATGTAATGGGTAAACGTTCGTGAACAGAATAGCCGTACAATATTACATTTACAACCGTTAACGAAAGCTATTATAATGCTAGGAGAATCTTCTCTCCAATATATTATGAAGTAATACATCCATTGCCTTAAACAATATCTTTGTCTTGGGATTCTGTGATTATTTTACAGTAAGATTACACTGTAACCTCCTGTGTTATCACATTGTAATCAATTTGCATAGGCTTTCACTAGTAATGGTTATGAAGCACTCCTCATACCGACTAAATTTCACATTTGCAAGTAAAAACCAATTGTTCGATACCACAGATAATGTTTGCATGCACGCCTGCATGAACAGACGTACCATAAATTTGTCATAAAACGATATTATTTATAGCAATTACTCTATATTGATGAGAATATGCGAAAACTTGACAAAGATGCTGAATGTTTGTTTATATTTAGAGCCTTTGTAATTACAACAAAAGACAAAACGTATCGACAAATGCGACAATGTGAATGCTTAATGATGTAACTGTTCTGGAAATATAATAGGAAGAATATGACAAAGATTATGCACAGGATACCAACTGCAACTTAACACATCCTCTATTGTTGTAACTAATGGAATTGTATCCAATCCGTATGAAAAGACTGTGTTAAAATACTGTTTTACACCATTGTCTGATCTTTCCAAGCAAATTTATAGTCATGAGTATGGCACGTTTTTGACAAGTGCCTGTTCAAACTACGTCTTTTGATGTAAATTTCTTTTATCCATGGTCACACAAATGCCACTCCAAGAATAAACTCGTTCATCAAACTAGTTGATCGTTGTAATGAATACCTTAGACGGAAGCGATGTTGAAGGATGCCAAGAGATGAGAATAAGTCAGATTCACTTGTAAAACAACCTACAACAATGGTGCAAAAGATGTACCCATGATAAAAGCATACTTACCCCAAAACAGTTATTTTCAACTTAAACTTGACCTGAATTGACGTATTTGATTTAGTAAAATTGGATATGCAAATGAATACGTTTAACATTCAATCACAGTATATGCATGGTTCTGTTTTAACAAAGCATTTACATATCTCGTTACTTAAGATCATAGTTGTTTGATTTATAATACTGGTACAAAGATGAAGCTAGTTAAATGGATGAGACATGTTAATAAAGATTATATTGATGAACATCTACAAGGAATATTTGTTCCCATGTTGCAGGTGTTAGATAATTAAGGAATACTTTACATTTGGACGCAGATAGTTAACTCACAAAGTTACATATATTGCTCCTTAGTTAAATGAGTTGGTTCTAACATAGAATGTGTAGTTTTGTGTACATTGTATCAATCTGCAGCCGTGTTGTAATGCTCCGTCTTCGTGAAATGTTTCATTATCAATAATCATATTTGTGAGAGAAGATTTAACTAGCCTATTTCCCCCGGCTTACCGTGCTAACATGATTATAAAACGATATGGTATATACATGTATAAGATTGTAAGAATGACCACCTCAGGCATTCTTCTCTATGACAAATATGTTCACAAACAGCGTCAATGCTCTATTAATATCTCGAAGGTATTCGTATTTCTCATACAATCGCGTTGACATAGAAATTCCTAAACTAGTTACAATGCACGTAGAACAATTAGCTCCCCGGTATGATATGGTTTTGGTAGTTGTTTTCAATGAAAACATCTGATGGGTAAATAACATCATATTGCAAATGAAAACGATATTTAAAAATAGGACATAGTAGGTAGAATTGAACAGAAATAGATGAACACAAACACAACAATAAATGCAAGCTCTCGCATAAAAGTGGCCCGGACGAAATACGAAAACGAGTAATTTTAATTTGATCTTTGATAAGTTATCTAATGTTAAAAATTATGATTTATTCTTACGGTTTTGGATGTGTATCAGGTAGTGTGATGTGAAAGAGCTATAAATAGAAACAGCATCAGCAAGAAAAGCACAGAAAAGATAAAAATGGGGTATCATTCATAGGCATATTCTACACAGAAAGATAATGCTTTATTCTGCTGAAATATGGCAAGCATATAAAAATTGTACCTGTGTCCTACCATTTGTCTTACCCAGATTTGAACCCAGGTCGCCAGATTAGTCGACAAACGCACTAACCACTGAGTCACAGAGGTACAAGCTAGTCAAGATAACGGTGCGTCGACCACAAATCCATATACACATGTAATATATCATTCGAGACAACATTATAATGTTAAACGAAGTGTCACTCTGTGCAATATATTGATTTATAAAGAACGACAACAGCCTTAGGGATTTTAATTAAAGTAAGGCATTGTAACAACAACCTTGGGTATTTTATTTAAAGTAAGGCATTGTAACAACAACCTTGGGTATTGTATTTAAAGTAAGGCATTGTAACAACAACCTTGGGTATTTTATTTAAAGTAAGGCATTGTAACAACAACCTTGGGTATTTTATTTAAAGTAAGGCATTGTAACAACAACCTTGGGTATTGTATTTAAAGTAAGGCATTGTAACAACAACCTTGTGTATTTGAATTAAAGTAAGGCACTGTTACATGAACCTTGTGCATGTTTATTAAAGTAAGGCACTATTACATGAACCTTGTGCATGTTAATTAAAGTAAGGCACTGTTACACGAACCTTGTGTATGTTAATTAAAGTAAGGCACTGTTACATGAACCTTGGATACTTTAATTAAAGTAAGTCACTGGTACATAAACCTTGTGCATTTTAATTAAAGTAAGGCACTGTAACAAAAACCTTGTACATGTTAATTAAAGTAAGGCACTGTTACATGAAGCTTGGACATTTTAATTAAAGTAAGTCACTGGTACATCAACCTTGTGCATTTTAATTAAAGTAAGGCACTGTAACAAAAACCTTGTGCATGTTAATTAAAGTAAGGCACTGTTACATGAACCTTGTGCATGTTAATTAAAGTAAGGCACTGTTACGTCAGCCTTGGATACTTTAATTAAAGTAAGTCACTGGTACATCAACCTTGTGCATTTTAATTAAAGTAAGGCACTGCTACATCAACTTTGTGCATTTTAATTAAAATAAGGCACTGTTACATCAACCTTGGACATTTTAATTAAAGTACGAAACTGTTGCAAATACGTCTCTGATATCCATAGCATGTTTTGCTTGTAAAATTACATCAATGATTTTGTGACGTGTTTCAAGTGTTTATTTGATATCGGTGCATAGTTTCTGTGTGGCCGCGTTTATCATGGTTTCACATTAGCTTTATTTTTCTTAAGGTTTCAATCGTGTTAGTGAAATCCGATACATAACTTATTTCACAAATACGGAGCAATGGTAACCCCGTTAAAATTATCTGTAAGCAATTCATCTACACAATTCATTTCTCATTTAATGTTACGTAACCAAAGAAACATAACAGAACACTGAGATGACCGAACAAGTGTCCTTTCACTCTATATCATCAATAAAAAGCTTAAATTCAGAATTTTGAAACGAAATACATTATGTATGCATGTAAGTAATTATTTAAACCTTTCGGTGAAGGATTATCCATGAAAGTGCAAGCACTCATTTCCTGTGTTTTCCTGAAGGGACAACAGGTGGAAGAGACAGTAATGTTATACAAGGTATCCCGGCGCGATTACCTAGCTCTTTCCGAAGAGACAGCTTGGTTCTATAACGCGCCCGGTGTATAGAACCGATACACGTGAGACTACCTCTGAATTGCTAACCAGTTCATCTCTTGTTGAGTGGGAAACACAGAACAAGCGTTTCAGAAATGACCAACTGCCACGGCCGAGGATCAAACCCAGGACCTCTCGATCAGCAGTCAAGCAGGCGATCCGATCGACCACCGTTCCACCGTGCAAATATGTTTCCCTTTAAAATATATAATAATACAGACATATTTATAACTTTAACGCGGTAATGGGACCTGTGCCACATAAAGTAAACAGGTCAATCAGGTGTAAAAACATATATTCCAAAAAAACAAGACGTAATTACTTCTGGGGAATTCGGTAAAAAAGACTAAATTGATAAAACAAACATCTACCTTAATCGATGTAATGGTCAGTGATTTATGTTTATATTGACATTGCAGATTATCGCGTTAAGAGTTATACTGGGAAAACGTAAATAATAAATATGGACGTTGTCATGACGTTTTTTGAATAAAGATGTTCGGACGAATCATAGTTAACATGATGCATTAATTTAAATGTGATCAAACTACATTTTAAATACAACTTAGCTGTTTGTTATCAACGCTATACTGTGAAAAGGTAAGGGTTAAATAATGGACATAGTTTGGCCTACATAAATTTGCAAACGTTCAAAAGATGTCGATCACTTACTAGCTGATACTATTGCATTTATGTAACCTTATAACATAATGGCGTTAGTGCCTTTGCCCAAACTAACACGCCCTTACAATGGCCGAAAGGCAGGGTAAATAACGGATGTCCACACACTTACGGATGCGTTGATCGGACGCAAACCAAACCATTCAAAGCTAAACAATTAATATAGATCAAACAGTTAATGCATTAGATAAAAACCAAACCAAACAAATCAAAACAATTAATAGATATATATAACATGATGCATGTGACAGCTCATTGTAAAACTTTTGGCAAACTAATGCAGGGTTCTTCTTTCTCGGTCATTGATGGGCTTTGCGTGACGCAATAAATGCATGACTATATTAACAAATCGGACAGGATTGAAACATTAAGCTGGAACAGCAGAACAAAGCAAACATATTGGGCGTACAAATCGCTCGCTACGTCAAATACGACAGTTGCCCCACTTATATTTGAACAGTTTTGAACATCCCATATTTTCAACATGTCATTGTATCGTCGAAAAGTCTTTATTCAATTGTATACATCAATGTGTCAATATACATATACACCCATTGGTTTTGTATTTGTAATTAAGTTAGAACCAACAATTCACATTTTTGTACGGGCATCCGTTTGAGTTTTTTATGACTGACGAAATCCCATAATGTTGTGAACAAGTATCGATTGTAACCAATGTTGCTTTATCTTTGAGTTTTCAATTCTTTGGATGCAGTGTTGTTTGACTTTATTCCTTACGATTATCGCACAATAAACATGAGATATGTGTTCTTAAGGTACCTAACTGTGTGCTTGTATTTGTGTATGATGTGTGGGCATTTGTCAAAACACCATGATTCGGAAAATGTCGCCAGGAAAGCCATGTTGGGTACATTTTGTCCAAAACAGTTTTGAACATACATCCATACTATCGTGCGCTGATTAGTCCGTTTGTAGGGTAAAATGATTTCTATTTGATTAGTTATAACGAACAACAGCAGATGTAATGAAACAGGCTGCGAACCAATGTAGCTAAACGAATGTCAACTACTTGCTAGGGTCATGTATATTTCTCATATAACAGTCTTGTCGTGTACCATAAATATATCCATGTTAATGTATTGGCTTATCTGAGGTGACAAAGTCATCAATATATTCGTTCTGTTGAAGTATATATGATGGTTAAAGACTATTGTCTCCCTTTAATTTTTGTTTTGGTTTTTGCGCTTGTGAACACCAATATTGTCGGAGTTTGGCTTGTAATATTTTCGAAATTTCTGTTTTGGTAGTTACAATGCATATTCCTAACTTCGTTGAAAACCACATGTTAGTTATTGGGTTGGTCCTTGTCACTATACACACAAGCTCCTCATCATCAGGTTCATACATAAAGCGACTCCACAATTTTGATGGTGACGATTCGAAGTGTGTCTGTAAAACATGTTCTCACGTGGGTGGTTGTCGTTCAACTTCGATTAGCAAATTAAACATTGCTAAGTGACGACAAAAAGACTTAAACAGAACAAAAAGCACCGATCGTAGACATAATTTGATGTAAATATACATGCATCTAATTGCATTAACCCACTTTCTTCTATTGTTTTCAGGTAAATTGCTGTTGACAATACGGTTTTTGTAACTTCATTAACGCTTTTCATGCTGTCAATTTATTTGTAATGTAGACGTGACCTTACACAAATCATTTAAACCATCTACTTTGTATAAGTAAAACCATATGATTGAACAGCCAACTTGGATTGCTCTTCCTTTTTGAGGATTGTTAAAAGGTCACCATAAACAGCATGAACTACATTTAAACGCATCTCAAAGGAATAGTTTCCCGTTAATATTGTGAGCATGTGTTTAGTTTTGCTATGTTATTACTGAGATTACTTTTGACGTTACATGCTCGATATTAACAAGACAGTGCATGTTATTCTTAGAGATCTATACAGATCAGGTCACTGTCGTACTTTGAAAGGCACTATTGAACGTTTCAATTCATGCCACTATAAATAAACATCGCTGCAATATTTATAGTGATCGAATATTCTAACAAAAAACTTAACTTTGCATATTTCCTCTACATGAAAATACAAATGTGTACGTATTATCATTAGAGCAGCAAATACAACAATAGCTAAGTGACAATTCAAAGACTAAAACAGTACAAAGAGCACCGATCGTAAGAATAATTACATGTTAATTAGTAAACACTTAAAATATGCAATGCCTTAAAATGGTAATTACATTTTCCTACTAGTTCTATTTTTTCTCGGATTACAGTCGACTATACGGGTGTTTACATTACGTATAACTTCATTTACACTCCGCGTGTTGTCAACGCATTTGAAAAGTAGATATGTAGAAGGGTAAAACAAGTTATTTTATACCCTTAACATGGTGTTCGTGAGCATTTAAACTGTCTATTTTGTATTGCTAAAATCATATGAATGAGCAGCCAACTTGACTTGTTTTTCTTCTGGAGGTTTTTTTATAAGTTCATTCTTAACATCATAATTACATTCCAACGCGTCTCGAAGGAATAGTTTTCCGTTAATTGTGTGAGAATGCGTTGAATTTTACTCCGTAATTAATGTGATTACCCTCGACATAATATGCCCGATATCACTGTTATACTTGAAGCTAGTGCATATTGTGACACAACCCACATCGTGACTTAATTACACGAACAGGAAACGAAGTTTTCACGTACGCTGGTTATTTGAAAGATTAAATAGGCCAAATACCACAATGTAGCATTCGTAGGCTAAAGTGTCGTGTTGTCTTGTAACAGAATATAAGCTATAATATCAAAATCGAAATAATGGAATAATTACAAATCAATTACTCACATTTAATCACTTGCGGCATGTTGTCTGTGAAATGCCTATGTATGTACAGTTTGTAGTTACTACCTTGTTTAAATACGTATAACATCGTATTACTTTGGTATTTTGTACACTGAGCGGCAATGCAAACGCAACAGTTCCAAAGTACAGCATAACACATTTGATAAGTATGTGAGAATCACGGAATTTTGAGATAAAATAGATATACACAAGTGACACATGAATATTACTTCGAATCAGAAAAATTTGCTTAGCAGCATATTTTTTCACCAGTTATTTTGGGGTCAGTATAAAACAGAAGTCGCAATTTCTAATCGTTTAAAACCACATCCAGGAGCGATCCATCGTGTGCATCTACGACGCATTAATCGTATGAAACATTCATTGAATGCTAGTGGGATGCTGTTCCGTTGTTGCAGAAGGACTATCTGAAGCGCAGGTAGTTTTAAGGGACCTATACACTATTTCGCACACAACCACTATAATAAAGAAAGATGGACTATTATAGCCATGGAGTATTTTCTATGGTCAAAGGGAGATAATCTTGGAGTAATAATATGATTTAATAATTAACTTGACAGTTTTTTATAACAATACTTCGAATCTTGCGCCTCTAAACGCATATTCGAAACTGCTCGTTTAGAGATTAATAAAATTGTGCTATATTTGTCCCAAGTATGATGAAATTTCTACATCTACATCTACATTATACTCCCGAACAATCGAACTCGATTATGATTGGGAGGCGCGTTGTCTGGAAAACAGTGTTATAAATAGTTTAATAATTGTGTTATGTGCTCAAATTAAAGGTTAAAAAGATCAAAGATCATAGGTGAAAGGGTGCAGGATAAAAACAGAATAGTACAGGCTAGAATGTGACCGTCGCCAGCCTGTTAGAATAGATGTCTAGGCTGGGACTCGACTTGACCTGGGATGGGAGACTGTTCCAAAGTCTTATTGTTCTCGGGAAAATGGAGTTGATATGATTTTGGGTATTTGACTGCGGTATTAGAAAGTTCTGATTGCGGGTTGGGATGAGATGATTATGATCAACGAATACTAGGCTATGTTGGACTTTATATAGAAAGATGAAGGATGATTGCAGTCTTCGTTGTTGCAGTGTCGCCCAGCCAAGATCGTTTAGCATAGTGGTGACACTGCTCTGATAGTCATAGTTTCCACAGACGTACCGAGCTGCAGCTCTCTGGACACCTTCAACTTTATTTATGAGATATTTCTGCCAGGGGTGCCAAATGACGGAGCAGTATTCTAGTTGGGGCCTTACGTATGTTGTGTATGCAGATTATTTGACCTTTTTATTTTGTGTTTTGATATTTCTTTGAATGAATCTGAGTGAATTTTTGGCCTTGGAGGTTATGTTGTTTATGTGGGGGGTCCAGTTTAGATCTTTAGAGATAGTGACTCCAAGGTATTTTGCATTGTCTGTATTGTTCAGTATTTTGTTATGGAGAGTGTAGGGAAATATGATTGGGTTCTTTTTACGGGAGATTCGGAGTACCTCACACTTGTCGGGGTTGAACTCCATAGCCCACTCACGCTCCCAAAGCTCTAGTTTACGTAGGTCTTCTTGTAAGACACTTGCGTCCGTCTGTCCTTTAATTGTCAGGTAAACTATGGTGTCGTCGGCAAATAACCTTGTTCTACTTTTGACTGTTTCTGGCAAGTCATTTATATATGCCAGAAACAAGCAGAGTCCAAGAACAGAGCCCTGAGGGACACCAGATAGTACAGGTAGTTCGTCAGAGAGATGACCTTCAACCGCAACCCTCTGGCTGCGGTTGTTCAAGAATGACCTGATCCATGATGCAACATGTGTGTCTACTCCCATATGTCTAAGCTTGTGGATTAACTTGTGATGGTCAACTTTGTCGAATGCTTTGGAAAAATCCATCACAATGACATCTGTCTGTTGACCATCATCCAAGCTGTCAAAAGCTTCCTGAGTAAAGCTGAGGAGCTGAGTGTCACAGCTGCGTTTCGTCCGAAATCCATGTTGGTATGGGCTCAGTATGTCATGTTGGTCAAAGAATGTCATCAGGTTGGAGACTATAATGTGCTCCATTAGTTTTGACGCTATGCATGTTAGGGATATTGGTCTATAATTACTTGGTTTGGATTTTGAGCCTTTTTTAAAGGCAGGTGCAATTGTTGCCTTTTTCCAGTCATCGGGTACGGTGTCGGTCTCAAGGGACAATCTGAATATTTCTGTGAAGGTTGGGGCTATTTCACTGTGAAGTTCCTTCAGGATGCGTGGTGATACTTGGTCAGGGCCAGTAGCTTTATTCGGATTTAACCCTTTGAGAAGCTTGTCAACACCATCAAATGTAATTGTGATGGTGGGCATAGAGTTAGGGGGGGGGGGACTTAAGAGGTTTTTACACATCTGTTTGAGACCTAAGGGTTGGGGTCTAGAAAAGACAGATTCAAACTGTTTGTTCAGTACATTTGCCTTGTCCTGGGGGTTTGTATGTGTGATGCCCTCAGATTTATGGGGTGCAACTCCACAGTTCTCAGTTTTGTTGTGCTTGACAAAACTGTAGAACTTTTTGTTGTTACCTGGTTGGGAATCAGAGCTGAAAATTATTATTATTTATTATACCATATTTATATAGCCCTTTTTTCATGTATACACACGTTCAAAAGTGCTGTACAGTCCCGACTAATACATGTTTAAAACAATATACAATGTACATAAAATATACAAATGTGAATCCAACATTGCACCAAGGTTTCTCACCATCGATGATGGTTTGATTACAGCGTCGCCAACTGTCACTGTGAGATTCTCAGCTGTGCTGGCATTCCGTTTTGGTACAAACAGGATTACCTCTGTTTTGTCAGCATTTAGTTTCAGCAAATTATCTTTCATCCAGTGCAAGATATCCTTCAGACAAGCTTCAATTCTTTGCAGAGTTTCATCCCGCGAGACACAATCTTTTGGTTTGAACGCCATATATAATTTTGAGTCATCAGCATAGAAATGATGTTGCAATTGATGTTTTCTACAGATTGCACCGACTGGTTTTGTGTACATGATGTAGTTCTTTGGACCAAGCACAGATCCCTGTGGTACGCTGTAGTTCATAAGTACAGGTTTTGAAAGCTCTCCATCTATACAGACAGTCTGGTAACGGTCACACAAATAGGATTTCATCCACTCTAATGGCTTGCCTGTTATACCGAAATGATTTTTAAGTCTGCCTAGTAGAGTGTTGTGATCAATGGTGTCAAATGCTGCAGACAAATCCAGCATTACAAGGACCGTAGCTTTATTCTGATCTAGAGAGCAAAGGATGTCATTTTGCACACGAAGAAGAGCCGTTTCAGTAGAGTGAAATTTTCTGTATGCTGACTGACGTTCTTCGTGGAGACCATGTAGTGCTAAATGCTCTTCCAGTCGAGCATCGACTACCTTCTCAAGAACTTTGGAAATGAAGGGTAAGTTTGACACAGGTCTATAATTTTTCAGTACATTTTGATCAAGGCCTGGCTTCTTTATCAGTGGTCTTATTCTGGAGCTTTTAAAAGCATTTGGTACATAAGCACTTTTGAGTGATGCATTGAATATTCTTGTTAATAGTGGTAGTAGTTCATTCAAGCAATCCTTCAACAGCCATGTTGGTATAGGATCAAGTTCACATGATTTACTAGGTGATTTATTTATCAGTTTTCGAATTTCATCCTCTGATGTTGGAGAAAATTCGGACAGTTGCTTTTCTTCGAAAGGAGTTTCGAATTCAACACTGTCGTTTTGTTGGTTTGACTGAATACTGGTGGCTATTTCGGTACGTATTGCTTCAATTTTGTTAATGAAGAAGTCACTGAAGTCCTGTGCAAGCATTTTAGCAGGTTTACCAGTTGGTAACACAACTTCTTTTTCTTCACCCATCAGATGTTTAGTTATCTTAAATAACCCTTTCTGATCACGACCACAGGCTTCTACCTTATCTGTGTAATAGGATACTTTGGATTGTTTTAACATTTTGTTGACTACCGAACATTGATTCCTATATATTCCATGATCTATTGTCAATTTAGATTTTCGCCATTTTCGCTCAAATTTTCGTCTCAGATGTTTAGCGCCATGTAGATCTTCAGTGTACCACGGACTTGAGGGTCTTAATACTATGGTTTTTTTTTTAGGGGCGCATGTTTGTCAATTAGTGATGAAATCCCATGGGTATATACCTCAACTAGTTCATCAATGTCTGATATATGCAGTCCACTTTCCAAAATATCTGAGGATTCGATGTCTTTTTTGAATTCATTAATGTCAATAGATTTTAACTTTCTTAGATTCACTGTTTTTCTTATAGGTGCAGGTTTAGCAGCGCAAGCTTTAAAAACTACTGCAAAATGATCACGAGAGGTTTTTCCACTTCTGTCGGGTAGACCAGGATCAGATATTTCTACATGTGAGACAGAAGTGTCAGTGTCTCTTGTGATTACCACATCTAATGTGTGGCCAGCCACGTGGGTTGCCCCAGTAACGTGCTGTCGCATGCCACAAGATTCAAGAATACTTGTGAACTTTACAGTGTCTAAATTCATTAGGTTGTCAAGGTGGATGTTTAAATCCCCAACAACTATGATGTTACTTTCTGATGTTACAAGTTTGGCCAGAAAGGATGGCCATTCATTTTCCAGGAAAGTACTAGTTTTAAGGCCATTTTTACTAGTTGGTGGTGGTCTATACGCAACAGCTAGATGCAGAGAATAGTTCTTAATGGATACAGTGCATTCCATGTGTTCAAAAGTAGTAAAACCCTTATCATTAGTAGAAGTTAGTATTTGAATATCTAAGGAAGTTTTGTACACAACTGCAACTCCCCCACCACGTCCACAGCGAGGAACATGTTTTATTTTGTAACCACTAGGAACAAGCTCAGCAATGCAAGACTTATCGGAGGGTCCCCCCAGCCATGTTACAGTTACAGCAACAATATCATAATCATGAGATGATATGTAATCTGAAAGGGCAAGACTCTTGTTTTTGACTGACCTTGGATTTATATAACACACCTTTATATAAGTTTGGCCTTTGCAAACAGTGATTGAATCGCATTTGATCTTAGTTAAATCATGATGTTGGGAACTATTTTCGTTTTCATGATTAGTTCTGGGATTTTCAGGATTGGTGTTAGGAGATAAAGTACAAATAGGTACTATAGTAGGTATTTCTTGGGGAAGTGTCTGAATGTTTTTTAAATTTACACCATCATTCAAGTCCCATGTTCGTTTATTCTGACCCCCTCTAGTACCCCTAAACTTAAGTATTCCTAACTGTTTAAATGTTGCCAATGTATGGGTATTAGGTTTTGTAGGTGATAATTTCCCAATCTCATACAGGCTATACCTATTGTATTGTATAATCCCTGGTATATATTGGGTCATTTTTGCCTGAGGCAAATACACCTTTATATTTTCAGTTAAATATTGTACAAAATTGTAAAATATTTACACAAAACTCAAAATTTCACAAAATCTTCAAACAATTACAACACAAAAATTACATATATACAAAAAGAATATTTCCATAAACATTGACAGCAAAATCCACAGCAATCACTGCAGTATTTCTGTTGATTTAATCCAAAAATGACAGAGCACAAAATGTTGCAGCCTACACTTGGCGCATTCACACACAAAATGACAGACTCCAAGTACGACCAGTACGAGTTGCGTATATTCTTTTGGATGGTCGCCTTAAGAGTCTTAAATGATGGCTCTGATTTGGGGTCAGCATGATTCTTTTTAAGTTTTGCAAATAGTTTATCTCGTTTCCGTATCTGTCGCAAGATGTCAGGGGTCACCCAGGGTAGATTCTGTCTGTTTTTCGTAGTTTTGGTCGGGATGTATTTGTCACAAAGTCTATGGAGTTCATGTTTGAAGTCATTCCAGGCAAGGTTAGGATCAGTGTGTTCTAGGTTTATGAAGTTTTCATGGAATTTGAGGAGCTCTAATTTAATTTTGGACTAGTTAGCTTTTCTGTAGCATGAGATATTTCTTTTGGGCTGTGTAGGGCGTCCTCTATTTATGTTAAGTTCATGATGGATTATGTTGTGGTCTGAGTTCCCAAGGTAAGGTAGAGATGTTGTGCTATGTACTACAGATGGATGATTTGTTAGGAATAGGTCCAGTATATTTTGATTTCTGGTTGGTGATTTAACCATTTGCTAAAGATTGAGGCTAACTATATTTTCAAGGAATTGCTCATACATATTCCTGAATTTACAGTTTTTGTTGATGGACTCTGTTTGCCAATCCATATAAGGCATGTTGAAATCATCCAACAACCATATTATGCTGTTTTTGGGGACTTGTTGGAGTGATGACCATAATTGTGATAAAGCATAGGTGTCATTTTCATGGGGTTTAATAAAATGACCCAACAAATATGTCGCGTGAGCCAGGTATACTAATTTTGGCCCAACAAATATTAGTATCAGTCTTAAGTTCAGGCTGTTCCTGGCTCAGTAAGGATTTGGATATGGCTATCAGGACTCCACCACTATTAAATTACATTTGTATCACCATTTGTAACAGGAAATAAATTGCATGAACGCTATATGTATTTTTAAGACTGATTATTGCACTCAATGGAGAAAAAATGCCTTTTGAATTGCGAGCGTAATTTTCAAAACATAATTTACATCTAAATATTAATGAGCACCATAACTTGAGCATGTAGAATATTTCAGTAATATCCAGTAATACAGTTTAGTGTAACAGTTTGGTGATTAATCTAAAAAAGTGAGGATAATTATCCAAGAGTTATCGCACTTGATTTAAACATTTTTCTTACATCCTATGGTTTCTAATGTATTTTTAGTCTTTTTAACAGGTGTATATGTATTCAAACTTTTATTAAATAAATGCAATAATGACTTCGGTAATTAAATCAACAAAACTTCGATTTTTTTAGTACGGATACCGCACAATTGAGCATAACGACCGCTGTTTCGGAGTCTTCCTTTGAAATATGCACCACGTTTTATACTAATTATTTTGTTTTTCCGAATAATCCATCCATATTCTTCAAAATGCTTGCACAATATGCTAATAAATATCTAGCATTATTTCCTTCTCATTACCTTCCAATATTGTAGACACATGGAAAACAATTAAACAGTGTTTGGCCATTGGAAGGTCAGGTAGAATATTATTACAGTAGGGATTATCGGAGATTGATACATTAGTGAGGAATTATATTGGCATTGATACAATACAAAGGGAATGATAGGAGAGTTATGTAAATAGTGTACCTTACGACCGACAGGACATATGGTGGATACGCTGTAGGGAAGGTAAAAATACCTCCTACATAGCAACCGATACTGTTACAAATGTTCTTCGGAATTCCATGCTTTTAATAAGTTTCACAGCGCTCTAAACACAAAACAAACAATCACACGAACAGAAAATACACGTACTATTTGCCTAATCCGTTGAATAATTCAATATTCAAGGTCATTAGCTTGGTCAAATGATCGTATTTAAGTTATAGCACCTGACTTTCCTTGTATCCAGGTAAGTATAGCTAGTGCGTATAAAGCAATACGTACCACGTGTAGTATAACGTATTTAATTTTCCCAATAAATCAATGCGGGTTCTTTGAGTTTTTAGTGTCATATGATATAAAGAATCACTTTTTGTAGATTGATATATTTATTTTAAACTCGTTCAGGAAGTATTATTAAACTCTTCTGGGGTTTGCTTTATAAAATTTCCAAAACTCAACTGACAACTCCTGATAGATCCTCTTTGTGTATGCAGGCGTAGGGTTTTCTTGTTTTAGTAAATAAAATAAGATCGTTATAAGTCTTTACGGATTTTCATATTAAGTTATGTTAAAAATGTTAAGTCGACCTTAAACATGTTACTGGAATGATCATTAACTAGTAAGTCTTCTTCCACAAATTGTCAAATCCTGTGTACTGTTTTATCAAAGATGTAAATTACAGGTTTTTGGTTTTATCTTAGGGCTTAGAAATAGGATCGTGTTAAATGCTGAATTATCTTAAACATCAAGCATGATATCAACAACAACATATTCACATCATCTATGGTGTCAATATCCCACGGCTTAAAACTTAGCTCAAACTTATTTATGAACAAATACAATAGCATGTATCTAAGAATATTAGTAAATCATTTGTTCTCTGTTCGTCTAGAATATCATCAGCACATTCGCATGCATTTTAAATGTTGATATCGGTGTCCAATTCCGCACTAATCCTTTTATTCTGATAGCAGACACTGTGGCCACTGAATGTAATCTAAAGGATGTTAGATATATTGCATTTTAGCATGAATTGCTCGGGAAAGGTCATTTGTTTGTAGCATTAATGCTGTGAATCGATCCATTACGCAACATTATGTAACCTATCCGCATTCAGTGATATGTTCATTGTTGTCATTCCACGCTGAGTTTAGATTTCTTTGTTAGTAGTACTTTAACATGATATCAGATACGGCATAAAATAATCCGATAACGTGTCGCTAAAACCAACCTCGAACAATTTGAATACATCCGCTTGCATGCTTTGTTGTTTCTGTTTCTATGCCGCCGTCTCTATCCATTGTGTTTTGATCTCTTTCAATAGTGTGGTCTTTGTTTCCGATAATAACAATTAAAATATATTACCCTGACCTACTGTTATATATGGTCCGTTTAAGATTTTTACATGTATATACGAATTGACCAACATGTCTCCTATTGATTTTATCATTTTATCTTATTTTGGAATTTATTTAACAACCTTTCCACTGTTTATAATAATATGAACTAAGGCACCGCCTAAATCGGTATTTAATAAATATTAGATAACAGCTAGGCTATATTTATAGATATACACACGAGCTCCAGTTGCTATATGCTTTATCCAAGGGAGATAACAAATGTATGCAATAATTGTACAAATCAAGTCAATGCATTGACATTGTCATAATATGATTCAAAATAAATAGCATCAACGACATACCTATACTGTACTGTAATAGTGTAGGCCTACTGTAGGAGGTTTTATTTTGTCCCGGAATATAGACAATTCCAGCCTCCCAGGCCTACTTAATCTTGTTTGTCTGTCTTCCATACAGTACTCATTCTGTATCCACAATACTCATACTGTTCTACTGTTCTACTGTACTTTACTCGTATTTTCTTCTTCTTCTTCTTCCAATGAATTTGGGCCCACTCTGGGGCATTATCGCAAATGAATCCGCTTGGAAAATCGAAGATATTACAAAAGCGAAAGCGCACGATATTTGATGCGACCCAGGTTAATATTCACAAGATCTAGATCTAGATCTTCTTAACCCACAACAAATATCACACAATTGTGCTTCGCAGCTTGCATGTGAGTGTGTAGACTCTCGGACTATCAGCTCATCCGGAACATGATTTCGCGACTCTCGTTCCAATTTTGATCGAAGCAAATTTACAACAATATTGAAGTGCTCAACCTGGTTGACGATTAATCCGGAATCAATCCATATAACTAAATATGTTATAGAACGACTCCCATTAGTGTAAGTGTCTTTTTCCATGATTTTTTTTAAATTATGTAACGTGGTCATCTGTGTAAAACTGATAGTTGTCGATACAATGAATGCTATCAATCGCCATTTCTATAATGGTTTCTATAAAACATAACCATTGTCTCGTTGTCCACTCGCAGAATACACGTACTACATTTCTAACAAAGGTGATTCCAATTAACTATACATCGTTTTATATATATGCGTATTAATACTTGTTGACATTTTAATGGTGCTCTATAACTTTGCTATTAGGAAACATGTCCTTAGGGAAAGTCAATTAATCCATTAAGCATTTGATGCGAGTCCTTCCCATTCATCAAATGTGAATGTTCTTCAACGTAATCGTATATGGTGATTTTAATTGCTACACTAAATCATAATTCGGAACTTTCAGTTATATAATTAAGATGTATCACTCTCGATATGATCACATGGTACCATCGTATAACACATAGTAGATAAAAAATGTTTTTTTTTCTTTTAACAGTGAAAGTTTCCATTAAGATTAGTTTTTTATTACATAAATCAATGTTATTATTGAAGTTATATCACATTAACTCCGAATGCATAGTAGTTGGTTGCGTCGTAAATATACAATTATGTTATTATATTAGGACTATATCAAATGTACTACATGTAGTACCACAATGTCGATGTATCACCCTAAGTCAGCTTGAGAATAAGACTTTCGCTTCGTAAAATTTGCTGTCACTTAAATGCATAGGCTCCCTATCAGGTATAGTGTTGGTATGGATTGTTTATTTTGTTACATAGTCAAAGAATCAGTGACACATGTTGTAGATGTTGAAGGAATACTCAGTGTGAACGCAGGTGTGTATTACATGTTTCAGGAAAGAAACCTCCCATCGACAAAGCACGCACCATTTCGACAAGATATTCAGTACGACTGCATCAGCTCGGTTGGTTGAGATTACGACTGCTCAGCTGCATTGTTATTATTATGAGTTATACGTTAATTGTGTATCCAAGTTCATTAAATCGATGATACCGTGTTCCTGTGTTTGCAAACAGTTTACGATGCTAAAGCCTGCTACAAGTACCCAATAAATGAAAAGTGATTTGATGGCAGGTAGCCTTTTATTAATGTTATTTCCACAACAAAATGGACTTTGATATAATACCCATGAATTGTAAATTTGATGAAACTAGTTGTAATGCACGGTTCATAACTTAAACACGTTGCAGAAAACGCTCAATAGGAAACAGCTTCGAAAATACGATAATAAAACCATGGGGATATTTTAAGAAGTCTTTATAGAAACATTGGCTAAAACAATATAATACAATAAGCCTAGTACATGCATGATTTATCAGATGCTACCCTGTGATGCCATCGTTTTAGTACCATGTGCATCATTAAGCGATATGCTCATTTTTAATTCAGTCAAACCTGAGCCAGTTACATAAATATACCCTCAGAAGGTGAATCCGATGACAGACATATATGATAGTATCAAGATTCGTAATGACGCCTCACAAGTAATATAGGACATCAATGATACAGTTCGGTAGAATATCCTGCTCTGCTATGGCATTTAGTGGATTTGCCTTCCTCCTCCACGTCACTTACCGGTTCAATTTGCTCATGCATTTGTGTAGTTTTCCTTATTTAGTTGTCCTGCTAATATTGTTATAATCCAATAACAGTATATCAAACTCCATTTTATTGTGCAGTGGTGTAATTCCACAGCACAAGCATATTATAACCAGAATTGATTGAGATAGTAACATGGTTGACAGAAAATGCTAAGTATATAGAGGTGGTACGGTGGTCGAGCGGATAGCCTGCTTGACTGCTGATCGAGAGGTCTCGGGTTTGATCCTCGACCAGGGCACTTGATCATTTCTGAAACGCTTTTCTGTGTTTCCCACCTAACTAGAGATGAACTGGTTAGCAACCCAGAGGAAGTCTCGCGTGTATCGGTGCTATACACCGGCCACGTTAAAGAACCAAGGTGTCTCTTCGGAAAGAGCTAGGGCATCTCGCCCGGATACCTTGTATCACACCACTAACTCTTCCACCTGCTGTCCCTTCAGCAAAAACACAGGACCCCATTGGAAATAAGTGCTTGCACTTTCATGGGTTATCCTTGACCGAGAGGTTTAAATAATTACATATTTTCAAAGGTTACGTAACTGTGATACGAGGGTCATTAAAAAAATCGCGGACTGGACTCGTCATTTTAATACATATTGACACAGATAATAACTAATTATATCACACCAAACTAAAGCCTTTCTGACAATAGTGCAAACATGTTTGCACAAACGACGCATTTTTAAAGAAAATATGGCAAATATAAATCTATCACCTTACTGCAATCACCTAACAACGCAAATATATTCTGACTTCAGCGACATTGTTGACGATTTGCTATTTCTCAAATGATAAACCCTAACTTGAATTATGTCATTAATGTGGAAATAAATACAAATATTTCAGTTGTATATTATTTAATAGATCTAGCACAACATTTAATGTATTCACTTTTTAGGATTAAGCTGAACTTAACGATGTCCGGGTGTAAAATCCTTTTTTTAAATGTTGAGGAATGCATTTTAAATATTTTTATTCTATTGTATACCCATTAAGACAACTGCATTTGAATTTTAAAACACATGTATTGTCATTTAAGAGAGTTATTGCTATTTAATTCCCTTACACCCAGCATAAGAACGTACTGCACAAACAAATGGAGGCAACCGCATGATAAATAAAATAAATCTCCAACTGATAACACAATAAAAACAAAAGTGTGTTTATATCTAATGATAATGACTATTTCTTCAATCAAAAGTGTAACAATGATGTTTGGTCTAATAATGAAGTAGATAAAAATAAAAATGTAACCCCACCCTCCTCGAAATTAAGGCATTTTTTGCATATTGCCAATAAGTACCCTATAGATGAATGGAAATAAAATATGATCTAAACAATTGGCACCATTGAATTCTTTTCAAAAATAACTTCAATGTGTGTGTAATGTTTTAACAAAATTTTAAAAGGTTTTACCGAGCGGTTTTGAAAATATACATTTCAGAAATCCTTAGTAACCCGATTTTCATCTGTTTACCACAGATTAATTCCTATAAAATTAAAGAAAAAAAAGAAAGAAAATTTTTTTTCTCCAAATTACACTATAAACATTTGAGCCAATGTTATTTTTATCCACTATCAAAGCAAATCACATTCAAAGTCAATATGAATAAAAGACAAAAACATCCGACAAACGTATGCAGCTACAATGCTGCAGGTATATACCGTACTAATACCACCATACAGTCTCTATTACCCGTATTAAATATGTGTTATAACATATGAAAACTATTTTAAAAAGAAAAGTGGCTTTAGATATTATAATTAAGTTACTGAATATTACATCTTAAGCTAGTTTGTTTATGTTTAGTTGTTTATTGCTCCTCACCATCTGGGTCATAAATATGGAGACGGCATACATTTATTGTTCGTTGTTGAATTTTTGTAATTGTTTCTGTAACATAATATCGTGCGTGTGCAGTTGTTGTTATCCACCGATTAGCAACTAAAACACAATCCAAATACTGAAACAGTAATGCTAATTAGTAGAAAGTGTCCTGAAAATATACAATGCTTTAAAATTGTCATTGCATGCACGTCATTGCGTTTCCTTACTAAATTCTGTAATTATACTTTTACCTTATGAGAAGATCTGACATACTATCAGATATGGCATCAATACATCCGATAACGTGTAACTAAAATCAACCACGAATATGTTTAATGCATGTGTCAGCATGCTATGATGTTTTTGTAGAGTGCCTCTGTCTCTGTTTATTTGTTTGTTGTTTTTTTGGTCAAAAATGTGGTCTCTGTTTTCGGTATTGCTCTGACCTATATGATAATCGATGTTTATAGGAAAAAATAGTTCGGGTATATGTGATCTGTTTATGATCAATATCTTAAGGATATACGAAGTTATCAACGCATCTCCTATTAACTCAATAAAACCTCTCTTACCTTATTTCGGAATTTATTTATCACCATATTCACTGTTTATGATATGATATCATGTTTACAGTAACACTAGTGTACGCATTTAGTAAAACAACGATGTCTATTGATTCCGTTACGTATAAGTGAGTTATAATAGTTATTTTTTTCAGTTACTGTATAGATTATTATGATGAACATTGTAGCCATTGTCAGTTCAAGGCATTCTCAGACAACAATGGTAACTTAAATATCACCACAAAAATATAATGTATCACAACACAAAGAGCGATATTCTAGACATAAAAGATATCATATACGAGTATACAAAACGCTACGTAGGAGTTGTGACAGGGTCTAACAACCTTTTACGAAAAGCAAAACAAAAGGTATTATCCGTATAACACAAAAAGGAAATATCACCTTAGTCGATATACGAGAACAACCTTCAACGACCAATACATATAACACACATGATGGTTTCGGACATAACCTTAACATCTGATTTTTGAGCGCAAACACAAAGCGTAATTATAAAACATTCATGTTTTCAACCATCTTCTACATTTAGGTTTCAATGTTGTTCGTCGTATCTCAAAGTGTTTTCACTTCACCTTACTTACTGACATTTGCCTTTTATATTGTAATTTACACACATACTCCTAAAATCTCCTAAATTGTGTCATGTTTGTTATTTACAACGGTTTACTTTTCACAATTAAATAAACAGTAATCCCTGCTTCATCATGTTATATGTTGTAAGATTTGCGTTTGTTTATTGAAATTATATTAAGTTAAGAAACACCATTTACACAATTCACTGTCTCCATAGATCAGGAAGTTGAATCATTGACAGCTTGGGGTAAACATAGATGGTCTGGAATTAGGCTGGAATTAATAAACACAGTACGACGCCGTCTACAAATATCACAAAACATAATGTACAAAGGATATAAAATGTTCATCTGTCTTTCTCGATCAAATGCTGAATGACCCTCAAGGCTTCTCAAGCTTGTCGTTAAATCGAAACAAATTGAGGCCAGAAGATCACATGGAAATTTTCTCAGAAAAGCAAATACGTTTTTTGTTTGGACAGTGATGAGAAGTGTAATACAAGCAAGCAATGTTCATGTTCTTTGGTTAACAGGTGATAAAAAATGAGCAACAGTTGTTACGTAAAACACTCTCAGAACACTGTGTGGAAATATTCTGTACGTTTCTGTCTTGTCGAACAAAAGCTATACATAGCTTAATTACACACATTTGTAAAACAGTAGTTTCAAGAACAGGTTGCTAATGAGCTAAGATATTTTTTCTTTCTAACATGATTAACGTTTGAAATAATAAACATTTTACCACGCCTGTCATACCAGAAACTGGAACAGTCGCCCTTAAACTGTGTGTAAGAACAATATAATGCACTTTCGGAAAACGCTATTCTAATACACGGATGTTCAACACAAGTCATGTTTACAAACTGCATTTTATGTTTCAATTATTTCACTGTTATTACACTGTATTTTAAGCACGTCTCATTTTAATTATAATGTTTCGTCCTTTTTACTACTAGTATTTCATTGCCGACTATTTCAGTAACAAATGAGTTTGTAAATAATAATATTGGAGCGGCTAATGAGATATGTAATGGGTAAACGGTCTTGAACAGAATACCAGTACAACAATACATTTACAACTGTTAACGAAAGCTATTATAATGATAGGAGTCTCTTCTCTCCAATATATTATGAAGTAATACATCCTTTGCCTTAAACAATATCTTTGTCTTGGGATGCTGTGATTATTTTACAGCATGATTACACTGTAACCTCCGATTTGCATAGGCTTTCACTAGTGTTGGTTATGAAGCACTCCCAATAACGACTAAATTTCACTGTTGCAAGTAAAATCAATTGTTCGTTACCACAGATAATGTTTGCATGCACGCCTGCATGAACAGACGTACCATAAATTTGTCATGAAACGATATTATTTATAGCAATTACTCTATATTGATGAGAATATACGAAAGCTTGAGAACGATGTTCAATGTTTGTTTATATCTTGACCCTTTGTAATTACAACAAAAGACGAAACATATCGACAAATGCGATAATGTGAATGCTTTATGGTGTAACTGTTCTGGAAATATAATAGGAGGAATATGACAAGGATTATGCAGAGGATACTAACTGCAACTTCACAAATCCTCTAGTGTTGTAACTAATGGAATTGTATCCAATCCGTATGAAAAGACTGCGTTACAATACTGTTTTACACCATTGTCTGATCTTTCCAAGCAAATTTATAGTCATGAGTATGCCACGTTTTTGACAAGTGCCTGTTCAAACTACGTCTTTTGATGTAAATTTCTTTTATCTATGGTCACACAAATGCCACTCAACGAACAAACTCGTTCATCAAACTAGTTGATCGTTGTAATGAATACCTTAGACGGAAGCGATGTTGAAGGATGCATAGAGATGAGAATAAGTCAGATTCACTTGTAAAACAACCTACAACAATGGTGCAAAAGATGTACCCATGATAAAAGCATACTTACCCCAAAACAGTCATTTTCAACTTAAACTTGACCTGAATTGACATATTTGATTTAGTAAATTTGGATATGCAAATGAATAATTTTAACATTCAATCACAGTATGTGCATGGTTCTGTTTTAACAAAGCATTTACATATCTCGTTACTTAAGATCATAGTTGTTTGATTTATAATACTGGTACAAAGATGAAGCTAGTTAAATGGATGAGACATGTTAATAAAGATTATATTGATGAACAATGGAATATTTGTTCCCATGTTGAAGGTGTTAGATAATTAAGGAATACTTTACATTTGGACGCAGATAGTAAACTCTCTAAGTTATATATATTGCCCCTGAGTTCAATGAGTTGGTTCTAACATAGTATGTGTAGTTTTGTGTACATTTTATCAATCTGCAGCACACGTTGTTATGCTCTGTCTTCGTGAAATGTTTCATTATCAATAATCATATTTGTGAGAGAATATTTAACTAGCCTATTTCCCCCGGTTTACCGGGCTAACATAATTATAAAACGATATGATACATACATGTATAAGAGTGTAAGAATGACCACCTCAGGCATTCTTCTCTATGACAAATCTCTTCACAAACAGCGTTAATGCTCTCTTAATATCTCGAAGGTATTCGTATTTCTCATACAATCGCGTTGACATAGAAATTCCTGAACTAGTTACAATGCACGTCGAACAATTAGTTCCCCGGTATGATATGGTTTTGGTAGTTGTTTTCAATGATAACATTTGACGGGTTAATAACATTATATTGCAAATGCAAACGATTTTTACAATTAGAACATAGTAGATAGAAATGAACAGAAACAGATGAACACAACACCACAATAAATGCAAGCTCTTGCATAAAAGTGGCCCGGTCGAAATACAAAAACGAGTAATTTTAATTTGATCTTTGATAAGTTATTTACTTTTAAAAATAACGATTCATTCTTACGGTTTTGGATGTGTATCAGGTAGTTTGATGTGAAAGAGCTATAAATAGAAATAGCATCAGCAAGAAAAGCACAGAAAAGATACAAATGGGGGATCATTCATAGGCATATTCTCCCCAGAAAGATAATGCTGAAATATGACAAGCATATAAAAATTGTATCTGTGTCCTACCATTTGTCCTACCCAGATTTGAACCCAGGTCGCTAGATTAGTCGGCAAACGAACTAACCACTGAGTCACAGAGGTATAAGTTAGTAAAGATAACGGTGCGTCGACCACAAATCCATATACACATAAGCCTGTCCAATATAAAAAGGGATTGTCCACAAAATCCTATTTAGAATGGCCATTTTCACCCTAAAAACTTGAAAAAAAAACAGGTGAAATATGCATGAAAAAAACGAAAGTCGAAACAAAAGTGTAAATTTTCATGTTTTATTTCAATCAAATAGATCATTTGTACCGTCAACGGTACAATAAATCATTGAAAATACTTTAAAATGTTCCGTTAATGGACAAAAATTTGAGGTAAAATCATATAAATATTTTCGATGTACAAAATGTTCCGCTAGCGGACCAATTTCAAATATCTTCATGGGGATCAAAATGTTTCTTTGATAGTATAAACGAATAGTTTATCAACTTAACTACTAGTTATCCACAGTCAGGTATGAAGATATTGTTCCGTTAACGGACACATTTTTTAGGTATAACCAAATAAATACAATGAAAACTATGTTCCGCTAGCGGACCAATTTCAAATATCTTGATGGGGAGCAAAATGTTTCTTTGACAGTATAAATGTATTATACTATCAACTAAACAACTAGTTATCCACAGTCAGGTATGAAGAAATTGTTCCGTTAACGGACAAAAAATTTAGGTGTAATCAAAAAAAAATTCTCTATATACAATATGTTCCGCTAGCGGACCAATTTCAAATATCTTGATGGGGATCAAACTGTTTTTTTGAGAGTATAAACGAATTGTACTATTAACTAAACAACTAGTTATCCACAGCCAGGTATGAAGAAATTGTTCCGTTAACGGTCGGACAATTGTTTTAGGTATAATCATATAAATATTCGCTATATACAACATGGCCCTATATCGCTCACCTGATTATAAATGAAACTCTGCACAGTTTTTACCCAAGGGAATAATTTGAACAAACATTTTGATCCCTATCAATGATGCTACATACCAATTAACAAAGCTCTAGGCAGTGTAGTTTTAGACAAGAAGATTTTTATATGTTTTCCCTATATAAGTCTATGTAAAACGGTGACCCCCAGGACCAGGCCATTTTTGACCTCAGGGGCATAATTTGAGCAAGCTCGGTAGGGGACCACTAGATGATACTACATACCAAATAACAAAGCTTTAGGCATTGCAGTTTTCGATAAGAAGATTTTTATATGTTTTCCCTATATAAGTCTATGTAAAACAGAGACCCCCGGGGCAGGCCACTTTTGACCCCAGGGGCATAATTTGAGCGATCTTGGAAGGGGACCACTAGATGATGCTACATACTAAATATCAAAGCACAAGGCATTGTAGTTCCGACAAGAAGATTTTTTTATATGTTTTCCCTATATAAGTCTATTTAAAATGTGACCACCAAGGGCGAGGCCAATTTTGACCCTAGGGCCATAATTTGAGCAATTATTAAATCCCCCAATGCCACGTACAATCTGGCAAAATTTCATGAAAATTGGCCATTGGCCAAACAGTTTGAGAGGAGATGTTGTTTGTAAGTGTGGACGAACGACGGACGGTGAGCGGTCACAATACAAAAAAGCTAAAAACTAGAGCTAAAAACTAAGCAATTAGTTATCCACATTTAGGCAGGTATTGAAGAATTGTTATATTAATACGCAAGGGGACTAATTTTAATTATTTAGATGAGGATCAAAATGTTTCTTTGACAGTATATATAAATTATACTATCCAAAAGTAGGCACATGATAAGTTCTAGTATGTCGTTTATGTTGCATGTTAACAACTCTGGATACCATCCATATTAACTTGCTGGACTTCAGAAGGTTTCACGCCACAGTGAACAAGAATTATATCCAACCATCTCAGCTTCAACTTTTGTAATAGATTTAATAGGTCCCCGGTTATTAAAACAAACATGAGAAACATGTATAATATAACTGTCCGAAGATTGTTGGCAGATTTTAATATTTCCCCCCAAAAATGTCTCTTCATTTCACCATTTAAAGACAACACTATCATCTTGCTGCTTGTAAAATCTGTAAATGAAAAAATAAATAACCGTTAATACATTAATACAAAGACGCTTTCAGACTTTAGGCAAATTATGGTGAAAAATCATATCAATGTATATGATGAGGCAAATTGCTTATCCAGACATCTGTTTAAAATGGATATCTGTCTGTTAATTTCAATATGTCAGCTACATACTGTATGAATAACCAGTTTCAATACTTATGCTAATCAGGTACAAATATACCCTACTTCTATTAACTGGCAATCTTTCCACAAGTGAGTAAAATCAATGATGCTAATTTGAATGAAAGTGTAAGAACTTTATGAAAACTGGGATTCAAGTCAAGTACATTTATCTCTCAGACCATATTTCCTCCAAGACAAATATCTTTTTTGTACAGGCACTCACAGTACACATTATTTGGCCAACATACAAGTTGGATTAATTTCACATACATTATACAAAGCATCTGTTACAGCTGAAACAAGGAAACACTACAGTCAGTATAGCTTGGCAAATTTAACCTGATATTGACCTTTTTGCATTAATATATTACAAGGTTACCGTGGTTTGTATATATCAGCAAGAAAATCGCACAATATCCATATTTAAATGTTTGTTTTATATCTTGGGTATCTTGGTGATTATGACAACAAATACAACCAGGGTTATGAATATAGGCAAGATATTGACTGACTGTGAAATTATGTTAATTATAGGATCAGGATCAAAGTGTCAAATATGCCAAGCTTTATTTCATGTTTATCGGTGGTTTACGGCAGAATAACGGTGGATTATTCCCCGATAATTTCAGTACATAATTTCACAGTTCAAACGAACTACTTTACATCAGCTGCTCACTCAGTGAATTATCAGCCGGTCATACACGGAAAAATACAACTATCCTCCATATATTTCTTTTAAATAAGGGGGATTTATTGACAAAAAATGTAACAAGCCTATACTTACAAATAATTCTACTTCCCCTTTTTTTAACACCATCCCTTTGGTCTTGATCTAAAACAACAACAGTACATTTAAAATAATACATTATTCACTCCAACATTGAAACAGTTCTAATAATCAGATAACTAATATCAATGAACTTAAAAATAACACCAATTCAGATGTTTAACTCAATCACAGTTATGAGATCTGTCCCTAGAAGCTAAGATATTCACAATGAACAATTGTGTGAAGTTCCAAACCATTCCCTTCATTCGTTACAGAGATACCAGCTAAAAAGTGAGCTTAAATGTAGGTGGTTCATACAAAATTCTGACACCTAATTTCAAGGACTTTTCAAGGTTATTTTAAGGGTGAATTTGTATTTTCAAGGACCTTTTCAAAACACATGGCATGTAATATTGTTGCAATTGCTTAATTTGTATATTACATTGATTTGTATTTACTATCTTAATGATTTGGCCAGAATTAATATTTCTGTTGAAATTGAGGCTAAAGGTTATGTTAATCTCATTAGGAGCTCATGGATGCGTATTTCATGATTCATATAGTACATGATTTTACAATATTCCTTCTTATGTTTGCTCCTATTGACCAACTTATGTAAGTCTAGAAGCATGAATTTCATGCTGTGGCCTTGTTTGACCTAATCGTTCTAAGTGTATGCTCCTCTTGTTCTTAATGCTTGTTCCTTGTTCTTAATGTTTGCTCCTTGTAAGGAACAGTCAGATGGTCCATGATTTTCACATGCAGCATTGAATAAATCACATCTGGTATATACATCCAGGGTGACATTGAACTTGGACAGACCTTTTGGAAATAAAATGAAAAGAACATTCGTATACTTTGGATTTATAACTTGGGAATTATCATCAATTCGGTTAAATTGTGATAAAAATTATGATTATTTGTGAAACTAAAATAAATGGTGAAACGTCGTTTGAGTTGAGTCGTTAGTTGTTCAATGATATTAATGAGGCAAGGACATTAGGGCATTTACAACTACATGTCCACCACAAATATATCATTCGTATCAATATACATACATGTATACACCCATTGCCTTTGTATTTGTAATTAAGTTAGAACCAACACTTTACATTTTTGTACGGGCATCCGTTGGAGTTTTTTATGACTGACAAAATCCCACCAATGTTGTGAACATCTATCGAGTGTAACCAATGTTGCTTTATCTTTAAGATTTCAATTCTTTGGATGCAGCGTTGTTTGACGTTATTCCTTACTATTATCGCACAATAAACATGAGATATGTGTTCTTAAGTTACCTAATGGTGTCCTTGTGTTGGTGTATGATGTGTGGGCATTTGTCAAAACACCATGATTCTGAAAATGTCCTCAGGATAGCCATGTTGGGTACATTTTGTCCAAAAACATTTTTGAATATAAATGGCATTCTATCGTGCACTGATTTGTCCGTTTGTAGAATAAAATTCTATTTGATCGGTTATATCGAACAACAGCACATGTAATGAAACAGGCTGCTAACCAATGTAGCTTAACGAATGTCAACAACTTGCTAGGGTCATGGATATTTCTCATATAACAGTCTTGTCGTGTACCATAAATATACCAATGTTAATGTATTGTCTTATCTGAGGTGACAAAGTTATCAATATATTCGTTCTGTTGAAGTATATATGATGGTTAAAAACGATTGTCTCCCTTTAATGTTTGTTTTGTATTTGCGCTTGTGAACATCAATATTTTCGGAGTTTGGCTTGTCATATTTTCGAAATTTCTGTTTTGGTTGTTAAAATGCATATTCCTAATTTCGTTGAAAACCACATTTTAGTTATTGGGTTGGGCCTTGTCACTTTACACGCAAGCTCCTCATCATCAGGTTCATACATATAGAAACTGCACAATTTTGATGGTGACGATTCGAATTGTGTCTGTAAAACATGTACACACGTGTGTGATTGTCGTTCACCTTCGATTAGCAAATTGAACATTGCTAAGTGACGACTCAAAGACTAAAACAGAACAAAGAGCACCGATCGTAGACATAATAAGATGTAAATTAGTAAACACATGTGTTGAAAATATACATGCATCTAATTGCATTAATCCACTTCTTCTATTGTTTTCATGTAAATTGCTGTTGACAATACGGGTTTTGTAACTTCATTAACGCTTTGCATGCTGTCAATTTATTTTTAATGTAGACATGACCTTACACAAATCATTTAAACTGTCTACTTTGTTTTGGTAAAACCATATGATTAAACATGCTCTTCCTTTTTGGAGGGTTGTTAAAAGGTCACCATAAACAGCATGAATTACATTTAAACGCGTCTCAAAGGAATAGTTTCCCGGTAATAATGAGATCAATTGTTGAGTTTTGCTATGCTATTACTGTGATAACTTTCGACGTAACATGCTCGATGTCAACAGGACAGTGCATGTTATTCTAAGAGATATAGATCAGGTCAGTGTCGCACTTTAAAAGACAGTATTGACCGTTTCAATTCATGGCACTATAAATAAAAATCGCTGCACTATTTATAGTGATCGAATATTCTAACAAAAGACGCAACTTTGCATATTTCTTCAACATGAAAATACAAATATGTACGTATTATCATTAGAGCAAATACCACAATAGCTAAGTGACAATTCAATGACTAAAACAGTACAAAGAGCACCGATCGTAAGAATAATTACATGTTAATTAGTAAACACTAAAAATACGCAATGTCTTAAAATGGTAATTACATTTACCTACTAATTCTCTTTTTTTCTCAGATAACAGTCGGCTATACGGGTGTTTACATTACGTATAACTTCATTTACACTCCGCGTGTTGTCAACGCATTTGAAAAGTAGATATGTAGAAAGATAAAACAAGTTACTTTTACCCTTAACATGGTGTTCGTGAGCATTTAAACTGTCTATTTTGTATTGCTAAAATCATATGAATGAGCAGCCAACTTGACTTGTTTTTCTTGTAGAGGTTTTTTATGTGTTCATTATTCTTAACATCATAATTACATTCCAACGCGTCTCGAAGGAATAATTTTCCGTTAATTGTGTGAGAATGCGATGAATTTTACTCCGTAATTAGTGTGATTACCCTCGACATAATATACCCGATATCACTGTTATACTTGTAGCTAGTGCATATTGTGACACAGCCCACATTGACTTATATACATAGACAGGAAACGAAGTTTTCATGTACGCTGGTTATTTAAAATATTAAATAGGCCAAATACCACAATGTAGCATTCGTAGGGGATGGTACTGCAAAGGCAAAAGTGTCGTGTTGTCTTCTAACAGAATATAAGCTATAATATCAAAATCGAAATAATGGAATAATTATACATCAATTACTCACATTTAATCACTTGCGGCATGTTGTCTGTGAAATGCCTATGTATGTACAGTTTTTAGTACCTTGTTCAAATACGTATAACATCGTATTACATCATAACGACCGATCTTTCGGAGTCTTCCATTGACATATGCACCACGTTTTATTCTACTTATTTTGTTTTTCCGACTTATCCATCCATATTCTTTAAAAAACTTGCACAATATGCGAATAAATCTCTAGCCACCTATCAGCACGCGGGAAAATGCGGTTTAAGGCTATTCTGATATGGACGAGTGATTCTTAAAGTATTTTCACAGAAAAGCTGAATTCTGTAGATATTATATATCGAAGTAGGCGCACAAAATTTCAAGTTTATAGGTTGACAGATTACAGGAATATTCTAGTTTAAAAAGTGTTGCGTTTTCATTGCCGCTCAGTGTACATACATGCAAGAGAATCGGACTTACCTCCGTCGAATCGCTTACCAACAAGTCAACTAGCTATTGTACCGAATCTTTTACCCAATAAACCACTTGCTAGAGAGTCAAAGCTTCCGCCGTCAAACCGTGTACCTACAAGACCACTCGCCAATGAATCGAAACTATTACAATCGTAACGGTTTCCAATTAGTCCACTGGCGAGAGAACCAAACCCTTCGCCTCTCATTTTATCGGCATCGCCAATGAACGCTCCGTCATCTGATGCGTACGATCCATCTAGAAAGCTAGAATCTCTTTCCGACTCTTTTGAGTTTACATTTCTGTTTGCAGTCCCCAAACAAAAAACTGAAAACAAATAGCTAGCAATCGTTTTACTTAGTTGCGAAGTGCGTTACTTCAAAAATGAATTTAACACTATTATGAAAACTAACCTTAGAATTTATTTTTGGTCGAGTTTTTTAGGCTTAATCATCAAACTTAAAAAGATAGGTTTGCCAAATATTGAGATTCGAACAAATACGAGGATGCCGTCTCATAGCATGTACGAAGTAGTACGAAGTAATTGAACCGTTCTGCACATCAATATAACACGTCCTAATACTAGTTGAGATGGTAGTAATCATGTTAATCGCACTTTTAAATGCAACACATATGTATAGTACGTATCTGATATAATAGTCCGGCAGTTTGGTGCATATTTTTAGACGAATTGTGGGTTTGATGATAAAAGCATGAAACTTTGCATGATGGTAGTTGAATGTATTTTAGTCAAAATTAGATATGGACCCACTTTCAAAAATATCCAATATGGCCGCCATTTTCAAAATGGCCGCCATTGCGAAAATTACAATATAGTGTACATTGAAAATGTTATTTGTAATGACATCACAAATAAAACAGGGCTAGCATGTGCATAAAGCCAATCAAAGAGATGCCATGAACATTTTGATATCCATCTGGCAAGCAATTTTTTACGAAATTGTCATTTTTTTTATAAAATGGGGGGGGGGGAACTGTCTAAATCTAACGGACTGAGATCTTACAAATAAGAATAGAGTAACTATGCTTGTTGAGAAAATAATACAGGTTGACATAGTTGTTATGTATGCTATTCCCAACAATATTATACATCAATCCAATTTGTCAAGTATCATAATAGCGCCATTTTTCAAGATGGTCGCCATTTTCCAGTTTGTGACAAGCATGTACGTTTGTATTTACTTAAGTTCAAAACATTTAAATTTACCTTTTATTTTGTCTTAGTAATTTGCATAAATATTCAATATCATAGATGATGATTTAGAGTAATATGCATCCAATAAGTTCAATCAAAATGGTGGCAATGCTTTCAAGATGGCCGCCCTTGTCCGATAATTAGAAACACAGGCATTGTGTGCATTTGTGTATCCTCACCTAAGATTATATCCTTTATCTTTGTCTTTAAGCCAAAAAATCAAATACACATACTGTATATCACAGAATGCATTTTATCATTAGGTTATTATTCACATTATAAATGTACAATGTTTGAAATGTTTGTCAACAATGAATTCGGATATGTCTTGAATCAATCGATTTAGAATTTGGTTTGAAAGATGTACCTATATAGATAATATTGCTAAATTATGGGCGTGAATAGATTGCTATAACTTTACAAAACTTAATTACTTGATAATAGAATGTATTAACAAGATCTAAGACATAAACTAACCAGATATAATAAGCTAACTATTACGAGAACCTGTTTGCAGTGTTAAGTACCTATATAGTATGGACATTTGACGGACATTTATATGTTTCGGATACACGATCATAGTATAAAGCTATATATGGCACATAACATCGCCAGGCACAAGTACAAGTGGGGGAGTTTGGCGCACGCTTCGCGATCAATAGGTCCTGGGTTTAACCCCGTCTTGACCAATGGTTAATTTCTCTGAGCAAGAATAACCCACATGCTCCACTCCACCAAGGTGTAAATTGGTACATGTGAGGACTAGGCGCTGCAGATCGATGTTGGCTGCCAAACTCATTGGTGAAAAATAGTCTCCCTATGGAGACACGAACGTAAGTTTACATAGGTAGCCCAATGACCAAGGGATGTTCACATGTCAAAGGGTGCTTAAGTGGATTAACAGCTGAAAAAAAGCCCTAGAAAATTGGTAACTTGTTTAACTTTTAAGCATTTCTGCTCTTATGAAGTACAACGACTGTCCTTGTTTGTTATCTTACCATCATATACAGGTAGTCCCGTACGTTTGGGATACTGACCACCATAAAATACACATGCACTAATTCCTGACCAAGTGGTACATTTACTAACAACCATCAGGAATTATGGTCTATCTTGTAACCATTGTACTGCCATTATTTGTCCTATTTGGTACATGCACTCACTACTACCAGGTAAGTGTATAATCATAATCAGATGCGGTGGCTGCAGGGTTGCCTTCATATCACTTAGAAACGCATACCATCTTGTCAGCAAAACAGGTTACGGCAACTGCACATTCATTGAATATGCCACTTGTCCTGAGAACGCCACAACCCCGCACTCGAATGGGAATTTACTCAACCTCAACATTATTCGTGGTAGCCAAAAACAATATAGATCCCCTTGGTCTGCGCAGTTTTGGATCAACACGTTTTTAGTTCTCAGCCTAGTAGGGATCTGTGTTTCTAAGTGATATGAAGGCAACCCCGCAGCCACCGCATTTTGTCACTCAGCCACTATGCTTCCGGCTTTATAATAATACTCAACCTAACAGGATACCCTCAGCCACTTGTCACAGTTGTCCCTGATTCTGTCTAGACCCTATAATGCCAAATGTAAAGCCATTCGATGTTGTATTGGATAGCTATAAATTTTCAATCTGGTTGGAGTTTGGTACATGTACATACCATAGTAACTCACACCTGGGTAACTCAATTTCTGATGGCATTTGCAAACCCTCACCAATGACAGTAAAAGGTCAGTAAATCCCTGGTCCTATTGATTACTTGAGGCATGTCTTGTCCTCTTTTGTCATTCTTGTTCACCAGGCATAGACAGACACAGTCATTTCTATTCTTACGTGGTACAAACCACCACAATGAGCTGATACAACTGAATTCTCATAGTCATTCCTAGTTCATATTACGTACAAAATTCCACTACACATTTGTTCTTGATCCGCCTGAGTACTTCTAACCATGAGGTAAACCCAAACTGGTTTGTGTGGATCGCCCAAGTCACCAGGTGATTGTCTATGTGTACTAACAGCATTTTGGTTCAGGCACGACTTGTCTTTATTAGGTACTCACAACTGTCATGCACATACATTCCAATACCAATATTCCTACCTACTTAAGCCTCTTCAGGGTGGTTTGCTCTTAATGTCACCATTAAAGAACGCCAATGTTTTCTATCCGCAGGTAACCGCTTCACTTGACCGCATGTTCAGCTTTTAGCTGTCATTTCTCGATTTGTTGATCTCCGCCAGGTTTCCTTTGATCTTCCCCTATTTCTCTTCCATGTTGATGTCCATCTCATAGCTATCCGTGGGATAGAGTCTGCGGCTCCATTCTTCTGACGCGTCCTATCCATCTCCATCTTCGTCTCAGGATTTCTGTAGAGATCGGAATAGTTGTTTGTTCTCCGATAACGATCTCTGTTTGAGATGGTTTTTGGCCATAATATTTGAAAGATACTTCTTAAGAATGTCAATATTCACAACATTTGTTTCCAAATATAATTCACGTAGAAATACAACAATCGCAATTGTTCTTTTAGGGATTTCTATAATGATCGATGATCATAGCTATATGCAAAAATAAAATTCAATAGATAAAAGCGAATCCCAATGCCTAAACAGTTTGTGATTACGTTTTTTCCAGTTGTTTTATATACTAGTACATGTACTCATGTACAGGGTACTCGCAATTACCAAATACATACATTCCTTGTCTACGGTTATTGTCTGATTGGGTACATACAGTAATCAGACACAGCTTTCCTATCATCAGGGATATGCACAAACACCAGCTTCAGTTATTCCTATTTTATTTGGTAGTTACAACAACTATACAACCATTCGTGTACAACAAATATAGTACACGCGCAATTGGGTACAAAACATCAGAAGGTTTTCCAGGGTACCTAACACTTCTAAAAGGTAATTATTACGGTCACCATTTCCTATGATTGCGTCTGGAAGCTTGTTTCTACATCCTATTATCAATTTGCATAAAGTTTTAGCAAGCTGTTGTCGTTATATGTAAAGAATATACAAATGTAGACTATATAATAACATATATAACATTGTTTTACAAATACTAGTACAATGGCGGTCATCTTAAAAGCATTGTCGCCGTTTTGACTGACCTTTTTGGGGTTGTTTTTATGCTAAACATCATCTATGATATTGAATTCTAATAATAAAGTATTTATATAATATCAAGACATACTAAAAAGAAGATTGACAAATTTCGAACCTTAGTAAACACTAACTAGAAAATGGCAGCCATCTTGGAAAATGGCGCTAATTTGATACAACAAATTGGGTTCATATCTAATATTATTGGGAATAGCATACATAACAACCAAGTCGAGCTGTATTCTTTTCTCAACAAACATATTTACACTTTCTTGTTTTAAGATCTCAGTCAGATAGATTTTGACAGCCCCCCCCCCATTTTTTTTAAAAAAGTGAAAATTTCGTAAAAATTGCTTGCCAGATGGATATCAACATGTTCATGGCATCTCTTTAATTGGTTTTAAGCACATGATAGCCCTGTTTTACTTGTTATATAATTGCAAATAACATTTTCAAGGTACACTATATTGTAATTTTCACAATGGCGGCCATTTTGAAAATGGCGGCCATATTGGATATTTTTGAAAGTGGGTCCATACCTAATTTTGACTAAAATACTTTTAACTACCATCATGCAAAGTTTCATGCTTTTATCATCAAACCCACATTTTTTTCACCAAACTGCCGGACTATAAACTATTAATAATATAATTGGTAGTACGTTTGTCATATCACTAAAGGGGATATACAAGCTCTTGGTGTGAAAAGTACAATATGAATGTAACATTATGTATTGTATTGAGCTTTCCCAGCATATATGCTGGGGTTCGCCATTTCAGGCGGTGAAGATAATAATAATGACAAGATGCCAAAATGTCACAAAATACGCCCGTCTTGGTTGTGCTAGTGAAAAAAATATTGATTATGAAATAAAAGCCCATATTATGTCAAAACACTTTTGACCAATCATCTTGAAACTTATCTTGGCCTAGATATTTCACCCATAAGCATCTTTAGCAAGTTTGAAGACAATCGGATGAAAAATGTTTGAGGCTGAGTACAGACAATGCCAATTTCACATTTTTTGGTAAAAAAGGACCATAACATAAGAAGGCTTGCACCGATTTGGCCTATAATCGAACTTGGCCTAGATATTACACCCATACGCATTGTCAGCAAGTTTGAAGATGATCCGATGAAAACTGTTTGAGCAAGAGTACAGACAAGGCCAATTTCACATTTTTTTGGTATAAGAAGGACCATTACCCAAGAAGGCCTGCACCTATTTGGCCTGTAATCGAACTTTGCCTAGATATTACACCCATAAGCATTGTCAGCAAGTTTGAAGATGATCCGATGAAAACTGAATGAGCTATAGTACAGACAAGGCCAATTTCACATTTTTTTGGTAAAAGAAGGACCATACCCCAAAAAGGCCTTCACCGATTTGGCCTATAATCGAACTTGGCCTAGATATTACACTCATAAGCATTGTCAGCAAGTTTGAAGACGATCGGATGAAAACTTAATGAGCTAGAGTACAGACAAGGCCAGTTTCACATTTTTTTAGTAAAAGAAGGACCATAACCCAAGAAGGCCTGCACCGATTTGGCATATAATCGAAATTGGCCTAGATATTACACCCATAAGAATTGTCAGCAAGTTTGAAGATGATCGGATGAAAACTGTTTGAGTTTGTGTACAGACAAGGCCAATTTCACATTTTTTTGGTAAAAGAAGGACCATAACATAAGAAGGCCTGCACCGATTTGGCCTATAATTGAACTTGGCCTAGATATTACACCCATAAGCATTGTTAGCAAGTTTGAAGATCATCCGATGAAAACTGAATGAGCTAGAGTACAGACAAGGCCAATTTCACATTTTGGGTAAAAGAAGGACCATTATCCAAGAAGGCCTGCACCAATTTGGCCTATAATCGATCTTGGCCTAGATATTACACCCATAAACATAGTTAGCAAGTTTGAAGACGATCGGACAAAAACTGTTTGAGCTAGAGTACAGACAAGGCCAATTTCACATTTTTTTGGTAAAAGAAGGACCATTACCCAAGAAGGCCTGCACCGATTTGGCCTATAATCGAACTTGGCCTAGATATTACACCCATAAGCATTGTCAGCATGTGTGAAGATGATCGGATGAAAACTTTTTGAGCTAGAGTACAGACAAGGCCAATTTGCCATTTTTTTGGTAAAAGAAGGAACATAACCAAAGAAGGCCTGCTCTGATTTGGCCTATAATCGAACTTGGCCTAGATATTACACCCATACGCATTGTCAGCAAGTTTGAAGATGATCCGATGATAACTGAATGAGCTAGAGTACAGACAAGGCCAATTTCAAATGTTTTGGTATAAGAAGGACCATAACCCAAGAAGGCCTGCACCGATTTGGCCTTTAATCGAACTTGGCCTAGATATTACACCCATAAGCATTGTCAGCAAGTTTGAAGACGATCAGATGAAATCTGTTTGAGCTAGAGTACAGACAAGGCCAATTTCACATTTTTTTGGTAAAAGAAGGACCATAACCCAAGAAGGCCTGCACCGATTTGGCCTATAATCGAAATTGGCCTAGATATTACACCCATAAGCATTGTCAGCAAGTTTGAAGACGATCAGACAAAAACTGTTTGAGTTAGAGCACAGACAAATATTGGACGCCGCAACCCGAGCCCGCACGCCCGCCGCACGCCAAGGGTGTTCACATAATACGTCCCGTTTTTCACCGGGCGTATAATAATAATGATATTGCCATTTTTTGAAGACATAAACATGTTTTATGTCTGGTTGTAACGATAGAAAATGTAATCTGCAGCAACTTCTGAAGGACTCCTCTGTAAGTTTGTTCCCAACATTTCATACTCTAGTAAAAACTATCAATGAACATGGTAAACATATAAGACATCTCAAATACGATGTACACTTTTCCGGCCTCCCGTACTGTGCTGCTTTTGTTAAACTGTGACTGCACCTGATCGGATATTATCAGTTAATTTACATGATCGAATTAAAGCCGATATTTACGAAACATGATTACATTTTCAATTACCCTCGCAACATCTCTGAACAATGCTTTCGATTAATAACAAGTACTAATGCTATTAAACATCGGGGACGCAATGGAAGCTGACAGATAAAATAACATGCAAGACCGTCCGTTTGGCGAAAATATGTGTCCGTATGTTACTTTTTCCCCACATAATATATGTTCTTTGGGAGATGAAATTGTTCAGATCTTCATTGCACTAAATTAAATGTAGATATACTATTTTGTTTCGAAAAAAGAGAATTATTTCCTTCTCATTACCTCCCAATCTTGTAGACACGTGGCAAAACAATTAAACGGTGTTTGGCCATAGGAAGGTCAGGTAGAATATTATTACAGTAGGGATTATCGGAGATTGATACATTAGTGAGGAGTTATATTGGCATTGATACAATATGAAGGGAATGATTTTTGAGTTTTATGTAAATAGTGTACCTTACGACCGACAGGACATATGGTGGATAAGCTGTAGGGAAGGTACAAAATACCACATGCATAGTAACCGATACTGTTACAAATGTTCTTCCACCTCAGGTATTCTTCTCTATCACAAATCTCTCCAAACGTCTATGCTCTCTTAATATCTTGAAGGTATTCGTATTTCTCATACAATCGTGTTGACATAGAAAATCCTGAACTAGTTACAATGCACGTCGAACAATTAGTTCCCCGGTATGATATGGTTTTGGTAGTTGTTTTCAATGAAAACATCCGACGGGTAAATAACATCATATTGCAAATGAAAACGAGTTTTACAATTAGGGCATAGTAGATAGAACTGAACAGACACAGATGAGCACAAACACCACAATGAATGCAAGCTGTCGCATAAAAGTGGCCCGGTCAAAATACGAAAACGAGTAATTTTAATTTGATCTTTGACAAATTATTTACTTTTAAAAATTATGATTTATTCTTACGGTAGTGTGATGTGAAAGAGCATGAGCAAGCAAAGCACAGAAAAATACAAATGGGGAATCTTTCATAGGCATATTCTCCACAGAAAGATAATGCTTTATTCTGCTGAAATATGACAAGCATATAAAAATTGTATCTGTGTCATACCATTTGTACTACCCAGATTTGTACCCATGTCGCCAGATTAGTCGACAAACGAACTAACCACTGAGTCACAGGGGTACAAGCTAGTCAAGATAACGGTGCGTCGACCACAAATCCATATGCAAATGTAATATAGCATTCGTGTCAATATATACTGAGCGTCAAAAGTTTCGCAACCAAATTAAAAATTCATTTTTTTAAAATTGTTAACCCGAAAGAACTTTTGACTAACACTGTCTATTTGTGTATCCATAGTGTTCATGTTGAACCCATTTCCGTTGGCCTCCGATACGCTTGGATGATCACACAATCAAAAATGTTAAACGTCTATACAAGCGCGCAATGTAAGGGTTTTTCATTTTCGACTAAATTTACACTTCCAATTTACTTGATACATGTCTGTGATACGAAATACACAAATAGTTAGTCACAATAGTTTGCAATGAACGCTACATTTGAGGGCAAAAATTGACAAATGTGAACATAATCGTGTATATAACAGTCAAGAGGCTGGCGTTTCACTAACAATACTTTGTGTCGGATACATTTGACATGTCTCTATCATAATAAGACTGTTGCATCATATCCAACATACGGACCGTGTATACGACGTACCACGTGACAACAGGTCAAGGGTCAATGCCGCTGCCCTAGACAAGGAATGCTGCTATAATTAAAACACCAAACTCAATGACATTGTGTTAGCTTAATCGTAGTCCACCCAACATTAAAACTTATGGGGCACTTCCTTTTATTTTGCAATTTTATGATCAGTGCGCGATTTCGTAAAATGTGACATTTCGTACAGTGTCTATTAGGACATCCACACTTGTCTGTGGTCAAAGGGAGATCATTTTGGTACAATTACCGATTAAATTACATCCCTTCCACTGCAAAAAACGTAGAGAAGCGTTTATGTTCACAATTGCCAATTTTACCATCAAATGTAGCGTGCATTGCAAACTATTTTGACTATTTGTGTATTTCGTATCACAGACATGTATGAAGTAAATTTGAAGTGAAAATTAAGACGAAAATGAAAGGCCCGTACTTTGCGAACTTGAAAAGACGTTTTACATTTTTGATGGTGTGATCATTCAAGCGTCACGGAGGCCAACGGAAATGGGTTCATCACGAACACTATGGGTACACAAATCGACGGTGTTAGTAAAAAGTTATTTCGAGTGATTAATTTAAAAATATTGAATGTTTAATTTGGTTGCGAAACTTTTGACGCTCTGTATACATATATTCCCATTAGTTTTGTATTTGTAATTAAGTTAGAACCAACAATTCACATTTTTGAACGGGCATTCGTTGGAGTTTTTTTATGACTGACAAAATCCCACCAATAATGTGAACATGTATCAATTGTAACCAATGTTTTAACCTTTATTTTTAAGATTTCTATTCTTTGAATGCAGCGTTGTTTGACTTTATTCCTAACTATTATCGCACAATAAACATGAAATATGTGTTCTTAAGTTAACTTATGGTGTGCTTGTATTTGTGTATGATGTGTGGGCATTTGTCAAAACACCATGATTCGGAAAATGTCCTCAGGATAGCCATGTTGGGTACATTTTGTCCAAAAACAGTTTTGAACATAAATGGCATACTATCGTATGCTGATTTGTCCGTTTGTAGAATAAAATGATTTCTATTTGATTACGAATGTCAACTACTTGCTAGGGTCATGGATATCTCATATAACAGTCTTGTCTTGTACCATAAATATATCAATGTTAATGTATTGTCTTATCTGAGGTGACAAAGTCATCAATATATTCGTTCTGTTGAAGTATATATGATGGTTAAAGAAGATTGTTTCCCTTTAATTTTTGTTTTGTTTTTTTGCGCCTGTGAACACCAGCATTTTCGGAGTTTGGCTTGTAATATTTTCGAAATTTCTGTTTTAATAGTTACAATGCATGTTCTTAACTTCGTTGAAAACCACATTTTATTTATTTGGTTGATCCTTGTCACTATACACAAAAGTACCTCATCATCAGGTTCATACATATAGAGACTGCACAATTTTGATGGTGACGATTCGAATTGTGTCTGTAAAACATGTTCTTATGTGTGTGGATGTCGTTCACCTTCGATTAGCAAATTGAACATTGCTAAGTGACGACTCAAAGACTAAAACAGAACAAAGAGCACCGATCGTAAACATAATTAGATGTAAATTAGTAAACACATTTCTTGAAAATATACATGCATCTAATTGCATTAACCCACTTCGTCTATTGTTTTCAGGTAAATTGCTGTTGACTATACGGGTTTTGTAACTTCATTAACGCTTTGCATGATGTCAATTAATTTGTAATGTAGACATGACAAATCATTTAAACTGACTACTTTGTTTTGGTAAAACCATATGATTAAACATGCTCTTCCTTTTGGAGGGTTGTTAAAAGGTCACCATAAACAGCATGAATTACATTTAAACGCGTCTCAAAGGAATAGTTTCCCGGTAATAATGAGATCATTTGTTGAGTTTTGCTATGCTATTACTGTGATAACTTTCGACGTAACATGCTCGATGTTAACAGGACAGTGCATGTTATTCTAAGAGATATACATCAGGTCAGTGTCGCACTTTGAAAAACACTATTGACCGTTTCAATTCATGCCACTGTAAATAAACATCGCTGCACTATTTATAGTGATCAAATATTCTAACAAAAAACGCAACTTTGCATATTTTCTCAACATGAAAATACAACTATGTACGTATTATCATTAGAGCAAATACCACAATAGCTAAGTGACAATTCAAGGACTAAAACAGTACAAAGAGCACCGATCGTAAGAATAATTACATGTTAATTAGTAAACACTAAAAATATGCAATGTCTTAAAATGGTAATTACATTTACCTACTAATTCTCTTTTTTTCTCAGATAACAGTCGACTATACGGGAGTTTACATTACGTATAACTTCATTTACACTTCGCATGTTGTCAACGCATTTGAAAAGCTGATAATTATGTAGAAGGGTTAAACAAATTATTTATACCCTTAAACTGGTGTTCGTGTGCTATTTTGTATTGGTAAAATCATATGAATGAGCAGCCAACTTGACTCGTTTTTCTTGTGGAGGTTATTTATAAGTTCATTCTTAACATCATAATTACATTCCAACACGTCTCGAAGGAATAGTTTTCCGTTAATTGTGTGAGAATGCGTTGAATTTTACTCCGTAATTAGTGTGATTACCCTCGACATAGTATGCCCGATATCACTGTTATACTTGTAGATAGTGTATATTATGACACAACCCACATCTTGACTTGTAGACATGAACAGGAAACGAAGTGTACATGTACGCTGGTAATTTGAAAGATTAAATAGGCCAAATACCACAATGTAGCATTCGTAGGCTAAAGTGTCGTGTTGTCTTGTAACAGAATAAAAGCTATAATATCAAAATCGAAATAATGGAATAATTACAAATCAATTACTCACATTTAATCACTTGCGGCATGTTGTCTGTGAAATGCCTATGCATGTACAGTTTGTAGTTACTACCTTGTTCAAATACGTATAACATCGTATTACATCATAACGACCGATCTTTCGGAGTCTTACATTGACATATGCACCACGTTTTATTCTACTAATTTTGTTTTTCTGACTTATCCATCCATATTCTTCAAAACACATGCACAATATGCGAATAAATCTCTAGCCACCTATCAGCACGCGGGAAAATACGGTTTAAGGCTATTCTGATATGGACGAGTGATTCTTAAAGTATTTTCACGGAAACGCTGAATTCTGTAGATATTATATATCGAAGTAGGCAAATAAAATTTCAAGTTTATAAGTTGACAGATTACAGAAAAATTCTAGTTTAAAAAGTGTTGCGTTTTCATTGCCGCTCAGTGTACAAACATGCAACAGAATCGGACTTACCTCCGTCGAATCGCTTACCAACAAGTCAACTAGCTATTGTACCGAATATTTTACCCAATAAACCACTTGCTAGAGAGTCAAAGCTTCCGCCGTCAAACCGTGTACCTACAAGACCACTCGCCAATGAATCAAAACTATTACCATCGTAACGGTTTCCAATTAGTCCACTGGCGAGAGAACCAAACCCTTCGCCTCTCATTTTATCGGCATCGCCAATGAACGCTCCGTCATCTGATGCGTCCGATCCATCTAGAAAGCTAGAATGAATCTCTTTCCGACTCTTTTGAGTTTACATTTCCTATTTCCAGTCCCCAAACAAAAAACTGAAAACAAATAGCTAGCAATCGTTTTACTTAGTTGCGAAGTGCGTTACTTCAATAATGAATTTAACACTATTATGAAAACTAACCTTAGTATTTATTTTTGGTCGAGTTTATTAGGCTAAATCATCAAAATTAGATAGGTTTGCCAAATATTGAGATTCGAACAAATACGAGGATGCCGTCTCATAGCATGTAGTAGTACGAAGTAATTGAACCGTTCTGCACATCAATATAACACGTCTTAATACTAGTTGAGATGGTAGTAATCATGTTAATCGACACTTTTAAATGCAACACATATGTATAGTACGTATCTGATATAAACTATTAATAATATAATTGGTAGTACGTTTGTCATATCACTTAAGGGGGTATACACGCTCTTGATCTGAAAAGTACAATATGAATGTAACATTATGTATTGTATTGAGCTTTCCCAGCATATATGCTGGGGTTCGCCATTTCTGGCGGTGAAAATAATAATAATAATATTGCCATTTTTTGAAGACATGAACATGTATTATGTCTGGTTGTAACGATGGAAAATGTAATCTGAAGCAACTTCTGAAGGACTCCTCTGTATGTTTGTTCCTAACATCTCAAACTCTAGTAAAAACTATCAATGAACATGGTAAACATATAAGACATCTCAAATACGATGTACACTTGTCCGGCCTGCCGCACTGTGCTGCTTTTGTTAAACTGTGACTGCACCTGATCGGATAATATCAGTTAATTCACATGATCGAACTAAAGCCCATATTTACGAAACATGATATCATTTTCAATTACCCTCGCAACATCTCTGAACAATGATTTCGATTAATTACATGTACTAATGCTGGTAAATATGGGGGACTCAATGGAAGCTGACAGACAAAATCACATACAAGACCGTCCTTTTGGCGAAAATGTTTGTCCGTATGTTACTTTTTCCCACATAATATATCTTCTTATAGTGGGATGAAACTGTTCAGATCTTCATTGCACTAATGTAGATATACTATTTTGTTCCGGACAATGAGCATTATTTCCTTCCCATCACCTTCCAGTCTTGTAGACACGTGGCAAGACAATTAAATAGTATTTGGCCACATGAAGGTCAGGCAGAATATTATACAGTAGGGATTATCGGAGATTGAGACGTTAGTGAGGAATTATATTGACATTGATACAATACGAAGGGAATGATAGGAGATTTATGTAAATAGTGTGGCTTACGACCGACAGGACATATGGTGGATAAGCTGAAGGGAAGGTACAAATATCACATGCATAGCAACTGATACTGTTAAAAATGTTCTTCGGAATTCCATGCTTTTAATAAGTGTCACAGCGCCCTAAACACAAAACAAACAATCACACGAACAGGAAATACACGTATCATTTGCCTAATCCGTTGAATAATTCAATATCCAAGGTCAATGGTTAGTATCAAGTGAACGTATTTAAGTTATATCACATGACTTTCCATGTATCTAGGTTAGTATAGCTAGTGCCATAAAGTTATACGTACCACGTATAGAATAAAGTATTGAAATTTTCCAATAAATCAATGCGGTTTCTTTGCGTTTTTAGTCTCATATGATATAAAGAATCTATCACCCGTTGTCAATTGATGTATTTATATTAAACTCGTTCATGAAGTATTACATTTTTGTCAGGAGTTCGCTTAATAAATTTTCAAAAACTTGTTTACTATAAATTTATATCAAATGACAACTCCTGATATTTCCTCTATATGTGTGCAGGCGTAGGGTTTTCTATATTGTTTTAGTAAATAAGATAAGTTCGTTATAAGTCTTTACGGATTTTCACATTAAGTTATGTTAAGAATGTTTAGTCGACCTTAAACATGTTACTGGAATGATCATTAACCAGTAAGTCTTCTTCCACAAATTGTCAAATCCTGTGTACTGTTTTATCTTACGACTTAGAAATAGGATCGTGTTAAATTCTGAATTATCTTCAACATCAAAGCATGATATCAACAACAACACATTCACATCATTTATGGTGTCAATATCCCACGGCTTAAAACTTAGCTAACATTTATGTATGAACAAATACAATTGCATGTGTCTAAGAATGCTAGTAAATTATTTGTTCTCTGTTCGTCTAGAATATCATCAGCACATTTGCATGCATTTTAAATGTTGATATCGGTGTCCAATTCCTCACTAATACTTTAATTCTGATAGCAGACACTGTGGTCATTGTATGCAGTCATAAGGATGGAGGATATATATTGCATTTTAGCATTTATTGCTCGGGAAACGTCATTTTGTTTGTTACATTCATGCTGTGAATCGACCCATTACGCAACATTATGTAACCTATCCGCATTCAGTAATAAGTTCATTGTTGTCATTCCACACTGTGTTTAGATTTCTTTATGAGTAGTACTTAAACATGATATCAGATACGGCATAAAATAATCCGATAACGTGTCGCTAAAACCAACCCGGAACATTTTGAATACATCCACTCGCATGTTTTGTTGTTTCTGTTTCTATGCCGCCGTCTCTATTCATTGTGTTTTGATCTCGTTCAATAGTGTGATATTTGTTTCCGATAATATCAATTAAAATACATTACCCTGACCTACATATTAATCGAGGTTTCAAAACAATATTTGACTGTTATGTATGGTCCGTTTAAGAGTTTCACATGTATATACGAATTGATCAACATGTCTTCTATTGATTTTATCATTTTGTCTTATTTTGGAATTTATTTAACAACCTTTCCACTGTTTATAATAATATGAACTAAGGCACCGCCTAAATCGGTATTTAATAAATATTAGATAACAGCTAGGCTATATTTGTAGATATACACACGAGCCCCAGTTGCTATATGCTTTATCCAAGGGAGATAACAAATGTATGCAATAATTGTACAAATCAAGTCAATGCATTTACATTGTCATAATATGACTCAAAATAAATAGCATTAACGACATACCTACGAGGGTTGTACCAGAATTACGTAGACTTTTGTCATACGTTCCATACCATTCATCATACAAACAAATAATTTCGTGTGGAGTGCAAATAATATTTACTGCGTAAGTATGTGAAATTTCAAAGCCGTATCGTATTTAGATCAAATTCTACAGCTTCCGGTGATAGATAGGGGTACGGTATGCGGGGCACGTCAACGGAACGTCACGACGTCGGCGGAACTTCCAGGATAGGTGAAGCTCCTAACTGTGTACATTGTAGCTATAAAGATGGAAACAATTGTACAAAAAACTTACGAATGTTTAGTTATTACCTTAAATGTGATAAAAATTCCAATGTATTACCAGTAATGTCGCAAATAATCCTGATAATAGAACGTCGAACCAGGTCGATGTAGTCCTAGAAAACGCTTGGTGACGTCGTATTCGCCGTTGGCTTTCGCCGTTGGCTTTCGCCGTCGGTCCATGTTGTTTTATTCGGTCTCGACCACGAATGGTGCGCTTGTGTCGTTTGAAAGTCAGGTAAGTCGGTACAAGAGATTTAGAGGTAGCAGGTTCCAACATTTAAAGCGTTTGTTCTGACGTCTTCCCGAGGTTCACACAAAACTGCATCTTGATGCGATTTCCAGCGTATTTCGCTAACGTCATATTTTCACTGGTGTCGCGCAGCTGCTGTTGGTTGTTTTGTACAATAAATCAACAACGGTAACCTTTATAAAGTCGAAATTTACAGCGTACGTTCCAAGGATATTGCGCGTGTATGTCACTAAGTCGGTTTAAAATTAGACTTGTTATCTGTGATATAGTGTAGGCCTACTGTATGAGGTTTTATTTTGTCCCGGAATATAGACAATTCCAGCCTCCCAGGCCTACCTAATCATGTTTGTCTGTCTTCCATACAGAACTCTTTCTGTATCCACAATACTCATACTGTTCGACTGTTCTACTGTACTCTACTCGTATGTTCGTCTTCCTCTTCTTCCAATGAATTTGCAGGGCCCACTCTGGGGCATTATCGCAAATGAATCCGCTTGGAAAATCGAAGATATTACAAAAGAGAAAGTGCACGATATTTGATGGGGCCCAGGTTTATATTCACAAGATCTAGATCTAGATCTTCTAAACCCACAACAAATATCACATTATTGTGCTTGGCAGCTTGCATGTGAGTGTGTAGACTCTCGTTCCAATTTCGATCGAAGCAAATTTACAACAATATTTAAGTGCTCAACCTAATTGACGATTAATCCGGAATCAATCCATATAAATAAATATGTTATAGAACGACTCCCATTAGTGTAAGTGTCTTTTTCCATGTTTTTCTTTTTAAATTATGTTACGTGGTCATCTGTGTAAAACTGAAAGTTGTCGATACAATGAATGCTATCAATCGCCATTTCTACAATGGTTTCTATAAAACATATTGACCATTGCCTCGTTGTCCTCTCGCAGAATACACGTACATTTGTACTACATTTCTAACACAGGTGATTCCAATTAACTATACATCGTTTTATATAGACTGAACCGCTTTAAAAACGCACCACAATTGAAAATAATCAAATTTTGTTAAAATACATTTTTTTGCTAAAATTGATAGTTTACTGGGTTGTTCAGTTCATAAGCTTGGCCTTATTAAAGAAAACGATTTTTTTTCATTCGGAATACCCCGCCCAGGGAACTTTTTTTATTTTGCATGTTTTGCGCGTGCAGCTCGATCGCGTCGACCTGTGTAATCAATATTGACTTTAAACAGCACTCTATTGGTTTACACATTGAAAAAACAACATAAGCAATATTTGCATATGATACTTGTTTGCTGCGAATATCTCAAATATTTGTTCTCGATGATTGTCCTTTCGCTTCCAACTGAAAAGAGCCTGGGGTCTTAGCATGGCGGGTCAGATGCCACCATACAATGATTGGGGGCTAAGAATATCGAGTCCTAGCGAGTGGCACAGTCAAAGACCCACCTGGATGAAACCAGCTAAAGGTATTGAACCCGAGATAGGAGTAAACATGGCACAGGTTGTGTCACTATAATTGGTTGCACACAGTGTCAAAAGAATGCCAGGTGTCAATCATTTTGCATTTTCATAATTATTTATTTCATAATTGTCAATAAAAAGGAAATTTATTTTAGTACATTTTTAACGAGTTTTCTTCCGTTAAGAGCCTAAAGTCCCAACTTTTGGTCCTCAAGCTCCTTCATAGTGTTGATTGGAGGTGCCATAGAAGCACCACGGGATATGTCCTGACAGTCTGATGCTCATGACCAAGACTTCAAGTTTAAATAAGGCTTGAATCCCTCTTAGGTTCACATAATGCGTATATCTGAACCGCACTCGGTCGTATAGTATTAGCCAGACAGCCATAGCCACATAACATTTGTAATTCAAGTTAAGCTTTGCTTGAATAGTGGGACACATCACGACGAACATAATTCTATGTCATTACGTAATTAATGTTATGCTTAAGGAGGAGATACCACGTGTTTGCATCAATGTAACGGGCTCTTATAATTGCTTTTGAAATTGTGACTTTCACTTTCATGGGTCTCAGTGTTATCTATATCATAATTCATTTCAAACTCGTAATAATGGCATGAAAATTACACATCTCGTTAAATATAGACTGAAGAATATTATTCTGAAAATTAGTAACCATAAGTTGACGTTTTCATCACTAAAACCGATATTTCATATGTGGTGCGTTTTTAAAGCGGTTGAGTGTATATGCGTATTAATACTTGTTGACATTTTAATGGTGATCTATAACTTTGCTATTTGGAAACATGTCCTTAGGGAAAGTTAATCAATCCATTAAGCATTTGGTGCGAGTCCTTCCCATTCATCAAATGTGAATGTTCTTCAACGTTATCGTATATGGTTATTTTAATTGCTACACTAAATCATAATTTTGAACTTTCAGTTATATAATTACGATGTATCACTCTCGATATGATCACATGGTACTATCGTATAACACATAGTAGATAAAAAATGTTTTTTTTTCTTTTAACAGTGAAAGTTTCCATTTAGATCAGTTTTTTATTACATAAATCAATGCTATTATCAAGTTATATCCCATTAGTTCCGTATGCATAGTAGTTGGTTGCGTCGTAAATATACACTTATGTTATTATATTAAGACCACATCACATGTACTACATGTAGTAACACAATGTCGATGTATCACCTTAAGTCAGCTTGAGAATAAGACTTTCGCTTCGTTAAATTCGTTGTCACTAAAATGCATACGTTCCCTATCAGGTATAGTGTTCGTATGGGTTGTTTGGATGTATCTCTGAGCGTTCGTGTCTGTGAATATTAGTTTTGTTCGGACCGGGTTTGTACACATGTAACATATAAAACAAACTACTCAGGCCTTGTTGGATATTGTGACAGGGCTATTCTTGACGACCATGGAGTTGAGTGTCATAATATCAAGTCATACAAAAACCAACTTTTCCAGGTTTTGATACTTAGTCAAAGAGTCAGTGACACATATTGTAGATGTTGAAGGAATAATCAGTGTGAACACAGGTGTGTATTACATGTTTCAGGAGAGAAATCTCCCATCGACAAAACACGCAACATGTAGACAAGATATTCACTACGATTGCATCACTTCGGTCGGTTCAGATTATGACTGCTCAGCTGCATTGTCATTATTATGAGTTATACATTAATTTTTCATGCAAGTTTATTAAATCGATGACACCATGTGCCTGTGTTTGCACACAGTTTACGATGCTAAAGCCTGCTATAAGTACCCAATAGATGAAAAGTGATTTGATGGCAGGTAGCCTTTTATTAATGTCATTGCAAGAACAAAATGGACTTTGATATCACACCCATAATTGGTAAATTTGATGAAACTAGTTGTAATGCACGGTTCATAACTTAAACACGTTGCAGAAAACGCCCAATAGGAAACAGCTTCTAAAATACGATAATAAAACTATGGGGATATTTTAAGTAGTCTTTAGAAACATTGGCTAACACAATATAATACAATAAGCCTAGTACATGCATGATTTACCAGATGCTACCCTGTGATGCCACCGTTTTAGTACCATGCGCATCATTAGGCGATATGCTCATTTTTAATCCAGTCAAACCTGGGCGAGTTACATAAATATACCCTCAGAAGGTGAATCCATTAAAGACACATATGATAGTATCAAGATTCGTAATGACGCCTCACAAGTAATATAGGACATCAATGATACAGTTCGGTAGAATATCCTGCTCGGCTATGGCATTTAGTGGATTTGACTTCCTCCTCCACGTCACTTACCAGTTCAATTTGCTCATGCATTTGTGTAGTTTTCCTTATTTAGTTGGCTTGCTAATATTGTTGTAATCCAATAACAGTATATCAAACTTCATTTTATTTTGCAGTGGTGTAAAACCGCAGCACAAGCATATTATAACCAGAATTGATTGAGATAGTAACATGGTTGACAGAAAATGCTAAGTATATGTTCAAATGTTACGTAACTGTGATATGAGGGTCATTAAAAAAATCGCGGACTGGAGTCGTCATTTTAATACATATTGACACAGATAGTAGTAGGCATCCGTCAGTCGCAGCGACTATGGAGTAGCGCCATCTTGAGAATGTGTTGATGAGCATCTTCTTGTGTGGCTGTAGAGACCAATGCTTGATTTGCATGCTCTGCTGCAGCCCTGGCATACAAAGGCTGCTGTATGTTCTGTTTCAGTTTCTTGTATTGCGGCTTGCTGAGTGTTTTTTCTCTTTGTTCTCTTGCTGTCGTTTTGTTCGTACATTGCTATCACGCTGGTGACCATACCCCGGCGTACCTTTTTTTCCAGAGGGCTCTGTTTTCTGCAGTGCCTTCCCATGTGTTGGTGTCTATTAAACAAGCCTTCATGTCGCGCTTGCAGACATCTTTGAAGCGAAGATGGGGACGACCCCTCTTTCTTGAACCTGAAGCGAGCTCGCCATAGAGTAGGTCTTTAGGGATGCGACCGTCATCCATCCTTCGCACATGACCAAGCCAGCGAAGACGTCTCTCGCGTAGTATCGAGTAGATGGACAGAATACTTGCTCTTTTCAAGACATCATTGTTGGTGACCTTGTCTTGCCATGTGATTCCAAGTATCCTGCGCAGACATCTCATGTGGAAGACTTGGAGTTTCCTTTCTTGTGAAGAGTATATGGTCCAGGACTCACTCCCGTACAACAGAGTACTGAGAATGCATGCTCTGTAGACGTTTATCTTGGTAGTGATGGTAAGGTGTCTGTTTTCCCAGGCTCTCTTAGTTAGTTTCGAGAGGGTCGTGGAGGCCTTGCCGATCCTTTTGTTGAGCTCTACGTCCAGTGAGAGGGTGTCTGGGGCAGTGGAGCCTAAGTACTGGAACTGGTGAACGACCTCCAGTGGTGTGCCTTGGATTGATATACTGGGTGACATTGGTGTTGCTTGTCCCATAACTTGTGTTTTCTTCTGGCTGATTGTGAGGCCGAACAGATCACATGCATCAGCAAATTTGTCCATCAGTCTTTGGAGACCGTCTTCTTGATGTGATGCTATGGCTGCATCATCAGCGAACAACATGTCTCTAATTTGGACTAACCTAGTCTTGGTCTTGGAGCGGAACCGGGCGATATTGAACAGACGACCATCAGATCTGGAGTGCAGGTATACACCATCAGTTGTGTTCTTGAAGGCATGATTCAGGAGAAGGACAAAGAAGATCCCAAAGAGGGTTGGGGCCAATACACAGCCTTGTTTCACGCCACTTTTCACGCCAAACTCAGTAGACATGTCGCCATCGAACTGTACTGTGCTCATCATGCCATCGTGGAATGATCTAATGATGCTGAGAAGCTTTGGTGGACAACCTATCAGTGGGAGCATCTTGAATAGGCCGTCTCTGCTAACGAGATCGAATGCCTTGGTCAGATCTATGAAGGCAAGATACAGTGGCTGATTTTGTTCTCTACATTTCTCTTGTAACTGTCGTAGTGAGAAGATCATATCAAAAGTTGATCTCTTTGAGCGAAAGCCACATTGAGATTCTGGGTAGATCCGGTCAGCAAGAGTTTGCAGTCGACGTAAGACAATGCGAGCAAATAGCTTGCCTACGATACTCAGCAGTGAGATACCACGATAGTTGTTGCAGTCACTGCGTTCTCCTTTGTTCTTGTAGAGAGTGACGATGTTGGCATCTCTCATATCTTGGGGTACTTCACCTTCATTCCAACACTGTGTTAACAGGTCATGGAGAGGCTCGAGCAGGCTTGATTTACCACTTTTTAGGACCTCAGCTGGTATGCAGTCCTTACCGGGGGCCTTTCTAGATTGTAGTTTGTCTATTGCCTTTGATAGTTCTTCCATTGATGGGTGCTCGTCAAGCTCTGGCATCATGGGGAGACGTTCGATGGCATCTAGGGCAGTCTCATGTACCACGTTTTCCCTAGAATAGAGCTCAGAGTAGTGTTCGACCCATCTATCCAGCTGTTTTGCTTTGTCAGATATTGGTTCTCCTGTCTTGGTCTTAAGTGGTGCAGTTTTGTTGATTGTGGGCCCAGTAGCCTTCTTGATCTCTTTATACATGGCTTTCACGTTGCCCGTATCGGCTGCCTGCTGAATATCCTTGCATAAGTCAGTCCAGTACTTGTTGGCAGCTTCTCTAACAGCCTTTTGGACGACACGTTTCGCTTCGATCAGGGGGTCGAGGGTTGTAGAGTTTGCGTCATACCAGTCATTGCGTTTGGAACCTGTTTTTTTCCCGAAGGCATTGATTGCTGTAGAGTGGGTGGCATTCTTGAGTGTTTCCCACTGCTCAGATGCGGATTGAGTGGGGTCACCTTTGAAGGTTGAGGAGAACATTGAGTTGAATTCCTCCACACGGTCTGGATGTTGAGTCTTGCTGGTGTCAATGCGTTGAGTACCCGCCTGTTTTGTGCGGTAGAACTTTTTGGGTTGGAGTTTGACCTTACTGCATACTAGGGAGTGATCTGTGTCACAGTCAGCACTGTGGTAGGTTCTAGACAGCAGGAAATTCTTCAGGTATCTACGTCTAGTGATGATGAGATCAAGCTGGTGCCAATGTTTTGACCTGGGATGTCTCCAAGATACTCTGTGGTGTGGCTTGGTACCGAACAATGTGTTAGTTACGCAGAGTCCATGATATGCACAAAGCTCAAGAAGCCGTTGGCCATTGTCGTTGCATTTCCCTACTCCAAAGTTACCAAGGCAGCTCGGCCAGGCTTCGTTGTCGCTACCTACTCTTGCATTGAAGTCACCAAGTATGACCAGTGCTTCCTCTTGGGGGAATGCTTTAATGGTGCAGTCCAGCTGACTGTAGAAGTGATCCTTTGTATCAAACACACACAATAGATTGATTGGTCCATCATTGGTATTTAATCGCAGTGAGATAAGACGTTCAGTGGCTGAATCGCAAACTTGTACCTTGTCTAGCAGAGAGTTTCTGACTGCAAAGCCAACACCATGCTCGCGTACTTCCTCTTCTTTCTTCCCTTGCCAGAAGAAGGTGAAGTCGGATTCCTTCAGGCATCCAGAGTCTACTAGACGGGTTTCCTGTAGGGCAGCAATATCTACTTGAAGTCGTAACAACTCGTTGTTGATGATGGCAGTTTTTCGAACATCAGAGATGCTGAGCATGTCAGCTGAAAGTCCAGTCGTCATTGTACGAACATTCCAGCACCCAAGCCTGAGTGCTGGTTTCTTTATATTTGTATTCTTTTTGTCTGGTGCGCAGTTTACTGACCACTTGTTGGTTTTATCCTATGCCCCACGCACCCAGTGAGGCAGGTGGCCAGTGGCGGGACGGCACCTTTACTGGCTGAGGGCTGCTCAGCTTTATGGCGGGCGGTAGCTGTCCAGTGAAGTTGAATAACCTCTCCCACCGTCAGGAACGACCCCTGGCGCCCAGCTGTACGCCAATTTAGCTATGGGCTTATAACCGGTGACTGCCATTCCCCTGATTGGTTCTATGCGGATGCATAGCTGAAGTTTTCTCTCCAGGGCGCTAGCCAGGGCAGTTCTATGGAGAGACTGAGTTGCCCATTTATCAGAGTCCCCCTCTCGGTCTTGCTGATGTTGTCCAGAGGAATGGAAGAACCAGTACGTCCGGCACCAGGTTGACTGCAGTAGCTGCCAATACAGTGCAGAGTACAGCGCATGTATGTCTGTGGGGCTACACTCCAGATTTTCTGTTAGGGTTAACTCCCTTAGCCTTTAACGAACCAACGAATGACCACAAGGCAGTAGTACTATTAACCCATAGCTGGGAGCCTGTTCATGGGCATCAGGGCATATCCACACGCCGATGGGCCTGGCATGCCACATGTCTGGGGGCAGACTACCTCCGAGTCTCCTGCAGTTCTGCTTGAGGCCGTAAGGTGCTAAATTGACGTGCGTCGCCACGGGGAGGCACTGCATGGAGCTTGCCTGTTGAGAAGCTATGTACTGGCAGGGAAGACTTACGCGCTCTGCTCCTTTTTCGCCAAGGCTAGCCAGCGGTGGGAACTGAAAGCGGAAGGTGACAAGCACACGACACACAGCACACCACACTTGACGCATCAACAGACCATTTGACACAGATAATAACTAATTATATCACACCAAACTAAAGCCTTTCTGACAATAGTGCAAACATGTTTGCACAAACGACGCATTTTTAAAGAAAATATGGCAAAAAAAATATACCACCTTACTGCAATCACCTAACAACGCAAATATATTCTGACGTCAGCGACATTGTTGACGATTTGCTATTTCTCAAATGATAAACCCGAACTTGAATTATGTCATTAATGTGGAATTAAACACAAATATTTCAGTTGTATATTATTAAATAGATCTAACACAACATTTAATGTATTCACTTTTTAGGATTAAGCTTGACTTAAAGGCTTGTATGCTTTATTGAAATGCGTTTCCTCAAAAGTCCCTACGTTTCCAAAATTCCGTTCGATCCCTGTATCATTTTGAATACATGAACCATGCTGCTCTTCAGAAATTTGATTTAATCACTAAAACACAGGGGCACTGAATATTACATGATCTCCGTTTCCTCTCATTAGCAGCTTATGTGTGTTTGTTGTGTATCTCCAAGACACGTGCACGATTTAATAGTCGCATGAATTTCCTTTCGTAAACTGGCATCGTGTTTTGTAAACTTTCTAATTTGTTCCCCTTCTTTTCTAAAAGCATCAATCTATGTTGGGATTACTGGCAAGACTTTCGTAATATGGTGACATTTTACAAAGTTTAACGAAAATCGAATGTTAATAACATGTTTGAAAGTATAAATATGTCGCAAACATAAGAATATATATAGAAGTTTTTGGTTTAACTCTTTTGAACTAAACCAAGGTTTGTTATCATGATTTATGGATATTCAAAATTTAACCGAGTTCTTACTGCATAAATACCTCCCGATAGCATTACAATTGTTGCAGAAAATTACAAAGTTCAGACTCAACGCACAAGCGTATTTTGTCAATGTAAAACATAAATGGAATTTAAATTACCATCACAATAATGTAGGGTTAACGTTTACTCTGAACTTTCTATTATAAACGGTCGTAGTGTTTTTTAACGTTTCTAACTTGATTACCATTCTTTCATAAACTCATCGAGCACTTTTGGGATTACTGGTATCGTTGTCTTAACGAGAATCGAATGTTAATAACATGTATGAAAGTATATAAAAACATAGCGATAATATTGATATGTTCATTTAGAATAGCTCTATCTTGTTTCCCAACCAAATACTTAACATCACTTATACTTGTATAACAACATTGAAACACGTTGCGCGTGACAACCTATTTTAATCATTTGCCTATTAAAGAACTAGCTAATTCGTTAGCAGGTCGTTTTAACATTCCCTACTGACTGTAACGCATACCGTTGCCCGGGGTGCTTTTCTGTTTGACCAGTCCGCTAGCTAACGTGTCGAACTATTGATATCTTTTAGCGTATCCGTTTATTGTTCCAACAAGGCCACTTGCGAGTGTGTCAAAATATCGGACACGTTTTCCTACCAAACCGCTTTCAAGAGGGTCGAACATCACGCCTCCTTCAAATCGCCTACCAACAAGACTGTTGGCTAACGTGTCAAAGCTCTTACCAACCGAAACACCGGCTAGCGATTCAAATTTTCCACCGTCAACTCGTTTACCAACAAGTCAACTTGCAAGAGAATCGTAATTGTCCCGCCGTATCTCTTACCAACTAATCCACTATGTAAGGAATCGAAGTTACCCCCGTCATATCGCTTTCCGACTAAACCACTTGCAAGGGAATCGAAGCTACCTCTATCGTATTGCTTGCCAACAAGTCCACTAGCTAATGTATTGAATATTTTACCCACTATACAACTGGCTAGAGTTTCAAAGTTTCCGCCGTCGAACCGTTTACCTACAAGTCTACTCTCTAATGAATCGAAACTATTACTATTGTAACGTTTTCCGATTACTCCTATGGCGAGAAAACCAAACCCTTCGCCGCTCCTTTTATCGGCATCGCCAATGTAAGCTCCGGCACATAGCAAAACAATTAAACAACGTTTGGTCATAGGAAGGTCAGACTATATTTGTAGAATATTCTTACAGTAGGGATTATCGGAGATTGTCACATTAGTGAGGAATTATATTGACATTGAAACAATACGAAGGGAATTATGGGAGGTTTATGCAAATAATGTACCTACGACCGATAGGACATATTGTGGATAAGCTGAAGGGGTGGTTGAAATACCACATGTATAGCAACCTATACCGTTACAAATATGTTGCAGAATTTCATGCTTTCAATAAGTATCACGTCGCCACATACACAAAAACATCGCCGCAAGTCCGACGCCAACGACGTCACAATGACGTTACCGTTGCCGACACCTACTCATCCAGCAGTAGTTCATCCCTGGTGATTTCTAATGACTCATAAACCATGCATTTATTTCCAAGACCTTTAAAAATGTGTAACCCACCCAACACTTACTCTCTGAGAAATCAAATTATTTTTAAGTGTCCTCTAAATAGTCCCACCGCAAAATATTTAACTCACCACATAATGATTGCAGTTTTGAACGTCGAATTGATTTGACGGCGTTAAAAATACTCGTGGTGTTCTTTTCGGATCTACTAAAAATGTTCATATGACTCTCTATCGATAATGATTTGGTGATATATGCCCCCTTAAAAGATAATACAACATACACATGAACCTATGTTGCCGCCTTGTGTAACTAAAGTTTCAGTATGTGACTTTCAAAACTTTGAGGAAAAGTGCATTACTACGCGCAGCGTCTTTTTGTCACAAATCGGCCGTGTTTTCGCAAAGTAATCAATGCGTTGAAGATATATTACGAGTTTCAAAGTTGAGTGACGTTATTGAATTTTAGCAGCAGACACATAACGTTTGTTTCATCACGTCACGAAAGTATTGTCTGCTTTCGAGAATTATTTTTTATTAAAACGCATAAAAGATAAATTCTTATGATAATGAAAAACGATCGTAATTTTTGTGTGCGGCGATATGACGTCATAGGTATATTTTAAATGTTCATATAATCCAGTTATGAAAATCGAATAATGCAGCACGTTTTACATTAATCAGAATTGAATTGCTGAACATTTTGATATCATATTTATGCATATCGAGTCTGATTCAAATCTACTTCAATGGACTGTTCAGTCGATGTGAATCAGGTTGCTGGAATAATCATAAACCACAAAGTGTAAGTCTTCTCCTGAACGTCGTCAACTCTTGTGTACTGTTGTGTACTGTTGTGGCTTAAGACTTATAAAGAGAATCGTTGTAAATGCTGAATTAGCTTAAACAACAAAGCTACATTATCTATGTTGTCAAAATCCCCATTAGCAAACATTAATTTATGAACAAATGCAATTCCATGTATTTAAGAATAGTATCGAATTCCTTGTGCCGTGGCTACGGTCGTCTAGACTATCATAAGCCGATTTATATGCATTTTCAATGTCGATATTGGTGTCAAATTCCGCACTAATCTTTTCATTCCGATAGCAGAAACTGTGGTCACTGAATGTAATCTAAAGGATATAGGACATATCGGATACCTAGCTATAATTGCTCGGGAAACGAACAATTCCTTTGAACATTCTTGCTATGAATCGGTCAATTACGCAACATTTTGTAACGAATCGGCTTTCATATATCATTAATGTCGTTCCACACTGTGTTTAGATTGCTTCATGAGTAGTACCTCAAAATAGTATCAGATACGGTATTAATTGATCCAATAACATGTAGCTAAAAACAACCACGAACAGTTTGAATGCATCTGTCAGCATGTTATGCTGTTTCTGTTGAGTGCCGTAGTCTGTATTCAATTTGTTTTGATCTCTTTCACTCCCTAGTCATTGTATTTGGTATGATATCATGTTTAGAGTAACACAAGTGTACGTATCATGTTAATCAATACTGGCTATTGATTCAGTGACGTAAAAGTGATTAAATGATATGTTCAGTACACCCTATAGAGTAATATGATGAACATTGTAGCGACCAAGGAAAGCCACATTTCAAATATCATTACGTGGAATGTCTCAGCCGTCAAAAGGCATAAGGACCACGTTTTACCTACAAAACAATTGAATGACATAGTTTCAGCCACAAAAGCTAACAATTGTATTAAATTATATTCCCATCCAAATCAGGCAAAATGTAGTTTCCATAATCCTGTGGTCGCGATGTTACACTTTCCAAGTTTAGGTCAGATTCACTGTTAGTACACTATAGCATAAGTAAGCCATTATTATTCCATGCATCATAGATAATACTAACGGACGCAACCTGTGTGTCAATAAAAAGTATTTATTATTTATCATGTGTCTGATTTCAATTGGCTTTCATGCGCTGTCTTAATTACTTCTAATATGTGCTTCCAAACAATAACTATTAAAGTTCCGTGCAATACTTAGTATCCTAATTACGAAAAGCATCAGATTACTAACTTGTGTATTAAAAATACAATAGCTTACGTATATTATATTACTCGACGTGTTCTTGAACCAAATCACCAGTGAATAAGACGCAGCACAAATTAAGTGAAACTTTTATCAAATGATTAACTATTCTGGACACATGAACAATTAATCACGCAAGCACAATTATCACGAGGCCTACATCACGCACTAAACATCTATGTGTAAGCAAATGCATGTTCTAATTAGTTGTTTAAATGACTGTTGCATAAAATACATCTATTCGATTGCATTAGAATCACTAAAATTGTGTGCTATCGCCAAATCGTTAACCAACGTTACTAAGCAGTACAGCAATTCAGAACAATCGCGTTGATCGTAAAACAAATGACTGTCATACGTGCTATAGTTGGTTTGTTATGACGTAATGTACAGCTGATGCATATATTTATAAATCTAAGCCATGGCTGTGATGTAATGTACAATGCAGTATATATTTCTGGTTGCACCAATGATCAGAATGAATATGTTTTCAGAGCCAGCCCTTTTACATGTACTTTCAATACCTATTGGCATTTTTGTACGAACGAAAGTCATTCCTTTTCTTCATTAACGTATAAGAAAGATAGATGATGAAAAAAAACTACTTGATATAGAGCTCAGGATCACAAATAACAAACCTAGATTAAATATATTAAGTTATTCCTATTACTAAATAAACGTCAGTAGTTACTATAGTATTTACCTTGATAGAGATAGCCATATATAACTGTCATGAAATTGTTTATTCTGAATAAAAGATAATATTTCAATTGAAATATGTTCTGCATTGATTTTGAAATAAAAACAATCTTAAGTCATATCCTGCAAACCTCTTTATGAACACAGATAACAAAATAAGTAACTTACTTTTTTGGTTTATTCGAGCTCAGATTGTTATAAATCGTTGTTACATTAATTGACCAAATTTCTGAAAAAGAAGAAAAAAATAATTAAACAATACCGTTACAAAATGGCTTACATTCATATTGCTATACGTCATTTCAACATGTAATAACAACGCTATTAAAGTAACTCCAAGTATGAAGATACCTGAGTATGTTTACATGTAGTTACTCGGCATACGTTTATAATTACCTCCCTTTATGGTTAATGAGTCTGGAAATTTAAAGTCCACATAATGTCTTTCTTTTTTTATAAGAACAGTTGGTTCTATAACTCGTCTGTGGATGGCTAGGAAATAGCGCCGAGTTTGGTTTGAATTTTGAGTATGCTACTGCATAGGGGTGTAACGGTACGCTCACCTCACGATATGATACGTACCGTTGATTTTTCTAACGGGTTGGTATATTTCCATATGTTACACTATTCTCTAACAGCAGGTGAAATATTTGAATTTTTAAGTGACACTGAATTTGTTGCTTCTATAACAGCTATCAGTATGTGCCTATCAACTATTTTAAATGAATTTTGACATGATAAAGCATATCTTAATATAATTAAAACGTGTGACGCATTGTAATTATACATAATCAGTAGGCTTTCAGATGTTTTCTGAATATTTATTTAATATACTCCTCAAAAAATTAAAGGACCACATATTGAAAGGGCTAAGATTTGATCAATGTTATCACAAACAATAAAATAAATGCGGATATCAATGTAGCAATGTGTTCAATTTATAAATTTAAACTTACTCAAGTGCGGTTAACACGAGTAAACACGTGCTAGATCTAGAGGTGATGTCACTACCGAAATATCAACATTCTCATAGTGGTGGGTGGAGTATGATGTTTAACAAACGGTGTCGAAACACGTAAAATGCAAAACCTCACTTACTTCAAAACCACAAATGACAATTTTTAGCTTCCATAACAGCCCTACACATGTGTTTGAAGATGATAATTTACATCCTGTGTGCAGATGGGGGAATTTTGGCCCACTCCTCATTATGCGTGTATGTGCCCGTTCAATGGGTCTGTTATTGGATATGTCTTGCACTGAACATTTTTTTGAACATTTCGCATGCATGCTCTATCGGAATAATGTCAGGAAAAACGACAAGGCTAGTCAACTAGCACTCTACTCCCGTGTTTTTAATGCTCAGTCACCACTTGAGTCCTGTGCGAACGGACATAATCAACCATTAGCATAAGTCCTGACCTAAGAGCATCACCGTAGGTCGTACCCATTCATATGAAACGTTATCATGTTAGCAAACACCCATCAAACACCAGTTTGGATGATACACGGGTCTGTATATCCACCATAGAACTTTCCAAAAAGGCATTGACGGGCCTCCTAACCTGTAGTGTTCCTGGGTACAACAACTCCGGGGTTTTTTTTTCTGTGCCACACCCTTCATTTTGCATAAAGAAAGTCAACACACTATTTTGATGTGCATAATAACAGAGCCGATCCCAGTTCGACCAAAGTAATGTTTCGCGGTTCCGCAGAAAATTTACGCCTTAATAACCGGTGTACTGTGGTCGATTCTCTGCGACAAGCAGGAATACGAACATGAATATTTGTTGTGCGAAGCCTGCTTCTAAAGGTTTGTTCACAGATATAAACCCCAGATATCGATCAGAAGTGAACATTTAACTTTTTAGCTGGTTCGAACCCCTGTGTTAAGCAATGTTGACAATATAACGGTCACCACAGTCCATTTTAGTCTCTCGGATGGGATCTTCTTAGGCCCTGATCAACATACCCAGAGCCCAGATACCTCTTTCACGAACGACCGACCTCGGTATGACTGACGTTACATTGACATTCCATGTGACTCTCAGCCCTGTCCGGCCAGTACCATTCCGATACTTTAGTCAATGTCACCAACTGGTGTCACCTCTGTAGGGCCATTTGGCCGTATAATCACTTTTAAAGTCAATAACTATCCAAATTTCACCCGAAAATTACCTCAAAGAGCAACATTTCAGGACTGCCAGTTGCAATGAATGGTCCGCAAAACACGTCATTTCGCGAAGAGACACGTTCAAAAAAAATTACAAGTTTCCCGTGCAATAACGCACGATATGTTATGTTTTACATTTATCGAATACATTAACTAAAATAATACCTAACCTAATTAATGTAAATATATGAATTATTATAAAGTAGGAATTTGAAACAATGGTCCTTAATTTTTTTTTGAGGAGTATATATTAAAGTTTATACCGAACCGTACCGAAATTTAGAAGTCTTGTACCGTGAATCGTATGGGACTGAAGTCCGCGGTATTTTGTGTACCATGGTATACCGTTACAGCCCTGCAGTACTGCATATATAGTTCAGAAAAGCAGTAAACTCTAATCAAATCAAGTGGAATGAACTCGAATTCATATATTCTCAAATGTAACATATTTCTCCAATACAATATATTTAAGATAATGCGACACAACACCATCAATGGCCTATGCTACCGAACGGAGCGAAGGGCCTAAGTAGACCCAACACCATGCGAAAAGGTAACGCTAAATTACAACTGTCACAAAACAAAAACTCCCCAAGCAGAAATACTAGAATGCTAGGAGTAGCTCCTCTCCAATATATTACTTTGTGGCATTGTATTCCACTCTTCTTGGTTTTTGAATCACTCCTCATATAGACTCAATTCTGCATTTATTTGTAATAGAGGATAATGTTTGCAAACCCGCTAAACAGACCTGCCATAACTTTGTCCTCCAGCGATATAATTCATTGCTATGTCTCTATATTTACGAAGACAGGCTAAAACTTTAGAACGTTTTTCGAAGGTTTTAATATATAGGGACTTTGAAATGTAAACGTTGGAACGAAACACCAACACTAGCGACGAATGAGATGCTTTGATTGCTTAATCGTGTAACTGTTGTGGAGATATAAATGGAACTATATGACAAAGATGATACAAAAGAAGCACAGGATACAGACCTGAATGTAACAAAACAGCTATTGTGGTAACAATTGACATTGCCTGTAATGTGTATGGCAAGACAGTTTTACAATACTGTTTTACACTGTAGTCTGAAATATGGATTATTGTAAAGTGTAGTGCACCTTTTAGACAGTTTTATTGTCAAACCTTCTCTAAATGTTGTCAATAAAGTAGTTTTGTTTTAAATGTAAAATGCTGCGTCGATCTTTTTTATCTAAATGTGACAGGTTGTATGAGTAATACTGTGTCTTTTCCCAGAACTGTTGTACACGCATGATTATAAAACGATATGGTATGTATATGATTGTAAGAATGACAACCTCAGGCATTCTTCTCTATGACAAATCTCTTACCAAACATCGTAACTACTCTCTTAATGTCTCGAGGGCATTCATATTTCTCATATAATCACGTTTAAACATAGATGTTCCTGAATTAGTAACCCCGAACGATTCGTCGCCCGAAAATACGTAGTTGTAGTCCATGAGTAAATAAAATTGCGACGAGTAAATATCATCAAGTTCCTAATGTCACAGGGTAGTAACGAAATGGACAGGGGAGGTAGGAGTGATCAGAACAGTGGATAAATTGCTAGCACTACGTTAGCAAATACCAGAACACGTGCAGTGTAGTGCGCCTACAATATGAAACTTGAAGATTAGAAGTCGTCGGAAACTGCTGAGTAAACAGGCTACGTCCAAAACGTCAATGTTTGCGACAATGTAAGCATATTTCTCAAAATTAAGTAGACACAAGTTACTATTACAATTACTCGTAATGGCGTGTATGATTAGTTTACAGAACATAAAATTTTCAATAGTCGATGTATACCCAATGAACGTCTGAAACAATAATTATTTCTAGTCCGAATCTAATACTGGACGAATTAAACGAGATATTAATCCATATTTGTTCATTAATTATTAAGCAGGCAATTACAATTTAATTATTTATAAGTAAGAATCTAATACGTTAATATAAGTACGTATTAGTAATACGTGGGTTGGTCAAACAGTAATGAGACAAACGCTCTAAACGATAATTATTGGTAATATCAATAAAATAAGTTTTCATTTTAAATAAATGGCTCTCGTTTACATGTACGACGTCCGTGAAACGAGTAAAATCATAATTAATAGCTCATCTAATGCTTTTCTGATCTCAGCTTAATATAATAGAGGTTCTTTACCGTCGCAAACCCTTTTCACTAACGACACATAAGTATACGTCTTACAGACCTTTCTTCTGATGCTCGTTTCCTAATTTTAAATGTTTGTTTTGACCTTAATCCTAGTTTGTGGAAGAATTGTATACTTTTGAGATGTGATATTTTGCCGAAATATTGCGTAGTTTGCAGGTCATATATTAAAAACAAACAAACCTACATCAAAAACGTTTTAAATCACAGTTATTAAATATTTTTGGGTCATGTCAAGTGAATTTGGTAATTATTCGAGAAATATTCAATAAAATATACGTCAAATACTTTTCCGTACTGTATGGCGCAAATGGGCGACGTTTTGATGTGCGGCGACATTGCGCGACACCTCATATTTGACGTTGCATTAATAAAGAACTACTTATTGTAATACATCGATATTAAATGCTGCTAAATTAATGTGACACTGTCAAGTCTCAGATACGTAAATGATTGAAATGAGAGCATTTGTCACATTTCTTTTTTATCATCACACGTTTATGTTTGCACAAGATTCTTTGTAAACTATTAGTTCAATGTGATTATGAGAGTACTACGAGGAGAAATCACAACTACGAGACCCTCGTATATTTAGATTTCGGAAATTGTCCAGAATCATATAGAAAAAATTAACTGCATTTTTAATGTGACGATTCCCTTTGTTCGTGCCCGTTTTTTCTTAAGATAACCATGTAACCTAACGATTTTTTAGTTTATAGTTAAGAAGATGAAATCATTGTGTTAGGAAATATATTTGATTTAACTGATGTCATGTGCCAAATAATATTGACTGAACCAGGAAAAACAACATTCAGAAACAACCAAGTTATATGAAAGACAAAATAAAAGTTAGATTAAAAAGCAACAGTTAGACTTGACTGTCAGACAGCCTTCCGCTCCAGTACATCAAATCATTAACCTTTAGTCAGTAAACGATTGCAAATGACATCCATACAATGCAAGTTCATCACTAACCAGAAACAACTTGCTTGTAATTTATTTTGTTTTTCAAAAACATTAAGAGACAATTACATTCATAAAACATGTTTATTGTAGACCTGCTCTAATCAATTTAATTATGTGTTATATGTTTTATTCCTTTTAACTCATTAAGGTTGATGTTATTGAGTTTCCACACGCTATAAAAAACTGATGCACTTATAAACAAAGCAATAATTGTTGATGCTGATACACCCGGTCTAGTTTTATCGGATTATGAACATTGTTCACAAAATGAATATGGAGATGCAATCCAAGTGTCATCTAACATTGGAAATGGGAATGCACTATATGTATATGCATAAACAGCTGTTTGGATACACGTAATTACAGAGCACGAATGATATTCAATGTCATGTAAATTTAAAAAAAATATCGATTTTACGAAACACTAGTTGGAAAATCAAACTGAATGTCCCGCGACTACAAACACTACAAACCTTACTAAAACATATTTTCAGTGACCGTATTGGAACCGTTGATACAGTATGCCTTATTCCTGTATTATCGTGGTTCTTAATCAGCAAAACTGTGCATGCGCAGTGTGCATATATTCAAAAGAACTAAAAAAATTACCCAAACTCTTCCTATGGCTAATTCCCACACAGTCCAACTCCAAAATTAATAGTAAACAAGTTTGTTTACAAATACACGCACGTTTTACATAGTGACATCCAGCATTTAAATATTCCAGAAAGTTCCTTTTGAAAGCGTGGCTAAATTTAGGCAATCAATTTCATGACTAAAGTGCATGATTTGGAAGCTGGTCCCAGGGGAAGGTCAGATGATGCAACAAAAATGGAGGCTGATTAAAATTCACCGAGAAATCGTCACTAAATGAAGCAATGTGAAAAAAATTATTCTCGTGTTTGCAAAACTTCACTACTATCGGACTATCGGTAAAATAATACCGTATTAAGGCTCAAGTAAGGATTTTTAGCTGTTCTAGTTGCATTTTCTTGCACAAATCGGACCAATGTTTCCATCCATGAAAATTCGGACCCTCACTGTTTCGCCAAATTCATTGTTTACATTGCGACGGAATCAATAGGTAGCCACGGTTTTATAGGAATAAGGCATACTGCTCGTGTTGCTTCTTTGGCGCACAATGAAAAAGACTACTATAAATTGCAGTCTGAGAGCCAAAGGATATTAATTACAATCACACTTTTTGTACTATATTGGTTGGACTCGTGTGATGTGTTTCTCATTTGTCTACGTAATTTACTTTTCCATGTCTTTTAAATTGTGTAACGTGGTTATCTGTGTAAAACTGATATTTGTCGCCACAATGCATGCTATCAATCGCCATATCTATATGTTACATGTAACACGCTGATTTCTATAAAACATAGTCATTGTATCGTTGTCTACTTGTAGAATACACGTAATACATTTGTAACAAACGTGATTCCAACTAACTATACATCGTTACATAAATAAGCGTATTAATACTTGTTGACATTTTAATGGTGATTTATAACTTTGCTGTAAGGAAGTTGTCTTTGGGGAAACTTCATCAATCCATTAAGCAATTGGCGGGAGTCCTTCAACAAGTATGACTTTCTTGAACGTAATGGTACATGGTTATTTTAATTGCTACACTTAATCATAATTGTGAACTTTTAGTTATATAATTAAGATGTATCACCCGCAATAGTAATGTGACACTTCCATAAGATACATGGCATGAACATGTAATATAAATGTGTGTTTTTGTTTTAACAGGGGTTGTTTGCATTACGTTAAGTGCTTTACTACACTTGCATTGCATGTCCAATCAATAATTTCGTGAACAAATTTCACTACTTCAGTACTACTTGGCATAGCTGATTGATAGCTTGAATGGTCAAAATACGCTTTGATCCAATAAAAACAGAATACCTAGTCACTTTTAAATTATATGACGTCGTATGTAGACAATTAAGTTTTCATCGTACTTAAGCGACACATAATACAATATCACGTTGCGAAAAAGACTTTTGCTATCGTGTGGTTCGTTATCTTCATCATGCATACGCTGGACCTATCAAGGATAGTGATCATATGGATGCAACTGTGAGTGTATGTGTATGTTGAGACAAATATAATTCGGACCAACTTCCTTCTATTTAAAACAAACTCATCAGGCCTCGCTATATAGTGTGATGACACTGAATGGTTAGAATGTGATACTGTGACGAAGAATCAGCGATACTTGTTGTGAATGTTGTAGGGAATACAATGCTATCAGTGTGAAATCAGATGCGTATTACATGTTTGAGGAGAGAAACCTCCCATTGGCAATACACGCAACATGTAGACCAGATATTCACGGCAGATTTTTACGCGGTGTAAATACTTATGTGTGAAGTTATATTCAATGCACATAATTCAAAGTTCAAAGTATGTAACCCATTGTTTGTATAATAATGAAGATAATATAAGAGTAACTTATATATACAAAAGTAATGAAACCAATAATTCCGTAAAGGGTGTTTTCATTAATGAAAAACTGAGAATTAATTTTCTCCTTCACACGTGTTATTTGAGTTAACCTGATACTTTGATTATAGATGGTGATAATTGGCAATTAGTTGCTTGTGATTACACAATAACACAATGGTGTAGCGTGTCAACTAAAATAAGACAATTCAAGCAGCTAATTCCAAGCGCAATAAATAACTAAATAATTTCCGGTAAAATTAGTTGTTGATTAGATTATACAATAGAAGTAGATACGTTGTATAATATAATTGTAGACAATGAGTTATTTCAGATTGTATACCAGTTATAGTGTTGGTAAGTACTGAGGAGAATCCAACAAAAACACCTAAATCGAAATTGAATAAAACTGATACACTGAATAGACGGATTATCTGTTCGTTTTGAATTTTATACACAACATTATTAATACTAATCGAAGGACATCTTCTGACACAAATAAAGATCCAAGAGTTAAACAAGCGACAAAGACTCATTGGCGAACCTCAGGAATGTATTACATGCACCAGTTTCGACCCCGGACATATTCACTTAATATAAAGTGTAGGACGCTAAAACCTGCTATAATTGAACATTATAGCATAAAAACGGTGATTTTGCTCATACTTAAACGGGGACAAAAAGGTACGTTATTGTAAAGATTCTCGCGCGCACGCGCTGTTGGTGTTCAGTTTTAAGTATGCTCATTTCAGGACACAGCAGACGAAAATAAATGATTTACAGCGTTATATGAACTGTAATTCACATTCTAATTGTAACTACTAATCAATTTTCTATAATAGTAAAATAATAAACATAAACAAACCCCCAATGTCACTGTTTTCTTGGTATTTTCCAATACCGGAAGTCGACACTCATAACAAAAACATGTATGTGACGTAACGTTTGCTAAGCGACGTCGCGTTTGTTTTCCCGACGTCGCTCAATATTTCCCGCCTAAGTGTCGTAATTTTGACAAACACACTCATAAATGGTTATTTTATGCTATAATAGCGTTTACGCAAGCCTTTTCGTGCTATTACATCTGCAGAGTCCCTCGGGAGTGTTGGTGCCCTCGCCCTAACGGGCTTGGGCACCAACCGTCCCTCGGGACTCTGCAGATGTAATAGCACGAAAAAGCATGCGTTAACCCTACAAAGATACAAATGTAAGTTTGGCTTTTATTAATACCATAAACGGAACAAAAAAGACTTTGATGTATTGCCAATATATAGTAACAATGGATGAAACTACTAACAAACAAATGAACGGTTCATAACGTGGACATTTCAATAAAAGCTCAATAGGTGACTGATGCTAAAATCCTTAATAAAACTAAGGGAACGTTTAAATTAATCCTTGTACAAGCTGCCATGTAGGCTCGCCTCATATTTCGTTCTAATCGTTATGTTCAGTTTTAATTTAGTCAAATCATGCGAGGAATCTCTATAACTAAACTATCTGATGATGAATGCGATTTACAGATAGTATTATTCATTATAGCATAAAAACGGTGATTTTGCTCATGCTTAAATGGGAAAAAAAGGTACGTTATTGTAAAGATTCTCGCGCACACGCGCTGTTGGTGTTCAGTTTTAAGTATGCTCATTTTAGGACCCAGCCGACGAAAATAAATGATTTACAGCGTTATATGAACTGTAATTCACATTCTAATTGTAACTACTAATCAATTTTCTATAATAGTAAAATAATAAACGTAAACAAACCCGCAATGTCACTGTTTTCTTGGTATTTTCCGATACCGGAAGTCGACGCTCATAACAAAAACTTGTATGTGACGTAACGTTTGCTAAGCGACGTCGCGTTTGTTTTCCCGACGTCGCCCAAAATATCCCGCCAAAATGTCGTTATTTTTAAAAACATACTAATAAAGTGTTGTTTATATGCTATAATAGCGTTCACGCATGCTTTTTCGTGCTAATACATCTGCAGAGTCCCTCGGGAGTGTTGGTGCCCTCGCCCTGACGGGCTTGGGCACCAACCGTCCCTCGGGACTCTGCAGATGTAATAGCACAAAAAAGCATGCGTTAACCCTACAATGACGTCTAATAAGTACCATATGGCGTGATTGCAATGGTCCGGCTTTATCTCTATATATCAATTAATTGCATTGCTTTGTTTTTGCGTTCCATTGGCACGTCTGTAAGAGCAGCTATATTGTTCTGTCTATTCGGCATATAACAATTTTGGCTGTGATGAAATTGTGTTGCTTGATACATAGTCCTCACTGTCATATGTGTGAGGTTTGTGTAACTGTGATATCATGGTACTTGTGTCATAGTTGCTGAGCTTTTGCACAATTTGGCCAGATCGGATGTCATCTGTTTAGCTTCACATTTTACAATAAACAGTGATAATATCATATGATATGTAAAATTGATATGGCGAAATCGGACAGGGAAGGCAGCACTCAACTTAAACAACCTAGCACAAGAAACCGTAACAACACAACATAACATAAATACACGGAGTAATGCCCACACATACACCCAACGAAATGATTAAAATACCAAGTCACCGCTTGTTTCACAAAGAAAAAAAAGACTTCGTCAGCAATTTGGTTATTAAATTGCTTATAATATTTCACTTTAACATAGTGTGATAATTTATAACACATTTTGCATGAGGGTAATAGAAGTGGTGTGGAATTATGTGTAAGATACGCACCTGTAGCATTTGAACTTCGCTTGTTTGTCGGTTGTTTTTATCATATGAGGGTTTTAATTTCGTAATGTAATTAATCTGATTTTAAATATGATCTGCTTCAATACTGGATAAAAATAAAATTAGCACACAGTCAATTGTCACATATCATCAATAAGGTGAAAACCGATACCAGCAATATAAAAGTCACAAGTAGTTGCGGACAATGTAAAACAAAACAGATGAGAGCGTCATATAATCATTGACATATAGATACACCTAGCCATGTTGTTGTTTAAGCCGGCAAATACTTCCAGACACTTACCAGTAATTGGTTCGTATGTTCAAAGTCTCAATACGTTGACTCCGATCATTCATAATTTTTGTTTGTCACATGCAGAAAAAAAAATGTTTATTGGATGGTATGACTTCGCACAGTAACCTCATGGGGACACTGCATATGTCTGCACGCAAACTATTACACTTAAAATAATCTTAACTTGTTCTTCTTTCTTTAATTCTTTGCTATGATCGTTTTAACATGATAAATACTGTCCCTATGTGTTATACCACATATATTATAACAAGGATCAAAGACACACCGTTACTGTAACACATCAAATGTTGTTGCCGGTGTTGAAAATTGACCTGAGTGTTATCTCTGAATAGTATGGACAATTCGTTAGAGACAAGCATGGTAACACATAGCCTTATTCGTCTAACATTCATGATGACCAAAGTCATGTCATAAACACAGATTTTACACACGGCGCAAAATGTAGCATTATTAGCACTGACAACGACCAATTGGTACAAAAAGGTCACACTCTTGGGATCTTACCAAGCCAAATTTCTTTTATTTCGAAAGTCAATAGACCATAGTGTTTTTTAGAGTATTACAATATGTCATTGATATTACGTATAGTTGTGAATATACATGCATCTTTCTTATGTATTTTCTGAGATGTTTGTTTTTTCAAAACCACATTTCCTTTTAGTTCGAGTGCAATTCTTAGAGTTAAAGTTACAGACATGGTACATGTATTGTGTGTGCAACTTTTCGATTTGTTTATGTGAAGTATTATTTTACGTGTGTGGTTGTCGTTCACCTTCGATTTGCAAATTGAACATAGCTAAGATGCAATTCAAAGACTAAAACGGACCAGAGAGCACTACTCGTAAAAATAATTATATGCAAATTGGTACAATGTTACTTGAAAATATACAATGCTTAAAATTGTAAATTGCACGACTGCAAATACATTTACCGGCTTCTACTTTCGTGTAAATTACAGTTGACTATACATGGTGTTGTAACTTCATAAACACTGCGCATATTGTCCAATTAGTTGAAAAGTAGACGACATTTGCAAGGATACATTACAATTACAATGTAAAGTTTACATGTATGTATACCCTAAAACAGAATAAATGATCATTTAAACTAACGTGCCTGCTTTATGTTGGTACAAAACTTTGGTTGAACAATCTAATTGAACTGGTCTTCCTTGTAAGGTTTTTTGAAAAATCATTCTCTAAACAGTAAAATTACGTTGAAACGCGTCTCGATGGAATACTCTCATGTTACTGATGTGAGAAAATATTTGGATTTTACAACGTAGTAAGTGTCATTAGTCACGACATAATATTCCCGATGCTATAACCACATAGTGCGCGTTACCGGTTTTCTCAAACATTGATTTCAGGTGAGTAGTACAGTTTGGATAGCACTGTTAAAACTATATACATGTGTATATCTAACAATAATAACACTATTATGCTTGTAGTTATTGTATGACTCTAACGCGATAATCTAAAATGTCAATATAAACAGAAAACACTGATTATTACATCGATTTAGGGGAGCAGAATTTTTTTTTATCTATTTAAACCTTTTACCAAATTTACCAGTAATTATTACGTCTTGGCTTAATGGAATAGATGATCGACTACCAATCTTGCGGTTTGAGTTCGATCCTTCGCCTTTTCATTTGTTCATTTTATATTTTTAACTAAGCATATTCCTTTTTTGTCGTGACCTTCTACGTGACATTGGCATTACGCAATCAGTAGAGCTTTCAGACGGATTATTGAACCATGATGTATTCTATAAATTATTGACAAGTCTGTGTCGAGGTCACATTTGTCTCCTATGATATGAACTATTAGTAGTGTTTGGTTGATGTGAACGTAATAATTTAAGATTAAAAAGAGGAAGTCGATCTGAAAACAAATGTATATACATGTATGCATGAAGGCTCGAACTCGTGTCTGCATTGTCTCAAAAATATATATTTCCCATCGATAAACCACTTAGTTAATTCATCAGACATAATGGATGGTCACTTTTATTCACCAAGTAAATTGAAATCACATTACGCATTGAAAAGATGATCTATTTTCCAATGTGCACGTGTTTATACCTGGTTTACACGTTTACTTGAAGTGGCACAAGTCCCAATACCTTTTTAGAGTTATCTATTGTGATTACGAAGGTTATTTAGTTTTGTCCTTTTCACTTGCATATCCATGTGTAGTTTGTAGTTATTACCAAATACGCATACGGAGGAAAATGACTAATTATAGATTAGTCGAAGTTTTGAATATTTGAAATGAGTTAACAAACTAACCCAAATGATTCATGTACCTATAGATTCAGGCACAATGTTTGCAATGTAAGTAGAAACATCTTTATATTGAGAATATGTGGTAAATGCCTGACAATGTACAGATATGCAACATTTTTATGAATAAATGAAGAACATTCTATAAATACCAAACTTGATGTTTAGTGCGCTCCATATATCTTCCGCCCATTCATGTAGTGACTACAAATGTGTTTAGCAGAGACAGCAGTTCAAAGCACTTCGAAGTTGACAAATGGGTGAATCGGAATTTCAGATACATGTACTGGTATAATGGATTTACAGCATTCAGGAATACACATGTACGAGAAATTGCAATTTTGGCGACACTTTGGGTCACTCACTGCATATTAACAATATAGGCTCTAGTGCAAAATATTGTGCAATATATAGAGCATCTATCACGAGTGACCAATTGATATGAATTTTTATTATATGCTTTCAATGGATTATGGCTTTTTTCAGTGAAAATAACAATGACAAATAACAGTGAAAATAACATTTTGATAATTTCACTGTTTTTGACGGAACTACTTTCTTGAATGAAAATACAAATTACCTCCCTTGTATTATTTGTTTACATTACATTTTTACCTCCCTTTGATGACGTCTGCTATTGGCATCTGTCAAAAAAGATGGAGGAATTTGGTGGGTTTGAGTTTGAATCCTTTTTTGGCCATTTGTTTGAGCCTGAAGAGGAACAAAATGTAGCAAGAGCCTTGAGTACCGAAAATGAAGAACAAGACAAAAATCCAGGTGTAAGAACTTTCAAAGAAGTTGATGTGGATACATTTTTAGAAGGTTCGTTAAATGAAAACACAAAAAAGAAAACAGACGGTGACTTGAGGTTCTTCAAAAATTACTTATTGTCAAGAAATGAGCTAAGAGAACCCGAAATAATCAGTGCAGAAGAGTTAAATAACTATATATGTGGATTTTTGTTGGGTGCAACAAAATGCAATGGTCATGAGTATGAACCGAGTACATTGAGAGGCTTTATAAGCAGCATTGATCGTTATTTAAAAGCCAAAAACTCAAATATATCTGTAATGAAGGATATCCAATTCTATAAAGCCAGAATGGTTTTAAAAGGTAAACAAAAGCAATTGAAAAGTGCTGGCTACGGGAACAAACCGAAAACCGCTGAGCCTCTGCAAGAAATTCACATCAAAAAGATGCATGAGGCCAACACTTTAGGAGATGAAAATCCCACAGCACTTCTTCATTCTTTGTGGCTTATTTGTACGACGCATTTTGGAATGCGAACAGGAAGGGAGGTTCACAGCCTATGCTGGGGTGATGTAAGCCTTGGAATTGACCACGAGTCTGGAGAAGAATACATCATTCTAGACACCGAGAGGCAGACAAAAACCAGAACTGGGGAGAATCCCAAAGACACAAGGCAAGTATATCTTTAAATTATAAACACATTTCTACAAAGAATATGATTATCATATTCAATATAAAAGAAAATTTCAGTTTTGTAAAGAACTTAGTAAATGAAAATCTAAGTCAAATTAAAAAGAGTATTAATAAAAATTCATTAATGCAGTACAGTAATCCTGAATAACATACCAAATGAACTTAAAAAATCCCGATAAAAAATGTAAAAAAAATATACCTACTGGAGGCGCAGAAAGGTGCTTCTTTCCCAAACCTCCAAATTTTGCTTAGGACCTTGTTCCCAAACAGGGAAGAAACAGGCGGAAGTACCGCACAGAGAAATAATTTAATGAATTTAGTGAAAATAACAATAAAAATAACAATAAAAATAACATTTTGATAATTTAACACTTCTGACAGCTGTTTCCAGTACCGCACAGAAAAAGAAACAATATGGCACCATAATTGTCAGTGATTTAATCATTACTTTTTATTATTTAGGCTCCTGAAACCTAAAGCATACAGCAACCCAGACAACCCAGCACAAGATCCGGTTCACCTATACAAGCTTTATAGATCTAAAAGGCCGGTGACTGCATGCGAGGACAACAGCCCATTCTTTCTCGTGCCAGGTGGAAGAAACCAGAAATGTTGGTACCGAAATACAGCCATGGGGATAAATAGATTGTATGCTATTATGAAGGACATGAAAGAGGATGCGGGTATCCAAGCACCAAGAATAACTCCTTATAGGTAAAGCTTGATAAGAAAATTAAGTACCTTTGATAATGTTAAGATAAACTCATGAAAATAATTTAATGTAACTGGCAAACCAATGAAATGGGAAGTAAGCAATTGCTTTCTAACATTTCCCTGGTTTCTGGCTTTTTTATAACAATTTTTTTCCAAAATGAAATACTGAAGTAAGTCTACAGTAGAACAAAACATGTTACTTACATCTGATCTGTACATGGTTTGGTTAAACATTTGTTTCTTTAGTAGTGGCTGTTGTAAGTGGACCCTACCCTGCATGGATGAATTCCTAGACCTAACAGAATATTCTAGCTAAATGTTCATATCCAAGATGATAACAGGCAGTTCGGAACAACCTAAATAGTAACTGTAAATGAGTAGTTCATACATAAACAGCTACTACTAGATAGGTAACGATCTAACCTGGGTTTTTTTTAATTCTTCAGCGCCAGGAAGAGAATGATCCAGAAGTTGACTGATGATGGTGTTCCGGCCAACCAAATCGTCCAGATATCTGGACATAAGAATGTCAACAGTTTAAATAACTACAGCAAGATGAATAACGAACAAAATAGATCGATTTCTGGAATATTGTCCAACAAGCCCTGTTCCACTGTAGCTGTTGCTCCAAATCAAAATAATAAAGAGAATCTCGTCGCCCCAACCACTGATTCTGACAACTTCATGCCGCGAGGGTTTTTTATTAACAGCAATTTTCATGGAAATGTAACATTTAACTTTAACACTAACAGGAGTGACACTACCCACACACAACTTTCTCAACAAGTTGTCCAACCTGGGCAATCGACATCGGTCGAGTCATTTTCGCCAGACTCCCGAAGACCTTTCAAAAGAATCCGTCCAATGTTGTACAGCGACACTGACAGTGATTAAATAAAGATGAATCGGACAGTAGCCTAATCAATGTGTTACATGATCCAATGTTTGTTTCCCGTTCCCTTTCGTTGTTTATATATTTACAAATTAATAATCCAAATAAAATGTGTTGACATGAGGTTCACAATGGCGGATCACAAATTTGTTTGATAATACTCCGCGGGTTGTAGTTTTATAACTGTCAGTCATTTCGATTGTAATAAATCATTAAAACCGTTTAGTGTGTGTTAAATATTATGTTTGTTTTATTTGTCAACTTTACACATATTTTGTTTTAGGTTTTGCCGACAAATAATATTATAAACAGCTGCACTACTTTCAGCGGAACTTCTGTTCGAAAAAGTGAATCGGTTGATATGAATTTGAGGCGCCCCACGGGGTGAGGCTCAAAATAGGGAATAGTTAAATACTATTATATGGTTAATTACGCATATAATAAACAGAAAATTTGTTGATTTTTGGTGTAAGATCGAATTTTATTTCACTCGTGATCACATAAATCAATATTTTCACTCGTGGCTACGCCACTCGTGAAAATATTGATTTCTGTGATCACTCGGTGAAATAAAATTCGATCTTACACCAAAATCAACAAATATCCTCTATATATTAAACGAGTTTTGGAAAAAAAATTAAGCGAGCCTGTGGCCAGCTTAATAATATTTCCTGAACGAGTTTAGTAAATATACTATATATATCAATTAACAACGATTGATATATTCTTTATATCATATGACACTAAAAACCCAAAATACGCATCGACTTATTGGAAAAACTCAATTACTTATAGTACACGTGGTACGTATAAATTTATACGTACTGGCTATACTAACCTGGATACAAGAAAAGTCATGTGATATAAACATGTACGTGACTCAGTACAAACTCGTATTTTATTATATTTTGCCCATTCGCATGTATGGAACACACGTGCGATTTTCATTACATATATTTAGAATTCCATATTGATTAAAAACTTATCACCTCAATCGAACTATAACCTTACCATGGATAGAATCTAGTCTGAATTAAAATAAGTTATTTGTTTTACTTTTTGGAACCAAACCAACCGTTGTAATCATGATTTACGGATATGGAACACTAACATGAGTTCTAACTGCTTAACTACCTCCCAAGACCATTGCAATTGTAGCAGAAAATTAAAAAGTTCAGACTCTACGCACAAGCGTTTTTGTCAATGTCAAATAGAAATGCAATTTAAACTATCAAATTGATGAAGGGGTTAAAGTTTCCATAGGGCTTTATATTTTAAACTGACATCGTGTTTTGTAACGTTGCTAACGTGTTTCACATTCTTCTTAAGCGCATCGAGCATTTTGGGATTACTAGCATGATTTTGTTAATCTGGTGACATTTAACACAGTTTTACTAGAATTGTATGTTAATAACATGTTTGAAAGTATATAATATAATGTTCATTTATAATAGATATATCTTGTTGCACAACCAAATATTTAACAGCACTTATAAAACAACATTGAAAACCCTAGCCAGTGACAATCATTTTGTTCGCTTGCCTATTAAAGAACTGGCTAAACAGTTAAAAGTCTTTAGTACATGCCATACCGATTGCAATGCATATCATTGCCCATTCAGGCACGTATTCCTATCAAACCGCTTGCTAGAGGGTCAAACATTTTGCCACCGTATAATTGCTTTCCAACAAGACCACTGGCTAACGTGTTAAATCGTTTAACAACCGGACCACTGGCTAGAAAGTTAAAGTGTCCACCGTCGAATCGTTTACCAACAAGTCCACTTGCATGGGAAACGAAATTGCCCCCGTCGTATCTTTTGCCAACTCATCTACTAGCCAACCAATCATATCACTTACAAGAGAATCGTAGGAGATACTTTTATTTTCCTCGTCATTTGATATGTGTGGGTCGAGGTCATCCCACACATACCTTACAACAAATCATTGTTAGTAGTTACTAAAACTATATTATATAACATCACATAATGCTAACTAAATAAGTTTTTAATGTAGTGGTATACATCCACATTACCGGTATGTAATCAATATAATATATATAAGAATATCCCCTGCAGAATTAGGGTAAAGAGAAAAGAAAGTAATTTTCATAAGAGGTTAGAGCAAAGAAGAGAATGATAGATAGACATAGAAACCATGAGGTATAAAACTACTATCAGTTTATTGACTTAATTAATAAAGTCGGCTACAACTGACCAATATATTTTAGTTTTTTCTTTGGAGTATGTTTTTCTTTCAATTGTCAAGGCAAGGTTTAGACTGTTTTTAATCCTATTACTGTTGGAATATTTTTTTTCCTTTTACATAAGTAAATATATTTCTCAGTTTGTAAATATAGCATGTTACATTTTTGTTTACTGCCTAATATGAAGTTTTTACTATTAATGTCTTTATCTAAGTCTTTAGTATACTGCTTTATTTCTGAAATAATATTTTGTAATAATGGGCAATCCCAGAATAAATGAATAAGTGTTTCCTTTTCCTTGTTGCAAAAAGTACAATTGTCTGAAGGTGAAATCACCATTTTATTTAATATAATGTTTGTACCTAAAATTCTGTGATTGATTTTAGTTTGAAACCATTGTAAATATGTATCATTTGTTATATTAAAGACCCAACTATTTATAATTTTCCATTCCTTTTGGTTACAAAGGTATAACTCGTTCCATTTATGTTGACTTGTTGGTAGTAAATTTGATTTTATTAATAGATTGTGTTTTGAATATGCCTCACTTTTGTTTAGTATTATAGGTTTAAAGAGTATTGGTATAATTGGAAAAATATTGTTTCCTTTCTCATTTTTGTCAAACGTAATTTGCATTGATGTTATCAAACGTTTAATGGATTTTACAATCCCTTCTTACTGCAGAAAATTTATGCTTGTATCAGTGTTCTTTTCTAAATCTGTTCTTTTAATAAAGTTACCGTTTTTAGTCATTAAGTCGTTAATATATCTGATACCTTTATCATACCAAGACTTGTAAAATACAGGACGGTTGTCTATCAAATATTATGGTTATAAAATAAAGAGAATCGAAGTTACCGCCGTCGTATCGCTCGCCGACAAGTCCACTAGCTAATAATTATAATCGAATCATTTACCCACGAAACCACACGCTAGAGAATCAAAGTTTCCGTCGCCGAACCGTTTACCTACAAGTCCGCTCGACAATGCATCGAAACTATTACCGTAGTAAAGTTTTCCAAGTATTCCATTAATTCAAAACTTTAGCCTCTCCTTTTTATCGGGATCACCGATGTATCATCCGTCATCTGGCGCGTCCGATCCATCTATACTGTTTTAATTTCATATTTGCGGTTTCAAGCTCAAAACACAAAACTGAAAACAATATGAATCGTTTTACTTTCTTGAGAAGTAAGTTATGAAATAATTCAATTAACATAACATATTGCCTAGAGACAACTAGCCTCAAGATTCCTTTTTATAACCGACTTAATTATGCTAAATGATCACGCATATTAGTTTGCCAAATAATGCGATTCGAACCCATATTATATCGCGTCATCGCCTAGCAATGCGTATAGTAGTACGAAGTGGTACAGTATAACCACTCTTCACAGGAATAACATTCGTTCTAACACTATATGCTATGAAAGTAGGCATGTAAAGCGAAGTAGGCTAGGACATATGCTTTGCAGTGTAGAAACATTGTTTGTTATTATTTCTTACCTAAGACCAAATGCTGCAACCGCGTAGACATTTTTAGGTTTGAATGCATCAACACTTTAGGAATGTACCTGGTATTAGCTATAAATGCTATAATTCGTAAGACTTTTGCCATATCACTGAAGGGGATCTTGATCTGACAAATAATGTAATAAATGGCAATTTTGGAAGACATGCATATGAGAATGTCACGTTGTAGCAATGTAAAATGTAATATCAATCAGCATGTCCGTTTTATTAGAAACACCCGCTAAAGTGGACAATTATGACCGTGATAATTATTTTCCAACAAATCGAACACTAGTAGAAAGTATCCGAAATTTCCATGTACATGATGCAATATTATAAATCTAAAAAATGTACACTTTTTCTTCCGCTTGTACTTTGCTTTTTGTTTAACTACGGCTGCACTATCTGATCTTATGTAATACTTTTTTCCACATGACCGAATTTGACCACATGTTGACGAAACATGTACTTGTTTTCAATTGTGCACGTATCTTCTAAAACAATAATATATATTAAGTAAATTTGTGAAAGCTTATAAGTATGGAGAACGTTCAATGGACACTGACAGATAACACAATAAACAAGCACTTTCGTTTGGCTAATATGTCGAGATGACCTTTTCAAATACTTGAGTTAATAACATTAGTTTGGGTTACTAGGTACAAACTATGGAATTTCAATAGGACGAACCAGCCACATTGTTGAATATTGGTAGCATTTTGACTCTAAGGGAATAATTTGGTATCCTCACAGCATAAATACACAATGAACATAATGTATATTTTTTAAATATTTTGTAATATGTTGATCGATATGTTGCTTTGTGACCCTCATAATAAATGTTATTGGGGGAGAAGAACATGTTTCCACCTACGTTACACTAAGTGTACACATACTTTCCTAATACAATATATATTGTTTTTCAGAAAAAAGCCTTATTCCCTTTCCATTATCTTCTATAACAATATAGACAAATGACAAAACAAAATAAACAGTGTTTGGTCACTGGAAGGTCAGGCTATATTGGTAGAATATTCTTACAGTAGGGATTATCGGAGAATTTCACATTAGTGAGGACTTCTATTGACATTGATCCAATATGAAGGGAATGATGTGACAGTTAATGCAAATAGTGCATCTTACGACGGACAGGACACATTGTTGTTAAGCTGTAGGGATGGTTACAAAAACCACATGTATAACAATCGGTACTGTTACTTATATTCTGCGGAAGTCCATAATTTAATTTTAATAAGTGTCACAGTGCCCCATACACAAAACAAACATTTACACGAACATGAATTATACGTACCATTTGCTTAATTTGTTGTTTTATTCAATATTCAATGTGAACAGTTTGCGTCAATGTAACGTATTTAAGTTATGTAAAGTGGTTATTCAGTTACTGCAAATAAGATATATTGGTTGTCATTAGCATTTACAGAGTCTGTTACACATTTAGTTGCATGTAAAGTTCAGTCGTCGTTAAGCATGTTGCTAGAATAATCATTAACCAGTACGTGTCTTCTTCCAAAAGTTGTCAACTCGTGCGTACTGTTTTGTCTAAGTAGTTAGAAATAGAATCGTTGTTAAAGGTGATTTAGCTTAAACGCTAAGGTATGAGTCAAACGTTTTGAGTTATGATATTACCATAACATTGTTTTCCAATAAAATTCGTTCCTAATAAATAATATAACATACACAAATACTTAGATTTCTTCAGTAACTTGTCGATTAGGTAACTGAAAACATTTCAATTTAACATAGTCTAATAACGCATGTCTCATGAGGGTAATAAAAATGGCATGACAATAATTACAATGTTTTTATCTGGAGTTTTGAGCTTCATTTATTTGCCTTTTTTAACTAATTTGAGTTGCTTTAATTTCTTCCCTAAATCCCGCTGGTTTTGAATGTCATCTGCTTAGATACTGGATAAAAACAACATTGACACAAATTCAAAAGTCGGAAGTGAAATGTCACGAAAAAGAAAGCCCATACCAGTAATACCATAAGGAACCCGTAGTAACTGTTAATATAAAACGAAACAGATAAGCAAATCATTCAATTACTCTAAAACGAGACGAGCTTATACTTTCCAACGTGCTAATCGACGTTTCAGCACACTATATATACTGTTGGAAATGTTCTTGTGGAAGTGTACAAAGGCCATTCAAACATGTATCAGAAATTGATTCGTAGTTTCAAAATTTCAAAATGTCGACACCTAGCTTAACTACGGCTCATTAAAAATCTCATTTTGTGACTTGCAGAAATAATAATGTACAACGGATGGTACATGTACGTGTCGCACGGTAACCTCTTGTGAACACTGCCTATGTCTACACGCACACTGTTACATTTAACATACTCGTATTAACCTCAACTTGCTTTTGTTTTCTTTTATTTGCTATGATCGTTTTTGCTATGATCGTTATAAATACTATCTTTGTCTGTCAAATCACACACTATATGTTATTACACGGATCAAATATTGAAGATACTTTGTACTTAAGTACATCAAATGTTGTGTGTGGTGAAAATTGACCCGAGGATTATCTCAGAATATTATGGACAACTCCTTAGAGACAAACATTGTAACACTTAGCCTTATTCGACTAATATTCATGATGACCAAAGTCAAGCCATCAACACAGATTTTACCAGCCGTGCAGACTTTATGCATTATTGACACGGACACAGACCAATTAGCAAAAACATATATCATAATCTCGGGAGCATTCCATGACAAATGTATTTTATTCCGTAAGTGAATTGACCAAGCTGCTTTTAAGAGTATTAGTATTGAGAAGCAGGAGGTCGTAAAGGATTACATCATAACAACCTGATATAAGAAAACTAGTATCAGTATTTTGGAGTGTATTGTATGTCCATATCCACCACAGCATGTCTTTGATACTACCCATTGTTAACCGTATATTTACTGTACTAGCTATGTACTTTACAATGAAATATAAATGTTTTTCTATGCCAAATGCGACATGTTTTGTAAACACCAATAAATGTATTCCAAAACATTACAAACAATGTATTCAAACTCTTTCAGCGATGCGCTTTGTGGATTGGTGTCAAAGGGTAGCCTAACATAATGTACAAATAGTCTTTCAGATGAGAGTTCAAACCTAGGTCCCGTTTATTATGCTACACACCAGGCACGTAAACGAACTATGGAATATTAAATCAGACTAACTGCAGTAATAATGTTGGTTTTAATCCAAAGAAAAGAGAGTACATATACAAAAGCCTACAATAGGCTCATACACAAAACAGCTATATGGATTCTTCTGGAACTAGGGTATCTTCCGTTTATGTTTCCACCAGAATCTAAAATGAATATTCTTGGGGTCCACTCATATGGTGGCGAGGATAAATAAAATCCTATGCAATATACCCGTTCGAATTGTTTAGTATTATGTTACGTGTGTAGTTGACGTTCACCTTGAATTAGCAAATTAAACTCAGATAAGTGACAATTAAAAGTCTGACTCAGAACAAAGAGCACCGATCGTAAATATAATTACATTTGAATTAGAAAAACAGTTTCCTGAAAATATATATGACTTCAAAATTGTAAATTGCATGCATGTAATTGCATTTACCCACTTCATATAAATTGCAGTTGGCTATATGGGGTTTTGTAACTTCATTAACAACGCGAATGTTGTCAATTTATTTGAAAAGTAGACATGTGGAAGGGTTAAAACACGTTACTGATACCTTAATACCTGTGTTCGTGTTCATTTAAACTGATGTGTCTTTTTTGCATTGGTAAAACCATATAGTTGAGCCGCCTACTTGAACTGTTCTTCTTTGTGGAGGTTTGTGCAAAGTGCATTCTAAACAGCATGGATTGTGTTGAAACACGTCACGAAAAAATAGTTTCCGTTAATTATGAGAGAAACTGTGATCACTCTCGACATAGCATTCCCGATGTAATAACCACATAATGCACGTTACATATTTCCGCATATATTTAGGTCAAGTCAGGTCAGATCAGGTCAGAAGTACAATTCATGTATCGAACTGTAATAAAACGTCACTGAAACACTTTTATTACATATTGTATATTAAAAGCATAGCCAGGCTAAATGTCACAATTATAGCTTTCGTAGGGAGAAGTTAAACGGCTTACATGTCTGGCTGTATCGTCCCGTATAGAATATTATCTACTTGTATGTAAGAATAGAAATTCTACGAACTTGTGGTCATATACTGAGAAATACTTATTTGGGTACAGGTTGGAGTTACTACCATATTCGTATATCGTGTTATTGCTGTGTTATTTGCTACATGTAAATAGAGAAAAAAATGAATTGATTCCGGTCGGAATAAAATCGTGTCATGTTCGGAAGTAAAAGCCGGATTTGCCCAATGTCTTTTAGCTTTGTTCAAGTTCATTTTTTAAAATAGAATGACCTTAACGGTCCATACACCAATATATTGTTGGCAATGCTAGTCGATACATCGTCTGAATAAAAATTCCGTGTTATATGCATGGATAAACGAAAGACACTCTATGAATACACAACTTGTGGCTTAGTGTGTTCCATTTATCTTCCGCCCATTCCATTAGTCACTTCAAATGTGTTCAGCAAAGGCAGCAACTCAAAGCACTTCGTAGTTGACAAATGGATGAATCGGAATTCCAAATAAATATACAAATTAATGCATGAAATCATCCACAAATACGCAGGTACCAGAAATTGCAATTATGGCGACACTTTGGAGCGTAACTGCGTAACTATTAATTATATAGGATTTGAGCAAAATGTTGTAAAGCAAAAAAACAAAATATGTATTTTATTACATTTTGTCAATACATATGTAAGGAATACACGTGCTTTTTTTATTACATCAATTCAGAATTTCATTCAAAATGTATCACCTCAATCGAAATATAACCTTACCATTGATAGAATCTAGACTGAATTAAACTAAGTTGTTGGTTTTACTCTTTTGAACTAAGCCAACGTTTGTAATCATGATTCATGGATAGGCAACATTTAACCAATGTCTAACTGCATCTGCAACTGTAGCAAAACATTACAGAGTTCAGACTTAACGCACAAGTGATTTTGTCGATGTCAAAAATAAATACAATTTGAATTATCATCAAAGAAATGTAGATTAACTTTTCTTCTGAGGTTTCTATTATAAACTGACATCGTGTTTTGTAACGTTGCTAGCCTGTTTTCCATTCTATCTTAAGCGCATCGATCACTTTGGAATTACTGGCATGACATTGTTAATCTGGTAACATTTTACAAAGTTAAAAGAGAATCGAATGTTAATAGCATGTTTGAAAGTACATACATATGTAGCGAAAATAGTGTTATGTTCATTTAGAATAGCTTTATCTTGTTTCACAACCAAATACTTAACAGCACTTATATAACATCATTCCAACACTTAGCGAGTGACAACTTCTTTTGTTCGTTTTGTTCAGGCTAAATCGTCAAAAGGTCGTTAATATATGCCATACCGATTGTAGCGTATACCATTGTCCGATCGGGCACGTTTTCTTACTATACCGCATGCTAGAGGGTCAAACATTCCACCCTCCTCGAATCGCTTACCAACAGGACCGTTGACTCAGGTATCAACTATGTTACCAACCAGACCACTGGCTAGAGAGTTAAGGTATCTACTGTCGAATCGTTTACCAACAAGTCTTCTTGCAATGGGATCAAAATTGCCCCGTCATTTATTTTGCCAACTAATCCAATAGCTAATGTATCGATTCGTTAACCCACCGTCGACGAACCGTTTACCTACAAGGCCTGTTTCCAATAAAACGGAACTATCACTGTAGTAACGTTTCCAATTATTCCACTGGTGAGGGATTCAAACCTTTCGATTCTCCTTTTATCAGCATCTCCAATGTACGCCCCGTCATCTGACGCATCTGATCCATCTAGAAACCGGAATCTCTTTCCTAGCAGATTTCATAAATCATTTTTGTCGTTCCACACTGTGTTTATATTTCTTAATGAGTAGTACTTTGAAATAGTATCCGATACGGCATCAATAAATCCGATAACGTGTCGCTGAAACAACAACAACCAGTTTGAAGGCTTTTATATGCATGCTATTGTTTATGTAGATTGCCGCCGTCTGTATTCAATTTGGTTTTGATCTCTTTAAACAGTGTTGTCCTTGTTTTCGATAACTACAACTCTGAACTACATGAAAATAAAGGTTTTAAAAGAAACACATTAACTAGTTTAGGAATCTTCTGTTTATGATCAATTTCTTAAGGCTAAACGAATTTATCAGCTTTTCTCCTGATGTAATATACACACTTATATCCTATTTCGGAATGTATTTAATACCACATTCGTTGGAAATGATATCTATAGTATCATGTTTACAGTAATCCTTGTGTATGTATAATATTGAACAATTATGACTATTGATTCTGTTACGAATGAGAAATTCAGTTATATATTCAGTACACTGTATAAAGTAATAAGATATACACTGTAGTAGGCATTGTGAATTCAATACATTCTCAGACAACGTGACCGGAAATATCCCAAAATAATTATCATGTACAACCGTGCGGGGGTAGCTCCTAACCACCTACGTAAAACACACACAGAAGGTACATGTACATCACGTATCTCACGAAAAAATATATTCCGATATACTACCCCTAACACTATATGGTTTCTTAAATAATCTAAAATCAGATGTCATGAACGCTGTATCTGTCACTATCTTAATACAAGGTACATTTCATAGACATACGTATTTTAGCTAAGGACGGAATTTTCCGCAAATTATACATATCGAGAATTCTAAGAGTTGCATTTATCCGCGGTAGTTCTAGTTCACATGACTTATTTTGAATGTACTATTTGTCTTATTAGTGTGCTTAAAATAGCATATGAAAAATGTCATAAAGTTAAACCCATCAAAACGAATATGGACCAAGTTACACCTACAACATTATAAATGACATAGTTTCAGCACCAAAAGCTAACACTTGTATAAGATTTATGTTCCCACCCGAATCGGGTAAAACGTAGCAGTCATAATTTCGAGGTCGTGGTGTTATAAAAGTGGAATTTATGTCTGGTATTCCTGTTACAACGCCATGGAATAATTAAGATATCAACCTATCATGTATCATAAATAATACAATAGGAAGCAACCCGCATGTCAATTAAAAGTATTAATTATTTATCATGTGTCTGATTTCATACTGACTTTCGTACTGACAAATGTACTTTTATGAGCGTCCGAACGATTAATATTAAAGCGACATGCAATATGCTAATTACGAAACATATCTGATTGCAAACTTGTGTATCAACAAAAAGAATAGTTTATGAATACTCTATTAATAATCGACGTGTTCTTTAATTAAAACACCAGTAAATAAGACGCAGAACAAATTAATTGAAATTATTATTAAGTGATTAGCTATTCTGGACGCATGAGCACTAAAATCACGCAAACAAAAGTATCTACTTATATAGAGGTCAAATGATGCTACTGACGTTTACTTAGTTATAGGAATAGCTTAATAGATTGGACCATTGTTTCAGTTTGATACTGAGCTTGAATCTCAAGTAGATATTCTTTTTATCAGACGTCCTACTTATACGTTTAATTTAATTAAGATAATGAATAATGTTATAATACTTTCGTACACAGTGGCCAAGTTAGAATTTATAATGCAAGTAAAACGACTGATTCTGAAAACATTTTTATTCTGAACATTCGCACAATCAGTGAAGATATACTACGTTGTACAATGCACCTAAGCCATGGCTTTGATTTATCAATACGAGCATCAGCTGTACACCACGTCATAACAAATCAACTAAAGCAGGAATGACAGTTATATGTTTTACGATCAGCGCGATTGTTCTGAATTGCTGTACCTCTGACGTGTGTTAACGATGTGGCGATATCACTAATCTACTGATGCTAAAGAATAGATGTATTTTATGCAGCAGTCATTCGAAAAACTAATTGGACCATGATGTTGCGTACAGACAGAAGTAAAATGTGCGATGTAGGCATCGTGATAATTGTGTTTGCGTGATTTAAGTTTTAATGTTTTCGCCCTCTTTTTTGCCCATTATTGTAAATTAGGTCAAGTCCCATAATGCCTTTTTAACACGTATTAACGTTATGGGACTGTCCTTTGTGTTTTAACTAGGTCAAAGGGTGGTTGTGTCTCATTTATTCGCCGTTTTGGCACGGGCTTGTGTGGTTGGTTCGCCGTACAGTGGGGCCTTGGGGACTTGGTCGATATTGCCCATATTTTAGTTAGGTCTCAGTTGTGCTTCTTTAGGTCGCATATTGTTAGGTCACTGTCATAAGTGTTTTAACCTAGGTCACGCCCCGGGGTTGTTGCGCCTCATTTGGTCGCCGTTTTGGCATGTGTTTCTGCGGGCACCGCTCAGGGTAGTTGTGTCGTGGTGTTACTGATTTCTGTGGTCGGCTGGTTAGTGCTCCCTTCCTTGTCGGATTTTCTCAGACCTTTTTTACAATGGCGCCATGTCTTGTAGTCGTATTTGGCTTTGGATTTCGAGTGCGCTGCAGCATATATTATTCAAATCACCAGTTAATCTCGCATCGTCCGTACTTAACAAACTCACATTAATAAATTCTCAAATGTAAACTATTTCTCTTATATAAACTATTTAAGATAATGCGAAACAATACCATGGGAAGCGATGACAATTTATTTTCAACTGTAAAGAAAAAGTCCCCAAGCAGAATATTTTAGAATGCTAGGAGTAGCTTAACACTAATTTATTACTAAGCAATACATTCACCGCCTTAAAACATTATCTATGTATTGGCATGCTGTGATTATATTTCAGTACCTCAAGTGTCATCACAATGTTATCAATTAGCATAGAATTTCACTTTTCGTGGTTTTGAATGACTCCTCATAACGACACAATGCCGCATTTGTTCGTAATCAAGGATAATGTTTGCATGCACGCTAAACAGACTTGCAATAAATTTGTCATGAATCGACAGCATTTATAGCTATTACTCTGTATTTACGAGAAAACGCGAAAACCTAATAACAATTTTCAATGCTTTTTATGTTTAGAGCCTTTGAAATGAAATCATTGGAAAAGAAATTTGTATCGACGAATTGGATGTTTTGTATGCTTAATGGTGTAACAGTTGTTGAGATATAATAGGACGAATACGACACGCGATGACGCCCTAGACGCACAATCTACCTACTGAAACCTAACACGTCAGCTATTGCTGCCAATAATAGAGTTGCATACAATGTGTATAAAACGACTATGTCGCTGTACACTATTACCCCGTTGTCTGATCATCGAAAATGGTTAGTATTGAAGTGTATTGTACGTGTTTGCCAATGCCTTTTGGAACTACCCCTTAACGTGTTCAAATGTAAAGGTTGTCCGTCGAATGTCTTCCAAATGCGGCCGATATGAAAATAAAAACTTTAGTCAAACTAGTGTATCTTGGTATTGACTTCTTAGACGAAAGTGATGTTGAAAATGTCTTGAATTTGAGAACAATTTTGATTTAAGTTTGCACTAACATACGATAAAGATCATTTTTCAAGTGTTAATAGGTCTCGATAAACGTACTGTCAACCCAACGTCGTAATAGAATCGAACACTTACTGTGACAAACATTCGCGTAGCAAACGTTACGTCATATACAAGCTTTTATTATGAGCGTCGACTTCCGGTATCCGAAAATACAAAGATAAAAGTGACATTTGGGGTTTGTTTACGTTTATTATTTCACTATTCAAGAAAAGTGAGTACAAGTTACAATAAAAATGTGAACTTCGGCTCATATGGCACTGTAAATCATTTAATTTAGTCGGCTGGGTCCTGAAATGAGCATACTTAAAACTGGACACCAATAGCGCGTGAATCCTTATATGAAAGTATGAGCAAAATCGCCATTTTTATGCTATAATGTCATTTCTAGGGCAAAGATTAAAATCTAACAAGAAATCGCCACCGTTACGGGACACATCGATGATTTAATCAAAAAGTGGGTTTGCTTCTAACATGGAAGCCGAAACTGGCATAAAATGGAAACACTTCTTTTAGTAAACCTTATATTTTTAAATTAATTTTACAAACAACTAGTTTATATATATCAACAGTCAGATTATGAGTACATGTACTATTGATTATTCTTTTCCCAAGCATGTTAACCTGATTAGAAAACGATATGGTCCATACTTGGTTGTAAGAATGACCACCTAAGGCATTTTTCTCTATGACAAATCTCTTATCAAACAACGTAAATATATCTTAATTTCTCGAAGGCATTCGTATTTCTCATAAAATCACGTTTTAATATAGTCATTCCTGAATCAGTTACACCGAACGAATCGTCGCCCTGAAATATGTAGTTGTAGTCAATGAGTTAATAAATTTGGGATGGGTAAATACAATCACGTTTCAAATGTCAAAGGATAGTAACGTATAGGACACGGGAGAAAGGAATGAATAGACACAAGAGAAAAAAGAACAGTGAATGCATTGCTTGCACTGCAATAGCAGAAATCTGATTACTAACAGTGCGCCTACAATATGAAACCTGGCTTGAGAAGGTTAGAAGACGGGAAATGGTGAGTAGACAGAGTACTTCAAGTACCGTATAGCTGCTTATTTATGCAGGTAGAAATTTCTGCAGAAATTAATTCGCAGAATTAAATCTACGCATAATTTTATCATCCGTAGAAAAATTCCACGCAGAATATTATCTCCACTAGATTGAAATAATAATCGAGGGGTACATTGTATTTACAATTTAACTTGATTATTGTTGCAATGTATAATTTATTGCAGTTTGTCTAGTGTAACAGAAGTGTTTATAATTTAAGCGAGCATTGTTTGTACCTGTATAATGATAATTATATCATAGTGCGATCCACAGTTTGGACTGTAATAATTAATTACAATGAACATAGATGAGACTGCCAATGAAACTGTTGTATATCAATTATTACCGTTTAGCAAACTGCAGAAATTTACTCTTGCCATTTTGTGAATCAGCAGAGATTGAAACCAGCAGAAATAAACATACCCATTTTGGGGCAAAAAACGAAAACAATTACACCCGCTGAAATAACCAGCTATATGGTACGTAAACTTAAATTAAATTCTTAAACATAAGTCTCAAATTCAAGTAGGCACAAATTACGTACTCTTAACATTACAAATAACTCTAACCACATATAGTCGGCAAACTAAATTACGCTAGTACTCTGATTTTAAGTTATAAATACATGTACTTCAACTAACTATATCGTCACATACATGTATCTATACGTACATGTGTCAATACTTGTTGAAATCTTAATGATGATTAATAACTTTGCTGAATATGTCCTTAGGGAAAGTAAATCAATTTATTGAGCATTTGGTGCGAGTCCTTCTCATTCGTCAAGTATCAATTTTCTTCACGTAATCGTAGATGGTTATTTTATTGATACACTCAATCATTATTCTGAACTTTTAGTTTTATAATTAAGACGTATCACTCTCACATGATCATGTGGCACTATCATATGAAACATGGTAGATGTAATACATTGTGTTTTTGTTTTACCAGGGAATGTTTAGAAAAACTCATTTTTATACGTTCATACGAGTGCAAACAACATTTCAGTAAATCAATTCCATTTTCAATATGCTGTGACATGACTTATTTACATCATATATGGTCAAAGATAAATTATTATATATTAAGTCAGATATGCATAGAAAATGATGCCGTCGTAACACTACATTTGTCTTTGTACTTATAGCCTCGTTATACAAAACACACAACCACCCGACGTCAGCTACGGACAAGACATCAGGTAAAATTGTTTTCGAATATGTATACTATCATGGATAGTGCTTGTACGTTTCGTGTGTGTGGATATTATTTTGTTCAGGTAAGGTTCGTTTGATATAAAACAAACTCATTACAGATCTCGTTAGATATTGTGAGGTAGCTATTACACAACAAGACACTTCGTTCAAGTCCCATATGTTCAGGTGATACGAAAGCCAACCATTCCGAGGTTCGCACACTGTGTCGAACATTCAGTGACACTTGCTTTGAGTGTTGTAGGAATGATCGGTGTGAAGTTAGATGTTGGTGGAGAAAAACCTCCCATCGACAGTGGGCCTACACGCAAAATATAGAGTCAATATTCACTTGCACGTAACTCAAGGTTACAGTATGTCACACATTGTTGGTTGAGCATATCGACTTACTTACAATATCGTTCTATGTCTTCTCTTGTGTAAAAAGCTAAGCTCTGGGTTTCAAGTTTTCGATATGTAAGCGTTTGATAGAGTTACAGCAGACCAAATTCGGAGTAGTTTAAATACATCTGTTAATATTTCCGAACGCAAAATTCTGAAATTTGGAGTTCCCTAACGATTCGATCAGTGGAAATATCTACTTGACATACTGAGTACGGTATATGAGGCTAAAACTAATTTACAATGAAGAACAGTGATGTGTTGGCATGGAGGCTTTTCTAATACCATTAACGGAACAAACTTGACTTTGATGTTATATTGTCAATAAATAATGGAATTGATCAAACTAGTTGTAATGCACGGTTCATAACTTTGACACTACAATAAAAGCACAATATGGAACAGATTCTGAAATAACTTAATAAAACCACGGGAATACGTCTTTTTAATAGCTTATTAGTAGAAGCTACATGCATGGTTTAGCAGAAGTAAAGTTCCCAGCAATTCAATCATCCATATTGCTACTTTTTTGTGTCATATGTGCATGGTAATTGTTACGATGAATTTCATTTAGCAGATTCATGTCGAGTATTTACATAACTTGATGATGGATCCGACTAACGTGCATCTTTGTTATTATCATGATTCGCAATGACGTCTCATCAGTAACATATGGCGTCATTGAATACCGTGCTATCGGGTGTTTGCAAATGAAGAAATAATAGAGTCGGTGTTTATCCACACGGTATAACCGGATGCGTGGTCGGCCGAGTGATGCGTTACGGCCGAGGTAAAAACCGATGACGGGTAAGTAGTGGGGTTATATTTCTGACCAGAACTTATCGATTTCGGCCTTTCTTTTGAATCTAGCGATTTGTGAATGACCACGAATGTTTAAATGTACTATTCACTCAGCCTCGCATACTATCTTTGCGGAATAAATCTGATAGAGCCTGTTTATACACGACAAGCAGAAAATAATGTTCAATTCTCACATACATTGCCCGCACTCAAACAGTTTGCGCTAGTATTAAACTATTTAACCTCACAGATCTAACGAAAATTCATTTATGAACAATTCTGTAAAGTTACACCTCTGTCCGTGCCCTGAAACCAACGATGGACCCTTTCAAAGAGACCCTAGTATGCGCAAAAATGATGACGTTAACGGCCGAGGAGATTTTGTGATGATGACGTTTACGGCCGAGGACGAAAAATATGGTTGACGTTTACGGCCGAGGAAATACTTACTAAAAACTGTCATTTTTCGCAGTTTCAATGGTTTTCTCACCGGTAAAGTATGGTATATTCGTTAGTGTACATTCCAATGAACATTTCTTTGACAGAAAATGTTGGATATGATTGCCTTACACTTATTTTATTCGTATATATTTGATATGAAACGTCATTTTAGAGATCCCTGACTTTACAAGACAGGTATTTGTTTGTTTGAAAAAGCATTTAACAGTCTACATGATCTCAACGAAGAACGTCAGTCAGCATACAGAAAATGACACTCAACTAAACCGGTCAATACCGTTGTGCTCCCTGTCTTCACCAGGACGTGTCTTGCACACATTCTTGTGTTTATCATATTTTACAGAGTTGTACACCAGTCAGTTGCAACCACGGCCCATATCCCCGGGGATGGGCAGTGGATAGGTGGAAAAAGTCATGTCTTGCCTTCCACCTTTCCTCGCCGGAGAAATGTGGAAGATTAAATGCCCGACCCAATATCTCGGGGACAATGGTTAGCTGTGAGAGGTCGGGGAATTCTGGAGATTTAACCATCAGCTATCCCCTGCAGGGTGGGGGAATTACGGTGGTTTTGAAACCCCGAAAGTAAAATTCCACACCGAGACCGTGGATGCAACTACTGATGCATTATTTTAATGCTCGTATTTTCCTTTATTTGTTTTGGCGGTATGTTTTTATGCTTGGAGTAGGGAAAGAAAAATGTTCGTTCTGAACTGATGGTAAACGTTTTTTTACCCCGTATATATCTTAATGAGTATACAGAAGGAAATGTTTGAAATACCGCCATCGACTCTGCATTCTGCCGTAGATCTAGGACTGCTTCTGCTGTTTACAGTGGCCATGTCGTAGGTTTATGACCGCTTTTGCTGTTAACGCACGATTGTTTGATGTATAAATCCCCGCCCTTCAGCGAGAGCTGACAGTCTAAATATACGGGGTCGGTACAGGTAATCACTGATTATATCGCGGGTGTCGGAACCGAACCAAAGTATATTCACTGGAACCAGGAGTCGATTTATTGCCGCACATTGTGAAGATGTGTTATATATATATATATATATGTCGGTCTAATTCTCCCTGTACTCTCGCCGGCGGTACCGGGACGTGCACCGGGACAGTGAGAACGGGGCTAAAGTTATTCTAGATTTCTCACGTGTAAATTCCAATAATCTAAAAGATAGTTTTTCAAAAAAATATTTTCCCCCAAATTACGCTATGATTTGATTTGAAGCCAAAACATATGTCTTAAAACTAAAAATCTAATAAAAATAATATCGGCTCCAGTGGGGTTTGAACACACGATCTATAGAAAATTCGAATATCTTTGCAATGAATTCTTTTGTGAAAAATGTTCATCACATAAGAACAAATTACATCATATGACAAACGGGCATCATAATAATGATACATGTTCATCATATAATGACAAATGCACATCAAATGATAATCATATTATGGCAAACGGACATCATAAAATGACAAAACGTTGTCATAGTATGACAAATGGACATGATGTTTTTTATATCACGGTATAATAACATAATACAACAGTTCTGCTTATCGTAAGACAGCTGTGGCAATCCATAGAGCTAGTCTGAGTTCCATATAGCCATATTTCACACTCTTAGTATTTACTTTCAAATAAACAAAAATATGTCTTGTAAATAACATAGATCTCCAAAATTACGTTTTGTATTGAAGATATAAGAATAAAATAAGTCTAAGGCAATCATATCCAACATTTTCAGGTAAAGAAATGTTTATTGGAATGTACACTGGCTGATAGTCCGTACTTAACTGGTGAGAAAACCATTGGAACTGCGAAAAATGACAGTCTTTAGGAAATCATCCATATTTTTCGTCCTCGGCCGTAAACGTCATCATCACAAAATCTCCTCGGCCGTTAACGTCATCATTTTTGCGAATACTAGGGTCTCTTTTAAAGGGTCAATCGTTGGTTTCAGGGCACGGACAGATTTGTAACTTTACAGAGTTGTTCATAGATGATTTTTCGTTAGATATGTGAGGTTAAATAGTTCAATACTAGCGCAAGCTGTTTAATTTCGGGCAATGTATGTGAGAATTGAGCATTATTTTCTGCTTGTCGTGTATAAACAGGCTCTATCAGATTTATTCCGCAAAGATAGCATGCGAGGCTGAGTGAATAGTACATTTAAACATTCGTGGTCATTCACAAATCGCTAGATTCAAAAGAAAGGCCGAAATGGATAAGTTCTGGTCAGAAATATGACCCCACTACTTACCCGTCATCGGTTTTTACCTCGGCCGTAACGCATCACTTGGTCGACCACGCATCCGGTTATACCGTGTGTTATCGCTATCAATGAATTGAACTGCGTTGTTTGTTGCCTTTGACCGGTATATCCTTAATGTCAGCTATTGTAAAGTCTATTATCATGTATATTCGGCAAATGACAGTTTGGCTGTGGTGAAATTGTACTATATTCTGCATTGATAATCAAGACTTATGTTGATAATCAAAGTATTAATGTTCTGTTTATGCATTTTTGTTACGTATCACCAAATGTGTATCTCGTGATGATTGTGAATCATATGTGACAAGCACATACGCTAGAAGCTTACGTAACTGTCATAGTATGTGTTGGCACTTGTTCCATATTTGCTAAACGTTTACACAGTAATTTAGGCTGTAATAAAGCTTTGATAATAATGAGATGATTAGAATCCCAAGTCCCCGCTAGTTCCACATAGAAACAACAAAACACACTTTAGATTTCGTCAGCAGCTTGGCAATTAAATAACTTAAAACATTTCACTTTAGCATAGTTTGATAATTTATAACATATGTTTCATGAGGGTAACAGAAAATGGTGTAACATTATTTGCAAGGTATACACCTGTAGCTTTTGAACTTCGCTTGTTTGTCGGTGGTTTTTATCATATGAGGGGTTTAATTTCGTAATTAAATCAATCTGATTTTAAATATTATCTGCTTCAATACTGGATAAAAATAACATTAGCGCACATTTAAAAGCCAATCGTCACATATCACCAATAAGGTGAAAACCCATACCAGCAATACAAGAAATCACATTTAGCTACTGCCAAATTGAATGTAAAACAAAACAGATGAGGACGTCATATAATCACTCTAGTACAATTATAACTAGTATTGTCCAACTCGGTGATTGACGTTCAAATACACATAGGCCTGTTCTTGTTAAAGCCAGCAAATACTTCCACACACTTACCAGTAGTTGGTTCGTATGTTCGAAGTCTCAATACGTTGACACCTAAATTAACTTCGGATCATTCATAATTTTCTTTTGTCATATACAGAAAAAGAAACCAATGTTTATTGGATGGTATGTCTTCGCACAGTAACCGCATGAGACACTGCCTATGTCTGCACGCAAACTGTTAAGCTTAAAATAATCATAACTTGTTCTTCTTTCTTTAATTCTTTACTATGTTCGCTTTAACATGATAAATACTGTCCCTGTGTGTTATACCACATATGTTATAACAAGGATCAAAGAGCTACGACACACCGTTACTGTAACACATCAAATATTGTTGCCTGTGACGAAAATCGACCTGAGAATTATCTCGGAATATGATGGACAATTCCTTAGAGACAAGCATTGTAACACCTAGCCTTATTCGACTAACATTCATGATGACCATAGTCAAGTCATAAACACAGATCGTACACATGGCGCAAACTTAATGCATTATTGGCACTGACAACGACCAATTGGTACAAAAAGGTTACACTCTTTGGATCTTATTATGCCAAATTTCTTTTTATTTCGTAAGTCAATAGACCATAGTGCTTTTAAGAGTATTACAATATGTCATTGATATTACGCATAGTTGTGAATATACATGCATCTTCCTTATGTATTTTCTGAGATGATTGTTTTTTCTAAACCACATTTTCTTTTAGTTCGAGTGCAATTCTTACAGTTGAAGGAGGGTAACTTAATTTAAAGACATGGTGTTGTGTGTGCAACTTTTCGATTTGTTTATGTGAAGTTTTATTTTACGTGTGTGGTTGTCGTTCACCTTCGATTAGCAAATAAACATAGTTAAGATGCAATTCAAAGACTAAAGCGCACCAGATAGCACTACTCGTAAAAATAATTATATGCAAATTGGTAAAGTGTTACTTGAAAATATACAATGCTTAAAATTGTAAATTGCACGCTTGCAAATATATTTACCGGCTTCTACTTTCGGGTAAATTACGGTTGACTATACATTGTGAGGTAACTTCATTAACACTGCGCATATTGTCAAATTAGTTGAAAAGTAGACGACATGTGCAAGGATGGAAACACTTTACGATGTAAAGTTTACATGTATGTATACCCTAAAACGGCATAAATGATCATTTAAACTGACGTGCCTGCTTTGGTTGAGCAACCTACTTGAACTGGTCTTCCTTGAAGAGGTTTGTTGAAAAGTTCATTCTCTAAACAGTAAAATTATATTTAAATGCGTCTCGATGGAATATTCTCATGTTAATTTTGTGGGAATTTGTTTGATTTTACAACGTAATATGTGTCATTACTCACGACATAGCACTCCCAATGTTATAAACACATACATGTAGTGCACGTTACCTGTTATATTGAGTTCAGGTCAGTAGTACAATTTGGATAAAACTGCTCAAACTATCTATCTCTATACATCAACAATAACAGCACTGATGAAATACTTGTAGGTTTTGCATATTGTGACAGTATGTTATCTATATAGAGAAAACGAAGTGAACAATTACGATTGCTATTTAGTATTGTCTTCTCTTCTGAGACATGCATATTCATGTATAGTTTTTAGTTACTATCAAATACGCATTCGGAGGAAAAGCCAGATTTGCCAAATGACTATAGCTCTGTTAAAATTTGATTATTATTTAGAATGAGCTATGGTAACCAAACTAACGCAAATGGTGCATGTACCTATATATTCAGGGATGTTGTAGGCAATGTAAGTCGAAACATCGTCAGAACGAAAATATGGGGTAGATGCCTGAATATTCGAATACAATTCTAAAATACCCAATTTGATGCTCCATTTATCATCCAAATTCCAAATACTGTTATTATATAATATACCAGAAATTGCAATAATGGCGACACTTGAGATTATTTAACTGCGTATTAACTATATAGGGTATAATACAAAATATTGTACAACACAAAACAACACACGTGATCCAGTACATAGTTTTAACTAGTATTTTATTACAGTTTGTCCATATGCATGAAGGGAACACACGTACAGCTTTTTATTACAAATATGCCAAATTCTACGTTGATTCGAAACGTAATATGAACTAAGGCACCGCCTAAATCGGTATTTAATAAATATTAGATAACAGCTAGGCTATATTTGGAGATATAGGCCTACACACGGGCTCCGTTGCTATATCAGTATATGCTTTATCCAAGGGAGATAACAAATGTATGCAATCATTGTACAAATCAAGTCAATGTATTGAAATTGTCATAATTTGATTCAAAATCAATAACATCAACAACCTATATTGTACTGTAATACGAGAGGTGCCCCACTTATATTTGAACAGTATTGAATATCAAACAGTTCGATGCTTATTATATATATACAAAATATTTCTATATCATCGTGCAAAAGAACGTGTTATGTAACACATACAACAATTGATTATTACTTTATATTTTAGTTTGCACTCAAATCTACAATTTTGTAGGGGGTATGGTGTTTGGCCTTTTGAAGACCGAATAATCCGATCGATCCTGTTTGCATTTCCCGCCTGTAATAAATGCAGCAATATTCCATAGACTAAAGGATTTGTGGGTATATGTTCATTAGACGATGGCCTTTACTAATATTGCGTAATATACTTCAAATGTGTGTTCTTAAGGTACAGAATGGTGTTTTTGTGGAGGGAGTTGAAGCTTCGTGTTGACAAAACACCATGCTCCCCATATGGTCTCCAGGAAAGTTGTTTTGCAAACATTTTTACCAAATATGGTTTGGAACCTAATGTACACAGCAATGTGCATTCACCTTTGACTTTTTAGTAAAACATATGTGTTCTATTAAGCCAGTATAGCAAACAACAGCATACGTCATGCAAACGTTCGGAAACATGTGAAGCTTAACGAATGTCAACTTATGGGTAGCCTTATCAACATTTATCATATAGTAGGCTGTCCGTTCATGGTATATTTCTTAACGATAAAGCATTGCCTCTACAGAGGTGACCAAGTTGTGGCATTTACGGTGCCGTTGAAGTATACACAGCATTAAAGACATTTGTCTCCCTTATGTTGTTTTTGTGGTATTGAGCAGGTTAACACCGATTTTATCCCGACTCCTGTATGTATAATTCTCTAAATGAACAAATCGAAAGTTCCAATGGGTACTCTTAACGTCGCTGAAGTCACTATTTTGGTTTTTGGATATGCCTTACTTATCAAATAACCAAAGTTTAAGATTTTGGTAGGTACCATCACTTTTTGTCAGTTTTTAATATTTTGCGTAATTTCGTAAAAAACAGCAAAAAAGCGCAAAACATCCTTCCTGCGACAAAAAGTGCATATTTTCTTCACAAAAATGGATTATCCATGCTCAACCAACAACTTTGAAGTGCTTTTATGGCAGTGGCTGACCTTCAAAACGCAAAACACCATACCCTCTACAAAAGTGTTGTTTTTGGTTCATTCTATTTATCAAACAAACCAACCAGTTAGTGTAAATGTTACCTAACACATATATTTACACAGTACAAAAGAAATATTTGATTTATACCCTATTTTTCATGGAAATATGTAATGTTCAACACTGTTCAAATATAAGTGGGGCACCTCTCGTAGTGTAGGCCTACTGTATGAGGTTTTATTTTGTCCCGGAATATAGATAATTTCCAGCCTCCCAGGCCTACCTAACCATGTTTGTCTTTCGTCCATACTGTAGTCTGTATTCGCTATGAAATAGAAGATATTACAAAAGCGACACCGAACGATATTTGATGGGGCCCAGGTTTATTTACACACGATCTAGACCCACAAAAAATATCACACAATTGTGCTTCGCAGCTTGCATACAGTGAGTGTGTACGACTCTCGGACTATCAGTTTATCCGGAACATGATTTCGCGACGCTCTTTCCAATTTCGATCGAAGCAAATTTACAACAGCATTGAAGTGCTCAACCTGGTTGACGATTAATCCGGAATCAATCCATATAAACAATATGTTATAGAACTTCTTCGTTTTGGTTACTTAACGTCTAAAGTTGGCTAAAGTAAACTGCAGCACACGATGTTTTTGTTTTGTTTTGTTTTTAAAAATGGAACGGTCTAAAACTCGTCGCTCCGCTCCTCGGAGTGTTTACTTCCCTTTGTAAATTCAATAATTCTATTTAATTTCATAGAATATTTTTTAAAAGTTTAAGAATACAAAAGAAAACGTTTGGGCTCAACCGTTTCGAGATTAAGACTATTCACCTCGGAAAACTGCCTGAAATGTTTGACCGGAAATAACTTTTTCTGAAAGCATTAGTACCTGCAGAGACTCGACGAAGATACGCAAGTGGCACCCGTTACTGGTGTGGCTATTTTCAATAGCTGAAGCTGGCTATTAAATACCCTATTACCTAAATCGAGCTTTTTCATTAAAATGGATATTCTGGATTAAAATAAATGGTTTTTTAACTTGTTTACACCAAACCAATGTTTATAATAATGATTTACGGATATGCAACATTTAACCGAGTTCTAACTGCATAAATACCTCGCGAGATCATTACAATTGAAGCAGAAAATTAGAAAGTTCAGAACCAACGCACAAGCGTATTTTGTCAATGTCAAAAATAAATGCATTTTGCATTATCATCAAGTCATGTAAGGTTAACGTTTCCTCGGAGCGTTTTATTATTAACTGACATCATGTTTTGTAACGTTTCCAACTAGTTTCTCATTCTTTCTTAAACGCATTGAGCACTGTTGGGATAACTGGCATGATTGGGTTACTCTGGTGACATTTTACAACGCTTTGCAAGTATATAAATATGAAGCGAAAATTGTGTTATGTTCATTTAGAATAGCTCTATCTTGTTTCAAAACCAAATACGTAACATTACATATATTTAAAAATCGAAACACTTACTGCCAACTACTTTTGATCGTTTCCCTATTAAAGAACTTGCTAAATCGCCAAGAGGTCATTTGTACATGCTATGCTTACTGTAACGCATGCCATTGCCGGGAGCACGTCTGTTTCCGACCAGTCCGCTACCTAAGGTTTCGAAATATCGATAACGTTTATCGGACCAGTTTTGTTTTCCAACAAGGTCACTTGCGAGTGTGTCACGATATCCTACCAAACCGCACGCAAGAGGGTCAAACATACCGCCTCCGTCGAATCGCATACCGACAAAACCACTGGTTAACGTGTCAAATCTTTCACCTACATGACCACTGGCTAGAGAGTCATGGTTTCCACCATGGAATAGTTTACCAACAAGTCCACATGCAAGATAATCGAAATTACCCTCATCGTATCTTTAACCAACTAACCTACTGTCCAACGAATCGAATTACCCCCGTCGTTTCGATTGCCAACAAGTCCACTGGCTAATGTCTCGAATCTTGTAGCCACTAAACCACACGCTAGAGAATCAAAATTTCCGCCCTCGAAATGGTTACCCACAGGTCCACTCACCAATTTATCGAAACTATTACCATCGTAACGTTTTCCAATTAGTCTCCTGGCTAGGGAATCAAACCCTTCACCCCCTTCTATCGACATCGACGATGTACATGTACGCTACCTCATCTGACGCAACTGATCCATCTTGAAAGCCGGTATCTCTTTCCGACCGTTTTAATTTCACTTTTTTGTTTCAAGTCCGCTATCTCCAAACAGAACACTGAAAACAAATATCAATAAGCATACGTTAAAAATATAAATTGTGTTGTGGATAAATGATTTAGAAATATGATTGTGGTAAATGCTAAATTAGCTTAAACATGAAGGTATGATATCAACAAAAAGACATTAAATATGGTGTTAATATACCTTGACTTAAAACTCATTCATTATGAACAAATGCAATATCATGTATTTAAGAATATCAGTAAATTCTTTGTTCTGTGGCTACTGTCATCTAGGATATCATCAGCAGATTTGTGTGCATTTTAAATACTTGTATCGGTGTCTATTTCCACATTAGTCCTTTCATTCTGATATCAGGCACCGTGACCACTGATTTTTAAAGATAGAGGACATATCGCATATCTAGCACTAACTAATCGGGAAACGACATTTTCTTTAAAATATTCTTGCTGTGAATCGGTCAATTACGCAACATTATGTTCATTCTGTATTAAGTATATTGTAATGCCCTGGGTCATCCTAGATTATGTACATGTATGTTTGTTTACATTCTGTCTCGGCAATTTTCCCACGGTTTATTTATGGTTCATTTTCACAGGGAAGGATGAGTGGAAAGTCTGGATCAACAGGTTCGAGGTCATAGCTGAACGCCAGAACTGGGATGACGAACAGAGGCTATATAATCTGCTTCCGAAACTACAGGGTAGTGCCGGAGAGTTCGTGTTCACACAGCTTAAACGCAACACATTACGGGATTACAGGGACCTAGTGGGCGAACTTAACAGTAGGTATAGAATTATAGAAACACCGAGGACTTTAGCTGCTAAGTTTAGCAAGAGAGACCAGAAAGCAAAGGAGACAGCTGAGGAATATGCGGCAGTACTAAAGTGTCTGTATGACAAGGCACACAACAGGAGAGATAAAAGAACAAGGAAAGAAGATCTGGTGCGCCGATTCCTAGATGGTCTAAAAGATGAAGAAGTGCGCTGGGAAGTCGAATATGTAAAAGAACCCGCGGACATCGATGAAGCAGTATACCATGTAGTAAATTATATTCAGACTAGAAGACGGCACTTGCACTCAGTGAACACTGTTAGAAGAACACAGAGTCAAGAATCACAGTCAGAGTATAGTGATGAGGATGAGGTAAGTTGCGATGAAGACCATGATCACGCGAACAGAGTACCGTCAAGGAAATACAAGGGAAAAGCAAAGCTGGTGAGTAAAAGGGCAACATCACAGAATGAGAGAACAGCGAAAGTGATCGAGACAGAAACAAGCCCTAGTGACATAACCAGTAGTGAGAATGATATCCTACAACAGATGTTACAAAAGTTAAATGAGCTTGCCTCTGCAAATCAGGCCCATCAAAATTCACAGAACAGTCAATCCCCCCAGAAAAGAGTGATACGGTGTTATTCATGCAACCAAGAAAACCACATTGCCAGGAACTGTCCCTTTAAGACACAGACATCGGATCAGTACAATGAGATGAATAACAGCTCCAATGTACGGAGGGTCACAGTGAACAACAAGTTGAGTCTGGGAAGTACACGGACAGGTGCGTATCAAGCAACATGTTGATCAAGCGGGGTGAGTCGAGATATCACCACATATGAGGACGCTTCAAGGTCAGGGATGCAGCACGATGGTTGGATCCAGCAAACACAGAGAAAGCGTAAGGAACGGCAATAACTGAATGATCACAGAAACCTGTGTGTTGTTATCGTTGTACTGTTGTTGTTGTTATATTATCCTTGTGTAGTAAGTATTTTTATGATTTTTTATATTTAGATGCCGTGTTGTAGCTGTTGGAAGGTGATGACTTGAGATGTGGAGCAGTATTGATGGATAGTGCATGTCCGGCAGAGAATATTGTCCACTTGCATTTTTTTCATTTTTAATATTATAGAAGTGTCTTCTATAATGAGCTACTGTATTGTATTTTGCTTCAACTGGTGATTGCTTCTATTTATTACAGGAAGTGATATTGAAGTTGTATACAGATTTGGACAAGAATAGGAATGAGTGGAGATTGGTAGACTAATACAGAGTTACAGTGTTGTCTTGTTGTGTAGCAGAAGTATCAAGTCCTGTGAAGAAGGAGTCAGTGAGCAGAAGTGAAAGGAAACAGAACGGATTTTATTTTGTTTTACTTGATTTTGTTTTAGATGGTGAGATGTGAAGGATTGACCTAGAGTAAGGTCGGGTATGAGAGTAGATGACCAGTGAGGTGAAAGCTGAAGGTTGAGAATAGTAGAATGAGTTGAGAAGGTTTGAGTTTAACAGCTGACAGGAAGAGTGTATATGTTGCATAGAAGTCTGGTGATTGATGAAGCAGAATTGATGGAATCTTCTGTTGCTATATATTTTTGTGTTTCTTGTTCTAGAAATCAGAGTACAGAGCAAGCGCAGAACATGACAGTTGTTAACAGTAGTCGTACGAGCAGTTATTGCTTCAACTTTTGTATATTTTGTTATGTTTTATGTACTTCCAGTCTTGAGCAGCTGATGATGAGAAAACTGTGCGATATGTCTTCAATTACTTTATGCTACGATCAGAAGCTGATGTATATTGTCATAGAGATGCGATCCTTTTATGATAGAGAGACCACAGGAGTTGGGACAGGACAGATAGCAGAGTAAAATAAGAGTAGAATAACGGCATAAGAGAGGAACTGTGAAGCAGCGATACGAACTGTGAAGCAGCGATATGGACTGTGAAGCAGCGATATGGACTGTGAAGCAGCGAGAGGAACTGTGAAGCAACGATATGAACTGTGAATCAGCGAGAGGAACGATGAAGCAGCGAGTATGGACTGTGAAGCAGCGAGAGGAACGGTGAAGCAGCGAGTATGGACTGTGAAGCAGCAATATGAACTGTGAAGTAGCGAGAGGAACAGTGAAGCAGCGATATGAACTGTGAAGCAGCGATATGAACTGAAGCAGCGAGAGGAGCTGTGAAGCAGCGAGAGGAACTGTGAAGCAGCGAGAGGAACCTCAAAGTTACTCTTAAGGAGAGAGGACAGATGATGAGACAGAAAAGCAGTCAAGATTGATACGAAAATGATGTCCTTCCCTATTTGCTGTGTTAGTGGTTAAGTTTTATTTTGAAGTTGTTGACAAATTTTGAATTTAATAGAAGTAAAGTTTTATTTATCAGACCTTGGTATTACTGTTTAATATTTTTATCATGGCTCGTTAGACATGGAATCTAGGATTTTGAAGTTTTAAGTGAAGTTTCTACTAGAGTGAATTTATTTTGCTAGAATGTTCGAACTATAGGGGTTTATTTTCTTATTAATTGATGATCTACTTATTATTGTCTGCCTTGTTAGGACATTTTTATGTGTTTAAGTACTGTTGAGTATTTTAATGATTCTGAGAAATAACTTAGTATTTTTTGTTTTGACAGATGATCGTAAAAAAATGTTGATATTACTTATTAATTCAGGAAATGTCTATATACCTTTTGCATGATGTTTTTAAAAGTAGGCTTGTGCTAGATATTGGTGGTTATCCCTGTCCGTTGGTTGCTGAAACGTTTTGCTAACCTGAGTCTAAGTGCATATGATATTTGAAAGTGATGTTCTCAAGTATGCATCTTATATTTGTTTATTTTGTTGTTTGTTGTATGATGCATTTTTATGTTGAGTTGTGATAGAGGCACTCTAGTCCAGAGATTATCCTTAAGTCGCACTTGGTCGTGGCTAATTTATAAAGGTAATGTGAACTTAGTATATTTAGCGATCTAGTCATTTTTGATGATGCCAGAATATTGTTGTTTGATGATCACACTTTTATTGTCCAGATGATCTCTTGTTATTGCTATGTATGTTTTAGGAGTTGGTCCAGTCTGTCATAGTTGCTATTAAATACTGTTTTGTATGTAGATTTCAATTTTTGCTTTAATATGAGATGTCAGTAATTATTTTGTTATTAAGGTAGCATGGCATGATGATGTTTAAGGTAGCATACCATTTTTTTTCATTTTTGTCATATTTTGAGATATAGGTTTCTATGTTTTTTCTTGTCATAAATTGTTTTTATTTTTGATTAAAGAGGGACCTTTAAGCTTTAAGGAGGGGGGTAATGTAATGCCCTGGGTCATCCTAGATTATGTACATGTATGTTTGTTTACATTTTGTCTCGGCAATTTTCCCACGGTTTATTTATGGTTCATTTTCGTAAATCAACTTTGAAAAGCCTAAGAATTGCATGGCTCACGATCTTAAGTGTTTCAGTAGTTGATCTGAATCAACTTATTACCTGTACTCTATGTTATAAACCCGAGATCTTCTATCATCAGTTTTGTGAACAAACGTGTGTGTAATAAGTCGGCCATTGTTTTTACCGGATATGTCTTATTTTTGACCTAGTAAACGGATTCTTGGGTAGTTTACATTGGAAACATTGTGTCACCATTTTGTCGTCTTTCGACTTCTACAGATTATTTTATCCTGATCTACTCACTGGATATTGCTTAACACGATTTATTAGTTTATTATTGTATTTCATGACTGTGTATTTGATTTATCGAATTTTGTACAGTTTACTCTCGATTCCTTGAGTTTCATACATTTTCGCGAGCATATCTTCTGCTTCTGAGCGCACAGTTTTATCTGCGCGCTGGATTGTGCGCTATCTGCGCGCAACGCTGTCATGTGCGCTTTTACGTTGTAAAGCGCATAAGATTTCATGTGCGCTCAGCTTAGCGCACATTGCACGCAACGTAGCGCACACATTTTTTGGTGCACTATATAAGGACCGGTCAGCTCAGATTCTGGGACTCTGATTTCTTAGCTCGTAGGTGCAAGACTGATTTTCTTTATTTTTCTTTAACATTAATTCTATCAACTTTGGATTATTATTTTAATTATTTCAGATGCATTTGAATGATTTTTAAGTGTTTTTATGAAAAGAAAGACTTGTTAATTAATTAACTGGAACTTTGGTGAAAATACTTAGACATTTTATAGTGATGTTTTGCATGTGAATTAGTTGTATTTTAGACAGTATTGTTCTGACATTGGTGATTTATTACAGTTGAATTGAGAGTTTGTTATCATATTAAATGGTAGAGACTGAAATTTATACTTTGTCTCATTTAACTTTATTTATTTTGAGTCCATTTAAGAGTCCATTTCATTTTATTGTATTTGTATTGTCCGTGCTGAAACGACACGCTACCACATATCTACAGTAGACAACACTGAGATACACATAACCGCTAGCACGTGACAATATTGTTGTAAATCACAATACTATCAGAAACAACATCAATCGATCCTATATCGTGTCGCTAAGACAACAAACGGTTTGAATGCATCGGTCTTCATTCTTTACTTTTTCTGTTGAGTGCAGTCGTCTGTATTCATTTTGCGTTGGTCTTTTTCAATAGTGTGGTCTTGGTTTTCGATAACTGCTGATAACATACATTACTCTGACATATAAGACAATCGAGATTTTAAAAATAAAACATAAGCAAATGTAGGATTGTTCCATTTAAGACCAGTTTATAAAAGCTATAAAAATGTATCAGTATATCTCCTATTGATTTAACAAACCCTTTAAGATCTTATTACGGAATTTATTTAACACCATATCCATTGTAAATGATGACAGTAACCTTAGTGAGCATTTGTACGTATACAATTAAGTTTAACAATTATGGCTATTGATTGACTACCGAATAAGTGATATAGTTATATATTCAGTACACTATATAGAGTAATATGATATACACTGTAGGCATTGTGAGTTCAAGCATTCGTAAACAACATGACCGTAAATATCACCAAATATTTATCATGTTACACCATGCGGGGGTAGCGCCTACCAATCTGCACACAACGCACAATGAAGGTACATTCTGTATCCAACGAAATAGGACATTCCGATACACTACCCCTAATACTGTATGGTTTCTTAAATAATCTAACATCAGATGTCATGAACGCTGTATCCGACACAATATTAATACTAGTTACATTATATAGACATATGTTAGCTAAGAACGAAGATGATATATAGATAAGTTACATGTATCCGCGGTAATTTTAGTTCATATGACTTCTTTTGAATGTAATACAAATGTATTTGTCTCAGAGTGCTTAAATAGTATATGAAAATAAAGATAGTCCCTCCGTCAAAACGAATATGGACCAAGTTACACCTACAACATTATAAATGACATAGTTTCAGCACCAAAAGCTAACACTTGTATTAGATTTATGTTCCCATTCGAATCGGGCAAAACATAGCAGTTATAATTTTGAGGTCGTGGTGTTATAACTGTGGAATTTATGTCTGGTATTCCTGTTACAACGCCATGGAATACTTAAGATATCAACCTATCATGTATCATAAATAATACAATAGGAAGCAACCCGCATGTCAATTAAAAGTATTAATTATCTATTATGTGTCTGATTTCATACTGACTTTCGTGCGTTGTCTTAATTACAAATGTACGTTTATGAGCGTCCGAACGATTAATATATATATTAAAGGCCATGCAATATGCTAATTACGAAACATATCTGATTGCAAAATTGTGTTTCAACAAATAGAATATTTTATGAATATTCTATTAATAATCGACCTGTTCTTTAATTGAAGCACCAGTAAATGAGACGCAACACAAACTAATTGAAATTATTATTAAGTGATTAGCTATTCTTGATGCATGAACACTAAAATCACGCAAACAAAATTATCTACTTCTATAGAGGTCAAATGATGCTACTGACGTTTACTTAGTTATAGGAACAGCTTAATAGATTGGACCATTGTTTCAGTTTGATACTGAGCTCGAATCTCAAGTAGATATTCTTTTTATCAGACGTACTACTTATACGTTTATCTTAATTAAGAAAAGTAATAATTTCATAATACTCTCGTACACAATGGCCAAGTTAGAATTGATAATGCAAATAAAACGACTGATTCTGAAAACATTTTCATTCTGAAAATTCGCACAATCAGTGAAGATATACTACGTTGTACAATGCACCAAAGCCATGGCTTAGATTTATCAATACGAGCATCAGCTGTACATCACGCCAAAACAAATCAACTAAAGCAGGTACGTTTTACAGTCAACGCGATTGTTCTGAATTGCTATATCTCTTACGTGTGTTAACGATGTGGCGATATCACTAAGATACTGATGCTAAAGAATAGATGTATTCTATGCAGCAGTCATTCAAAAAAACTATTTAGGTCATGGTGTTTCGTACAGACAGAAGTAAAATGTGTGATTTAGGCATCGTGATAATTGTGTTTGCGTGATTTAAGTTTAAATGTTTTCGCCCTCTTTTTGCCCATAATTGTAAATTAGGTCAAGTCCCATAATGCCTTTTTAACACGTATTAATGTTATGGCACTGTCCTTGGTGTTTCAACTAGGTCAGAGGGTGGTTGTGTCTCATTTATTCGCCGTTTTGGCACGGGTTTGTGTGGTTGGTACGTCGTGCAGTGGGGCCTTGGGGAACTTGGTCGATATTGCCCATATTTTAGGTCAAGTCGTAGTTGTGCCTCTTTAGGTCGCATATCGTTAGGTCCCTGTCAAAAGTGTTTTTACCTAGGTCACGCCCCGGGGTTGTTGTGCCTCATTTGGTCGCCGTTTTGGCATGGGTTTCTGTGGGCACTGCTCAGGGTAGTTGTGTCGTGGTGTTACTGATTTCTGTTGTCGGCTGGTTGGGTTAAGTGCTTCCTTCCCTGTCGGATTTTCCCATACCTTTTTTACAATGGCGCCCAGTCTGGTAGTCGTATTTGGCTTTGGATTTCGAGTGCGCTGCAGCATATATTATTCAAATCACCAGTTAATCTCGCATCGTCCGTACTTAACAAACTCACATTAATAAATTCTCAAATGTAAACTATTTCTCTTATATAACCTATTTAAGATAATGCGAAACAATACCATGGGAAGCGATGACAATTTATTTTCAACTGTAAAGAAAAAGTCCCCAAACAGAATATTTTAGAATGCTAGGAGTAGCTTCACACTAATTTATTACTAAGCAATACATTCACCGTCTTAAAACATTATCTATGTATTGGCATGCTGTGATTATATTTCAGTACCTCTAGTGTCATCACAATGTTATCAATTAGCATAGAATTTCACTTTTCGTGGTTTTGAAGGACTCCTTATAACGACACAATGCCGCATTTGTTCGTTATCAAGGATAATGTTTGCATGCACGCTAAACAGACTTGCAATAAATTTGTCATGAATCGACAGCATTTATAGCTACATTGTATTACTCTGTATTTACGAGAAAACGCGAAAACCTGAGAACAATGTTCAATGCTTTTTATGTTTAGAGCCTTTGAAATGAAATCATTGGAAAAGAAATTTGTATCGACGAATTGGATGTTTTGTATGCTTAATGGTGTAACAGTTGTTGAGATATAATAGGACGAATACGACACGCGATGACGCCCTAGACGCACAATCTACCTACTGAAACCTAACACGTCAGCTATTGCTGCCAATAATAGAGTTGCATACAATGTGTATAAAACGACTATGTCGCTGTACACTATTACCCCGTTGTCTGATCATCGAAAAGGGTTAGTATTGAAGTGTATTGTACGTGTTTGACAATGCTTTTTGGAACTACCCCTTAACGTGTTCAAATGTAAAGATTGTCCGTCGAATGTCTTCCAAATGCGGCCGATATGAAAATAAAAACTTTAGTCAAACTAGTGTATCTTGGTATTGACTTCTTAGACGAAAGTGATGTTGAAAATGTCCTGAATTTGAGAACAATTTTGATTTAAGTTTGCACTAACATACGATAAAGATCATTTTTCAAGTGTTAATAGGTCTCGATAAACGTACTGTCAACCCAACGTCGTAATAGAATCGAACACTTACTGTGACAAACATTCGCGTAGCAAACGTTACGTCATATACGAGCTTTTATTATGAGCGTCGACTTCCGGTATCCGAAAATACAAAGATAAAAGTGACATTTGGGGTTTGTTTACGTTTATTATTTCACTATTCAAGAAAAGTGAGTACTAGTTACAATAAAAATGTGAACTACGGCTCATATGGCACTGTAAATCATTTAATTTAGTCGGCTGGGTCCTGAAATGAGCATACTCAAAACTGGACACCAATAGCGCGTGAATCCTTATATGAAAGTATGAGCAAAATCGCCATTTTTATGCTATAATGTCATTTCTAGGGCAAATATTAAAATCTAACAAGAAATCGCCACCGTTACGGGACACATCGATGATTCAATCAAAAAGTGGGGTTGCTTCTAACATGGAAGCTGAAACTGGCATAAAATGGAAACAATTCTTTTTGTAAAACTTATATTTTAAAATTAATTTCACAAACAACTAGTTTATATATATCAACAGTCAGATTATGAGTACATGTACTATTGATTATCCTTTTCCCAAGCATGTTAACCTGATTAGAAAACGATATGGTCCATACTTGGTTGTAAGAATGACCACCTAAGGCATTTTTCTCTATCACAAATCTTTTATCAAACAACGTAAATATATCTTAATTTCTCGAAGGCATTCGTATTTCTCATAAATCACGTTTTAATATAGTCATTCCTGAATCAGTTAAACCGAACAATTCGTCGCCCTGAAATATGTAGTTGTAGTCAATGAGTTAATAAAATTGGGATGGGTAAATACAGTCACGTTTCAAATGTCAAAGGATAGCAACGTATAGGACACGGGAGAAAGGAATGAATAGACACAAGAGAAAAAAGAACAGTGAATGCATTGCTTGCACTGCAATAGCAGAAATCTGATTACTAACAGTGCGCCTACAATATGAATCCTGGCTTGAGAAGGTTAGAAGACGGGAAATGGTGAGTAGACAGAGTACTTCAAGTACCGTATAGCTGCTTATTTATGCAGGTAGAAATTTCTGCAGAAATTAATTCGCAGAATTAAATCTACGCATAATTTTATCATCCGTAGAAAAATTCCACGCAGAATATTATCTCCACTAGATAGAAATAATAATCGAGGGGTACATTGTATTTTCAATTTAACTTGATTATTGTTGCAATGTATAATTTTTTGCAGTTTGTCTAGTGTAACAGAAGTGTTTATAATTTAAGCGAGCATTGTTTGTACATGTATAATGATAATTATACCATAGTGCGATCCACAGTTTGGACTGTAATAATTAATTACAATGAACAGCAGACCAAATACAGAGTAGTTTAAATACATTTGTTAATATTTCCGAACGCAAAATTCTGAAATTTGGAGTTCCCTAACGGTTCGACCAGTGGAAATATCTACTTGATATACTGAGTACGGTATATGGGGCTATAACTAATTTACCATGAAGAACAGTGACGTGGTGGCATGGAGGCTTTTCTAATACCATTAACGGAACAAAATTGACTTTGATGTTACATTGTCAATAAATAATGGAATTGATCAAACTAGTTGTAATGCACGGTTTATTACTTTGACACTACAATAAAAGCTCAATATGGAACAGATTCTAAAATAGCTTAATAAAACCACGGGAATATGTCTTTTTAATAGCTTCTTTGTAGAAGCTACATGCATGGCTTAGCAGAAGTATAGTTCCCAGCAATTCAATCATCCATATTGCTACTTTTTTGTGGTAATTGTTACGATGAATTTCATTTAGCAGATTCATGTCGAGTATTTACATAACTTGATGATGGATCCGACTAACGTGCATCTTTGTTATTATCATGATTCGCAATGACGTCTCATCAGTAACATATGGCGTCATTGAATACCGTGCTATCGGTTGTTTGTAAATGAAGAAATAATAGAGTCGGTGTTTATCGCTATCAATCAATTGAATTGCGTTGTTTGTTGTCTTCGACCGCTATATCCTTAATGACAGCTATTGTCCTGTCTATTATCATGTATATTCGGCATATGACAGTTTGACTGTGATGAAATTGTACTATATTCGGCATTGATAATCAAGACCTATGTTGATAATCAAAGTATTAATGTTATGTTTATATATTTTCTTACATAGCACCAAATGTGTATCTCGTGATGATTGTGAATCATATTTGACAAGCACATACGCTAAAAGCTTACGTAACTGCGATAGTATGTGTTGGCACTTGTTGCATATTTGCTAAACGTTTACACAGTAATTTAGGCTAAACTATTAATAATTATGTAACTTAAACATTTTCACAATAAAGCTTTGACAATATAAATCAAATATACAAACATTTCTGCAGTAACTTTGCGAATATATAGTCAAGAACTGTTCAATTTAACATAGTTTAACACCCAACGTATACCAAACGAGATGATTAGAATCCCAAGTGCCCGCTAGTTTCACATAGAAACAACAAAACAAACTTTAGATTTCGTCAGCAGTATGGCAATTAAATAACTCAAAACATTTCAATTTAGCATAGTCTGATAATTTAAAACACATGCTGCATCAGGGTAATATAAAATTGTGTAACATAATTTGCAAGGTATGCACCTGTAGCTTTGGAGCTTCATTTGTTTACCGATGGTTTTTATCTCATGAGGGTCATAATTTCGTAATTTAATCAATCTGATTTTAGATATAATCTGCTTCAATGCTGGAAAAAAATAATGTTAGCACACATTTAAAAGTCAATTGTCACATATCACCAATAAGGTAAAAACCCATACCAGCAATACATTAAATCCCGTTTAGCTACTGCCAAATTGAACGTAAAACAAAACAGATGAGGACGTCATTTTATCACTCTAGTATAATAATAACTAGCATTGTCCAACTCGGTGATTGACGTTCAAATACACATAGGCCTGTTCTTGTTAAAGCCAGCAAATACTTACCAGTAATTGATTCGTATGTTTAAAGTCTCAATATGTTGACCTCTTAATTAACTCCGGTCATTCCTAAGTTTCTTTTGTCACATGCAGAAAACTATATGTATATTGGATGGTGTGTGCTTGCCCAGTAACCTCTTGGGAACACATGCTATGTCTGCACGCACATCATTACACTGAAAATAATCTGAACTTGTTCTTCGTTCTTAAATTCTTTGCTATGATCGTTATAAGATGATAAATGCTGTCACTGTGTGTTATACCATATATGTTATAACAAGGATCAAAGAGCTAAGACAAACCGTTACTGTAGTACATCAAATGTTCTTGCCTGCGGCGAAAATCGACCTGCGTATTATCTCGGAATAATATGGACAACTCCTTAGAGACAAACATTGTAACACCTAGCCTTATTCGTCTAACATTCATGATGACCAAAGTCAAGCCATAAACACAGATTGTACTCACGGTGCAAACTTAATGCATTATTGGCACTGACAACGACCAATTGGTACAAAAAGGTCACACCCTTGGGATCTTACCAAGCCAAAATTATTTTATTTCGTAAGTTTATAGACCACAGTGCTTTTAAGAATGTTACAATATATCATTTATAATACCCATAGTTGTGAATATACATTCTGCAATTTGCAATACACTCATTAAATGTTATAAGTACACCAACACAGTACATAGCAGTACGTGCAAATAGTGCCTATAAAGTTTTTCTAGCTTGAAAAATGACAACATTTAGAACTGTTATATTACGTCAATGACGTGTTATGTTTAAACATCTTAAAATTTGTAAGTATTTAAGTTTAATGTCTTGTATAAATGTGTTGTTATGTACAGTGCATGCTTGCCGATCGGTCGGTCGACATGCCGAATGGTTTTCCAACAATAACTCAAACGGGTGGACCTAGGATTCTTAAATTTCAAGTGGAGATTATTCATCCTCCACAGACGGACCGGCTCAATTTCAAGGTCATTTGGATCAAAGGTCAAACTCACCATGCCCTGAATACACAACAATCACTGGTCCACGCCATAAGAAATACAGGATATTAGATCGTAAAACTTTACAGAGAGGTTGCTAATAATCAGATGTAGGATCCTATTAATTTTGAGGTCGATAGGTCAAAGGTCAAGGTCATGGTGACCTTAGCTACACTAGGCTACCTACAGCCATGAGACATGTTTGTTTCACAAACCTCTCTTGTACGGTATGTTATCGTAATTCTTCCGGTTTTGTGTTTTCCTGGTGTGGGTATTGATGGACAATGTGTTTGTAACATTTTGGGACTTCGTGCGAAAAAAATCTGTTTTGCACGTGCATTTGGCATATTTCGAAAATTCACGGTTCACTGCTCGCAGCGGGCAAATTACAATTATCGAATTTTCGGATATTGCTGCTATACTACTCACATGCAAAAAATGAACATGATATCATGTATTATAAAAAAGATATATGCATTACATGTTGGTGTACTTATAACATTTAACAAGTGAAGTTGCTATTAAATACAAAACGCTTATCTGATCTTCCTTATGTATTTTCTGAGATGTTTGTTTTCATAAACCACGTTTCCTTGTAGTTTGAGTGCAATTCTTAGAGTTAAATGAGAGTAACTAAATTTACAGACATCGTGTTTTGTGAGTAACTGTTCGATTTGTTTATGTAAAGTATTATTTTACGTGTGCGTTTGTCGTTCTCCTTCGATTAGCTAATTGAAAATACACATGTAACTGAGTGGCAATTCAAAGACGAAAGCGAAACACAGAGCACTACTTGTAGAAATAATTATATGCAAATTGGTAAATAGTTACTTGAAATTTTACAATGCTCAAAATTGTCAATTGCACTCATCTATCTACATTTACCCAGTTATTTTTTCGGGTAAATTACAGTTGACTATACATGGTGTTGTAACTTCATTAACACTGCGCATATTGTCCAATTAGTTGAAAAGTAGACGACATGTGCAAGGATAGAAACACTTTACGATGTAAAGTTTACATGTATGTATACCCTAAAACGGCATAAATGATCATTTAAACTGACGTGCCAGCTTTATGTTGGTAAAATAACTTTGGTCGAGCAACCTATTTGCACTGGTCTTCTTTGTCGAGGTTTGTTGAAAAGTTCATGCACTAAACAGTGAAAATTACGTTGAAATGCGACGGAATACTCTCATGTTACTGGTGTGAGAATATGTTCGATTTTACAACGTAATAAGTGCCATTACTCACGACATAATATTACCGATGTTATAACCACATAGTGCACGTTACCTGTATTCTCAAACATTGAGTTCAGGTCAGTAGTACAATTTGAATAACACTGTTCCAACTATCTACTTCTATACATCAAACTATAATAACACTGATGTAATACTTGTAGGTTTTGCATATATGTGACTGTTTTTTATCTATATAGAGAACACGAAGTGTACTATTATGATTGTAATTTAGCATTGTCTTCTCTTCTGAGACCTGCATATTTGAGTTCAGTTTTTAGTCACTACCAAATATGCATACGGAGGAAAATCCGGATTTGCCAAATCTCTTATAGCCCTGTTGAAGTTTTTAATATATAGAATGACCTACCAAAAAAACGAAAATGATGCATGTACCTATAGATTCAGGGATGCTGTTGGCAATGCAAGACGAAACATCGTCAGAATGAAAATATGTGGTAGATGCCTGGATACTAGTACAGTATACGAATGAAATTCTAAAATACCCAACTTGATGCTCAGTGTGCTCCATTTATCTTCCGCCCATTCCTGGAGTCACTCCAAATGTGTTTAGCAGAGGCTGCAGGTCAAAGCATTTTGAAGAAGTCAAATAGATAAATCGGAATCAAAATACTGGTATAATCCATTTTAATTACCCATGAATATACCAGAAAGTGCAGTAATGGCGACACTTTAGATTATGTAACTGCTTATTAACAATATAGGATATAATGCAAAATGTCGTACAATACTAAACACAACAAGTGACCCACTACAAAATCGTATTTTATTACATTTTGTCCATATGCATGAAGGGAACACACGTTTAGCTTTTTATAACATTAATTTAAAATTCTAAAATTCGAAACGTATTACCTCAATCGACCTATTCCATTAAAATGGATATTCTGGATTAAAATAAATGGGTTTTTTAACTAGTTTACACCAAACCAATGTTTGTTATTATGATTCAAGGATATGCAACGTTTAGATACCTCCCGAAATCATTACAATTGCAGCAGAAAATTACAAAATTCAGACTCAACGCACAAGCGTATTTTGTCAATGTCAAAAATAAATGCAATTTAAAATGTCATCAAAATGATGTAGGGTTAACGGTTCATTGAAGCTTCTATTATAAACTGGCATCGTGTTTTGTAAGTTTGTTCTCCAGACAATTATCTCTATTGATTACGTGTATTACGTTCAATGGACACTGACAAATGATATGATAAACAAGCCCTTCCGTTTGCATAAAACAGTTTATAACACGTGCTTGGGTAGCTAGGCCTTAACTATGTAATTTCGTTAGGACGAACCATTCACATTGTTGCATGCTGGTAGCGTTTTGACTGTAAGGGATCACAACATTCACTAGTAATTTCGTATTCCCACAGCATAAATACATTCTATTATATATGAGAATGATATATTTAATATTTTGTTATTTGTTTATTTTAAACCTATATCCAGATGTTGCTTTGTTCCCAACATAATAAATGTTCTTGTGAGAGATGAAACTGTTCAGACCTACATTGCATCATCTGTACGAATACTTTTCTAATGTAAAGATAGTTTGTTGTGGAAAAGGAGTCTTACTTCCTCCTCACTACCTTCAAACAATGTAGACACATGAAACAACAAATTAACCATGTTTGGTCATAGGAAGGTCAGATAATAGTGGTAGAATAGTCTTACAGTAGGGATTATAGGAGATTTTCTCATTAGCGAAGACTTATATTGACAATGATACAATATGAAGGTTTATGTAAATGTTGTATCTTACGATCAACTGGACATTTTGTGGATAAGCTGTAAGGAAGGTTAAAATACCATACCACATGTATAGCAACCTATACTGTTACAAGTATTCAGCGGAAGTCCATACTTTGAATATGTGTTCCGGTCCCATACACAAAACAAACACTCAGACGAACAGGAAGTACACGTGTCACTTGCCTAATCCGTTTTATCATTCAATATTCAAATTTAAACATCAATGAAACATACTTATTTAAGGTATGTATGTAGGCGAAAGTCTTTCTATGTAGTTTAAGTAAATAAGACAAGGTCGTCATTCGTCTTAATGGAATTTTTATATTTAGTTGCTTGGAAGGTCCAGACAATCTGAAACATGATATGGGAATAATCATTATGTTTGTGTAAGTTGTCAACTCATGGTTACTGTTTTATTTAAGGACATATTAAAATGATCGTTGTAAATGCTGAATAAGCTTAAACATCAAGGCATTATATAAACAAAAAATACAGCTACATTATACATGGTGTTGATATCCCATGGCTTAAAACTCAGCTAACATTAATTTATAAACAAATGCAATATCATTTATTTAAGAATATGAGTAAATTATTTGTTCTGTGGCTACTGTCATCTAGGATATCATTAGCAGATTTATTTACATTTTAAATATTGGTATCGGTGTCCATTTCCATACTAGTCCTTTCATTCTGATATCAGACACCGTGGCCACTGATTTTTTTAAGGATAGAGGACATATCGCATATGTAGCACTAACTACTCGGGAAACGACATTGTCTTTGAAATTTTCTTGCTGTGAATCGGTCAATTACGCAACATTATGTTCATTCTGTATTAAGTGTATTGTTTTCATTCACAATACTATCAGAAACAACATCAATCGATCCTATGACAACGAACGGTTTGAATGCACCAGTCTTCATTTTTTACTTTTTCTGTTGAGTGCCGCCGTCTGTATTTATTTTGCGTTGGTCTCTTTCGAAAGTGTGGTCTTTGCTTTCGATAACTGCTGATAACATACATTACTCTGACCTATATGACAATCGAGGTTTTAAAAGTAAAACATTAACAAGTTTAGGATTGTTCTGTTTAAGACCAGTTTCTAAAGGCTATACGAATGTATCAGTATATCTCCTATTGATTTAATAAACACTTTAATATCTTATTACGGAATTTATTTAACACCATATTCATTGTAAATGATTCCAGTAACCCTAGTGAGCATTTGTACGTATACGATTAAGTTTAACAATTATGGCTATTGATTGAGTATCGAATAAGTAATATAATATATACACTTACGGACTTTAAAAACGCACCACTTATTCAAACCACGAAATTTAATAGTAAACATTCTTTAATTGCATCAAACTTTTTTTTATAGATAGCTCATGGTATGTTTTAACCTCTAGCAAAATTTCAAAACGACAGTTAACAACGTTACTAAGTCATGTGACATTCATGTACTAAAGTCTCAAAACCAAATTACAGTTAGGAAGAGTGCGTATAAAGTTATGTTTCAGGTGCGTTAACAACAGAAAATAAAGATAGTCCATGCGTCAAAACGCATATGGACCAAGCTACACCTACAAAATTATTAATGACATAGTTTCAGCCACAAAAGCTAACAATTGTATTAGCTTTATGTTCCCAACCGAATCGGGCAAAACATAGCAGTCATAATTTTGAGGTCGTGGTGTTATAATTGTGGAATTTATGTCAGGTATTCCTGTTACAACGCCATGGAATACTTAAGCTATCAACCAATCTTACAGTATATAATACAGTAGGAAGCAACCCGCATGTCAATTAAAAGTATTGATTATACGTCATGTGTCTTATTTCATTCTGACTTTCGTGCGTTGTCTAAATTACAAAACGTACTTTTATGCGCGTCCGAACGATTAATATTGAAGCGCCATGCAATATGCTAATTACGAAACATATCTGATTGCAAACTTGTGTATCCAGAAATACAATAGTTTATGCATATTCTATTAATAATCAATGTGTTCTTTAATTGAAGCACCAGTAAATAAGACGCAGCACAAATTAATTGAAATTATTATTAAGTGATTAGCTATTCTGGACGCATGAATACTGAAATCACGCAAACACAATTATCACGATGCTTACATCACACATGCAACTTCTGTCTGTAAGCAACATCATGGTCCAATTAGTTTTTTAATGACTTTCGCATACAATACACCTATTCTTTAGCATCAGTAGATAAGTGCTATCGCCACATCGTTAACACACGTAAGCGGTACAGCAATTCAGAACAATCATGTTGATCGTAAAACGTATAACTGTCATACCTCCTTTTGTTTATTTGTTATGACGTGATGTACAGCTGATGCTCGTATTTATAAATCTAAGCCATGGCTTTGGTGCATTGTACAACGTAGTATATCTTTGCTGATTGTGCGAATGTTCAGAATGAATATGTTTTCGGAACCAGACGTTTTGCTAGCATTATAAATTTTTATTTGGCCACTGTGTACGAAAGTATAATAGAGTTATTCATTTTCTTAATAAGTTAAACGTATAAGTAGGACGTCTGATAAAAAATATCTACTTGTGATTCGATCTCAGTATCAAAATGAAACAATGGTCCAATCTATTTAGCTATTACTACATTGTATAACTAAGTAAACGTCAGTAGCATCATTTGACCTCTATAGAAGTAGAAATATGGATAAGATATAATTTTTCTATTTACATATTGTCTGCATTAATTTTGATATAGAAACATTCTTGAGCCAGACCCTGACAATTATTATCAATACAATAATATATTGTCTTACATTATTATTGTTCTACGTCGTACTCACATGTAATAACCAACGTTATTTGTGTAACCCTATGTATGTGGGTACATGTTATGTATGTTTAGTTTATAACTACCTCCCTTTATGGTTAATTAGGCATTTTGGATATGGACGGTAAGTTTTATGTCGAACACTTCTGTGGATGGCTATAGAATGGCACCGCGTCTGTTAGTCGTATTTAGCATTGTATTTCGAGTGCGCTGCACCATATATAATTCGAATCACCAGTTAAACTTGCATCATTCATACCAATCTAGTTTACAGCATATGCAATAAAAAGCACCAGTTGAATTATGTGGAATGAACTCATATTCATATATTCTCAAACGTAACCTATCAATTATCATAGAATTTCACTTTTCGTGGTTTTGAAGGACTCCTCATAACGACACAATGCCGCATTTGTTCGTAATCAAGGATAATGTTTGCATGCACGCTTAACAGACTTGCAATAAATTTGTCATGAATCGACAGCATTTATAGCTATTACTCTGTATTTACGGGAATACGCGAAAACCTGAGAACGATTTTCAATTATTTTATGTTTAGAGCCTTTGAAATGACATCATTGGAAAAGAAATTTCTATCGACGAATTAGATGTTTTGTATGCTTAATGGTGTAATAGTTGTTTAGATTATAGGATGAATATGACAAGCGATGACGCCGAAGCCGAACATGTTACCTACTGAAACCTAACACGTCAGCTATTTGTAAATAATAGAGTTGCATACAATGTGAATGAAACGACTGTTTTGCAGTACAATGTTACACCGTTGTCTGATCATCAAAATAGGTTACATGTAGTAGTCAAGTGTATTGTACTTTTTTTACAAATGCGTTTTCGAACTACCCCTTCACGTGTTCAACTGTATCCGTTGAATGTCTTACAAATGCTACCGATAGAAAAATAAATACGTTGATCAAACTGGTGTAGCTTGGTATTTATATCTTACACGAAAGCGATGTTGAACAAGTTTTGAATATGAGAACAATTTTGATTTGAGTTTGTAATAACATACGACACATATCAATTTTCAAGTGGGTCTCGATAAACATACTGTCAACCTGTAGCCTGTTGGTGGTTTAGTCAACGGTTCATCGGGGTGGGTACAAAGATATATAGGTACTGTATACTTGGACGCTGGGATATAATCTCAACCAAAACACACAATTCAAGGTACAATGTTTAATGTTGACTGTAACAACCAAATATTGACGTATTCCAGTAGATATTTCTACAATAAACTACAACAGTACTAACACGTACACTGTACACACACAGTACACACAATACAGGTGTCCTGCAAATATACAAATAGTGAAACAACATAAGTTGCAGAAAGAACTATATTATCAGTCCTGGAAGTAAAGTTCATAGTTCATCACATGCATGGCTACAGTCCTTACAATAACGATACCTGGTAATACACATTACACATCAATGATTATATAAAACAAGGTAAAACAGTACATGGTATATGACACGGGACACAACTTACCGATCTATAGGATCAAACACACCTTACACAAAGTTCCACTATCACACGTGACAATATTCCACAACCAACAATAATACCTGTAAAGTTAAAAGACAGTGCTTAGATAGAGAAAAGTCTGTGATATAATTAATAAAGATAAATCCCTGACAATGTTATAGTTATTAATAGTTAAGTTAAGAGTTGTTTAGTTGGTTTCCTGCTAAGTCGCCATTGTTTACAACAGAAAGGGCGGGCTTCGAACCTCGTGAAAACCGACAAGAAATAACCATATTACAGCATAATTACATCCTGACAACTACAGAACATTACGGGAAAACATGAATAAATACTTATGAAACTGATACCAACCAACAGACAAATCAGAGCATCATCAAATCTTCCTTCAAAGGTGACAGAACCAGAACCAAACCGGTCTTCACAAAATCAGCTGTTTTACTGCAGCCACGTGACATTGATGAGCTCCCGAAAAGAGTCAAAGTAAATTAAAAAGCGCAAAGATCCAGATTCACCCGAAATACAGAAAAGAAGATAAAAAAACCACTCGGTTACAAACCCACCGTCGTAATGGAATCAATCACTTACTGTGACAATCATTGAAATATATATACCATACTATTTACAAGATATACATATTGATGTTTTATAATGAGAAGGTCTTACGATAGGAAGTACTTAATATGACCTTATTAGACTATAATATTATATTACACATTTATAATCAGAATCCTAAGCTTCTTATGAAAATTTGAACTTGTCATGTTAACCAAACTTAAGTTGAAACAGCTTGCTTTAGCTTGTTTGAGTATTATTCCGACAGTTGTTTTCATGTTTTCTCAAAATATTGATTAACACCAAAGGCTTGCGTTAACGCTATTATAGCATAAAAACTTATTGAGTATATATTTTTCAAAATTATGACACTCTGGCAGGAAATTTTGAGCGACGTCGGGAAAACAAACACGACGTCGCTTAGCAAACGTTACGTCATATACAAGCATTTATTATGAGCGTCGACTTCGGTATCCGAACATACAAAGATAACAGTGACATTTGGGGTTTGTTTACGTTTATTATTTCACTATTCAAGAAAATTGAGTACTAGTTACAACAAAAATGTGAACTACGGTTCATATGGCACTGTAAATAATTTAATTTCGTCGGCTGGGTCCTGAATTGAGCATACTTAAAACTGGACACCAACAGCGCGTGAATCCTTATATAAAGGTATGAGCAGAATCGCCACTTTTATGCTACAATGTTTTTCTAGGGCAATTATTTAAATCTAACAAGAAATCAACACCGTTACGGGACACATCGATGATCCAATCAAAAAGTAGGGTTGCTTCTAACATGGAAGCCGAAACTGGCATGAAATGGAAACACTTCTTTTTGTAAAACTAATATTTTTAAATCAATTTCACAAACAACTATTTTATATCGACAAACAGTTATCTTAGTCGTGCAATGATACATTATCAACAGTCATATTATGAGTACATGTACTATTGATAATCCTTTTCCCAGGCATACTAACCTGAGTGCAAAACGATATGGTATATACATGGTTGTAAGAATGACCACCTAAGACATACTTCTCTATGTCAAATCTCTTATCAAACAACGTAAATATATCTTAATTTCTCGAAGGCATTCGTATTTCTCATAAAAGTACGTTTTTACATAGGCGTTCCTGAATCAGTTACTCCGAAAAATTCGTCGCCCTGACATATCTAGTTGTAATCAATGATTTAATAAAATTAGGATGGGTAAATACAATCACGTTTCAAATGTCAAAGGATAGTAACGTATAGGATACGGAAAATGAACAAAGAACAGTGAATGCATTGCTTGCACTGCATTAGCAGAAATCTGATCACTAACAATATGAAACCTGACTTAAGAAGGTTCGAAGACGGGAAATGGTGAGTAGACAGAATACGTCAAGTACGTTAACGTAAATGATATTTTAAAACATATTTCTCAAAATTAAATAGACACAAGTTATGCTTTACATCAAAAAATACTATAACCACATAATTATAGTTACAACTATCCCAATTGTTGACGTAGTCGGCAAACTAAATTACTCTGGTTACTTTGATTTTATGTACTAAATGCTTCAGACAAAGATGCTCGCATTGGCGAGTATGATTCAGAATATAATATTTTCATTAGTATAAACTACAAGTAGGCCTTATTCCCAATGTTCGTCTGAAACATTATAATGTCTACAATGTATTTCCAATCTAATACTAGACGAATTAAACGAGATATTTATCAATACTCGCTCATTATTTATCAATCATGTAATTACAATTAAATTATTGTAAGCAAGAATATAATACCTAGCTAAAATTAGTACGTATTAGTAATATATGTTTGCGCAAAAATTCTTGGTAATCTATGTGTTTAGTGTGGTTATGAGAGTGCTACGATGAAAAATCACAAATATATTTCAATTTAAGCATCTTATGGAAGAAACTTAACTGCACTTGAAGTGTGACAATTTCCTTTGTTCGTGCATTCCTACGTAGATAACCATTTAATCGCAATATTTTAAGTATATACATTGTAGATACGAATATTGAATTAAGTACATCGTAATAGATGATATACATATCTGCAAATTGAAGGCATGTGCAAAGATACTAATAAATTAGACAGAGAAAGCAGCATTGAGAAATAACTAACTAATAAGATTAACAAAAATAATAGTTCGATAAGAGAGCAAAAGTTATACTTGACTCTCTGACAGCCTTTCGCTTTTAGTACATCGACTGTTTAGCCTGGGTATAAGTCAATTTGCACTAACGATGATAACAATTCTTAAGCGCACCAATAGAACACATCAGTACAGCACTAAACATAAACAACTTCTTTGTAATTTTTTAAAAAAAATATTAATATAAAAGTACATTCATTAAAAAGGTTTATTGTAGGACTGCTGTCAAAGTTAATTATGTTTTTTAAGTTATATTTATTTTACATAATTGAGTAGCATGGTTATCGAGTTTCCTCGCGCCATAAAACTACTTTTTTAATGAACTTATAAACTAAACAAGGAAATAAAATTGTTAACGCTGATATACGCCGTCTAGTGTTATCGGATTATGGACATTGTTCATATACTGTTGTGAGAGACATTTTCGTAATCTGGGAGCCATATCGATGGCTTAGAACAAGACGGTCGTAACTACCAAATCGATATTTTGAGAAAATACGGAAAAACTGTCTGACAGTTATTCTTTACTTATGGTATAACAAACTTTTACAACTTCATTTTGGTCAATATGACAAGTTCAGATTTTTATGAAAATGGGCTCATAAGAAGCGCCTTGTGATGTTCATTCTAAATATGTATGAATCTTAAAAGGGCGTAGGTGGCACTTACGACCTTCTAATTCTAAGCCGTCGATATACAGTTCGGATATGGCGATACAATATATTGTACTGCTGGTGATTATACAGAATCTAAAATGTTGTTCATTGAATCGATCAAAACATTGATACTACATGTATTAGTAAGTTGTAATCTACGAATAGCAATAAAGGTTTGCAGCTGCTGGCTTTTGATAAACCAAACAATTATTTCGCCTAATTGTTTTTATAGACATAACTCCGGGTGGTCGGAGAATGTCAAAGTGTCTGTCCTGAGTTTTTATAGTCGTGAGTATGTAGTGTTTCATTTACAAATCTAAGAGTTCCATTAGATATTTAGACACCTACTCCAAGAGAAAAGAAATATTACTGCAACATAATTATACTTTGATCACATTCTTAAACAAACTATTTCTATTACAGTAACCATGGGCATTACTCATGTGGACTTAAGCAGATAAATGCTAAAGTAACAAAGAATAAAATATCATATATTCAACCCGTTTGGAACATACGAAAAAAGTATTTACAAGACAAGTTTATTTTCGTATGATTCAATAAGCACATGCTAGCTTTACATAAGTATGAAAGGATTACTATACACAGTCTCGCACTTGTCGTAGAATATTTGACGAACTCGTTTGATCAAATGTTTCTCATTTGTCTACGATACCACTACTGTGAATGTTTTTTATTATTATGTCTTATAAATAATGTCGCATGGTTATATGTGTAAAAGTCCACAATGCATGCTATAAATCACCATTTCTGTAGGCATAATGTCATAATACATACAGTTGACTCCAAACGAGATTGGCCAATCGAAATCTTGACCAATGGAACTGTAGTTGTTAACATATTGAAAATATCGCGCATGCAAGCATAATTATACGGATACGCTTACAAACATCAGACAAAGACTGTCGACACAAATTAGGCATGCTTATACCTCTTCGAAGACTTCAGTATCAATAAATTGTAAATTAACACTTTCCATTGATTTTTTCAGTTAGATACAACTCTTCATCGAATCATCATTCAAAAAAACAAATCATCTATCCATTTGTATTGGAATTGCCTATCTGTACATGTGGTTTATCTGGACGCAGGAGCAATTACAACTGCAAAGTCTTTCACCGTTAGCTGTTTGTTTCGCACAATGGTGCATGCAATTATTGATACATGCTTATGTTAACATGATGGTTTCTATGCCACTTACTTATTGGTGTATGTTCACTGTTTCAATACTCATTGTATTGCTGTATTCTTAAAGAATGCACCTACTAATAAAAGTGATTCCAATAACTATACATCCTTAGCGATGTACATGTATTCGGTTTAATACTGATTGACATTTTAATGGTGATCTATAACTTTGCTGTTATGAAGTATATCTTCAGGGAAAGCCATTGCATTCATTAAGCGATTGGTACAAGACCTTCCCATTCATCATGTATAACTTTTCTTCCACGTGATGGTCTATGGAAAATTATTTCAATTGCTAAACGAAATCATTTGTTTTATTAAGATGTATCCCTCTCGATATGATGACGTGACACTTTCGTTTAACACATCATAGATAAAATAAATTTTTTTTTTTTTTTTTTACAGGGAATGGTTCCATTAATATTAATTTATTTATCGTACATGTACATCAACATTTAAGTGAATCAATTCTACACAATCACCCTACGGTAGCTTGAAGATTAGACATCCGCTAAATTCGTTATCATTTTGTATACCTGTCTATCGTAGCTAGTGCTCATATTGATGCATCTGCGATCGCTCTTGTTTGTCTGTGGCTATTAGTTTTGTTCGGACATGGTTTTTGTAATATACATGTATAAAACAAACTAGTCAGACCCCGTTAGATATCGTGTACGTTCTATACTGGATTTGAGTCTCAAATGATCTAGTGATACGAAAGCCAACTATATCAAGGTTTTGCTACTGTCACGAAGCTTCATTGACATTTGATGTGTATGCTACAGAAATAATAAGTGAGAACTACAGATGTGAATTACATGTTTAAGGAGATAAACGTCACATCGAAAAACACGCACCATGTAGACTAGATATTCACATACTCTACGTATTACTACGCGGTGTAAATAGTTATGTCTGAAGGTTTATTTAATACACGTAATTCAAAGTGCACAGTAAGCCACCCGTTGCTGGTAGAGTAATAAAGATAATATAAGAGCAACATATACAAAATGAATGAACACAAGCATTCCGTAAAGGGTGTGTTTATCAAGGATAAACTAAGGATGAAATATATATTTTAACACGCGTGCTATTTGCGTTGACATGATTATTGAATTATATAATGGTGATTATTTACAATTACGTAAATGGTTGTTCCAATTTTGTTATTGTACTATAACACAATAATGTAGTGTCTCACATAAAATAAGACAATTCAAGCAGCTGATTGCTATCGCAATAAATAACTAAATAAATTCCGGTAAAATTGGTTGTTAATAAAAGAAACAATATTATTATATAGTTTTTATGCATGTACTATAATTGGAGACAATGAGCCATTTAGATTGCCTCTAGAGAATGTTTTCTTATACAATTTACAACACAGGCAAGTACAAAAATACCTCCATCAAAATTGAACACAAATGATCCACTGTTGACTTTGATGGTTCGTATTGTTAAACTTTATCTTTCCTGCATACGATTAATTGCATGATCAATATCGCTTTGAAATATAAATTGTATGCACAATGTTGATACATTTTAAGTAATCACCGAAGTACATTTTGCGAAATATAACTGTCAAAATAGTTAAACTAGCGACGTAGAAATATCATCGAATCTCACGAATTTACTAAAATTGCTATTTATTTTATCTAGCGTAAATATTGGTCAATATCTAGATATTTTAAAATTCGTTAATATTTTCGAGCAACAACTTTTCGCCCTGTCGAAGTTTACAGACTTTATGCTACGTAACTTATTTATGAACAGAGATGTGTTGGCTAGGAAGCTTTTAAAAATACAATAATCAGAACAAAATGGACTTTGATGTAATACCAATATATTGTAAAATTGATGAAACTAAGTATACAGTAATGCACGTTTCATAACTTTGGATCGTAGCAATAAAAGCCCAATAGGAAACGGCTTCAAAAACACGGGAACGTTTTAAGTTATATTTGTAGAAATATTGTATGTCTCCCATAGGATATTAGTTTATGATAATACATGTATGACCAATAAGTTTGACTCGTTTCAAAATTTTCGGCCCATGTCATTCTTCAGGATATATTTTGATGACAAAATGAAAATAAATGGATATGTAAAACATTTCTTCAGTAACATTGCAATTAAATAGCTAAGAACTTTTCATTTTAACATATTTTAGTCTGATAATTTATAAGGTATGTTCATGAGGGTAATATAAATTGTTATGGCTTTATATGAAAGGAATGCACCGGTAGCTTTGCAGCTTCATTTGTTTGCCGTTTTTATCTCATGAGGGTTTTAATTTTGCAATTTGATCAATTTGATTTTGAATGCTATCTGCTTCGATACTAGATAAAAATTGACACACATTTAAATGTCGAAAGTAAGATGTCACCAATAACGTATTTTAAACCAGTGATAAGGCACAAGTAGTTACTGCCAATAACAAACAAAACAGATTTTAACGCAATTGCTACTTACTGTAATGTAATAATAACTAATAGTGTCCTACTCGGTGAACGACGTTTAAATACACCCAGAAATGTACTTGTTAAAGTTAGAAAAGACTTTCAAACACTTACTAGTAATTGGTACGTATGTTCAAAGTCTCAAAATGTCAACACCTAAATTAACTTCGGATCATTGATAATATTATTTTGCCTCCTGCAGAAAAAAACCTATGTGTATTGATTAGTATGTGCTCGCAAAGTAACCTCTTGGGGACACTGCCTATGTCTACACGCACACCGTTACACTGAAAATGTCTGCAATGTGTTCTTCTTACTTTAATTTTGGTACGGTCGTTTTAATATGATGAATATTATCCTTGTCTGTTATACGTCTGTACCACATATGTTATCACAAGGATTTAACGACCTGAGACAAGCCGTTACTGTAGTACTTCAACTGTTGTATGCGGCGAAAATTGACCCGAGTTTTATCTCAGAATATTAGACAATTCCTTTGAGACAAGCATTGTAGCACTCAGCTATATTCAGGCTAATATTCATGATGACCAAAGTTAAGCAATAAACACAGCTTGTACAAGCCGTGCAAGCTTTATACATTATTGACACGGACACTGACCAATTAGCACAAACATATGTCGCACTCTTGGGATCTTACCATGACTAATATATTTTATTTCGTAAATGAATAGAACATAATGCCTTTAAGAGTATTAGTCTTGAGTAGAAGGAACACGTAAATGATAACGTTCGACAAAATAATTACGACCTGATATTATAACTAATACCAGTGTCTTTGGCATGTATTTTGTGTCAACACGTATATTCATATTACTGATAGTTTTGAATACATGTTATGACGTCATCATTACTTCAAATTTCTGGAACACATTGAGGAATTTCGAAGAGATGCAATTTTTATATTCAAAATGCATTTGCAGGCAGCGTATGTTTCATTATGTTGTAGACCTGTTTGTGTTAATTGATTACAATTGAATTGACGCGCCATTGCATATTCTCGTTCAAATTTTCAGATTCGACATTTAAAAAACAGAACAAGATTTAATTTTGAGACCTTGCTAAGGTTTGGTATGTCGACGGTTTATTATCATTGCGCAATAATTTTTTGTTCGTAACTGATTTTCGTTATTAAAAAATACGTCCGAAACCTTGAAATAATTTCAAAGTTTTGGACGTATTTATTAATAACGAAAATCAGATAATTATACGTTTAAAACATGTTGCAGATAAATAGAACATTATATTAAATGCGTGTCTTGTAAACTTGAATTTGTTGGATTCGTCTCCGAAAGGCCCATACGGCTTGGCAGGCATCGCTGTGTAAAATTCCTCCACCTCATCCAATAAATTCAAGTTTATAAGTCACTAACGTAGTATTCTATATATACTTATAACAACAAGAGTTTAAAGTAACACATACAGTCCAGTTAGGATATTTTTCCAATGACGTAGCCGTTTATGTGTACCCAAAAGATTACAACCATTTCCAGAACAGGTAGAGTTTAGTTTAGCATTAAAATAGCACAAACATGTTTGTATAAGCCTTTATACAGCAGACTCCCTCAAATTGTAATTTGTTTTACACCGTAATAGTGGATTCAACCTCTGCGTCACTGTCATCTTACCCTAACTGGACTATAGCATTGTTTGCTTTATAAATACGTCACCCTCATCGGAGCTGCAATTAAAATCGTGGTTACGTGTGTGGTTGTCGTTCGTCAATATCATTATATACACATTATAGGCAGGTAAAAAATCAAGTTCTAAAATTTTTTTAATCAACCAGCAAGATTACAGATGGAAAGTTATATATTATGAAAGGTATTAGTAAGTGTATTCCAAAACTTCTGTCCGAGGACTTCCAAATGTGTTACGTTGCCATGGAAACGGGTGCCAAGTCGAAGTCTGGAAAACTATAAAACGCCATATCTCGCGAATAAGAAGAGATATGTTGCTGAAACTTTGTAAATTTTATTTATATGTATGTAGAAATATTTAGCAAGCAGTTTTATTTTCCTTACTAATGTATTTGCACGAAAACGTGATGCACGTGCATTTTTGATAAAATGAGCATACTTAACTTATTATCTAAAATAGCCAAAATAACTATACATTTTGATAAAATCTAGTTATTACTTCATCATATGAAAATGTAAAAATAAGTATATGTTTTATATCTTTTGAGTAAAAAAACTTTGAAAATGACTAGGGCGCGGAAAATGTTCTATTTTGTATTGTATTAGAGATGTTCGTAATTGTATGAATGTTGTCTTTCGTTTGTAGAGCTAAATACACGATAAAATAATTATTAAAACATGTCCTCGTGAATTTAAGGGAAATCAGTCAAGGATGGGTTAAGTACAGTAATGCTACTTTCGATTTACAAAATAGGCAAAATAAGGTCGCGAAAATGTATGACAATAGGAAATAACATAATTCTATTTGCTAATAACGTCTGAAATATCAAATTATGTTATTTTGGATACTTATATGTACTTTCTGGTTTAATTACCGCTGCTCATTTTTACTTTAAAGCAGAAATACGAATCTAAATCAGTAATCATATCAACTGTAACGTTTTTTGCGGCGATCGCTACGTTGTATTGCGTTGTAAGTTGGCAGTAAGTGGCACGCACGTTGCACGGGCATCGCACGAACGTGGAAGAACACGTTGACAGAACGCAGGTCGAACGCAGCGAATGTTCTACATACATGAAAAGGACGGCGTCGTGTCTGCGTGCTCCGAAAAACGTACGGCGGCCGTACTGACCCCGTATGTATTCCTACGTGTCAACTGTTTCTTGATACTGAACAAACGTTTGTCAGAAGAGCTCCGTATTATGGTACGTGTTTTATGTGCTACACGGTGCATACTACATATGTGCCTACTAATAGCCAATCACCTATCGGAACACGAAACCATGCCGAATAGCACTGGCAATCATGCTATGTTTGAGATTTCTGACACTATCGAAATAGATTTAAGTAGCTTAAGGCCTGGTCACTACCCGACCAGCGTGTTTTAGCACGTATGTATTTGAGAGGCTACGGTCACTTTGTTTTCTTCAAAAGTACGGAGCAAGTAAGTGGACACAAAACACGCGTACGGTTTCCCCTGACCTTGCGTACGTTGCGCATATGGCAAGTCCTACGTACTTACAGCGTACTATCCCCGTGCATTTGTCAGATAATCGTACTCAAAAGCGTTGTCCGTATGTGCTAAATTGACAATAGAAGGCATACATGTTGCACGTACGTGGACGAACACGAAGACCGAACGCAGATAGGGCGCAGCGGGAGCATTTTATACCCAAACATTCGGCGTCGTGTCTGCGGACTCACAAAACGTACGGAGTTGGTACTCGCAACGTACGGATTTCTACGTGCCATCTGCGTTTTTCAACACAAACATCACGTACTTGCTCGTACGTCTAGTTGTGACCGCCGCTTTTGTGGATGACATTACAGAAACATTGCTCACAGCAGCGGCCTTAACAATGAACGAACTGTAAAATGCAGTTTTATGTGAAACATGGTCATACACTTTTCATACACTTCCAAAATTCTACAAAGAAAGTTGTCTCGATACTTCGGGGATAAGATAGTTATACAATTTCAACATGACCAGGGTATATTAAACATTGTTTTTTTACATTGTTATGAATAGTACACTTTCATTCTCTGGTGCTATAAAGGCATGCTCAAAAATTGATTCCAGGAATTCCAGAGTCTACTTACCATCAAAGAGTAGTGTACAGCCATCCAATTTTATTGGGTTCCTATTATCAATTATTTTAGCCAAACTGAGCTGTAAAATGCTCTCACATCAAGTCTTTCCAAACCCTATGTGGTACATTATGTATTAATCAAGACAGAATACCCTAAAACCAGCCTGAATTAGTTCTAATCACCACCGAGTACACCTAGTTCAGGATCTAAGAACATGCATACAGTTCATATCTAATATAGTAATTAATGGTCTATTAAAACCATTCCTATAGGGCTCTAAATACTAGAATACAGCCAATACAGTATTCCCTAATGGTTTCTCAAAACAACCGAATACAGCCATACCAGGTCTTACGGGTTACCGCCATTACCAATCACAGCCATATTAGCCCCAAATTGGCACTCATAACCACAAGTATGGTACTATCAGACCATAAAGGGGACTATACATCACTTCAGAGGGGTACTGCATGTACTTGTGCTCACAACCACTGAGTTCATACAAGGTACTCATCACTATTGGATACAGCGAACAATGTGGTTTGGGGTAGTCATGATTCAAAACTTGTTTCCCAATCCACCTTAATAGATTAGTATATACCTTGATATGTGGTTTCATAAAGATGTGGTTCTCCATTCGTGACTACTAATTTACTAGTCTCTGTTTGGCTGAAGTGCCGTAACGGACGAAATTCTTAGTACAGAAGGTATGTTACGAAGACATCACTGACAAATATGAAAATATTAGCCAATGTTTTTAAAAAGGAAATGATGAAACTAGACAGGGAAGATCGCACTCAACTTAACCGGCCGAGTACAGAAAACATAAACAACAGCAAATACTACTAATACAAAGACACTAAACAATGCCCACATATAACCTAGTGTACAAAGCCAAAGTTCCCACTTGAGAGTTCCTAAAATAGTTGTATAACCTAGTTTCAACAAAGTTATGCCAAAATTGGTGACCGCAACTGACCAAATGAGGCGTTGCTGCGACTTGACCTAGTTTTAATACCATACACAAGAAACAAAACCGTAAAATCCAGCGACAAAACAATGCACCCAAACCGTTAGTATGAATATACGTTATTTTATGTAATTATTATATTTAGGGTATTTTTTTATCTTGAAGGACATAGAGCTTTCAACTTTCAGTATTGCAAAAGAATCCAGGTATTCACCATAAAACTCCTAATATACTTGTATGATAACAATCATGTCCCATATCGACATTCAAATGCATGTATCGTTGGAAAACAATTCGCGGCTTTATTAGCACAGAAGATCTTCAAAGAAATAATGTTTCGCACTACTTTTTATGGTTTTTATGTTTACCTTAAAAAACACTTTTTTCTAGTAATATATAATAATATAAATAACGGTCAGAGTACCTGCTATCACATACACGTACATAAATGTAACAAAAGATGATGTAGATCTACAACATACTGCATGGTATATGATTGAATAAGTTGCGACTACTTATCAAATCTTAATGTACGTTTTGTAGTTTGACATTGAAATGACATTGGCATTGAGTGGTCATTTTCACTTCGATTTAGAGTACATGTAAAAGTTTTCACGAATAAGGTTTATACGAACATTTAAGTATACCAATACAACGGCAACTTTATATTTAAAAACTTAGAATTTTAAAAAATGGAAGCAGCTATCTAAGAACACCACCTCGGCCAAGATGTTCAAGCATAATACTGTCAGTTGCTTTATATTTGAAATCACAAATTGAACTAATAAATACAGTATATCTGCCTACAACGTATTTAATGGCTTTAAATACCAACTTGAATACAAGATGATCGGCTAAAACATGCAAAGAAGAGTGAAATATCCATTTTCCCACTATTTTTCATAATTTGACCTTGACGTGACCTTGAACTTGTGTTTGGTTTCAAGTTCATTAACTGTACATCATAGAGTAGATACGAGTTATGATAATACAAACACGTATTTATGCATGTACCATTAGAATGACAACTTTATATAAGAAAACATAGAATTTTAAATTATGGATACAGTTACCTAAGAATACCTTCTCAGTCAACATATGCATGCATAATAATATCAGTTTTATTATTTTGAAGTGAAAACTGAACTAACCATTTAGGAATATATTCTAACAAACTATTTATCAGATATAATGCCAACTTGAATTCAAAATATTTGCTAAAACATGAAAGTTAGAGAGAAAATATCCATGTTCAGCTAATTTTCAAGATTTGTCCTTGAAATGACATTGACCTTGACCTTTAAGTGGTCATTACAGCATGTCCAGTTATAGTCTGGATTACCTGCCCCTTGTCACTTCGTTGGGTCAGGCACACGTTATTAATGGCTGCGCCCAGTACCAAACTATAAACAATGTAGGTTGAGTGATTTTTTGATTAAGAAGTTCAAATTTTAAAGATGTGTTTGGTTAAGCATACATAACATGCCAGTAATATTGAATCTTCTTGGTTTTCACGGTAAACCTCAATATTTGGTGATATATGTCTACAGTACATTTCGGATAATACGGAATTTCGGATACTATTTTGTATCTCGTTGCTGAAGCATTGTTTGTTTGGTGCTACAAGTGTTTCAAAACTATTTGTATCAAGTATGAACAACTGTACAGTTCAGGGTCCATTTAGCCTTGCAACTGTTTGATATTTCCATACTTTTCAGAGTATCATCAGAGATTCTGATCGATCACAGATACAAAACCAGTAGGCGTTCAGAATGAGAGGCGGGTCCATGAGAGGATTCTAGCAATGTTTTGTGTAGATCGCATGTACAGTAAAAGTTGTAAAAGTCCTCTTACTAATCCTACTGTTTTGTGTTGGTATATAACAAGAGATGATGTTTCTAAGGTTTATTTAGTAAAACTGCCTAACGTACACAGTAATATCCAAATGGTCTGTTACAATGGGCAGTATGTGTTAGTTGTAGCATTACAAGTACTAAGCTCTGCTTGGTTAGCAAGCTAAGGGTAATGAAACACCTACTACTATTAAAACAAGCAAGATGTTTGCAATTGTCAGTCGGTTAGTGAGCAGTACAAGGTGTGAGTTTTGAGATTGCTGCATTTTTCCACCCTATGATATATGATACTGTAAAATCATTTAATTTCGTTGGGATGAAATTTCGTGGTTTTGGTAAAGAAGACATTTTCGTTGGGACTGGAATTCGTGGATTTTGCATTTCAGGTAATAAAACAAGGGTCAAAATCTATGTTCGTTGGGATTAAAGTTCGAGGTTTAGGTGAACAACGAAATCCACGAAATTTAATCCCCCACGAAAATTAATGATTTTACAGTAATTAGTAGCACTTTAGTCCAAAGCTGGCAACAATGAGTTGGGTGGTACCCAATGAGACCCCTGCTTCTAGCAGATAATACTTCAAATTCTGTCTGTGTATTATATTGTATACTGATGACAGATTAGAAGGGGGACCAGTAACCATGGACAGTTCATAATAGGGGTGCAAGAATATGACATAACCAGTTTTGCAATATATAGCAATACAGTGAAATAATGAAAAACACAATAAAACTAAATCCATTAACTCAGGTTTTAACCCATTACCATTGTACAAGGTAGTTCATTCATATAGTGTAATAACCAGTAGATGGCTTATTAGTACCAACAGGCAGCTGTCAGTTTTACACACAGTACCAATATAGGTTTATCGGAAAACTGCAAATATTCTTATGATTTGTTATTCTAAAGGATGAATCAGTCTTTGTTGGTTAAAAAACACAAAACGTTAAGTCAGCATTTATTTACTTAAATGGATCATTATACGCTCAATTATTGAAGAAAATATCACAGTACATAATGGCCCGACCCTGTATCGCAATACACTGGTTTATTGTTGTACCACTAGAATTGATACAGGGTCACTCAAATAGAATTTGAAAGACTCTTGATTGATATAAAAAGGAAAACTGACTGAACTATTATTTTCAAATTGGTCTATGCATACAACTCTATCTTTATTATTGGCTATTTTATTTTAAATTGAATTATGCCACATGATACAATATGGTTGAAAAAAATTCTACATTGTAGAAAAATATTAGTGTCAAACATCATGAGGAACTAGTTTAAGTTGGCATCACCCACAAATTAATTCATGAAAACTGAGTTTATAAAGAGGCTTGTTTTATTTACAATAACACATTTTTGCATTTTTCAGTCTGTGATGTTAACTTTTTGAACAAGTTAGCCAGAAGAGCTATAGTCTCCCAAATTTTGATAGCCTGAGCTATTTGTAATAGTCTGAAGCCCTAATAACCAATTAATAGATTGAAAAGATTTAAAATCATTAACACTGATTAAATACCTGTTCTAAGAATATAACATGTCAAGTGTTAGTTATAACATTCTAAAAAAGTCTAAAATAATAACTGAATAAATCATGACCATTTGGCATATCAATTCTTTGTAACATAATTTGACTTAATTTATCACAAATTATCAATACCTTGTTACTCAAAATTCCATTTTAAAAACTGCTCAACTACTAAAATAGATTTGCTTAAAAATACCCAGATCAGAGATTTCAGACAAATCCTTTAGAGGAAATGAAGTAAATTCAATACAATGTACTAGTTTTTATCATCACTGCCCTTTGTTATAGTATATTTTCATGTTTCATTGGTGGAAAACAAGTATGAATCTGCTAATCAGTATTATTTGATACGCCACTTACTAACAATACCTGACTCCAGGTTATACAAATCAAGCATTATTAATATCAAGCATTCAATCTGCCTTGCTCACATTGTTTATGCAACACATATTTAAAAGTCAAGGTACATGCTTTGATAAATGAACAGAGTGGAAATTAACAACACCAAGCCATTATAAATAATACATGTACAGCAATCTTTATCACACAACATTACTGTTTTTAATCAGTGACTGTTTTCATGCTGCAAAGAACTGTTATAAAGAATTCCATGACTTAAGTGTTTTTCCTATTTTCCTGTAGGTAGAACAACGACCAGTAGAACTTCAGCAAGAATGGGTTCTTCCACAAAACACCAGGTTTTCAAGTATGTCACACCATTTAAAGTTACATAAACTGCAAAGTTACATAAAATGCAGAAATCTGTGTTGCTAAGCACATTGCCTTTATTAAATCATTCTGATTACTGAGGTTCTATATCATACAACAGTTCTAAAAGAATCTCTCCTTTAATGGTGATGTCATTATTTTACTGGCAAGTTCACTGGTCAACACTGGAGGTCACTGAAATAACAGAAAAAACATACTAGTTAGCAAATGCTTCTTTTAAAAAAGAAATGACTCTTAGTTAAAAATGTTTACACAGGCTACCTCACCCGGTGAATCACAAACTTAAAAATATGTCAAGTTTACCAACTGTATGATTGACAACTAACAAAGTAATTAAATATGAAATTCACAAGTTTACAATTTTCCATAAAGTTTCCTGGGTTTCTACAAATAGCCAGTACACCCCAACTTCTTGTTTATGTTGTTAGTAACCTGCAACTAACCCACTAGAAACAGAGTTGGTTGGCAAAAATTGCCAGTGTCAGTCCTGTCAGCACTTGAACCACCAACGATTGATACACAAGCTTGTGGCTCTATTGAATGAGCTAGGCAGGTCACTGAGTTGTCAAAAAAATTTTTCTGTAATATTGCTATACTTATACACACCAGCAAGTCCAGCATGTCTGGCTTTGACTTTGGGCTGTTGTGGTGTGGTTCCAGGAGATACTATTCTTTTATGTTACTCCTTTTGCTGGTGTTTTAACTCTACAAGGGCTACTATAGGAATGACCTGGACTGGTTCTATACATTATAATCTGGAAACTAGCCATTCTTTCTTGCTTCTTTCCAGGGATGATTTTCTGAAATGTAAATTGTGTTTTATTTATTTATACATGTGTATATATAGTTTTGAACGACAGACATTTCGATGAAAAATATTTACATACAGTGCTGTATCGTTTTGATGTCGAAGAAATCTTGAATTGGACGTTTGGTATGATTTTTTTGAAAATTAAGTTCTTTATCCGAAATTGAAGTAATGACTGTTCTATCCGAATTCATTTCCACTTCATTGATAAGTCAGATTATGAGAATCCGTCCGATTATCGTGTAAAGAATACGTTTAATCAATACAATGACATGGTATTTCGAATGAAAAACGCTGGTTTTCTATATGATCAATATTTTTAAAAAATCACTTACCTCATATAGTACATTGTATTCCGCCATTATTGACGGTTGCCTGACGTACTAAAATACTTTAGTACGACGGGAACCAGACTAGTCCAGTTAATGTTCGTCATCAAATGAATAATATCCTGGCGAATACCTGTCAGTTAATACATAAATGAAAATCACAGTAGATAATATACTTTCGTAGATCGATGTATTCGTGAATTATAATATATGGCGGCCATCTTGGACGCCATCTTGGATTAAGCAAAACGCTATATTGTTTCGTGAAAGACACCCGACTATATTTAATCAGCAGACCTTCCCAAACATTTTGGTATATAACATCTCTTGTTGCCATTCATAGCAGACCCCTTGAATTTTTAGTCAATTTTCACCAGATCATTAGGTATGTGATTGTCTGCACATGTATGTTACATTGACGAAAATACAATGTATTTTACGTTACTTGTACCTGATACAGTTACTTGATTGGTATCATTATGATAAAATCAAACTTTAATATAGCGAATATATGTCATTTTACATTATATTTTTTGTTTTCAGCAAAGCAATTACATTACCGCCATTCATCAATTCGACTTGAAATTGACCACATCTGCTATATCTGTTAACAATTTATAGCAATTGTAACGTAAACTACACATTATTAACACAAAGTTAAAGCAATCCGATAAATGACCACCTTCCTTCCTAACATCATATAGTTTTAGTGAATTAGTTTGACAAATTTGGAATACCCCACATAATATAATGTGATGTATTTTACGGGTAAACATCATTTACGCACGTGTAACGTAATTGACAATGGATGCGAACGTACACATATGAAAAAAGGGTTGGAAATATGTTATAAATATATAGCGCTGACAAATGTTGCAAAAAAATGATATTAATTTGCTTACGTTTACTTTTAGTGGGTAGTAATTCAAAATTTTCTCACTTCAACGAATAATTTGTTTTTCGAAGAGACCCAATGTAACCTTCGTTACCATGGCAACGAGACATGTTTAGAGTTTCTCGGACAGCAGAATATGAAAGCCTAAACCATGTAGATTAAAAATATTCCGGTCCCGTTCTGTAATCTTGCTGGTTGATTAAACTTCTTTTTTAAGGCCGCTACAGATATTTTCTTCCTAGCCTATTAGTAAACTGTGTCTTGATATGTACAATGCTTTAAACTTGTAAATTGCACGCATGTTATAACATTTACCGACTTCTTTTTCTTCAGGTAAATTACGGTTGACTATACGGTGTGTTGTAACTTCATCAACGCTGCGAATGCTGCCAATTTATTTAAAAAGTAGACATGTGCAAGGGTAGAAACACGTTACATATATAACCTATCACCTGTATCCATGTTTTTAAACTAAGGTGTCGACTGAAATGGTTTTATGTGGATGTCTGTTAAAGTTCATTCTACTAGTTAATAACATACATTGCGGTTAACCTGTTCTCGAATGAAATGATTTCTTTTAATTTTGTTGACTTTAACTCCGTAATTATTGTGTTTACTCTGGAAATAGCATTCCCGATGTTATAACCACATACGTAGTGCACGTTACCTGATAATTTAGGTCAGGTCAGAAATACAATTCATGCATCAAAATGTAATAACATGTCACTAAAATACTTTTATCGTATATTGTGTATTAAAAGCAAAGCTAGGCTAAATGCCACAAATACGTTCGTAGAGGGAAAGAAGTGAAACGGCTAATATCTGTGGTTGGCTGGTGCTGTGTAGAATATAATCTACATGTATGTAAGACTAAAAAAAATTAGAAATGTTCCAGTGGTTTATCTGTAATAAAGCATGTGTACTAGGTATTGCACACTCGTTATTGAATTACTAAGCATATGACCTAGTGAGTATGCTTAATTATACGATGAAACGCATGTGTGTATTTATCATTTCTAAATTGAAGAATCAATTGACTAAGTAAAATATATAAGTTCAGATACTTAACGCAAACTATCGACCCTTGATAGCATCTCACTGTCATTGAAAATCCACTCGAATCTGTGCGCGATGTTGAAGCTGAATATGAATTCCTCAGATCACCATATCACTGAATAAGATGGTCGTACGTACAGAATCGATAATATGAGAAAATAAGAACAAACAGTCCGATATACTCTCTTTACTAATAGTAAGACAACGTTTGTCACTTTCGCTTTAGTCTCCATGACAAATTCCGATTTTCAAATAAAAATATGCTCATAAGAAGCGATGTCGTTTGTAAATATAAACCATTCTTATATCGTAAGTAGTTGGTAAGTAAGTAATTATAACCTTCTCATTCTAATTCAGCTATATGAGGGGTGTTCAATATTTTCGAGGACTTTTCATCTAGCAATTTCAATTTGGCAGCAAGGCTTATAGTCATTTAACATCATTCGGAGAAATATATCCCAGACCGAATGCACTAATACAATTGTTTTATTCATACAAGGAGCGCTTGCAACTGTACGTTGGGCGTTGCGTGACGTCATTCCAAGCGTCACCGTCGGAGCTGCTCCTTTCTGGGCTGATATCCGGCCCATGTATAATAGTGTTATTCTTTAAATACTGAAATAAGTCACAAATAGGCAACACTGCAATGTGAGATGGCATAAAAAAATATTGGTGCGTTATTCGAAACAGAACTTGGAAAAGAGTGGTCGGCTTTACAAGATTTGATTATTCAAATGAAGAATGAAGCACGACCTAGCTACGGAATACCGTTAGGGCCATCGCGTATGTGTGGGTTGGTTTGAAACGCGATACTCGACAATACGATAATGAAAACACGAAATCACGACAGTACGATAACGATAATACGACAGTACGATAACGATAGTACGACAGTACGATAACGATAATACGACATTACGATAACGATAATACGATATAGTATCGCGTTTTCACTGTCGTACTGTCGCATTATCGTTATCGTACTGTCTCATTGTCGTATTATCGTTATCGTACTGTCGTAATATCGTTATATCGTACTGTCGCATTATCGTTATCGTACTGTCGCATTGTCGTACTGTCGTATTATCGTTATATCGTACTGTCGTGTTGTCGTATTATCGCGTTATCGTACTGTCGTGTTGTCATACGAGTCGAACGAGACCCTCTGCAAGTTCCTATTTTGGGGCTGATAGGTGTTAGGGGCCGAACCCCATAGTGCCTATAATTGCAGTGTATTGAACTTTGCGTTTTGGGCCGGTTCCAGGCCCGAACAGAGCCCAAACCAGACTCTGTGAACCCTAAAGACCGGGTATGTAGATGTAGGGCAGGTGGACGAGAGTAAAAAAATACCGTCACAAGGCCCCTATCTTGGGACTGAAAGAGGGACCAGACCCCAAAAGTCGCCAAAATAGCGTTATGCCATAGGCGACTTTGGATGGGTTCGAGCATGTGTACCGCCCAAACCATGCTTCGTGACCCCAAAAGACCGGGTATACAGACGTAGTGTATGATCATACGAGTCGAACGAGACCCTCTGCAAGTTCCTATCTTCGGGTTGATAGGGGTTAGGGGCCGAACCCCATAGTGCCTATAATTGCAGTGTATTGAACTTTGCGTTTTGGTCCGGTTTCAGGCCCGAACAGAGCCCAAACCAGTCTTTGTGACCCCAGTTGACCGGGTGTTTAGATGTAGGGCAGGTGGACGAGAGTTAAATATACCGTCTCTAGGCCCCTATCTTGGGGCTAAAAGATGGACCAGACCCTCTAAGTCAAAATAGCAGTATGCCATTGTCGACTTTGGATGGGTTCGAGCCTGTGTTCCGACCAAACCATGCTTTGTGACCCAAAAAGACTGGATATACAGACGTAGTGTATGATCATACAAGGCGAACGAGACTCTATGCAAGTTCCTATCTTGAGGCTGATAGGGGCTAGGGGCCGGACCCCGTAGTGCGACAGTATGACAACACGACAGTACGATAACGCGATAATACGATAACACGACAGTACGATATAACGATAATACGACAGTACGACAATGCGACAGTACGATAACGATTATGCGACAGTACGACAGTACGATATAACGATATTACGACAGTACGATAACGATAATACGACAATGCGACAGTACGATAACGATAATGCGACAGTACGACAGTGAAAACGCGATACTATATCGTATTATCGTTATCGTAATGTCGTATTATCGTTATCGTACTGTCGTACTATCGTTATCGTACTGTCGTATTATCGTTATCGTACTGTCGTGATTTCGTGTTTTCATTATCGTATTGTCGAGTATCGCGTTTCAAACCAACCCACACATACGCGATGGCCCTAACGGTATTCCGTACCTAGCAACTTTATGGCGCAATTTTGAAAGAACCAGTTTGATCTGTGGTAAACAATGTAACATTTTGTAGCCTATACTTGTCCTCGTTTTCACATGTTACATTTGTTCAAAGCACTTCGAAGTTTACAAATGAATGAATCGGAACCCCATATACTGGTATAAAGGATTTAAAACATTCACGAATAATACAAGTCCAGGAATTGCTATTATTCGCGACACTTTGGATAATTCACTGCGTATTAATAATACAGGTTCGGGTGTAAAATGTTGTACAATACAATACAAAACACATATCCCAGTACAAACTCATATTTTATTACATTTTGTCCATACGCATGAAAGGAACACACGTACAGTTTTTATTACATAAATTTAAAATTCTAAGTTGATTCGAAACTTATCACCTCAATCGAGATATTGCATTGTAAATTTACAATGGATATTCTGGATTAAAATAAATGTGTTGTTTTTAACTAGTTTTCACCACAACAACGTCTGAAATTATAATGTACGGATATGCAACATTTAACCGAGTTCTAACTGCTTAAATACCTCCCGAGATCATTACAATTGTTGCAGAAAATTACAAAGTTTAGACTCAGCACACAAGCGTATTTTGTCAATGTCAAAAATAAATGCAATTTAAATTATCATCAACATGATGTAGGGTTAACGTTCTTCTATAATAGTTTCTATTATAAACTGACATCGTGTTTTGTAACGTTTCTAGCGTGTTTCATATTCCTTCTTAAGTGAATCGTGTACTTTTGGGATTACTTGTATGATTGCGTTAATCTGGTGACATTTTACAAAGTTTAAAGAGAATCGAATGTTAATAACATGTTTGAAAGTATATAAATATGTAGCGAAAATAGTGTTATGTTCATTTAGAATAGCTCTATCTTATTTCACAACCAAATACGTAACAGCACTTATATAACAACATTGAAACACTTAGCGAGTGACAACTTCTTTTGCTCGTTTGCCTATTAAAGAACTGGCTAAATCGTCAAAAGGTCGTTTGTACATGCCATACTGACTGTAACGCAAACCATTGCCCGGGGTACTTCTCTTTCCGACCAGTCCGCTAGCTAAGGTGTCGAAATATCGATATCGTTTATCGTACCAGTTTCTTTTTCCAACAAGGCCACTTGCGAGTGTGTCAAAATATCGGGCACGTTTTCCTACCAAACCGCTTGCTAGAGGGTCAAACATTCCACCTCCCTCGAATCGCTTACCAACAAGGCCGCTGGCTAACGTGTCAAATCTTTTACCAACAAGACCGCTGGCTAACGTGTCAAATCTTTTACCAACAAGACCACTGGCTAGAGAGTCAAAGTTTCCACCGTCGAATCGTTTACCAACAAGTCTACTTGCAAGAGAATCGAAATTTCCCCCGTCGTATCTTTTACCAACTAATCCACTAGCCAACGAATCGAAGTTACCCCCGTCGTATCGCTTTCCGACTAAACCACTTGCAAGAGAATCGAAGTTACCTCCGTCGTATCGCTTACCAACAAGTCCACTAGCTAATGTATCGAACCTTTTACCCACTAAACCGCTCGCTAGAGAATCAAAGTTTCCGCCGTCGAACCGTTTACCTACAAGTCCACTCGCCAATGAATCGAAACTGTTACCATCGTAACGTTTTCCAATTAGTCCACTGGCGAGGGAATCAAACCCTTCACCTCTCCTTTTGTCGGTATCGCCAATGTACGCTCCGTCATCTGATGCGTCTGATCCATCTAGAAAGCCAGAATCTCTTTCCGATCGTTTTAATTTCACATTTTCGGTTTCAAGTCCGCTTTCTCCAAATACAAAACTGAAAACAATTAGTTATACTGTTACTTTGTTTTCAAAGTTCGTTACTGAAAAAAATAACATTATGATATTGCTCACAGAAAACTAACCTCAACATTTCTTTTTACCAGCAAGTTCATTAGGATAGCCGATCACAAATAAATACCTTTGCACAGTCGCTGGCCCAGAATGAGAAGGTCGAAACTACAAAATCCATATTTTGAGAAAACAAGACAAGCTGTCTGACAATCACCCTTTACTTATGGAGAAACAAGCTTTTTCAACTTCAGTTTGGTCAACATAACAAGTTCCGATGTGCATGCCAATATGCTCATAAGAAGCGCCCTTTGATGTACAAAAAATGTAGAGGTCAAATATGTATTCGTTCGGCAATTATGACCTTCTTATTCTAAGCCAGTGGAATATTTAGATTAAATCTATACTAGTGGGAGCCGTGACCTAGCAAAGGGTACAGTAGTAGTTTAACCACTCTGTACATTAATAACATTCGTTCTTATACTATAATTTGAGGTGAAGGTAATCATATCAATCGAAAAACGTTTGAAATAGGTTATGCTTTCAAGAATAAACCCACTGTTTGCGTTGATTTCTTAGTTTTACAGTGAACTCGTATTTTTTAATTTTGAATCCATCGCAAATATATACAGTTTTAACGTACCTGATATAAGCTATTAATGATATTATCCGTAGTACTTTTGCCATATCACTGAACGGGTTCTTCAAGTTCTTGTTCTGAAAAACACAATATTGTTATTGTCAATGCATTGATTTAGAAAAAATGGCTTGACAATATCGCTGAATTTAGTACGCTATGTCAGTAATACCCGAAAACTAAGGCGTTTGTGGATTAACACTTAAACTGCATTTAATTTACATTATTCATTTGTTAATTTAAAACCCGATTCAAATGTTGTTTTTTCCCCTGGTAATAAAGGTCTTCGTGGAGAAGAACCTATTTCGTGTTACGTTGCACTAACTGTACAAATACTTTCCTAACACATGAGCCATTCTCCAAGAAAACCTGCTATTTTGACAAAAAACGTATATCCATAGTAGAGTTTTATTCTAGAACAAGGACACTTCTTTGCGACTTGTTCAAATATAAATCATAAAATAAATGTGCTTTGGTATAAAATGTGACATATATTTCCATATTGGTTCGGTAATGATACGTTACATTTTATTTGATCTACATATTTGTCAACTAGGATAGCTTTGTTTGCATAAATCTGTTCATGCCGTCACATCCTCTATTAACTGTTAAGTGAGATCATTCATAGACACCAGCGGTTTTATAATCAACAAGCACGTCATTAACTACGATTCTTGAGAAAATCTTTGCCTCCCGGACTAGCGTCCAATTATTCCTATATTGTGAAATAAGAACTTAGTCAATTCAAGAACTGATTGGACGAAATTGCCGGGTCTTTCATTGGTGGTATTGGAAGATCTGCGTCAATAAATAGTGTTATCATTGTTACACAGAGTGTCTTTCAAACTGAGTTCCGCTAAGATTCTCATAATAGACTCTGATTACTGAAGTAGCGTCTAGTATGTTAATGTAGTATTGAAATGTAAAGCCTGGTTCATAAATACAATATCAGACATCCGTCAAAATCTGTAACCAGATTTGGTACGATTTATTGAAGTTAACGCTCCTAGCTGCCCACGGAAAGGATGTCAACCACCTTGAAAATCGAAGCAATTCCTGATTAGTTCACACATTGCTCACTATGATATCAAGTGAACGATTCGCAGAATATCTTCTACCTTGGTCAGCATCTTATGGTTGAGTTAAGGACATTTTTTATTATACGAACTGAACGTTTTAACGGTTTAATATGTATGTACATAATCATATTTTTACCTTCGATGGTTGGAATGTTCTGAACATGCCTATTTCATGGGTGACTACGTGCATTTTCGTTACTTCTGCATGGCGTTAAAATATCAGTTCAAAACATGTGCAGTATTTGATTTAGGCTGACTTAATATCAGGTTCATAATTCACTACCATCCTACATTTCAATTGGGTGCGTTATATTAGTTGACTCTCCTTTGAGGTTATATGTTCTTTTAACGATACGAAATCATGTCGAAATGATACATCAAATTATAAAACAATACAAATCTCTCGTCAGTTGATGCACATGAGCTTAGTGCACCGCAAAATATTGCGTTACAAGATGGGATTGTGTGATTTGAGAATGATTGTATTTAAACCTTTCGGGAAATTTTTATCCAAAACGTAATTTCGAGAAGATATTTACTAGAACTCAACATGTACTGTTAAACTGTACTGTTTAACACATAATTGTCCTTCAAAAAAAATCAAAGTGGTTTTGTTGGAAGCTAATTATAGTGGATCATTTTGTCATTACTGATGGAGACATGAAGTTTCTTGCTGTATCAACCTAGTGACACGTTTACATGTCACTTGAAATAAAACACTCGTATGTCACACTGACCTTTGTGCTTAGAAATGAGCGAATTATAACGATCCAATAATTGCACTCAAGTTTTGAATGATGGTCCCCATGTCTATTATATCTGGTTAACAAGGGCATCGGATCGGTATTAGTGCATAAAACTCAATAACATTCTGAAACGTACTATTTAAATTACATGTAAACTGTACCAACTAAACGGCACAATCAGTGTTATAATTTGTTTCATAATTTCCAAGAATTCTTTATTGGGCTGCAATAAGTATGATGAAACACGAATTATTCGATTTGTGAAATATATACACATAAGAAGTTTTTCAACAAGTTACTTTATAAAGTCCGACCCAGGAATCAAATCGACAGTTTCGAGTGAAGCCCGTTCAATTAGCATTTTCTTTTACACACAGGAGCGACATAAAATTGCTGAATTTAATTATTTCAATAAAGATCACAAAATATTATATGTTACGATCGGACAGGGAAGGCATCACCAATTAACTATAATAGACGAGCAAAAACCCATAAATGTGACGTGGACTGCAGAAATCAGGCCAGATGCGGTAACGTCTATTTTTAGAAAAATGACGTCAAAAACTTGCGCTGTTTTTTTCGCGGATTTTCTAATTTATTAACTTATATTTTCAAGTGTAATTGTATAACAAAAGTTCTGCTTTAGAAAATAAACAATTAAGATATATTTGCGACATTTCACAACCACTTCACGAATATTTTAGTGTAGTCTAGCCATTTTAGCGATAGTTATTTCCCTTTTACTCTGTAAAGGTCAACAAACCAAAATGGCGGACACTTGATTGTTTGTGTTTGTTGAGTGCAGTTTGTAAGGTATAATGATGAGAAATGACGCTGATGTTGGTTTGATCTGGTTGATATCGAATTATAAAGCTCGTATTTGGAGGTAAGCATATCTTTTATTGTCTTTGATTGCTTTACTGTTGTGAATTATGGGTTTAAATTCGTTGATAACATTGACTTTGAAAGCGAAAGTTGACTTTAAAATGCTACAAAGCAGTCTGTTTTTATGTGGATAAGTCCATTGTGTACCCGATTCTTCATAGCATAGTGCAAATTGTATGCCTGCAGATAATGAGTTAACATGAGAATTGTTCATGGCTGATTTTATGGATGCATTCATGTTTGTTGACATATCCCCCACCCACCTTACTTTGCTGAAGTTTGCACACATCAAGTAAAATGACTGTCATTTGTCTTCATTTTTTCAAACTCTTTGAATGCATATATCCAACTCACCAGTACATCCTGAAATTCAGTAATGTTCAAACACTACTGTTTACTAGTAAAATAGGTCTGGTTTAGACTGTCTGAACTGACAAGTAAATTCATTTGACACTTCAGCTACTGTAGGTTTCCATCCCTACAGAAATGTATGCGGTTCAATTCACTAGGCCAATTTCCTGCCGGCTTACTTAAACAGGTTTAATTCAAGTGCGTACGGCTCATCCGGACTTAACCGCACACCCAAATAACTGCACATCTCTACAACAATGTATAAATTTGGTATACACATGCCTCTAGTAGCTGTTCTACTTATAACTACACTGTAGTAGGCCTACTGAGTACTGGGAAATCCTTGATGCATTTAACAGTAAGATACAGTATGCCTGTTCTGTGGTTAGTATTTACAGTTTGACTACATGTAATAAAAGGCAAATTATACTCAGTTATATTCTATATGAATAATTATCTTCATAAAATTAATTATCATTTTCAGGATGTTCAATAATTGATCTTGAACAACATGTGTGGACAAACCATGAACATGTCAGTTATGTGGAGTTTACTGTGGGGAGGCTGAGTTTGGACAGAGATCTCTATCTCAGGTATACAACTGATCCAATTATTAAACTTCCATTTGTAAATCCTTCATATTACTTATTCCACTAATTATCTGTAGTGGTTACTGGACCAAGGATATGTATTTATAACAGTTGTTATACTGTAGACCTGACTGCTGATCATGAAGTGGTTGTTCCACAGAACTATTTCAACATAATATACCATGATTATGACAGTAGCTGATATTATGCCAGTAATTTCAGTATCTGTTATCAATAGTGAACATATCAATAATAATTTTCAAATGTCATTTCCTTTTTTAAATAGAATATAGACTACTATAATACATATCTTCTATTATTCATCTATAAAAAAATGCTTGCAAGACTCTATTTGAGCAGTGTCCATTAATTTGTAAAAGGCTGATGCTGCCCAAATATATTAATTGATTGGTTTAATTATGAGTTCTTTCAATAGTATTGGCCTAAATTTGATTGCAATATGCCCAATATTTGAGTTGCTTTCATTTTATCAGGACTATTAATTAATGGATATGATACCCAGCATAAACTGTGTACCAGTACTTTGCACTTTAATCATTAAATAAAAAAAATCCTATAATTTCTTTTCAGAAAAGTTGATACAGAGACCATATGGCAAAGAAGTGAAGATAAGAAACATTCCAGATGATTATTATAACTCAATTAGTCAGTTTTGGAAATCAACAAGTCATGACTGGAAGTTAAATCTACCTGAATTGTCATACATGATGAAAATAATGTACATTACTTATATCTGAATAACTGTAATTGTTAAAGAAACTACATGTATTTTAACAATTGTAACAATATAACTTATTTTCTAAAGTTTAATTATATTCTGTCAAGTGAAGCATGTTCCAGTTATGAGTTTAGATTTGTATATCATACATGTATATGATGTAATAGCCTTGCATTGGTATCTTATCTGTCTATGCAAATGTTGATGTTATTTCATGTATTGTCTATTGATTATATGAATTAAGGCATTTTATCTTTGTTTCTGCTGCTACTACTGGTTAAAAATGAATTGTTTATCAAGCCTTGTATTATTCTGATGTTACTGAACTGTAGTTTTGTTGCTATACAATAGTTTGCCATTGTAATGGGATAAGAAAACAATTGAGAGAGCATTTCAGTACAAAAACCACATGAAACGGTCTGTTATACTTTTGCAGTTGCTATGCAAAATGTTCTATTCCACCAGTTGTCAAGGACATTTGCATGATTGGAAATGCATGATAATTTTATACAGTACTGTTATGATAAGATGATGTGTAGTTCAGCTTGAATATCACTTGTATATAGTGTTTACCATGTTTGAATGTTGTTCTCTAAAACATTTATATATAGATGGTAATTTGTGATCCAGCTTTCTTTGAAAATGCATCAAAAGCTTCATAATTAAACATGTAAATCTACAATTCAAATGCATTATACTGTCAAAAGTATTAATTTTAATATTGTACTAACTTGACCTTAGAATTTTTTTAACTTAATACCTGTAGATTCAATGTATTTTGATATTTTTTATCAAAATTTAGTTTCTATCCGTTGCTTGGCAACCAAAATGTCAATATTTACAAGCAGATGTTAAATATTCCAACTTGTTGTTAAAATAATAAAATAAAATAAAATGATAACATGTCTTGTGTGTTTATTGCTGTACTATAGCTACACTGTTTTAATGTCTTCTTATTGTATTTGGCATGGAAAAGTCATAATTTTGCACTAAGGCAGTGTTACAAATGTACTTAGTTACAGCATTTTATTTCATTATAATGTAAATAATTCAAGATAACAATGTGAGCTTATCAGAATCTTCATATTTTATAATTTACTACAAAGAAATGAGTGTATTTGATCTGAAAATCTAATTCACAGCCACATGTATAGTTATTGAAGTACTGTTGCCATGGTAACTATTATAATATGCAAAATATTTCCATAGTAACCATGTTTTAAAAAGAATGTTGTTGTTTAAGCAATATATGAACTTGTTGATGTTGTATGGCATACATTTAACAAAGAAAAAGCAGAAGATCTTGGATTTTCCTTTTGAAGGATTTATAGGTTTTGTACAGCCGTTTCACCTTTTTGTTGTGTTTTCGGCATCAAGTGCACGTGAAGAAAATGCTGTAAAACCGAAAATAATCACCGGAATCATCTGAAATTTTGAGAATTTATTCTTAAAAGGCTATTCTTCAAGATTATGAAGAAAACTCAAAATGTGAAATTTTAGCATCTGGCCTGATTTCTGCAGTCCCTGACACAAATAACACATATTAATAACCAATCGACGCAATGCCCAAGAGACAAAATTGTAAGAAAAAAATGAAAAAAGACTATCGTTGTGGAGATTAATTCTGTCCTGGATGAAAGTAAAAGGAACACATTGTGATATTAAACCGAACGTTTTAATAAGAGGAAAACTTCACCAGGACATGCCACAATGAAAGCACACACCTGAACACAAACAGCACACTTAATGTAGACGGGAGCATCAACATATTTCTAAACAAATAAAAGAAGATCAATGATGTTATGATGACACGAGACAAGACACGAGACAAGACTAGACATCTGATATAAATAAATTATGGCAGTTGATCAAAGCCGTATGTTGGCATTTCCTCACAATATTTCCATTAAGAATGTGAAGATTGTTTGTGCGCCTCTTCCACTTTTACAAAGTGTCCTTTATTAATGCTTACTATTTGTTCCTATAGATCTTACGGACATCTCAGCAAATCTACAAAGAGGAAAATCATTATCTGAAGCTTTGTCGCTATATTGAATGACGTATAGATATGTGTATTGTTGCTATACTACCTTTGTACGTACATGATATATCGCTGGATTATTATGAGATAGTAAGTAGGCTTACTAGTTACGACCTTATAAGACAATGCGCTTCTTATGAAAATACTGTGATGCGAACCGCAACTTGTCATGTTGACTAAATACATTGTAGTATTTATAAAGTATTTGGACTTATATACCTTCCCTGGCGGAGTTTTTCATATCTTTTCTATACATATGATATTCAGTATAGTTAAGTACTAAACAGATACTTTTATGCTTCATTCGAAGAAATCAAAGCATGTCATTGTTGACAGGAATCGAGAGTAATGTTTTTATATTATATGACTTGTGGGCATCCCCATTGTACAGAAAATGAACAAAAAACACAAACGAAACATGGCAGTTTGAAGTCTAAAGACGATATAATTGCTTTTTAATGTGTGAAACCCGTGATATTGTCCACGCGGGGGTTAAAGAATTCCCACATCATTGCACTGGGGCACGTATGGCTCATGTAGCTAGTGCATCAGGTGCAGAAGCAATCAATCAAATTATCTCTTGTCAGTTTGTCACCTGAGTGTTAACCATTTTCTATACAAATGTCAACATCGAGTCTCGCCTTAGCTTTTAAAGGAATGTCACAAGTAACGGCTGTGTCTTTAGTAAAAACACTTTGGATTTCCGCCTCTAGCTAATTTGCAGACAACAGTAATTTGACACTTCCATTACGTTCCCCTGCAGCTGATTGCAACCAGAGACAGATTAACTGCATCACATGCAAAACATCGGGTCAACTCGTTTGTTTAAAAAAATGTTAATGTTAAAACCGTAATTAACTGTGTTCGTACCTTCACTCGGAAGTTCATCCATATTTGAGACTAAGGTATTCAATACGGTACAGCATATTGCACTTTTTGCTAGTCGGATAGATAATTATGTTGACTATTGACCGAGAGGTCAAAGGTTCTAGGATATGGAATACCCACGTGAAATGAACGAGGTTTCGGGTTGGGGAGGTTTATTTCATATAGCGTGAAGAAGGATAAAAACTGGGACCAAGAAATATTTTCGGATTCGGAAAATATTTTCTACCTTAGTCAGTATATTATGCTTGAGTTAAGGACTATTTTTATAACATGAACTGAACCTTTTAATGGTTTAATTTGCATGTCCACAAGTTTGCCATCATATTAATACTATCTACGGATGGAATGTTCTGAACATGCCTATGCCATGAGTGACTACGTGCATTTTCGTTACTTCTACATGACTTTTACATGTGCAGTATTTGATATAGGCTGACTTAATATCAGGTTTATAATTCACTACCATCCTACAAATCAATTGGTTGCGTTAACGATACGAAATCATGTCGAAATGATACATCAAATTATAAAACAATACTTTTCTCTCGTCAGTTGATGAACATGAGCTTGGTGCACCGCAAAATATTGTATTACAAGATGGGATTGTGTGATTTAAGAATGATTGTATTTAAACCATTCGGGAAATGCAAAACGTAATTTCGAGAAGAGATTTACTAGAACTCAACATGTACTGTTCAACTGTACTGTTTAACACATAATTGTCCTTAAAAAATCAAAGTTGTTTTGTTGGAAGCTAATTATAGTGGATCATTTTGTCATTACTGGTGGAGACATGAAGTTTCTTGCTGTATCAACCTAGTGACACGTTTACATGTCACTTGAAATCAAACACTCGTATGTCACACTGAACTTTGTGCTTAGAAATGAGCAAATTATAACGATCCAATAATTGCACTCATGTTTTGAATGATGATTCCAATGCCTATTATATCTTGTTAACAAAGGCATCTGATCGGTATTAGTGCATAAAACTCAATAACCTTCTGAAACGTACTATTTAAATGACATGTAAACTGTACCAACTAAACGGCACAATCAGTGTTATAATTTGTTTCATAATTTTCCAAGCATTTTTTATTGAGCTGCAACAAGTGAGAGGAAACACGAATTATTCGATTTGTGAAATATACACACATACGAAGTTTTTCAACAAGTTACTTTATAAAGTCCGACCCAGGAATCAAATCGTCAATTCGAATGAGGCCCGTCCAATTGGCATTTTCTTTTACACTCAGGAGCGATATAAAATTGCTGAATTTAATTATTTCAATAATGATCACAAAATATAATAAAAAATTATGTAACGATTGGACAGGGAAGGCATCACCAATTAACTGAAATAGACGAGCAAAAAAACCATAAATAACACATATAAAAAACCATACGCAATGCCCAAGCGAAAAAAAAAGTGAAAAAAAAGAAAAAATAGACTATTGTTTGTATTTTTTATATTATACTGTACCGAACGTTTTTATAACAGGAAAACTTCACCAGGACATGCCACCTTGAAGGCTCACACATGAACACAAACAACACACTTAATGTAGACGGGAGCATCAAAATATTTCTAAACTTATAAAAGAAGATCAATAATGTTATGATGACACGAGACAAGACACGAGACAAGACTAGACAACTGATATAAATAAATTACGATAGCTGATCAAAGCCGCTTTATGTGTTATCACCATATCTATGCAGGCATTTCCTCACAATATTTCCATTAAGAATGTGAAGATTGTTTGTGCGCCTCTTCCATTTTTACAAAGTGTCCTTTATTAATGCTTACTATTTGTTCCTATAGATCTTACGGACATCTCAGCAAATCTACAAAGAGGAAAATCATTATCTGAAGCTTTGTCGCTATATTGAATGACGTATAGATATTGTATTGCTGCTATAACACATTTGTACGTACATGATATATCGCTGAATTATTATGAGATAGTAAGTAAGCTTACTACTTACGACCTTATAAGACAATACGCTTCTTATGAAAATACTGTCATGCAAATCGCAACTTGTCATGTTGACTAAAGACATTGTAGTACTTATAAAGTATTTGGACTTATAAACCTTCCCTGTCGAATTTTTCATACCTTTTTTATACGTCTGATATTCAGTATAATTTAATACTAAACAGAAACTTTTATTGCTTCATTCGAAGAAATCAAAGCATGTCATTGTTGACAGGAATCAAGAGCAATATTTTTATATTATATGACTTGTGGGCATCCCCGTTGTACAGAAAATGAACACAAAACACAAACGAAACATGGCAGTTTGAAATCTAAAGACGATTTAATTGCTTTTTAATGTGTGAAACCCGTGATATTGTCCACGAGGGGGTTAAAAAATTCCCACATCTTTGCACTGAAGCACGTGATGCTCATGTAGCTAGTGCATCAGGTGCAGAAGCAATCAATCAAATTATCTCTTGTCAGTTTATCACCTGAGTGTTAACCATTTTCTATACAAATGTCAAACATCGAGTCTCGCCTTAGCTTTTAAAGGAATGTCACATGTAACAGCTGTGTCTTTAGTAAAAACACTTTGGATTTCCGCCTCGAGTTAATTTGCAGACAATAGTAATTTGACACTTCCATTACGTTCCCCTGCAGCTGATTGCAACTCGAGACAGATTAACTGCATCACATGCAAAACATCGGGTCAACTCGTTTGTTCCATAACATGTTAATATTAAAACCATAATCAACTTTTTTCGTACCTTCACTCGGAAGTTAATCCATGTTTGAGCCTAAGGTATTCAATACAATACGACGTATTGCACTTTACGCTAGTCGGATAGATAATTATGTTGACTACTGACCGAGAGGTCCAAGGTTCTAGGATATGTTCCGTAAAAATTCAGTGAATCTAACCCGAACTTGAGATGAACCATCGTCGAATACCCACGGGAAATGAAGGATCATTTGCGAAGGTTCATTTCATATAGCGTAAAGAAGGAAGAAAACTGGAACCAAGAAATATTTCCCGATTGTGGAGGATTTCGGATTGGAAAGGTTTCGGATTAGGGAGTTTCTACTGTATGGGTCCCTACCGACAACTGTATAGACGCAAGTTCGAGATAGCGATAGCCAACTGCATGAGTTACGCGCTTCTTTTTTATAGAAAGAAACTCCACTAATCGTGTAGATTTTAAGAGGTTGTCATTAAATACATACATGAACTCATAATGGAATAAACTGTAACCTGAAATTAATCAATATTTATACCATTATTCCAACTTGAATCATTTCTATATCCGTATTATTCAAATGAGTTTTATATTTAATGAATCATACGAGGAAAAATCATTTATATAATTGTTTAAGCTGTAATATTAATTTCCTGGAACTCTGACTCTTCAAATTACTAGTAGTGTCGTATATAATAATACGCAGATCAATATTTTGATATGAGCTCCACTATTTATTTTCTCGGAAAGGATAAAGACAATATTACACATACAAGTTTCCAGTAAAAATATGTCAGTGGATTGGCCTTGGAACACTAGCATGACATAAAATATTGCACATGTGGTGCAATTTAACATTTAATGTAGCGTAATGCGATCCTTGCTTCATGAGAAACAACGAATAGAAAAACTAGCACGTCATTAAAACGCAATTATACAATGCTTCCAGATAATTAACAAATAAAAAAAACTAAGCATGTCATTAACACACAATTATTCCATGGAGTCCCGACGGGACCCGATGGAGTCCAGAGGACATATCTCACTTGAAATATTTTTGTAAAACACGGAACCACTTAAGGACATACACCTGTAAATTCACAGCCGTTATCACAATAAAAATGTCCATCGACTAAGTGTGTCAGTGTGGTGAGGTTGTGATAGTGAATTGCACTGATTTCCCATAGGAATAAGAAGCGATTTTCTGCTCGCATATTGTGGAAATTACACCCTACTTAACGCAGAAAATGATTGCTATAATACAAGAAAGTCATTATTTCGAACCTACCATAACACCATTAGCAATAAACGGTGCGATCATAGCGATGATGGTGAGATAAAAAAAATAATATACAGTAAAAGTGAAAGGGATTTTACGCCCGACATATTGCATTCGATAATTGGGGGGAGGTGACCACAAGGTTGCATGGTTTCGTTGCCGATGTTTTCTTTAACAAACATTGTTTTAATAGTACCAGGTCCTGAATTTGACAATTACAAGTACCGGGAGAACAACATCTACGGATGGTGAACTGTCCACTATGAATGGGTCACTAATGAGTGTCAATAATGCTACAGTTGTATGACGTATTGCGTTTTAGACTTTACAAGATAAAAAAACTGTTCATCATTGATTCGTTTTCAGTTGTACATGGCAAACGTGAATGATTTGTTAACTGGGTAGTTGATAATTATGAGACCTATTTTATGTATAACTATGATTATGATTATTATCGACCAATACACACTTTATCATAGTTTATTATGACGTTTCACAATGCTTCGATGAAATAGAAATCCTTTAAACCATTTTAATGAGGCATGTATGTGTGGTTTATGTAAGTTCGCCTTAAGGTAACAAAGTTATTCGTATATGGCACTATTCTAGAAATACTAATTAATTAAAATAAATATTATTTTCCCAACTGTGAAGCAGATTGTCGATATCAGAAAAATGTGTCGATACATGATTATATAAAAATTGTAATATGAACAATAGATCAGGGTACTGTTTTACTAAAGCACTTACGGAAATCCAAAATTTACGCTCAAATTTGAATTATTTATAACTATTAAACACCTGGAAATTGGGGTCAATATTGTTTGTTTGAGTTTATTAACTTGATCTGTACAAGTATTGCAGCTCGATTACCACACTTTATAATTGTATAAGTATAATAAAGCATTGAAGATTGATCGTAAATATAAGAATTTGTTAATTGCTTTGATAAAACAGTACCCTAGTGCCCATCTTAGACTGGGTGACTACGATTTGGAATTATGATAGTATGTCAGAGATAGCGCAACGCAACATGTTTACAAAATGTAGCAACAGTGTAATTATCTCGAACACATTTTTGGATGTGTTCGGTAATGCAGAAATGTCATTGCTGTCACATTAGATAGTTTGATTTAGAAGTAGTCAATGTAAATACGTACACATGTGCACAATGTACATACCCTAAGGCAGCGATATGTTAAATTCAGATTCAAATTATACATCTGGTGACGTACGTAAATGCATAACATTGTACTCCAAGATTGTCCCATGGTATATTTACAACGAAACACTATAATTCAGCAAAACATGCTTAACGAAGTTATAAATCGTTTAATTCAATTCAACGTCTATCGTGGGAAGAAATTATATTCTTATAAAACTTAAATGACATAAACAACAGTAATGCAATAACTCTAGACAACGAAATTGAATTAATATCGCCCAAATGACTTCTTTTGAAATGAACCAACATAGCCTAAGGTGACAATGTATGATTTAAGGTAATATAGCAATATTCTTTTAAAATTATTTGACGCATTTTCTAATAATTACCTGCACTATTTTAGATTACCCATGTTCATAACAGGAACAATGTCCCCACGGTTTTATTTCGGTGGGAGCATATTTCAAATGCACTCTCAGAAAATATGTTTGAATTTATTTTAATCTTAAACTTCCCGCATTCGTAAATTAGCTTTAATTTAATCTTGATTTTTAAATGTAACTGTAATTTAGTAGCGTGGGTTTCTAACAAATTAAATGTGAATATTTGTGGATATGGGTTTGGTATTTCAACAATCTGTCCGGTCATTAAAAGGTTAGGATGTCACTCGTCAGCATTCGGAGAGGAGGCAACATGTCTAGCCGTATAACTCGATAAACGTATAATATAGTTTGCAGCTTAATTGTGTGATTCGAAAAGTGTCAATACTGAGAACAAACACATTTGACTACTTGGCTGCATGTTTCACAACGGTTGCACAAATTATCAATATCAATAGGACAACACGCATAATACGTATCAATGACTACATCACAATAAGGTGTCGATGTTTGATTTGGCATTGTACAAACATAGAGGAATTACTTGTCTGTGGATAGCGTTAGAAACGTTGCAGAAGTAGTCTTCAAATACTTCGGCGAAAAAACACGGCAAATGAGTTGACCATGTTAACAAATTAAAGATAGAAGTTAATATAAATGTACAACAATTTTCGAGGCGTAACATCTAGAGAGATAGAACAATAAGTGTTTACTAGTCACGCCTCGACGATTGTTGTAGATCTATACCACCGTAGTGTTAATTTGTCATAATGTACAGTACCAGGCGGTTTGACGGATGTTACAGCCAAGTAAAATATTGGGTATTACTCAATGACTATTTAAAAAAGCCCTATAATCAAAGTCGAATGACCATTGCGTTAATTTATTCATAGTATTAAGCTCAGCCGCTGGTAATGTTCTCACAAGAAAAAGTCTATGATCGCCGATTAATGTTGAGCAAAGCTCTGGTTTGAACACGCCAGTTGTAAACGGTATGAAATTTGATAACTGGATAATACGTTTCTTGTTTAGCTCACAAGGAGAGCATGTAATCTTCATTTCGATATGTAGTTAAGACAAAAGTACACACAACTTAAGAAATATCAACGTAACAGAAAATCTGTCGTCAAGCTACTTCATGCTACTTGTGAATTGCTGCTAAAAATACAGACAAATAACAATTTCATAAACAAAACTGTAATTCTAGTTGAGTTATAAGTTATACATTCGTGTAATTTAGTTTTAAACGCACTAAACGACGTTCGCTGCTCGCCCTAAACGTCAATCAGTTTGGTTAAGAAACAGACGGGACCAGATGTTGGTAAATGACAATTGTACTACAAGGCATGTCAACAAACCAGACATTGCCCTGGTAGAATTTCATCACAGTGAAAAATATGTTACATTTAGTGGCATCGTATATCAAACAAGTGTCAAATTAAGCAGGAAACATCCGAACGTTAAATATTGGTATTAGCTTGATGCTGGTAAGCATTGGCACTTGTTCTCCTTTAAGCGCTAATTTATATGGTCTGAGACTAAATTGAATAATGCCAGGATCGTGTTGGAATCATGCAATTAAAACGGATTTGTTGATTTCGCAGACAAGCAGACAGATTGCGAAGGTTGTAAATAGCGACATTACGTCAGGAAAATGGGCTAGGGATATGTATCAGCCTGAACAATAATACCATCTGCGGTGAAATATATGCTCTTATTTGTCACCTTATCATAACACATTATGTGTTTAACTTGTCACTGATTTATGTTTGGTGTTAATGCAACAATCCTATCAAGACAATGTCTGTTGCATCAACAGCTTGAGTTTCCTTTCACACCACTCATTTCAATGTGTCAGACAATGCCCTTGGCACTCATGCATCAAATGAATTTATTAAAACAGTTATCAAAACTAACATTAATGCTTCTTAACAGAATTATAATAGCAACCACGTAACGTTAGGTGTGTGTTGTTTGACAGTTTATATTAATCCAGCAATGTCTGCATTGCATGTACATTGTGTTAAAGCAACAAAACAACGCGGTATAATGAATTCGCAGTTAAAAGTTAAAGCTATGTAACATGTTTGAAATATGCATGCACTTCAGTAACAGTACAAGAATGTATAATACAATTTTTTATAACACAATCAGTTATGCTATGTAATTCATACGCTTTAGCAACAGAATAACCATATATCATATTTCCAAGAATATTAACATGATATTCTAACATCGTAGGCACATTATCTTGGTTTCCGAAAAAGAAGAACATTTAAATTTGAATTACGTCTATAAAAACTCTACATACTATTATTCTTGATTCGGTTTAGAAAATTCGTGTTTGGGGGAACATAGGAATTAAGGTTGGAAGTAATAACGAAACCCAAGAAATTTTTAAAGCGTTGGATTTTGTTTTTACTGTATTTTACGGGTTTCCAGAGTACGGTAGCGGACTTTAAATAACGTCTCCAAACAACCTACTTCATTAAGACTACTCCTGTGATAATCAAATTAAATTTCACTTATCAGCCTAACATCAATTAGGCTATGCTTTTATCTCATTACGCACTTGTTCTGCCAAATTTATCGAAGATGCCATGCGACTGCCCTTTTTTGTTGATATAATGCATTTCTAGAAATAAAGTGCGTGTAATTGTATGAAATATTAATAATAATAATTACACGAGGCTTGATTAGTTTGGCTTCTTGCGTTAAATCAACCCTTTAAACAGAATAAACAGTGAGGTTTTTGTCAGTTTGCATTCAGAGCTTTCGTGAAGGGACATTGCCATCATGAACATATTAGAAAATTAAGAATTTCAAAATAATAATGGGTGATGCAAGGGTACGTGGAAAACACAGCCATCGGCTATACTGACTATGGATTTTTAGTCATGCGAACAGATACACCCCACACAGAAACAACCTACAGTTGTAAATAGGGTGCCGGACAGCCGTCTGATGATCTATCTATAACTCAACATAACCGAGAAAACGGCTATTAACTAGAATAAACGTCAAATAGTCATGTAGAATGATACTAAAATTGATAAATTATTGTAGACTTTAACCCAGTTTCATAAGTAAAAACTTCACCATAAATTCATAAGTGTGTAACTATGTGGTGTAGAACGTCACTATAAAGCAAGATGTTTGTCAGTTACCTAGTATAGAATATCCATACAAGGATTAATCAGCTTGTTTGCGGCTTACCAACAACTGATGTTGAGATTTAAGCATTGTAACTGAAGCACTTATTATCCATACGTATACCATAAATACCATAAGCCGTTTGCAATTTTTATAAAAAGTTCATATCGCTGGCTTAGAACCAGAAGTTCGTAACTACAAAATCGATGTATTGAGAAAACAAGAGAAAACTGTCTGTAATCTACTCTTTACCTTTGGGAAAACACGTTTTTGAAACTTCATTTTGGTCACATGACAATTTCAGATTTTCATGAAAATAGGCTCATAAGAAGTACCTTGTGAAGCAGATTTCAAATATGTATGAGTCTTAAAAGTAAGTAGTAGTTACGACCTTCTGGTTCTAAGCCATCGATATATTGTTTGGCAATGTTTACTGTACACAGCATTAGATGAACTATGTTCCCAACATTATGATAAATTATTATACTAGAATTCGGTTGTAACAGTTTTGTAAAAGAAATTAAAGTTACAACCAACATCTCCATGTTTAGTATCCGTTGGAATATCAATTATCATACATTTTACTTCTAATTGTATGCAAATTGACAATGATAATAAAAACAAGTTGCTTCGCAAGAGAGGCGTGTTCTGAAATGTACTTGCAAGCTCTTTGGAATTTATAAACTTGATTTAAGTGTACCTTATTGTGACACACACATGAAGCACACAACATATGTTTCCAAACACAGGCATATAAACTGTTAATAAGTTTCAACAGATATATTCTTAGTTTTGTTATCGAAGTAAATAGTTCTTTTTCGATCCAACGGATTAATGGATATGGACGGCAATGAAGGCGAAAACGATGACCGTCACGGTAAAGATGGTTATTAGGTTTGAATAGTCAACGCGAGAAGTCAAAAGTTCATCAAACTTAATAAATGAAAGGATGGCTCGCTAAACGTTCCCACTTCTTTCTTGATATATGAGACACAGCTTTCAATTACATGATGTATAGGTACCTTAAAATACTGAACTGCATAGCTCAAAAGTTGTGAACCAGACTTTTGAACTCAGAAAAAATAGAAACAAACATACTCAAATGCCGAACAAATGATATATCGCTATTTTTGATCAATACTCGTTGTATTTTGACTTGGATGTAAAAAGACATCAGTGATAGTTAATCCATTATATTTTAAATGGAAAACTGACAGATCTTAATAAATCAAAATGTTAAGTTTTCCACAATATACCTCTCGGTATTAATTGCATTTTCCTGTCTTTGCCGTCTTATTCAGGCGTCACATTGACTTCCTGACATAGCTCCCCTATACCACTGAAGCGTGTTTCATCAACTATGCTCACTTCTTCTCATTACACTGTTTCCTGTTGAAGAGTATCTGCCCCTGGTACCGACACAGGTTGTCTCACAACCATTACGTTACATGGGAAAATCAAATTTCTCAGCGGAGTTTCTATCACGCTAGCTAGCTACAGTAAAATCAGAAATTTCCACAGGGTTAACATTTTGTAAATTTGAGTTATTTTAGTATTTCACTGGGTATGTTTTCGAGATTGTTTAAATTCATAAGTAACTATTTTTGGTTGTTCATCACCTGTGTTACAGTTCACGCACATTAATTGGAGCAAACTCATCGATCTCGGAAATACAGCAAAAATAAATCCACCGGGAAAGTTGTTTTCAGTATTCAAAATGAGATACCCCTTACGCCTTTTAAAATAAAAATTAAAGTATGAGAAATATTAGGCATTTACTCCGTATCTTGAAATCCAGTAGTTAGGTCGTTTCTCCATTAAACGTAACTTTCTTGTCAACAATTGATGCATGCTTTAAAGTTGGATATTTTAGACATCCGTTCGGGGTTTTTATTTTTATTTCAATGCTACACGTTTAAAATTAGTTTAAAACAATGATTGATATATCACTAGCTTAGAATGAGAAGCTCGTAAGTAAATATGCTATTTTGGGAAAACACGAAAACACTGTCTGAAAACTATTCCTTTATTATATGGAAAAATAAAAACACGCATTTTCGACTACAGCGCCTGTTCAGATTGTCGTGAAAATATATGATATTATATGTGATACAAATATGAACGGTTAAGTAAAACTAAGGCTTGTGATATTTTCATTCTAAGCAAGTGGCATATTGTTCCTCCTTGCAATGTGCATCACTTTCGATCTCATGTTTCGGGTCATGTCACCGGAAATAAATCTAACATATAAAGCGGACTGTACAATATTGGCGGTACATATTAACACAGCAAATTGTCGGATGCGTACTAGTCGTGCATTAAATAAGACTAGCGGATATTGTGACGTTATTGCTAGACACGAGGACAAAACTACATAGAAGGACGTCGTTAAAGTATAATAAAACGGCTTTGTTCATTAGCAAATTGGTTGGGAAAACATTTGTTTTTATTGGACTAGAAGTCATACAATTCGCTATATAATGTGCTGTGTTGAGTCTGCCGTACACAACTGATCCTCCGCAAACCAAAAGTTGTTTCAAGTTATTCTTCTCAACGGTGGGGGTACCTCTTACGCAAACGGAAAGTCATGAGCAATGATTTGTCAGTCAAACTACACTTTAGAAACGCAGCGATGTTGGGGACAACAACACCCAGGCACAATATAATATTTTGAAGGGTCTTGTATACGGTGTCACTCTTTTAGGATACAAAAAGTCCTGGTTCTATTGACATGTTTAAATTCGATATTTGACGTTTTGTCATGGCAAATGTTTAACTGTCGTCTGCCAACGATATTAAGACTTCTAAAGTGTTTTCACCTATGAGTGTCAGGTAACCAGACGATAATAGCACATAAACACGATGACATCATAGGAATGTTTAGGTTCAAGACGCCATTTTAGGTCAACACATTTTATTGCCATATTACAGTTTGAAGGCAATGATGCGGATTATTTAGTAATTTCGCTAAAAATATTCCAAAACATTCTGATTAATGTATATTCCGATGAATGTGGGAAATCGCTTCATTTCTTCAGTTTTCTTATTTACCCTGACATAGTCCATTATCGACTTCCTGTTACGGTTCGGAGATCATCGGACAAAAAACGGCGTATATGCTAGATGGACACACACTTTCTAACAGCTCATGTTACGAATGCGGATGTCATTTCACTTTTACTGGTGCAGCTAAATATGTAAGCTGACTCAGATGGCCGCCAAGCAGCGCATTATTTACCAGAAACTTTATCTCCTCTTTTTCCTATTAATATGTGGAACAATATTTTACAGCCCAATGTTTCCTATCCACGAGGCACAGACGCCTGTATTGCACAGTAAGTTATAACTTTATACCATTTTATGTATCATGTCTGTACATACATTTGACATTTTCTATCAATACTGTTCGTGCATTGGTTACCATTGAAGTATTGCTTACAATGATACGCATTGGCGCATAACTAATGTTTTAATTGTATAAAGTAAAAAATACCAATACACTTGAAGCGCCTTAACTGCCAAATGTGTACGCATTTACTTACTAACTCACTTTGCATACTACACAATGTTAGTCCTTTCCATCACTAAGCATTTTGCACCAACGACATAAAGTAGATAAATGCCACAAAAAAAAACCAATACCAAATAATAAATTACAGTATTTAAATGGTTGTACTACTAGTGTGAAAATAAACTGGATAGTTGGTGGCTATGAATACTTGTGGACAATCAAGCATGCCTTTCACTGTCGGAGTTCACTTGTTAAATTAAATACGCGAACACCGACGTACGACTAATTTTAATATACGGCTATCTTCCACTGTATCGATGCTTGGACACAATCCATCAAGTCAGACGACTTTGATAGAATGTAGCCAGATAGTTCGTTGAATAACATATCCATGTACGAGACACTTAAAGTTGCTAAACAAAAGAATGGCATTTAGGTATAATGAAAGCACATTTTTTGACGTCATGCAATGCAAAGTTGTTAATTTGTTTCACTATTTCGCTGGCTTAGAAAGCGAAGGTCGCGAGTACAAAATCAATATTTTGAGAAAACAAGAAAAAGTTGTTTGACAATTATTGCTTACTTATGGTAAACAAGCTGTTTAAACTTAAATTGGTCAACGTGACCAGTTCCGATTTTCATGAAAATATGCTCACAAGAAGCGCCTTGTGATGCAGATTTTCAAAATGTATTAGTCTTTTCTCATTCTAAGCCAGCGATTTTGTAGTCAATGTATTAAAATTGTGTTAAAGCCAAATACGTCAGTATCTGAGCAGGCATATCAGTTTCATTTGAGCGTTATCGAAAGGTAATTCCGACAATGTGTACACGTACTCCATTTTCGATAACTGCTACGTTTAACAAGATTAATAACATGGCAGCACGTGGCGTCCTTTTCCATCGTCCTGTAATATATTTATTTTAAGATATTAAAGATTCGGTTTGAAAAACAAATGCGATACAATAACGATAAGAAATAGAATAGTCGGACAGAATTCAAAAGAAACAGCAGAACACCGGTGTGTATAAATTGGTAGTTAATATGTTGGAAAGTGACCCCGGTCAAAATGACAAGAAATGAGACAAGACGCTTGATAAGACTTAGTGCTATTGTTGACGAATTTGGAGCTTATAATCATACATAGAACACGCTATATAATTTGATCGTACACACCGAACTCACTTGGGGAATAATGAGGTCCGGCTAATTTTCACCACACTGTATTAAAAAATGTCCAAACCTGGTGTCCAAACATTTTAATGTTTCAATATGTTTGTTACTGTTACGTATTTAGGAATGCATAGACTGCATGATCCATAATCAAAGTGGATAATTTTGCAACACACAAAGCTCTGATACATCGTCAAATTCTACAAAATCATGGTCGTTTTGATTATGATTGTTTTACGACGCCGGTTAGACTCATACGTGTACATAAAGTCTGAATTACATTTGGGTTTTGGTTTAAGGAAATCATCAATGTGGTTAAAGATAAAACACTTATTTTTTGAGGGCTAGTAATGCGAAATTAGATTATATGTACAACACCTCTTCTTGCATGAACAAAACAACATACTCATTATGAATAACTATTTTTATTATTTGACACACGAATAACAGCGGTATTACTATAATGTTTATAATTAAGTCTTTTCATAATGGCCTTGTTATTGGGCTGAAAACTTTCATATAAGCCTGAGCTCGAATCTCATAATGGCCGTGTTTTCTCATAATGGCCGCGATTTATCCATAATGGCCGAGTTTTGTTTCGATAAAATGTCGAGCTATCGTTCATATTAACCCCCAGCATTTAGAGGGAAAAAACTAGGCCAATATGATATAGTCAAGTAATAAGGGCCTGTCTCACAGATGGAGCGAATTATTTTTTAAAGTACAATTTTCTTACCAAATTAAGTATTTATATGATAGAATATTTTGACTGTTGCTTTAAGAAATATTTATTGCAAATAATCCATTTTAACCACTTTCAACATCGTGCCCACTAGTGTGTTTTTCCTTTTAAACACAGCGTGATTGTTTCTTTCGGTATGTTTTTTTAGTATTATTATTCACTAAATCGGTCTGTAACATCAAAAAGTCAGTCTAAACTTCTATGAAGTATTTGGTTTGTTTCTAAATTCGTTTGCAGCACATGCGAGTAAATTCAGGTTATTCAAATGAGAGTAGTTTAAAATTCTATACCGTATTAATACGGTATAGAATTTTTGGAGGTAAAATACTTAAATAATTACACAATCCTGATGTTCCACAAGTTATATTTATAACAGTCTGTTTGTTTATGGGATAAACAGGCATCTATGCCAAAATATTGTGAATATTTAACAATTTTATTCGATTTTTGCTATATGCTGAAACGTGACATAGTCCCTTTAAAATGCAACATATTTCGAAGATAATCGAAAATGGACGTGATTTGGCGGATAAGAACGATAATAACCAAAACTTATCCGGTTGTATTAACATGGTATCCAGTAATACTCGCGTGCTTTAGTAATTAGGTACAGTAATACTGTCTGGAATTGTCAAGCAGAACGACAGATCAACACGGAATACGGAAATATGAGTGATATCTTAATAATTTCTCAAAACAACGGATACAAATAGTTATATTTATATAACATCGCTTTGGTATTCAAAATAATTAAAATCACTAATAATTCTGCATATATTCACTTTTTAGCAGCGTTCCATATCAGACACTTTGTGTCAAAAATAACACGTAGTATAATTTATGCTACAAAAAACGGTTACTTAGAAACACTATTACTAAAATTATAACACAAAATATTAAAAATTGACTTTAACATATACCTCTAAGATTTAAAAAAATCAACAGGAAAAATAACAGCGATGCCACTTCTTAAGTATTTAAAAAATATGTTATTTTACCAAACTTACGTAAGCGTTACATTTATTCTACTCAACAACAAAATGTCAATTAATAGTCATTGATGAAAAAAACTTTTATTATTCAACGTTGTACACATATTTGGAGTTTATCTTTTTAATACTAAAATAATTAAGCGTTAGAAATATTGCGTATTTCACGCTGTTAAAGCATCTGATATTTTCCCTCCAATAAGCGCCACTTACCTTGTGAGAGCTTCGATACGGCACTGAGAATCCTGTAACTGATAATACCTCTGCTATTTACTGGCTATAATTTTCAACTCCTCTGATCGCAGACGCTTCATTCCTTTAAAAGTATCTTAGCTCTAGTCACGTGGTTCTCAATATTTACACTAAGCGCGCGAAGTTGAAATCAAGCCATCAGCAGTGTCCCCTCTGTGACTTCAATGAATTCCTCAGTAACGGAACTAATGTTATGATAAGCGAGTGCCACATTGAAAAGTTAATCCAAATGTTTGGTTTGCTAGGGTCGTAAACTAACGATGACATATGGAGGAAAATTAGATAGCGACAATCATATTGGAAAAATGTATCGATGAGTTTTTGCAATTTCCAAGACCTCTGTGACTCGGAATACTTTGGTTACTAAGAATATGCATAGAAATAGGATACGGCAGTCTTACATAGGCGTTGAATACTTCCATTACGCAGTTATTGTTCAAATAATTAGGATTGTTTAAGTATTGTTATTGGATGACATAATCAATTAAATAGACCACCATATGTCAGTGACATAGTTGTTAGTTTATTACATCAATAGATGCCCTTACATTCAATTGAAAGCCGAATATCATGTTCGACCATCTACCCTATGCACTAACCAATTGTTTACCAAAGATCATGTTCGGTCATTTACCCATTGCACTAGGAAATTTCAATAGACACGCATAACGGTTCTGGTTAAAACAATGGTGATTTTAAAGATAACTATCGATTTCATATTTGATAACAGTCTTGCTTTGATGATCGTCAATAGGTATGATATCCCACAACAACAAGACGAAGTTAACATCGAAGCTTATATAAATATCAAATACCGTATTCATAAGCTATATACGGGTATATTAAAGAAAAATGCCATGTATTGAGATATTCATACCTCGCAATCAACAAGTTTTGTTTGTTTCTGTCATCTAGATACAAACACATGCGAGTTTAAAAAGAGATGCCACATTTTACTCTAAATACAGTAACTTGCATTCTATCGCAATAGTTAGGTAAAATTCATTTTTGAACTCGTTCATTGTTGCAATTCGAAGCTGAACAAAAAGTTCGATTTGAAAACAAGTGATTTGATTATATACGTAGTATTGTATTGAGACCTAATTGCTCTTTCAGCAGTAGAATTTGGCTGGATCTTGGAGCTAATCTGGTCTGGTTTGATTATATTGACATGTCTGATTTCTCTTGTCACTCAAACCCACATTTGAACTCGAGTTGTTTCAAAATTGTGCATATGAAAAAAGAATACAAAGTGGACTTGCAATATTTCGGCCGAAGTTGAACTACTGAAGGATTTCGCGGTCTTTAGTTGAACTATGGTAACGATAGTCAGCGGTAACTTACTGACTTTGTATTATGAATACCACCAGATCTGTTTTGTTCCTGTCCCAGAGGTCAATGTCATTGTATACTAGTATATCACTGGCTAAGAATGAGAAGGTCGTTCAGCACAGACTCAATATGTTGAGAAAACAACTCTGCGTAAATTACTCTCTGCCTATGGAAAAAAAGTTGCTTGAACTATATTTTTATGAAAATAGGCTCATTGGAAGCGCCTTGTGATGCTGATTTAAAATATACACTAGTCTTATAAGGTCGTAAGTACCCTCTCATTCTAAGCCAGTGGTATGTGTATACATACCGATACGACAACATGAATGCCAGTACGATACATCAAGCGCATCTCATATAAATACTGTAGCGTATATTTGTGCCTGTTTCTCATAAAATACAGTATCAATGTTTATGAAGTAATAAATGAGAAGTTAGCGTGTCATAAATTGTCGTATGATATTGTTGCGATAAATTCCATACGGTATAAGCTGGGACTAAAACCTACTATTCTGCTGTTTACGGAATATAAATTCTCCGATACACGCAATGTGACATGTGCTGAGTAAATATAAAATCCCAACGCTTTATTTTTACTTTTTGCCTCTTATTTATGTACGTTTAAATTGTATGTAGAAATGGTGCAAACTCGACGTGTAGAAATTTGGCTTTCATCCAAATTCATCGATTGTGTCACATTACATTTTGATATTTCCTGCTCCACTATATCATAAAAGCACGAATCACACGTGCAACTTATTTACGCACGATAACATTTTGTATAAATTGCACCAATTTTTGTCAAGTTCGTCTATGAAATTCTAATTCAAAATAGGAGTCATATGTGGGGAGCGGTGGCTTAGAGGAAGGGCGCGTTTCGTGATCGAGAGTTCCCGGTTGCAAACTTCGTCTAGACCACTGGTTAATTTCTCTGAGTGAGAATAACCCACACGTTCTCCTATCCCCCAAGGTGTTTCTTGGTACCTATGAGGACAGTGTCTATTCCTGGGCACAGCAGGTCGTTGTTGGTTTCCACAACCGCAGGAGTGGAATAGTCTCCCCGGAATGTAGGTTTCATTCGGTAGGCTCATGACCAGCGTAAATGTAAGTTAAAATGTCAAAGGGTGGTCGAGCGGCTGACAGCTGAAAAAAGCACTCGATCATTGGTAACTTAATTTTTGTATGTTGCGGAATAACGATGCAGCGATTGTTCCTATAATTAACACAATAAGGTCATGAGAGGCTTGGTGTGGACGTCAAAGTTGAAGGCTGTGCCAAATATAATTGTCAGAAATATGATGTCGGATGGCGTATTGCGTTTGACATAGTTTACTATTTGCCTGGCATGTGTTTAAACCAATCAATTGCTTGTTTACTAAGCTGAAGAAATCATCACATACGTAGTTAACATGTACAAGGGATAAAATGTTATACAAAAATCGGGTTCATTTTGGTGTAATCACATTTTGCGTATACAGTAACCTCTCCAGAGCGGCCCTTTATGAAACAACAACTCTGAATAACAATTCCTTAATATTCGTTATTAACCGTAATATTACCCTTTCTACAGCAACAACTTCTAAATAACAACCTATATTTGCGTTTCCCAAGGGGTGTTGTTTTACAAAGGTTGTACCGTATTTGTATAAATTTAGAATATAGTCAGTGTGAATAGATGGTATAAGGAATAACAGCACCAAATTTCAATTCAAAGTTTAAATCAACCGTAAGTATTTTATTCCTTTGCACTGAAACCTTGAAAGAGAATTTTAAATAAGACATAATATAATAAAAAGTAATAGTGTTTGCCCAATTCCTACCCATGTGCCTGGCTTTTTTAAAGTACAAATGAAAGGATAGTACATGTACATGTATTGTTTTCTCAGATACCTTACATTACACAAGTGAGTTACGGACTTCCAGTGTATGTACCGTAATGACATTAAGCTTTTTTAATTGCTTTGGGTTTGGTCCAGTCGACTGTTTTAACTGTATCAAATGCAATTAGCGGTAGTATGTAGACAATTATATGGCGAAGCAGACATTACCATGTCCCACATCGTTACCACACAACGTTAATTGGCGTGTACATGCCTGTCTCGATGTACTATGCTAATTGCTTGATTAGAAATAAAACAACCAATTTTACACCACCAATGTCAGCACTCTAGAAATATAGTTTCATCGAGTGTCTGTCTGACCTCTTTATTAGATCATAGCATTTTTGTATTTTTCAGTCGGGGCGAACATATTCCCCTAAGCAAGTGCCCAAACGACATGAACAATTTAATGCTTACTTCGGTATGTTTATTCTTGAAAACATGACAAAATGTGTTACCATTGATATTGTGATGATCGGTTTCGCTTACCAAAGTAATCAGAGGTTTCTCTGCAGAAAACGCGACATTATATTAACATGTAAAAAGAATGATTAATGTTAATTGGAAATGCTAAAAGATAATGTAGAGTCTACGTTGCGTAATTATAATATTGTTTGTATCGCATATTGGTCGACGGTGTTTTAGTACGAACAGGGCGTAAACAACTGACATAGGCAATTCGGTTTATCGGACATCCACATCACTGGAAGCTTTTTCCGTTTCCGCTTTTGTTTATTTCAAACTTATTTCAACAAGTATTTGAACGCAAACGGACTACTTTTTTAAAACAAACGGACTACTTTTTTAAAAAAAACAAACGGACCATGCACGCGTCGAGTTGCAACAAAATAGACAGGTGTGCCACTATTAATAGCGAAGCGAAGAACGCTAATCGATTATAATAATTAAGATTATTGAATAATATGCATGGATGCATCAAAACATACGTCAACGAGGCAGATGTGATGCAGTGTATAATAATAATAATAATAATAATAATAATAATAATAACGACTTTATTTTAAGAGGCAACACAGTTGGGCAAGCCCAGTCTTCCCTGTGAGCCTCTATGGCAAAACATATTTACAAAGATAGTATGACATATAAGTAATAAACAGTCTGAAGTATAACAACACAATATAAAAGTATTATAGGTGGATTTTTCAACATGTCGCAAAGTATTTTGCTGCAAAGTATTTTGCCATTGAATACTATTTGGATGGATGAGATGAAGAGGTATAATAGGAGTTCAACAATTAACAGTAAATTCTCTCCTAGTGATTACAACTGAACCATTTATTTCAGGCACAATACATGTAATGCTGTTATGTTTACTTATGGTCTAAAAGGTGACATGCGACAAGTCAGAAAATTCCAACTATACATTGGCAATACAACACAAAATCAAATGTATACAGAAATACAGTCACATTATTTACAAAATAGCGGATACATTTAAATTAAGTTTGCCCATCAGAGTAGAACCATGATAGATATAACCTTTTGAAAGCAATTAAAGAATTTGACTGGCGAATATTCAATGGAATATTATTCCATATAACTGGTCCTGAATATGCTAGTGATTTTCTACAAAATTCCAGACGTGGTTTTGGGACACACAGAGCGTGGTTTGAGTGTGATCGTAAAGATATGTTGTCTGATTCTTTAAACAGGTTTGACATGTATTCGGGAAAAATATTGTTTAGAGATTTATATACAAAAGTTGCCTTTTTATAGATGATGCGGTCATGGAATTTCATCCATTTCAGTTCCTGAAATAAATTATGAGAAGGTGCATCGTAAGGTTGGTCAAGAATTATTCGTGCTGCTCTTTTCTGAAATTTGTACAGTTTATTAGTCAATGTATCACTACAGTTACCCCATATCGTGCAGCAGTAATCAAGGTGTGGCAAGATGTAGGCATTGAAAAATAATTTTCTCATATGTGTAGAAAGAAATTGCCTGATTCTTAAAAGCAGGTATAACATTGAATTACATTTTTTAAGAATAAGTTCAACTTGGGAATTCCAACTTAGCTTGTGATCAACATGGACTCCTAATAATTTTTCAACTTCTGTGAATTCAATACTATGATCATTGAGTAGAAGTTTATGTTCATCACTTAAGGCAAGTCTGTAAATATTGTTTGATGGTGAGATCACCATTGCTTTAGTCTTATGAGGATTTGGTATCATTGAGTTTCTCTGACACCAATCATGTACTGTATTCAGGCTAGTCTGAAGGGTTTCACAAACAGTATGTAACGATGGCCCAACTGCAGTGATAGTAGTATCATCTGCAAACATGTCTGCAGAGGAATTATGTAAGTGCAATGGCAAATCATTAATGTAAAGAATGAATAGAATGGGCCCAAGAACAGAGCCCTGGGGCACGCCTGATGTTATTTCACGTGAAGATGATAAGTTTCCTTGTATAGACACTTGTTGGCAACGTTCAGACAGATATGACTTAAACCAGTTCTGAGAACTTAGGGAAATCTTGTATTCTACCATTTTTTCAAGCAAAAGAGAGTGATTAATCAGATCAAATGCCTTAGTAAGATCCAAAAATACCGTGCCAACAAGGTGGTTTTTGTTAATAGCATCAATCCAGGAGTCTACAACAGAAGTGAGAGCAGTTTCACAGGAGTGATTTGAACGAAATCCAGATTGGGTTTTATGAATAAGTGAGTGGCTTTCAAGGTATTCTTTTAAAGTATCACTTACATGCTTTTCTAAGATCTTAGATAGCACTGGAAGAATAGATATGGGGCGATAATTATTCGGGTCGGATTTGGATCCCTTCTTAAAAATTGGAATAACTTTAGCAGTCTTGAAAACTGATGGGAAACATGATTTTGAAATGCACTGATTAAAAATATATGTTAGGGGTCCAGATATAATATTAACACTCATTTTAAGATACCTAGCACCCAGTCCGTCTAATCCTGTTGATTTGCTTGAGTCGAGTGCTTTGAGTGTATAATCTATCGACCCAACAAAGGAGAAAATACGCTTAAAACAACGGCAATTTTAAACATTATGATTGTTACAGTAGGCAACTGCAAAATCATATCACTAATATACCCATGCATTAAATATTCGAATGAATTAATTACCACTTAGAATTTACACAGTTTGAAAAAATATCTAAAATATGGATACTCTTCATTCATATGCAGATGGTTTGAACTCAATGCCTTGACAGAAAAAATATTCTTGACTTATAATGTTTCCTTTTCAGTTATCTAGTATAACAGTCGGTTGTGTATAAATCGTGTTGACTACATTTGTGTACAAACAAATGAAATTTCCGCTAAGGATTGAAAAATTCCAAGACTTCTATTGGACCCCAGACAACATTAATAGTAGTGAAAGTTTGCAAACATTGACACAGACGGTTACTGTCAGCAATCCCCATTCTGATAATGAAACAACGCGGAGAGTAGTAAATACGGTTTTGATTAGATTAACTACTTGCGGTATGAGAAAGGAAGTAGGATAATTACCATCATAAAATAGCAATATAATCGTGAGTACCATCTCACACTAGCGGAAGGTCACATGACCGATTAAACCAATCGATCATAGAGATATGTAAGTCATTTGTAAGTGAATAGTACTCGTTGTCCTCCAAGGCCACAGTGCGCATCTTTAGACACTGACCTTATAGAGAGATGTACAGTAATGACATTATGTTGCTTTAATTGTTTGGGGTCTGTCCAATCCAATCGAGCATAAAGATATGTAAGTCATTTTGGAGTGAGGATGTACTCGTTGTTCTTAAAGGACACAGTGCGCATCTTTAGACACAGGCCTTAGTTATGGTGCAGTCACTCAATATAAAATATTGTGTAGTTACATAATTAAAGATGCTTTATGAGCACCAGTCCTAGTTTATACTCCGTGATAGATGCATGGATAGCCAATTTCGGCCAAAACATGTAAACAAACTGAGTTATAATGTACAAAATGTTATCGTACGTTGATATTGGACGTTCGATTCGTGCTTTTATGATGTAGTGAAGTACAGAATTTAAAAGATATTGTGACACAAATATCGTATCATACGTCGATTAAGCATCGTGAAAATCGGTCATAGAATATAGTGAACTGTTGTTTTAATTTTTTATTGAAATGTTTTTCTTGCTGACTTAGCCATAAGGTCATGCTGTATCTCCAATCTGTATGAGACACAGGTGACAGGACATTGTGCAATTACGTGTAATACTCTTGAAATGTACGCCTCAATCTTTATTACCAGGTTGTATGAAGGAAATAAATGTGCTAGGTGTACATACATCTTGTGAAAAGAACATCCTAGCCATACATTTACCACTAGAAATCTATGTAGAACCTCGGCGCACGTTGAAAAATAAAGTTTCACCTAAATGTGCCAAGTAACATCTAATTCCACCATGCATAAAGGAATGTTCCGAGCACTGACCATTGATCTCCCATAGTGACATTGGCCTTTATGAAAGGTCCCAGTGGTTCTTTGTGGCACTCAGATTGATATAAATTATGTTAACATCCAAGCCGATTTCAAGCCATTCGTCAATGCATCATAGAGTTGTGATCCAGTTAAACCTCAATTTTACCTTTGACCTCCCACTGTGACCTTGACCTTTGAGGTAGGAACCTAAGCATTAAACATGACACTCTAGCTCACGCAGTAGACCATTCATGTTTATTATAAGAAAGAATAGCCAATGCATCTTTGGACAATCATGGCATTGATATTTGACCTGCAATTGTGACTTTGACATTTTGGGATAGGAACCTGGGGGTTGGGCATAATAATATGCCTGATGGAGGTCACCAAGTGTTGTTGACTCAATTGCGTTTAACAAAATAACCGGTTTTATTCATTGGCAATGATGCTTAATAGAAGTGACTTTTTAATCAAAATGCACATAAAATTATCGTGCATCCACGGACCCTTAACCCCCGCGATGGGCGGGGAAACGGCCCTGTTTTTACCTTTAAACTTCCCCTTCACTGCCGTTGAAATACTTGGTATTTTACCATCAACTGCCCCCCCCCCCCCCAAGGGGGGAGGTTTTGACAACACAAAAGACCTTGGATGCAACTGACCGGTGCATATTCTACACGCGATTATTGACTCACGTATGCTCAAACATATGAAGAACAAAATACGAGTATGACGAGAATAACACTGCAGCAAAGTGCTATGGCGTAGGGCATGGATGAATCTGGAACGTCAATAAGACAGGTATATGTATTTTCTACATCAGTGTTTGTTGTTAAGTATTTCCTATTATCTTCTTAATTGCTGAAATTCATGGCTCTCCGATGTCACTTTCACCATTTCCGGTGGCCAAAACATTCCGCAGGCACGATTCCACTATGATCGACAAACTGATATAAAGGAACAGAAAATGTGGAAAGCTACATGTACCAACCGGAGACCAGACCGTCACATTGTTCTGCCACATCTACTTTCCTGTCGTTAATATTTTACATAATTAATCCTATAATAATCATGATTTTTCTCTACCTATAGCAACTATTTTACGTGATAATTGATGAAACTAAATTATGGATATTTTTATTTAACATAGTTGTACATGACTTTGTATAGTTTGCAATTTTAGATGTTTGAGAAATGACAAAGAAATTTCGTATTGGAGAGAACAATTGCGAGAATCTAAGTACTTCACAGCTTCTGTACCTCTTCAAGTGTGGAAAACGAACAATATGCCAGGACATGACACTATTTGACGAGAATTGTTTCGACAAGAAATAAATATATTACAACCTGTTTCCAATCACCTTCAAGTAGAACTCAATTTCAAAACCCCAAACCACCATAGATTCAATTCAGGCAGACTCGCTTCCTGTCAGCAGCTAGGACAACCCCATACAGAGAGAAACGTTCAGTCAATAAGCAAGCAGATAGTTGGGAGACGTTTACGTGAATACCATTTGCGAGCGAGGACTCCGAGCGGTATAAACTTGTAAACTTTTATTGTATGCCTATGTGGAACTATAGAATTTGTTAAACGATTGATATGCATAAAATGTTTCCTTCAAGACTTGGTTCAAAATGTCGAAAACATGAGCCGCGTGTATTTGATCGTCCTAGACACATGGTGTTGGTGATTGTTGACTCTTGCTCACATAATGTTTGACTGCATGAGGTGTTGTCTCGGTAGTTATTTAGCTCACACTGCTATTTTTCTTCTCGTGTCTGTCTTCATTCTTGTGCCGTTCGTGTTCCGCTGGTTCTGTTCAGTGCAGACTTCCTTGTTCGATTTGCTATTATCGTTTTATGCCACGTAATAATGGGAAATTGTAGTGCCACACCACAAATGTTATTCCTCTCTGGTGGCCTTATTATTTCTTTGAATTTGATTGCGTTCAATCCGTAAATTCGATTATGGCGTTTTAAACTAAAACAGTCGCTTTGTTTTTATCATACTTCGAATCAGGTACTTCCTTTACTTCCGGGATGTTCTTTATGTCCTGTATTCGGTTCTTAGCTGGCCAAAACAAGTCAAGTGATTGTTGTACTCGGGAGTTACTGATGGGGCTGCTACAAGTGTCACAATTTCGTCCCGACTGCTAGTATTCCGTTCAACAGAAGTGACACTCGTGAATTAGTTTTCGACTTGTTTTCAAACTAAATATTGGCCTCTTGTCAATCCATACAGTTGCAAACATCTCACCTTCCTTCCTCTGATGATGGATTGGAAAGCCTTCCATGTTGCACAGTATCATGTGCACAAGTTCCACTCAACATTAGTAACTGGAATAGGAGAGTAAAAGTCGGTGATATGGTTAACTTTTCAACTGAAATTTTAAAAGAAATTGATTATGATGATTTTCGTATGCATGCTCATGGCGCAAAGGTCATGTTTTTCTCACAGACCGTGTTCTAATAGTTTGTTTACACCGCAAGACGCGTCGCTCGGGAGTGAAAGGTAGCTTTTACGCAGATGCGTATACGCGGCGTTAGCGCCTGGGCTAATATAATCGACGACGCTTATCGGATAAACATCACATCTCGTACAAGCGGCTTCCGGGTAGAACCACAGGTAACAGTATCGTTGAAAAAGAAATTAAAAAAAAAATTAAAAACAAATTTTTCTCGAAATTTAGGTATTATATACAAGGTATATTTGCAAGGAAATTGAGAGCAAAATCGAAAGGGTGCAATTTGTTTTCATAGACTACGGCATTTACGTGAGTTGATCATGTACAAAAAGGCTGTGTGGTGGACAAATACAGCATAATGCCTTGCAAACATTTGAAATCATGCTTTACATTTACCTCAAAACGATCAAATGCATCGTTTAAACTTTTATTTTAACTCTCGACGGCGTAATTCGAATTACGCTGCAAGGACGGTCGGTGTGGTTTTTAGAGTGTCCGACGACTAGAGATATTCCGAATGTATTTTTATAACCAATGAAAGTCGTTGTCACAAAATGGAAATCATTCGCAACTTTCGGACAAACATGGTGAAAATAAAAACATTTTGACTAAATAAAATGTGCAGACGATTTGTTTCGCGGCTAATACGGAAGCTCGCATATTTCACCACGGTAAATTTGTTCAAACTGTTGCGTCCTTCAATTCTACCGCATTATTATGCTTATTCATGACGATAAATACAAAATATGAAGGTTTTTATCCTCGAAATTTGTATTTTTGGTTTTATGGGAATGCACCTTTCGAACCGGCTGGACACAGGGATCTAAACTTTATGGCATTACTTTTTAATAAGTTGATCAATTTCGATGGAATTTTGCATGCGAGTAGTTTTAACAATGTTGCGTAAGAATATAATTAGTTATTGAATGTATCGAAAGCTAATTTTTGTTTTTTGATACTTTGAAAATCTGTGTTTTTAGGGCAAATATACCTTGTATATAATACCTAAATTTCGAGAAAAAAAATTTGTTTCAATTTTTTTTTTCAATTTCATTTTCAACGATACTGTTACCTGTGGGTAGAACAGGTTAAAACGAAATATAAATTTTCTACTCAGATGCTTAGTTTTTGATCACCGACTTTAGCAACTTGATTATTATTACGATTGGATTAGTAATCGAAGTAATCTTTGAATATGCCCCAAAGGTATTATACTTCGCTTTGCTATAAGCGATGATGCCGAACCTTAGTATAGTTTGGAGATATTGTCCTTGTTTTGACCGTAATTCATTAATAAATTAAAAGGTTCTTGCTTTGAATATATCAATTTCCTGCATTTCAAATATGTGTTAAACATTGTATTATATCTCTAACGTCTTCGTGATACTAATGTTTATGAAAAATCAAACCGGGGTTATAAATACACAAAATATATCGACTGTTAAATTATCCTTATTAAAAGGTCAGAATCGTGTCAAATTCGCCAAGCTATAGCACAAGACAAACAACAAGCACAACAATTAAAACCAATACACTTAAAACTGTCAATAAAAATGATTAGTGGAGGTTTAACACAAAGTTCATTCATGACGTGCGATATTTTATTTTTAAATCTGCGAGCCATTCTCTGGGGTGTTAAAATGTTATGTAATAAAAATATTCGCCAGCTTTGCGTGACTCAAGCTGTTCGTTTTCATTTAAGCGAAATATTTCGGAGAAGAAAAAAATCAACCCATTGTCGTGACAGGATTGCATGCGTATGTGCATAAGCATGCAGTGTGTAATATTGTTTCAGAGTTAGTCATGGTCACAAATACTATCGTTTACCTTATCTCAACATATTTATTCAGCGTCACAACGGAATTCTGAACTGAAGTGGCGGGAAACCCTGCGATCAATATACATTTTTGTAAATGATTTACTTGCCCGTTAATATTTTAGCATTATCATTCAGCACTCGTATACGGTGTTCTTATTTCTTTGTTGCTTGTTTTAGTCATGGCGCCGTGTGGTGGTATGTGCGTTCTCGTGTATTTTTGTTCTACTGTTCCTGTAAATATCTGAATTATTATATATGTGTCCAAATACATATATAAGGAATGGTTCGCCTCTGGACATTGACTCTAAATGTACCGGTATACATGTATAATGTCAACAGTACTTGAATAAGGATTGTGGGCACATCAACGTGACTTCAATGAATGATGTGAATAATGACGTAATTGCTGATGTGTAAAAGGAAAACTGACAAGCAATTGTCTTGATACCTCAAAGATATGATATGTAACGAAGCCCCATACGTAATTTTCGTAGCCAAGTGATTAGCTGTGTAACGCAATTATGTTGAAAAAATAGATTATCGAATTTGATGCAAATATCTTAATATATATGAAACAGTTAATGTCCTATGTAAAGATGTCACAGACCAATTAACTGTTGTGGTCGTACTTGTTCATATTATGTATTTATATATTTATACACATGATTTTTTATGAACGTCCGTGTTTATATGAATGTTATATAAAGTTATGGTACTTAAGTACATTTATATTATTTTTTAAATTCCAGATCGACCAATTGACATAGCCGTTTCAAGATTTGATGCGGATAAACTTACAATTTTTAACACAATAATACAGCGCCAACATTGTCACCACTACATTATAATAATTGTCTTTTAATCGCACTTGTGTTCTAATATTAGTCGATGTGGGCCTGTAAAAACAATTTTTAATAAAACATGCGCATGGCCAAAGATAATTATAAGTTATGATAGCTATTCCATGTCGCAACGCACTGTGTTATATCGGTAATGGTATTGCGTTATGTCAACACAAATTTACATATAACTGCCGCATTACCTTCTAATGATAGGGCAAGAGTAGAAACCATATCGATCATTTTATAGCATTCGTAGACGCAAGTAGTTGACATTTCTTAACGTTCATTGTGTCGATGGTTTTCCATGATGAAGCGACACGTAATTGGCCAAACCTCAACGGTCATCTATCATACGTTAACATCCTTCATTGTAAAAGAACTATATAGAATACAAAATAGAAAAAAATGCTTCTTATGTTCCATTGAGGCGATTATTTTCATAGTATCGTCTGGTAATATATAGTATATAGAAAATATAAAGCATGATATAATTATTCAACAATTGACAATTGTAACCCTGACCACCAACCCCGGTTTTGGTATGATTTAATTTTTTGCTTTTTAAAACCCTCAAACGCTGGGTAAATCCCTGCCTTAAGGAACACCTGGGTATTGTTTTGTAGATAAGAAGCACATGGAAGTCACATTAGAACATTTCCGACTCGCACACTATGGCTATGTTGTCAGTGCAGACGCGACGTGTCAGTATTGTTTTAACTCGACAGCGGCAGTTTGCAATATAGTCTTTACAAATGCCAATCAACAGTTTTATTCCTTCATGTGCCAACTGATACCCCAAATATTATATTCGTAGCACCAGTCATTTATAAATATCATCACTGGTTGTGTTCACAGGTAACTGTATTCGTTGAAAAAGAAAACAAAAACGAAAAAAAAATTATTTTGAAAATTTATATTTTTCTATCAAGGTCAATTTGTACAGAAATACACGAGCCGGTTCGAGAGGTGCAGTTTGTTTTTAATAAAAAAAAAAATTATGCATATCAATTATCTATAAAAGGATGTGTGTTTACACAAACAATGTTATGGGATGAATGTAAGCCAAAAATTAACTTCATATCATAAAATCCATTGCTTAAAGGTATACTTTAACTGTCGCTGGTGTAATACATTGTGAGGGACGGCCATATGGATTTGTGTTGATTGCACCATATGAATCCGCTGTGAAACAGTATCTACATTTTATAGTATAACCTTTTAACTATTTGATCAATTATGATAAGATCTGGCATGTAAGTAATTTGTAAACAAAAGTAAACATTGATGTATATGAATATAATTAGATTATGGAGATATTGATAGTCAAATAATGTTTTTGATTGATTGAAATGCTGGTTTATCTCGAACAAATAAACCTTTATAGAAAAATATAAATTTTCAACAAAAGAGAAAACTCCTTTTTTTTCGTTTTCAACGATACAGTTACCTGTGGTTGTGTTCTCCAATGTGTCAAATAAACACGAAAAAACACATGGCTAACACAGAAACATATAGAAGTTGTATACAGACGTTTCAATTCATGGAGTCGAGAGAGTGGTAGAAATGTCACCAAAGCGGCAACAGTCAACTACCAAAATACAAAACAAGCTGCGCCTATCACGATATGATTGTTAACTAGTTCAGCAGTGTAAAAAACAATGTCAATGCATGACAAATTCTTAACATGATACATGACTATATACAGTTTACGATGCTATCGATTCCAAATGCATGGTTCACTAAATGGCAAGAATATAAGAAGAAATAAAAACGGTTACGTTCATGTTTGTATATAATACAATAATTATACATAAAAGTGGTGGTCTTTTTAAAATAAACATTTTAAAAAAAAAAAAAACCCATATTCATATTTCAAAGTTTCGGTTAGTAATAAGGTCAATGGTCGAATTGATGTTTTATCATGAAATACTTCTCAGGACAAACATTTTCCAAACTGTCTTTAAATTAGAAATCATGACCACTAAACAAGCATCTGTCATAATCGTTAACTAGAAGCATATTTGGGCTTTAAAACCGATTACACGATGTTGTTGTTGTTGTTTTTGTTGTTGTTGTTGTTATTTACATCAATCAGGAAGATTGAACGCATACCCCTGCTAAGATCTGATAGAGGGGGTTACAATGTATATTATGTATTTGACATGCGTTCGCATATTAATTCTTCCAAATGCGCAGTTTTATGGGATTTTAAATGTAACTTGAATTCGCCTTCTTTTGTAACGTTGATGCATTTCAGTTCCCGTTGGAATACTTTGAAAGTTTACATTATCTTGTCTGCCGAACCTACATATAGCCCGCATATTCTTGTGATTACCGAGTTCTTAATTGCAATAATAGGATTATGCTAATTGATCGAATATAATGGTATCTTATTTCTAGATTGCAAACAACGAATTCGAACATATTACCGGCATTTGAGATGTAAGGACTGCAAAAACTTGTTGATTGCATTGTTGTCTCTATTGTGGGCGTTAAACGTGTATCGAGATGATCGTGTAAATAATGAATCTACCCGCCATAAAGTAGTTAATAACACATGCCGAAACACAATTATGATAGAATGTACACTTACCATTTATCATCACGCTCAACTTGATGTGTTTTGATCGGCAAGTTATTTATCTTTTCCTGGAGTCATCAGACTAGAATCCGCGAAACACGAAAACATTTTACTTTCCGAATGATCCACCAATTCAAAGGGTGACAGATGTATCCGTGTAGACATATCACAAGTTCAGCAAGTAAGAAGATAATTTATTTCTGTCAGTGTAGACCATTCTCTTCAGACGGATTTTTTAAAAGTTGTATGTGTTTGTAAAAGGCGTTATTACATGTAGTGGGTGTTTGTTTCAGATCGGTAGTTGAATTTGAATTCGGATCATGCAAAATCTTGTTCATCCACGAAGCTGGAATACTATTATACTCAATAGTTCGTCTGTCATTGCGATAATCCGTCAGCTTGTCCGTCTAACGCCAGGTATATACAGTATTTCGTGTCAATCGAAAACGGACAGCGCTTCAAGACGAAGTTGAAATGCATATCATGCGTCTAAACTATTCCAATTTCTGTCATCAAGCTTCGAGGAGCATCATTTGGGAAACACAATCGCATACGATTACCATGTCCCGTGGTGCAAGAAGTATTTGTGCATCGGTATTTAATGAAAAACAGTAATTTATCATCGTATGGTTCACGTAGTTTCGACAGCGAACTTGTAATAACAGTTGTCGTATAAAAATACTTGATCTGTATGATATCGGTCTGAATTAGACAAACCAGTGTTGAAGGGAATGTATGACCTTCGAATTCAATGCGCAAATTGCGCGATTAAATATTGGTATCAATCTGCATTGATAATTGCTGTTACATTGTATACAGATAATTACTAACAATGTGGGCTGACAATTGAAACATGACTTTAGAATGCAGTTAAAAGTATAGTTTGGCTAGAGCCATCTTTTTCGTGGTTGAAGATAGATTCTAATCAACCGCAGATGTAGGCAACATACAACATGTACATTCGTAACAATCATTAAACACAACGCAGACTGTTATTCCTTACCATTGATCAAAGCAAGCTTGATTATTGTTTCCTGTATGGACGAAATGTAGGTTGAAACAATAATGTAATTGATTCGCGGTCACCGAATTGTATTTACAGACTTCATCCATGTTGCAATGCGTTTGAAATGAAATGTAGTATAAAGGAAGAGCGTAGTCTCTTTGACAAAACAGTGTACATAACCGTATTAAAGAGTAAAGAGCTATATCTGACGATATTTTTAAAACAAATTCAAAAACTGAAAAACAATTATGCTTTCATATCCATTAGGTCATTTTTCGCTTTAGCTTTAACAGAAATACTATCTGTGATTTATTGGACATGCGAATTGTCCGTTTTCACACAAAAGTGTTCTAGAACACCTTTAGTCGACAGTTGAAATTATAAGAATCGTCTATTTTTTCGTCGATTGAATCAAAGTACACGGAACCAATCCAAAGTTTTAATTTGCAATAAAAGTAGTCTAATATCATACTAAAAACGATGCAAGTAATTATTTTGACATTTAATGACCGTTAGATATATAGAGGATATTTGTATTTTTCCGTGTATGATCGGCTGATAATTCACCGAGTGAGCAGCTGATGTAATATTTTCACGAGTGGCGTAGCCACGAGTGAAAATATAAGTCAGCTGCTCACGAGGTGAATTATCAAACGATCATACACGGTAAAATACTAATATTCTATTTATTTCATGCTTCAAATTCCTTAAATGATGGAAATACTCCACTGTCTACCTCGAATGTTTTGCGTGACGTCGTTTTCCCGCCATGCACGCGTCGAGTTGCAATCAAATAGTTCTTCTGCAATGGCTTCAATTTAGTCCATTTGTTTTACATAATATGTATATATAATACTGTGTTATTTGTTAAAGATTAAGAGAGTAAGTGAAAATGCTTATCATTTTATTTTGACGGCGAGGAAGTTTGATTTTAAAAAATAGTCCGTTTGCCGTGAAATTATGAACTGTGAAATTATGAACAGTGAAATTATCGGGGATTAATCCACCGTTATTCCGCCGTAAACCACCGGTAAGCATGAAATAAAGCTCTATACGCTTTAATAATTGTTGAAGTAAAACAAAGTGTACTGTTCAATGTGTCAGGGAAAGAACGTCTTCGTCAAGGTCATGTACTTTTATTAGTGAGGAATCTATGCCAGGAAACAATTGCTATAGGACCCATAAGGGTTGATTATCGCGAGACTTAAAGTAAATGGCCATTAATTCGCATTAAATAAACCCTAGTAAATAAAACAGCCAAAAGAGTGAAGATGTTCATAACGTTCCAATGATCAACATGAAACAGATTACTTCACTATCATTTAGACAGAACTAACAAGCGCCTCGCTTGAAATTGTCAAAGCATAACATTTTACACGCAAAATTTAAGAATGATTTGTTTCTTTAATTCATGTATGCCAATTGGAAATGTGTTTTATGTTGATGCAATAAACTATGTTTTGCTTTCCAATTGTAACAAACTTGCAATATGATACATTGTCGTTAAAATTGATACCTCTGCACAAGCATCGCTTTATCGCTGGGTGAAAATGAGAAATACACAATCGGATGTTGCGGAAATAATAAAAGACTGTCCGAAAATAACACTTTACGTACGGTAAAACAAGCTGTTTCAACTTAAGTTTGGTCAACATGACAAGTTCCGATTTTCAATGAAATAAGCTCATAAGAAGAGCCTTGTGAAGCGGAGTTAAAATATATTCAGGTCGAATGTAATATTACGCATTCTAAGCAGCCAGCGTTATGCATATCTTCTCGTATGACGCTGTGAATCTTAACACAATTGACAGAAACGAATGACTTGATAGAAATCGAGGATAGACGAACGAACACACCTTTGAACAAAGGTGTGATTTTTAGAGTTCATTAACTTGATAGTCGATAGTCAGTTGGCTTTCCGTGTATTTTGCAAGTAATGCTTAATGTACTGTATTAGAACTTGAAATGACATTTACATATTGCAATGTGACACACACACCTTCACGATTCAGTTAAGGTTTGTGATAAGTAATACATAAATTTATTAATACAATGAAAGTATCAACTAATCCGGTTGCCCTTAATGCTTTGCAGTTGCTTTTAAAAATGTAAATTTGTTTTAATTCTCCATTATTTGTTTCGTCCTCTCTAGTAAAACACTAATATGTCTAAGTATCTCACAATCGCAAAGTTTTTAAACACAAACTTTTTCCCTAGCAACGATTCATTATTGAAAACTCTTTCTTTGGGAATTAGTTTTTTACGAAATCTCCTTGAAATAAGTGAGGCACAATTAGAAAAAGACATGATCAAACGAATGCGTAAAAACATTTTGGATGCCGTACTGCCAACAGCTTGCATGACGTTTTTTGTTTCTTATTTCATGACTTTTATTATTTGTATCCAAACGTAATATAGAATTACTATTGGGGTATTTGAACATCGAGCTAATACATTCAATCAACTGTGTGAAGCCATTTTGAATTGGACAATTTGAATTAGCTTCTTCTACTTATCGATTTCATTAGGGACAACGCTGGTGGCTTACTACTGCATGTTAAACACATGAGTGCCATTGGCATGGTACACATTCCATTCTTATTGTTGCCGTTATGTACATGCAGTGTTTTCCTTTTTGGAGTAGTATGGTTCCGTTTGAAGAGATCATGGTTTACCTTTCCTTGTTGTCAATTTCATATGATATATTCACTTGGTGTGCGTGCAATGACAGCTCAATTTGTCATTTATAACTACAAGTTTACGTAGTACTTCTTTGACAATTTATTTCTTTACAGAGCATCGGTCTCGTTTATGTTAAATGCATTCAGTTATCAAATCACTAGTGTTGTGCTTTACATCGTGTTTGGTATCAATTCAAATGTGTTGGTACATGTATATTCTATCATGAACATCATCTTTAATCCGTTTTCTGCTTTAAGTTAATGTTTAATCTGAGTTGAAAGTAAAAAATTCATTTCGCTTAACTTGCCACCGGTCTTATACACTTAATGTTGTGGCTATACCGACTTAATGTTTTGGGTATTTCTTACTCACATAATTTCATAATAAATGTAAATCAACTGTAATTTGTTTTGCAACCCAGTCCGTGGATTATTGAGCACCGAGGCATGACGTTACAATATCGATTTTTTTCAAATGTCATTGAATATAAGTTTTGGAGGGAAATCAACTCCGCGTTGTTGGTCGCTCCTTTGTCGTAAGACCTTTCAATAAATATAATATAGTTCGTAACTTTTGTTAAAACGCATTACACTGGATTACAATGTTTTAATGAATGTATTCTACATTTGTATTAGCTGATTTTCGGTGGTATAGGCTTTTAGCGTTCTGACATTTGGCCAAGTGTAAAGTAACTACCAGCCTAATAAAACTCGTGACGTGTAATACGAAGAGTTATTGTACAATACTAAACATGGCATCGGTCGAAATGTCCGTTTTATGTCCGTCTAATCATTTGTTGTTAATAAGTCAATCCATTTTCGTGTAGGCAAATTGCTGAATCATCCTTAATTTGAATTATTGTGATCAAAACGAGGCTGATAATATCTCCATTTGTTTTAAACCTTTGGTGCTTTACAAGTCAATGAGACAATGAGACTATAGTGATTAGTTTATGTTAGATCATTCACCTGAGTATCATTTCAGCTTATATACGGAATATGCTATTACAAATGAATGCGTTTGTACCGAAGCAGGAATAAGGTAGGCTTTCTGTTATTATTTGTAAATTCTATAAAAGATTCCAAAAATTGGTATACACGCACTTCGATATTTCCACATTAGTATTCATTATTAAAAAACAAACTAATGACTTTTGCAAGTATAACCACCAGTAATCTTAAAAAATCAAGCAAACAAATTAACGATACATTTTAATTTATACGTGATTGGTTGTTAATTTTCTTATTCACCATTTATTTTAAACATTCACGGCACAGTCTATGTTCAGTGCCAATATAATGTATAATAACGCTTAGTAGTAATTGGCTTTATGTTCTTCGTATATCTGATTTCCTTTATATTGCACAATCACGTGTATAGCTAGCATATGTGAAATTTCTAATGGCCATTAAGCATAAATCTTATGAAACAGGTGCGGATAATTGAAAGATTAGCACGGGAAACTATAAAACACGGAACATGACTTTCCAATAGTGTTTCAAATACGCAACATGTGCAAACACAATTTATATGAATGACACAAACCAAAATCGTAGTTTGGGGTCATAAGCAATAATGCATCATGATCGTTATTACTCTCGAGGATATCGAGTCGGTTCTGCTTAAGACTGTGCTTTTTGTGGCATATTAATAGACTACAATGAGAGGTACTCGTCATTTTAGTGTAGGACGTTAATAATGCCTTGTCAAATTTGGTCAAAGAATCAGACACTAAAGGTTTTTTGAAGTTATGTTGACATATTTTCAAATAGATGGAGACACCCTGAATGAGAACAAACTAAACCTATGTTGTCTTGTTGACCTACAGTAAAATGTTCGTCAGTCGTTTTGTTACCATTAGGGGACATACTGTGACATAACAATACTTGTCTTTTTGTCAATAAGACGTTACCATGTGGGCGGTTAACATCGAGTCGGTGATGAAGAAGGAAATATAATATATCCATTATATTTTAGCTTAAACATATGTGTTATTTTATTACATGAAATGTTATTCAAGCTATTATACAATATCATGTAGACAAAATGTATATTACTCCGATTACTAATGTATGACCTTCATGCTGCCTGCGAACTTATCTGATAATTATTTTAATATGAGATACTGGAAAATGTGTAATAGGCTTACCGAACTTTGCATTACATTTTCTTCTTTATTTTGTACATTATTATTCGTTTGACACACACACTGTGTGACACTGTCTTGAATCGAGTCATTATTGAAATTTTGATTTGTGCAACAAATTACATGACAAAACATTGACAGTAATGTTCACCCATAAAAACAGACTCATTTTCTTCCAGCAAGACGTTGCAATGGAGTGTAACAAATGAAGCACAAAACTATGCCTTTCAGAATTCATTAAATATCTAGATTTATACTTGTCATATATGAAAGATCGTGGGATTTTTTTTTTGCTTGAGATATTTAGAGAAAATCGGAATTGTTTATTCATGTATTTAGTATTGAATTAATTTCATCAAAACATTTGGAACATATCAAACACGGTGATACTAACAACTCCAACACTTGGCATACTACTAGATTCATCTTGCAAAATAACCATATGTTACAGTAACTATGATACAATGTCCGAAAGTTTATTATTTACATTACTTTTGCTTCGTGTGAACAAGATGATAGAAATAATTAATAAAGACCGTTTACAATGACAATGACTCACGTCGTGACAAAAATGCCATTTCCATTGAACTTAATTTTTAGTAAATTTCAGAACATACGTAACGTGTTTCCAGATTTCACGCATGACATTTGGATTGACAATACTCTTAATTAGGTTAATCGTACAGTCCAGTTAGGATAAAAATACAGTGACGCAGTGGAACAATCCACCAGTACGGTGTAAACGCAAGTACAAAAGCCTTATCCCACAGTTCAATACAAAACTAAACTCTACATGTTAAAGCAATGGTTTCATTTTTTGGGTATGATGACGTCACTGTCACAGTACCCTCGCAAATTTGTCATGACCGTGAGATTATGTTTATTGAATCAATTACAATAGTAGCAGGTTATTGGATCTGCGTATATATGTATATTATTTAAAATGTACCGGCGTGTAACTAAATTGCTATACTTTTATTTTTCCATTTACTAAGTCTACATAAAGTACGAGTAAATAAAAATTGTTTTTTTGAAAAAAAAAGAATTATGCCGAGCATAGCCTTTATTTGCTTTATTTCTACTGAAACACGGCAGGCATATATATGTACCTCCACCCAGATTTGAACCCGGGTCGCCAGATAAGACGGCAAGCGCTCTAACTACTGAGCTACGGAGGCACATTTTTTAATACTGTTGCCATTATCCAATGGGTTTCCTTATCGTAGTACGACACTTACTGAATCAAATTAACAACATATTTACAAACTAAAACTTGACCTAAAAGAACTTACACTGGTTACGTATGATAAATACTTCCTGACAAAGTTACAAAACATAGGTTCTACACGCTGTATAATTCTTCGTTATGTCCGATGCACATTATACAAATATATAAGTGTTAAACTAGAAGAACTCATTCATGATTGGGATCAATAACCCTGAACGAATCCATCTAGTCCGAACATGATCACACTTTAAATGAACATGAATGGTGTGGGTCTGAATATAACCTATATTATCAGGACAAACACATCCATATTGTTATGTTAAAGAAGATTTTACATTACTTTTACATGTTTAGAGTGTAAAAAATGAGCTTGCAGTTTTGACAAAAAGTCAGGTTTTGTCAGATAAATTTTCTTTGTGAAACGCGTTTGTTTCCTTTTCGATATAAGTCGGTGTACTTGTACACACAGGTGGCAGTATCAGTGTTTGGAAAATAAAATAAATAAAACAATTATTAAAAAAAATATGAAAAAAAATAATAAAAAATGAAGGTATATAGAAATCCTACTATTTGTCTATGTCAAAAGATTGTGGAACATCGAATCTTGTTATTTCAGCATAAAATACGGGCGCTGAAGGAAAATCGCTACACAATTTATTCAAATAAACTGTAAGATATTAATTCCCACCGATAATCTCGTTCAATTGTATCTTATAATTGCGAAACGGCAAAACAGTGTTCTCTTCGCTATTTGACTTCGGTCGATGCCATTTTATTTACGCGCTGGATAGCCGCTCCACTCGCAGTATCGTTATTATTGTTAGGAAACAGGTCTATTTTTGGATGCGACGTTCCACAATCTTCGGACCAAGACATTTAGTAGGCTTTATACCTTAATAGTATACTTAGCTCAGTGACGGATTTTATCATATTTGTTTTTATTTTTATTTTCCAAACACTGATACTGGCATCTGTGCTTTTACACAAACTACTTGCTACAGGACATGGTGGTGACTGAAGGCGATAAATTGAGAATTGTGACTATAGTGTGTAGGTTGAAGTTAATGTTAACGAATTGATGACATTTTATAATTGGATAATGCTACTACGTAGTTTCAGTAATTTGTTAAGTTTAAGCATAATTAAGAGTAAACATGCAGAAACAGAAAATGTACTTACTATTTGTAGATATATAATTTTGGTAAATATTGACACAATTAGTTTAGTATGTTCTTGTGAATATTGTCACATACATAGTGCTTACATTTGTTTATGTTTTATTCACATACTACCAATAAATTGCCATAGAGGCTCACATGGACCACTGGTCTTGCCCAAATGTTTTGCCTTCATAAAAAAGTTATTATTAAAATTTATATTAAAATTATTAGTATGGCTTCATTGTTATTCGATTATGCGTATCAATATATCAGAGAAGTTTGTATTAAATTGTGCTATATGTTAATGAAATACGTACATTGACCCGGTAACAACAACAACACCTTTTAAGAACAAATTATAATTGTATTGTGTTGTTTTGCCATGTCCTAAATTATGTCAAATGTTAAGAAAATCTCTGCTAGAGACGATGTAATATTCTGTTCGTTTACATTCGACTAAAACAGTTCTACGCCAGATGGGCCAATTGTCGTCTATAAGCCGTTGTAAAGAGTGTTTCACATGAATCCAATCATTCATTGTGACGTCCTGCATACACATAGCGATATATAATGCACTATGCGATATGTCATATAGTGCTCTTCATAAAAAATAAACCTACATTTTAACATGTTGCCCGGTACCTTCTCTGTGTATCGTCAAAATTTCAATATAACTATTAAAAACAATAGGAATAACGTCATTGCCGTATCCAAATTATTGACTATACAATCGCAATTAACACGTACGTGCGTGTTTATGGTCCAGTTATATATATACACTAATTAAATGTTATAAGTACACCAACACAGTACATAGCGTTACAGTGCAAATAGTCGGTCGGTCGACATGCCGAATGTTTTTTCAACAATAACTCCAAAACGATTGGACCTAGGATTCTAAAATTCAAAGTGGAGATTATTCATCCACCACAGACGGCCCGACTCAATTTCAAGGTCATTGGGATCAAAGGTCAAACGCACTATGACCTTTCAACACACAACAACCACTGGTCAACATCATAAGAAATATAGGACCTTAGATCGTATAACTTTACCGAGTGGTTGCTAATCATCAGATGTAGGCTCCTACTAATTTTGAGGTCGATAGGTCAAAGGTCAAGGTCGTGGTGACCTTGGCTACACTAGGCTAATAACTGTTATGACACGTATATGTTTCACAAACCTCTCTTGTACGGTCTGTTATTGCAATTCTTCAGGTTTTGTGTTTTCCTGGTGTGGGTATTGATGGACAATGTGTAAGCAACATTTTTGGAGTTCTTGCGAAAATCATTTGATTTGCACGTGCATTTTGCATAATTTGAAAATTCACGGTTCACTGCTCGCAGCGTGCGAATTATAATCATCGAATTATCGGATATTGCTGCTATACTACTCGCATGAAGACATGCAAAAAATGAACATGATATCATGCATAATAAAAAAGATATACGCATTACATGTTGGTGTACTTATAACATTTAACAAGTGTATAGTTATGTCGAAATCTAATGAAGTTGTTAATTCACCTATACTCAGTATGTATCATGATACACTGCTTTCTAATTATGTCTTTCGTATATCTCTGGTGGAACTGAAAATCGATGTACATGATAGTTGGTTACATCAGTAACTATTCGTGTACTACAAAGAAACCCCGCATGTTTAAATGTAAGGGGTTAAGGGGGTCAATAACACACTATAGTACATTCTTTCTGAACATGGTTACGTTTGTAAACTGTTGCTTGTGTGTTTGTCTTAAGATATGAATTACTTTTACTACTTTTAATTGACTTTACTCTTCTAAATGTACATGATAATTCAGCTGATCAACTGTCATCAATATCTAGTTGTTTCAATTCCTTGAATTATGTCACGAAATTACTTTCTTTTTTAATACGCCGTGTCAGTAAATGTGACAGTCTTCAAACGTTACTAAATGTGAGAATACATGTACTAAATAGGATCCTGATTTTTGGTACCCTGACATGATCGTATTATTCACTTTCTGACTTGCCTCTAAAGTTGATTCTTGTTTGACGCTATTAAATGTGACGTTATCAAAATATTGCTAAATTTGAAGTTTAGTAAAATTATCATAATCTTTAGGTTCGTCGATATAAGCATTAAATAATATTTGGACACGTCAGTAAAATTGACTTTCTTTGATTTGTGTTTGCTGTATTTCTATATTTAGCATAAATCATCCATGATCTGAAGACGCACGCTGTATGTAGTTAAAGGAAACTTGCGGAAGCATTACAATACCGATCGTTGACTTAGGTCTTGCAATTTGACAAGTATGTTTATTCATAGAACAACGGTCTACTTTGATGTTAGAATAGCATTATGTACAGTCCGATATCAAAAGTTCAAAAGTGATATTTTTCTGAACAACAATTCTTTCAAGTAAACCTGCTAGGTTGTTTTCCGATTTGCGAATTAATCAATTGATAGTACAGTTCACACATGTTTTTCTTTACTTTTTTCGTAATTTGATTCCAATATTTACATACGCATATTACGTGTTTCTGTACTCTACTCTTGTTCAAACAGCAATTATTTTTAACATTGACAGGTATACGTTCTTTTTTTAGTTGATAATGTTGTTTTTAATGACAAACATGATATCGATACGTCGTAAGAGTACGTAATTATTTAACAGGACAGGGCAAACATTGGAACGTGAGCTAAACTACAATACAATGAAATACATGTTCAGTCGATCAGATATTAATAAGAGGATTATTCAGGACTTCAATACATTAACTTTGTAAAACAATACTTGTTAGCAATGAGAGCTAGGCTCCGTATATAGTGATCATCCCTCGTATATATAACACGTTCAATGCACATACACTACCCAAAAGTGCTAAACTCAATGCATTCGGTGTATTGCGTAATAACTCATTTTTGCACGTATGTGCGCGTGCACCAAAATTTACGTGCACATGAACGCATTCTGCATTGTTGATGACTGCTTATCTTGAAAAACACTTTTTATTCTAAAATAATTCGAGGGGAAAACTAAAGGGATTTCGAAAAATCACTTGGACACAATTCGTAGATTTCATTTTTTAAAATACTTTTTTGATAATGGATTTATTAGCATGAACATTTACATTCAAACTTATAAAGATGTATGAAAGCCAATTATATGTATTGTTTTGGCTAAATTGCGGTTGAATTCGACGTGTTAGACCTGTAACGAAATATAGCAGGTTTATCCGCGTAAGAAATGCGCAACGAAACGTTTTATGAACGGTTTTGATAGAAAATATGATTTTCCTACGCGAAAAACACCATACATGCTGAGTTTGGCACACAAAGAACGCGACAGATCTGTCGGAAGGTTATGAGCTCGAGTAGCGTTGCGGCCCTAACTTTTCTTTAATTTCACAAACTTATTTTTGTAGTTTTGGTGGTTATCGTCGTTTTTTTATAAACAGCAAAGTTGAAACTTCGGTTGTGATATAGTGCGTTAGCGACTAAGCTGGACCCCCAATAACCTAAAATATCTTTAAAAGTAATTATGCAATGTTATTGAAACTTGGCATAGTTCACTAAATTGCATTTACCAACTCTGTGTTTAAATTGCAGAGGTTTTTACTTCATCACATGACTTTCCTTGTATCCGGGTTAGTATAGCCAGTACGTATAAAGTTATACGTACCACGTTTAGTATAAGCTATTGAGTTTTTTCAATTAATCAGTGCGTATTTTGCATTTTTAGTGTCATATGATAAAAAGAATCTATCACTCGTTGTCAATTGATATATTTATATTAAACTCGTTCAGGAAATATAATTTAAGATCGCCAGAGGCTCGCTTAATAAAATATCCAAAACTCGTTTAATATAAATTTATATCAATTGACAACTCGTGATAGATCCTCTATGTCTAATTAATGTTTTTCCCACTGGGTCTAATGTATTATTTTTGATATTTTAATCAACAAATACACAGGGAGTCAATTAAGCTTTTACGATCAGCGAGTAAGAATAATGCTATTGTATTATGTAACAACTGTAACGGGATAATTGTATAAATTTAACCAACATTTGTCAGGTCATGTGTATAAAGCTGAGATCCATCTTCGGATTGTAATAGTCAATTGTACAAACAAAAATACAATGTTTTTCTTGCAAATATTTCTTCAAAGTTGCTTCAGTTATACAAACTAAGATAAACATTCATATATGGGCCTCACTATATATTTTCAACAGTCACTGGTGTGTGACTTAAAGTACAGTTATACTGGACCAAATTGTTGACCTTTGCTGTTCCGGTCACTTCTATCACCCATTCGTATTTACCCTGTTTTAGACTTAAAAATTTGCATTAGGCGTCTATGCAAAGTACACTTTTCTGTGGGCCAAAAATTCTGTTTTATTTTATGAGAGTTGGTAAGGGTGTTTTACGAAGACATACCGATTTTCGTTCTAATCGGCATTGTACTTTTTAAGATATTTAAGGTTTATGGGGATCTTGCTTAGTCGCTAACGCACTATACAAGAGTAATTTTGAAAAATTAACTTTTATAACAAGGCCTTTTTCTTATTATGTTCGAAGTTTGTTATTCTTCAACTGAATTCGTCTGGAGTCATTCACGGCATCTAACGTGTTTTTCGTCTAGGGCAGGAATCAGTTTGGCCAAAATGTTTATGACATCATGCTTTCAATGTGTTGAATCCTGCACGATTTCACAAACAGTTTGGGTATTTTTGTGAATTGGTCAAAAATACCTCATTACTTAACACGCCTGTGACAGCGAACATAACCGTTTGTCATCCAAAATAAATTGGTAAAATGTCATGAGGATACATACTTTAATAAAAGAAGTAATGACGAAAACTGTAAGGTGACGGGTTCGAACTTTTAGGTAGTGTACATACTATTTTGATACATTTTGCAAGTGCTACGCATACAAACAAGTTTCAACCAAATGCATTTAAGACATCCACAATAAATAGCTAATCGACATAATTGCCAAATTTAAGCAGTCAGTTAAACACGGTCACATTGTTGGTACTAGGCAGAAAATGAGTGAGTAAGTTGTTTAAGAATGATAATATACATTTAAAGACAAGACGTGCACTGGTGAAGTAGACGGTTTTGCTAAATATATGTTTGTCAATGTTAAAGTGGTGATCAATGTGTTTTATTTTGTTAACAATCGTATCAAGTGATACTTTAAAGTTATTGATAGAACCAACCTTGCATCTATATAACGATTATCATAGCTTTAAGTGTGACGTTAATAAGAAAATGTCTTCTTTTGTAAGAACATGCGCATCTCATTCAACTTAGCCCATTGGGAAAATCCAATGTAATATAATACAATAATTGCAATGATTAAGTCACGAAGAAGTCTTTCACGGGAAAGGAGCATGAGGATTTGCACCTTCATACACACAAGGGTACTTCATGAAATAATCCATAGTTCACGACACATATTTGAATATGATCATTAACAATGACATTCGTATACTACTGTGTTTTCATCTCAGGATTAAAAGTGACTTGTTGTTGAACTATATTCTCCACAAGTAAAACAATTTTTATTTAACTTTTTCATTTTGGGAATACAGGAGACTTGGTGGAATCATAGGTTAGTTTTTCTTGTGAAACGTAGTAAATTACTCCAAAATGATGTCACGGTCAAAATAAGGTACTTTTGGCAAATTGACATTTTAAAAAAAAAAATTCGAGTTACAATTTCCAAACTGGTACTAGAAAATACTTAATAACTGTCTTATATCTTTTGTCTAACCATGTGCACTATTTCTTTGCGATAGCAGAGTACTATGCATTGATACAAATACCCTGAAACTGTACATGTTCTTTTTGGGCACCCTGTATTATTCTCTATATATGATGTTCTTTACACAGACGGCGACGTGCATGTTTACGAGTACTGTGGGTAATAATTGCATAATTAAAGTCGTCCGTTAGTTACATCATGAATACTACTGTGGAAAGATCCTAGTGTGATGTCGTTTATAGAATTTATAAGTATTAAAAAATGTCTGCATTATTCTTGTTTCGGTACGAGCGCATTCCTGTGTAATACAATTCTACGTTAACTTTATAAGCTAAAACGAAAATACGGAAAATATTCCATATAATTATGGTGGTCAGCAGTTTCATTGCCTTGTAAAACATCCAACTTTTAACAAAAGTTGTGATATTTTGCAGCAGCATTTTCATCTCAATAATAATAAAAAAAAAATTGTAATGCTGTTTAAGCAGTTGCGTCCACGAATGGGGATTGACGTTTTAAAAACAAACGATAAGACGGGTATAGTATATCTTAAAACAATTTTGTTAACGAGATATACATGTAAATGTATCAACCAATACTTGCTGAGTTGCGTGGTGTAATCAAAAGTCGGCTGCGCAAGGTACAAATGTGCCGATGTTATACTTGGTATAGTAAAAAACTATCCATATTATATTAGGAACACGTAACGTTTTTATCAGGCTGTTGGCACACGGTTCCAAAGGTCGGAAAGTAACAAACGTAAACTTACGATACTAAGCTAATAAAATACATTCATTAAAACATTTCAATGCAAATTGTTACAAAATTATTGGATTATTTACTTTTTATAATATGTTAATTGCGATATGTATCAATGGCTGAATTGCGGATCTGGCATTCGATATAATACAGTGTTTTGTTCTTAATCCAAATATTTATATTTAATATATTCAGTTCATTCAATGGTAGGAATTAATTAGAGTGTATTTGCTTCCTGATTATTCAGCCATATTTGTTCAATGACAAAGTTCAACTGCAAACTACTTAGAGTCGACCACAACACGTCATATGATAAGATTGCAAACCTGAAATTGCCGTTATAGAATGTTTCAATGTAATTCCAAGTACTAAAACAGTACATTAAGCATGATTTAAAAATACAGAGAAGAACCAACTGACCATCTTGTATCTAGTTAATGCACTCAAATTTACACACCTTCATGCAAAGGTGTGTGGGTTCGTCTATCTCCACTTTTTGACAAAAAATGTATGAGAAAATCCGACAAGGAAGATAGCTCTCAACCCAACTTGCCGAGTACAGAAATCAGAAACACCACGACACAACTAACCTGAGCAGTGCCAACAGAAACCCATGCCAAAACGGCGACCGAATAAGGCACAACAATACCGGGGCGTGACCTAGGTTTAAACACTAAGGACAGTGACCTAGCGTTATGTGATCTAAAGAGGCACAACTACGACTTGACCTAGTTAACATATGGGCAAGGCAGGAATGGGATGGGAAATATTACATATTCTTAGCAACTACAATGAGCAGTCATGCGTTTCTGTCAATTGTGTTTAGATTCACAGCGGCATACGAGACGTTATGCGCCTACATAACGCAGACTTAGAATGAAAATTTCTACTTACGACCTTATAGGACTGATACATCCTTGTTATATAAAATCAGCATCACAACGCTCAGCTTATGTTTAGGAAAATCGGATTTTGTACTTTTACTAAACTTAAGTTGAAACAGCTCATTTCACCACACTTAAAGTGTTATTTTCGGTCAGTCTTCTTATTTTCTCAACATCCGATTGTGTATTTCTCATTCTAAGCTAGCGATAAACCAATGAGTGTGCAGTCGAGTTATCAATTTCAACGGCAACAACATAAAACACACTTCCTATGAGAATACATGAAGTAAAGAAACAAATCATTCTTAAACTTGTGCGTGTAAAATGTTATGCATTGACGATTGCAAGCGAGACGCTCGGTAGTTCTGTCCGAATGATATTAAATGAGCCTGTTCGTATGTTGATCTACTGAACGTTATTTGCACATGTACTTTGAGAAGCTCTGTTTGGCTGTGTTATCTGCTACGGTTTGTTTAATAGTAAGGCCTACAATGTTCCGTTACTTGAATGCTCTTGGTATCCAATAATCCTATGGTTCGTCAATGTTAACATTGTTCTCACAAAAAATTGTTTTCTGGCTTAGATTACTGATTAATAAGTCCATGACCTTGTCAAAGACGTTTTCCCAGACAGTTGGGACCTTTGTCAGATTTCAATTATTACTTATAACTATGTTTTACAGTAACGTCATATTGTCAACGAGAGCTGTATTCGTTCTATATACCAGACTTCTAACGAATTGCAATATTGATGAGATCCGTATTCATAATGAGAAAATACAGTTCGGTGACAATCGCATAATTGTTTCTACATTTCGTTCATTAAGGCAACACTCATTTAATGTTTTCTATTGCCTAAGTGTTTAGAGCTTGCAATGTGTTGGCTTATCGTCATGTTGTCTACCTCTGTAGTTATTAAGAACACACTTCTGACCAATTTAGCGATACGTTTTGTATTATTTAATTTATTAGAAATTATCAGATCGACCAATTGCCATTGCCTTTTCAAGGCATATATCGGACAAACATCTAATTTTAACACAAACATGCAGCATTTTGTTAGTTGTATTACTAATAAAGCATTCTCCGTTTTTCACAATTCAGTTCTAATATGTGCCTGTTTGATCAATAAAAGATATTTCACAATTTAAAAAGAATGTTCACATGGTAAAAGAAAGATTATTAGTTATTATAGCAGCGTACTGTGTTATAGTGGTTTACAGTGTTATATCATCACCAAATTATACATGTAAAAACAGTCGCAATGGAAGACATCGTATCGATCATTTTAAAACATTCGTAGACGCATTTAGTTGACATTCCTTAGCGTTATTCTGTCGATGATTTGCCATGATGAAGCGAGAAGTAATTGACCAAACCTCAACGGTCATCTATCATACGTTAACAGCCTTGAATGCAACAGTAACATATGAAAGATGTTTCGGAAACAATGCTTCTTATGTTTCATTGACTAAATGTATTTTATAGTAGCTTCTTGGAATATCTAGTATATAAAATGTAAAACGTGACATAATTATTCACCCGTCAGTTGAAACTCGGTAATAAGCCCCCGGTTTTGTGGGATTTTAATTTTTACTTTTAAAATCCTTATTAAATTCCTCTAGGGTGATGCAAAAGGTAAAACAACCCGCAAATAGACCCCGTCCAGAACCAGTGAATGGTATCGGAGTTGAATTAGACGATGTATTAACCTGAGACCAACTACGATATGGAAACAAATCTTGTTGTAGAATGTGCTTTTATCTGAAAGTCACATTTCTTGCATCAGGAACCAAAATATGAATGGTCACTCTAACATATACATAGCTATGCAGAATTTTAACTATGACGAACAAGATACAACTTACGCTAATAACATTACATTTTGAGCATTTTGAATAATTAATTAGTGATATAAACAACCATTATGCCCGTAATGACTTCTTTGAAATGCGAAATTACTAGTATATGTTAGTCCCATCTGGTCATGGTTTTTTCCGACTTACGTACATATAGCTCAGAGTTAAGTTGTCAACTACGTACCGACGTAACGTTGCTCCATCATGTCGGTATTTTATCACACCAAATTATAAGTTAGTTGATATTTTAGTATGACAATGCACAGTTTCACATGCCCTAACTGATACCCGAAAGATGTATCCGTTGCCCCAGTAATTTATGAAATATCAACAATTGACGTCTTTACTAAGATGTCAAAATTACACTTTGCAGAAAAGTAGAAACACAAATAAACACACACTTGACTCCCACAGAAGACATAGTTTTATGTCACAAGTTCAATCCAGGAAGTCTGGAAAATGATGGAAATGTCACTAACACGGCAACAGCCAACTTTCAATGCACCTACAGAAGCTGCACCTATCACCATCAATATTTTGTTTGATGCTTCAGCAGCGTAGATAATACAATGTCAAAGTAAGACACATTCTTAACATGGGGGTATTTGTGTTAATAGTATACAACATTGATACCAACGCATGGTTCACTTGGTGTATAAAGAGAAAGAAGCGAAAACATGTTTGTTTATGCTTGTATTTCATAAAAGCTGTGTTTTTTATAAAAAAAACATATTGAGGAAAACACATTATTCATATTTCAAAGGTCAAGGTCACACTAGTACTAGTACTAGTAAAGTTGATGGTTGAATTGAAGTGTTACAATGTCATACATTCACTTATATGTCTTAACATTGTCATTTATAACCACCACGCAGTCATTTGTAAAAGTGTTGACCGGGCGAACAATTGTTGCTCTAAAGCTGATTAAATGTTGTTGTTGTTGTTATTTACATCAACCAGGAAGATTAAAATAATGCTCCTGCTAAGATCTTATAGAGGGAGTTACAATGTACATGATGTAATTGATTTGTGTTCCCGTACCAATTCTTCTGAATGCATTGTTTTATGGGATTTTAAAGCAACTAGTATGCGTCCTTTGTAACATTGGTGCAGTTCCCAGTGGAATAATTTGAAATTGACATGATCTCATCTCCCGAACCCACATATAGCCCACACATTCTTGTTTTCCCGAATTCGTAATTGTAATAATATGATTATGCTCATTTATTGAAAGTAACGGTAAGTGAACTTTAGATTACAAACAACGAATTCAAACATATTACCGGTATAAGAGCAGATCAAGCTGTAAAAACATGTTGATTACAGTGATGATTTTGTTGTTGGCGTTATATTGAGTTCTTCAGCTGATGGCGATTATACTAGTATATTTGAACATAAAGTGCTTCATGAGCGGTTTGCCAGGCTTGGTATCCTGTAGGGGTGTAACGGTACGCTCACCTCACGATATCATGATACGTACCGTCAATTTTTCTAACGGTTCGGTATATTTCGGTATGATACAATATTCTCTAACAGCAGCTTAAATACTTCAATTTTTAAATGATAATGAATTTGATGCTTCTATAACAGCAATTATTATGTGACTATCAACTATTGTAAGTGAATTTAGACAATATGAAGCATATCTCAATAAAATTTAATTGAATGATACATGGTAATTATACATAATCAGAAGGTTGTCAGGCGTTGTCGTTGTCTGAATATTATTTTGCTCATAAAAAAGCTATAATACCGAACCGTACCGAAATTTAGAAGTCTTGTATCGTGAACTGTGTGGAACTGAAGGCCGCGATATTTCGTAAACCGCGGTATACCGTTACAGCCCTAGTATCCTGTCTTCGTTGTTTTATGTAATTATATTGAATTACTGAGCTATTATATTGCTAGTCACATATAAACGTTTATATGTTATGCACGTAGCTTTCTACTCTGTAATTAACCAAATTAAAGTATTTAAATTATTCAATTAGAACTACTCATTACATGTAGGAAACTATTCAATTCAAAAGAATATCGGGGACATCAGTGAACTCAGTTAAACCCAGTTACACATATAGATAGATATTACCTGATGGCCGATCTAATGTTTATAACCGTTTTCATAAAACTTTGAACGGACTGTAATCCTCTTATTAATTGGATAGGGCAAATGACAAAATACAATTATGACATTACTTACATTTCCCATATGTCATCACGCGTTATTTGAAATGTTTTAACGAAAAGTGATTTATCTTGTCTTGGGGTCGTCATACTCGCTGGTACGGAGCGATGTCAAAGCGTAACGCAAGTCCAGACGACAGCCTGCTATAGACTCCTCTCGAAAATACCATAGAAAATTTGCACATCGGGCAGAACGCTTTTGAGTGTGTCTACTTTATGTACCGATTTACCCCTCTAATAACGTTTTACTTGATGCGATCGTTCAACACATCGGCATATAAGTATTTGTTCTAAATGATTACGCTAAAAAATATAATTAAATGCGTGCAGTAAGTTTATATTCATACCTGAAGTAGTCCTGTTATGCGAAAAATTAAAGAAAATACTAATTATGTTTAATTTATCGCAATAAAAATAGTACAAATGAGTTATTATAACCAGATAATGTTCTATAAGAACTATCTTTGCTATAATACGTGTATTGATACACGTACATGTCTCACAGGCCTTAAAATGTGAAGCTGCAGATTTTTTGGGAATGTCTTGCACTCTAAACGACTTAAAATATTTTGTCATGGTCTCTAAACGAATGTGTTATAGATAATAGACGACATTCTCAAGATTGAAATCTCTTACGAATATGGAGATTCGGTTGATGTAAGTGGCATGAATGTCGGCTCATTTATGAATGCAACGACGGCAGACATTTCTGAACCACAAATGTGCAGTACGCCTGTAAAGAAAATTCTCCTGCAAGTATTTTCATTCTATGTCCCATCAACATTTGTTCCATGGTATTAAGACTACGTATATATCGTCCTGGTAACAGGCACAATTTGCCTGGGATCAGACCCGTATATTACTGCTCAAGATGCGGATACTCCAACCATACTGTCGTTGACTTTTAATAACAGGTGTTGTAGAACTACTTTTTACGTTCTATCTTAACACTGATAATGTGAATGATAACCAAAGGTTGGTATAGTCAATAAGTAATATCAATGAGGGAACTATCCCGTTAACTGATGTACAAAGCTTATACCATGTCAAACCTATATAAACATCGCTTACCTGTTCGTTAGTTCAAAATGTTAAGGCGTCTATAAAAAACTTGATGAATTATTGTGATATACATGTAGTCATCAAACTAAATCGGAATGACAGTCAACAAGAGTTGTTGTGCGCATATGTTTTTCTGATTCGATAAGTACTAGGAGTACTATCCGAGTTAACCTTCACATGTAGACGAATTGTTGTCAATGTCATTGAATACCTTGTTGTGAACTGAGTTCGAACTGTTGTTTACTTTACAGATCTTGTGCCACATTGTTGTCTAGGAATGTTAAGTTTTCCTGTCTCCTGATTACTATACACTGATTACAGTTTAACTCACTTCCTGTAATTTTAAAACAACATATTTTGTATTTTAGTTTGTCGTCTGATTTGAAGAAATGAAGATAATAAATCTTCTCATCGTCGTGACTTGACATGCAGTGCCTTATTGTTGAATTTTCACTCTCACTGCACACGTCACAAAAGCTGCATATGAACTGGTGTTCCAAAAAAGTAAAATCATAAATAGTATTAATGATATTAAGAGGTGTTGATTTCACTACAATATTCCACTCGGCTAAACAAAACATTTGTAAGGTATATTTTGTAACATTCATATCCACAGGTAAGTGGCCATTTCAAACGAGATAGCACATAACCAGTCAACGTATGAAGCAGGCGCAGCTAAATTGAGCAGGGATACATGCCATTATATTAGAAAAAATGTGTTTAAAAAGATGCGTACGGCACATTCCATTGAACATTTTATGTATTCCTATGTGTAACAACCAAATGATCATTCAATTGAGAGCGCCAATCTCTATATTAAGGAAATTACAAATGCTAGGACCAGTGGCCGAAAAAACACAAAATACGTATATGACCCATTGGGTCTTATTAACTAACAGAAGCCACATATTTGGTTACAAGTGTGAATGTGATAAAGAGATGCATGTACTATTAATAATGTTTTAATAGTCAAATAACGCCAAGCCATTATAATTGTTGACAATATGTAGTTGCTGCAGATTGATATTTTTATTTGTGTGTGTATGTAACATGTCCGTTAGTACTTTGAAGAAATAGTGCATTCCTACTCAAGTTAAAATCACCCGATAACACATACATGACTTCCTTACCATTTTCTGTTTCTCTCGATCTCTTCATAACAACGTGTATGCCAGAAATAATTCAAACTCTGTACTCCGAAAGAAATGTATTTTATGAAGGTTTCGTTTAGAGATCACGACACCGTACTTGGACTTCGTATGCAGACCATGACACCGTCTGATCGAAACTATGACATGTATGAATTTTATTTTTTGGAAATAATTTGTTATAAGGTGATTATTTTGCATGGTATTACAAGCATGTCAGTTATAGGTATTGTATTGACTATTCAAATAGTATATTTCATATATTAAGCTAACATATAAGCCTTTATTTAAAGATATTATATTTCCGCTTATTACACTATACTAATAACGAAACAAAATCAAAATGTTAAGCATTTAGAATGCTTTATGGGTACATTGATACATAGGATAATCATTCACTGTTGAACATTATCTTTGTTTCCATAAAAATATAAGAAATAAGTGCAAATACCCTTTAAACCTGTTGTACCCGCCCCAAGGTCCTAAGAATTATTGGCTATTGTCTGAAAGAGTCTATTACAGGCTGTCGTCTGGACTTGCGTTACGCTTTGACATCGCTCCGTACCAGTGATACTAGGAACCACGAAAACGATTGAACATCCAGGCATAGACACATTCAAACAATGACAGAAGTATCCGAGTAGACATTTCAAAAGTTCAACAAGTAGGAAGTTAATATTTTTCAGTTTTTTAGACAATCCCCCTTAGACAGCATTTCTTAACTTAATAATATGTGTTTTTGTTTCAAGCTAGTCATAACACGATACTGGTGTGTGTTTGAATTTGAATTAGGGTCATCCACGAAGTTTGGATACTAATTTACTCAATAGTCATTGTGTGCGATAGTCCGTCGGTGTTACCGTCCCACTCTAGGTGTCCACTTGTCAAACTCTGTATGTTCTTTATCTAGATAGTAATAGTAATTGATGAACACCAATAAACATAATATAATTAAAATGCGTTGAAATGCTTTAATGACTTTCTTTGATTAGCTCACTATCGGAGGTTTACGTTTTTAAGTTTCTGACCTGTGATATAGCGTGTCTATCGGCGTAATAAATAAAATGAGTTTACGATGGTTAGCGTGCAACGGGTCCCAGTCAAATGTTGGTAATAGCATTCACCTCAGTCAGTTAGTAGTTGTTTCTTGTACTCATTAACAAAGTAACATAGTGATATACTATGCATGTACAACCATTTGTGTTTTTTATTTTGCACAATTGCTGAAATATCCCTATTTGAATTATTGTGATGAATATATCTCACAATTTGTTAAACGTTGGATGTTTCATTAGTTATTAAGACTGCCGTGATCAACATATATAGAACATACACCGTAGTTTCATTTAGCTTATACGTATATCATGTTACTACCAATGACTATGTATGTACCGAAACAAGAATAAAACAGGCATTGTTTTATAACTAGTAAAGTTCATAATAAACACACAATCTGTAACACACACTATGTATTTTGAACTTTCTACAACTTTATTCAAGTAAATAAACTGGCGGACAACGGTTGCAAGTGATACCGCAAGTTATCTTAACCACACATGGCACAGTCTATGAAAAGTACTCATATAATAAACCTTAGTAGTAATTGGCTTGTCGATGTTCGTATATATCCGATTTCGTTCATATTGCACAATCACGTGTATTGCTAGCATTTGTGGTATTGCTAATGACTACAAAACTGAAATCTTGTGAAAAAAGTACACAGGATTAAAGCATTAGTTCGAGGAACAAAAATAAACACGCAATGTGACCTAACAATAGTGTTTGTAACACGCAACATGTACAAACACAATTTTTCTGAATGACACAAGCCAAATACCTTGTTTGTGGTTATAAGCAATAATGTTACATGTACGAGTACTTGATCGCTAATACTCTCCAGGACGTGGATTCGGTTCCGTGCAATATTTAGATTTTTGTTTACTTATAATAGGGGATTAAATAGCCAGCTAAGCTGGCTATTGTAAATACCCATACCAATAATGTCCACGTGCATATCTTCGTCGAGTCTCCGCAGGTACTAATGCTTTCAGAAAAAGTTATTTCCGGTCAAAAATTTCAGGCAGTTTTCCGAGGTGAATGGTTCTTTGAACATAAAACAATAGAAATCTGTAAACGGTTGCCCCCTATCATTTTCTTTCGAATTATAACCATCTTTAAAAATATTCAATAAATAAAACAAACTAGACAAATCTATTTAAAAAAACAAAAGGAAGTAAGAAATACGCTACTGAACTGGATACACGGCGCCAATACAAGACGTGGTGTCATGACGTCACAAATATCAGGAAATGACGCCATACCAAAAGTACGCCAAATAGACTCATAACGTTACGTCGCAATGTATAACAAATCAGTGTTATATAGGTAAAAATCCAGGTTAGGGATGCCTACACTTATTCCAAACGTAAACCACAGATACATAGCCAATCTAAAGTTTTGAATAATTATTATTTCTGGTCTTAAATTTAAAGAGGAAAAGTGATCAGTTGCTGATCAATAACTATCTTTGTATATTTTATAACATCTAAATTCAACTCATATTTAGTCAGTTTCTGTCTGAAACATAGCTTAGCAGATATCCAATGTGTATTTAATCCCTCATTTAGGCGGTGCCTTAGTTCATATTAAGTTACATAAATAGTACTCATCATTCTCACATCCTTTGGTAAATTTGGTCAAAGAAGAAGTTTCTACCAATTGATTAAATTGTTATATTGACATATTTCTAAATGTATTGAAGCATGGATTCAAAACTACACACCCCAAATTTTGTCATCGGAAGGTATTCAGTTTCTATGGTAGAGTAGATTATTATTTTCATATTGACAATAGTGTCTTGTATGTCGTGTATGTTAATAATCAAAGCGCCGATAGCACTGAACGATCAGTATTTGATCCTGTAGTTACCGTAGCCAATTACATTACAGGTTACAAAGTCAATGACATAGTCTGATAAGGCATTTATGAAAAGCGAACAGTATTTCCTTCAAGGAGTCTGTGAATCTAGCAAATCAGTACGCAGCGTTACCATGGTCATTATACTAGCTGACCGTTGTGATGCGCTTCTCCGCGGTATGTAAGCTTTATCATTGATCGGGAGCCAACTTTGCCTACGCAACAGTACAAATCATTGTCTCATTGAAGATCAATCGTAAAAACTCGACCATTTCCGTGTGTCTCCGGTAAATACATTGGATAAAAACTGAGGTGATCAGAATGATTGAAGATATGATTAATCGAATTATTTTGTTTTCTTCGGTAAAAACACTATTAATATTGTAAGGCGATACATACCGAAGTCATCCACATGAATGACAAAACTGATCTATGTTAGCGCCAATATCCTGCAACCGTTTAGAAAGTAATCACTTTAAGCCATTTGACCTACAGTACCTTGTTCGTCAGTCATCTTGTTCAATTATATATCTTCAGAATACCGTAACGGCTTATTATTTGTTATTGTTTTAATAATATCAAAAACATTTGGAACATATCTAACATGGTAATATTGACATCATCAACACTCGACATATTGCTGGAGTGATCTTCACATGCTATAGTCACGATGACGAAATGTTAGACAGTTCAAATATTTACATTGCATTTCGCTCCATGAGTTTATGATAGGCATAATTAATAGAACCTCCGCTAACAATGAATTACCGAATAAGTGCTAAACATTTCATTTACATTCCAGTTTTTAATAATAATCAGAACATACGTAACGGGTTTCCAGATTTCACTCTTGACATTTGGATTGAAAATATAAGATTTATTAGGTTAATTCATCTACGCCAATTGGTCATGACCGAAATGTGATGTTTACTGTATCAATTACAATAGTAACAGGATATTGGGCGTGCGTATATTTGTCTTTCTATAGTATTCGAAGCTTTCATGCGTTCAACTAAATTGATATACTTACCATACATTTACTAAGTCAACATGAAGTAAATATAAGGGATTGTTTCAATAGAGTGACATTATCCAATGGTTTTGCTTATCATAATACGACCCTAATTGAAATTAACTACATATTTACAAACCACAACAAGACATAAAATTATTTACACTGTTAACGTATGATACATACTCTATTTCCGGATACTTTTAGACTCAATATTCTACGTACATATTGATCTTCGTTATGTTTTTGTATATAATTATGTAACACTAGTACACGTAGTACACATTCATGATTGGAGTAAATAATTCTGATAAATTCCATCACAGTCTGAACATTATTACATTTAAGGTAATGATTTTTGTCATTGAATATGAATGATGAAACACATGCCCATACATCATTGGGACAAAAGAAAAATTTATGTTACATAATTATTATGTAAGAACAATGAGCACTGTTTTACTCACTGGATTTTAAAAAAAAAATGCAAGTCTTTGTGGAGTTCAGATTTCGCAAAGGCAGGATCTATCAGATAAATGTTCTATGTGACACGCGTTTATTTCCTTGATCATGCATGCTGGTATACAAGTACACACACACTGCATGCTATAGCACAATGTGGTGATTAAAGGCGAAACATTGTTAATAGAAATAGGACAAATGCGTTGGTTGACTTTATATTAAACTAACTGGACATGTTTTAATTGAATGAGACTATTGAAAAGTTTTAGTAGTCAGTTATTTATAATCGTAATACAAATGTAGAAAGTAAACATGCAGAAACAGAAATGTATTTTCTATTTGAAGATATATCATGGTGAATATTGTCATATTTTGTAATTATTTTTACTTGTGGATACTGTCACATACATTGTCTTAATTTTTGTAGTAATGTTACATGCATATTAAATACATTTTAGTCAGGAGTATTATTATTAGCAATTTTGTTCACATAATATAGGTTAGAAATCACCAAATAAATTTTCTCTTTAGCTCAATGTTGATTGCCCGTAGTAGATCCCAGTTTTTAACGTTTTTAGTCTATGGCCGCCTGGACCACATATAGCATTGTAAAGAGGGATCTTTAAGCTTCAAATGATCAACGGAAGGTCATGCATCTTCTAAGAAAGTCCTTCAAACATGGTCTATCCGTTTTTACACATGTCCGGACAGATTAGTTCTGGGTTTCACCCTAGTCTACTTTCACTTTTGTATATAGATAATAACATATTACAGTTGCACAACATCCCATGCATATTTAGTTGTTTAGCAACGTGGTTATGTACCAGCTATGTATGGGTCAGTGTAAAACAGAATGTCGCAATTTTTCAATCTTGTAAAACCATCGCCAGAAGCGAAGCAATGTGTGCACCTACGACGCATTAATCGTATAGAACAGTCATGGAATGCTTGCGGGATGCTGTTCCATTTTTGCAGAAGGGCTATGCGAAATTCATTTGAATTAACATCATAACTTGAGCAAGTAGACAAGTTCAGTGATATCCAATGATGCAATTTAATGTAATTAATCATTTTTCGTACATCCTTCGACTTCGCTATGCATTTTTATATTTCTTTACAGGTGCTTATGTATTCAAACTTGTTTTAAACGAAAACAATAACGATTTTAATTATTTAAATCAACGTATACTGACTTTTCGCATGGACACCCCATCCATAAGCATACCGATCTTCCGCAGTCTATCTTTGACTTACGCACCAATTATTTTGTTTTTCCGACTTATCCATTCATATTCTTCAAAACGTTAACCCAATATGCGAGCAAATGTCGAGTCACCCTGCTTCTCACGGACAAATGTTGTTCCGCTCTGGGCAAGTAATTTGTCAAGGTTATTTCACGGAATATACTGTATTCTGTACATTATCTCTATCGAATAGACTAGGAAATTTGAAGTTTGTAAGTTAACGGATTACAGAAATATACAAATTTAAAAACGTGTTGCGTTTTCATTGACGCTCAGTGTATTAAAAGCAATACAAGTTTAACGGCATTGTCCTATTCCAGTGCCTGACATAACAATCGCTATCAATTTAAACCCCACGTGCGTGTTACGGTCGGCTTGTAACGGTGAATTCAAATGGAGTTATTAACCCAACTTATTATGATTTTTTGGCGTTGGATAAATATTGTGCAGAATAATCAGGAAGCAATAATTGCAAATTCCTCCCACTCTCTATTTCATTATCTGAATATTTCAATAAGGACATTTGATTAAAAATGAACGCTACATTATACCGGATGCTTGTCAATAAATTTTGCTTGTCGTCCATTGAAGATAAGTCATTTGATGGCAAACAGAATGTTTAAATGAAGCAATTGTGTATTTACTCGGAAGTGTTTCCATACGACATTTGATTAAAAATGAAAGCTGCATTATACCGGAAGTTTGTCAATAAATCCTAGCTAATGTTCATTGACGTTAAATCAGCAGATATCAGTCAGAATGTTTAAACTCAGCTAGTTTATATTTGCTCGGAAATGGCAATACTTCAACATAATAATGTACGTATGATTGAAAAGAGTAGGAATCAACAGTCTAGTCGAGATAAATACATGTGCCACTGACCTTAACCGAATTTCTAATTGGCCACTCAATGAAATATTATATTATGCGATATATTCAATCAATATTTCTAAAATTGTGCTTGTTTTTATTCCATGTACTAATCTATCAATTTCAAGAAATAAATAACGCATGCAAGTATAAAATCATCCATGCGGAACGGTTAGTGCAAACTGGCTTATGTGCCCGTGGTTCACGTATCCGACAGGTATGATTTTTGAAATTAGTCAGAATGTATTCTCTGTCGATTGGCTTTAATAAACATTATTTATACTGACGAGAATACATTAAGTGGAGGGTGCTGAAGCTGTCAAAATGACGAGTGCCAGCAAAAAAATGTGATATTTATAATAACGTGGGGTTTAGCTCGTATTACAGTGAGAAACATAGTTTCTATCAATACATTTGGACAGTATCGGGGTTCGATTATTTGTAATTTATAACTAATTTATAAACACATAGAAATTCGTTTAATATATTCATGCATCTGACTTCATAAACGCGTTCCACATGGCTCGTTCTCACAAATGTTTTTTAAGAAAAACCAATCAACAGGGAACAAATTCATACCAAGTATATGTACGATACTATTCCAAGCTGTGCACGAGACCAACGTGCAAAAAAGCAATTTCGCACCTACCGCTTCGAATTGATGATTGTGTATATGAACCCGCAATTTTTTCTTTCCTGAAATCGATAGATTTGTGCCTGGAATGAACAAATAAAACAACCTTACATTTCATGATACAATATATCAGATGATATAATATTTTTCAGAGTGGCCAATTAGAAATCCGGTGTATATTACCGCTAAAAATAAGTGCGTTACATTTTAGTAACTTAGAACATTTTTGAATTGTTTGATACCGCATGTGTACTACTTTAAATGATCTTGTCTACTTTATCTATGTTTTGTTCTTAATATTAAATCACTCAATCGTAAAAGCTCGGCCATTTCCGTTTGTCTTCGGTAAATACACCTCGTAAATAAGTGTAGAAATACACCAATTTCGTTCGCCCTAACAATTAAAGTCAGCTACATCCGCGTGAAAATAATACCTTATGTATCCGTCAATACGATGGTTATTTAATATGTTCTGATACATTTTCTTATTCGTACGGCATAGCAGGACGTATCGCGAAGAAAATGTCAAATATCTTTGTAGAAAAAAAATATCTAGCGCGTATTATGAATGTAATTTACGTCTTGTTTATCACATGACGTCATGAATGATATGACGTTTATTTGGCGTCAATGTAAACGTGACGTTGTGCGAACTTTTATTTCGTAGCGTTCTTTCCTAGTTTATACAATTATAATTGTATTTTTGTTTCCAAGTCTAGTATTTAGCAGCTGTCGTTCTCTTTCTCAAGTTTAAACTTAACATATTGTTGCCGTATGCACGTGTACATGTTGTATAAACGTAACTGGGGGAGCTGCCATTTTCGAATCATGTGACTGAAAGTAGTTCAAAATGTCGCCTTGTTATGTCAGAGGTATTTTCCATTGGATAAAACCGAGATGATCAGAATGTTAAATCACTGTACCCAAGTAAAGTGCCCGTATATGAAAACTAACCCGACGGGAGCCTTCTTTGCGAGCTGCGTTTGGTTGGTACGCCATGGAATACAAAATATCAATTATTTTAAAACAGTTGAATAGTCTTACATGTAAAAGAGAACAAAATTAGTTCTAAATCGATATAAACAACATTATTGTATAAGTAGTCCCTTATTCAAACGATACTACTAAGGCGACACCTTATGAAATCATATTACTCGGAGCTGTTCCATAAACTCTGACTGAATAATCTCGATGTTTTGTTTTAAATACAAATATGGAATTGGTATATCAACGTCTATTACAAAACTACTTATTCACAATATGATTCTTCAGGGATATGTAGAAATACGTATTTCATAAATTGCAACACGATTGTCAATGGCTTTGACATGAACATTAAACTTAAAAGTAGGTAAAAATTCATGAGAGATGTCGATGTCTAGATAAAAGTAGATTAGGATTACAGCAGGGGAATATTGTTTTGTTTGATATTGAACACCTGCAGGAAAAGTAACCACTTACAATCCTACGAAAATGTAGAGACTAGAACGCCGCATGGCGACGACGACCAGGTTTATAAAAGCTAGGTGACATTGCAGAAGTTTGAAATGGTGCTGTTAAACAGGTAATGTTAAATAGAGAGACACTAACAATGATTTCATAAAAAATATGAATTCATATTAATTTTATATATGCATTTACATTTATGGAACTTTAATATGTACATGGGTTGATCAAAAAGGAATGAGACAAATGCTTTCATTTTTACAGTTTACGTATCTGAGCCACGAAAGTGTCATATTATTTTTGCTTCATTTAATGCCGATGTTTACGTATAAAATACAAGGTTTTACAATAAGTAGTTTTTTATTAATCAAACATCAAACATAAGGTGTTGCGCTATGTCGCCGCACATCAAAACGTTGCCCTTTTTCGCCATATGGTATGGAAAACATTCGACTTATATTTCATTAAATAAATGGACATGGCGCTAAAACTTTGAAGAACTGTGAAATGAAACGTTTGTGATGTAGGTTTGTTCGTTTTAAATATATGAAGTGTAAACTTTCAGTAGCTACTTGTAAACTACACAATATTTCGGCAAAAATCACATCTTGAAAATAAACAGCTCTTTCACAAACTAGGATCAAGTCTAAACAAACATTTAAAATAAAGAAACGAGCATCGGAAGAGAAGCAAACGAGACGTATGCTTATCTATCGTTAGTGGAAATAGGTTTCTAAAGGGCAAGAACCTCTATTATATCAAGCCGAGATCAGAAAAGCATTGGATGAGCTATCAGTTTTGATTGTCACTCGTTTGTCAGCCGTCATATAAGAGAGCCCTCTTTTGAATGAAACTGATCGAAAAATTATTCAACATTTCCTTAGTCAAATGAACAATTGTGGTAAATAAACACTGACTTATTAGTCAATGTATCCAACAGTTGTAGAGACAGAAGCAGTCTTTTGGAGCAATGAGACGAACACACAGTTCACAATTTACGTACGTGACGTCATTGACGTCGTTAATCTTTGATTTTTGTTTGCTTTATTTCTATATTTAACATAGTCGATCAAGGTTCTGAAGATGCACGCTGTATGTAGTTAAAGCAATCTTGCGGAAGCATTCCAATACATGTACCGACAGTTTACTTAGTTATTTTAATTAAGTATGTTTATTCACAGAACGACGGTCTACTTTGATGCTAGAATAGCCGATATCAAAAGGTGAAGATTTTCTACACAATTATTCCTTCAGGTCGAATGGATAGAAATGATTTACAAATCGATCAAATGATAGTTTAATTGGAGTACATGACTGTTAAAATTTACTATATTTTGTGATTTGATTTTAATATTGACCACAGAATATTACGTGAAAAATGTTTATCAACTATGCACTTGTTCAAAAAGCATGTTGACTATGTTTAGCATTGACACTTAAACGTGCTTTGCTTGAGTTGAGAAAGTTTTCTTTTAGTAACACATGATATCGAAACGTATTTATTTGACAGAACAGTGAACATATTTGGATCCTGAATAAAACAACAACGCTGGTGATGATGATAGAATGAAGATCACTGTTCTGCACACTGATGAAGATGATGTGATGATACAACCAGCAAAACGACGAGATAGATCATTATCAATAACGTAATTATGGCATTATTTATATATTAACACATTACTTTTGTAAAACATTTGGTTTAAATTACGAGCTCAGATTATCCCTAGTAGAAACATTTTGTTCGTGCTACATGTAAAAATAAGTTTCAAGAACATGCATTTGAGAAATCCACAGTTCATATGTTAAAGGCATATAATTACATAATCTAATCACCCAGTTAAACACCCTCACAATATTAATGTCGTATTCAGCATGGTATGAGTAAGTAAGCTGTTTAGGGGTGTCAATATGCACTTAAAGATAATACGTGCACTAATGATGTAGGTGGCTTTGTCAACTCTAGGTTTGTAAATGTTAAAACTTTGCTCAAAGTGGGGTGTTTTTGTTAACGTTCGTTTAGAAAATGTCTCAACCTTAATTTTGAATGATGACTGTCATTATTTGTGTCGAGTACAATTATCTACGTGTGAAATGTGATATGTTCAAAATCATTGACAAGGCCAACCTTGTACGTGTATAGCGACTATCAAAGCAACAAGTGTCGATTATAAAGAATATTGTCTTATTTTATAAGCACATACATGTACGTATCTTGGTAAACTTGGCCCATTAAGGAAAATCTAGCGTACTCTAATAGAGTAAGTGCAATTACCAAGTCACGTAGAAGTCGTATTTGTTAAAGAGAAAAGAGTCTGGGGATTTGCACCTTCATATAAAGACTTGAAAGGAGCCATATTTTACGAAAAATATTTAGGTATGATAATCATAAATCTCTTTCGTTAAAATGTACTATATTTTTATTTTCAGCATTTGAAATGGCTTTTTAGTTGAACTATATTCCCCAGAAAAAAAAGCAATAAAACAAACCTATAATTCCACCAATTCTCAAAATGAAAAAGTTGATTGAAAATTAGATTGAAATTAAATTATCTGTACACTAGAAGCGAATTTATAGTAATAAACGTTGGTAACAATGTAATAAGGGTTCTATATAGAGCGCTCGTCAGGGCTATAGTAGTAAACGGCTTGCTTCAAAGAAGCGCTGCGTAACAGATAAAGTAAACATATCATACGTTCGTACAGTATGCTTCGAGAGAGCGCACGAGTAAATTCACTGGTGTTATTTATTAATGCTACAGTAATGTAGTTTACGTTTGTCATTCATTAAGGCTGATGTACACCTGAACATCGGAGCAAGTGTCAGTATGTACACTTTTATGGAATTTACTTGAATTTTGTCTTGTTAAATATTGCCATTGTATTTTTTGTGTGGACAACACCGAAAACTGATTATATTATCAACAGAAAGTAGATCAAAAGACGTTGCATGTATTCTTAGCATAGGCTAGTATTGTATTGGGTCATTGGGGTTTACATGTTATGCTATAAACTTCGTGGTCAAAACGTATGTTTAAAGATTTTTGAAAAGAACTTGCGATGTACCTCGTAGTATTGTCTTAATACACTAGCATCTTAATATATCATCACAATGTTAAACGGAATAACACAAATTCTTCAAAGTGTCCAAATGTTAAAATATTGTCACCCAGTAAACAATTCAAAGACCAATATGAACGCATTTTATCAGAAGTGATGACAAACGTACAATTAACAAAACTAACGTTTCATGAATTTGCAGCGTTTCCACTCTCCAAAGAATTGGTTATATAACAATTTAAATAAGATTTTTGATATTTGTAAACAGGAAGTTGAATGATGCTATTGGAAATATGTATTCTAAATTTATTTACTGTAAATGAATGAGAAGTGATTGTATAACTACAAAAAAACCCATTTGATGGGCATCAGAATAAATGGTAATCTCTCCTTGTCCTATTACGTCAACTTCATTTGTCTACTTACGAACATAACATCTGGTCATATTAAAAGAAACTGTTAAATATGATCGTGTCCCCGACTTCAGAAGTGAGTAACTGATCTCGAGCAGTTTCATAGTGCAAAATCCTTTGAGAGTGTTAGGGAAATGTTGCCAATACTAATGTTTATTAATTGTCAATGTACGTGTCGTCTCAAATACATAGCAAATCACACTATTTGAAATAACGCGCGACGGATCACATTTTCTTCGTCGTACATATCTAGTTTTCCGAATCTATATCATGCATTCTGATCTGTTATATGCCGAATATATGCTAACGTTATCAAGCTTTGCCTTTTTTGCTAAGCTTAGTCTTTTTTGCCGCGCAGCTTTCATCTGTATAAGGCAGGCACATGTGTGCTTCAACCCAGATTGGAGCCCGGATTATGCGGCAATCGCGCTAACAACAGAGCTATGGAAACAATAGCATTGTGTCAAGATGGACGATTGCCAATGAACCTAATGCAATTTCATTAAAACACGTTTTAGAACATAAGGTGTCATAGTTGAAGAATGCGATTGTAGACGAAATAAATCGTTTTGCGTACGTGTTTGCATGTTAGCACTGTTTATATTGTGACATTGATGCCCTGTGCATACAATAGCTACATCAATATACTAATAGGTAATGACAGTCCATTTATCTTCTGAGCAGCTGTATACTAATACCGATACACTTGATCAAAACATGTTCTGATGATTTTGGTTAACATTCAAGTTTAACTCACTCTTAATTAGCACAAAATATATAAAAAAAATCCATACTGCATCTACCGTTAGCAGAATACATAATTAAACTTTATCCGTATTTACAAAAATTGACTCAGATCATGTCGCATTCTTTTTCTTACAGACTCAACAATCAAAATTACAGTACAAAACGTTTACAATTTTAAACGGAACGACGTGGGGATTTGATGCAGACGTTGAAGGGCATTGTATCAATTGGTCACTGACCAGATTGCAAATATGTTATATTTGTGGAAAGGGAGTTAATTATGATGAACATACTATTTTACTTTCAAACTGTTGATGAAAGCCGTATTTAATATGCTTTTATTTCACAACACAGTACATAAAATTACAAATGCAATCATGTGTGTAATTTGTCACTTCATAGTAACTAGCTTATTTACGAAAACGAAGTTGTCATTCATACCATACCGATTTTCACTATGAACGATACCTTCGTTTTCGATTTATTCAACAGTACTTTTCGTTTGAACAATAGCATATTACTGATAGTAATATACCGTCCAAAGACAAGTCAGCCCCAAGAAATAACAGTTCAACCTTCATCAGGCCTATAAGCTGAAACTACGTTTTGACATAAAATAGCATATACTTTTAAAGCAACATAACCTCATTTTTTTGCACAAATTTTCAGCGATAACAATATCGTTTTTGAGACAAATGCTGCATTAAAACAGTATTAACGTGTCTTTCACGATTTAGTCGGCAATTATTAATGCAAACATCATTTGTTTTTAGTTTCTATCGTAGGGCTGATTACCGTCAGAATCTGAGAAAGTTAATCTTTCAAACTCTGACTGTTCTAACACTAATGTCATTATTATTTTATGAAATGCACCGGATATAAAAACTTTGTCAAATATGATGGTTTGATAATTGGGAAATGTCTAAGAGAGAAAATACTTGGTTCCAAAGTCAGGGAGTACTGAAAGTATCAATTGTCTTCAGTATGCAGTATTGCAAACCAAAAATTGTGTTATCACTCGTCACTGTAATATACCCAACAAAACGAAGACGCTGCAATCATATTTCGATGTACATGTATTACATTATGAATACAATGTCATGATTTAGTATAGCCGAAATTAAATGACAGTAGTCCGGGCGAACTGTTTCATTGGTGACGAATGGAAAATTTAAATTATATACACAACTCATGCAAATATGCTACTCCGCAACAACGAGTGCAGACACACAGTTTTCATATTTCAACTAAATTGTTTGAATTTCACCAAAAGCAATCCGTTCATCAACCGGTCCATAGTGTTACTTTTTCTATTAATGTCACCGACGAAGAGCTTGTGATCTTAATAGAGCGAGATAAAACAATGAACATACATTAGTTTTACTGTCACACATTTCGTCGTTTAATTACAGTGCTGTCTTTTTTGTGGGCGTTACGTTTGTTCTATAGCTGATGGCGCACACACTAGTATATTTGAACATAAAGTGCTTAATACTAGGTTTGCGAGGCTTGGTATCTTGCATTCATTGTTTTGAATTACTGATCTATTGCTAGCCTCCGATACATGCTCATATATGATGCACGTACATATTTACTCTGTTATTAACCAAATTAAAGTAGTTACTGTCGATTCAATAACAACGACTTATGATATCTCCGTCAGAGCTCGCTAAACATATATTAGTATATATAGATATATGTTACCTGATGGACGATCTTAAGTTTATAACCGTTATCATAAAACTTTGAACGGACTATAATTATCTCATTAATTGAATAGGACACAAGTCAAAACATTTTTATGAAAGTACTTACATTTCCCATATATCAAAACGCGCTATTTGATATGTTTTAACGAATAGTGATTTATCTCGTGTTGGAGTCATCATACTAGGAACCGCGAAAAAGACTGCACCTTCAGAATTAGACAAATTCTAACAATGACAGGTGTATCCGAGTACACATTTCAAAAGTTCAACAAGTAGGAAGTTAATTTTTAAGTCCTTTTAGACAGTCCCCTTCAGACAGCATTTCCTAAATGAATAATATGTTTTTGTTTCAAGTTATTCATAACTTGTTATTTGTGGGTGTTTGAATTTAAATAAGGGTCATCCACGAAGTTGGGATACTATTTTACTCAATGATCCGTCTGTCATTTTGTGCGATAGTCCCACTCTCAGTTTCCACTGTATTTCTTGTCAAACACTGACTGTTCTTTATCTAAACAAGTATTGCTATCACAGACACCTTAGGTTGAAGTTACACCAACTTGGTAAATGCTACATTGATCAGCAGAGCTGAGTCTCATAATTTATCAGTGTGAGCTAAGGTCCCAGTGTTTGAATGCAACTATTTAACACCAAGTTATTTTAAAATCCAATATAAAAATACCGAAGTTACGTAACAGACGCAATCCGCATGTCTATTTACCATTTAAACTCTTAGTGTGACAATGACCTTTGAGCTAGGGGTCTGTGTCCTACGCAAGACACATCGTCTTGTTGTAGTTAACATTTGTACAAAGTTACATGTATATCCAATAAGAAATGGCAAAGTTACAGAGCGGACACTATTTGTGAACACACACGCGGCCAGGGCGGGGTGAGCACTAAAATGCTCTTCTACCATTTCATGGTGGGGCTTAATAAACTAAGTGGACAGCAACACGCGGCAACGTGGAGATACATATCGTCTAAACTATTCCAATTTCTGCAATTAAGCTTCGGGGAGCATCATATTGGAACACAATACCAACACAATCTAATACGTTTCATAAGTCGTTGTCCGTCAAGTATTTGTGCATCGGCATTTAATTAGAAACTGTAATTTGTCATCGTATGGTTCACGCATTGCCAATCGCTAACGTATAATAACAGTAGTCGAAAAACAATAGTTGATATGTGTGATGCATGTGCGAGTTAGAGAACTAAGTGTTCGCGGTTTCGTCTGACCTTCGATACCAATATTCGCATTAAGACAACTGAACGATTAAACTGTGTTAATAATGTCATTAAAACTGGTGTTATATTGTATATAGATAATTACCGACATTGTGAACCAACAATTGCACTGTCGGTTAAGAAAATGATGGATTTGCATGCATGTATACTGTAGATCTAACCTACTATCCTTAAATTGGCGAAAAGTGTAGGCAACATGACAATCACCCAACGCACTGCAAGCTATACATGTAAACGCTTAGAAATTAGCAAACGTTATATAGTGTTGCCTTAATGAACGAAATGTAGAACAATTTTGCAATTAAGTCGGTGTTTCTCACTATTCAATAATTATTTAAAATCTGATCAAAGTTCCAACTGTCAGGGAAGCATTTTAGTCAAAGTCATGGATTTACCTAATAAGTCAGGAATCTACGACAGAAAACGATAATTATATTTATTTGAACTCTTGTTAGCATAGATGAACCAAACGAAGGGTTGAGTACCACAATAATAAAAGAAAAGGAACATTGTTTCGCCTAACCATTGAAAACCCCTAGTAAATAGCAAAACCAACACATCATCAAGTACACGTGTTCATTCAACATGAAACATGTTCGTTAATATCTTTTGGGTAGAACAAACGCGCGTCTCGCTTGAAACCGTTAATACATAACATTTTACACGCAAACTCTTAAGCATGATTTGTTTCTTTAAATCTTGTATGCCCATTGGAAATGTCTTTTATGTTGTTGCAATAAAAATGTTTTGCTTTGAAATTGAACCACACTTTCAATATTTTACATCACCATTGAAATAGAGACATCTGCAGAAACATCGCTTTATCGCGAAATACACCGGATATCGGATTTTTAAAAAATAAGAAAATCAGAAAATAACACTTAACGTGTGAAAAAACAAGCTGTTTCAAATTAAGTTTGGTCAAAAATACAAGTTCCGATTTTCATGAAAATAAGCTCATATTCATGAATACGAAGTGTGTTGTGATGCTGATTTTAAAAATGCATCAGCCCTATAAGGCTGTAAGAAGTAATTCTTTTTCTAAGCTTGAGTTATGTGGGATAATATATCTTCTCGTATGCCGCTGTGAATATTACTACAATTGACATAATCGAATGACTTGTCGAAAATGGGGATAGACGAACAAACACACCTTTGAATAAAGGTGTGACAATTTGAGTGCATAAACTAGATAGTAGATGGTCAATTGGTTCTTCCATGTATTTTTGCATGGGACTTATACACAAGAAAACACGATGAAAGAATCAAAAACATACTTTTATATACATTTTATGGCAATCTAATCATATGATGTGTTGGGATCGACTCGGTGCAGTGACTATTTTGCAGTGAACTTTATAGTTGAACAAAAAGGGTTGAATAATCAGGAAGGAAGCAAATACACACTCTTTCATCCTTACCAGATCCTTGCTAGATCTGCAATTCAACAACTGATAAACATCAATAAACACAATATAATCATATAAATTGGTACATATGCATTGACTTGGCATGTTTTAAATAATGCACGCCATTAGCTCATTAGCGGAGGTTTACGCTTGTAACTTTTTGACCTTTGGTGTTATGGGTATATCAGCCTCGTACAAGGCGTTACTTGTTCATAAGATAACACTAAGCGTTTTGATAGGTGTTCAACTTAGTCATTAACAGAAAATGAACATCGATATTTTGTTACCCTAACTATGAAATAAATTGAATAAAAACTTTTATATTGTGTTAAGTAGTGTATCAAGAAGTATATATATTAAATAATTGTAAATTGCCAATACGTTATGGTAAAATCATAATCAGCACTGGAGTCAAGGGTGATGTTATTTGCGTTTAGACGGTACAAAACTCGAAATTTTTACGTTTACATTTTCCTTCAAGAACACTTTTTACGACAAATATTACTAACTTTAATTATTAATTAAAAATGCAAGGTAATAATGCACTAACACTTTCTTGGTGTTTATAAAAGGGCCATTTTGTCTTCAAAACAGAAAAAAAACGTTTTCTCACATGGTTTGAAAGAGATATTTCTATTTTTTCATTCAATATTGCAAAATCGGCGTTCATGTTTTGTTCATAAATATGTTGAACATCTCTCGTAGTATACGATGGCACAAGTCCAAGTCTACTTTTGGTATTAGCATTTAAGTCATTCTACTTTTCATGTTGCTTGTCTTTTCTTGATATGAACACACCTAATTCATCAACATACTAAATTAAATTAAATGGCTATCCAATGCGCTTTCGTGTACACAATTGCAGAAAACATCTTTAATTTAACTTATTATGATGTAGCGAGGCTGAAATATCTCAAAATTTGTAAAAAGTAGAATATTGTACAAGCCAATGAGACTGACGTGATCACCATGTATAGAACATTCACCGTAGTTTCATTTTAGCATATATACGCATTATGATATTACCAATGAAAACGCTCGTACCGAACCAAGAATTGCGTAGCCATTTTGTTAAATTACCTGTGAATTTTAGAAACGACACCAAACCTTTAACATACACGTATCGATATCTTTCAACAATATTCTTCAAGTAAATAACTAACGGACGACTTTGCAATGGATGCCTCCAGTAATCGTAATGTCCCACGTCACATTCTTAGTAAACTTTGCCATAATTATATTTTATAATAGTAATTGGCTTACTGATCTTCGTATATCCGATTTCGTTCATATTGCACACCCACGGGTATTGCTAGCATATTTGGTATTAATAAAGGCAATAAAACATAAATCGTATGAAACAAGTTCAAATAATGAAAGGATTAGTACGGGGAACTATAAAACACGGAACGTGACATCCCATGAGTGTTTCATACACGCAACATGTAAAAACACAATTTATCTGAATGGCGCCAGCCAAATACCAAGTTTAATGTCATAAGCAACTATGTAACATGATCGTTAATTCTCTCAATGCTATCGAGTCGTTTTCGCGTAAGAATGTGGCTTTTTTGTTGAATAATAATAAGTTACTTAGGTGATCCTCATCATTCGAGTCTAAGACGTTAAGAATGTCTTGTTAAATAATGTCAAGGAATATGATGATAACGGCTGTTTTAATGCTTATTTCCAAACAGACGGATACGGAAATTCAACGCAGCACCCCCAAATATTTGTCCTCGAAAGATATTCATTTTCTAGGGTTCATATTTACAATTTGTCGTCCATGTCGTGTATGTTTATTAATAACGCACCACGAATGAGAACAACGTAATCCTTTTTAAGTTGTTTTGGTCTACTGTACCATGTTCGTCAGTCGTTTGGTACCATTACAGGACTAACTGTGAGATTCAAATATTTGTCTATTTATCCTTAAAATCATTACCATGTGAGTGGTTGGTACCGAGTCGGTGAAGAAAATACTACATATTCATTATATATTGACCTCCGTAGCTCAGTGGATAGTGCGCTTGCCGTCTAATTTGGCGACCCGGGTTCGAATCCGAGAGGAGGCACATAAATATGCCTGCCATGTTTCAGTAGAAAAAAGCAAATAAAGGCTATGCTCGGCATAATTCATTATTTTTTATAGAATTATTATTTTAGTTCATGAACGTTTTTTTTTCAATATATGACGGAGTAAAATACATATTATCATGTAGACTGGCTGTATATTTCTCCGATAATATGCTATTTTGTACTGAGAACAACATTATCTCACAATATCTTCAATCTGAGATACTACATAATGTATTATAAAAGGCATACCAAATTTTTCGTAACATTTTCAAGTTTATAGTGTCAATAAATGTCTGTATAGTTGTAGATTTCTTCTAAATATATATAAACATACATCGTATTCATGTTTCTGCAAAAAATATGTCTCTCGACAATAAAAGCAAAAATATTATCATAATAACTCACTCTTTTTGAATATTTGTTTGGCATGCACAACATGTGATACGTCGTCTTGAATCGAGTTTATTTATGTGGCACACACTTCTGATTATGTGGTTTGACCTATATATGTTGTACTTGTGAAATACTTAAATGACTATGAACTAGACGGTAGCTACGTAACTCGCATCAGATACGAATATCCATCAAAATAACAGACTCGCTTATTTCAAGCAAGAAGTGCTACATGTATGTAGTATGACAATTCCTACACTAAGTACACTCAACCGCTTTAAAAACGCACCACATATGAAATATCAGTTTTAGTGATGAAAACGCCAATCTTTGGTTATTTATTTTCGGAATAATAATCTGCAGTCTATACACAACGAGTTGTGTGATTTTCATGCCATTGTAAAGAGTTTATAATAAATTATGATATAGATAACACAGGGACCCATGAAAGTGAAAGTCACAATTTTAAAAGCAATTATAACAGCCCGCTATATTGATGCATGTACGTGGTTTTTCCTCCTAAAGAATAACATTAATCACATAATATTATAGAATTATGTTCAAAGATGATGTTTCTAACCATCCAAGTAAAGCTTAACTTGAATTATAAATGTTATGGGGCTTTGGCTGTCTGGCTAAAACCATACGACCGAGTGCGGTCCAGATATGCGCATTATGTGAATCTAAGATGGATTTAAGCCTTATTCAAACTTGAAATCTTGGTTATGAGCATCAGATTGTCAGGATATTTCCCGTGGTGCTTATATGGCACCTCAAATCAGCATTATGAAGGAGCTTGAAGGCAAAAAGTTGGGACATTCGGCTCTAAACGAGAGAAAACTCGTTAAAAAGTGTACTAAAATGATTTTCCTTTTTATTGACAATTATGAAAATAATAGTTATGAAAATGCAATTATGTACATTTGGCTTGTTAATTGACCCCCGACATTCTTTTGACACTGTGTGCAGCCATGCAGAACCAATTACAGTGGTACAACCTGTGTCATGTTTCCTCGTAGCTCGGGCTCAATATCTTTAGCATGTTTCACCCGGGTCGGTCTTTGACTGTGTCATTCGCTAGGAATCGATGTTCTACGCCCAAAGACGTTGAGTGGAGGCAGCTGAACCGCCATGCTAAGGCACCGATGCTCTTTTCAGTAGGAAGCGAAGGCACAATCATCCGAACAAAGATTCAAGATATTCGCAACATAAAAATACCATTAGCAAATACTGTTTCTGTTGTTTTTTCGATGTGTAAACCAACAGCGTAAAGTTTAAAGTCAATATTGACCATATAGGACGACGCGATCGAGCTGCACGTGCAAAACATGCAAAATCAAGAAATGTTGTTTGGGCGGGGTATTCCGAATGAAAACAAAATCGTTTTCTTTAATAAGGCCAAGCTTATGAACTGAACAAACCCTGTAAACTATTAATTTTAGCAAAAAATGATTTTTGACAAGTTTTGATTATTTTCAATAGTGGTGCGTTTTTAAAGCGGTTGAGTGTATCTTTGACATTTTGAATTGTGCATCAAATTTCATGATCAGATGTTAGCTTAGATATACACCCGACAAAGCAATACTGTTGCAATTAATTGTTGCAAATCAAGCACAAGACTATACCTTTCAGAATCCACAAATATCTAAATTCATATTTGTCATATGAAAATATTTTTTCTTGTGATATGTTGAGAATGTCCGAATGGCTTTTTACATGTATTTGGTATTGAATTAATTATATTGAACACATTTAGAACATGTCTAACACAGTGATATCGACATCACTTACACTCGACACATTTTAAGAGTGATCTTCACAATAACCATAGGTTACATTATCAATGATGCAATATGTGACTTTTCAAATGTTTACATGAATTTCGCTTTGTACTAATAAATAGGAATAATTGATAAAATCCCGTTTGACAATGACCCACGTAGTGACAAAAGTGGCATTTCCACTTGAACTTAAATTAAGTAAATACCAGAACATACGCAACTGGGGCTTCAAAGTTCTCTCTTGACATATGGATTAATTACATTGTAGGTTATACTCGAACTACGTAAATTGGTCATGACTGTAAGGTGGTGTTTATTGTGTCAAACTCAATAGTAACATGATATTAGATGTTCGTATACGTATTTGCCTTTTATAGTAATAAGTGCTTGGGCGTTCAACTAAATTGCTATTTTACATCTATTAAGTCTACACGAAGTAAGTACGGATTGTTTTAATACTGTTGACAATATCCAAAGGGTTTCCTGTCATAACTTGATACTAATAGAATCAGATTAACTACATATTTACAAACTACATGTTGACCTGTATTGATTCCCACTGGTTACGTATGATAAATAAGATACTTTCTGACATACGAGTATGGCTTAGTGTTCTACATATTGATCTTGGTTATGTCCGATACCAATTATATAATATTAATGTACTAGTAGTACAAATTCATGATTGGGATAAATTACACTAAACAAGTCCGAATATGATTATACCTAGTAAAATGATACTTTGTGTTAGATTTAAAATGATGGGTGTTGGTCTGAATACAAAAACATGCCCATACACTATTGAGATGTTGTGATAAACGCATGCACATATACAGTTGATGCCACATATAGTGTTAGAAAAATGAACGTCTTCTTCATATGCACTTTTGACGAAATTAATTTATTTTTTCTAGATTTCGCATAGTCGGGTTTTGTTAGATAAATGTGTTTGTTAACACGCGTTTGTTTTATGACATTTTTTCACAATAAATGCCCGTTATCAATTCAAAACCTGTTTCTGTTGTTACTTATTCCCTACAAGTTCACCCTTGGTTGCGACCCCCCTGACAATACATAAATGTGTTATGTGACACACGTTTGTTTCCATTCTCATACATTTGTGTACATGTTGGTATACGAGTAATGTTACACAAGCTACATGTATTTGGTACAGTACACTATGGTGACTGAAGATGAGACGTTGTGAATAGTAACATGATAAGTGCGTAGGTTGACGTTAGTGTTGATATACTGGTGACATTTCATACTTGAATGAGACCACTGCATAGTTTCAGTAATTGGTAACCATGTAGAAACAGAATATGTATTGACTATTTGAAGATACTTATATCATTATGGGAAATAGTGTCACAAATAGTATTATGTTAAAACTTTGCATGTGAATATTGTCACATTCATTGTTTGTTTGTTGTTTCTAGAATAATGTTAATACTTGTTTGTTAGTTTTCTTTATACTTTTTATGAGTATATATTGTTTTATTATTATTATTATTATTAATTTATGTTTTGTTCACACACAACCAATACTTGGCATAGATGCAGACACGGACGATTGGGCTTGCCAAACTGTGTTGCCTATTGAAATACAGTTATTATAATTATTATTATACTGGCATAATCGTTAATTGATTATACGTACCAATAGGTCAACATGAATGTCCAGGCAAGTATTGTGTATTAAATTGTAATGAGATATTGTAATGATATACATTGCCTCGGTAACGACCTTTCAAACACAAATTATATTTGTAGGAAGTTCGAAGTTATTTATGTTATTATGTACTACTTACCAATGAGAATGAGAGATACGCAATATCTGTATAATTGTAAGGTGTTATTAACTATGCCCGATATTATGTCAAATGTTAAGAAAATCCGAAGATGACTATTAAATGCGTGAACTCCTATATAGTTATTTGACTTGTGATGACAGCAGTACCCTTCCATTTTACATTGATAAATAAGGAGACGCATCATACATTGCCTGTGTTTTATGAGCTGACGTATTTTACAATTAGAATACCAAAAGATGAGTTGGCCAACACATCTCTTTAATAGACGATGTGAAAGTATGCTCGTTTGTATTGGACTTAAACAGTTTTAAACCAGATGGGCCAATGCTTGCCATCTATTAGCCATTGTAATGAGTGTTATACATAAATCCACCCGTTCGTATACTAGTATAATACTCATACTTCATAAAATATCAACCTACACGTTAAAACGTTTGGCTGCAATGCAAGTATAACGTCATTGCCCCGTCCAAGTTCAAAAGCACTAAGAAATCGTCATCAATTTGTACACATACTTGCGTGATATGGTCGATTTGTAACGGTGAATTCAAATGGAGTTATTGACCCCACTTCTTGTGATTTTTTGCATTGAATAAATATCATGTAGAATAGTCAGGAAGCGATGATTCTGAATTCCTCCCACACTCTGTTTCATTATCTGAATATTTCAATAAGGACATTTGATTAAAATGAACTCTACATTATACCGGAAGTTTGTCTATAAATCTTATATGAGGTTCAATTATGTTAAATCAGTTGATATCAAGTAAAATTTTTAAATGAAACAATATTGTCTTTGCTCAGAAGCGGACATACTTAAACATGATAGAAGCGGACGTACTTACACATTGACACTTGTGGTTGAAAATGGTTGGCATCAACATCAAGTCGTGATCAAGTCAAATCAGTTGATATCAATAGGAATATTTAAATGAACCAAGTTTGTATTAATCGGAAGCGGAAGTACTATCACTTTGATACGAGTGATTGAAAACGGTAGGCGTCAACATTCTAGTCGGGACAAACACAGGTGCAGGTGTCCTAAGCAGACCGAGTGTATAATTATAAGGATGTATAGTTCAGCATCTCAGTAGCGATAACTTACTTATATACAACAAATACCTTCAAGATTATTTCCCGTCTGAATATGAATGGTATGTTTCCATAGAAAAATAAGTGCGTTAACTTATAACCTTCTCCTAAATAAGGAACATCTTCAGGTTGAACTGTTTGATACTGCAAAGGATTCGATTCGTACTTACCTATTGCCTCTGAGTATTCTTAATATTACATCCCTGTATCCAACTTAAGTGCCCGCTATATAGGAAACACTAATCTGACAAGATATCAATTTTGGGAATAGTTCTGTTCGGTACGTCATAAAATACATGATATTTTTCATTTTAAAAGATCGACAACAGTTGGATATTCAATATTTACTTTAGATCGATATAAATTATAAATAATATTCTTCGATAAGTAGTCCCTTATTCAAACGATACAGCTCCGATAACCCTTTTTGAAATCATATTACTTGGAGCTATTCAATAGACTCTGACTGAATGATTTCCATGTTTTGATTTGAATTCAAATCGGGAATAAATATGTCAACGTCTATTACAAAACTACTTATTCAAAATATGATTCTTTAGGAATATGTAGATATACTTTGTAAACTCTAACACAATTGTCCATGGCTTTGACTTGAACATGTAAGGGAGGTACAAACATGAGATATATAGATGTCTAGATTAAAGTAGCTAAAGATAACGCCAGGGGGGATACTCCTTAGCTTGATATTGCACAAATTACCTGCAGGAAAACAGAAAATATAAAGACAAACGCTCACACTTTGAAGTTTATGTAATGTACCATTGCAAAGAACAGCTCAATTATATCATTACAACATTATATCATTAAATCCCTAATGTAAGTAAGCAATGCTAGTGACATATCAATGTATGTAACATTCATATTACGATCGTAGTTAAACATCGTTTTTTTGTAATAACATTAAAACACACATGTGACTAAACATGCAACAAATGAGTAAGTGTGTGCATACATTTTGTATAAGGTTATAATCAGCATTTACAGTCTTTTTAAGAGTTTAACATAACACTATCGCAGATAACTGAATGTCTAGAATAATAATTTGGCAATGACTGTCTCACTTGATAAATTAACAAATGCAAGGTGGGTGAGTTTCGTCTTATGGTGATTGATAAATAATAAAAGTAATTATATCATGGCTACGTGATGTTAACTGAAGGGGTGGCGCTAAACCAATGATAATCGAGGGGTGGGACTTAAATTTCAAAGGAATGAGTGCAATAACTGCAGTGCAGGATAATATACTTCATGATAATAATATTATTATCCTGCACTGAAAGTTGTCGCACGCATACTGTAAATCATTAATTTTCGTGGGCGGTTAAATTTCTCGGACTTTATGGTTCACCTTCAACCTCGAAATCAAATCCATTCGAACAATAGCCTTGTATTTATTACCTGAAATGCAAAATCCACGAATTAAAGTCCCATCGAAATGGTCATATTTACCAAAACCACGAAATTTTATCCCAACGAAATTCAATGATTTTGCAGTGTACAACTGTTTATACGTTAACTGTAAAATAATCCGTGATGTCCGTGCTTGAAAAGTACGTACTGGGGTCTACAACTTTAAGGTAATAGAGTGTAATCTATAGTGAAGTAAAGTTTCAAAAATGTTTTTTTTTTCATATTTATTTTGTCGGATAAAATAGGCATTGTATTATGATCATATTACATTTGCACTTGAGGTTAGACACAAATAAATTTCAAATTTGTTGACGCATATGACAGCAATTGGATTGCAAATCTTGCCCGTTCACAATCAAAGTAAACATGACATTAAAAGTCCAAGTTTGTTGTTGGGGACTTAGCCAGTAGTATAAGGACCGAAATCTTACAAAGAAATGATTATATAATACATTCATGAGTTTGTATCATGCAAAACTGCAATGACCTTGCAAACCGAAAGAAGAAAAGGTGTTATTTTCTTGAAAAACATGCACAAGTTGTACTCCGTGCTCTTAAAATCACAACGTTGTATTGGAAATTTTAATCGGTCAGCGAGGACAATGTACCGTTATGTGATATTTAGCCACACCCAATACAATTTGACAGCCAATGATATAAGCCAGAAAGAGAAACTTAACACTCGGTTTGCTTATTAAGTCTCGGGCTCCGCCCTCGACGAAATAAGGCAACCTCGCGTTTGCGTTCTATTTCTATTACTAGTTCATGCGATCAAATAAAATATTCTGGGCTTTACTGAATAACAAAGTGGTGCTGTAGAACGTGTGTTTTAACATCAGTGATTGTCAACACATAGTATTCTAATGCTATACTTCCGCGAATTTTAAAAATGGTGTTTTCTAGATTGATTGACTCAAAGCACGAAGACCAAATGAGCTAAGTTAGAAATTTTAAATAAGGCAACACTTAAGACGCTTCACCACTTTACAAAATATAGATTCATCAAATAAATCAAGTTATATAATTTTGTACAACACATCCAAATAATTCTGAGATTGAAACCTAGGAGACAAGTAACGTCCTTGAACAATAAAAGGAACTGACAGTAGTAATATGTTGACTCATGTTGGCTGTCATTGCACGCTGTGATACTACAACGACGTGCCGCGCGTGTACATGTAAGGGATTAAGGTTGTCATTGACATACTATAGTACATTCTTTCTGAACATGGTTGCATTTGTAAATTGTCTAAAGATACGAATAGCTTTTATTGACTTACCTTTATTGCTCTAGATTAACTTCATAATTTTAGTTGATGAAATTTCGAATTAAGATAGCTTTGTCAATTCCTTGAATTATGTCGCGAAATAACTTTGTTTTTCAGAAAAAAAGGACATTGTTTTGCTGTGACTGCAAGTTTAAATATCAAATGCATGCTTGACTACGTCAGATTAGTAGTCCGTGTCCGCAAATTGTCGCTATTCAAGTACTACAAAATATGATCAGATCCTGATCTTTAGTACACTGACAAAATTCTTATTATCCACTTTCTGACTCGCCTCCAAAGTTGCGATGTGAGTAATTTCGTGGTGAACATAGGTTATTTTTATATTTTACAACGAGGACTTTGGCTTTTAATTATTTCGTTTGGTTATGTGTGGTCATTGCTCATTGTAGTTGTGTTATGTTGTGTTGTTACATTTGTATGTGCTTGACTGGTTAAGTTCAGTGCTGCCATCCTTGTCCGATTTCCTCATACCTTTCTTAAGTACGCTGATATCATTATACAAAACCTTTTGGCCCGTCAGTAAAATCCACGTTTTTTTGTTTGCTATATTTATTATAATTAACATAACCTATCGATGATCTGAAGATGAATACGTACGCCATATGTAGCTGAAGGAAGCTTCAGGAAGCATTCCAATACCAACCATTTACTTAGTTCTTCCAATTTGACAAGTATGTTTATTCATAGAACAATGGTCTACTTTGATGTTAGAATAACATTACAGACCGATATCAAACGTGATATTTTTCTGAAGAACTATTCCTTTAAGTTAACCTGGTCGGTTTTGTTTCCGATTTGCGAATTGATATTGATCAATTGATAGTACAATTTGTTTAACTTTACTTTATCTCATAATTTGATTCCAATATTGACGCATATTACGTATAAAATGTTTCTTTACTCTGCTCTTGTTCAAACAGCATACATATTAAATATTGTTACAGTTCTGATTTTGGGTTGTGAATGTTGTCTTTAATGACAAACCTGACATTGATACGTCGGAAGAGTAGGTAATTATTCAACAGAACATGGTAAACATTGGGACGTTAGCTCAAATACAACATTATTATATACGTTTGTTTGAATCCTGCATTTTTCGGCGGTGAATTTGACTTTTAATTGTTTCTTTGGCTTATGTGTAGTTGTGTTGTGGTGTATCTCATTTCTGTGCTCAGCTGGTTAGGTTGAGTGCTACCTTCCCTGTTTGATTTCCTCAATTTAGCCCATTGGAATTATCTAATGTACTATAATACAATAATTGTAATTAACAAGTCAGAAATAAGTATTGTTTTCAGGAGAAGCGATCATGGGGATTTGCACCTCCATATAGACATACGCACTGCTTGAAATATTTCAAGAAACGTATTTAATTATGATAATTGAAAATGCCATTCGTATACTACTGTGTTTCTTTTGAGAATTAAATGTGACTTTTTTGTTGAACTATATTCCTCAGAATAACAAGAAAATAAACCTATAATTTCACCAATTCTCCTGTATTCCCACAATTTAAAATTTAAATCAAAATTAGATTTAAATTTAATTATCTGTACACTAGAAGCGAATTTAATGCAATAGCAGTTTGTAACAATGTAATAAGGGTCCCGTTGTGTACATAAGGTTGTGACAGATCGATCGTCTGTGCTGAGCTAGGAAACACTCGCTTTAAAGAAGCACTACGTAATGGATGAAGCAATAATATTATTACGCTTCAACCGAGTGCTCGTGGAATCACGTGTTATTAATTAATGCTAATATATTTTACTTTTTTCGAGCCTGATATACATCTGAAAATCTGTTAAAGTGACAGTATTTATATGTTTATGTATCACATGAATTATGTATTGTTGTAAATAGCGACATTGCAACTTCCTGTACATAATTGTGAATGTTTTGTTATAGAAGGTAACAATTTTAATAACTGGTTTGTCAATTGTGGTATCCGCAAATGTTTAAGACTAGTATTTTATCGCGACATTGAGATTGACATAAAATGAAATAAACTTCGTAGTCAAAATGTGTTTCGAATGGTTTGTGAAAACAACTTGTGATGGTTCCCGTAGCAAAATCTAATTACAGTATCGTCTTAATATGTCATCATTTTGTTAAACTGAATTACACAATTTCTTAAAAGTGTCCGAATGATAAAACATTGTCACACAGTAACCAATTAAAAGACCCGTATGAACACATCTTAACAGGAATGAGGACAAACGAAAGGGTTAATAAATGAGCGTTTTGTAAGTTTCAAGCGTTTCAACTCCCCGAAGAATTGGATTGTACATCAATTTAAATAACATTAATTATGCATATTTGTATACAGGAAGGAAGTTGAATAACCCCCTTGGAAATATTTCTTCTAGATATATTTACTTGGACTGAATGTTAACTGATTGTATCAATGGCTTAGAATGAGAAGGTCGTAACTACTACTTACGATCTTATAAGACTCATACATATTTGAAGTCTCCAGTACCAGGCACTTCAAATGAGCCAATTGTTATGAAAATCGGAACGTGTCATGTTGACCAAAATGAAGCTATAAAAGCTTGTTTTACCATAAGTAAAGAGTAAATTGCAGTCAGTTTTTTCTTGTTTTCTCAATATATCGATTTTGTACTTACGACCTTCTCATTCTAAGCCAGTGGTATAACTACAATACGCTCCATTAGACGGACACTATAATAAATATAAGTTAGGAAGATAATAATCCTCTGATTGTCCTAATACGTTAACTTCATTTGTCAACTTACGAACATCGTTACATTTTTGTAAAACATCGTCCCACTAAAAGTAAATGTAAACTATGATCATGACCCCGACTTTAGAAGGGATTAACCGATCTCGGACACAGTTGATCGTGGTGCAATATCCTCTTGTTTGGGAGTGTTTAAAAAGTTGGCAATAATTATGTATATAATTTACCAATGTATGTGTCGTATCAAATACAAAGCAAACCTCATTTTCTGTATCATACATATCTAGTGTTCTGACCCCGAATCGTGCATACATGTAGCTGATATGTTATATGCCGAAACAGTATCTACGTTTACAACGTCATGACGAAAACATTTACCTTTGTATTGATGGGCGATTGTCATGAACCTATCGCAATTTCTTATATGTTTTACAACATAAGGTGTCATAGTTAAAATATGCCATAAAATAAGAAAGAATACGTTAGCATTTTTCTGTTCAGAAACTGATGCCCTGTGTAGACACCAACTACACCCATAAACATGTAAGTTATTATTGCCCGCTTATTTATTATTTTTAATATACTGAGCGTCAAAAGTTTCGCAAACGAATTAAAAACTCATTTTTTTTAAAAATTGTTAACTCGAAAGAACTTTTGACTAACACTGTCTATTTGTGTATCCATAGTGTTCATGTTGAACCCATTTCCGTTGGCCTCCGTTACGCTTGGATGATCGCACCATCAAAAATGGTAAAACGTCTATTCAAGCCCGCAAAGTAAGGGTTTTTCATTTTCGACTAAATTTACACTTCCAATTTACTTGATACATGTCTGTGATACGAAATACACAAACATTTAGTCACAATAGTTTGCAATGTACGCTACATTTGAGGGCAAAATTGACAAATGTGAACATAATCGTGTATATAACAGTCAAGAGGCTGGCGTTTTACTAACAATACTTTGTGTCGGATACATTTGACATGTCTCTATCATAATAAGACTGTTGCATCATATCCGACATACGGACGGTGTATACATGTATGACGTACCATGTGACAACATGTGAAGGGTCAATGTCGCTGATCTAGACAGGGAATGCTGCTATAATTAAACACCAAACTCAATGACATTATGTTAGCTTAATCGTAGTCCACCCGACATTAAAACTTATGGGGCACTTCCTTTTATTTTGCGTTTTATGACCAGTGTGCTATTTCTTAAAATGTGACATCCACACTTGTCTGCGGTCAAAGGGAGATTATTTTTGTACAATTACCGATTAAATTACCTCCCTTCCACTGCAAAAAACGTAGTGAAGCGTTTATGATCACAATTGCCAATTTTTTGTGGGGCTTTGATGCAGACATTGAAGGGCATTGTATCAATTAATCACTGCCCAGACTGCAAATGTGTTAAATTTGTGGGAAGGAAGTTAATTGTGGTGAACAGACTATTTTACTTTCAATGTAGTAGGGGAGCGGTGGCATCATTTGTTTTTAGTTTCTATCGTAGGGCTGATTACCGCCAGAATCTGAAAAAGTCAATCTTTCACACTCTGACTGTTCTAACAGTTCTCGTGTTAACCTAATGTCATTATTATTTTATGAACATCACCGGATATAAATCCTTTGTCAAATATGCTGGTTTGATACTTGAGAAAGTTCTAAGACAGAAAATACTTGTTTCCAAAGTCAAGGAGTACTGGAAGTATCAATTGTCTTCAGTATGTTGCATTGTAGTACCACCAACAGCGGCACTTTTTACTCAAACGTGTCATATCACTCATCACTGTAATCTACCCTACGAAACGAAGAATTTGCAATCGTATTTCGATGTACATGTATTGCATTAGATATCCATTGTCATGTTTAGTATTGCCTAAACTAAATGTCTGGTGGAACTGTTTCATCGGTGACGAATTGAAAATTCAAATTGAATACATGTAACTCACGTAATTATGCTCGTTTTGCATCCAGTACTCCACATCAACGAAATGCGGACACACAATTTTCAAATTAAAACTAAATTGTTTTAATTTCACTGAGAACAAACGACACTTCGGTCAATGAACCAGATCATATTGTTACTATTTTCCCTATTGCTTTCTATAAGTGCCACCCACGAAGAGCTTGCGATTTTAATAGAGCAAACAGATAAAACAATGCACATTAATTAGTTTTACTGACACACATTTCGTCTTTTTATTACAGTGCTGTCTTTGTTGTAGGCGTTACATGTAGGCTGCGCTATTGCTAGTCACATATACACGTTCCTATGTGTTGCACGTACCTTTCTACTCTGTTATTCACTTAATTAAAGTATTTCCTGTCGATTCAATAAAAAACTACTAATGCGGAGACTGCCCAATTCCAAAAAATACCGGGGTCAGCAGTTTACTCTGTCAGACCTAGCTATGTGGTTTCCAGGATGCCTATCTGTTGCCCCTTTTATCCTTCGGAAACTCCACATAGTTGTGATTGTGTTGTATGTACACTGAGCGGCAATGAAAACGCAACACCTACATAGTATAGCATAACACATTTAATAAGTATTGAAGCATCACGAAATTTTGTCAAAGAATAGATATATACAAGTGACACATAATTATCACTTCGAATAAAAAAAAAGTTGTTTAGCAACATAGTTTTATACCAGTTGTTTTGGGGTCAGTATAAAACAGAAAGTCGCATTTTTTAATCTTTTAAAATCACCGTTTGGAGCGATGCATCGTGTGCTTCTACGACGTCTTAATCGTATGAAACGTTCATGGAATGCTAGTTGGATGCTGTTCCGTTGTTGCAGAAGGGCTATATGAAGTTCGAGTACTTGTAAGGGGCCTGTACACTAATTCGCACACAACCTCTAAAATAGTAAAATCATAGGTGTATTGAGCCATTGTGCATTGTCTATGGTCAAAGGAAGATAATCGTGGAGTAATAAATTGAGTAAATAATTAACTTGTCAGTTTCTTTATAACACTGCTTCAAATATAGCGGCTTTAAACGCATTTCGAAACTGCTCGTTTTTCGATTAATATAATTGTATTATATTTTTCCCAAGGATGGTGAGAGTATCACCATTTGTTACAGGAAATAAATTGCATGGACGCTGTAGGTATTCTTTTAAGACTGATTATTGCACTTAATGGAGAAAAAATGCGCTTTTGAATTGCGTGCTTAATTTTCAAAACACAGTATACGTCTAAATATTAATAAAAATCATAACTTGAGCATGTAGACTAGTATAGTAATATCCTGTCATACAATTTAGTGTAAACGTTTGGGATTCATCTTAAAAAGTGAGGATAATTATCCAAGAGTTATCACATTTGACTTAAACATTTTTCTTACATCCTATGCTTTTAAATCCATTTTTATCTTTCTTAACAGGTGTATATGTATTCTAACTTGTGATAAATGAATGAAATAATGACTTCCGGAATTTAAATCAACGAAACTTTGATTTTTAGTACGTCTACTCCACACTTGAGCATAACGGTCGATCTTTCGGAGTCTTCCTTTGACATATGCACCATGTTTTCTGTTAGTTTTTTTGTTTTTCTGACTTCAAATTGCTTGCACAATATGCGTGCGAATCTCTAGCCACCCATCAGTACGCGGGAAAATGCAGTTTAAGGCTATTCCGCTATGGACGAGTGATTCTTAAAGTATTTTCATGGAAAAAGCTGAATTCTGTAGATAATATAGATCGAAGTGAGCGTACAAAATTTCAAGTTTATAAGTTAACGGATTACAAAAATATTCAAGTTTAAAAGTGTTGCGTTTTCATTGCCGCTCAGTGTACAGCCGTTTTCATAAAGCTTTGAACGGACTGTAATCATCTTTTAATTGGACAGGGCACATGTCAAAACATATTTATGGCAGCACTGACATGTCCCATATATCATCACACGTTATTTGTAATGTTTTCAACGAATAATTATTTATCTTGTCTTGGAATCTTCAGACCAATTCAAATGATTGGCATGCTCTAGCTAACTAATGTGGTCAAACGCACTGCAAACTATAAGCACTTAGAAAATAGTTTGCGCTATATAAGTGTTGCCTTAATGAACGAAATATAAAACTATCATGCGATTGTCCACGATCAACGAACTGTGTTTTCTCACTATGAGTACGGTCCCCATCAATATTACAATGCGTTAAAAGTGTGGCATATTATAAGGCAGAATACATTTTTCGTTGGCAAGAGAGCTACACCACGTACGGATCACTGAAAACATAGTATAAGTAATTATTTCAATTCGATAAAGGTCCAAAATGTCAGGGATAACGTCTTTGTCAGGGTCATGGACTTATTAGTCAAGAATCTATGTCAGAAAACAATTATCTATGGGAACTCTGTTAACATAGATGAAGAATAACGAGGGTTGAATACCACAATAATTTATGTAAAGGGACATTTTCCGCCTATTCATTGAACAAACCCTAGTGGATAGCACATCCAACACAAGTGTTCATATTGTTCCATTAATCAACATAAAACAGGTTCGTGCAATATCACAGAACAAACGAGCGTCTCACTTGCAATTGTTAATGCATAACATTTTACACGCACACTTTTAAGTATGATTTGTTTCTTTAATTCATGCATGCCCATTCAAAATGTGTTTTATGTTGTTGCAATAAACTATGTTTTGCTTTGAAATAGTTACGCATGTAGGCGCATATCGACTCGTATTTCGCTGTGAATCTATACACACTTGAATGAATTAATAATGGCAGAAATGGGGATAGACGAACGAACTCACCTCTGGAAGAAGGTGCGATTATTTGAGCGCATAAACTAGAAAGTCGATGGTCAGTTGATTTGTCTTTGTATCTTGCAAGTCATGTTAATGTACTGTATAATAACTTGCAATGGCTTTTAAACAGTTCCATGTAACACTAACGCCTTCAGGATTCAGTTAAGGAAGGTGATAAGTAAGATCAATTCATGTTGCTTTGTTATTTTACTACTAAATTTTTATTCCAGCTATTATATAATACAGTGTTATGTAGACAGAATATACATTTCTCCGATTATTTTGTATGACATGTTTATGCTGCGAACTCCTCTTATAAATGTGTAATCTGAGACACTAAATACTGTGTAATATGCTTACCGAAATATACGTTATAGTCTTTTCTTTTTCCTGTTCATTCATGATTGTAAAGTCGTACATTCTATGATTGATGTATGCATATCGCATTGATGTTATTCGTTTGACACGCACGTTATGTGATACATCGTCTTATATTGTGTCCATTTGTTTTACGCTTTGTCTCTAGCACACATGTCTGAGTTTACGACATGGCCCATTTGCGTTATGTTTGTAAAATACTTAAAGTGACTATGAACTAGGCAGTATCAATATATTTGCGCATGCCATACAAATACACTTATGAAGATAATACGATCGCGTCTTTCAAGGCGTAATGTGTAGTATGAATTATCCTACACTCATTGCACCAACTTTGTCTTTACTTGATATTAACTGGTTTAACTTTATTGAACTTCCGACAGAATTTATTGACAAACTTCCGGTATAATGTAGAGTTAATTTTTAATCAAACTTCATTATTAAAATATTCTGATTATGAAATCCATAAAGAAATCGAGAGTGGGAGGAATTCGGAATTATCGCTACCTGATTATTCTACATGCTATTCATCCTACGCCAAAGCTCACTATAACATGGTAATATTATGTTTAAATGAAGCAATGTTGTATTTGCTCGGAAGCGGAAGTACTCACGCTTTAACACGTGGGATTGAAAATAGTAGGCATAAACATTCAAGTCAATATACACACGTGTACCGGTAACCTTGGTACACATGTTTGAACTTATGCAGATTGAGTGTACAAATATCAAGGAAATATAGTTAAGAATGTCAGTAGCAATAACTTACGTAACCTATCTCCTGTTATTGGGAGATCAGAGGACAACAGGATGCCTAACAACAAGCGCATGGATGAAAACTATTTTCTAATTGAAGTAAACATGTAAATACTACTTATATAGCGATCTTAAGAAAGTTTAGCTATCATCCATGAACTCAGCTGCCCCGCATCCAATTGAACCAATAAACAATTAATACGAAGTCAATTTCCACTCATATAATTTAGACAAATAAATTAGTTACAATAACATTTCAAATCATGATAGAGCACATCGGTTGGTCGAATGTTTGTAGTTTGGAATAATGGGCGTGGTTCCCGCATTCATCTTGCTAACCGAAATAGGTTAACAGGACACCGGACAAATCGTCGTTAAGGGCGACCTTTGACAGCAATCCGTTAAGCCACAATAGGCTGCCAAAATAGGCTAAACAATATATAAGCCCCATTGGGCTGCCAAAATAGGCTTAACAATAAATAAGCCCCACTGGGCTGCCAAAATAGGCTTAACAATAAATGAGCCCCACTGGGCTGCCAAAATAGGCTTAACAATAAATAAGCCCCACTGGGCTGCCAAAATAGGCTTAACAATAAAAAAGCCCCACTGGGCTGCCAAAATAGGCTTAACAGTAAATAAGCCCCAACAGACTACCAAAATATATAAGCCCTAAATTAAGGCTAAATTTGAACTGTGGCCTAAAGGCTAAATTTGAACTGTGGCCCAAAGGGCTTAATTTAAAGTGTGTCCAAAATGTCTAAATACCTGAACTACTGAAGCCCATATCTCGCCACACACTGAATTGCGAATGGCCCTGGGAATCAGACACCAAACACAAGGCACATGACGAAACACCAACCTCAGAAGCTACGGTACCAATAATATAATTTATATAATTATTTTCTAAATAACGAGATTTGAATCGCTATATTACTGAACTTTTGAAAAACAATATTTGAGTTTGGATATCGCTGTCGGCCAAATGACGACATCGCAGATTCTCGATCAAGATTTCGTCAACGCCAAAATTAAGTCGCCAAAATTAAGTTTTGGCACAGCGAAATATCCAGAGACAGATTGCTGGATGAGCACGGGAACCACGTTCTGTAGCAGGCGGCGAAGTTAGCATACATGTGTCATGCACATGTATACGGACAAGCAACCTTAGCCGTCGGGCAAATTATTCGGACAAGTTCTAAATTCGCAGACTGCCACAGTACCACACATTTGACTACATTCATTCTAAGCAACAGTTACTGTTAGAAGACACTGACACAATAGTTTCCTTGAAAATATGAACACTATATTATATTTATAACGTTAGTTTTTTGTTAAAACCCACAATACACGGGCCCCAACAGGCAAGGCCAAGCAATATGATTATAATAATCACCACAAGGCTACCAGTGTAGCCACAATACATGGGCCCAAAGGGCAAGGCTAAGCAATATAAATACGTCCCAATAGGCTATCAATGCAACCACAATACATTGGCCTCAAAGGTCAAGGCTAAGCAATTTAAATAAACACCATCAGGCTATCAGTGCAACCACAATACATTGGCCCCAAAAGGCAAGGCTAAGCAATTTATAATTTAAATAAGCACCACAAGGCCATCAGTGCAACCACAATACATTGGCACCAAAATGCAAGGCTAAGCAATTTATAATTTAAATAAGCACCACAGTCCATCGGTGTAACCACAATACATGGACCCCAAAATGCAAGGCTAAGCAATATAATTTAAATAAGCACCACAAGGCCATCAGTGCAACCACAATACATTAGCACCAAAATGCAAGGCTAAGCAATTTATAATTTAAATAAGCACCACAGTCCATCGGTGTAACCACAATACATGGACCCCAAAATGCAAGGCTAAGCAATATAATTTAAATAAGCACCACAAGGCTATCAGTGCAACCACAATACATGAGCCCCAAAAGACAAGGCCAAGCAATATAAATAAGCTCCAAAAGGATATCACTGTATAAGCCCGATAAGGCTAAACAATATAAGTCCCAAAAGACTAAACAACATATCAGCCCTTGATTAATACTACACAAGATAATAGTAATAGATAATAGCAAATACTACATGTATGCACGAAACATGAAAATGAAATAGCCAAGGAAGCGTCTCCCTCTGTCTGAAAATTTAACAGTTATCAATTATACATTGTACTACTAGTCCGATTTATCGTAATAAGTATTTTGTTAAAGTGATCAGCTATATTTCCTTATGAAAATTGTACTATCCGCATTTAGAATAATATCATTAAGAACATTATTTCGCCCGTGACCCCAACTCGCCATCAAGTTAAATGCGGCGAAAGCAAGTTAAATTGCTGCTGATGGCATGTAAGTCACTCATAATTGGATAATTGATTGGATTCCCTTAACAAACTCTTAATCCGTATAACGACATGCAGCTCCATCACCTGCGCTAACTTGTTTAAAGACTCCGTTAGAATATGCAATTACTTAGCTTCAGAAAAGAGTGTGTTTAACACCCAAGTACTCTTATTACTCTTATATCGTAAATCATGGACTGACTGACTCGGAAAATTTGGAATCTACTGAGGATCCAACAGTGCTTTTGGTGCGAAATTCCGGAAACGGTTCCAATGTTTGTGATTAATGGGAAATATTCATAGGACAACTGTCGAACAGGCTGCATGACTTTGGGTTCGCCGATCGCCTAACAAGTATCGTACTATCAATATGCAACACGACCTTTATGTAAAATTTATAACAACGGGAACCATCTAAATCACTCTATGTGTGTTGTTACTTAATTGACCCATCAACACTAAGGCCATGTAAAATATACCACCTCATGACCGAATAAATACACGTAGCTATAATTGCCAAACCAAGCATCAGCAGGTTTGTACAAAAACACGTGAAATGAACCAAACAAAAGTAGCCGCACAAAAATATACATGCCTCATGTCTGAAAGTCCAAGTAATATTTGCCAGATTGACAACCAATGACTGAAACTATGTTAATGAAAATTTCTCGTTTAAAATATCGCGTCTTTGCTCCATCACAGAATGCAAAGCAATTCATATTAACATAATATTTCTAAACCCCGAATTATCCGAGCACCGAGCTTAGCACGACATGTAAAATTCGGAAAGTAAGCTACAAAGTTTTCTAAAAATGAAGTCCCCACAAAATAAATTGCATCTATTATATAAAAGATCATCCAATTAGCAACCGATCGCTGTATGAACTATGAAGCACAGTACACTGCATTGATAAACTACATGTACTGGTAGCATTCATATTACCATTACGGGTTTTGTATTTTTAGATTCAAACATCAAAATTGAAATTTTCACAGACATATGCGGACTTTATTTACCGTTTAGCTAATTAACTTCGGTTTACGTTTACCAAAATGATACTGAATCTCCTTTTAAACATTTATTGTCCATTATTAATTTGAATGTACACACTCTTCCTCATTTCCCATTTACTGCACACGTATCAACCGATAATCACAACGCTCAACAAACCATGAATTAACAACATTAACAATTCTAAAACACGGTGCTCAAGTTCGTTCAATCCAACATTGGCAAATGCTGATAAGTAAACTTCATCATAAAATTAAACAACCATCGTGAATTACATCGTGAATTAAACAAACAACTAAGTGAACAATAATCCTAACCCCAGTATCTCCTTGGAAACCGCCCCTGCACTGAAAATAAATGTCGACACGTTGGAAGTTGTTTATGCTAATTTGAAAAAACATGGACACACATCGTCAATTGACATGTAGATACAAGCACCGTGAACACTCCAAATTACTGTATATTATAAATTATTGAACAAAGTGTCCCCTCACAAACCACAACTGTATGCATACTGTATTTAACAAAAGCAAACTCCCACCATTTTATTTCATGATCCGCACCTGTAGTAATACTCTGCATGTCATAAATTACGATATACTATATTGCATATATGGCACCTTTTGAACAGCATCTGCAGTGCATCACTACTGTGCATATTAATATTATAGATTTTTAATATCAGGAATATCTAAGATTCTTGGTAACATTATGTAACGCACCTGATTACTAAGCAAAATTATTAATATTTTAGATTTACAAATCTGGAATATGGTATCACGTCATGAACGACATGGCACTTCAACACATCTTATACTGCATTTCTACAAAATCTAACAAAAAATTCTCGTATCGCCTCTCTAGCCGCACCTATATATCACAAACGCAACCACCATATCCCCTAAAAGATCTGCACCTACGATACTAAATATGTCGAATATCCTCTAGACACGCACCTGTAATTATTAATGCTATCGTTTGACAAAATCTGTAATTTCGCATCCCCTCTCGAACCGCACCTGTAATACTATAATAGTTCGAAAAAGTCTGGAATTTCGTATCCCTTCTCGAACCGAACTTAAAAAACTCTAGGTCAACCAAATCTGGAATTTCATCACCCCTCTCGAACCGCATCTGTAATACTATAATTCAACCAAATCTGAAATTTCCAATGCCCCATCGAGCCGCACTTGTAATACTATTATTATCGTTCAACAAAATCTTGCATTTTGCATCCCCTCTCAAACCGCACCTGTAAAACTAAAGCTCCATCAAATCTGGAAGTTCGTATCCCCTCTGTAACCGCACCTGAAATACTATAATTCAACCAAATCTGGAATTTCGATTCCCCTGTGCAACCGCACCTGAAATACTATAATTCAACCAAATCTGGAATTTTATATCCCCTCTATAACCGCACCTGAAATACTAAAAGTCAACCAAATCTGTAATATCGATTCCCCTCTAACTGCACCTGTAATGCTATAATTCAAACCAAATCAGGAATTGCGTATCCCCTCTGTAACCGCACCTGTAATACTATAATTCAACCAAATCTATAATTGCATATCCCCTCTCTGACTGCACCTGTAATATTATAGTTCAACCAAATCTGGAATTGTGTATCCCCTCTCTACCCGCACCTGTAATGCTATAGTTCAACCAAATCAGGAATGGCGTATACCCTCTGTAACCGCACCTGTAATACTATAGTTCCACAAAATCAGTAATGTAATATCCCTTCATGAACAGCACCTGTACAACTATTCTTTATGAAATATGGAATTCAAATCTCCCCACGAACTTCACATAAGTCATGTAGATCTAATACTTTTACAATAAACTAAACAATCCATAATGTCGTATGCCCTTACAAAACGCACCTGTAATACAAATATTATACAATGCATTCTATAGCAAAAGTTCTACAATATCCGTAAGAACCGCGCCTGTACGACTATGCATACTACAATGATTACAGAACACGCAGGCCTATGTGCACAATGCACCGCACTGTCAACCCAAGCACCTTACCACTTCTGTAAACAACAAAATTTCAAAGAATAATCAGTCATTTTTAATAAAAAAACAACAAAAACAATCATATTGTAGAATTCTGTCTCCCCTCAAGAACTGCACCTGCATGCATATACGTACATCTACAAAATTTGGAATCTCGTTTCCTCTCACGATCCGCGCCTGTACCAATATGAATAATAATTATTATAGTTCTATAAAATATGGATTGACGTAACCCCTCACGATCCGCACTTGTCCTATCAGAATGTGCGTCACAGCTCAGTGATGACGTAGGAATTATGGACAGAGAACTCAATGCTAGTTCTAAACATTTGAATGGCAAAACAGTGCAAACGACATCAAGGACAAGACACAAAATACCAATGTACAATCATTTTACAACATCAATTATTGGTCTGAGACTGACAATCGCTAACGTCGATTAATTTAATTCATATGGATTAGTGCCATCGTCACGGCATGTCTAACCAACCGAATCAGCTGACCCAAATTCAAACAATCTATCCAACAATATCTCAAATTATTTTAAAAAATCTATCGAAAAACAACCCAACATTAAACTAAACAATGTTTGATTGATAGATTCGCATTATTTGCACTTCCATATCAACAGATGAAAGAATATTTTTGACAAAATGTGATACGATTTACTGATCACCCATCCTTGGTGTAGAAATCAACCGGAAAAGGAAGTATCGTCATACGTGCTTCTACGTCATCATTTTCAAATAGCGCAAAGAACCTACAAGTAACGAAAAGCCCTCATGCCTCCAATAACATGGGTTATCCATTAGTAGATAACCCTAATTATGTATGATATGAATGGTATGTTTCCGTTTTGAAATAAGTGCTTCTACTTTGAAATTTTTTCTAAATCAGATACATCTTATATACGAAAATATAAAGACAGACACTTCCACTTGGAAGTTAATCTGTATAATGCACCATCACAAAGAACGGCAAAATTATATTTACATTACATCATTAAATCCCAAATGTAAGTAAACAATGCTAGTGTCCGATTTCTGTTTTGGTACGCTGACATTATCATACATAATGTTTTGACTCGGCAGTAAAATTAAGTTTTATAATTTTGTTTGCTTTATTTTATTTCTAACATATAACCCATCCGTGATCTGAAGACGAATACGGACGCTGTATGTAGATAAAAGAAACACGCGGAAGTATTCTCATACCGACCGTTTACTTAGTTCTTCTTATTTGACAAGTATGTTTATTCACAGAACGACGGTCTAATTTAGTAGAAGATCAATCATGAAATTATTTCTTATTATAGCAGCTTATTTCATGTTTATCGGTGGTTTACGGCGGAATAACGGTGGATTATTCCCCGATAATTTCACTGTTCATAATTTCACAGTTCATAATTTCACGGCAAACGGACTACTTTTCAAAACAAATTTCCCCGCCGCCAAATATATAATAATAAGCATTTTCACTGGTTTTCTTAATCTTTAACAAATAACAGAACATTATATGTACATACATGTAAAACAAATGGACGAAATTGAAGTCATTGCAGAAGAACTACTTGATTGCAACTCGCCGCGTGCATGGCGGGAAAAAGACGTCACGCAAAACATTTGAGGTATATAGTGGCGTATTTTCATAATTTCAGCTATTTGAAGCATGAAATAAATAGAATATTAGTATTTTACCGTGTATGATCGCTGATAATTCATCTCGTGAGCAGCTGACTTATATTTTCACTCGTGGCTACGCCACTCGTGAAAATATTACATCCGCTGCTCACTCGGTGAATTATCAGCCGATCATACACGGAAAAATACAAATATCCTCTATGTACTCTGTTATAGTTATTTACAGTGTTATATCATCACCAAATTGTACATGTATATTACAGTCGCAAAGTGTTCTAATGAAAGTACAATGGAAGACATCGTATCGATCATTCTAACGCATTCTTACACGAATCTAGTTGACATTTCTTAGCGTTTATTGTGTCGATGATTTGCCATGATGAAGCGACACATAATTGACCAAACCTCAACGGTCATCTATCATTCGTTAACAGCCTTCAATGCAACAGAAACACATTAAAGAAGTTTAGGAAACCATACGTGTTATGTTTCATTGATTAAATGTATTTTATAGTAGCATCTTCTAATATCAAGTATATAAAATGTAAAACATTAATTATTCACCCGTCAGTTGAAACTCCGTAATTAACACCGGGTTTCGTGGGAATTCGATTAATGCTTTTCAAATCCCGGTTAAATTCCTACAGGGTTATGCAATAGGTAAAACAATCCGCAAATAGACCCCGACCAGAACCAGTGAATGGAAGTGGTGTTGAGTTGGCCGATGTATTAGCATGACACCACCTACGATTTGGAAACAAATCCTGTTGCAATATGTAATTTAATCAAAATTATTTCTTGCACTAGGAACCAATTTTGCGAAGAGTGTGTGGTTAGAAAATGTACATCATGGGATACATGTAAGCATTAATTTTAAAACATCAACAACAGAAGGATCACTTATTCCCCATGAGAACAACATTTATTTTAGATATATAAACAGCATTCTCGGATACAATGTACGTTGTCTCTAATTTAAATGATACTGCTCAGATGACACCTTTTTAAATCATATGTCAAGGAAATATTCCTTAGACGCTGACTAAATGATTTTGATGCTTGAATACAAATAGGGAATTACGTCTATTACGCAACTACTTAATATTCAAAATATGATTCTTTAGGAATTTTAAGAAATATTTCATAAACTGCAACACACTTGCCTTTGGCTTTGACATGAACATTTAATAAATTCATGAGAGTTCTGGATGTCTAGGTTAAAGTTGATTAAGATACCAGCAGATAAATATTTGTTGCTGCTTGATATTGAACAAATTACCTGCAGGAAACGATACTACTTACAATTCAACGACAATTACTAATTGCGTGAAAAAGCTAACACTTTGAACGGTGGTAAAGATTGTCATCAATTTATCATTTTGTACACAAAAATGAATGTTTGTAACAGTGGACAGCATGAAAATTGGTTTTTCAATTATGTTATCTGCAGAAAGTAAAGAGCTACATGTATCATTATTATCAGTAAATTTTTTATCATGGCATTGTGGAATACATGGAATGCTACAAGTTGTAAAATGTACCTTTGCAAAGAACGGTAAAATAATATGTAATTACATCATTCAATCCAAAATGTAATTAAGCATTGCTAGTGATATATCCGAGAATGTAACATTTATATTAGGGACATACTTTATAAAATACCATTACAACTCAAATGTGATTGAACATGTGCTTAATGAATACGCATGTGTATATAAGTTAGCATTTATATCCACTATACTGGCAAAGAAGTGATGACCGGCCGCTAGTAATGACCGGACAAACGGTCTCCTCGCTTTGTTTAGTATAATAAATCGTATATTACTGTATCAAAACACTCAGAATCATGTTTAAAAGGATTATGACAGAACAAAATTATCAAAATCAACAAAGCATTACTTATTTATCAAAAATATCATGTGCTGCTGCGATGTTGACATTAGCAGCGCCGGGGAAAAGAATTTGTGTTTGCGCATGCGCGAAAGAGCGCGTGCGCCAATGATTTTCTATGCTTAAATTATTAAATTCAAAAATTCATGTTGAGACCGTGGCCGAGTTAACGACGTAGGAAATATTTACCAAATTTAAATTGTGGAGGCCCCGGGTTCGAATCTCCTCGGCGGCTGATTCTTTTAAATTTTTTTTTTAATTCTATCCAACACTTATTTTACCGCAATTTATAAAGTGTGTTCTCGGGTATCGGAGAATTGAAAATTTTAATATTATGTCCATACATTTTGAAGACTTCCAAGTCGTTTGAAAATATTTTTCTCGATTTTTTGGTCAATTAACACGGTACGGTATATTATTGATTTTAGCCTGTCTCAGAACGCCCCCTATCAGGAAAACATTGTGTGTCACGTGCTGTTATATCGTAAATCATGAATATTTTTGCATGCATGCGAAGTAAGGACACTGTTCTAAACATTCCTGGTCATATTTTTCAAAATATTAATCGAGAAACATTCGTAACAGACTGTCCGGTCATTACTTCTGTACATCGTTGAAAAAGGCGCAAAAAGTACACATTTTTCGGCCCCGAATTTGGCAGTTCACGTGACGTAATATTTTTGGGTGATCTATTTTTAGCAACGATCTTGAACACAGGTATGTGTCAACACAATTTTGTTAGGAAAAGTCGATTTTAAGTTCATACGACGTATTTTATGACAATTGTGTCCGGTCATCACTTCTCTGCCGGTATAGTGTTTGTTTTCAAGATTGTAACACAGTCGCAGTATACCCAACGTCAAGAATGATGGTTCTAAGTGACTTTGTAATTTAATTTATTTAAATTTGACCTCACTGTAACAAATATACACCAAAGGTACATGGTGAATGAGTTTGGTCTCATGATGATTGACATCTATAATTGAAGGTTGAATACAACAATTTGTTACTTCACTGAATCATTACTGTGTTGTTGTAAATCGTGTGTTTTAGCAACAGTGAACGTCACGTCACCAAATAGTAGTTCAATCCTATAAAACGTATTGAATTAAAGTGTGTTAAAAATTATAATTCCAATGCAATACTCCTAGAACAAGGACATTGATGTGAATTCCAAAACAATGTTTTCTAGATTCATTGATGCAAAGCACGAAACCCTACAAGTAGTCTATGAGCTAAGATGGAAAAATTAAATAAAACAACACTTTAGATGCTTCGCCACTTTACATATTATAGATTCATCATTACGTCAATCTATGAATAACGGCGTCTATTTTAAAAAGGGATTGTCTCCATAGTCCCTTTTATAGGCCCGTTTTTGCCCTTTTTCAAGGTAAAAAAGTCACTGATTTTTTAAAAACTACCAATAAGAAACAAGAAAATACCATGTTTTTAGTTCATATAAAGTTTATTTTATTCAATTTTCATGAAAATATGGGTTGAAAATGTTATGCCGGCATAACATTTTCATTCAAAAAAGCATTTCAAAGAATAATATTTAGGTAAATTTGATAAAAAAAATTTACTTTTTTTTCAGATTTGTTATGCCGGCATAACATTTTGGGTCAAAAGTCATTTCTTTCAGAACATTTTTAAGGAAATTTTCTATTTCAGATTTGTTATGCCGGCATAACATTTTGGGTCAAAAGTGATTTCTTTCAGCAAATTTGATAGAAATTTTCTGTTTCTGATTTGTTATGCCGGCATAACATTTTGGGTCAAATGTCTTTTTTTCAGTAAATATATAAGAACATTTTCTATTTCAGATTTGTTATGCCGGCATAACATTTTGTGTCAAAAGTGATTTCATTCAGTAAATTTGATAGAAAATTTTCTTTTTCAGATTTGTTATGCCGGCATAACATTTTGGGTCAAAAGTCATTTTTCAGTAAATTAGAAAGAAAATTGTCTATTTCAGATTTGTTATGCCGGCATAACATTTTGGGTCAAATTCATTTCTTGCAGTAAATTTTTAAGAAAATTTTCTGTTTCTGATTTGTTATGCCGGCATAACATTTTGGGTCAAAATGCATTCCTTTCAGTAAATTTGAAAGAAAATTTTCTATTTCAGATTTGTTATGCCGGCATAACATTTTGGTTGAAAAGTCATTTCTTTCAGTAAATTTGATAGAAATTTTTAGTTTCTGATTTGTTATGCCGGCATAACATTTTGGGTCGAAATGCATTCCTTCCAGTAAATTTGAAAGAAAATTTTCTATTTCAGATTTGTTATGCCGGCATAACATTTTGGGTCAAAAGCCATTTCTTTCAGTTAATTTGATAGCAATTTTCTGTTTCTGATTTGTTATGCCGGCATAACATTTTGGGTCAAAATGCATTCCTTTCAGTAAATTTGAAAGAATTTTTTTTATTTCAGATTTGTTATGCCGGCATACCATTTCGGGTTCAAACTTTATTTCTTTAAAAAAAATTAAAAATTCTATCATATTTTCTGTTTCAGTTTATTCAATATTGGATTTTGGGTCAAAAGTCAATTCTTTCAGTTAATTTGAAAGAAAATTTTCTAATTCAGATTTGTTATGCCGGTATAACATTTTGGTTGAAAAGTCATTTCTTTCAGTAAATTTGATAGAAATTTTCTGTTTCTGATTTGTTATGCCGGCATAACATTTTGGGTCAAAATGCATTCCTTTCAGTAAATTTGAAAGAAAATTTTCTTTTTCAGATTTGTTATCCCGGCATAACATTTCGGGTCAAAATTTATTTCTTTAAAAAAATTTAAAAATTCTATCACATTTTCTGTTTCAGTTTATTCAATATTGGATTTTGGGTCAAAAGTCAATTCTTTCAGTAAATTTGAAAGAAAATTTTCTATATCTGATTTGTTATGCCGGCATAACATTTTGGGTCAAAAGTAATTTGTTTTCATAATTTTTTAGTGCATTTTCTGTTCAAGTTAATGCAATTTTGCATCCATAGAAAAAATCATTGGATAATGTTACACGGGCATGACATTTTGAACTAAAAATATTTTTTCAATGAATAAGCTTAAGGTTTGATATGTTATGCCGGCTAAACAATTTAAGGTGATTTTTTTTCAGTAAGCACCGAAAGATAGCATGAATTTTCAAGTAGATCAAATAATTTTTAGACTGTCAGTACTATTTATTTGAGGGGTGATCAATATGTTTGAGAATTTTCATTGAGCAATTTCATATTGGCAGCAAGGCTTAAAAGCGAATTAGGATCATTAGAATTAAGTTAGCACTAATAAAATTGTTTTATTCATACAAGGGCTGTAACAATGGGCGTCACATGAGGTCATTCGAAGTATCATCATTTGAGTGAGATAATTAATTGATCTACCAGGGGTGATCAATATATTCGAGGACTTTTCATCTAGCAATTTCATTTTAGCAGCAAGACTCAAAACCATTTAACATCATTCGGAATATGATGTGTCTGACTAATAAAATCATTTGATCCATACAAGGGGCGCGTGACATTGGATGCCACCCGACGTCATTCCAAGCGTCACCGTTAAAGCAGCACATAGCTCCTTTCTGCAATGGTACCCGGTCCCATGTATGAGACTGATTTTCTTTTACTACTGAAATAAATAGCCAATCATTGAATGCGAGACGGAATAAAAAGAGTATATATGCGTTATGGGAAACAAAACAGGGAAAAGGGCGGTTGGCTTTACAAAATTAGATTATTCCAATTAAGAATGAAGCACAACCTATCAGGTTAGGGACGCTATGTTGAAATAAACCTTTTGATTTGGAGTCAACGATTTAACGGTTTATTGCCTATACTAGTCTTTGTTTTCGCAAGTTACATTTGGTTGGGATCTGTGCGTCTTATTTCGCAGCATTTAATGGAAAGTGTCCCTAACGCGGTGTTATTTTTGCTGTTTATCCTTATTTTATCGACTCAGCTTTTTGGCAGAGACCCATCAACCACTTAAACAACGGAATCATATGAAAATGGCCAATTGGGAGCGCACATAGTCCATGCACAAGTTAGTCAAGTCATTTTGGAGATATCGCAAGGATTTTACAAGCTTTACATTAATATTCATAGCATGTCGTTTCTCAGAAATAACGTCCGAGATGCTTGACGGTGCGTGCTTCACCATGGTTACAAAAAGTGACGTCATCAAGTAAATAATGACCTTATCATAAAGTAAAGTAAACAAATCGCGCGATAATTGATTGATCTACATCAGCTTGTAATTCCATTACTGTAGTTCCAATATTTCAAAATTAAGAAAGTCCTCGAATATATTGATCACCCCTCGTACATTAGCTGGTACTCTAGACCCAATATTTCAATATTTAGAAGGAAAGTTGCCGAATATATTAATCACCCGAATATATTAATCACCCGACTATAGAATATATTAATCACCGCTCTATAGTCGTACATTCAGTCTTATATTACTTATTATTATATGCACAAAACAATTGGATCATTTTATGTTATGCTGGCATAATAATGTGTCAATAATGTTGAGTATTTATCAATAACATGCACAGAAAAATTGGATATGTTAAGCTGGCATAAAAATAATACACTTGCCAATAATGTGGAGTATAACATTAGACAAAGTTATCACAAAAGCTGACCTGTACATTTGTAACAGTGACAATAAACGTGTTCATCAGTTTTGCCTGATCATTATTAATATCAACACTCAACTCCCTGATGTCAAAATTGACCTTCATTAAAACAGTAAAGAGAATGTAGCTGTCCATAAACTAGGGCTCTTAAGGAAGACTAAATGTATTTTAGGCCCAGTAAATTTCAGTTTGATCCATTTAAGTAAGGTCTTCTTTGGTTGGCAAAATATCCAGTTCCTCAATCGCTTTGCCATAAAGACCAACAATGAAAACGAATCTATAGATCTTCCAAATAAAGTAAACACACTTTCTAAGATATACAAACATGTTATGCAAAATACAATCCCTATAACTGGTGTTTAGTAGGTACCTAGTACAATTGATTAATTTTGCCTGTTTCTGTTCCACACAGAATACTAGCAACAGTCACAAGTCTCAGAGTTACTTTTTTGGCTAAAGATGTTGAATCAAATGCTAGCTTTGATTTTCTTCTGCTCATGATTACGCCATTTGATGTTGATTGCAACAATGCCTCCATTTTACAAACACATCCTCTTACAATGATTAGTGGTTGATCAAGTTCCAATACATCCATGATTTCGGCGAAGCACATACAAGTCATTCAACAAAATGTGCACACACAAGTCAAACGTTGGGTCATGGTCACAACAACAGGTTACAACTCTCAGGTCACAGGTTCTGTGTGATAAGCAGGAGAATGTGCTAGCATATTGAAGAGGACATTTAAATGCAGAATGAATCAACCACATGTCTTCAGGACGGATATATTTGTCTTCTCTATTCCTCTTAGTAAATGCATTCAGAAGAATAGTTTGCCTTGTTCAGTCCAAACAATCAAATTCGTCGTTTAAACATTGATTTTAACTCTTGATAGCGTAAAACGCTGTAGGTACGACCAATGAGGTTTTTAAGAGTGTCCGAAAGGATTTTTATAACAGTCGTTTTCATTGGCTAAGCGTTGTACAATGCATCATTCGGACAAACATGGTGCACAAGACACAAACATGAGCCGTCACAGACGGGTGATGCTCCCCGTGGGGTGTTAAGTCACCAAACAAAATAAGGGGAATAACTCAAAAAATATGAAATAAAGAGTTATGGTTCTTGTGCATTGCACTTCCCCTCAATACGATCTAGTCTCCTATGAAGTTTCAAATTGATACCTGCTATACTGTTTGAGTTATGGCCCGGACAAAAATTAAGTATGAAAAATACAAAGGGGAATAACTCCAAAAATAAAGAGTCATGGTTCTTGTACACTGCACTTCCTCTTAATGAGATGTATTCACATATGAAGTTTCAAATTGATATGTCATGTACTATTCAAGTTATGGCCCGGACAAAAGTGGGACAGACAGACAGACAGACAGACGGACAGAAGGACGTGCAAAGCGGCTACTATATATGCTCTCTCTTCGGGGAGCATAAAAAAATATGCAGACGTTTCGTTTCACGGCAAATACGTATTCATTTTATGGAAGCTCGCATATTTCACCAGCGTAAATGTGTTCAAACTATTGCGTTCTTCAATTCTACTGCATTATTATAAATGTTTATTTATGTGGGTAAATACAAAATATGAGGGTTTTTATCCTCGAAAATAGGATTTTTGGTTTTACTGAAGACCACCATTCCAATGGACTGGACACAAGAATCTAATCTTTATGGCATAACTTTTAAATGGGTTGATAAATTTCGATCGAATTTTGCATAGGAGTAGTTTAAATAATGTTGCGTAAGAATATAATTAGTTCTTGAATATATATCAAAAGGTAATTTTTGTTTTTGATACCTTGAAAACCTGTGTTTTTCTTTGAAAAGCACCTTTAAAACAAGACTGCGTTCAATAAACGCTTATGCCCCTGTGGTAGCCATTTCAATAAGTCTAAGTCCAAAATAAGGTCAAAATGGAGTCAGGTAATACAGGCGTGTGGAGAGTGGTCATATACAACATCCATGCAAGTTTGAAAGCTTTGTAGCAAGCTATATTAATGCTAGAAGAAACGGTCAATTTGGGTTAACCAGGCCGGACGGACGAACGGCTGGACGGACAGACAGGTGAATCACTATTTGCCTCCCGATCTATTGATACAGGGGCATAAAAACAACTAAATTTCGAGAAAAAAAGATTCCACAAATTTTTTTTAATTTAATTTTTTTAAATTTCTTATACCATGACACTGTTACCTGTGATTTAAGTTACCTTGTCGACCCAACTCATGATACAATTATACCTTAGACACAGCAAGACTAGCATCATCAAGATAATCTCACTTCAGCAAATGTGTTAAAACTTCATGTTTTGTAACACATGTTTTGTAACAATAACTCTGAGCTTCATGTATATATATAGCCAGCCATACAGAAGTACCAGAAAATAAAAATAAGGCCAAAAAATGGACAATTGCCATTCAAACTTGAAAAACTAGACTGCATTCAATGAACGGTTATCACCCTGGACGCATTATTCAAAAACAGTCAGTTATATTAAAACTTGAAACTATTTGTCGGAATCAGCTAATTTTAATGCTTTACCTTTAGACTCCATGCATAGTTCCCACAAAAGGAACTTGCCCAACTGCGAAAGTTCCTTGCCTGAATGTTGGACAACGGGACAAGTGCTAATTTCACAGATTACAAGTTTTATTGACTTGGAACTTGGAAGGGTAACTTTATGAAGTACCTCCTTATTTGTAATTAGTTTAAAGAAAATATATAAGATTAAGTACACTTACCCAGAAGGCCTATAAAAGACAGTTATTTCTTCATTGAAACAGAATTTGGGAGAATAATATACAGTTCTCACTTTCACGCAAGCCATTGAAGAGCATGATCTGAAATGAAAAACCATAAATGTAATGTTCAGCAAAGTCAAAATGATAAAACTTGAGGTCCATGATGGCACTATATCGCTCACTTGATTATAAATGAAGCCCTAATTTTCAACCCAGGGCCATAATTTGAACAATCTTGGTAGAAAACTACTAAATGATGCTATAAATACACATGACTCCGTTTTGAAATTGGTCTAGATTTTATAGAGAACAGCATTCTGACCAAGTTTCATGAAGATTGGATCAAAACAGTGACCTCTGGAGTGAACACAAGGTTTTCTAAGATTTGACCTAGTTTTTGAACATGACCCAGTTTCAAACTTGGCCTAGATTTTATAGAGAACAACATTCCGACAAAGTTTCATGAAGACTGGATCAAAATAGTGACCTCTGGAGTGAACACAAGGTTTTTCTAAGATTTGACCTAGTTCTTTACCCCACATGACCTAGTTTCAAACTCCGCCTAGATGTTATAGGGAACAACATTCTGACCAAATTTAATGAAGATTGGATCAAAACTGTTGCTTCTAGAGTGAACACAAGCGAATTGTTGACGGCCGGACGCCGGACGAAGAGTGATCACAAAAGCTCAAGTGGGGGGGCATTTTTACCCAAGGGGCGTAAATTTAGCAATCTTGGTAGGGGACCACTAGATGATGCTATATACCAAATATCATAGCTCTGGGCATTGTAATTTTTAACAAGAAGATTTTTTAAAATGTTTTCCCTATATAATAATAATTATAGAATAGTAGTTCATACTGGCACACATGACATAGTCAACAATATTGACACAGTTCATAGTGTCATTAGTGATACACATTGTACAGTACATTCATAGTAGAAGTTTAACATAGTTGTAAAATCAGCTGAATCAATTGATTGTACTATACTTTAAAATTATTTTCAAAAATTCAGTTTTTTTATCTAACCAGCTCTTCCAATACTGTACAGAGCAATAATGCATGACAAATAAGCTCCTCCCACAATTCACACTGTGCAATAATATCTTTGCAGTTTTCATCTAAGCTCCTCCCTTTTATGTAATATTACATAATCCTAAAGGGGAGATGTAGATTTTGACTAGACATTGATTATGACTTATGAAAGCTCCAGGAGACAGGAAATAAGACCATCAAACTCCTTAGACTAAATCATAGAAAATGAAAGGCTTGTTTATTTTTACATTGTTTATTTATTACATGTTTTGGGGACAGTAGTTGTATAAACTAGCAGGGGCGTATTTAGGTGGGGGGCTAGGGGGCTTGAGCCCCCCCAGCTGGTTGGCGAGATACCATTTTATAAAAAATGAGCCCCCTAAAATTTCAAACTTATCCACTATAGGTACATTTCCTTTTAACCAGTCCCCCAATAAACAGTTAGATCCATGACCAGTGTGATGTAGCCCCCAGGCATAAACCCCTGACAGGATATACTAGTCTAGGTAAACTACATGCTTCATTGATTGCTGGTGATTAACCACACTCTCTGATTGGCTAAAGGAGAAACATTTGACCAATGAAATTCCCTGAAACATTTAGCCACAGGCATAAGAAATTATAATCTTATAATATTATTATAATAAATACATGTACACAAATTATTGATCTGATTTTTTTCTGTATTTACTGATAGTAATGGGATTCAGAAACTATGAATTTTGTGATATAATTTCAACTATATTGAGTAACGTGGTTTAGTTGATGGTGATTTTTTAAATATAAAATTTGCAATTTTTAACTAATTTTCAAAATACAGAAATTTGGCATCCACGATTTTTTATTAACAAATACATGGCTTTAGATCTAAATGGTATGTCTGAGACAAAAAGTCCCAGACCAATTGTGTGAGGGTGACAGAGAATCAGGCCTCGGTCGCTCTAAAAAAAAATTGCACATGACTCAAATTGTGGAAGTTTGTGCGTTGAAACACTGCCAATAACTTTGATGTTATTCATGTTTGTACTGCATGTACAATGGTTATAACATAGCAGGAAACTTCACCTATTCAATTTGCAAGTTAATTTTTTTTCTACCACGGGAGCCCTCCCGAACCCCCCGCAGGTTAAGCCCCCTCCCTTGAAGACAGATTTTTTAAAAATCTGTTGGCAGATATTTAAGTCTGTTCGCACAAGGCAGACTGACTAAGAAAAGGGTAAATAGATATTAAGTTTTCCATAACAAGAGGTGCAACCCTATATTTAGGCCCACAACCATATAAAAAGTATCTACATTAAATATGTAATCAATGTCTAACTTCTTGAATTTTATACATTTAAACATTTTTCAATGAATTGGTTGTTTTTAATGTTCAAGTATTGTATGTTCATTTGTCAAGCATTATGGTGATTAGATAGCAGGAAATTGCACCAATTCAGTGGGCCTTTTAAAAATATCGACCGCGGGAGGGGACACCCCTCCCCAGGTGGAGCCCCCCCCTCTGAAAAATTTCTGCATACGCCCCTGACTAGGGGTCATGTTTTTACAAAAAATTGGGTATAAATCAATTATTAAAGCTGCATGAACTAGACCATAAAACTAGAATTTAAGATTTTTGGGAATGTACTGGTATGAAAACTTGCACAAAACAAAATAAAAACAAAACATTCTTTTTGCTATGGATGTAGTATGCTATTATAATGCCACAATATGAAATAATGTATACATTTACAAAATAAACTAAAAATGGGCAAAATAATAATGATGTTAAATTACATTAATTGATCTTTAATTTTGATTAATGTTAAATTATGAGTACTAAAATCATACAAATAACTGACAATGCCCAAGTCCCTTGAACTGTAACATCCGTCACATCAATAAATTAATGCTTTAAAAAAAATCTATAGAATTTAATCATTTTAAAGTTTTGAATTTACTTTTGTCTAGGTACATTTATAAACAGTATAATATTAGAAGATTAAAGAATATAAACATGTTTTTACTTTTATATAAACTTTTTTTTTTGTTAAAGCAAAATAGCGCAATAGAAACAGTGAAAAGAAGGAGATTGTTGGCTTTATATGAAAACAAAATAGTTTTAGGTTTTTTAGGGATGTTGACTCCCATAGAGCAATCATAATTTAGAATTATCCAGACCAATCATAGCGAGCGAGGAATTTTTTCAGTTTTTGTTATTTTCTTCATAGCAATTTTAAATTTATATGTATGACATAAAAATAATTTATCAACATCATTAATGAAGAATTCCCTGACTTTTGCTCAATTTCCAAATTTCCCCTACTAATTTCAAAATTCCCTACCATTTCCCTGATCGTGGGAACCCTGTTTAAGGAAACTCAACCTTTAATATATCATGATTGTACATTAAATTCCAATTTAAACATACAATTAATCATAATTTAGTAATTTTAAGTGACCATGTCCAATAGAGGATGGACGTTACAGGGACGGATACTAGTACTACATGAATTATTCCTTTATGAAAAAGTTATCAATCCATACAATTATATCACTTTGCTGATTGTATAATAAGACTAATACTATGTTCATTTAGACCATAGTCTAGATACCAGTAGCAAGCCAATCTGCATGGAAAAAGTGTTTGAAAAATCTCATATACAACACTATAGTATATAAAACTCTTGACTTAAATATATACCACAGCAGGCCAAGCAAAATAATTTTACATCTATATATGAGGGTTGACCCAGAATAGCGTATAATTCTTGATTTACTTTCTCTAAAATTTCTCCAAAAGTCGGATTATAATTTGGGCATACAGTACTTGATAGTTTTTATTAAGATATAACAGGATTATACGGTATTCTGGGCCAACCTATGAATGCCAAGAATGCATGCATTAAGGTAGAAAAATGTTGATGTCAAAAATATGTCAAGAAAGTTTGATTGATATAATCAGTACTTAAAAATAATTTGCTGGTCATATTGAAATAAGGTACAACCTCTCTTGAGCAACAACCTCTCTATAACAACACATCTAGTTTCCCATGAGCTGATATTTAATATAAAAAATGTATGCAGAGAAATAACCTTTGTACAACAGCCAATATTGGCAGCTACCAAAAGTTGCACATCTACAAGGTAGTATTGTACAGTGTAATTATGTCAACCTTTTTCTACATTTTCATAATCAGAGGCATGGGTTAATGGGGTTTTAACCTACTCATGCCTTGATAACGCTGTCATCTAACTTCAAAGTATGGACAAGAGTTCCTTTGCTCCATGGACAAGTGGACTCTATTTATGATACTTCAGGACCCCTGAATTATTCTAAAACTAGAAATGTGTCCACATGACACAGAGGTTGTCTGCAGGAGTCTGGAGATCACTATCCCTAGGAATTAATGAAATTCAACGATCTCATCTTTACTAACCATTCAAACATTTCATATTATTGCAATTCTAAATAATCACATCAACAGATTTGAAAAAAATCACACCATTTTTTCTACAATATAACATGCATTAACTGTCAAATTTTAAATCAATTCTAATTAAATGGGGTTTCGACACCATGATAATTGAATAATTTACATTAACCATCTTTAATCAACCTACTTTCTTTTATTTTTTCAGAGCTACAGATAAGGTTTTAGTCCATTGGGTATTTTACCCCCCAGTTTCAATTTTGATTTGGTTTTGACAAATTTTATTTGGGTATTTAATAAAACTCATATTAGTCGGTATGCCAGTGGCAAAACCCAAAAAAATAGTACGCACAAAATGTTTTTGCATAAAATGGTCCTTTGACATGTACTTACATAGAAACTGAATGATGCAACTTTGTCATCATTGAGCATTTTGAAATATTCAAGATGGCCGCCAAGATGGCCGCCAAAATATTAAAAATTGTAGATTATCTTCTATTTTGAAAGTAAAATGGGAATGTTTGAATATATACATAGAAAATTATTGTTAGACATTCTAGACAAGTATTCAAAATAAAAAAGAGGGTTGAAATTATTCAAAATGGCCGACAAATGGCTACCGAAAAGGGGAAATGTGATATATTGTTTTTTTATCAATATAAACCATATTATGTTAAAAAATATGTTTATATTGGTTCTAAAGCATGTTCCTATCAGGGCAATGGGCAACTTCGGCATTACTGAGCATATGAAAAATTCAAAATGGCTGCCAAGATGGCCGCCATAAATTAAAAAAAATGTACATATCGCTTCTATATCGTATATTAGCCAAATATATGTAGTATTTCATTGGTATAAATTCTGGACAAGTGTTTTAAATGTATTTTGAACAAAAATAACTTATCCAAAAACAAAAATAATCAATATGGCTGATAAAACGACCAATAAATTGGAAAAATGACAGGTAATTTATTTCGAAAATAAGGCAATATGCCCATGTTTTCATAAACACTGAAACCCAAACATTGGTTCCTGATTGACTATAGCCTCACCAGGAACGTAGATAGGCAATATGTTTTATAAAATTATTATGCCGAGCATAGTCTTTATTTGCTTTATTTCTACTGAAACATCGCAGGCATATATATGTACCTCCACCCGGATTTGAACCCGGGTCGCCAGAATAGATGGCAAGCGCACTAACCACTGAGCTACGGAGGCACATGTTAACCTCACCAAGACCATGTGTGGTGCTGAATGCTGGACATACCATGATTATGCTTGTCATCTCTAAGCTATCCATTCATCTCAAATCCAAGCGAAGGCCACATGGAAAAACGAATCCTTAGCGTACAGCTCTCGGCAGCAGATACTCTGAAGTTCACCTAGCCAAAGCGATAAGTCCACTTATCTTGACGGGAGATCCTTGACCGCCCAATCAAGAAAGATGAGACTGAAATATCTGGATAACTGCAAGAAAAGCATTGCATCTATTTGGCCTATCAGCAGGACCATAATTCAGTGTTGAAAACAGCTCCAAGTACCTGTGATGATATAACAGCCACAGAAGGCCGAGAACCAACCAAAACTATGCCACTCAAAGCTAAGAGACATGCAAGACCAATGGCTTAGTTAGTGACAAGTCCTCATAAATACTGATGTTTGCTGACACCCATGATGCAAACAGATTCTTTGACTCACTAAAAACAGTCTATTGACCCACATCCTCAGGCATCTTACCCCTCCTGAGCTCGGACTCATCAACATTTATCATGGATCTGTCAAAGATCCTCGATAGATGGGCTGAACACTTAAATGTCATACTGGATTGACTCTCCTCCAGTAACGATGAGGCCATTGTCCATCAACCACAAGTGTAAATGAACTTAACCATTGGCAGACCATCAACAATCCAGGAAGTGGTGAAAGCCACTAAACAACTATCCTGTGGAAAGGCATCAGGCTCAGATGCCATTCCAGCTGAAATCTAAAAGGCCGATGGACTGCCTATGGCACTGAAGCCACTGGAACTGTTCACATCATGCTTGAATCGAGGCGCACTTACTACAGGATTAGAAGATGCACCCATAGTACATTTTTACAAGTGGAAGGACAGCAGACAGAGCAGTGACAACCATAGGGGCTATCACTCCTCGGCATTGCAGGTAAGCTTCTTGTCAGAATATAAATGCTCAACAGCCTGATACTACATTGTAGTACGCCATCTAGAAAATGGATTGCTGTCAGAAACTCAGAGCTGAACAATAGTCATTACAGCCTGCCAATTGATTGAGAATTATTTTTTAACTATAATGTTATGCCGGCATAACATCTTCCAATCTTTCTGTCCATGAAATATTGAAAACCGAAAGACCTATAAAAATGCATCATTTTTACTAAAAAACAATTTTTGACACAAAATGTTATGCCGGCATAACAAATCTGAAACAGAAAATTTCTATCAAATTTACTGAAAAAAAGTCATTTTTAGCTATAAATGTTACTCCAGCATAACAGTTTGGAAATAGTAAATTTTCAATTAATTTACTGAAAGAAATGCATTTTGACACAAAATATTATGCCAGCATAACAAATCAGAAACAGAACATATACTATCAAATTTATTGAAAAACAAACATTTGAAATTTTCTAACTGGAAATGTTTTGTAGGCATTCCAATTTTGAATATGTTGTAACAGAAAATGTGAAAGAAGTTTTCAAATTTACTGAAAAAAATGACTTGACTCAAAATGTTATGCCGGCATAACAAATCTGAAATATATTTTTTTTTTCAAATTTACTGAAAGGAATGCATTTTGACCCAAAATGTTATGCCGGCATAACAAATCAGAAACAGAAAATTTTCTATCAAATTTATGAAAGAAATAACTTTTGACCCAAAATGTTATGCCGGCATAACAAATCTGAAATAGAAAATTTTCTTTCAAATTTACTGAAAGGAATGCATTTCGACCCAAAATGTTATGCCGGCATAACAAATCAGAAACCGAAAATTTCTATCAAATTTACTGAAAGAAATGACTTTTCAACCAAAATGTTATGCCGGCATAACAAATCTGAAAATTATAGAAAATTTTCTTTCAAATTTACTGAAAGGAATGCATTTTGACCCAAAATGTTATGCCGGCATAACAAATCAGAAACAGAAAATTTTCTTAAAAATTTACTGAAAGAAATGACTTTTGACCCAAAATGTTATGCCGGCATAACAAATCTGAAATAGACAATCTTCTTTCTAATTTACTGAAAAAAAGACTTTTGACCCAAAATGTTATGCCGGCATAACAAATCTGAAATAGAAAATGTTCTATCAAATTTGCAGAAAGAAATGACTTTTGACCCAAAATGTTATGCCGGCATAACAAATCTGAAATAGAAAATTTTCTTAAATATTTACTGAAAAAAAAGACATTTGATCCAAAATGTTATGCCGGCATAAGAAATCAGAAAATTTCTATCAAATTTGCTGAAAGAAATGACTTTTGACCCAAAATGTTATGCCGGCATAACAAATCTGAAAAAAAAGTAAATTTTTTTTATCAAATTTACCTAAATATTATTCTTTGAAATGCTTTTTTGAATGAAAATGTTATGCCGGCATAACATTTTCAACCCATATTTTCATGAAAATTGAATAAAATAAACTTTATATGAACTAAAAACATGGTATTTTCTTGTTTCTTATTGGTAGTTTTTAAAAAATCAGTGACTTTTTTACCTTGAAAAAGGGCAAAAACGGGCCTATAAAAGGGACTATGGAGACAATCCCTTTTTAAAATAGACGCCGTTGAATGTACAACATATCCAAATAATTCTGACATCAAATAATAGGAGACAAGTATCGTCATTGAACAGTTCATTGAAACTGACAGTAGTCTTTTGTTGGCTCATGATGGCTGTTAATGTACGCTTTGATACTAGAAAGACACCCCTTACATGTAAGGGGTTAAGGTTGTAAATGATATACTGTAGTACATTCTTAACATGATTACATTTGTAAACTGTTGGTTTGGTTGCGTATTTGTCTAATGATACGAATTACCTTTAATTGACTTTACTGCTCTAAATTTACTTGGTAAAAAGACCTGATGAAATTTAAAATGAAGATAGTATTGTCACGAAATAACTTATTTTTCATAGAAAATGGAATTGTTTTATTGTCATTGCAAGGTTTAAATACAACATGCATATCTGACTAAGTCACAGAACAGTTTAGTACGCCATGTTTCATGCTATTCAAACAATACTAAATATGAACAGATCCTGATCTTCTGTTCCCTAACATCCTTGTAATATCCACTTTCTGCCTCGTCTTTAAAGTTACCCCTGTTTGAAGCTATTAAATGTGATTTTTAACGTAAGCACGACGTCATGACTTTTTTTCGACATCGCATCGATCTATATGAATGCTTTGGACACTCGAGATTGCCTTTATGTAATTGTATTGTGAAAATAGGTCATCCTGCTCTTTTACAACGGGACTTTGGCTTTTAATTATTTGTTCGGTTATGTGTGGTCATTGCTCCCAGTAGTTATGCTATGTTGTGTTGTTATTGTTGTCTGTGATTGGCTGGTCAAGTTGAGTGCTGCCTTGCCTGTCCGAGTTCCTCAAACCTGTTTAGGTACGCTTCATATACCAAACATGCTTTGGCTCGTCAGTAAAATCAACTTTTTGTATTTTATTTTCTTTATTTCTATATTTAACATAACCAATTCATGATCGGAAGGGGAATACGCACGCTGTATGTACACTGAGCGGTAATAAAAACGCAACACTTTTTAAACTTGAATACTTCTGCCATCTGTCAACTTATGAAGTTTCGATGATTTAAATTACCGAAGTCATTATTTCATTTATTTAACACAAGTTTAACCGAAGTGTGCGCCCTACCTCTAGGCCACCGCTCCCCACCTTTGACCATAGAAAATACATCATGGCTATAATAGCGAGTATATTTATTATTTTAGTGGTTGTGCACGAAATAGTGCACAGGCCCCTTATAAGTACATGGACTTCATATAGCCCTTCTGCAACAACGGAACAGCATCCCACTAGCATTCAATGAACGTTTCTTACGATCACTACGTCGTAGATGCACACAATGCATCGCTCCACACGGTGGTTTTAAGAGATAAAAAATGCGACTTTCTGTTTTATACTGACCCTTAAACAACTGGTACAAAACGTCGTTGCCAATTCGAAGTGACATTCGTGTGCAACTTGCATATATCTATTCTAATCAAATGTGTTATGCTGTAGTATGTAAGTGTTGCGTTTTCATTGCCGCTCAGTGTAGTTAAAGGATTTAAACTGGCGGAAGCATTCCAATATGAACCGTTTACTTTGTTCTTCCAATATGACAAGTATGTTTATTCATAAAACGATGGTCTACTTTGATGTTAGAATACCCGATATCAAAAGTTCAAAAGTGATCTTTTTCTGAAAACCTGGTCGGAACTGTTCCTGATTTGCGAATTGATCAATTGATAATACAGTTCGAATATATTTGTCTTTATTCTATTACATAGTTTGATACCAATATTGGCGTACGCATATTACGTGTAAAGTATTTATTTACTATGTTCTTATTCAAAAAGCATGCATGCTGACTTTTGTTAACATTGACGCGTATACGTTATTTTACGGGTTGAGAGTTTTGTCTTTAGAGACAACCATGATATGGATACGTCGGAAGAGTGCGTAATTATTCAACAGGACAGTGCAAATATTTGAATTTTAGCTAAAGAATACAACTTGGTCAGAACATAATCAATGGAGAATTCATGACTATACATGTAACATCTCAATTTTGTAAACAAATAATTTAGAAATACGAGTATAGACTCAGTACAATTATAGTGATCCTACCACGTAGGTACCACACGGTGCACGTACATGTATATTATTTTAATACACATACTCAGTGTAAAACATATGTTTCTAAAAAAATGTATTTGTGACACCCGGAGTCCATGTCCCAACATCAGTACTGATCAGAATATGAGGTCAGTTGTTAACGGATGATATTATGTTTGTAAAATGTATGGTAGAATTGTACAGCAATGTACAATGTGTTTTGTAACTTTCGTTCCGAAAATGTGACGAGATTTTAAAATTATTTGAATGACAAATGTCATTAGTTGTGTCGTGTGCAATTGACTACGCGTGGAATCAAGTTATACGTTCTAAGTCACTGACAATACTAAAAAAAGGGTAGGCAAAACTCAACCCAACCAGCCGAACACAGAAATCAGAAACACCACAACTCAACTACACTAAGCACTGCCCACACATAAGCCAAAGAAATAATAAAACATCCAAGTCCCCGCCGAGACAAATGCAGGATAACCCGATTCCACAAAGAATTCACAAAATAGCGGTAATTGCATGAAACCGAATATAACGCAGCCAAGGCCCGACCAAGTTCCCTGAGGTCCGGCTGCACAGCGATTAAACCAGGCACAACAATCCCGTGGCATAGTTCAACACACTGCGATCTAATTAGACCTAAAGTGACACAACTACGACTTGACCTAGTTGAAAATAATGGATAAGGGAGGAATGGCGCGGGAAAAAACATTACATATTTTTAGATGCATATTACTCCAAAATATGCCAACGAGTTGACCCAAACGATCAAACAAGGCATAACCGCATAGTGACCTAATGAGCATAATTAAACGAGCATGGAAATTTGCATCATTATATACACGAAGGTACTACTTGATATAATCCGTATTTCACAAAGCATATTTAAATATGATAATTAAAATGACTTTCGTATACTACAGTGATTTATTCTCAGAAATGTGGCTTTTTTTGTTGAACTACACAGAGTGGCAATGAAGACGCAACACTTACATAGTACAGCATAACACATTTGAGCATCACGAAATTTTGTCATAGAATAGATATATGCAAGTGACACAAGAATATCACTACGAATCAGAAAAAAATGTTTAGTAACTTACGTTATTACCAGTTACTTTGGTCAGTATGAAACAAAAGGTCGCATTTTTTAATCTTTTAAAACCACAGCCAGGAGCGACCCATTGTGTGCATATACGACATATTAATCGTATTAAACGTTCATTGTATGCTAGTGGGATGCAGAAGTGCTCTGTGATATTTAGGTACTTTTAAAGGGCCTATACAGTATTTCGCGCACAACCACTAAAATAAAGAAACATGGTCTATCATAGCCGTGGTGTATATTCTATGGTGAAAGGGAGATAATCTTGGAGTAATAAAATGATTAAATAATAAATTTGCCAGTTTCTTTATAACACTGCTTCGAATTTTGCGCCTCTAAACGCATTTTCGACACTGCTCGTTTTGAGATTAATAAAACTGTATTATATTTGTCCCAAGTGTGGTGAAAGTATCACAATTTGTAAGTGGAAATAAATTGCATGAACGCTGTAGATATTCTTTTAAGACTGATCATTGCACTCAGTAGAGAAAAAATGCGCTTTTGAATTGCGAGCTTAATTTTCAAAACACAATTTACGTCTACATAGTTGTAGTTTTCTTTGTTAAGACACTAGTTGAAATAATTTCAGCGTATTATCGACAATGTTAAATATTTCAGTATAAAAATAATATTTTGACAAAGCATCAAATTTACGAAGTGTATAAAGAAATCGCTTTTTAACAGAACACTTACCATTGTTCAGTTTTATTTTGTCTTCATATGCTAAAAGACATTAGGTTTTACATATAAAAATGCTGATGGACACGTTTGTTTAGAAAAAAAAGTGTTTTGCCGATTATTGCGCTGAGAAACAACTCTGCTTATACAACAAAACAACTAATCGGTGAATGTAGTGCTCCAACATTTAATCATGTAGCACCACACTACATGTTTTGGGCTGTGAAAGTCTATACCTTGAAAATACAACTATAAAACAGAAAATGAAATCGCTACTCGGCAGAAAAAGGGCAAACCAATAAGTTCATAGATATACACAACAATGAAAATATGGCATACACACAAAATATCGCACACAAAACTTAACAACTAACAAACGTAAATTAGTTTACCTATCAACAAAGTTGCTCTACAGATTCATGTTGGAAATGGCGTCCGATCACATTACGGACTGTTCATCAAACACATTATGTCTGGAAAGTAATGCCCTTAATCAATGAAACAATAGCTCTTTTTTAATATGCTTATATATTTATATGTGTATATTTAATTATCTATTTCACATGTTCCACGTTTCAAATCAAACTTATTATAATAAGCTTCCATGCCCTCATTTGATACCTATTGTAGACAAATATAAATGGGATATTGCGATCATTATGCCGTCTATGAGATGTAATTGTTATTAAAGACTCAATCACGTGTCTTTATTTTATCACACCAAATTAACAGTTAGTTGATATTTTAATATGACAATGCACAGTTTCACATGCCCCAACAACTGATACCCAAAAGATGTATCCGTTGCATATCTTGGTTCACTAAATGGCTAGAATAGAGGAAGAAACGAAAAAAGGGTTGTTTATGCTTGTATTGCCTATTAGCTGAGTTCTTTATAAAATACATCTTTAGGAAAACACACTATTCATATTCCAAAGGTCAAGGTCACATTAGTCATTTAAACAATATGGTTGAATGGAAGTTTTACAATGTCATGCATTCATTTATATAACTTAACATGCCATGCATGACAACCACGCAATCAGACGAATAATTGTTGCTTTAAAACTTATAAATCGTTGTCGTAGTTCGTATTTACATCACTCAGAAAGAGAAAACACATGTCCCTGCTATGATCTCACATAGGGAGTGTGTTACAATGTACATTATGTAATTGATGCGAGTTCGTGTAGCCATTCTTCCAAATGCATTGTTTTATGGGATTTTAAAGTAACGTTTATGCGCCTTTTGTAACGTTGATGCATTTCCCAGTGGAATAATTTGAAATTGACATGATCTTATCTCCTGAACCCACATATTACCCACACATTCTTGCGATTACCGAATTCTTAATTGCAATAATATGATTATGCTCATTTATTGAACATAACGGTAAGTGAAGGTTAGATTACAAACAACGCATTCAAACACATTACCTGTATTTGAGCTGATAGAACTGTAAAACATGTTGATAACATTGCTGTCTTTGAAGTGGGCGTTACATTCTGTTCTCCAGCTGATGGTAATAATGATAAATAATGCTGATCACAAAGTGCTTAATTAGTGGTTTACCATTCTTGAAATCCTGCAGTCGTTTGTTTCTTTAATTGCATTTCATTACTTAATTAAATTTTAAACTAATGAAATTAGCATACCAAGAGACAAGTTGAGCAAGGAAACTCTGCAAAAGAAAGGTATGAAACAATTCGATAGGGAAGGTAGCACTCAACCTAATCAGCCGAGCACAGAAATCAGAAACACCACGACACAACTACCCTGAGCAATGCCCACATAAACCCATGCCAAAATGGCGACCAAATGAGGCACAACAACCCCGGGGCGTGACCTATTTTAAAACACTAAGGACAGTGACCTCACGTTATGTGACCTAAAGAGGCACAACTACAACTTGACCTAGTTTAAATAATGGACAAGGTAGGCATGGGTGGTAAATAATATTGCATATTCCTAGCAACTACACTGAACAATGCCCACACATGAACAAGGTATGAAAAAATCCGACAGGGAAGGTAGCACTCAATCCAACCAACCAAGCACTGAAATCAGAAACACCACGACACAACTACCCTGAGCAATGCACGGAGAACCAACGGCAGAAACCCGTGCTGAAACGGCGACCATTTGAGGCACACCCACCCCCTGACCTAGTTTAAAACACCAAGGACAGTGACCTAACGTAAATACGTCTTTAAGAAGCATTTTTGCGACTTGACCTATTTTACAATAATGAGCAAAAAGGGCCCAAACATATATGCCAAAAACGCTTATACAAAAATATGATAGTGACCGAACAGCACAGTGACCTGATTAAAACGTATCTCATCCAGTATCTACGTAAGATACAAATAATGAAAAGGGGGTGGGCGGTGGACTATAAAACGAGGGCAGGGGAAATTAAATTCCAATGACAAGTGGAAACAAAAATACACTGACACTGCACAGTACTGTAAAAAGGAGGGGGCGACTTGACCTAGCTTACAATTATGGGCTAAAAAACGGCGAAAATATATATGCCAAAAACTTTATTATAGTGACCAAACAGCACAATGACCTAATTAAAAAGTATATCATCCAACATTTCCGAAGAAATTGTGTTGTATCTTCGGTTACGTTCGACTAAAACAGTTTTTTGCCAAACGGAACAATTGCCATCGATAAGCCGTTGCAAAGAGGGTTATATATGAACCCACTCGATTATTATGCCTTTCTACGGAAAAATATTAATTTTAATACACTATACAATAAAGACATACAGCGCTCTTCATATAATATACACAAACACTCCAACAAGTTATCCTGCACCTTCTTTCAGTATCATCATCATTTCAACCCATACATGTGTAAAGCCATTGTCCTGTCCAAGTTCCTAACTAAGCAATCGCTATCGATTTTAACACATGAGTGCGTGTTATGGTCGGCATGTAACGGAGATTTCAAATGGAGTTATTAACCCAGCTTATTGTGATTTTTTGGCGTTGGATAAAAGTCATGCAGAATAATCAGGAAGCAATAATTGCAAATTCCACCCACTCTCTATTTCATTATCTGAATATTTCAATAAGGGCATTTGATTAAAAATAAAAGCTGCATTATAGCGGAAGTTTGTCAATAAATCCTATCTAATGTTCATTGACGTTAAAGCAGCTGATATCAGTCAGAATGTTTAAACTCAGCTAGTTTATATTTGCTCGGAAATGGAAGTACTTGAACATGGTGTATGTGAGTGAAAATGGTAGGCATCAACATTCTAGTCGGGATACACACATGTGATCTCTGTGTATATACCTGTATTAAGCCGAGTGTACACTTAGTCTAACTAGTAAGGATACACTGTATATAGTTCAAAATTTCGGTAGCAATAACCTACTTATATACAATAAAGGCATACTAGGTTGTTTTCCGTCTGAATATGAATGGTATATTTCCGTTAAAATATAAGTATTTACATTTTTATAACTTATATGTACTATTTTCTTCTAAATATGGAACATTTCTATGTTGAACAGTTTGATACCGCATGCATACTGCGTTCAATGATTAAATGATCTGAAATGTCTAATAGTATTATCTCGATGGGTTTTTCTTAATATTAAAACACTGTACCCAATTAAAGTGCCGGTATAGGGAATACTTATACGGCGAGAGTCCAATTTTGCAAAGGGTTTGTGGTAGGTGCGTCATGGAATTTATGGTAGCAATTATGTTTAAACATCGACAACAGTTGAATATCCTCACATGATGGACATGAGAACAGTATTAATTCTAGATCGATATCAACAACATTTTAAGATAAGTGGTCACTAATTCAAACCGATACTGCTGAGATGACACAAAATGATAGTACTTAAAGTTATTCAATATACTCTGAATGAATGATTTCCGTGTTGTGAGTTTTAGATGTCTTGGTTAAAGTAGATAAATATTCTTTGCTTGAGTTTGAATAAATTACCTGCAGGCAAAGATGATACTTAACATTAAACAAAAATAGAGGGCAAAACGCTCCCACCTTGAAGTAAATATACATAATTTACCCTTGCAAAGATTGGCAAAATTCACATTCCATCATCAAATCCCAAATGAAAATTAAGCAATGCCAGTGATATATCAGTGATTGTAACATTTATATTAGTTACACATCTTTTTTACATTTGTTTTGTAAAATATCATTTTATCTCAAATGTAATTAAACATGCGCTAAATGAATAATTTTTCTTTTCTGTAATGCTTGGATATTGCTCCATGTAGTTGTGTTATGTTGTATTTTTACTTCTGTCTTTGCTTGGCTGATTGGGTTGAGTGCTGCCCTTCCATTCCGAGATCCTCATATCTTATAGGTACGCTGATAGTATCATACATTTGTACATACTTTTTTGGCTCGTCAGTAAAATCAACGTGTTTATTTTTGTTTGCTTTATTTCTATATTTAGCATAACCCGCCCATGATCTGAAGATAAATACGTACGCCGTATGTAGTTAAAGGAAACTTACGGAAGCATTCTAATACCAACCGTTTACTTAGTTCTTTCAATATGACAAGTATGTTTATTCACAGAACAACGGTCTACTTTGATGTAAAAATAGCCGATATCAAAAGTTCAAAAGTGATTTTGTTCTGAACAACATCTCTTCAAGTAAACCTGGTCGGATTTGTTTTTCCGATTTGCGAATGCTTCACTTTATTTCATAATTTGATTCCAATATCGACGAACACATATTACGTTTCTTAACCCTGCTCTAGTTCAAACAGCAAGCATGTTAACACCGACAATTTTTTTCTCAGGTTGAGAATGTTGTTTTAATGAAAAACATGACATCGATACGTCGTCGGAGGAGTACGTAATTATTCAACGGAACAGTGCGAACATTGGAACGTTAGCTACATTACAACACGATGGAATACGACTTGATCAGAACATAATTCAAGGATTATTCAAGACTACAATACATACATTTTGTAAAGCACCTCTTCATAAAATTGTGCATATACTCGGTATACAGTGATATTCCCTCGTAAATACGACACGGTGCATTTCCATATATAGTATTATTATTTTGGTATTGTTGGTCAGTGTTACACATACATTTCAATTAAATAATATTATATTTGTGACATCCGGAGTCACGGACAGTTATAATTAATATTGTAATACGTTACGGTTAAATCATAATCAGCATTGGGGTAGAGGGTGTTGTTATTTGCGTTTTGACGGTCCAAAACTCGTAATAATTAAGTTTACATTTTCCTTCTTTAATCGTTGTTATAGTACCAACTAGATAGAATATTATATTGTTATAGCATGAGAAGACTTCTACGTCCACTGTTTGATTTAAAAATTATATCAAAGTTATATTCTTAAGTTTTTTATTTGGCGTTGTATATGGTGACTTAAAGCTGAATATGGATGAAACACTATGTTCTTGGAACAGTCATCAGGAACGATACGTAACACTTTTTTGTTAAAAAAATTATTTGAAACGGTTTGTACATAGACCACAGCCTTCAATTTCGTCAATTTAATACTGATTTTGATGTGTGTATTTCCATAATAACAAACCCAATGCCTTTCCATGAAAACGACCACGAACACACAAAGCTGGACAAACATGAACTTCTTCTTCCTATCCTTGTGACATTTTCTAAAATAGCATACCGTAATCTATCATAACAGTATTTAAGTTTTATTATTGCTTCGCCATAATGAAACCATTTTTGCACATTATGTTGTTTAATTCGCATTTCTAGATTCCAAGACTTTTGACTGCGAGGCATGTTTTTCTTGATTTTCAGCGTAGGAACTTCGCATTTTCCCAGAACTATGCATTCAATTGTTTCGAAATAATATGACTGATAGTTTCTATGGACACTCCCATCTGTGGTACTATTCCACGTTTTGCTAATGGATTCATCACATATATCACAAAACCAATTTTAGGTTTAAGTGAAGGTTTTGGCAATGTTGGGCAATCTTCAATTTTTGGTGCCATTTCACAATTACTGGAAACAGAACTTTAATAAGATTTCTTACGACAGATATTACTGATGTTCTCATTAAAAAATGCAAAATAAAAATTTACTTACACTTTCTTGATGCTTATAAAAGGGTCATTTTGTCTTAAAAACAGGAAAAACAACATTATCTGCTAAATTGTTGTTTTAAGCTTTAACCAAATGAAATATACAATGTATGATGATCATATGTTCAACTTAAAACATTTTCTCGCATGGTTTAAAAAATATTTTTCAATTGTTTTTATTCAATATCGCAAAATCGGTGTTCATGTTTTGTTCATAAATAAGTTGAACACCTCTCGTACAAATGTCTACATGTGAAATCAAGTGATACGCTCATAGTCAATGACAAGACCAACCTTGCATCTGTAACATTTACTATGAAAATGACTTCTTTTGTAAACACATGTGTAACGTTCAATTCAGCCCATTGGGGAAAATCCAATTTGCTATAATACATTAAGTGCAATTATCAAGTCACGAAGAAGTGGTATTTTTTTAGGAGAAACGAGCATGGGGATTTGCCCCTAGATATTACTTGAAATAATCCATATTTCATGAAAGATATTTAGATACGATGATCAAAAATGACTTTTGCATGCTTCGTACTGTGTTTTTGTCTCAGGATTAAAAGTTAAACTATATTTCACACAGGAATAAACAGAAAACAACCTATATTCTCCTGTATTCCCAAAATGATAAAAGTTGAATTAGTTTTAGATTTAAATTCAATTAGCTGTACACAAGAAGCGAAATTATCATAATCAAAGTTGGTATGTTATATGGCACCCGTTGCGTAACTAAGGTGTTATACAGAGCGCTTGTATATACTAGAAATTGCCTTCTTTAAAAAGCACTACACAACGGATGAAGCAAAACCAGTACATGCTTCCAATGAGCGCTCGTAACGATTATGTGAATACTGTAAGGCCGCAAACGACAAGTCAGAACTATTTAAGCTAGTTAAAAACGTCTTTGACAACGTCAGTCGTCAGGCAGTTACGTTTGAGTGACTAAGGTCGGTACGCCTACATGTTATTCCATTGCATATAATTAAATCTTATCAGAAAGTTCAGACACGAGTCAGATATCTACGAGATGAGTCACATTTTTGCCAATTTTTGCCATCAAATGTAGCGTACATTGCAAGCTATTTTGACTAACTATTGGTATATTTCGTATCACAGACATGTATGAAGTAAATTGGAAGTGGAAATTAAGACGAAAATGAAAAGCCCTTACTTTGCGCGCTTGAAAAGACGTTTTACAATTTTTGATGGTGTGATCATTCAAGCGTAACGGAGGCCAACGGAAACGGGTTCAACATGAACACTATGGGTACACAAGTCGACGGTGTTAGTAAAAAGTTATTTCGAGTGATCAATTTAAAAATATTGAATTTCTAATTTGGTTGCGAAACGTTTGACGCTCAGTATATATTTCTCATTATTATAAGACCCGTATTTTATCGTGACATTTGGGTTTACATGTAATGCTACAAGGTTCGTGGTCAAACTGTATTTTAAAAGGTTTGTGATAGTTCCCGTAGCATTGTCTAAATACATTTTCGTCTTAATATTTCATCACATAGTTAAACAGAATTACACTGTGTGACGATTTCTGAAACGTGTCCAGGTGTTAAAACATTGTCACCCAATAACGGATTCAAAGACCCGAATGAACAAATCTTATCAGGAGTGAGGACAAACGGAACGGTTTTTTTAATAAACGAGCGTTTCTTAAGTCCCCAGGGTTTCAACTCCCGAAAGAGTTGGATAGTATAACAATTCAAATAAGACTTATTTCAATAGTTGTAAAACGGAAGTTGAATGACACTCTTGGAAATATGTATTCTAGATTATTTTACTTGATTGAATGTGAACAGATTGTATAACAACAATACACATCATTAGAGGGACATCATAATAATGTTATTTAGGAAGTATACATCCTCTGATTATGTCCTAATACACTGTATGCTACTTCATTTGTCAACGTTCGAACATCGTTAACACCCCGTCATATTTAACGAAAATATGGCACCGACTTCAGAATGGAGTAACTGATCTCGAGAAAATTTGATCGTGCAATAACCTAAAATTGTGTTTAAGAAATGTTAGCAATAATATTTTTTATCATATAACAATGTATGTGTCGCCTCACGTAACGTGGAAATCGCTATTTTTTAATACAGAGCGACATATCACATGTTCAGTATCATACATGTCTAGTATTCTGAACCTGTACCATGCATGGGTGATGTGTTATATGCCAAAGATATGTTAACATTAACGACCTTAGCCTTTTTTGCCAAACTTATCCTTTTATTGGCAATATATGGCCGACATTTGTGTACCTCCACCCAGATTGGAACCCTGATAAGGTGGCAAGCGCGCTAACAATTGAGCTACGAAAATATTTACCTTTTTATAGATGGTCGATTGTCAATGAACCTAATAAAATTTCTTTAGAATATGTTTAGAACATACAGTGTCATAGTTGAATTATTCAATAAAAGACGAAATAAAGCTATATGCATGTTAGCATTCTAATGTTCAGACATTGATGCCATTTGCATACAACAGCTAGACTGTATGTATATATATATATAGTAATGATAGTTCGTTTATCTATTCCTCTGAACAGTTGTGTACATGTATTAATACTGAAACGCTTCATGAAAAGATTACCTGATGTGTTTGTTATACATTCAAGTTTAAGTCACTTTGATTTAAACCAACGGGTATAAATTATTTTCATATTTGATTTATCCGTTAGCAGAATTCACAATTCAATTTAAACCTTCTTCACAAAATTGACCAAACTGGCCTGTTACAGACATTATTAAGACAGAACATGTCGCATACTTTATCTTACAGACTCGTCAATCAACATTACAGTCAGAAAACGACTAAAGTTCCAAAGCAGAACGACATTGGCTTTAATGCAGACTTTGGAGGACATTGCAACAATAAATCATTGACCAGACTGATACAGATAAGATTGGTGTTAAGGGGGTTAACTGTGTTAAAAAGATGCTTTTACTTCCAAACTGTTCATCCAGCATTTACATATTTTGTTCCTATTTCAAACTAAAGTGCATGAAATTACAAAATTTAGTCGTGTTTATAATCCATCCCTTAATAATATTTATGAAAACAAAGCTTGTCATTTATAGTATAAAGCAGTATATGGATTTACCTGCTAATGTTATGTAACCGTGGTACATCCGATGTGGGTGGGTAAGCGCCGTCGTTGTTTATGTATGTCTTTTGATTCGTATTATATTTTGGTGTCATAAGTAGCTTTACATTCATGGTGTCTTCTACGGTAGACTATTTAGGTTAAACAAGAACGTTAACGTGCAATAACGAATGCGAACATCAAGAGAATGGTAATAAACTATGTAGTGTTTCCTGCTATTGTCAGTGTCTGAGAATGAGAGTCTTCGGAAAACATTTGAAAAATCAGTTATGATTTCAGTATTTGCAAATACATCTACGCACTGTTTTATCAAAGGACTTACGAACATTTAAAACTAACGCTCAAATTTAAATTCCTTATAATGCGTTAACATCTGCATATGAGGGAAATATATGGTTTAAAATCATTAACTGAATTAATTAACTTATGATTTTACCTATCGCTTTACCAGAATTTGAAGCAGTTACATAATTATAAAGGATTCAAATTTGAACGTAAATTTACGATTTCCGTTAATGCTTTGATAAAACAGTGCCCTGGAAGCTACATTAAGTCAATACAGAAACAGTGGCATTGCTTAACCACCCGCAAGTCATGTCGTGTTTATACAATAACACAATTATGATTGTACTTCTGACGTCAAATACGATCTAAATAATGGACCAAACTGTTTGGTGTATGTGTATTTCCTCAAATCCTCTGACCGCAAAGTTGTAGTTTCGATTTATTCCCCAGTACTCTGCATTTGAACGAGCACTTGTTACCGATAGCAAGTCACCATAAACACACGAGTCTGTCCTTAGAATGAACCATTCTACCGCGAGCAGGTCTAAGAGCTGAACTCAGTTGTTTGACATAAAAACTCTTACACCTTTTAGGCAACCGATCCTCGTTTATTTGTGCATATTTTCAGCTATAACAATAGCGTTTTTTTAGTTGCGAATGCCGCATTAAAACAGTGTCTAAATGTCTTCCACGACTTAACCGGCAATTATAAATGCAAACATCAGCGAAATGGCAATTTGATTTTGTTTTTAGTTCTTTCTATCGTCGGGCTGATTACCGCTAGATTCTGAGAATGTTAATCTTTCAAACTTTGAATGTTCTAACAATTCTCGCGTTAAACTAATGTTATTATTATTTAATGAACATCACATGCTATAAAACCTCTGTAAAATATGCTGGTTTGATAATTGAGAAAGATCTAATAGAAAATACTTGTGTCCAAAGTCACAGAGTACTGGGAATAGTTTTAATATTCAGTATGGTACAGTGTACAGCGGCAGGTATGAATATTCTCTAATGTAGTGACCGGATAAATAGAATAATAGGTTAGTGCCGTTGAGTGAGTATAAGTTTATCCGGCTCGGTGGCGGAAATAAACTACTGAAACTCATCCACGGCACTAACCTATTATTCTCTATATACATGTATATCTAAGGAAGTCAACATTATCATCGGTCACATATTGAAAATTCCAATTTGATTCACAGCTCATATATGATCGTGTTGCGTCTATTACTCTAAAGTAACGACATGCAGACACATAGTTTGAATACATTTATTCCAAATGCAATATTTTAATTTCACCGATAACAAGTGACCATTCGGTCAATGAACCGGGTCATATTGTTGACTTTTCCACCCTGGTGCTTCCACTCCACGAAAAGCTTGGGATTTTAATAGAGCGAGCAAATCAGTTAAATCAATGAACGTATTTGTTAGTTTAACTGACATACATTTTCCTTATTCATAATGTTATGATTCCTATACCACTCTTGTAAGTAAACAAGTGATTCATTTCAAGATCATTGTGCTTTTCAATCATGTTAGGCATCTAATGCAATACGAGCATAAACAATTAAAGTAAGCAATGCTGCATTGGCAAGTCATATACTGGTACGAGCTCGTATCATAGAAAAATAACTTTATTTAGAACATCTATTGGCTTAGGACGACTACCGAAGAATGTTCGAATTATAAAGAAACACAAACTCTACAGAAAACAACAAAACAGCGATGCCGCTATTTTATTTATGATTTAGGTATGTACTTACAAAATTACCACAACATATCGTTCACGTTATTATTTAAGTAATAAACATAAAGGATAAGCATATAAAGGCTTGTTTATTTGACTTTCGCACGATCAAAACATCTTATATTCTACTATCTAGTTATGAGCAAAGTCAATGTGAGTAAATCAAGTTATTTATCAAGAAGCAACTATAATTTCGAGATAGATTAGAACAAATTCATGCCCAAGTTCACCACTTCTATCCCGACTAATACTTGAAAATCTTGAAATCAGTGCATAACCAGGGTTTTGTGTTACTCGTTGAAATAATGTCAGCGTGTTATCGACAATCCTCAATATTTCAATTTAAAAATAATATTTTGACAACGCATTCAAATTTACGAAGTGTATAGAGGAATAGCTTTTTATGGAACTTTAACCATGGTTCAGTTTTATTTTGTCTTCAAATGCTAAAATATGTCTTTAGGTTTTACTTAAAAAATGTTCATGGACACGTTTGTCTTGAAATAAGATATGTTTTATCCGATTATTGTGGTGTTTATATTCCCTTGAGAAACACGGCTTAAATAAAACTAATCGGTAAATATTGTGCTGCCACATTTAATCAGTTAGTAACACACTACATGTTTTGGTTTGTGAAAGTCTATATAGCTAGTTTGCGATAGAAAAAAATCGTGTTTTTTTAAACATTCCTCTGTAATTACGAAACCTACATGTATGAAATTTTGCACGAATAAAAGAAATATATCTACCTAATACACACTGAAATTTCAGCAACATCAGAATTCAGTTAAAAAACTTTTGTTCATATTAAGTTCTATGTAACATATTTGTAGTTTTGTATGAAATATCAAGTTAGAAGACTTGCTACTTGCAACAGCCAATTTTACGGCCATGTGATACGCCTAACGGTATATTTACGTATTTGCAACCTGCTTAATATAACACACGCGAGGCCCGTCTGTGAATCTGACGAAGTACATGTTATTGTTGTACATTGTTTACAAGCGACACACCTAAATAAACTGAATTATACGGGCCTCCTAAGTCTCGTCTTTATAACAGTTATGTCAATCCCGACGATCACGGAGTGTAACGCTTAAATAATTGATAATAAATCATCAATTGAATACCAGATTACCTCCCTGCGTTAAACTGTAATTGAACATGTAATTTCAATATATAATAAAGAATAAATGTATTTTAATAGGTGACTAAAAATTATGGAATTCTGAATGGGAGTAGGTAGATAGTTATTGTAGTTCTGTGTAACTTTTTACCAATATCTGATGAATAGATTTTCAGAAATGTTACAAAAACACGATTTTTTTCTATCGCAAACTAGCTATACCTAAAGAGATAACAATGAACCAGAAAGTGTAAAAGCAGCAATATGTCGAGAAAAGATACACAAATAAATTCAAAGATGTACAGAAAAGAGTACACATACAATACCAAATAGAAATAAGAAGCTGTCAACCGTTCATTATTTTATCCGTCAACTTGGTTGATCTACACATTCATGTTGGAAATGACACCCGACCACACAGCAGGGTGTTCGTCAAACACGTTATGACTGGAACGTATTGTCCATGAACATGAAATAAAAGGTCGATCTTGAAACTGATGTGGCTCTTCCCTATTGTTATCCACACTTTCAAGGCTATTTGATTACAAATGGGTCATATTTTCTTTTTTATATGGACACATTGCGTAACTGTCTTTCAATACGTACCTGATTAAGTTTGTGTCATTGAAATTCTCTTAATAAATCTTGCATATATATTTATATGTGTATATTTAATTATCTATTTCACATGTTCCACGTCTCAAATGAAACTGATTAATATATTAAATTAAGCTTCCGTGCCCTCATTTAAGACCTATTGTAGACAAATATAAACAGGATATAGAGATCATTAGGAAGTCTTTGAGATGTTATTGTTATTAAAGGCGCATGCTTCGTTATAACAAATTCTGTCGTTTTAGACTGACAAACTATAGGCTATTCCAAAATGTTTTCGGAAGGAAATTCAATTTAAGAAACATATATGATTGTATAATTTCAGAATAATGTTTATATATGGTGGGTGATGTGATTATTGTCCTTATAAATGCCAACGTATCGTATCAGGTTTGTATTATTTGACATTAGGCACGTCATACGACCATTATGTGGCACCTATTATACCAATTATACCATTCGGTTTTATATTTGAACACGTGAGAAAAATGTGATATCTCTCGAATAAAATTCTCAGCTACATATATTTACTGTATAAACTTACAACCAAATATCGAAAGTTGAATTTCCAAGTTGGACATCTCTTGTATTTGATACTATAATTGTAAAACACACAGTTATATGAACGTTCCCAAGTGACGTTAATAGACGTGTCCGTATAAAAATAACTGTATGTCACAGTATCATTCACCCTTTGATTAGAATGGCAATCTTGCATGAACGGGTCACAACTGTAAAGTACTGCATTCACAAAAATGGATTATATTAATAACATGCTATAGATTCTGATATTCAATACACCCTAAAACACTAATACGGGTTTTTATATCAGGCCATTATGACAATATATTGTCGAAAGTAATCCTAGAAGTTACGTCTTACTTTTTCTCAATACTAATACTCTTATACGCAGTATAGTATATTCCCTTACGAAATAAAATATATTTGTCATGGTATGCTCCCAAGAGTGCTAATTGGTCAGTGTCCGTGTCAATAATGCATAAAGTATGCACAGATTGTACAGTCTGTGTTGATTGCTTGGCTTTGGTAATCATAAATATTAGTCTTATAAGGCTGGGTGCTAAAATGCTTGTCTCGATGGAGTTGTCCATAATATTCTGAGATAATACTCGGGTCCTTTTTCTCTGCACGCAACATTCAATGTACTACAGTAGCGGCTTGTCTTAAATATTTGATACTTGTAATAACATATGTGGTATGACAGACAGATATAATGTATATTCTGTTAAAACGATCATCGCAAATTAATGGATACGAAGACGTTGGTGTTTTTTTATCTTTGTTACGTTGTGCGTGTAAACATAGACAGTGTTCCCAAGAGGTTACTGTGTGACAACGTACATTCCATTGAGCTTAGAGTTTTTTTGCATGTGACAAAAGACGATTATAAATGATCTCAAGTTAATTTGGGTGCCGACATTTTGAGACTTTTAACATACGTAACACATACTAGAAAGTCTAAGCATTCTTTAACAAGATCATTTCTAATACTATTTAAAGTGGTGTGTTTAAACGTCGATTCCAGAGTTGGAAAATATTCGTCCTTATTGTTTTGGAATGAGTGAGTGACGTACTCATCTGTTTTGTTAACATTTTGTTATTCTACACTGGTGCTACCTGTGCCTCATTGTACTACTGGGCCCGTATTCATGAAGCTCCTAAGGGGAAAATATTCCTTAGGTTGATAATTTACCTAAGGTTTTATAGGAACTTCCTTAGTTTTATATGATTTCAGCTTAGATATCCGAAACCTTCTTAATGATGTACTTTCAGATTTCTAATGTGAAATCATATAAAACAGGGGAATTCCTATTAAACCTTAGGTAAATAATCAACCTAAGGAATATTTTCCCCTTAGAAGCTTTATGAATACGGGTCCTGGTATGCATGTCCTTCGTCGTGACAATTAACTTCCCTTTTTTGATTGTGTGTCATTGTTGTTTTAATCTAGTATCAAAGACGATGAAATTCAAAATCCGAGTGTTTAAAGCTTGCAAATATTGTCATACAATTTCTTTTACCCTCATGAGATATTCGTTATAAATTATCAGGCAGACTATGTTACATTAAAATGTTTTCAGCTACTTAATCGACAAGTTACTGAAGTAACCTAAAGTAAGTTTTTGTACATCATATTATTTATTAGCAACGTTTTATTGGGAAAATGTTACGGCAATACCATAACTTTAAAAACGTTTAATCCCCATAAGTGGTCAACAGTTCAGTAACTATGGAACATTGCACCAATGATATCACAGTTGCGTTACCGTCTAACATATGTCATTGAGACTGCATTAAATGCCAAACAATTCAACCAAACCGAAAAAGGCATAAACCGAATAGACAGGAATAGAGCGATGTTTCCATCGAACGTAAACGAACACAACAATGTCATTATTTGATAGAGATAAAGCGGGTCGTGCATGTAATAGCTATACTAGGTGACAACAGAATAGTTATACTTTACCGGCAACAGGTAAATGATATATACTGAGCGTCAAAAGTTTCGCAACCAAATTAAAAAATCATTTTTTTTAAATTGTTAACTCGAAAGAACTTTTGACTAACACTGTCTATTTGTGTATCCATAGTGTTCATGTTGAACCCATTTCCGTTGGCCTCCGTTACGCTTGGATGATCACAAATCAAAAATGGTAAAACGTCTATTCAAGCGCGCAATGTAAGGGTTTTTCATTTTCGACTAAATTTACACTTCCAATATACTTGATACATGTCTGTGATACGAAAAACACAAATATTTAGTCATAATTGTTTGCAATGTACGCTACATTTGAGGGCACAAATTGACAAATGTGAACATAAGGTGTTACTTACCATCGGTGTATCAGGTGTATAAATTACATTGTTATTACAAAGTGTACAAAAGACGACGTCATTAATCTTAGCCAATCTAAACTAACTAATTGCCTCTAATCCTATTATACAAAGTATCTGCTTGCATTGTATCTCTAATTAACAACTAATTTTACCGGCACTTACATGTATTACCTTATTCATTACGCTAGGACTGTTGTAATCGTCTTATACATGTATAAGGTAACACGCTACACCATTGTATTATAGTATAATCTCAATAATAGAATAACCATCCAATTGCCAATAAACACCATTTATAATTGAATAATTATGTCAACGCAAATAGCGCGTGTGATAAAAAAGGAATTGCATTCCCAGTTTACCCTTAATGAAAAAACTGTTTCCGGAAATGATGGTGCTAATTTAATTATAATATTATATGGTATAATCTTACCGGAAACACTCCCTTTTAAAACAAAAACACGAATGATTATTTTCTAATATGTGTTATATGATAGAACCACGTGATCATATCGCGAGTGATACATCTAAATTATACAACAAAAGTTCAGAATTATGATTTAGTGTAGCAATTGAAATAACGATTACGTTGAAGAAAATTCATACTTGATGAATGGACAGGACTCGTACCAATTGCTTAATGATTTGATTGACTTTCCCTTAGGACACATATCCTTACAGCAAAGTTATAGATCACCATTATAATGTCAACTATAATTAAAACACATATACATGAACCGATGTTTAGTAATTGGAGCCCCTTTTGTTACGTATATGCCAACAGTTAACAACGATGCAATGATTACAAGTACAACTATATAGATAAAGATTAACACATACACCAAAACGTATAGGTAAATAAGCCCTAAATGCCTACGTGGACCAAATTCAGATACAGTCAAATAGTCCGGTAAAAAAACTTTATAGTGACTGGAAATGGGGGTATGTCTTGACAAATCTGGAAAATGGTGTTAAATGCTTTGTATGCATGTATGTGATGTTGTGAAATGGTTTTATTCAGAAATACTTCGTATTCTGACTTAAATATGAAAGTGAAAGTAAGGTTGGGGCTAACGGACAGTGGGTAAATCCGTACATGTGAAAAAATGTGTTCACCGCGTTTGACGAACCAAATTTTTTCTTATATGATACATGACCCCCTACTTTTTTCATTTTCTTGAAGCTGGATGCTATTTCTATTGCTTAAACGATTTTGAGAGCTACCTGTGCCCCATAGACAAAAAGTTTACATTTTCTTTGGCTGACCAAGGTCACTTTACATTGAGTTAAAGAACAATTAAATTTGGTGTTTTTTACCTATAGTATAGACACAACCATGTCGACATTAAAGTGTATTGAAAATTTCATATACAAACATGTCCAAATTGTCAGACATGTTGTAATTGCTCCTTCGTCAATCTATATCACATATTTCTATAACTTTGCATGCAAATAGATGATTCTCCATACATGTGTACGTTGGATTTGTTTTGAACCCTACACATTCAATGTAAAATGTTAAATGACAGTTAACCGACCTTAACGGCAGAGCAGATGTACGTGTATGACTGTTTGTAGAACGTTTTTTGTCTGAGCAGTATAAGTGAATCCATTTGATAATTCTAACAGGCACGATATTTTTCTATATTTCAACACCCTTTTCATTTGTCATCTAAGATTTCGATTCGCTTATCTGTAGCGGAGTCAATTGTATTTATTATAACATTTTGTCTATAGAAACGGATGTATATTATTTCTATTTATTCGATGTGAGTTTAGTACATTAATGACGTTAAAAAAGTTGATCAAACAAAGTAGACCAATGACTTACCTTTGACTTTCAGACTGCAAATTAGAGCAATTATTCTACATTGTACGCCTAAGATGAAGCGCTAAAAAGAAGCTAAAATAAATTTGCTTTGTTTGCAGTTTTGCTGTTAAAACGGTATGAGGATATCAGACAGGAAAGGAAGCACCCAATTTACCCACCCGAACACAGAAATCAGAAACAACATCAAAACAACTACACTGAGCAATTCACACACATAAGCCAAATAAACAATCGAAAAACCAAGTCCCATTCGAAATAATGCAGGTTGAATGTAAGAATAGCGGTTGACATAATTTAAAATAATAGGCACGGTAGGAATGGGGGACATTACATTACATATTTATAGCAACTACACTGAGCAATGCCACCACATTAGCCAAAAAAACATTACAAATCCTAGTCCCCGCCGAAAAAAATGCAGGATGACCTAATTTCACAAAGAAATAATTCAAAGCTTTTTTATGAATGTTCTTATCTATTAATCTTTCTAAAACAACGGAAATTACAACAACAATGTTTTTATTGTTGTTCTTTTCTTTGGTATAACTACTATATGTTTCCAGGCTACGGTTGCAATGTACGAGAGGTGTTCAACTTATTAATGAACAAAACATGAACACCGATTGTGCAATATAGAATAAAAATAATTGAAATATCTTTTTAAACCATGCGAGAAAATGTTTTAAGTTGAACATATGATCATCATACATTGTATATTTCATTTGGTTAAAGCTTAAAACAACAATTTAGTAGATGATGTTGTTTTTCCTGTTTTTAAGGCAAACTGGCCCTTTTATGAGCATCAAGAATGTGTGAATAATTTTTTTATTTTGCGTTTTTAATGAGAACACCAGTAATATTTGTCGTAAGAAGTGTTATTAAAGTTCTGTTTCCAGTAATTGTGAAATGGCACCAAAAATTGAAAATTGCCCAACATTGCCAAAACCTACACTAAAAAGTTAAATTGGTTTTATGATATCTATGATGAATCCGTTAGCAAAACGTGGAAAAGTACCACAGATGGGAGTGTCCATAGAAACTATCAGTGACATTATTTCGAAACAGTTGAATGCATAGTTCTAGGAAAATGCAAAGTTCCTACGCTGAAAATCAAGAAAACATGCTTCGCAGCCAAAAGTCTTGGAATCGAGAAATGCGAAATAAACAACATTATCTGGAAAAATTGTTTCATTATGGCGAAGGAATGCTGAATCTTAAAGAATGTTCTGATAGATTATGGTATGCTACTTAAGAAAAGGTCACAAGGATAGGGAGAAGTTCATATTTGTCCAGCTTTGTGTGTTCGCGGCCGTTTTCATAGAAAGGCATTGGGTTTGTTATTATGGAAATACGCACATCAAAATCAATATCAAATTGACGAAAGTGAAGGCTGTGGTCTATGTACAAACCGTTTTAAATCAGGTTTTCAACAAAAAAGTGTTACCAATCGTTCCTAGTGACTGTTCCAAGAACATAGTCAGTTTCATCCAGATTCAGCTTCAAGTCTCCATATACAACGCCAAATAAAAAACTTAAGAATATAACTTTGATATATATTATAACCAAACAGGAGATGTCGAAGTCTTCTCATGTTTTTACAATATAATTTTCTATCTAGTTGATACTAAAACAACGATTAAAGAAGGAAAATATAAACGTAATTATTGCGAGTTTTAGACCTTCAAAACGCAAATAACAACACTCTTTACCCTAACGCTGATTATGATTTAACCGTAACGTATTGACAATTTACAATGATTATCTATACTTCTTGATACACTACTTTACACAAAATAAAAGTTTTTATTCAATTTTATTGTTAGAGTAACAAAATATCGATGTTCATTTTCTGTTCATAAATAAGTTGAACACCTCTCGTACTATCAAAGCGATAGACTGTCGGCGATTCAAGTCATTATTTTGTCGTTTGCATACTACAATGTACTGTTCTTTTTGTTACTTGGTTGTTCTTGAAATGTTGTTTTCCCTGCACAATTTATTATTTTCTTGGCGCATAACATCAAGTTTAACCAATATACTGTAAAAACCCGAAGTTCTTTGTAATTGATCTGATATTCTTTACTTCATGCATATATTAAGATTGCATCATAATCTAAGAAGTAAATATCACGAACACAGGAAATTGTCACATTAAAGTACAATTAAGTTTCTCTTATAATAATCTGAAATCTAAATATAGTGATTCTTCATCATAACACTCTCAAAATCACATTGAACAGTCCATTTATATAGCGTCTTGAGCTAACAGATATTACTAATACGTTACTAGTATATTAGATTCTTACTTATAAATGATGAGATTGTAATTGCCTAGTACTTGATAATGAATGAGCGAGTGCGGATTAATATGTTACACTAATTCGTCCAGTATTAGATTCGGAAAAGACATTAGGGAATAATAGTAATCTTGGAAATTATTCCTGCATTTAGTGTATACTAATGAACATGTTATGTTCCGAATCCCAATATAAACTACACGCTATTACGAGCTCCTTTGTCTAAAACGTATCGCTAAATGCGGGACATACAAATTACATTACATTAAGTAGTGGCTTTTAGTTTGCTGACTATGTCAAAGGTCGGTATTTGTTGTAACTATATGGGGTTTGTAATGTAAAGAGTAACGTTTCTCACTTCATTTTGTGAAATATGCTTAAATAACCATTCATGTTGATGTTCAATACGTATTATGTTTATTCTCCATTTCTCGACTTTCTAGCCTGAAAAGTATATGTTCTGATAATGTTTGCAGAGTAAATGAACACCGCCGTACTTAGACTGCAAACCATGGATATTCAAGTCAAGCAAACAATCCTAGTCAATGGCATCATGTTTTTTTTTGTATAAACTGTCCGATTGATTAAACTATTCAATGTTGGTAATATTGATGTGTCAAGTAACGGTGGTGCTTTTTGTGACACATTAGTCCTTGCTTTAACAACGATGCCAATATTGTAGAATATTATACGTATATTTCGTACCAATTTGTAATAATATAGGTTGATTTTTATTGTATTGTTATCTTCATAGGCGAGCAATGGTGTTGAATGTAATAAACTGATATTAGAACTCCGTGATTGCGGGGAACAGTACTTTTGTAACATTTATAACATAAAACGCCTCCTAAAACGTGTTACAGTTGAGACATTTTCGGTTGTATTTGTAATATGTACACGTTAACCGCCTCATGAAACGTCAAAGAAGACATATATATGCTACACAGTTAAAGTGGGTCATATAATAGTGTTATATCTAATATTAAAGTATATACTATGAGGAATTTATGGTGTCAACATGTCCGCCAATCAAAATTGTATTGTATTTTTGTATAAATCAGTCAAGGATTGTCACCGTAGATGGTGAGACGGTGAGTGACAGTGATTGTATCGTTTCTCATTTAAACAATGGCTATTGATCAGTTTCGTAGGTCAAATCCACTTGTTCTCATTTTCAAGACATTTTCAACATCGCTTCCGTCTAAGATATACATAGCTACGATAAAATAACGGTTGCATTTGGTAGACATGCGAAGAACATACTGTTAGGACGCCAATGAGCATATAAGATGAATAACAGACACAAATATAAATGAACATAAATTTATTAACCAGACTATGTATTTTTTTACATCAGCCTGGTTTACAAATAAATACATAAATATGACAATAAAGTAATCAAATAGCATATAGTATAATACCAAGACTAAATTATTATTAGTCACTAACCTTCATTATGAAACTTTAACTTTTCTTCTTTAAATTTATCTTTGTCTATCTTATTTCAAATACCGAGCGACGTCAATTGAAATCCGATTTATTTATACTAACGGTTTGTTTACGTCGTGACGTCATGAGTCATAACGTGGAAATACCCAAACTAATAATGACTGAGGCTGCGTCGCAGTGCATGCTGGTACTTTGGCGGTGAGTAAAATGAATGTAAACAGTGAGTTAATAAAGTGGATTAAATGTCGTAAATACGATCAGATAAGAATAAACAAACCTGGAATAATGTTATACGATACTTGATAAAGATGCTGAAGGTTAGTGACGGTAATTAAACATGTTATTTTGCTGAGAACAATTTATTTACGATACGTAATAAGTGGGTGGGGTACGACGAAATTGAAAATAAATACACGATAATATGGCACTGAGTGGCATATCAATACTTCATGTTAACAACACAATAATGTATCGAACACTTTAGTGGGTGGTTTGAAAAGACAGTTGTTACAAACGTACAATACACTGGTCTATACATATTATTCCAATGATCAGACAACGGTTTTATAATGATTTGTGAAACGGTTTTGACATACACAGTACATGCAATGCCATAAGTTATAACAAAAGCTGATGTGTTACGTTATAGTTTGTTTCCTGAGTTTCTTTGGTATCATCCTCTTCATATTCGACCTATTATATCTCCACAACACACCATTAAATATTCAAAATATCTTATTCGTCGCTATTTTTTTTCTTTTCATTGTTTTAATTTCAAAAACTCTAAAAAATAAACAATTGAAAATTGTTATCAAGTGTTTGCATATTTTAGTTAATATAGACAAATAGCTTATTATAAATGATATTGGTGGAAAACAAAATAATGTGGAATTGGGTCGTTATGAGAACTAATTCAAAACCAAAAAGGTGAAAGTTTTAGCAAATTGATGACATTGTGATGACACTGGACGCTACAGGGAACTACAGTGTAATCATACCATGATATAATCACAGCATCACAAGACAAAGCTTAGTGTAAACGTTTTAAAGCGTTGAATGTATTCCTTCAGAATATATCGGAAATAAGCAACTATTGCATCATAATAAATTCTGCTTACAATCACAAAATGTTGTTTCGATGCCTCTCATGGTATTATATCGAGTAATCTGAAATAGGTTGTGTTGGAGAAATACGTAATGTTTTAGAATATATGACCATGAGTTCATTCCATAACTCTGGATAACTTGATTTTTTATCTGGTGCCGTGAATTCATAATAATATAGCGGACTGAAAATCCAAAGTTAAACAGATACGGAACAATTGCCTAGCAATCCACGCTCAATTGTGTTTTATTTCAAAAACAGAAAATGTTTAAATCGAAAGTTGAGCTATTTTACTCAATGGAAAACACCCCTACTGACTTATTGTAGTGTGGTGCAAGAAAACCTGATAGGCTAATTATCGGCCTCGTGATGAACGTGCTTGGGTATAGTCCAGTCATTTTAACTTTTAACCTCAAACTAATTGCAAAACAAACAGTTTTGTGTTTATATGGTGCGTAAAGCTATCCTTAGCAATGTACAAAATGTCCTAATTGAATATTTGTGGGACTTTTTGAGATATTTACAAATATATTCAATTGTCATATGTTTTCGCGATATTTGTCACTTTTGATGTAAATAAATCTTGACTTGTACCAGTAACTTATTTTTACATCGTGCTTAGAGGCCGCAATTTTGGTCTGATTTTTATGAAACTTGGCAACAATGATCATCGTAAGCTAATCTAGGTAAAATAAAATTTTGAGTTAACCGGAGCCAAAATCTAGGTCACTAGGTCAAAACATAGAAAAAACAAGATATAGTCACCTGGGGTCGCAATTTCGACCTTACACTTGTGAAGTTTAGTCACAATGATCACCTTACAAAAATCAAGGTCATGTATGAAATTGAATTAACCTGAGTTAAAAACTAGGTCACTAGGCCAAATTATAGAACAAATCTTTAGAATGCACCCTTTTTACCTAATATTTATGAAACTATGTCACATGGATCAGGAAGTCAAAATGTAGGTCAAATTCAATATTTACTAATCATGAGTTAAAACTAGGACACTAGGTCAAATAATAGAAAAACCTTCATGCGCCAAAAAGTCGCATCAATTATTTTAACCTTTTGACCTAATTTTGACCCAAATAACTCAATAACATACTTGTCTTAGATGTTTTGATATGAGCATTGTGACCAAGTTGCATAAATATTAGACCAAAATTGTGAATTTTGTACCTACACGAAGTTTACCTTTGATTTTAACTAGCGACCTACTTTTTGACCCCGGATGACCCAATTTATAACTTTGACCTACATTTTGTTGATATTATTATTGTGACTAAGTTTCATAAATATAAGGTCAACATTATGACCTCTAGCGACTACACAAGGTTTTGCAACAATTTGACCTAGTGACCTAGTTTTTTACCCTTGATCATCCATTTTCTACCTTGGCCTAAATATTATTCAGATGATCACTCTGACCAAGTTTCATAATCATAGAGTCAAAATTGTGAATACAAATGCAATTGTGGACGAACAGACAAAGAGAACAATCACTATTTCTCCAGAATCGATAGATTCGTGTACATTTTGTATATTGTCTGTATTGTATACTGTCCAAACACAAATATCCCTTTTCCATAAGTCACATATGTATACAACACACGATATGTGTAAATTTTAAACAAATTGGATTAATATTAAAGAAATGAATACAACTTTTGTTTCCCCTTCCAAGTGCTATTTTGAGTCATTTTGTCGACATTTGAATGGGTAGTATACCAACACGTAGACTGGCATATATATGATAAGTAAATTGTCTGATGATAAAATCAATATTTGTATTCGATAGAAGAAGGTTGTATCTTTCAGAAAATATAAGCTTTAAGGTGCAATAAGTAAATATTTAACGACTTACACGGGAATTATTAGAACTTAAAATTTCCCATGTAGTATGAAATAAGGAAAATGCTGAAATTGCTGCCAAAAGTGACCTTAAACATGTCGATTTTTTTTAATTTTCCCCACTGAACTCGCATATTTGACGTTTTGTCTGTAGTCGATAATAGTCTGTAGATGATGAAAATGCAAAGAAACTCTGTTTTGCAATTTGTTTGAGGTTGACCATATTTTTTAGCTTCAATGACTGGACTAGTAATGCAATTGCGTATTCGTCAAGAATAGTTCATCATGTAATTATAGTTTCAATTACTTGGTGCTTTACATCATGTTGAGTTCAATATCTCGTCGATTATTGGAATATTCATATGCTTTTGTATTTTATTACACGAGTTGGTCTTCAGATATGGTTCGTAATGAGCATAGGCATGTAATATTAATCGTTAACAAGCCCATAGAAGCATTTTAGTAAACGCATATAAGTCAGTTTGAAATCAGACACCCAATACATAATTCACTGTTTTAATTGTCATGCAGGTTTCTTCCCGTTACTTTATAAATGATATACGTTACTAAGAGCGTTATGTATAGTTACCACTGAATTACTTTCACAACTATGACCCGACAACCATATGGCTATAACACGACAACCACATGGGTTGCATGTGCAACTTGGACTTTCAGCCTTTTGACTGAATGACAGTCGAAACATGACCTTTCAGTGGATTTGTTCAATGGCACGTTAAAGTGTTTGGCATTGTGCCGTGTAACTGTGGTATGACGGTTTTCCATAGTTACATCTCTTGGTTGTATAAGTTGAGTACGATGCATTCCGTGTCCGAATTATTGAATCCGTTTGTTATTTATTCAACAACCAAATCAAGTATTTATTTCGGCTTTATTTTACTAACAGTGCGTATATTTTACGTAACTCAACGCAAAAAAACATTTCTAATCCGTAAGTGCGTTATAATAAACGTTGGCGAATTGCTGCACACATATACGAAAATAAATTGCATTTTGAGCGTAGGCCGGGCCTCAATATCACCAATATAATTCGAACATTTATGAAAAAATATACATTAACGTTCGATAAGAGTTGATGTTTAACAATTTATCCTCTAATTACTATTGCCTAGTCATTGCGTAGACATAAGCCAAAACTTACGAAAGACAATGAGCCAACTACTTTTAAGTTAGTACAAATGTATAACACATTTACGCAAATACTATTCACGTACGCAATAGTATCGAAAACTTTAAAGTAACGCTATTCAGGTTTAATAAAACATGTACCATGAACATTGTCCTTTTCCAATTTGAATCATTTTTGGGATCATGTCGGTCTAAATGCGTCCCTAATTTGAATCACCATTTTGATATAATATATATGTAGTTGTGTATCTGTAAATCTCACTCTATGTCGCACAATTATAGTCGGAAGCATCATAATCGAGATGTATACGAAAGAAGACAGAATAGTCAACCGCATACCAATTAACATATCTCATTAGCGATTCCAATTAACAAAATCATGTTTACTGAAAATGACGACAATACAATACTAAAGGTTTTAAACATATGGAGAAAATTGGTAAATGAGAACATAAGATTGTGAAATACATACTTAGTAGTAATTGAAACATTAATACATAACACACAACAGTCATTTAGTAAAACTTTAAGGTGTTGGACATTCGTCAATTCAAATTGCATATTCAGATAGTGAATTACTTATTCGCCATTCACACGCGTCCGCTACATAATAAACTTCTTCATCATCCACAACAATCTGCCACTGACGCCCTTTATGCTGATATATTGCTGGCTTAGAAAATGAGTTCGTAAGGACTACTTATGACCTTATAAGGCTGATGCATATTTGAAATCTGCATCATAAGGCGTTTCTGAAGCGCCTAAATTCATACAAATCGGAACTAGTCATGTTGACCAACTGGAGTGGAGTAATTTGCCATGATCGATAGAATGTGTTTTTTTAAATATTTGTATCGTCCGATCATGTTCCTCCCATACAATTAATAAGATTGAGAGTATTTACATAATTCAATTTCATTTGAACTACAGATGTAACGACCCCTTTGTACTACCAAATACCATGACGTTTTGAATAATTAGGTTAAAGATTGGAAATCAAATTAACCAGTCCATCAATGAAATGAAAGTACATGTTAATTCAGCGAGGGTTTTCTTATTCATATACTAGTAATCTAAGTATTGATGTTACTATGCACCTAAACAACTTAGTTCAGTCAACACTTTAGCTGGACCGCATGACGCCATTAATGATCAACTAGTAATTAATATTGCCCAATGTACCTGTCACTACCTGTCACTACCAGTATACCAACACGGCCATAGTCGTTTTCATTTGACAATGTATGCAAAATTATAACCTTCCAAAACCAGTATTCGAGCTCGGACTTCTATGGTGGCAAACAACTAATTTTCTTTATGTCCGTTATGTGGTTTTCTTCCCCTTCGTTTCCTTCTTTGTTTTCTTTAATTCTTTGTCGTCTTCGTGTCGTTTAACTGAGTGTTGTTCCTATTTTCACTTCTTTTCTTATTCTTTTCTTCTCCACCCATTTCTTCCCTTTGTTCTTATTTCTATCATCTTCTAATTTTACCTTATACTCGTTCGTTATCTTTGTCTTCAACATCGTCGTATTATTCTTCCGTGTAGTTTCTCATATTCAAAATTAACAAGCTAATATATTGACAGATGTTACTTGAAGGTCATTACTCGTCGTGTGTGTTCGTCATATTATTGCTAGTTGTGGTTTTGTTTGCGACAATGAACTATTATGGTATGTTCTATAACTTATTAAAATAATAAACTAGATATCAAGACGGAAACGTACGGAATATTTTAGAGTGCCATGTAAATACTGTCACACAATGTGAAAGTGTTCAAGGTAACTTTGGTCAGGCGTTGGACTGAATTGTTGGAACTCTTTCGAGTACTTTGCTTGGTTGTATTACACATCTCGTCACAATCCAACAGTAATTCACTAAAGTCTTGCTTTTTCTGAGAAATACACTATTAGATCACCTAGCCTCAATTTTGGTTCGATTTAACGACAATCGTGGGAATTGTTGGGGGTTGGTTCAGTATTTGATCGAGAAAAAACATACAGATGAAAATTAACTTTTACTCCCTTAATATTATTATGTTCTGGTTATTTGTAGTGTGTCTTCATCGAACTGTGTATACTAATTCTTTCCTAATACCAGACAACCTCAGTGTACCTCAGGCTGTCAAAGTTTTCTGATCTCTAGAGACATTGTATTGGGTAAATGGTGTTTCTAAACTTAATATAATATGATGCTAATAAACAACTTCAAATTAAATAAATTTCAAAAACAAATAATTGAATTTGCAAAAAGGAATACATTTTTGAAAGAGAAAAAAAAAACATGGGGGTAAAAGGATGTTAAGCTTAATGCAGCCATATTTATTATTACTTATCGTTATGCACCGGGCACACTAAATGTACTTTAGATAATAATAGGTCTTCACAATAAATTCATAATCAAGACAAATGTCGTCTACGGTTGGGACATAACAAACACGAAACGAATTATCAATTTAGTATATTTCATTAGAAAAGACGATACTGAATGCATATTTTGATAAATGTATCCGTTGGCAATATGTGTTATGGTAATAATTACATTTAAGGTGAATACATGTTCAGTGTTTTAAATTTGTCAAATCGGAATGCGTTAAAACAATGCGTCTGTTGCACAGTTTTATTTGTAAATGGGAAAATATTGTGTCTGGGGTATACTTTCACAATACATTTCCCTGTCAAATGTGTTACTTAGATTCGCTGCACCAAGTTGTAAACTAATTATAATACTGAATATTTTACAGATTCAATCATCAGATGTTCAGATTATTTATGAAACCATCCTGAATGATACATTTATTAGTCGTTATGGGGTAGTAAATCGACTCATTTGAATTTTCCCTTTTTTGTGAGATTCGAATTGGGACATTATTCGACGTTGCTAAATACAAATACATATTAAAACATATTATATATTGGTAAATATTATACGAGGGGTGCTCCAGAAATAATAGGACTTTTCTCATGACTTCTTACTCAATACTTACATTTAATGAAATGTGTCTAATATGCTCAGCAATGTATGCTCTATATACAGGGTGTTAAAAAAGTTCGTAGACACTTGATTTTGTTCAATTAATCCAAAACCATTCAACATACAGTTTTAAAACTTGGTAGGAATTTAGTACTATACATTATCTTCATGTTGTGATTCTAATGATATTGTGTTCAAGAATATATGCACGTGACGTCATGACGTCATCCTTGGTAATTTTGTAAACAGCAATTAGACACGTAGTTTTATCGAAAGGTGGTGGTGTAGAAAAATTATGAATTTCTCCACAAGGGCTCAATGTTGTTTTATACTGTGTTGCGGGTTATTTAATAAAAGAAATATCCAGCATTCTGTGTGATTCTTGTGGTTTGATTGTTAAGGGAACGGCTAAATATAGGAAAGAGGATAGCGATTAGGGGTTACACACTCTGGAGGTCCTAGCGGGATATCAGCAAGGGGGTATACGATAACGAACAATATTAAATATAAGCGATGTAAATATATCAGAAATGTTGTAAAAGCACCGACAAATGCTGGAAACGAATTAAGTCATGTTATTGAATGGATTTACCTTCACAAAAACACAGAAATGGTATTTTCACAAATACCCCACCCACCCGTATCTGACTGTGAGATAGTATAAGAAAAAACTGGCTTTTGTTCGAAGATATAAGAACCTTTTTGAAAATGACTGGACGTAAATTGTATTCTTAGGTAAGTGTATTAAATATTTGTTCCATGAGCTAAACAAACAAAATTATTTAGTATGGTGGTCTTCGGAAGATAACGTTCCATAGGTGATCGACGCCAATAAGAGTTCAAAAATCTGGTTTTGGTGAGCAATTGTCAAATGTGACCTCAAAAAGTTCAATATCATTTCTGTTGGTAAAATCGTTACATCTGACTATAGTGAGGACTTATACTTTCGAAATACCGCTAAAACTTCCCTGGCATGAAGAGGTTACCATAGTGATATTAAAAACATGCATCTCATCCGGTACCAAAATTGGACTGATTTGGTGCAGAATGTTGCCTGTTGCGTACCCCTGCCAGTACCCGGTAATACATTTGTGATACTGTTTACCACCTTATACACAAAGAAGAAAGACCACGCAACTCACTCGACCGAAATAAATTTGAAAGCCTCATGAGTATAATGGACTCTCACATTTGCAAAGATCGAGTTCCTAAAACGGTGACGTCATTTTGACGCCTTCCACATTTTGCGTCGTCACGTGGGTCTATTAAACCCTTGCATATCTCATACATCACATGTCAGATCGACTTAAATAAGATGAAAATAAACAAAGGAGGTCATTGTTGTCACTAATGTGTCGAAAAAATGTGTAAATGTTATTTGAAAATAAAATGACAGATAAAATAGAAATGTCTACGAACTTTTTTAACACCCTGTACTGGTAGCAACATAATTTCGTTGTTGCTGATGATGATCATACAAAGCATTGTCGAAAAAAACCATGTTACGCCAAGGCGGGTCACACTATTATTTGTCATTACCATCCTTACTGGAAATGTGAATATCTCAATAACCATTTAAAAATATTAACGCCTAAATTTTTATGGCATTACGTGGATGACTTTGACATGCACATGCAAACTTTCGAAGAAATCGGTCCGTGTTTGTTACTATAAGTCAGTAATCATGGGTATGCATCTAAGCGCGTCATGGATGAAAATGACGTCAACGCCAATAAACAGAAATCGCGCGATTGTCAAATGATTGTATTCATTTGGAAAACCAACATCACTAAAAAATTAAATGATAAAATGCATAAAATGTAGTGGCATTAAGCAGTCACCTGTATCATAGAAAATTAAGTTGACGTTAATAAACACTGTTTGTACCCTGATAGATACTCCAAGGTTTGAACAATTTCTAACATCATTGTTACACAGTTTTGTGAACAGGGTTACAGAAACATCTTAAAACACTTGTAACAGTGTTATTAGATCTGTTTAAAAATCAGGATGGTTATAAACACAAATATTAAATGTTTCTTTATGCTAAAATACTGTGATTGAAATGAGACGTCATAATAACGTCACGGTCTGATCCGCCTCCTTGATACATAGCATATTTAATGTTACATAAATTTCATAATTGTCATCCAATCACTTTGATACTTCGCGTATTTGTCAGTGAAAGATCAACATTTAATTATATATGATTAGTTTTCTTAATTTCTTATTTGCCTTGCTGCTATGAAAAAGTCCTATTAATTGTGGAACACCTCACGTATATATAAACTACTTATAACACTGCATATTACAGATTCAAACATCAGATGTTAATATTATTAACGAAACCATCTTGTATGTAACATTTATTTGTCGTTATTGGGTAGTATATCGACTTACTTGAATTTTATTTTTTTGTGAGACACGTATAAAACCTTTTGTGTTTGATACTTTTGCAGGTGCTTAGATGCTGATACCACACCTACGTAACGTCTCGTATATGATGCCGTTTGTTTATGTTAAACCTATCACTCGCTTCTTGTACGTATGTGGTAATATTTGAGATAACGTCGTTGTCAGAGAAGGACTTGAATTCCCAAAGGCTCCTATGTTCACCATATTTATTTATAGAGATAATGAAACTCTAACTACTTCACTGATGTCTAACTAAATCAATAGTCATTGTTGTTAAACATGGTATGTACCATAGTGTCAATATCATATCATATGATACTATGAATAATGCATTAAATGAATTTCGAAGTAAGATATAAAAGGGTTGGTTAAATCAATAGTTGATAAATACGTATCATTTTGAAAATGGTCATACACAGATCAGATAAAACCAACCTAAAACAGTTCTAGTCTTTTAAACCCTTGATCAGTATTTAGGTCAGATATTACATGTTTACTTTAGTACATGTAATTGCCGAAAAGCAAAAACCATAATGTTGAAAGCGATCATAACAAAATGTCAAAAGACAATGACAATCAACGAGAAACATCATAGCATGCAGATACATGTACATGCATTCGAACTATTCGTGGTCAGTTAAAGATACCCGTAATCGGATTTATTTATGCCGTTTCTGATAGTATGTTAAAGTACTACTCATAAATAAATCTAAACACATAGTGGAATGGCAACAATGAACTTATCGATGAATGTGGAGAGGTTTGACGTAATGTTGCGTAATTGACCGATTCACAGGAGACATGTTTCAAAGAAAATATCGTTTCCCGAGCAATTAACACTGGATATGCGATATATCCTCTACCCTTTATATTACATTCAGTGGCCACATTTTCTGCTATCAAAATGAAAGGATTAGTATGGAATCTGTAGTGGCATTGTACATAGCTGTAGTGGTGTTGTACATAGATGTAGTGGTGTTGTACATAGCTGTAGTGGTGTTGTTCATGACTGTAGTGGTATTGTACATGACTGTAGTGGTATTGTACATGACTGTAGTGGTATTGTACATGACTGTAGTGGTGTTGTACATGACTGTAGTGGTATTGTACATAGCTGTAGTGGTATTGTACATAGCTGTAGTGGTGTTGTACATGACTGTAGTGGTGTTGTACATGACTCTAGTGGTGTTGTACATGACTGTAGTGGTATTGTACATGACTGTAGTGGTATTGTATATGACTGTAGTGGTATTGTACATGACTGTAGTGGTGTTGTATATGACTGTAGTGGTATTGTACATGACTGTAGTGGTATTGTACATGACTGAAGTAGTATTGTACATAGCTGTAGTGGTGTTGTACATGACTGTAGTGGTATTGTACATGACTGTAGTGGTATTGTACATGACTGTAGTGGTGTTGTACATAACTGTAGTGGTGTTGTACATGACTGTAGTGGTGTTGTACATGACTGTAGTGGTGTTGTACATGACTGTAGTGGTGTTGTACATGACTGTAGTGGTGTTGTACATGACTGTAGTGGTGTTGTACATGACTGTAGTGGTGTTGTACATAACTGTAGTGGTGTTGTACATAGCTGTAGTGGTGTTGTACATGACTTTAGTGTTATTGTACGTGACTGTAGTTGAACTGTCCAGGACTATTTAGTTGATGTCCCTTGAATTTGGCAAAAAGGGAAGCGTCGAAAATTAGAATAGGAATAAAAAGGCATCAACCTGTCATTGTTTGCCATTTCTGGTCCTTTATGATCATGTAACAGTTATATGAACTATTATATTTTATGCATTTTCTTAAAAGAAGACAACTACATGTACACAACATTAGTGTAAGTGATTTCTGCTTTGTTTTTATGGAAAAGTTTAGAAAATGTTATTATATTTTGCAATATAGGACATTTTATAGATTTTGGCAGGAAGTTTGTCGGCTATATTGGATTTTGGATATTGAGCTTTGAGATTTAGATATCTTTATAATTCCAAAATACACTTCGGAACAATATATAGTAAAAAATCATGACATTTTTGCATGAACTTGATATATAATAATTTGCCGACATACACTAATACTAGTAGAAGATGTTTCGGTATCCAAATTTGGATTCATCCGGATACTATTCAACATAATTTCTCATACATTACTAGTACTATTGTCACAAAATGATTCTCGCATACAAGCATATTTAATTTCAATTGGTTTTGCCACATGTTATATCAGTATACAAAAAATGTAAGAGCTTTTTTATTGATTATGCAACATAACAAAAGCGCGAATAATATAGAAATATAACGAAATCCTTCCTTTTTGTATGGGGTAGGCCATTTATAAAACGGGCTACAAAAGCTTAAAACTCAAACAAGGTTTCCACTTTTGGTTAAATATGTTGCATAAAATCATCTCTATTGAAATCATAAAATGAATACAATGAATATGATTTTAATGAGATTTGGCAAAATGCCAAGAGTTGAAACTTAGTAGAAGTATAAAAACACTTCTTGCTTTTTCTTAAATGAACACAACTATATATATTTATGGTTAGTGATTTCAGCTTTGTTTTTATGGAAAAGTTTAGATAATGTGGCTATATTTTGAAATATAGGGCAATTCATTGATTTTGGCCGCCATATTGGATTTTGGATTTTCAGCTTTGAAATTGAGATATCTTTATAATTCCAAAATAAACTTTAGACCTATAATAAGTGGATAATCATGACCTTTTTTGCATAAAATTGATACAAAATAATATTACCGGCATACACTAGTATAAGATGTTTGGGTATCCGAATTCGGATTTATCTAATAAAATTATATTGAATATTCCACTTTTTGCATTTTCTTAAATGAACATACCTATATATGTGTTGTTGCAGTTATTCCAATATTGTTTTTATGATAAAGTTTCGAAAATGTTACTAAATTTTCATATATAGGTAAATTGTCAATTTTTGGAGGGAAATTTGGCGACCATCTTGGATTTTAGGTGGAAAGCCACACTTATTATTTTGCCAACAAGTGAAAATGGAAACATTAGACATTGTACTTCATTAAAATGTAAAAACAAAATAGTATATGTTTGGCACATTTTTCGTCATTCCAACTTGACTATGTGGTATGCCAGACAGAAATAGTTTTTAATATTATGTTAAAACGATCGTAGCAAATTAAAGAAAAAGAACAAGTTTTCATTATAACGATGTGCGTGTAGACATAGACAGTTTCCTCACGAGGTTACTGTGCGAGATAATACCTTCCAAAATTACATAGGTTTTTTTCGGCATGTGACAAAAGACGATTATGAATGATCCGAAGTTAATCAAGGTGACGACATTTTGAGACTTTGAACATACGCATACGCATACTAGTAAGTGTTTGAAAGTCTGAACACAACTTAACAATATATCTACTAACACTTTATTTAGTGGTGTGTCTTAACGTCCATCTCCGATTTGAAAAAGTATAAGCTGTTATTGTTTTTGAGGGAGTGAATCACGTACTCATATGTTTTGTTTTATATTAACAGTAACTACGCGTGCCTTATAGTACTAGTGATAGAGGCGTTCTTTTTTGTGAAATCTGTCTTCTGATTTAAGAATGTGTGTCAATGCTTTTTATCTAGTATCGAAACAGCTGAAATTCTAAAAAAGAGGGACTTAAGGAAGAAATAAAAACCCACAATTAGATAAAACAAAACACCGACTAATAAATGAAGCTCCAAAGCTGCCGATAAAAAAACAACCAATATTTCCATGTCATTTATTTTACCCTCATGAGATATGCCATATTGATTATGAGACAATGTTAAATTAAGTTTTCAGCAACTTAATCGACAAGTTACTGAAGAGATTTTAAGAACGTTTTTGTATATTATATAGTTATTATCAACGTTTAATTGGGAAAAGGTTAAGGTAATATGATACAAAAACGTTTGACCTACGCAATTGTGTAACAGTTAAGGAAATATGGAACAATTACCAACGCATAATATTACAATTACGTAACCTTCTAACATATGTACTTGATGACTGCAATTAAAGAAATCAACTCCTCGACAGTCGAAAGGGCATACATCGAATGAAAAGGAATATATCAATAGAAACCGCTCTCACGGATGTACCGGTCGAACGCAAGCAAGCAAACAAGGCAATGTAATTAATTGATAGATAAAACTGTTTATGCTTTGACGCGTTGTACAAAAACGAAGGCAAGAAGTAACATTGTATTGCTGAGTAGAACCATTCAGTAACATTATACATGTAATGAGCTAAGCGTATTACGTTTTGCTAGCCTCCACAGATAACTTCAAACGCTCCCGTTGTTTTATTAATGTATTTTAGAAGCTATTTCCTATTTTGGCTATTAGTGTAGTATCACATTCATAAATCGTGCATAACAACTAGTTTAATTAATTTTACGATTTATTGGCAATACATCAAAGTTAACTTGTTCTGTAAATGTTATTTATAAAAGCCTGGCAACACTTCTTTGTGCATACATAGGACACTTGTACAACAGTTTTAGCTTCATAATTCTGTAATTAACTGTACGTTTCCGCGGTTTTAATGTTTAAGGAATTCTAAATTGCAGACATTTGTCGTTCGGAACAAATAGCGAACGTTAAAATATCTAGATATTGGTCTATATATACCCTAGATGACATATTAGCCCATTTAGTAAATTGTAAAGATTTGCCGCTAACCTAACAACTTTCGATGATTATTTAAATTTTGTTCTTGAACACTTTCGTATGAAAACGGACAATTCGCATATCCAATAAATCACAGAGAGAGTTTCTGTTAAAGCTGAAGCGAAAATGATCTAATGGATATGAAAGCATAATTCTTTTTCAGTTTTTGATTTTTTTTTAAATATGGTCAGATATAGCTGTATATACTTTAACATAAATAAAGTATCTACTTGCTATATAATGACACACGTTCTTAATTTCGACTTCAATGTATTCAACGGTAATGTTAACCTAACTTCTATCGATTATACACAAACGTCAACACAAGTCAGCATTCGTCATTTTTAACGGGACTGCCTTCATTAAGGGCTGACCTTTTGTAACCGTACGTTTTTTTTTATATGCTGTCATCCAAATAAATGCTAACATAATTGACAACATGAAGCACAACACATATATACGTGCTATCGAACACATTTACAACGGCAGAGCAAACCTACCGACACAAGAAAAAGCACGACAAACCACTCTAGCCCGCAGAAAAGGATATTGCCAGCTTAAGTACTCAATTCAAAATGGTTGAAAAAACTGTGAACTATGTATTACGCGCATTTATGAATGATAACGTCACACACGCTAACCGCAATTTAATTTGAATTTAACGCCAGTCGTTTGAATTAACATTGCGTCATAATCTGCATTCAAACCATCCATACGTACACTATTCACGAAATGAACGTAAACATACTACATATAGTTAGTGAGAACGAATTTAGCCGAGGATTTTTTCGCAAGCTGACGTCAGGGGATAAGGTGACTGATCCTTAAATCCGTTGAAAACCTTGACCTGTGTCTAGTTATGACGTCATCAAATTACGTGCATCCTTGATTGATAGAATGATAGGCTTTACTATTAGCTTTGACCATAAAACATTTCAATAAGTTAGGTCAAAGCGTATAGAAACAGTGTAAATGGTTCAGAAAATTAGCGATGCATAATAAAGCACTTATCGTAACGGAAACACTCCCTGTTAAAACTAATTTAGAAGGTATTATTATCTATCATGTGTCATATAATAGTGTCATGTGTTGATATGAGAGTGATACATCTTAATTATATAAATAAAAGTTCACAGTTATGATTTAGTGTAGCAATTAAAATAAACATTTACGATAACGTGGAAGATTCTTACTTGATGAATCGGTAGGACTCGCACTAATTGCTTCAAAAATTGATTGGGCTTCCCTAAGGACAAATTTCCTAACAGCAAAGTAATAGATCAAAATTAAAATGTCAACTGGTATTAATTCGCATATAGTATTACATAAAAATTTAGCGATGTATAGTCTTGGAGCCAATTTTGTTAAAAAATTTACACATACGTTGGTGAATAAAAAAGTTCGTAGAAAAATATCATAACTCACAAACCACAGCTTGAAATGATTTCAAATTTGATATAACGTGATCATAAGTAAAACAAAACAATTTGTCAAATTTCAATGAATTAGTCAAAACTACATGATTTTTTTATTGAAACGCCCACATGCTGTAACAGCGTACTAGAGCACGTCAACGTCATTTGATGAACGACGTCAAACTTACTCCACGTTAGTCAATACTTACGTTAACGTTTTGACTCAATTTCGCTTCTCGTGGGACTAATATGTACGTGGAAAGTTAAAAAAAGTCCTAGGATTTTTGTCATAAAACCGCATTTTTTAATTTAAAAAATCTAATTTTATATCATATGAAGTTTCAAACCTTATTCTACAAACAAACAGAGCAATTATGAAGGTAAATTAATACGCAGTATTATAGTTGCAGGTGTTTGACACGTACTCCTACCTGGCACAAAATGACGTCGTGCTATTTTATACGTCGTAAGTGTCACTCATAAGGCTATGAAATACGATTTTAATGATAATGGTGATGAATACATGCTTTTAACACACAGAGCTATATACATGTATATCGTTTGTGAGAATCGCATGTATTTTGCCGAATTTTATATCGAATATCGGGGTGAGAATCCGCACAATAAAATGTTGATATATTGAAAATGTCGCGGTAACTGACGTTACCATTTTTTTATTTCCTATTACTTACATGTCTTTCACGCTAGAACAACCATCCATAATACCCATGTAGCATTCTCAAACTGTAGAAATAACTGCAGAAATATGTCCTATTGTAGTTACGATACTTTGCATACTATTTCGAGCGTAACTTTTGTGTTCCGAAGTTGTCCCTCATAGAGTTCAACTTCTCATTATTTCAGCATCTATAGTTAAAATATCGTCATTTTTGCAGACAAAGTCCAACATGCAACCAGTTCTGCTTTTGAGATGTTTCACATCTAACGATAGGATTGTAGTAAAGATATAGCTCATAACGTAGTCCACATCAGTGGTTGTTGATTGACTGCGCCGGGTGCGCGTTACTATGGTTTCAAAATGGACGATTACGGACGGATTTGACGGAATTGCGCGATAAATCGGATATCACTTTTTCGCAACTGAATTCCGATTTAATATCATGCATTAATATTTGTACAATTTTTAAAACTGTAATCATAAGGGCTCCAGTCCTAGTTCTTTTTGAACGTCACTCGTAGAAATTTTTAATAACCATCGCGATAAATGTTTCTGCATTTTCAATTGTTTGTTTAATATCGTGTACGAATTCCCATCAAAATAATCTAAGTGTTTTGCTATAGTATCCGCTATTATAAAGCGCTGGTCCTCTTCGACGACGTTGCGAACCAACGTCACCAATATCGGGTGTATTTTATTCGGTTGTCAATTGCTGGTATCCTACACAAAATCACTAAATCCACTTATAAATTGATATCTATTTATTTCAGCATATATACGAAGGGTGATCACTATTCTGTACTGATACCCGGTCCCATGTATGAGACTGGCTTTCTTTTACTACTGAAATAAGTAGTTAATAGTCAATTCTGGAATGGGAGGTGGATTAAAAAGGGTATCGATGCGTTATTGGAAACAGAAAGCGGAAAACGGCGGTTGGTTGTACAAAATTAGATTATTCAAATTTAGAATGAAGCACGACCTATCAGGTTAAGGACGCAATATCGAAATAATCCTTTTGATTTGGAGTCAACGATTTGATATTTGTAGCCTATACTAGTCTTCGTTTTCGCCAGTTACATTTGGTTGAGATCTGTGCGTCATATTTTGCAGAATTTAACGGAAAGTGTCCCTAACGCGCAGTTATTTTTTGCTGTTTATCCTTATTTTATTGACTCCGTTTGACAGAGACTCAACAATCACATAAACAACGGAATCATATGAAAATAGCCAATTGGGAGCGCATAGAATCCATACACAATTAAGTCAAGTAATTTTGGAGATATCGCGAGGATTTTACAAGTTTCGAGTTAAGTTTCATAGCATGTCGTTACTCAGAAATAACGTTACGTCCGAGATGCTCGATGGTGTGTGCTTCGCCATGGTTACAAAAAGTAACGTCATCAAGTAAATAATAACGTTATCATAAAGTAATTTTAAACAAATCACGAGATAATTTATTGATCTACAACAGCTTGTAATTTCATTACTCTAGTTCAAATATTTCAGAATTGAGAAGGTTAGTCCTTGAATATATTGATAACCCTTCGTATCTGCACGTTTCAAATCAGATAATAGAGAGGTTGCGAAAGCAACGTGTACGGGTACGTGTACGTGTAGATTCCCGTACACGTACTCGTACACGTTGTAATTTAAAATTGCTTGCGAAAGATAACGTGTACGTATAAAATCTAGTGACAGTTATAGCACGATTTTCCCATGAATCGAAATGAGTGTTTGTATAGTTTGATTAGTCCATGTTTCATTTGATAAAACGATTTATCCGTGCCTACGCATACATGTGTGATGTGGTACACATACCTCTACAAGTCCCACTACACGGCTTAACGTGTAAGCCCTACACATACCTTGATGACGATTTGCTCAAAAAGTAGTTCACTCGTACACGTACACGTTGACGTTCGATTTCGCAACCTCTCTATTGTTTCTGATGCCGTACGTATATTCTAGCAGCTCATGGTTCCGTAATTCCGGTAGACCGTTTTACGCCGTTTTCTCTATAGAGTTGATTCAAACATTATTTATCACAGATAACGTCTGCAATTTTAACAGACTTTGTAAATGATATCATGCAGTCAGACATAGTATTCTGACGGTTTTTTGGAGGTCCTGCAATTGAGATATTTTAGAAAATTTGTTACAATATGTTTCCAATTATTGGTGTGTTCCGGTATACGTTATTGCCCTTATATAAGATATAAATATTTTCAAAACGGTTATCATCAGGTCGCTATACTTCCATGTATATAAAGAAAATACCAATATATATTAAGTCAGCATAAATATGTCGACAATAACTCTGAAAATAAAAAAAAATTATGACAGAATTATACGAGCATTTTTATTCGCCCACGTACACCAATGCGTATGTTTGATAGACATTAACATGTCGACATAAACGTGTATTGAAAATTCTATATGAAAATGTGTCCAAATGGTCAGAGAACTGTTGTAGTTGCTCCTTCGTCCATCTATGCCACAAGCATCGATAGAAAATATGCATGCATCAAGATGATCTTCCCAACATATGTACGTTGAATCCTTGTATTGACCCCAACATATTCAGTGTCAAGTGTAAACTGACAGTTAGTTGACCTTAACGGCATATGTACATGTATGACTGTTTGCCGAACTTTGTTTTTGTTGGAGCATTATAAGTGAATCTATTTTATTATACTTACAGGCGCGACATTTTTTAACATCATAGCATACTTTTATTACGTCATCTAATAGTTCGATTCGCTTATCTAGATCTGTTGCAGAGACAATTGTATTTATTATAACATTTTGCCTATTGAAACGGATATATATTTACTCAATGGGAATATAGTACACAAATGACGATTATATCATGTACTGTGTCTACATCTATCACTTTTGCACATAAATAGAAATAAGAAATACACTTACGGTAGTTATGTCGAAGACAAATAAGATGTACTTGGTCAAATGAAGAAGACAAATTACTAACCTTTGACTCCCAGACTGCAAATTATAGTAATCGTTTGACATTGTATGCCTAAGATGAAGTGCCACAGGAAGTACTGTAGTAACAGTTTCAAGACGCCACTGTAAATAGGTTTATTTAGGTTTGTAGACACAAAATTCCTTTTGCTTCTACAACTAGAAGTTCCATGGAGAAGAATCGCGCTAGTTCCTATCAAAACAAAATAGATGGCTGCCTAGCTAAAAAAAGTACGTTTTTGTCAATATATTTTTGTAAAGCAATTGTGGAAACTGAGATATAGCTATTAACCTTCTCAACACTATTCTGCACATTCCGGTATAAGTAGATTCTTCAACCGCCTCGTAGTTATCTTGGAATGCGGGTCACATGATTAGATTTGAGGAATTTTCAATCGAATTCGGATGTTAGAGCGTAGTGTTATGAGCTAATTTCGACCGTTTCGCCTAGTTATGCACCACCGTATACGCATTTGTCACATACACACCCTTTCAATTAAGCGTTAATCGTACGTACAGAGTTACCTCCCTTACCAAATGTGATGTAAAGCGAGGGCTCTACAAATACACGACACTTTACATGCAGTAGCGAACAGAATATTTAATCGATTGAATTGCGTTTTTTCGTTAATCACGTGTTTTGTAGCTGTGTTTTTTTTTCAATTAAGATGTTTATAATGTACTTACAATGTACATTTAATATGTTACATATTTGGATGTGGAGGAAACGTGTGGTTTCTCGGATTTTTGTCCATCAAAAATGGTCAATTATTGGCCTTAATTTCCAAACAGATCTACAGTTGTATTAATGTTGTAATTCGGTTGATTGGCATGCACCTTTCGTACATTAACTTGAGCGTTAGAGCTACGATGCAGTGTATTATTGTACTTTGATAAATGCTTATTTTGCCGGGAATATAAAGCGCAAGTATTTTCACCTGGTTCTTACAATACTACGCCATTATACCTAGTTAACACATAGACATTATTGCAATGTCTCATTTTTTTTACCAATATGATTCACAAGTTATGTGTTGTTTATTATGGATTGTAATAAAACAAAGACATATTTAGGTATTTGAATAAAACTGCAGCACTGCACGTATATTAAAGCCACACGATGATGTTATTACTTGATTATTATAAACTAATTAAACACAATACATTATTTATATACAACTGCACTTCAAACTAACATCACAATTAAGAATATTTTTTTTTATTTTAAAAATAATACATTTAAATTCAAATAGTAAATTGCAATTCGAGTGATGGAGAAAACATAACAAATTAAAGTGAGACAGACACTTAAGAAGTTAAGGTGCTTAAACCCTAATGCATAAATAAAATATTGTCAGAAGATAAGGTGTTAAAAACATAACGTATTAATAAAGTCTATGTCAATATTGTGCTGTATAATTTATAATGATTTGCAATAAACAGCATAGATCCTCTAATGTCAAGATAAGCCACCAAGACCATCCTCTAAATTACTTTCAGAGCAGGATACTAATATACAACCAATCAGTACTATGTTGTCACCATCTGTCATCTTAATATACCGAAATGTTGATCAGTGTTTTACTTCAAATGATTGACATTGATTGACACTTTAAAATCAACGTTTGGGTTATTATTATAAAAAAGTATAAAATATATTTATCCAAACCACGGAGGTCTCTCGAATTTCGTGTCCGAACAAAAAGTGTAAATTAATGGACATGTACTAGTATGACTTGTGCTGTAATGCTCATTTTGATGTTTCAAATATATTTTATTGCATGATTTATAAACGTAGACACCATTTAAAATATATAAAGTACTTTTCTTATTTATATGAAGTTCTAATGTCCAAAGGTTTCATTATGAAAGAGTAAGATTTGGAACAGACTACATTGTATTGCCAAACAATTTAGTTTTCCCTAAATAATTATAACAAAATATTGCATATAATTGATTCTGATTTAAAGTTATTCGCCCTTACTTTCATTGATTGCTGTAAAAAGATAAACAATACATTAATGTACTCGTGTTGATACGTAACAAGTAAGAACTTGTGGACATGTATACTCATGCCACCCGGATTATAGTACAAACTATATCTAGGAAGAAATTTCCACCCGTGTAAATTAACGTTTTAATTTCTGACTGGATAGTCGTGCTCTTGATATGGCTAATATTCTATACAGTTATGAAGTGTAATGAATTATTTAAATAAACATTTTCTTTATGCTAGTACATATATAAGTCAGGTTTCAATGAGTGGATTGTGCGCGCGTGATGCATGGTATTTAGGTTCGAAAAGCATTGCTTTCCATCTAAACCTTTAATAATATCTTTTCTGCACTATAATTGTTGGAAAGCTTAGTCTACATAGTTCTTGAAACTGCAAATAATAAACATATTGAGCAAGTTAAATGCCAATTGTTGAGTATTGAATTCAGTTCTGTATTTTTTTCATTTTCTCGCCCTTGAAATTCCAGTTCAGAAAACATGGCTTTTAATGTTTAATTATTAAAAATACATTATCAAAAGTCACATTATTAAAATGTCGATATAATCTTATTTTCGTAAGTGTACAAATTATAAAAATCGACAGGGTAAACAAGATTTATTGAGGTTTAAAGTTGACACATTTTTTATTTCCTTTAAATGCTAACGGTTATCGTCTTGTATATTCGCTTTGAGCCCTCACATGACGTCATCAAATGGAGACAATTCAATTACGGTCTTAATCGAAATTGTCCTTGAGAAGTTTTGTTTTGTGTCGGTCACAAAATTAATAGTCTCGGGCTGTAAAATGGTCGAAAAAAGGCAGCGTCAAACGCAAAGTAATCTACGAACATGAACGACACAAAGTCGGAAAACATATAACTGACCGAATTACACGCGACAAAAACAACAAAAAACTAAAATATTTAACAGCAAAAACATTTTTATACAGTCATAGAAAAGTCAAGTGAGCATGGCCATAAACACAGGATCTTCTTCAAAAAATTAAACACTATGTAAACATACTAAACAGAAAGTTGTTCTATAATGCATATATACTCCACCATTTAGATTACTGTGGTTCTATTTTGAGAATTGTAGCAATAGTCAACTCGAAAGTCATTTTAAGATGACATTACCATTTTATATTGCATTATGTATATTCCTTATTATTGAATTGTTAAGTGTTTTTTTTTTCGATTTGCCATTTTTTATGTGACTGTTGCTGTATATATTATGTAAATGTGTATAATTTCAGAGGCTCACAGGGAAGATCGGGCAAAGTCTAACAATGTTGCCTCTATAAATAAAGTCTGTACAGTGTATTATTATTATTCTTATTATTATTAATCAAAACTACATAAACTATTTCTATCATTGTTACATTGTATGTATGAAATTAATACGGATCGTAAAAGATGCTTTCAAATCAATATTTGCTGAATGAATCATATATTAAAATAAAATTTTCTTGTGCATTTGTAAATACAGTGCTTGTAAGCTTTCCTAAGAGATGGAAATAAGAGTAGGTATGACTATCGGGCATGATAACAGTATGTCTGTTCACGAATAAAATTTTATGTCTCATAAAATGTTTTATTATCAAACTAATGCCTTGTATTAATGTCCATTTTAGAACGATAAGGGGAGTTAATCATGGATTGATTGTTTGAGTATTGATTAGTAATTATAACGGGTGAGCAATTGTTACGCTTCACCGCTTTCCATCGTGAAATCACGCTAAAATTATTTAGAACGATTTCAGCTAAAATTGTTTTACACAGACATTCTCTGTGTTCAACTTTTGTTTGTTATTGCAAACAAAGTCTTATTCATCTAGAATATCAACAGCTTGCAAGGTTAACATTTACGTTTATCGCTCAAATTGCGTTTTTTGTTGGGGGTCACTCATGGATAGTGACCTTAACCTTGCTCAGTGCGTGATCGCTGTGTGATTAGTTACTGTTCTCTGGAAAAGTTTGGATCATGGAGGATTGCAGTGAAAAAACGGACGTGGTATTATTTGGACACTCTTACATAAGAAGACTAAATACTTACATGTTATCTAACCCTGGAAATGAAAATCTGAGACTAAATCGCTTGAAATTTTGTGTTCTTGTGAAGGCAAAAGGTGGACTTTGTGTTAACAATTCCAAGGAATGTTGTAAACTTTTGAACTTTGACTTATCGCATAAGCGCAGCATATGTTTTTTGCAACTTGGTGGTAATGATATATATTCAAGGGATTTGTGTATTGAAAAACTTGCAAAGAATATAGTGTCCTTCGCAAACTTTATAAGTATATCAAAAGGTTTTAATTGTGTCATTATTGGACAAGTGCTACGACGACATCCAAGGAAAGTAGGCACTTTCTTTAACAACAGAGTGGTCGAATTAAATATCGAACTTCAACGTCTTTGTCGCCAACCTGATTTCTCATTGGTGTTTTGGCATCACAGGGGGTTCTGGGATCCAGAAATATCTCATATTGGACGTGATGGAGTACATTTACTACACACTGATGATAATGTCAAGTATATGAATAAATACCTTCAGAGTATCAAAAGTGCAGTCCTCCATGTATCCAGACGACTAGAGAAGTAAATCAAGAAATTACACCAGCTAAGTACTTAAATGCATAGTATCTAGGCTGTGAAATTACTTTAATGCATAATAACTAAAGCTATGACCACTCATAATGTTGATAAAGTAATCGGTTGACATCCATATTACTTTATACTATGTTATTCAATGATTAACATTATATTGCTAAATGTGGTTTGTTAAACATAGCTTCCATTAAATTATATACTGCATTGTCTTATTCCCAGCTTTTGGGTTTTTAGAGGATGAAGTGTAACCGAGTTTATTCCTGTGATTAATTTATCCATTGCTCTTACCGCACCCACAATTGGTGTAGTTTTGTTATTTTAAATGTTTTAACAACATGCTGCACCCACGATTTGTGCCTTTTATTGTCAAAAGATCTGTCAATTCATGATTTCACCCACAATTGGTGTTATCTTATTGTCATAGATATATCATTTCATGATCGCACCCACAATTGGTGCTATTTTATTATGAATGATTATCAATTCATGACTGCACCCACAATTGGTGCTTTTTAATTTGAAATGATTATCAATTCATGTTTGCACCCACAATTGGTGCTTGTTTATTATGAATGATTGTCAATTCATGAGGGCACCCACAATTGGTGCTTGTTTTACTATTGGTGTCTACATTCTGGCTAATTTATCCTATTTTGCATATTGTCCATGGTACCACATCGTTAGCATCAAATTTGGCTGGTATATCAGTATTTTATATCTTCCGGGTTACAAAAGCTACCAAGAGTGAGTGGTCCAGTATAGGTCATATGTTAACTAGCCAGCACCTTAATCTGTTATGTCTAGAGATTACACACTTTAGAAGTGCGTGTTGTAATACATACTTTAATCAATTGTAGATGCCGTCAAAACGTAGGCAAACTAACACCACTCCATCTGCCAAAAAAGCCAAGACATCGAGAACTGTGTCATCTTCTTCAGTGGTTGATATTGACACTAACACCACTCCAGCTGCCAAAAAAGCCAAGACATCGAGAACTGTGTCATCTTCGTCAGTTGGTGATATTGACTATGATAAGCTGGCAGCTGCTATTATCAAACAACAGAATCCTGATGACATTAACCCTGTTGTGCCTGGTCCATCTTCTACATGTACCCCAATTGTGAATGTGGATGAAATCCAGGACTCTAATACAGATCAATTTGGTTCTTTTCTCCAAAATATTTTTTCTGGTGAGTCGGTGGGTTGTCACAATGGTAATACTTTTCAATCCCCTCCTATATCTGTATCTGAAGGCATTCCTCTTGGCACTAATATCTCAGTTAGAATTAAACAAAAAATTTGGAACAATTCATTCATTTCCATGAAATGTCTCTTGCCCAATTTTAAAGAGGACAATGTGTCAATTAATATCGACTCGAACTCCATTCAATTCAACAAAAAAGCTGCCAATCAAGATAAACTAACTTTGAATCAATGGACTACTGCCTTTTTGATTTTTATATGTATATATATAGAAAAATATCCATCTGAAGCCAGTAACCTTTTAAAATACTGCTCCACTGTCCGTGAAATTGGAGCATCCCATGGCGATGTCGCATGGCATTATTATGACGAAAACTTCAGACAACTTCGTCAGTCCAATGCCATCCCATGGCAGGTACCAATCACAGAGTTTATGGTCAAAGCCTGCACTATCCATAAGCCCTTTCGTGCCCCCCCTCAGTCCAGCCAGGCAAGACTCTGTTTCAACTTCAACAATGGGACTAAATGTAGAGCTACCCCCTGTCAGTACAGACATTCCTGCCAAATATGCAAAGAATCCCACCCCAAAATTTCATGCCCAAGAAAAGACAAGTCAAAGTCTAATAAAAAATCATCCAATTACAAAACTCCCAACACCAATCAAAAGTAACATTTTATGTAATGAATTATCAGGTTATGATACGTCCTTGCGACACAGTATTGTTGATGGGTTTAAATCAGGTTTTAGGTTAGGTTGCACTGAATTCCAGTCAGAGTCGACATGTCGCAACCACTCTTCTATTTACCAAAATCAAGATCATGTACAACTCAAGCTATCCAAAGAAATGAATTTGGGTCGCATTGCTGGGCCGTTTCATTCGAAACCATTTGATAATTTTCATTGTTCCCCTTTAGGCCTCATCCCAAAGAAATCTATGGGTGAGTTTAGAATCATTCATGACCTATCATTCCCAAAAGGCAACTCTGTGAACGACCACATTGGCCAAGAATTTGTTAATGTCCAGTACGATTCTATCGAAACGATCATAGATCTAGTACAGAATTGTGGACCTAATTCCCTTATGGCTAAACTTGACATTGAAGATGGATACCGAAATGTTCCTATTCACCCGGCTGACTACCACTTTCTGGGTTTCGTGTGGGAGGGTCAATTCTACTATGACAAATGCCTACCTATGGGGGCTAGCTCTAGTTGTCAAATATTTGAGAAGCTCAGCACAGCCCTACAATGGATAATGATGACAAAATACAAAGCCCATGACATGTCCCATCTCCTGGATGATTTCTTTTTCATTGGCCCATCTAAATCTAATAAATGCCTACAAGATGTTATCTGTTTTGAGAGATTATGCAAACGACTAGGTATCCCGTTAAAACAATCCAAGACCGTCTATCCTACCACAAAACTTACCATCTATGGCATTGAAATTGACTCTATCAACATGGAATGTAGGCTACCAAATGATAAACTTTTTAAAATCAGGCAACTTTTGGTCACCACAATTAACCGAAAGAGAATCACTCTACATGATTTACAATCTATTATCGGTCTGCTGAATTTCGCTTGTTTGGTTGTTACTCCAGGCAGAGCTTTTTTACGACGTCTAATTGACTTAACTTGCAATGTCAGTAAGCCCCACCATTTTATCAGGTTAAACAATGAGGCAAGAGCGGACTTGAAAGCATGGCAATTGTTTATATCCCATTTCAATGGAAAATCAGTTTTCCTACAAAGAGACTGGCATTCATCAGAAAAGCTACGATTATATACTGATGCTTCTGGAAGTCTGAATTACGCGGCAGTATTTGGGTCAAAATGGTTTGCCAAACCATGGAAAGACATACATGCTCATTACAACATTACTATAAAAGAATTGTTTCCAATTGTTTTGATATTGGAATTGTGGGGTGCTACTTTAAGCAATTGTAAAGTTATTTTCTTTTCGGATAATCAAGCTGTTGTTGAGGTCATCAACAAACAATCTAGCAGGGAAAAGACTATCATGCGTTTACTTAGACGCCTAGTTATAGCTGCTATGTCAAATAATATTATGTTTAAAGCAAAACACATCATTGGAAAAACCAATGTGATTCCAGATAAACTTTCACGTCTCAAATTTCAGGAAGCCAGAACATTGGCACCATGGCTAGATGTCAACCCAACAGAATTGTCAGATCACATGGTCTTCATTTAACTTCCACTTGTCAAATGTTACTTAGGAGTAGTCTGTCTCCATCATCTCGTAGCTCATATCTTCGTAGTTGGTCATTATTGCTAGAATTTTGTAAATCGTATACACTACCATTTGTATTTCCATGCTGTCCAACCCTTATATGTAATTTCGTTGGTCACTTACACAACAAACATCACAGTCCAAATTCTATTACATCCCATATTTCTGCTATCAGCTATATTCATAAATTATGTGAGGTTTATGACCCCACTCATTCATTCATGGTTAGAAAAATTCTTAAAGGGGCTCATAATCTCAGGAAATCATTTGACTCCAGATTACCTATTACAAAGGCTATTCTGACAAATTTGATTGCAGCTCTTCAGCATACTGTTGCTAACGAACACGATAGGGTTATTTTAAGAGCTATTTTTCTATTAGCATTCCATGGATTCATGCGTCTTGGAGAGCTTATACCAATTTCACCAGCCCAGATAGACAAAATTATTCAAAGATCTCATGTTCTGTTTGTGGATAGTGCTTCGGTACAAATCTCCCTACATTACTACAAACACATGAAAAACAATCAGTCAATGATTATTACATTAAGCTCAAATTCCCAGCCTACATTCTGCCCTGTAACAGCTCTTCAGAACTATTTAGATATTGTGCCTCACACATCTGGGCCGCTATTTACATTTAAATCAGGTCGTCCTATTACTCATAACTTTGTATCGTCCCACCTGAAGAATGCAGTTCAGTTCATAGGGCTAAATCCTTCCCACTACCTGGGTCATAGTTTTAGAATAGGGGCTGCAACTGAAGCTGCAAAACTAGGCATGTCAGAGACTGTTATTCAGAGATTGGGTAGATGGCACTCTAATGCGGTACAGCGCTATATCAGAATCAATGCTTTTAAAGTCTGACTTATAAATCTAAAATGCAAACAACATTTTGACTAAAAGGTCCAGCATTTGGCTGCCTTTTGATTATGGTGATTGTATTATTGAACAATAAAGTCAAGTCTAGATACATGTGTGCTTTTTGGTATACAATCTTTTGAGTTATACAACATTTATCTTAGTTCATATATATACCAATTCATCATGTCTGTTGGTTTTCCAGAGGGTCAGCATATGGCTGCCTTACCAATTTTCCCAGTTACATCCACCGGCTCACTATGTGACCTTGAATAACCCATAATATAGTTATTGATGTGTTGTTAAGGGTTAGCATTTGGCTGCCTTAATTAATGTTTCAAAACTTATATTCAAGTGTTTGTCATAGATAGGCATAAAGACATTATGTTGCCATTATATCTCATTTATTATTATGATTGTTGTTTTCATTATTGATGTATTCATGAAACCATTACAAATGATAGTCAATTGTTATGATAAGATGCCATTTTAGTATAATATGTCAATGCAAATATTTCCATGTACAATGTATAACACATCACTACTAGTATATGGATGTTTTTATGATAGGGATAATTCTTGTGTCGCCGCCATAAGTGTTATATATATTAACACCTGATTATACTGTCTTATTGACACATTTTCTTCATGTTTCGTATATCATTTAAATCAATGTTGAATTTGTACCTTTTTTCAAATATCTAGGACACACAGGACAATTATCATGGTGTGGTTATTAAAATGTTAATACTTATCTATATGTGCTGATCGTCCATTAGCTCAACACATTTCAATAGCTTTTGTCGTTTTCCTTGAATGGC